>CM027081.1:30688181-33088181 GCA_015343265.1 Pao palembangensis | reverse complement strand
ATTGACAGAGAAAATATGTTGAAAGCCTGTAAATTGGTCCAACTAGAGATGGATGATAAAGCTCTAAATTCTGTTTGGCCCCACCTTCTTGAGAGAACATGCTAGTATGCTAGGATGCTAGGTGAAAGGGGGGTCTGAACCTTTTTTAACCAATCAAGCTGACAACCCTCTTCATTTGGCTTTTGGAGAAATTTCTGTGAAGGCTCTGCGGGCCGGATTGAATAGTTCATCGGGCCACACGTGGCCCCCGGGCCTCAGTTTGCCCACCTCTGATCTAGACTGAAGAAATCTGCCATTTTAAAACTGCTCCCAAAAAGAGATCTTTATTTTCGGAATTGGATGACGCTTGAGCTATTGATCAAATTACCTTGTGTCTGTGTGTGACGTGTGCGTTTGCTGAGTTAAAGTTCTGTTCTCACCAGTGATGAGCTCTCGGACCTCCATGTCGTTTGTCTTCCTCAGCAGGCGCACGAGAGCTGGGATGCCATCGCAGTTCTTGATGGCGACCTTGTTGTCGTTGTCTTTGCCGTAGGAGATGTTGCGCAGCGCCCCACAGGCCTTGCGGTGGACCTCAGATTTGGGGTGGTCCAGAAGCCCAACTAGAACAGGAATCCCCTTCAGCTGACGCACGTCTTTTTTAATCTTGTCGTTTTCGTAGCACAGGTGCTGCAGATAGGCAGCGGCGTTGGATTTGACCGGGTCAATCGGGTGCCCCAGCATGGCGATGACCTCTGGGAGGTCAGGATCTCGCCAGCGAGGGTCCTTGCGGATGCTGTCTATGGATGGCGAGCGCCGACCACCCATCCGGTCCAGGCTAGCCATGCTCCCCCTCTCCGGCTGGGCCAGCGGTGCTGAGTACATGCCGTGGATGTAAGGGTGGCGCTCATCAATCAGCTCTGTCTCAATGGGGTCGTCTGGGTAGCCTCTGAAAGGCAGAAGAAGAGAGGGCAGTGAGGACAAGCAAGCCAAACGAGCTAAATGGCGGCTGACTCAGATCAATTTGTCTAACGGAAGAATTAAGGAGCCAGAAGAAATACTTGGGGTGAGTTGGAGTCACTAACTAATGAGGGAAAGCAGAAGGAGGGATGAGGGAGCGGTGAAAAGATGAGAGACGGTGGAAAAATGTAGATCAAAGGAATGAAGCTGGCTGGAGCAGAGGCAGCTCCAGTGTTTATCAGTCCCTCTATGCTTTCACGCTAACTCCGCCAGTCTGTGCATTTTCTATGCAGAGCAGTGGAGCAACACAGGAAGTGCAGCAAAGTGCCTGAAAACACTGCATCAAGTTGGCTGTTCTTCATGAAAGGCTGCTGCAAAGGTGGGCTTTTGTGACTGAGGAAGAAAATCCTTCTGGAAAACACTAAAGGGGCTGATTTATTCTGTCCTGACGCGTAGCAACAACAAACATGTCACATTTGAACATCGGGTCTAGAGAAGCCAGTTCCCAAAGAAACGGAGGCAAAGGAAGCACCAAAGAAAGGCCTGTGAGAGGAAGTGGTACGAAGCCTCCACGAGCAGTAGAGAAGTAGTTCTGATCCAGAGGGAGGACCGACAGACCCCTGAGTCAGGTTCCCCAAGCCCTTTTAGTCACACTTCCACACACCAACACAGGGTTGATTAAATGCTCATGGACTCCTCTGTAGTACGTCCCTGCTAGCATTAACATCATTAGCATCAGTGCGGTTGGAACGGGAGACATGTGCCATATTCCACTTTGTCATTTGTGATTCGGGGTGGGGTAGGGTGCCCTAAAGGTGACTTCCCGAGCTTTTCATGGTCACTCGCCAGGGCTTCTTTACTCCAACAGCAGAACAACTTTTCTAATCACAGATCATTTAGAGGAGTAGTAGAAGTAGAAGTAGCAGAAGCAACATTTGGGTCACACAGAACAAGACAAAATGGCAAATGTTTCTTTTTTTTTTACTACTTTTTGAACGACGTGGTAGCCAAAATGGATTAGAAAACTTTGGAGGGGAAAGTTTTAATGTGAGGACAGAATTGAAATTTAATTAGACTCTTCTGCGTTGCTGTCAGCCCAACGCTCTGCCTGTCCCCTTCTTCAGACTTGTTTATCCACGTTACATAATTTAACTGCTGCCTTTTACCATAATTCCTGCACGCTCTTTGGCGGTGCAAAAAAACGCCAACTAACACTCGTGGTTGGCACAGTGTGCCAGGAGTTTTAACCAACTCATTAAAACTGAGCGATAGTTTTAATGAGTTTTACGTTAATGATGTGTTCATACATGGGGTGGGCCTGTTTTGCTTTAGGAAATTAGCACCTTTTTTTTGCCACCATGGCAACTGGTCCTGATAGACTGAAGGAAAACTAGATTAACTGAGCAACAAGATAATAAATCCCTGATTTGTATTCTTGGAATAATACTGGTGATGGAGCGCTGCAGCCCAGGCTGGCCCCAAAGCAGAGCTGAAAGAATCCCAGTGGAAAGGAAATGCTGCAGGAATACCTGCGAGCAGATGTGCAACAGGTCTCAAAACTACCCTACATTGTCACTGGATGCAACATGGCTCATAATTATCATTTGTTATTAGCTAACGAAGCTTCGCACTTGGCCTCAACCACAACAGGAACAGCCACTCAGAATCAGGAAACAGGAATGTTCACTTTGGCCTCGGAGCCTTCAACAAAACATACGCTTTGTGGATGTTATTCAACTTTTGATTGCAGTGGGCTTTTAAATGTGCACCAGGAGGAAGAAATATCAACTTTCCTGCATACACTGACGGCACAATCTAAGCATTTCCATATCAAAAAGAGCACGTGTCGTTGCACAGCATCTCGCTCTCTGTTTGACCCTCGCTGTTATTATTTGTTACATCGTGCCTTTGGCAGATTTACATTTTCAAAGCTGAGATGTACAGTCGTGCAGGCAGGGGCTCATTCGGATCCGGGCTGATGTGGCGGAGCTATTGGAAAAACAGGCGTGGTGAGCCTGAGTGACAGGAATGTCAGGATTTGCATTTAAATTGGTGCCCATTGTGAGTACAGGAAGAGGTGTATTCACGGGGTGTAGAAGGGTTTGCACCATCAGATGTACTGCTGCAAGCCTGATTACAGCAGATCTCTCTCTTTATGCTAATCGTATTGCTAAATGTCCAGCTTGTTTGTCTGCAGAAGCTTGTTTCTTCTAAGACACAAACAACAGAAGACAAATAAACGGATAGCTGGCTGGCTACTATTCATTTAATTCATCCGAAGCTGTTTCTGTCCCAAGCTTATAAAAAGAGACGCGGAAAGGGATCGCACGGACTATGTTTGCAATTCAAATGTACGCAATGTCTCAGCAGCATTTATGAGCTTTCCACTGGCCATCCCTGCCAAGCAGGCTCATTCTGAATGATCTGGTTTATGATAAAGTCTTTGGGACAGAGAAGAAACAAAACACTATTGATGGAGTGTTTAGCATCTGAAGCGTAAGTTGCCAGGAATTTAATTTACCTGTATTTAAGCATATGCTCCTGAGAAGCCTGAATGAAGGCAAATACTTAATCAAAGAGGAGGATGGAGAGGAGGAACAGGAGGAAGACTTCCACAAGTGGAGAACAGCAGGAATGATCAAGATGCTGCCTTTCTCAAGCAAACCTGTGAATATGGGAATGTGTGCACGTGTGTGGGAGTGCAGGTGAGCTGATGATGCAGGTGAAGCTGCACTGGTGCAGGTCGTGCAAGGAGAGATGAGCCATGTCAGATTGGTTTGACACGCCCCCCCACCCCAGTTCAAAAGCAGCCATTAATCATGCAGCCACAGAAACACAAACTGTCTCTCTCACTCCCTCGTGCATGTGCACGCACGCACGCACGCACACACACACGTGAGGGTGGAGCTCATAAACCCAAGCAAATACCGTGAGATTTGTAATATCATTACTGCTATTCCCAGTATATGATGGCGAAATGAGCGCTAGCACGAAACATCGTCATTTCTGTCCGAGTATCACTGTGTGCGATAAGCTGTAATTAAAGTGCTTTAATTCTCAGATTCATTACAGCACTTTGGAGCCGCTGCTCTCCTTTTTTGTGCACTAATCACACTGGGAGGCCTGACATTTTCCCTTCCTGAAAAACAAATCTTACGGTACAGGGTTGGTTTGATCTGCTAGGAAATAACTAAGAAATGAGTTGGTCAAGTGGCGCTTTGTGTTTGGACTTTCATGTTCGCTGTCAGCGTGAGCAAGCGCGGGTGTCTGCACTGGGGGTATGTGACACTAGGGGCTGTGTTGTGACACATGTAAGGCACGTTACAAATTGCTTGTCACAGTAAGAGTCCTCTCGTAAGGCGGATGTAGGAGTGAGTCATTTTCTGAAGATGTGGATTTTCACCAAGTGTGTGGGCATGTGCCAGAGCGTAAGTGACAGAAGTTAAAAATATGTAAAGGCAGACAGCCTCAAAGGCTTTTGCTCCAGCTTGCACAAACATCCCTGCAATCATCTTTTAATTCAGCCAATTGCAAGCAATGGCACGCGCGAGTTTGTAAATAAGCTTGGTTTAGAAAGACTCGCTAGCATCCCAGTTTGTGTAGCTGTAAACCGATCGAAAAGCATTAGGACCCGAGTTCATTTTGGGATCTTACTGTTGGAAGCTAAGAGGCTGCAACTGTCAGACTGCTGCTCTACTCTTCCTCTCCTCTCCACACAGGTTGCACAAAAGAGAAAAGGCTTTGAGAGATAACTGGCAAAAGCCTTCTAGCCTCTGCCACTCTTTCCCTGTCCTCCCTTTCCTCCCTCTCCACATCAATTCTCTCTTCACCTCTGAAACAATCATTTGTTCACTGTCCACAAGCGGAAAAAAGCAGTAAAATTTTTTTTTTTTTCTTATTTCTAAGCAAACATATCGTACACATCAAAAACCTGCGTAGCTTTGTGAACTATTTCAACGACACAAGTTCAGTGATGCTGAAGCAGACTCCTCCTCTTCAGCCAGTTAACACCCAGTATTCAAAAAAGCATCGTAATAATGCAATAACATGCAAAAAAAACAAAACAACAAAAATGCAAGTCTTGCAGGCCAGGGTGTGGATAAACAAATGTGATGCGGTTACCTATATACCGGTGTTTCTCCTCACCTGATGCGAGGTCCATCACGAAGGGGCTCCCGGTGGATGCGACCTCGGTTGGCCCCCTGCAGGGTGCGTCGGTTGGCGGTGGAGTAGTCTGGCTCCAGCTCGTAGGGCTCCTCTTCTTCGGGGCCCAAGCTGCGGCGATCGTCCTCCAGGCCGTACGGTTCGGGATGGAAGCGCTCCGGCTGTGAGCGGTTGAGGTCCACAGTGCTGTTACCCATGGGGACTTGGGGCTGGGCCACATGGCCGTAGTCGTCCTTTCGGATAGGCAGCGTGTAGCTGTTCTCTGGCCGATAGGTGTTGGGCAAGTAGGGGTATCGCGGAGGGCGGAAGTTGACTCCGCGTGACAGGCTGCCGTAGTTGTCCGTCAAATCCACGTAGCCATCGTGCAGACCATAGTGGCGAACATACTGGCTCTCGGGGGTCTCGCCGTACGAATCGTTGTAGGAGTTGTTGTAGGAGCGGGTGAGGGTGGAGGTCGCTTGAGGCGTGATGAAACGGTCGCCTCCGTTCTTCATGTAGCGCCGGTCGATGGAGTCCGTGTAGCTGCCCAGCGGGGACGAGCCTTCAGGTAAAGGCAGGCCGTCCGGACCCAGAGGTACCTGACGCACCGTCCGTGTGGTCACTGTCTTCACTGTCTTGGTAACCTGCAGAGGGGAACAGCAGGACACGCATACCGTTCATCTTCAGTCGAGAAAGTCAAACAACGTATTAGAACCCCATTTTTCGGACTATAAGTCGCATCAGTCAAAAAGTGTGTCATGAAGAAGAAAAAAACATATATAAGTCGCACTGGGGAAATGTATTTTATAAAATATTTTATAGAATTCAAGACCAGGAACAGACAAAGGCAAGTTATAATAATAACAATAGAATATAGAACAACAGGCTGAACAGGTGTCAGGTATGATAACGTAACACATTAACAGTTATTCAGCTACACAGTAGATAAAGAACATACGTACGTGGGAGGCTGAAAAGGCAGAAATAACATAACAAGCTCGCGACTCCAACAAGCTAGCTACTGGTTAGCAAGTTTGCCAAACTCTCCATCTCATTCCACATCACTGAATCCATGGAATTCTTCATCCTCGGTGAAAAGGATTTTCTTTTGGGGACATTTGTGTTCAGTCTCTCTTAGTTGTCTTCAAGTTAATGTTTAAATTAATTTTCAGTGGTACAGGAGTAGCACACACCCGTAGGTGTCACAGGCCTAGAGCGCCCTCTCACGGCTGTAGGTAATATTTACGGCTGTAGATAATATTTGGTCATATCGGTCAGTGTGAATTAACATATTTTAAAATATATAAGTCGCACCTGAGTATAAGTCGCAGGACCAGCCAAACTATGAATTATAGTCCGGAAAATACAGTAAAACAATCAAAAAGATTACATTTATGAGTATTTTTATTGTTGGTGTTTCAGTGAAACCATGCAGTTCTGAATAAACCACTGGAAATTCATTAAAATGAGTCCTCAGCCTAATGCAAGAAGTTGATATCAACAATCGGGAAACACACAATCCCAAACACAATCCAAGTGCAATTTGTCTTCCTCAAAGCAGCGCGCCATGCACACTTCTGGACCAGGAGGTTTTCCAATACCTCCACGTCCCCGGCTGCCTCCGAGGCTCACTGACAGCAGCGGAATCACAGACAACACCCCCCACCATCCCAGCCCAACCCCTCTCTGAGCTCAGAAACCAATTTGCTGCCCAGTGAATCCTCCGCTGGCTGATAATTGGCTATTTTGTCGGCAGCTATAAATTCATCTTCAAAATTAATGAGGTTGATAAAAATGAATCGTCTTCATCTGCGGGAATGCAGGTCTGACGCGGCCAGAAAAGGTGTTTCACACGGGATGATTCTTTTCGGACGATCCGTGTCGACGAGAAGGTTCTACGAACAGGCCTCCTCTATTTGACCATCAATATCATCGCTTAGATTTTAATCAAACGTAACGAGTTCATGCAACAGTGTCAATAAACCTCTCAAGCATCAACACAAAGAGAGAGAGAGAGAGAGAGAGAGAGAGAGAGAGAGAGGGACTCCTCGTTAACACGGCTGAAACCAACATCAATCTTTGCTGGCCTTGTTTCTGGATTAGACCCCAACCGCGAGCGACATAACGAAGCCACAACAATGTCAAGGTTCATTTCCATGTTCAAATTACCCACATTCACATATGTTTCCGGTGCCCATATGCTCCGTGTTTCACGGGGAAAGTAAAGGTCTCATTGTCCCGATTCATAGTATCTGCAGCTCAAGTGTGACCTTGAGAGAAAAGGCTCACACTCTTGCCTCTGATTCACAGCAATAGGCTGGAAAAGAATCCAAAGTAGGCCCTTCAGATGTTTATATCGGGGACTCAAGAGGGCCGCGCAGGCCAGATCTGTAATTTCAGATCATTGCATTGGCATTATAATCACAATAATATTAGAAATCTTTTACTGAATAACCACATTTTTTTTTTGTGGGAAGGAAACTCAAGCTCCCAGCTGGAGAATTATACCAGGCTGATTTTACCCGTATGTAGCAATTTAATCATTTTATTCTATTTTGCCTGTCAGGGCTTGAGAGGAGAGCATGATGAATGTAACAGCTCCCCGGCCCAGACAGACCCAGCTGCCTTGTACTAACACAGCTTTTTAAGCAATTTGCAAAGGGCTGCAAAGGGAGCCATCACACGCTTTTCAAACACCCTTTGATGTGTTCTCAAGTTCACAAGCTGCAAAAGTGTTGCACGAGGCAAGCGGTGGTGTGAGAGATCCGCCTTTGCAATAGGGCATCTGAAATACGCCGAAGTGGGTAAATACGGAGAAAAGAGTAAGGCTAAATTGGAAAGGAGTGCGAATATGCATATGAACAACCCAACAGGACTGTTTGTGTGTTTGTGTTTGCCTTCAGAATCGTGGCTGCGGTGAAAGGTGCTTGGAAGCGGCGGACAGTTGGACTCAAACCTGTTCAACTGTTAAAAATGGAGGGAAAGGCAGCAGGCGGCGTCAAACTGGCCACTTTACGGCCAGAAAGCGTGGTTTCACAACCTCTTCGGCATTCACTCAAATGGATGTGGCGACTGAGGGGTTAGTGGGTGTGGGAGAGCCGTGAGAGCGGAGCCGGATTCATTTCCAGACTCAGTAAAAAGTCTCTGTGGAGTTGATGGAGGTAGAAATTGTTAGTTTGTCTGTGACAGGAAGTCTAAGAAGCTGAAAGCGGCAATGTTGAAAAGCTGATGTTAGAGGAACGAGGAGGCAGGCAGCGCTAATGGAGAGCACGGCAAACATCACACACGATGGTTCTTTACTGGTTCTGTCTCAGACGGGATGGAGACCGGCGTGGGGGTCCGTGTCACAGGTCTGGACTTCACCGATAGGCTGTCAATCACCCTCACTGGGTGGAAAGTGTGCCGGGTGATGGTTTTGACCACCTTGGTCACCTGGAGTTGGAAGCATGAGTGGGTACAATTTCATTACACTAAAAGAAAAAAAAAAAACATCCACCCTGTTATTTTAGCTCAGTAATGGAGGGAAATAACACAGCTTGACTCAGTTTTCAGCTTGGTGCAGAATCTGTCTGCAATTAGAGAGTGGGCTGCACAGGCTATTTTTAAAAAGCGCCGCTGAAGTAGTAGCGTGTGTAGAAATATGAAGCAGAAAAGCTAAACGGCTCCTGCTCTGAGAGCGAAACATGATATAAAGCGACTGGTATTGCAATCAGCTGGACTGCCATGAGGAGGACAGAGGCACTGGATGAGGGCCGAGGAAAAGCAGCGCATGCTGGGACAGAAAGACGGACCTGCATTCCATTGAGTGCCTCCTTTTCAATTCACTCCAACCTGAATCGATTGGAAATCGAGAAGCAGCTAATCTGCTACTGAAAGATCATTTGTAGTTGTTTCCCAGGAACATCTGAAAAACATCCCAGAAAATGAATTTATCATCTGCAACATAACCTGCCCACAATCGACAGGTCTCTCATTTTGAAGCCATTTCTGTGGACTAACAAGAGTGATGCAGATAAATCAGACAGAAAGACGCTATTCCTGAACAAATGTGGCCTGTGAATCATGAAGCTGAGGGAATTTTCATCCTCCAGCAGCCAGACTGCGAATAACGGCCAGAGGAAAAGGACTTTTGCCACCATAGAGTGTGGTTTAAAAGGACGGATAAGCACAGAAATGGAGCTGTGAGGAAAATGGAGTAAAAAGAGAGAGGCTAAAAGAAGACAAAAAGTACACAACAAAGAGCTGAGAGGGAAAGTGAAGATGACGCGTGGAGGGTTTTCTTTGAGCAAACTCCCAAAAGGGTCCGGATCCATCCCCAGCCTCGGAGGTGCTGCTTTCCAGACGTTAATCTTCTCAAAGTGACTTCGCGAGAACAAGTAGTTGGAATGTCCTTCCTCCTCCTAATCAGCAATCTTTGTTGGGTTTGTTTAACTGTGTGTGTGTGTGTGTGATGGTGTGTTTGCGGGTGTATGGAACCATGTAAGTGTGAATGAGGGTGTGTGTGGCCAATCCTCTGGTAGTAAACAGACTGTAGGGGCCCTGGGCCCCCTCATTAGGGATTAGGTCAGTCTTTTTAATTACAGCTCCCCGGTCCCCGGAGGAGCAGCTCCATACAGCGCTCTTCACTCTCACTCTCTTACTACGGCGCCTTTTACATCCCAACCTCCAGCAAAAGGCGGCAGAGCCTCCAAAGGAGGAGCTTTCAACCCCCAACTCCTTTCTCGGATGTGGGAATTTTCCAATCGCAAAAAAAATCTTCCATAAATCCGGTGGGGAATGGTCTGTGCAGAGTGAGGAGAGGAGGCCATTCTGATTGGATCAGCTGCAGGTACTTGAAACCCAGACTTGATCTTTAAAAAAGTAGCAATCACTTCTGGATCAATGTGCAAAGTATACAAAAGGAGAGAGTTCTACTGGAAAGTAACGCAAACTGGTGTGTGTATGCTGAGAAGAGCGCATACTGGTGTAACGGTCACCTTCACGTTAGCCGTCCTTAGCAAACAATGATGTGGCACAATAAAAAGGAGACGCAACAAAGGCGCTTTGAAGACACGAAAAAAATGAGGAGAGCGCATCACATCAATTAAGCTAAGACTGGGAGATTAAACCACTTTTGCCTGTAGGATTATGGGATTTCAATTCCTTCATGAAAAAAAAAGTGGTATTCCTCCAGAACCCGTAATGGCAACTTCAGGAAATACTGAAATGGATCAAAAGCGGATTTCGTAGCTAAGGAAGTCAGCAGGGAACGTGGCGCGCTACCTTGGTCTCGGTGCGGCGTGTGGTGCCATCGTCTGAGGTGACCACTGAGACGTGGGAGGTGGGGGTGCCGGGGTCCTCCTCTATGGTGACCGTCTCCTCCAGCACCTCCTGCGGCTCCTGCATCATGGCCAGCGATGTGGCGTTAGAGGGGCTCTGCTCCTGCAAACACATCAGAATCCAATAAGAGAAAGCATCAGTTAGAAATCTAAATCCCTGAAGAAGAAGTCAATTTCTCCATCCTATACACTTGCTCATTTGGTATTATTGCTTTTTTAATATCTGCTATTAGCATTTAAAATAAATTCCTCTTTTGTTTCCCCTTATCCCAGCGGACACACATACACACGATGACACTGACGTGCAAATGGAGCTCTAATCGCTCTGATCTGAGTCACTATTTCACTTTACAAGTTCAATATTCCCTCCTCAGCTCGGAACAGCAGGCGGGGGAATCTGGCCCACATATGTTTGTCCTGTCATACTGGTGTTATATCCTATTCATCCCCACACAGAATCATGACTCAGAGGCACATCTGTGGTTTCACGTTTGCCTTTTTTTTCGTCAGTTGATAAAGTCCAAACATTCCTACGCAGGATCGCTACTGCAAATTGAATTAAAGCCTCTTTGAAGACAGACCAAATCCCAGACGGCTGTTTTGGAAAGGTAGAGCGCGTGCGTACGAGGCAGGCGTGACCACCACCTAAGGGAGAAATGAGTGAGTGCGGAGTCCAAACCGCCCCAGAACCAGCATGAGGCGCTTTCGCTCCCCGCTGATGGATAATGATGTGGAGTCGGTGTTTGGAGGTGCGAGCGCGCGCCGTGAGCCCGCTGCTGCGCATGAGTGTGACACAATTACAGCTCCGGTGATGGAGTAAGGGAAGGAGGGCGTTGGAGGCAATCATCAATATCCAAAAAAACAGCGCAGTGCCACAAGATGGAGAGGGAGGCAGGAGTAATGGAGGGGAAGAAAGCTGGAGTGGAACTAGACTTTAATTTAACCACGAGAAGAAAGATGATTCACAATATTGTGCACTTCATTTTGTGCAAAACATGAGTTTGTAGTGAAATGTAACTTACCAACATGAGGATTACAGCAGTGAGCTACCAGTCATCTCTCATTCACAACTTATTCTGATGTTGGAGTCATTTCTTCTGTAAATGATGTTTGCCGCTATACCAAATTCTGGCAGGTAATCATGATTCGAAAATACGAGATGTGACAATGACAAACAACAAAGCTTTTCCTCCAATTATAGAGACTATTTCCATTTCCACTCAGGCAGGGAAAACAACCGAACCGAGCGGGCTGCTTTTGTCTGACCAATTACGGCAAGATGGAAGAAGGGAAAGGGAATAAAGAAAAACAAGAGGAAAAGATTCAGGGTCCTTCTGCACTGTTCTTTTCTCCCGAAGGAGGACGAGAATGTTTCAGCACCTAGCCAACATAAACGATGCTAACAAGTGAACAGTGGTCGGGCAGATTCTCTCAGGCTTCGGCACAGCCCTGCCTGATCTACGAGCAGCCAAAACTTTGCGTGTTTTATATTCAGGATCTTTTCTTCTCTCATACAACCTGAGATCTTTGCTGGATGGATGCACACAGTCCTGCAACAGCGCACAGCACAAGTCAATAGAGCAGAGGTGGGCAAACTAAGGCCCGGGGGCCGCATGTGGCCCCATGAACTATTTAATCCGGCCCGTAGAGCCTTCACAATCATTTCTCCAAAAAGCAAATTAGGAGGGTTGTCAGCTTGATTAGTTGGAAAAAGGAGGTGGGGCTCAGAATTTAGCCAGGGAGACACAGGCTGCAGGTACAGTACACTACAGTATTCCTCAGCAAATGCTAATGCGGTTTAATGCTGGATCACTTTAGTCATGTATTTATGTGCTTGTGCAAGACCAAACTGATTTATCTTTCTGCCTTTGAACAGTTTTGGGCAAACACAGGGCATAAATTGCTAACTCAGTCTGAATATACCACCTCTTTGCCCTTGCGAGTAGAATTGGGACAGATGAGCAGCACTGCTGCGAAACTTCATTCTTTTGAAGCTCAGTGGAGGAAGTGTGGTCAAGGGCAGAAAAAGAGATCGAGCGGCATCACCTTTCACTGGTTTAAGACCCACAGTGGGCAGGAGGGGAAACACAGGTGTACTCAGAACCTCTACACAGCCCCATTGCAGCGTTTCACGTCCACTTTTCCTCGCTCCGCCTTTTCCGTGTCGGTGCAGTCAGGGACAGAGTGATGCTGAACTCACGTTAAAGCCCTTAAATAAATGATTAAAAGCTGTCTGGCCGGGGGTTAGCATGGCTGTCTGCCAGTCCCACAGGGAAAACGGAGCTCATTCTGAGTCAAGGAGAGGCAAGAAAGTACACACTTCTACCAAGGACAGCAGATATGGAGCGTTCTCGTAGAGGTGAAGAATAAAATGGCAGAACAGAACGTGCCGTCGCTTCAGCCATGGAAAGGATTTTTGAAAATAGATATTGAACAAGATAAACAGCCAGAATGAATGTAAACAGCTTTGAGCCATCTCCTGCAAAGTATTTTTGAATTTAAATAATCAGACGCGGCTCCTTGAGAGACTAATCTGAACCTTAATGGATTTCTGTGCAGTGAAAAGAGAAAGCGGGAGGAGGAGAAGGCGGAGATGGGAGATGGAGTGATACAGCCGTGTCAATTAAACCTCCTGTTATCTGCCATCAGTCCACACCCATTCATCATCCGTGTTCAATAAGCTGCTCACTGCTGTCGCAGGGTGAACAGATAGAGCAAAGTGATAGAATAAGAGAGAGTGTACGCAGATAAGGCTCGTTTCCTTCCACTGGAGCAAAACTTCAGCTGGAGTTAAGAACTAGTGAGAACATCCAACATCAATGACCTCTCTGGAGTGCTCCCTTAAATGTAATTATCAAGGTTTTTGGTAAACTATTAATATTTCCCTCATTTCAGTCAGTAAAGGCCGGTGTTGACGGACATGTTGAACTGATTTTCGGGCTGTAATTCAGAAACGATGATTGCTTTAACTGCTTCACAAGTCTAAGGTCTCCAACTCAATCACATCTTGATTTCTGGACCTGACATTAATTCTGCTGTTGAGTAGCTTAGTTATTATGTGGCTAATCACTGCAGGAAACCATGTAGATCTTTGATTCGAGCGCTGGAGTGGTTTTTTTTTCTGGAACTGCCAGAGAGAAGAACTTGAATACCGTTGAGCTCAGCTGGAGACAGCCTTCAGGTTGAAGCGACACAACTTGTCCGACGGCCACACCAGCACGATCAGAGTCGCCTTCCGTCCTCATTCATTCGCATACATGCACACTCACACACACACTTTGGTTTAGTCTGACCCCTGTGCAGTGACTAACAGGATTTCACCCAGGAGACATGCCAGCAATCATTACATGGCGCTTACACAATTAATCCTCCAGCAAAGATCGCCTGGCTAACCTTCAGTTCCTCCAGGATCCCCTCAGCCCCTCCTGCCTCTACCACCTGCCCTCTCAGCTGCTTTTGCAGCAAAGACTCACATGATGTGCAAAAGTAAAAGAGAAACAGGGAGCGTGTGTGTGTGTGTGTGTGTGTGTGTGTGTGCATGAGGGCGACCTGCTGTGAACTACGGCCATGTGATCCCAACATTTCAGCCCAAACTCTGCTTGTTTATGGGGTGAAACAGGGCAGAAGGTAAGTCAAGTAGAGGAAGGGGAACCGGAGAGGCTGGCAAAGCGTGGCTCAGGCCCAAAGCAGCATGCCCTAGCAGGGTTTAAAAAGGTAGGGATGGAGGGGGGTGGACATTCATTTATTCCCACAGGCAGACAGACACGCCTCATCTAAGTTCAGGCTCAGAGCTCATCGGAATCACGGCTGACAGGATGTGGGATGCGTGCCGCTGACCTTTTGTTTTTCATTATCTGCACGAGGTAAAAATCCTCCCCGACAACTGTTGAGGGGCAAAGCACACATTTGAAAAAATAATGATGGAGGAGGGGGGCCAGTGCTTTGATGATGCTGTTGGGAATGATTGGCGCTTAATCTCCCCTCTGTGGTGACTGATGCCCAGCCAAGTCCCAGCGTCTCTCTCTCCTTCTCGTCTCTTTTATACTCGGCCTCTTGTTTCAGACCTTTTAGTTTTTGCCCACCCCATTTCTGCTCTCTGTTTCTTTGCACCAGTGCCCAGACAGAGCACGAGGAAGCCAGGCTGCACGAGGAAGCCAGACTGGGGGACACCCTTACGGGACAAAACACAGAAATAAACGAGTCGCACATTTGCAGTGTGAGCTGAGACAGATGGAAAGCCTAGCTTGACCCTCAGCAACGCTTCCATCTCTGAAAGAGATTATACTGCCTCACAAACTGGCAGGCAGATGTTTACAAACTTGGATAATTTCTTACAGATGCTACCAATTAAACACCGTACAACTTGTATGCGTGAAGTGCCATATGTTTTATTCATATTTAAAGGCCCAGGGTCAGAAAGGTCACCCCCCAACATGGAACGTGTTGGAGAAACTGGTTGTAAAAGGAGCTGAAAACAAAAACACTGGGAGGAGAAACCACATGGAGCCTGTGGAGTTAAAGTAAAACAATGAGCTCTGGGTCGTGGTCAGCCTACATATCCAAGCTTTGATTGTTTGGACAGCGGGTGTAGCCATGAGACACAGAATGGGGGAGAAACGGAAAGAAAAGAGAATTCAGCAGCAT
Organism: Pao palembangensis; assembly: GCA_015343265.1. Classification (NCBI taxonomy): domain Eukaryota; kingdom Metazoa; phylum Chordata; class Actinopteri; order Tetraodontiformes; family Tetraodontidae; genus Pao; species Pao palembangensis. The sequence continues at coordinate 33,073,140 of CM027081.1, read as the reverse complement.
GGAGCCAGATTAATGGGAGCTGGCTGGAGTCAGCAGTTGGTGGGTGGTGGAGGGTTTGCTCCGGTGGCTTAACGCTGGGATCTGGAAGGGATAGGCTGCTCGCCCATCCCATCAGGCCCTGGACCACCGTCAGCATGATCCCTGTCAGTGGACGGGTGGCTGTAAGGGTTGGGGGTGGAGGGCTGCAGTGAACGGAGGAAGCAGTCGGATGGGCTCTGCCAGAGGCTCGGCTCATACGGGCTGAATTAGGGAGGTGAAATGAGGCCATGTGTTCCTCCATCCACCCATCCATTTTCTGTTAACCTCTACTTGGGCCTGATCAGGGTCATGGTGGGGGTGCTGGAGCCTCTTGCAGCACTCACACGGCAAGAAAAGGATGCATGTTCCTGGGCTGTACACCCGGAGAAAGCCCAGTAACCATCGGGAGAAGACGATGGTTACACGTGGAGTGTCTTTCTGAGGCACCTGTGCTAACCAACATGCCCCCCATGTATTTAAGGAAAACCACTCTAAGCTTCTCAAAAGGAAGCTTAGAGTGGGCATTACTACTCAACCACCAGCAGGAAAAAAAAAAAACTGTAGCATCACAGCAGCCTGACGCAGTCCATCACAATAACTGCTGACTGCTCTTCAAATATGCACTCCGCCAGACGTGATTAACCCGCCTCTGGGAATGGTTTTACGGCTCCGTGCCAACCGCCAGGTAAAGGATTAGGCTCATTTTGCAAGCGACGGCGAGGTGTCAAAGCCAGAGGCTGAGGGCAAACCATGTGAGCCAGCCAATGGGAAGATCCCTGCCAATACACTTCCAACCCCCCAAGAGTGCTGAGATAAGGTGAGACAGGATGAATATGCATCTCATAAAAGAGCCCTTGTACAAATGGATAAATCTATCAGGAGGTTTGAGCTACAACCAGGTCACGTTCTATATTATTCTTTCTCTGTCAGATAAAAAAGAAATGTGATAGTGCTGTGCAGCTTTACAGCGCCGCTCAAAACCCCCCAGAGTGGAGAATGTGTGTGATTCCGTAAATATCCTGTCCTTGTCTCCACAAAACACTTTAAATCTCAGGCTGTGTCTTTATTTTCTCCTGGACGCCATTTCCCTCCCCCTATTTCTGACACGGTTAAACACACACTCGTTTGTCTTTCGCAGGGCAACAGTTCAGCTCCACTATTTTTGCCATTTCATGTTCTCAGATAACCTAGTGCGAATGAAAACACCGGCAACTGATGCAAGCACTGACATTTTTTAACAGAATAACACCAGACATTCACTTCTTCGTCTTTTAAGAAGCTCAAAGACACACTTTTGTGTGATGAGGAACCAATTAAAAAAAAAAAACACACAAAATTACAAATGTCTCTGAGATGGGATGATATTGTTGCTCCTCTACTTATTTATTTATTTATTTATTTAGGACGTTAGAAAGGGATAGCGGACTCTAAGCTGCTTGGAGCCACAACTTCATGTTTAACAAGACCGCAGATCTGTGGGGTCACCCAGAGTACACACACACCACAGCAAAACAAAGACTGCGCTCCCTCTCATCTCCTGGCGTTAGGAGGGAAAAACACGTCTGCACAGACAGCACTTTTCATTACAGCAACAGAGTTTCCTACAGGCCGCCCTAACGTACAGAACCACCTCAGGAAAATTCAACACTGGCTCTGCGTAGAAGTACAAGATGTGTGTGTGTGTGTGTGTGTGTGTGTTCTTGTTTGCTACATACTGAATACCTAAAGGAAGGTCCTCAGGCTGGTCCTCACAACTTCAACGGTCTGTTTGAGCGTTAAGATGTGGTTTTAAGGTTAGAATTGGGTTTAAATGAGGCTTCGGGTGAGGGGCTGGGTAGTACCTGACACCTATGAAAGTCCTCACAAAGATAGAGGTACAAGGATGTGTGTATGTGAGAGAGAGAGAGAGAGACTGAGCCAGCAAGGAAGCTTCAAGCTTCCTTTCAAAGCTGAAGTAGATCATGAATATTTAACAGCAGGCAGACATCAGAAATCTAGTTCTGGTGGTGTGCCGTTTCTGCATGCAAAATGAGCAGTACATTTTGAACATGAGCCAAAGCTTAAATATAAATAGTGTCTTTGAAGATGTGTCTCATTCACTGTAAAGTGAGATTCCCAACAGATGCTGGACGAATTAAGAATACATTCAAAGAAATGCCTTTTGAAGGACGGTACGGGCGCTCCGTGGATATATTATGAATGCACAGTAAAGCCTTTTTGGCTGAATTCAGGTGGAAGAGGTGTATGCTGCACAACTACAAAAAAAGGATGGTGCAGAAGCGCGTGTGGGAGGTGTAGGGTTTTTTTTTGCAGCAGCCAGGATAACTTGGGATCTAACCATCTAATGAAGTCGTTCCTGAGCTCTAAAGAGCTCCCCAAGGTGTTGGAGACAGGACGAGACGTTTCTTTCTTTCAGTCAAGCATTAGGAGGCCTCAGATTGGATTTCTGTGTCATGCAGTATGCATGCTCTGCGCCTGGGTTGTGTTGCTCTGCAGGTGGTTGGGAAGGAGACGAGGATGTAGATGAAATATGGATTATCTCCTCTCAGTGTCTGGCTAAGCCCCTCTTTACTGGCATCCCTGATTTTCAGTGTATCTCCCCTCCCACACAGCCAGGCAGCTGCAGGCCCAGCATCTGGCTGCGAGCCCCCTCCGCCCTAGCCACTCCACCCCACCCACTCCGCCCAGCCTTTAATCAACCAAGCACTCACACACAAATGTCTTTATCTATCCCCCCAAGATGTAACAAGCCCTCCTTCCTGTTGAGCTTCTGCTCTTCCACAGGAAACGCAGCCTTCTGAAAACTCAGGAATTCGGTAAACAGGACTGAAAATAGCCGCCGTCTAAAAGCCCACTGACTCCAAACTGTCCTCATTAAGACATGGGTCAGGACAGATAGCATCCAAGCTGAAGGAAGGAAATCTCCACCCAACCCATATGAGCCCTCTGGGACATCAGCCAGAGGCGCTCCACATCCCAAATCCAACATTTCCGATCGTTTCTTCACACTTTTCCTGCAGACTCAGCGGGAAATACCAGGACCGACATTCAAACCTGACACAGCTTTGATGGATGTTCATGGTAAAACCTGTCAAGGGTTAGGGTTAGGGCTGCGATCTGGGGATGAAAAGGTCATTAAGGTCATTAAGCCATGCATGTAGGTGAGAAACCGGGAAATGCTAATCGAGCGAGCGCCTCGAAACTCCAGGAGAAGCCTCAGGAATGTGCAGACTTTGTACTGTATCCCCATTAAAGCGGCGTTAAGCCTGGAGAGAGCTGGTGAATTAAATGTAATTACTCTGAGAAGAGTCCAGCCAGTGCTGCTTCAAGCTGCTGGGACCAGGAGAAGTGGCTGCTGAACAGCTGAGGGAAGCTCTGCGCCTCCACGTCTGCAGACGTGATTATCAGGAACGCTGAGGAGTTTGTGTTTTCGTCTGGCCGACGGAGAATGTCCGAGACGTGCCAGCCGTCTAATTGCCTGCAATTCCACTTCAGCGCAGCCACTCCAGATTAAATTCTCCCTCACAATTCCCACAAAGATCGGTGCTTCCCGGGGTCGATGCCCAAACAACAGGTGGAAATCTGATACCCTATTACAGATTCTTTCTTGTATCTGAGGATTTTTCTCACTTCCAGTGTGAGGACCTTCTCAGAGGACCTCCCTCATCCTCAAAATGGCATTCGTAAATGGAGTGGATGAATATCATCATCAATGAAAGTCACTACTTTAAAACAGTTACCAGTGAATGAACAGGCTCTAATTTTTCAAGAGTAGTATTAGCCCTGCATATTATCTGATTAAAACCCTAAAGTGGGGCCCTTAAGAGGATACTCGTATGTAAACTGTGCAGAAGAAGTGCACGTACTTGCATTCTGCCCTTCGGGGAATTGATTCCCATCCCAGTGGGAAGTGGTACCGTACCTGTGACGACCACGTCAACTTTCCAGTAAGAGAAGAAAAGTTTAACAAGTCTCTCCTCCAGACGTTCAGTCAATAATCAGGGCAGAGTTTCAGTGAGGCCGCAGCACATCCGGACGGTTACCTTGGCACCAAGCCTGCGTGTGTGTGTGTGTGTGTGTGTGTGTGTGTGACCGGAGGCCCGTGTTCTGGCCCACACAGGGAGCGTGGGGTCCACCGTGAGGGGAGTGGGCCTCCGTCTGGAGGCTTAAAATAGAGCGGCGGGTGTGAGATGACTGCGTGGAGAGCTATTGTCGGGAGGAAGATGGGGTGGGGGCTGCAGTACTGAACAACTCTTACAGCTGTGCAAAGAGTTCTGAGGCATGTAAGAGGAGCCCAAAAATAACCCACTACAGATTTGGATCCAGATTCAGGGACTGCAGACGCTCAACAGACACACACGCAAATCTAACCGGACAGATATGTTTCCTCATCAATCATAAATCAGGAAACAGTCAAAGTCTTTCAAGTAATGATGATATAAATCACAAAAGTCACTGGACGTTTGTAAGAAAACTGCCCCTTTCACGAGAGGAGTCTCAATCCACCAGGCTGGTATGTAATTGTTACAAAATACCTTCACTAACGCAGTCATGATGCTTAGAACGATGTTTCTGTCAACATCAGCCGGCAGACTTCTTTTATCTGTGGCTATAAAACAAAGAAGGCTGGACAGTGACAGCCTCTTCAGGAAGCCGTCCTTGGCAATGAAAAAGCAGGAAAACAAAGTGCACACGAGTGAAAGTAAATCTTTCTCTGCGAAACAGAATATAACCACGGGGGCTTTTTTTGTCAGCTCTACACTGAGGAAAAAAAGGCGCGTATGCAAGTTTTCCAGAAAGTCCTTGTCAGCTTTTCACAAAGGACTGCAGAGGTTACAAAAGCAGCGCGTAGGGAACAGACTTGGGGATCTGGACTGACACCAACCGTTTTCACTAACACGCACGCTAACAGCCTGGCTTTTGTGGGCTGATTATTGTCCTTGTCCTTTATGTTTCAGCAGGAACGTCAGCTTCATACACAACAGAGGTCTGTGACATTTGTAAACTGGTAACTTTGCCCGCTGACACGCTGGGGATGAGGAAACCAGAGCCTTCTCCAACCAAAGGTGGGACCACTTAAATTACTAACAAATCAGCGTCTCCCCGAGATTTTTCTCAGGAACCTGTTTGTCACAGGATATCTCTGGAAAACAAAGATCCACCTAAATCTAGGAGATGGCCTCCGATTAATCCAACACTTATTTTATTTTTTTTTTTTTTAATTTCCCAATCGTCAGTATCGTCACAAAATTTGCCCGAGGCAAACGCTGAAACACGAGTAAGTGCAACAGACGCGTCTTCTATGTCCTGTTGGTTTTGTTTTTCCAACATAACATGAACAGACTGCAGGGACGTAGTTAGCTGCAGATAATGAATATTGAAAGTCGTGCTATCGCAAACCACCGAGAGGGAGCCTGGAGCCTCCAAACATAACAAGCATTAGCGTTAGCGTTAAAAGGGACCGTACGCTTCCTTCTGGCTGGACTCTGTATGGATGCTATCTGCATTTTAGCAACTTTTTGCAACCTTTGCACTTTAGGAAGTGCAAAAGGGCTCTAGTATCTGATTTAACCGAGCTGACATGGAGTTTTCTGTCTGACGCCGAGGGCACATCTAAACGATAGCGCTAGTGTCAGTTCTGCTCAGCACAAGTGCAAGCTCACTTCTTGTTTTAAATGTTTCAATTCTGAGATTGCAAATCAAGATGGTGACCAAACAGACAACAATTCTGGGGTCTGGGGGTGATCACTGAGACCAGTCTGCTCGAGGCCTGGCCCCTCTGCTCGAGCAATTCCTGAAATGAATAAATTAGATTTCCAGTAATCGTTTTACTTCTCATTTCCAGGCTGCAGAGGTAACCCTAAACTTCATTAGCCTGAAATTGTGACAGACAAGACAGGACAATGAGCCCTGCGTGCGACGCCATGGTTAAAGACGGCACGTAGACCTGGTCTAATAACGAAACTAGTTTGTTTTTTCTTTCATAGAAAAGATTATAAAAGCACACTTTTATTTCAGCGGATCAACTGCTGGCTATAACAGCCCAGTCCTGGTCGATATTTCATATGAAATATTAGTTGTCTGGCTCACTGGCCTCAGCAGATGGCCCAATGAGGAAGAAAAGAGTGGAGCGGATTCCACAGACCAATAGCCATTAATCCAGCAGCCTGAGGAAACAACCGTGCAATGTCTCAAACCAACCAAAACAACTTTTTTTAGGCTTGTGATAAAGTCTAAAAGAAATATTGCGTCTAAAGACCTCAGCCAAACATGCAGGATGGATCAGAATATGTTCCAGATCAGAATTCGAGGAGGAGGAACTTCAAAAGATTTCACGTGTCATACTTGGAACAAAAAAAAGACCGTCATTGTTTATTTCATACCAAGAAGCAATCAGAGCCCCACCCCCGAGCCCCTCAAAACGAAACCAATATGAAAGATGATGATCCTTCTACTTAAAATCCTGTCACGAACCAGCCGATGACGACCTCAGGCGATGAGAAAGAGACAGCTTGAGCAGAGCAGCAGTCTATCAAGTCAACAAAAGTGAATCGTGGCGCAGGAGCAAGGCATTGCGCACAGAATGCAGCCATCGAGCAAGGCCACAAATCAGGAAACTCCAGCTCTCTTTTCTCTCTTTCCTGCAACGTGCAACAGCCACTGAATAAAAAGACTTTCTCCCGACAGCACGTCCACGCTGCTTTTCCCTTGCACAGTTGCAAGCGTTCCAAACGTCTCGATTGCTACAGGGCTGATGCCCAAATCGAAGCCACGAGGTGAACCGGCTGCTATTTTTGCCCGAAAAACAACAGCTTTAAATACCAAACATGCTGCAGAGATTAAGAAGCAATTCGGTGGAATTCCGAGCTCCATATGGTGACAAGGCTCTTGCATCTATCCCTATTAGAGGTCCGTCTTCCCTGCCAGCAGGTCCGGAGCCAAAATACAGCACAAGCAACAAAGCGGAGGTGCGAGAAGGCCAGCAGTGTGTCATGACATAATTCTCATTTTGGACTTGGACGCTTGAATCTCACTTCATCGGCTTCCCCAAGACTACAAAGCAGGTTGAAGGAGGATAGAAAATAAGCCCCCCCACATGGATCATGACTCATTCTTAGCCACCGATGAGCCACTTCCCGGATTCACCTCTATACTCTTGTGGGACAGCACACAGTGAGTCAGGCAGGGAGCACATTGAGCTGGAAGACCGGAGCATCCATGAGTCAGTTTGCAGTGAATCCGGGGAAGAAGCAACAGGTTTCACGGGGAAAGCCCCAAACCTGACTGCAGTCCGCCGAGGACCTGTTAGCTGTGACGTCCGCGAGGATCCGCGGGCCTGATGGAATGTTTATAGAGCCGCCTGAGCAGCAGCATCTGTAATGACCAATAAAAGAAGGGCCTGCCCATTCAGGCTGCAGCAATATCAACACCGATTCTCTGCACATCAAGCTTCAATTAAGTTGTCCAAACAGCAGAGATTTGCCTGCGGAACAGTCTGAGTGCGTGGCTTTAATACTCCATCAAACGCTTCACAACACTAGCCAGGAGACACACGAGGGGAGAGCAAACGTTAACGTTGAACCACGTCTCAGCTGGATCCCGGTTTTCCATCAGGTGGCCCGGACGCGGCGTGGATGAGATGTCATTCCTCCCGGTCGCAGCCTGCAGGGGGCCGTCACGGAACCAAAGCGGAAGGATCATTACGGCCGCCCGCTCGCTGTAGCTGCGACGCCAAAGTGAGAAAGCAGCAAAGAGCGATGCAGGCTGGAGCAGCTAAGTGAAGCGTGCCGCAATTACAGCTGCAGTGGTTCCCGCAGACAAGCGGAGGAAGATCCATCAGAGGCAAAGTTGCAGAGACCAAGACGTACAAACAGTAAAAGACGTAAGAGGAAATCATACATCAGAGTGACTGAGTTACTAAACAGGCTCACACACAACGGAAAAAGGAGCAAAGCTGCAGCGGAGCTGCCTCAACATCTCGGTACTTTTCACACCAACGTGCCTGATGGATCACTTCCAGCCATCTTCTACTTTTTCAGCTCCTGAAGCCACGTTCCTGGATACGACAGAAGTCTCCTGATGATGTACTTTTGTGTCCCTCAAGTGCTTCGCCGGGAGTCAGATCTGGAGATACGGACCCACTCCAGAAGTGCTCAGCACTGGTTCTGGTAGCAGCTGCTCCCTGGAGAGGTTGTCCACGGTGACATGACAGAAAGCAGCATTTCTGTGCAGCACAGCACACCTCTGCATTCAGCAAACCGCACAGGAGGGCAAGTAGAAGGCATCCGCCTCAAAACGAAAGAGCCAAAATAGCCAAAGTTTGGACATCAAACCATGACGGGCAGCGGCAGAGCAGAAGAAGGAGAGCCCCGCTAAAAGGGAACGTTAATTCTGTTGCTGCTGCGTGTTGGATGGAGAATACAGGCGGTCTGTTAGCGACAAGAGCAGCAGCTCGTGGCTTCGGGGATGCTGGGTCAGACGCGGGGGCCACGGTGCCAGTCCCGCTGCCTGCGAGCCTCAGATTGCAAACCGTGCCCGCCGTCATTTCCACCGCGCTGTGTGGCAGGGGACGCAACAGCCTCGCCTCGAAGGCCGTCCCAAAGAGCTGGCGTCCAACTCTGCGGCCCCCCGCTGCGGTGACTTCCTTTCAGAGCGACTGCTGGAATCGTTCTGGATACTTTGGAGAATGCAAGCAATTTGTTAGGACTAATAGAGCAGAACATGAACATATTTGCATATTCATCATTTGTTAAACTGTAAAAAAAAAAAAAAAAAGAAAACTACAACAGTAATGAAGTACTGAGGGCTGAAATGGTTTTAATGAGTGTGTCGGGATTAAACCGCGGCTGAAACACAGCTTCACAATTGCAAACCTATAAAAGGAAATGAGTTTTCTCTGCGGCCTGTGAAACAGGGGGAGGAGTTCAGAGAGAGGAGATCGGTTGCGGTAGCATCGGGCATCAGGTAAGGAGGCATCTAAGATGTCTGGAGACCCAGCGCAGACCAGGATGTGCTGCTGGGATTGCACCTCCTATCTGGAGACCCAGTGTTCTCCCAGAGAAGCTACTGGGAGCAGGATGCTCTGGAGGTCTGGGCAGGCACTGGTTGGATATTCGCACCAGCAGCTGCTATTAGCGCAAGAATTCCAGGGACATTATTGTGTTTCAAGGACTGACACCGCGGAAGTGGAGTGGAGTCTGAAGGAACGAGTGCGCCGGGATCCGGAATGCAACTGCTACGTGACCCCAAAAACACTCCTTGTGTTCCCCTGCGGCCGCAACAACAGAGGCTGCAGCTGGCCACTCCTTCAGAGGAGCCCCCTCCGGCCCACCCCCGCACACACCCACTCAGCCAAACTCAAGAGAGACGGTGCACAAAAGAGCTGAGAGTGGGTCTGATTGGATTAAGCCGCTCTTAACTGTACTAGAATATGATGGAAAGAATTTGGGAACTCAAGGAGGCCTGTGTCAACAGCCCGTGTTTGCTTAACGTTGACAGCGTCGCAGGGTTTAGCGCGCTCTTTTCCACGCATGAATATGCAGATAAGACAAAGGAGGAAAAATAACCTGGCGCAATACAGCTGCTGGCCAACTGGGGAAACCAAACCAAGGCCGGATAATCATCCAAGAAAGCAGCTTGGTAACCAATAGCAACTGATCAGGTCAGCCGCAGTGAAATAAATACCGTTGGGAGGCTAAACAGTGGTGGAAGCCAAAGGTCCGGTCAAGTAAATACAGGCTGGGATTCTTCAGCGGCGGGTTCGTATCGGAGGGAACTGGCAGATCAGGGAGAACGGTTAGGACCAGAGACCCTGACCGATGTACAGAGGGCCTGAGAGGTCACAGAACAAATGGAAGAACGGGTCCTTCTTGCGGCTCGGCGTGAACTTCTCAACCACTCTGCCAAGGCAATCTGATAAAAGTACGGTTTTTTTTCTGCAAAATCAAAACAACTGCATCAAAAGGTTCTTAGATCAATGATTTAGTTAGACTTGCATCATTTACAACGTTACAGCCCAGATGATATAACTTTAGCGGCTATGACCAAACCAAAAGCTTCCTGGAGCGTGAGGATAGAGGCAGCCGTAAAGAACCAGGATTGCCTCGCCATCCCATCCCATCCCGGAGCGTTAAGCACAGCTCCTTCCACGTATGGTTGGCGCTCGGCCCTCCACATCCTCAGATCTGGCTGGCACGCATCAACATGCGCCACGCTCCACTTCACAGCCAATTCCAAACTAAATATGCGGGGCTGTGACGGGGGTGAGGCGGCGTTTTGGTTGCGTCCCGGCAGCCGGTGCGTGCTGTAAAGGTTCATTAGATGGCTCAATGGAGCCCTGTGGAATGTGAGAGGAGGCGCATCAGCCCATTGTTCAGCAGCGGCTCTTCTGGGAATGGGCCGAGGACGTGTGAGACAAAGCTCTGCCGTCTCGTGTGGTAAATGCAGGTGACACGCAGCCCGGGGTCCAAAGGCCTCCGTTGTGGGGAGCGTTCAACGCTACAAACGGCTGTCTGCGTGGAGAATCGGCAGCTCGGACACTGCCAAGAACCTGTTTATCAATCCCATTTTACAAGGTTCACTTGGCGGTTTGGCTGAACTCTTGTTGCTGGTTAGCACAATGTTTGCGCACAAGGTTGTGAGCCAGAGTCACTACAGCTGAGGCTGCATGCAGCGGGGGCCGCTGCGGCCCCAAGGCCAGCAATCTTTCTGTGGTTTGGACTTTCCCTCACACTCTTTCCTCCCAGTCATCTTTTATTTTTCTCCCTGGACCCTGGCCATTAGCAGTAACAGCCACTATTGTATGTTGCAGGGTACAGAGCAGAATTCTAATGAAGTACCGGACCTCATCAGGGCACTTTACCCGCCAACAGAGCGGTGCCCTTTCCATCAAACTCCCCGCAGGCTTCAGGAATGAGCTGAGTGAGCACAACATGGACCTGCTGTAGTTAGAAACAGGCTGGGTTTTTTCTCTCAGACGAAGGGGACAGAATCAGCTGAAACAATCAGACACAGAAAACTCGCCGCTAACTAATGTGTCGCATTAAAGTAAGCAGATGGCGTGCGCTTAAGCCCGCAAGTCCCGACTTCACAGCCAAAAATTTGGCAACATTTGGTAGAGTAAGTATATGCTGGATTATACTTGTCTTCCATTAGATTTGAAAGTGCTGCTGTGCACAAAAGCTGGGAGCTTCTATCAGAAAAATCAGATTTTTCACAACAACCTAACAAGTAGGGCTGATTAGGAATTTCTGGAGACGATGAATTGTCAGAAAAATAATCGCGATTGCTGAATAAATTGTCTATTTTTTTTTTCTTTTTTATATTCTACGATCATAGCATAATGAGCTTTAATAACACACATTCTCTTCTGTCCTGTGCGCCTTAATAAATAAGAGCAATTTAATGACTTTTTGAACATCCAGAAATAGTTGGGCGTATTGCTGTGGACATTTCAGATTTGTTGCGTTAGCGCTTTTGACTGGCACTTTTTTACTGCAAATTTTACAGATCATCCACGATTCCTCCACGTTACTGGGCTCTCCTGTATCGTTAGGCTAAAAACAAAAATGCACCCACAGCGATGCCGTGGTACGTGGCTTTGGAACCAGAACCTCCCCTTCCTCCATGTTGTTATTATCCTAGCCATAGCATATTATCCTAGGCATAGCATATTATCCTAGCCATAGCATATTATCCTAGCCATAGCATATTATTCTAGCCATAGCATATTATCCTAGCCATAGCATATTATCCTAGCCATAGCGTATTATCCTAGCCATAGCATATTATCCTAGCCATAGCATATTATTCTAGCCATAGCATATTATCCTAGCCACAGCATATTATCCTAGCCACAGTGTAATTTTCCTAGCCATAGCATATTATTCTAGCCATAGCGTATTATCCTAGCCATAGCGTATTATCCTAGCCATAGCGTATTATTCTAGCCATAGCGTATTATCCTAGCCATAGCGTATTATTCTAGCCATAGCGTATTATCCTAGCCATAGCGTATTATCCTAGCCATAGCTCACTGCCAATCCAATCAAGACGAGAGTTAACAACATGTGTTGCTGCTGCCGCGATATGATGACATCAGACTCAGATTCATAGTTAATTTATGCAACTTTGTGGATAAAATAAAAAATCGTGAACATGAAAAATAACGGCTAATATGAAAAATGATCGCGACTGACGAATATTGCAATATTTGCGACTGCCCTAGTAAGGAGCGTGAAAACTTTGTACCACAGTTAAACAGCAGAGACCTGCCGTTAGATCTGCTCGTGTTGCCACATGTCGGTGCAATTTGAAAGGGCGGCCCAGCACTGATGGAGCACCGCTAAAGAGCTGTCAGACGTGATCGTTAATCCCGAAAGGCAGTGTGGAGACAGATGGCGGGATGGCGGAGGATCGATGCTCTCCTCAGCATCCCCGCTACTTCCACCGGCTGGTCCAGGGGCAGGAAGTGGGCTAATCCCACCCAAGAAAGTTCCAGACTAAACACACAGCATTTCTCGCTCCCCCAGCTCCAGTGGCTACGCTGCATATCCTGCTAGCACAATGAAGTAGGGAGGCATTTGTTCCCCTGTTTCTGCTTGAAAGAAGCTTTATGAGGACTTTGACCTTCCCCCTCAGGGCCTCTCTAAGAGGTCCCCAGCTGCAGCACGGAGGGGGCGGAGCCTACAGGAAGCAGACATTGCTGCTGAAGCCCCAGATCTTTTGAAAAGGCCCCAGACTCCTCTTCACCTGAGGGTCTGGGCTGCAGAATCATGGAGAAATGAGCTTCTTGGAAGCGTCCTCCTCCATGTTTTAGGATGATACTATAGAAAGTAGGAAGACGCGCTCATGAGAAATCAGCTCCTCAAGCACATCGAAAGTATTTAAAAGTCCTTTTGTTGCTGAACAGCGTCAAGTTCAGCCTCACAGCTGAAGTTACAGACTCATCCGGCCAACGGTTCCTCTGTGATATGCACGCTGGAAAATGAGAATTTGCCACCCGTGGCATCATTAACCAGAGCATCATCAATCACTGGCTTTAAAGCGGACCGAGAGCCTCTTAAAGACCTGTCACATGTCCAAATTTAACCACAGCCACGGTGGGAAAGCCAGCTACAGCGCTGACATGCGCTAACACATGCTAACACAAGTGCGGGCCCTGGGAAATCTGCACATACTGCAACATGTGCACGAGCATGACGGAAATGTGCAGGTCGGGGCGACAGACCCATTTTTGTCTTCACCACAGGTGGAATCACCAGACCCTCCCGACCACGCTTTCCTCGCAGGAAAACCCGTCAGCATCCTTTAAATTAGATCACCGTGTTGTGTAACGACAAAACTGTCGCTGTTACGTAAGCGAGCCCTAGCAGTAGGACAAGAAGCGAATATATAAATGTTTTCGTGAGGAAGAACTCAGCCTCCGTGTGCCCACGAGGAAGAGCTTGAATTAGCGGGTAAAGAACTATCGTTTTCTGGTCGCTGCTGCGCTGCAACCGAACCGCCTCTCGTTCCTCTGGGGCAGATGGCTTTTTTATCTGCTCGATCGAAAACACGGCTCTTGTTGCTAGCTTCCAGCACCGCGGATATAAAGGTGTTTATTGGAGAGTCAGGGAAGCCACGCAGCCCTCTCCTGTATAAACAGGACTACACTGTCTGTAGCCTGCAGACAAACACGGAGTAAATAAGCTGGGGATCCAATTGATGCTCCCCTGTAGCCTCCAGAGTGTGTGTGTGTGTGTGTACTTGTGCTCATTCTACTAGCAAAGTGAGGACATTTTTGGGAAGTTAGAACACTTTGGTGCAACTTTTTACCTCTCTTATGAAGATGTATTTGGCAGCAGAAACACAAAACTCTCAATCAGTCTTCACTTGGATGTGCCTGGAACGGACAAACACACACTTTGACCGGACGCCCCTGCGCTCACCTGTGCCCCCGGTGGTGCTTGACCCTCCTGACGGAGCTGCAGCCCGGTGATGTTTCCGTTTGCACTCGTACAGCCGACGGTCTGCAGCTTCCATCCCGCCTGCGGCCCAAATCACTGCCGCTCGTCCCCTTTTATTACTATTTCCATCACCTTCGCGGTGACAGATGAGAGAGCGACGATGCCCTCGCCAGCGGCCAGACGGCAGGAGCGCGAGCGGACCAGGGTGGAGGGGCGGAGACCACTTAGGATGTTCCACGTGTCCGGGTCAAACTAATCTAAAAAACGAGCGATCTTGAAAACACCAAATAAGAGCGCAAAATGATTGGGAGTAAATTTAGCTTGGGGTGATGGAGAAACAGACAGGGAGGGACGGCGGCTGCTGGATCGATGGCGGCAGGCTGGTGGACGCTGCAACATGTCAAACTGGGGGCCCAGGGGGGCGAGGTATGGGAAACATTCATGTATGCACGTATGTATGGCCAGGCTGTGTGACGCGAAGCCCATCTGGTGTTACCAGCCGGCACCACCTGACCGGAGACGCTCGTCTTGGGACCCCCCACCCACCCACCATCACACCTCCACAGCTATTGAGCGTTGGCATGTTTCCGGTCACCGGTATTATTGCAGCAGCGCTCCCGGAGCTCCTCAATTATTGATTCCAACATCTCCTGCAGCCACCAGGGGGGAGGAAAAGACGGCACGAAGGCCCGCCGAGCCGTCATTCCAGGACATTTAGACGGAATCAAAAAATAAAACTGGATTTTGTTATTTTGGTGAGAAATCAAACAACGTTGGGGAGCAGCTGAGCAGCTGGGATAGAATTCCCAGCGGCGCTCTTTCACTTTTTGACTGAATCTCCATTAAATCACTCTCGCTCTGCAAACGGCTCCTTCTCACTTAGAGACCTCAGCGAGGAGACGACTGCTACACAAGCTTTCTCTTCCTCCGCAGACAAATTCGCTCTTCTGTTTTCCACAAACAGAAAAGACGCGACAGAACTCCGCAGTTTGGAAAACACAAGCAGCTTGGGTGCGCAAGAAAGCGCCAGAGGAGAAATGAGCGACGGGATACCGCCTGGACTCAAACCTCAGTCATGTGACAACAACACGGACGCTGGGATCGCTCCATTTTTGGCCGAGGTGTGACAGGAACACGTGTCCTTCCCAGTGCTGGACCAGCAGGTGCTCCCGTGCTGAGGAATGTCCATCTGAGATGAAAAGGTCAGGCCGCCATGTCGCCTGCCCCCAGGAACGCCAACCACCTCCATCCACGGGGGTGTGGGGGGCATCCCGCCTCTCTACGCCTTTTAGGGACACCTCTCTCAGGTTATAGACCTATCCAAGTCATCCCAGAGGCCTCCGATCCACCAGCTACCCAAACGGAAACGTATCAATGGTGAGTGACGGGACCCAGACGGAGGTTTGGTGACTCCACCCAGGAGAGGCACTGACCTTATTCAGTCAGATGCCCAAACCTCTCTCTTTTTTAGAGTCTCTTATTCCCATGTGCTGGGGGGGCATTTTTAGAGGTGTAGGATGTGAATGGCTGCACTTCAAACACAGGGGAGGCTTCCAGTAACGTATGCGCATCATGCCCCAGTACGCAGCACCCACTCCGACCCAGGAGCTAACAAAAGCACATTCCTGCAGGATCTGTGCAAGCCAGAGACAAAGGTTTTAATGGCATGTCTCTCACACACAACCGGCACCAGAGTCTCCAGGCTGTAAATCCCGGCTGGGCTCAGCCTTCCAGGCGATGAGCAGGGACAAACTTTCCATACTTGTCTGCTTGTCTCGCCATCACAGGGCGGTCGCTCTATAGCCACTACTGACATGTCCGAGCCCATCAAAGTGTCAGGGAGCTCATAAGTCACAGCTTAACGCACCTCCATGCGAGCGCACGCACACGCACACGCACACACGCAGGAGCAGCGTGTATTTGCAGTAGTGCTGCCGAGTGCTTGATGTCGCTCGTGTCATCCGCCAAATACACACACTTGGTCAAAATGCACATGTGCGCCGAGACTCCACATATGCACAAATGACATGTAAACATGCGTGCGCGTCATTCCGCCGGAGGACGTCGATACAACATCCATGCAGCGTATACACGTTGTCCGAACATTCAAATAAGATCGAGCCAACAAAACACAAACAAAGACGGCCAGAAAGTATTGACGGGTCCGAGGGGCTGGAAATGAAGACGTGAGAAGAGAGGAAAAAAGCGGCAGACTAACCTGTTTCACTTCGGCAGGCATGCTCCAAATCCCCCCTTTTATCCCGAAAAAATGGATATGTTGAAAAATCTCCGGGGGAAACGTGAGACAACGGTTTCCTACGTTCGGAAAAGTTCTCCCTTCCCTTCTCTCCTCCTCGCGTCTCCTCCTGGACGTCGTCCTGGTCTATTTACGCTGAGTTTTTCCTCCACAGAGCTCAGAGGCAGCGGCAGACGCAGCCCCTCACCCGCCGCTCACCACGTCAAGTCCGACACACTAACCACTGACAAAAAGAAGTGCGGTGCTGTGGCTTTCAAAACAAAAGCGCAGCGCTTCCGTCGGTTGGCGCAGTTTTACATCCCCCTATTAAATAATAAGTAATGTATTGTTTTAGATCATAAACCTGTGCGTTTACACTTGCATATTTATCTTCTAGTAAATATGTTGGCCACCTGCTAGATATTACAATAAACCGATGACAACTTAACCTCGTGAGAACCAAAGAAGTAGTTTTTTTTTTGTTTTTGTTTTTTTAAGTTACCACCAAACAAACATCCGCTACAGAGGATGTAGAGTCTCAGGAGGATATTCCAGAGAACATCATATTCTTGTTTTCTGTTCTGGGGTTCTGGGCCTGGAGCCCACTCTTTAATCCCCTCATGGGTCACTTGCCTTCAGTGCAGAACACTTTAACACAGAAGTTATGACATGTCATATTAAACTTGTTCAAGGTCAGGGCATTAGACAAGATCAAAATTATGACACAGTAAGTCCACCTTAACACTTCTGACAGACATACAATACTTATTCTAATAATTATACACAGGGGGTACTCCCTTCCTCTGTTATTGTCAATACACAAATACAGTGGAGAGCGAGAGAGCGATTTCTTGAATTCATCTTTAGTGATTTGTTAAATTTATTCCTTAACTTATTTGAGAGGCATCTTCACATCTAATTACAATGACCTGGAAAATCATGGCAGTAGATTTTTTTTTTAATAACAAATTGCCATAATATGGGGCAAGTTATAGTAAAAACAATTAAGTATAATAACTCAAGAAAATGCTGAGGAACTGAACTTACTGGCCTCCAAAAAATGAAAAATAAAAATAGGTAAGACTGAAAAAAATGTCATCATAATGCTCCAATGCTCATGTCCTTACGAGTCATTAAAAAAAAACGTTGATTATCGAGTGACTTGCAATGCTTTTATTTTGGAAATCAAAACCCTCTACATCCCATGTAATTGTGGCTGTGTCAGTCAGGACTGACAAAGGTCTGGTTTGCCCTTTGCAGAAACTGTATGCACCGATGCTGATGTATATGTGGAGGGGGGTGGGGGGGATTGGGGCCACTGGACCTCCATAGTCTGAGCTCTTTGATGCAATCAGGAAGAAATGAAACAGAGCTAAACTGAACTCACTAAAAAAAAAAAAAAGGTTAGTCACAGAGAGAACAAAAACGGGGTCTGAGTGAAAAGGGGGGAAAGAGGAGTGTTAATAGTGAGGAGGAGGCACGGGAGCAGGAGCTGGAGGAGCAGCAGGCCTTGCTCTCACTCTCACTCTCCTCGTCTCTGTCCCTCTCTCTCTGGGTCCGTGTCTGGCATCTTACTGGAGTGGGACCAGCTCCCACTATGCACTCCAGCTGCGTCTGTCTGTCAAGCCATTAACCCTCCCCCCTCCCCCCCTCCCCCTTTTAGCCCAGACAGAGACTGACGAGGGAAAAGAGGAGAGTAAGGAGGGGAGGGCGCTCGCACAAAAAAACAAAAGTTGTCCCTATTGAGGCAAATGCACCCGATACTGCACAATTTTTACACAACTCTCTCTCTCTCTCTCTCTCACACACACACACACACAGCTCCCTTTCACCTCTTTGTTCCATTCCTCCCACTGAACTTGATATAAGAGAGGGATGGGACGAACGTGAGAGAATTCACATTTAAATATCGACGGCCGTGACCAAGCCTGCAGAAGAATGTTAATCTAATACCGTCGATGGAAGCCGAACTGAGGGGAACTTCTGAGAGCTGTCTGAACTTACAGACGAGCTACAAAGAATGACTGAACAAATAAAAAAAAAAAAAAAGCAAAATAGAGAAGGGAGAAATCCCAAACGGAGGGGAAACGGCTGAGGTTTTGCATTCCTCAAGCTTGGTATTTCATCTCCCTGAGCGTTACTGCTCCATTTGTTCTTAATGAAAGACCTGGCCTGACACGCACCGCTGCACTTACATCTACTTACTTTCAACAATGCCATTACAAATTCAGTTGAGCGGCGGCAGAAAAAAAGTCTTCAAACTTCAAATGTGCTGTGTTCCTTTATCTCGTGTGATTCACAGTCACATTCCACTGAAGCCATTTGAGCAGCGGGTCTCATAACTCTGTTAAAAAAAAAAAAAAAATCCATTAAGGGCTTGTTGGAGCGTTCAAGAGCAACTTATTAATCTCAATTTTCTTTCTAAATGTGCACACGTGTGTTTCCCCTGGGTCTATTTTAGGTAGCCAGGTTTAAAGGATCAGCCAAAGTCCATCAGAAGACCTACAAACCTGAAAGCGACCCTCTTTACCAATAATTTGTCAGAGACAAATGAATCTTCGAGCATCATATAAATACTATCAGAGTGTGCACTGATCTCAGAAGAAGCTGCTTCCGGATTGTCAGATGCACAGAAAAGGACAGCAAAAATAAGAAAAAAAAAGTAACCCAGAATTCTCAGCCCAGCAAGTATTTGAACAATGGCCCAGTTTGCAAACTAACCCTCATCTGGTTTTTACTGTTGTGTTTAATTGTCCTCCGCAAAACCGACTCAGATTAGTCTCTAATCTATGGGGTCTTTTGTCTTGCAGGAGGCAGGTTTTTCCTCCATTTATGGAACTAAAGCTCTGTTTAAATGACATCATTTCACATCAAAAGGTTGCATTTTTCTCTTTTCTCCAGGCTAATGATCCGTCTGTGACTGGCGGAGGAGTTCCCTGACTGAGTCACCGATTGGGAAACAGGATCACAACCAGTGATCAATGTGGCTGAACGCAGCCGTCAGATCTGGACCCGAGCGGCTCTGCAGTGGTTTTTAATTTATTATCCTTTAGCCTGTTGACAGATGGGAGGGTTGAAAAGCAAAGTGTAACGTCTCTGTAGAGGTTGCAGAGTTTATTTACATTCTGGCTCGATTCATAGCTTCTTGTCTGCTTTTCCAGCTTTTGCATCTGACATCAATTATCTCTGTTCTGTCACGTCGCTTGGAAACAGAAGATCGCTAAACCTCAGATTTTTACTATAAATGAAAACATTTATAATCAGGACGCAAGCGGCAACTCTGGAGAAGGGCCCTCAAGAGAAACACATTTCTGCAGTATTTACACTTTGCTACACCATAAGCTAGCAAGGCAGTCTCCACTTTACCCTGAAATGTGGTGATACAAGGCGCCGCAGCCCGACCTCCACCCCATTTACATGATTTTCAGGTGTAATTATGTGAACCAAACAGCAGAGGTTTTCAATTTCCGTGATTTGTGTCGGGCCGGC
Organism: Pao palembangensis; assembly: GCA_015343265.1. Classification (NCBI taxonomy): domain Eukaryota; kingdom Metazoa; phylum Chordata; class Actinopteri; order Tetraodontiformes; family Tetraodontidae; genus Pao; species Pao palembangensis. The sequence goes on along the minus strand of CM027081.1, from coordinate 33,053,451 downwards.
CGTGCAGCGCGCGGAACACCAGAACAAACGTAGCGCAGGCCTTCAACTTCTGATTGAAAAGATAGAAAGTGGTGCGACAACAGCTGTGGTCCTCTGCTGCTGCAGACACACTTGAAGTATTCGCATGCTGATAAACCTCAGATGCACACAGGTGGAGCAGGGAACAGTTACTGGAGCCTGCAGATAACAAGAGTCACTCCTGTTAGCACGAAAGCGGAGACTTCAGGCTCATTTCAGGAAACAGAGTTAGCTTTAATTTTAAACAGTTTTATGTGGAAGCCAGGCTCAAAATTACCTTTTATCATGAAAAATCTGCAACCTTGTTTACATGCTTGCGGCTCATTTAGTAAAGATGTCACACCGCTTTGTTGAGACGAGACTTTGAAGAACGCCATCGGCCTAACGACGAAATTCCACCACTGTTTTCAATTACTTTTCTCAGGTGAACGAGGTCATGCTTGTTTGGTTATCCTGCCGGACACTTGGAATGGTGAGGTCAAATTCCTCAGGTGGCACTGGGGTCTTGTGAAGTAGAGGGACTTTATTTTTAACACATGGTCCATATTTTAGCCTCTGAACTTAATGGTCAAACCCACCAAACTCTGGAAGGTAGCGCAGGAATATCCTGATTAGGCATCTGAAAACTTTCAGGGGCAATGGCAAAGATATGTAGCCCAACCATCCGCCTGTTTAAGACCAAAAGAAGATGGAGGCACTTTACAAACGCACCTCTTAGTGCTTTTAGTCGGCATAATGGTTTAATGGAGCGTGATCAAGTGTCGGGGAGGTGCAGCAGGACAGGCATTAAGTCCAACAGCATCAGGGATGAGAAGGATGCAGCTCTGAGTTTCCCAAAGGAATAAAAATAGCTTACAGTACAGAAGCCTCCTCTACTTCAGTCTGAGGCAGGAGAGTATGTAGAGCCTACCTCTGAGTAAAAATCCCTGTCTTACCTTCTGCATGGAGCTGAATTACAGACAGGCCTGGCCCCCCCACCATGAGCAGTTAGCAGTGTGATTTATGGGCCATCGCCTTAAAGTTTGGTACTAATGTTGTAGCGCGGTACTAAAAGAGCACAGAAGGCACGCTATCCAACTTGGGATTGTAACTGCATTATTATTTTATGCTCTTTAAACACGCCATGAGGAACAAAACTGGACCATCATCGCCTACTGTTGGACAGTCCAGTCTGAGGAGAACTCCTGACCTCTTTCACACCTTGTTTTTTTTTGTGGGTGGGGGGCATAACCAGAAATATGCCGAGAAGTAAAACTGACTATTTATGAAACTACAATATAAGAATAAATGGTGTGGGAGGGTGTGGAGCCAGAAGTTAGCAAAAATAAACAAAGGAGGCACTTTTGCAACAAGGTAATTAGTGTGTTTATGGGTATCGGATGGCGTGGTGTGGGAGGATGACAGGGGGAGATAAAAGAGGGGAGGGAGTGAACTGAGGCTCATTGTTAGGCAGGTGATTTACAGGGAAATGGGGGCTCTGGGGGCCTGCCAGTGGAAGGACAGATCTCATGTCACTATAGCACCCTAAGCCCTTTGTGTTTATTGTTCCTAGACGGGGAGCGCTGTGGGGATGAGAGTGGGTGCAGGGTGACTGGAGGGAGCACTGGGTGTTGTGCCATTGCAGGGCCCATACGTCTTCAGCGCAGACAGCAGAACAGATCAAAGGCTGCTCTGTTCCCCTTCTCAAAAGCTGGCAAGCCTTTGAAAACTCCCCACCATATTTGCACAAGGGGATGATGTGCCTTTGCCACACTATGGCCCCGCTGAATGTAGCACCTGAATACCAAATACTAATATTTAATGATATCCACATTGTGATAAATTATTCCCTTCCTTTTCTGATGACACAGGGCGACTGTATGCAGGCTGGGATCTGTGTATGCTCTGTGCATCAGGCACCTGCAGCTAGATACATTATGCGCTGGATGTGTGTAAGAAATAAGGTCACCTTCTCCCTCAGCGGCAAACAGAGCGAGGTGTCTGAGTGCTGTCTGTCTTATTCTTGCACACAGAAGAGTTAGCGTGGAGCGCTTGACCTTCCCAGCCTTGGCAATAATGTTCCTTCAGGCAAAAATCAATTACGGCGGGCAAACACAATATCAAATGAAGAAAGGCGATGGTGGCAATCGCATGTCAAGATGGGTGCAGATGCAAAGGTGCCTCCATCTGTGTCACTGAATCTCTATTGATAATCACATCAGGGAAGCTAACGGAGTGGCCGGCAGCATTGTTGAGATGTTTCCAAGAGGTAAACAGCGTAATTGTCCCCCTTGGCAGCTTTTCAAAAAAAATGTTACATTGAGGTGAATGAGGGCCAAAATTCAATTAGATGCTCTTGAGAAATAGGTCAGTGCTGTTTACAGAAAGCTCTGGGATATCTGTTCCTCCTATACAACAGACAATGCATCAGGGCCGTAGCTATGGGATGTGACCCTGTGTCAAAGACGTATATACAGCTAAAACATTCAATACTGGTTTGGATACATATTGCTCCACAGTTTAATTACTTTCTTCTTCTTCTTCATTTGGATTCCTTTACCAAGCAGAAATGTTTTCTAAAGCCGCCCAACCCGAAATAGACACCAATTCGGTGTCCAAGTATTCATGATGCCAAACACACATTATCTGTTCGGGAGTGTGTGTTTGGGTGTGTGTTAGGTGCAGCGGAATAGTGAAACAGCAGCTGCGTCAGTGAATGAAATAAGCGCGTTCTTGAGTCAACGGTTGGGTATTTCAGTCTATTTTAAAGGTGCATGGGCATGATATCTGCCTCCTGGTGCTGCTTTATGGTGAATCGTGGGATAACCAGCATTCTGAGGAGCCGTTCCTCCCCAGATCTGCACGCAACGCTTAAATCCAAAAACCACAACAACACTGCTACACCTCTATTTCCAGATGGACACTCATCAAACGTTGGTCACCAAATGCAATAGGAAATTACTTTTATAGATTTACATTAACACTGTGAAGCCATCAGAGTGTGACTTACTTGAGTCATTTGGCTGATGTGCAGGGATGTGCTTTAATCCACGAGTGGGCTGCCCTGGACCAAAAATACCAAGTGGTAATAGTGTGGGATTTAGAGAATCTTTAGTGATCGCTTGAATGTATTCTCTGGTGTTCAGTCAAGTAATCTGCAGCGATATGAAGGTTTTGCTCTTGCTTGTAAGCCTCCACTCCCTCGCTCGTGTGTTAAAATACTGGCTTTGCTGCGCCGTACGATGAAAACACATCAGTTTGTTTGCTGCTGTGTAAATGCACATCGTTCCAAGGTGAGACCCGTGTCACAGAGGGCTATCTAGATCAGTGGCTTATCATCCTCATTAAGCATATATTTACATCTGATTCCATTAATGAGACTTTATCCACTTTTCTTCTTCAGACTCAAACGTTAAGCAAGCAGGGCTCATTGAGTCGGGCCCCGAGGTTAAGAATCTGAACCTCCAGTTACTGATTCATGCTCCCGTTTAATCCATCACGAAGCCAGTGGTGTGTGTGTGTGTGTGTGTGTGTGTGTGTGTGTGCAGAGGGAGAAGGGAAGAGTGGAGACCTGATGCATTTCTCATCACTCTTACCTTCTAATTATGTAAAGTGTGTGTTCCAAGACACCAAACACAGGAAGACATCCATTCCATTTCTTCAACAAGGTTTGGTATCTGTGGCGCTTATGGAAAAGCCTGTCTCTGGATCTCCTATCTCGAAGTTTTTCCTCGCCACTGTTGCCAGTACTTGGCTTACTCAGTGTGGAGCTTTGCCCTGGGAGCTGTTTCTCTTTTTTTGAACTTGTAAAGTGTCTTGAGATGACTTTGTTATGAACGGGCACTTTAAATAAAATTGAATTAAATAGATATAAGATGCATGTACATAAGTAGAATCCTGACTGATGTACCTGTGACTCATTGTGTATAATCACACCTGAGAGCAGCTTAACTGAAGGCCATCGTGTTAAGTACTTTAGCAAACATCAAGCAGTCAGAGTAGGCAGCGCACATTTTCCTGCGTTTTCCTAAGTTTTTCCCTTTATGCATTACAAGCTTCCTCTTCATTATCCATTCATGAGGAGAGAAGTGGCAGTAAAACACATAAATAATGAACGCGGCCACTTGAATGTTAACAAAAATGTGACTAAAAGCAAATACAGCTACAACCAAATGAAATCGAAACAGTTCTGTGAACCTTGCTCTATCAATATTATATGAAATGGGTCCTTTCATAATAAAATGCATCTCAGAGTTACAGGTGCTGCATGATTCCATATGGGGTTGCTTGATTATATATCTAAAAGAAAGAAAGTTCTCCTACACACTGTCGCTTCGGTCCATGATTAAAGAACAACGTTGGCATTTTAAGGCTACTACAGCCATCCTCCACAGCTGCACATCCTCTAGTTGTATGCTGCTGAAACTGAGAGTTTTGTCCCTAAACAAAATTTAAATTTAACTGTTATGTCCTTGTCAGTTTTCTTTCCTACAAAATCACATTGGCCCATCTTAAAACCATTATCAGTCACACTAAAATGTTTCTGTTCAACAAAAACATGTTGTACCTGAGATTAAAAAACTTTTCATCGGTGCTCTCAGCAGTATTAGATCCAGCAAAGTCAGCAGCATCAAAAGACCCATGGCTGACCAGAGCTGAGCAAAAGGCCCCGTTCAATCAGAAGAACCATGGACGCTATCAAGGACTTGTGGGCGAAAGAAGATGGGACTCATTGCAAGCAGTGGAGGCAAAGGGTGATGGAACGGGAGGTTTGATCTCATCAGCTCGCCTTTGGAGTCACCACCAGCCAGAATGGTATCAAGGACAGCTGGTACGGACACAGGAATTACTGTAAGTTTCCCAAATCACATAGAAATGAGTCCCGCAAACACGATGACATGAGCTCTCTTTGATGGAAGAAGGAAGCAGAATGTGAGTTTGGTAAAGCAGACGGACACGGGGCAGCACAAGCATGATTTACCTGCATCACCACCTGCTGCCAAGCCAGAGGTTGGCTGTTAGGTGCGGTGGGAGGCATGTTGGCCCGCTCCAACTGCAGTGTGACATTGCGACGCTCCTCCTCGAGGGCTCGGGTCAGCTGCTCGAAGCGCGCCTCCTGTTCTTTCACCGAGGCCAGGATGCTGGCGGCCGAGCGAACGTCATAGTCCTCCATGTCCGGGGTTGGTTGCAGCGATGCGGATCTTCAAATACAGGAAGTGAGGGAGGAGAAAAGGGGGGTGGAGGAGGAGGCATCGGGTCGTTAGAGACACCCTGACCCGGCAGGATGGGCATCGACAGGCTGACGCATGCCTCGAGCTCAACAAAGTTTGGATTTATTGAAATGGGAGGTGATTTTTCAAACAGCACAGGATGGTACTGTCATCATCAAGACTGCAGAGACGCAACGCAACAAGTGGAATACACAGGATGCGCGTGAAGCTAGGCTCGCCTAAAAGGGAGTCAAAGCGAATTAGACCCCGAAATAGCTTAGAGATAAGCTCACATTTTCTCCACAGAGGCTGGCGACATTGACGAGTGTCAGATGCTCCAAATGCCACACTGGCCACAACACTGATGTGCTAATTTGGATGTCGATTATATTTGCTTCCAAAAGCTTTGTTAGAACATGAGAGTGAGAAAAATGGAAAGATGATCCACCAATGACAAAACAAAGATTTGATTCTTTTTTCTGGACGTGTGAAAAGAAAGGATGTCCCCATCATAGCTAAACAGTAACAGGCAGCATGGAGGAATGGTGCTGACAGGGGATATGCCGTAATCATGCACAGGGCCTGAATGCAATCTGACACACAAGCACTGGTGCAGGCACGAATCCAACACGGGCAAAGCTTCCCACAGCCGTCCATACGGACAGCGTGGACTGGAGTCACACTCACACACTGTCTATCAAAACAGTCTTGATTTTCACTGTCACACGCAGGCTGATATTGGATACTGATGGTGGGTGATATCTGTGGGCTGATGGCACAATAACAAATGGAGCCAGAAACCCAGTGCAATACAGACCTAGATAAGCAGGTTAGGAAAGGTGTTAGGAAACAGACATGCCCCACTCCAACAGGAGTAGTAGAACGGGACTGCGAGAGGAATGAAGAGCTGGGAGAGAGGGAAGGAGAAGAACCGAGAACAGAAGAGGAGAATCATTACTTTTGGATTTTTTACAACAGAGGAATGTGAAGTTCATTTGCACAGCATCTTTCAAAGAGAAAAACAAGCCTGCTTCTGCTTTTAAATGCATAATAAAAGCCAGAGAAACAGGAAACATGCGGCCATGTAAAGGGAGGGGTGTGTTCACGTTGACCGTCACGTTGACAAAAACTGAAAGTCCTGCAGAGGTAAAAACTGTCAGTATATTATAGTTATATAGTACACTATAAATAAGCAATCACAAAAATCAGCACAGCATCATCAGCATATAGTGACACAAAATAAACATCTGGAGTTTATTAGCCCAATAATTTCTTCAGATTATATGCCAAGGTTTTCAAGCATACTCCCAGTGAATGAGCAGGAAATGTATTTACACAAAACTTGTGCTGAGGAAACTTTCTTTTGACACCCAGAATGAAATAAATAAAAGACTTTTACTGAGAAACATAAGCAAAGCTGACATGTTGAACACTGTCAGAGACACCTCTGAAGGCTGTCAGTTGATCATCGTTGTGCATCGGTCTGTCTGCGCGTCTGGAAGTGCAGCTGCAGGCTACAACCAAGCTCTCTGTGACGGGTTTGAAGTCGAGTTTGGCTGAAAATAAAGTTTTTATTGGGTGGAGAAAAATCAAATGCAGCACAGAGGCTCCGGATCTGATTTGTTTTGGATTTTTCCTTAAAATGAAAAGCTTTTTCCGACTATACCACATACAAATGAGAGTTCCTGCATGCTCCTGTAAATCGAGATCCAGAAAAACTTGCCGTACTGTGTTTTGCCTGTGGACAAACAAAGTGAATCCAAACGCTGTCCATAACGGTGCAGCACACAGGCATTGAATCAAAGCACCTTAGCTTTGCTCTGTTTGAGCTTGTCAGTAAAACAGGGTGAGTGGCTTGGTTCAGCTCAGGGTTCTAAATGCAAATTCAGCCATTAGAGTCTCCAGCAGGTCAGACAGCACAAACGGTGTTTGTGAAAAAGAAGGTGTGCACGGATTCATTAGAGGAATTCTTCAGTGTAGACCTTAGAAAGTGCAGAAACCTTATTCTCTTACAGGCACACAGTCGCTCTTTGATGTCTGTTGCAGACTGATCATTTATTTATCAGGAGCGGAGCCTCATCTGACACTTCTCTTCCTCCAGTCTTCCTGACAGAGCAACACATCCTTGAGACTGTGTTTTCAGCGTTGGGCTCCACATCCATGAATTCAAGAACCCTTTTTTTCTCCATCTATCGTCTTTTAAATTAATGGTCTCTTCTTTTCAAATAAGGAATTTCAAACAATAGAGCAATAGAGCTGCAGTAAAAAAACAAAAAAAAACACTGCGTCATATCTGGAATGAACAAAGTGAATATGGCATTTTCTTATTAAAAGTTAGTCAATTTGCAGACAGAAAACTTAAGTTAAAACATATATAACACTGTTAATGATTTCAGTGCTGCTAAATTCAATTAAGGAAAAAAAACTGGTTCTAATCAGACCCATGTAAAATGACCATGTTGTAAAAGGCTGTGCAGTGCCAGAGTATTCATTTAGAAAAATCAATGCAAATGCCGAAAGAATCATCCTCTAGATTTCAGGGCTGATAATGAATTTAAACTAGTAACATGGTTTCAGTGTCATTTGCTACCAATCAGCTCTTAACAGTGCTGGTTAACGCCTGCTTACAGAAATAGCATCCTTGCCTATTAACAAAGTTATCCCTTGCTTGAGATAGCCGACAACGTGAGCCATGAGTCACGCCCCCTGAGGAATGGCGGGGCCACGTTCCCGTCGCTTCCTGAGTCATAAAGGGATTGATATGGAAGGCATGTGAGTGACGCCCCACACTTATCATTAAACAACTTCTGGGCCTACTTAAAATAGCACGGGGGAGTGGCATTTAAAGAATTCCCCTGTGCCATCAAATCAGCCGAAAGCTTTGGCTGAGCAGATGTTTGCTAATGGCGGAGTCAGAGGGGATCCAAATACAGCCGAGGTCTGCACGTTTAACCTCGAAATCAATTACATATGCTCCAGTTAGCCCTGACCTCATGTTGCAATAAATAATGTAAATCCAAGGACAAAGGGTCAGCAAAATTCTGCCAGGGTGAGACTAGCAAATGTCTTGTTACTTCAAAGAGAATCCTGTTTACTCTTGGTGTAAGAGTCTTTAGTAAATTGAAGAAATAGGCGTGTGTTGCTGAGTTCATGCAACATCTCATTGCCTGCTTTTTCTCATTAAAAATGTTCAGAAGCCTTCAGCTTTAAAGTGGTATGGTAATAAACACAGACACACACACACACACAGGAGATTACACACTCCCGTGTGGATAAGGTACCTTATTTGCTCACTTCAAAGGTTCGCTGTTAGACTCAGTAATGAATTCTTGTCACCTTAATCATCAGGTCATTTTTCTGAACAAATCTCATAATAACAAGACTCGCTGTCATCATCGTAACTTTCTATAACAAGCCTTTAAAGTGCTGAATTTGAACACTGAAATAAGCAGCTGAGGTTTGATCTGGGGAGCCAGAGGAACTTTTACTGAGCTGCCGAGAAATAAAGTGGCATTTTTTTATAAATATGCAGAGACAGAGAAGAGGTTTCTCCTCCAGTTCCTGGCCTTTATGCTAACATATGCTAATGTGTTGCTGACTGGACCATTCTATTTGAAAGACACACATGAGGATAGTAATTACCTTCACATTCAAATTAGCCAAAAAAATCAGATGATCATATTTGTGAAAAAGCAGAATTTGACGTTGTGCATGGCGGGGCAAGCGGAGGAGCGACCTGACTGAGCAGGGGGCTTTTAGAGCGATGAGCGAGGTTGAGGATAATTGAGTGTGACCATCAGTCCATGCCATGGAGTCAGAAACATTCACCTGATTAGGGACTAGCGTGGCAGCAGTGGGGTCCTCCTCCTCAATGCGCCTCCTAACTGCAGCTCAAATTAATTCCTTGTCTAAACCCATCTGACGCCCATCTGAGGACGCTGCTCCCTGAGGCGCATTTGGAGATTTCAAACACCTGCTCCTCCATGCACGGGTTCCAAGCGTGCAAACTCTCTGAAATTCTGGGTTTGCTAACGACGTGAAGGCGTATCGGTGGGGCCAAATTGACACGTTGTGCTTTAAACTGTTGTTGCAGAGCTGCTAATGCCTTTGCCCCTTTTCTCCTTGACGAGGCGGTCTCACAGTGACTAACAGTCATCATAACTGCTGTCTGCCTGCTAGGAAACGATTGTTTGTCTGCTCAAAAAGCACCTTTAACGAGCAGTAAAACGGTCAGGAAAAAAAAAGATGTCATTTATTTTGCAGAAGTTATTTTAGATAATTGGCTTCCATTCAATTAGAAGTTAACAGTAAATGTAACATTCAAAGAAATAAATGTACTGTATTGTAGTACTGGACTATGAACGTTATCCACATGCAGTCACATTTCCTGGGTTTTATCTCACTAGAGGGGTCAGATTGGACTTTTGATTGTTGAGTCTCAAACTGGAACGTTTGGGCTGCCTGAAGGCAAATGAAACCACCTTTCAGTGGCTTTTCACCTGAACCGATGCAGCTGGGGAAATCGTTCAAATCACTGCTCATTTCCTGGAGCACAAAGCTCACAAAATGTGCTGAAATAAAAACCATACAAGGCAGCTCAGCTACAACGTGAAGGCGTCTGAGACTCCCCCGAGGAAAGATAACAAGAGGAAAAACTGTCAGGAACTAAAATTACATGAATGATAAGCTGAGCAACGTGACTGAAGAAGTCTGGAGGTGAGGAGAGACAGGGGGCGCACCTTTAAAGTCGCAGAGTGTCGTCACACCACGAGAACACGGAGGACGAGTGAAGCTCCGGTGCAGATTGTTCAGTCCACCCTGGGGAGACCTGAGGATTAAAAAAAAACAAACATTGAGGAACGTCAGAGTGATCGTGGGAGACCCCGATAAGGAGATGTGCAAAGGAAACAGCATGGTGGATCTAACCCACACTAGCAAGGAGCCCAGTTCACGAGGTGTAGAGTCCATTTGTCCAACCACCTCTCCTTATGTACGGAAGAGGAAGATTGTTGTTTGGGACATACCGCACCAAGCACCTCCTCCTGCCAACACCATCTGTGGAGAGCGCGAGCCTGGCCAAGTTCCTCAGCTCACATGTCACCAAGGACACCTCCTGGACAAATAACCCCTCGGGAACCAGGAAATCCCTCTAGAGACTCTCCTTCCTTCACAAGCCGAGCTGCTGCAGCTCCAAGATTAATCGTGCTCTCCTTTTTCTGTAGGATGTACATTGCTGGGATGATCTACGGAGCTGACTTCCCCTTTTCTTCTGGATGGATAGAACACCCAGAATGCACCGGGAGACATAATAACTATGGGCAAGCTCTCAGACAGGATTGTTTGCCATTAGAAGAAGGAAGGAGGTATTTGCAGATCCTTGATTACACTCTTGTTTTATGTCATTCCTTTTGTTTTAAAATGTAAAATTTCCCAGAATTCCTCCTGAACGCGGTGCTCAAACAAGGCCTTTCTTCAATTATTACCCCAGCAGTGATATTTTCCTCTGCAGCTCAGGATAAAATAATGCAAATATATGCAACAGGAAAAAAACATATTTGCAAATGCAGTTTTCATGGAGTTTTAAGCTCTTCACGTAGAGCTAATTAACAAAATATGCAAGGCCGAGAGACGTCTGATTATCAACAGTGAGGCCGTCGATTCCCTCAACAAAGCAATATATCACCCTGACCTTCCCGTTCTCTCTGCACCACCTCTGAAATACAGACATCATACGATTACGGTATAGAAAAATAAAAATGTGATCCAGCATTATGGGATGAATCATTCGACTCCAGAGACAAATCCAAGGAAAACCCACTGCTTTCATGGAAGGTGGTGCCAGGTGATGAAATCAAGCACGCCCTTGCCCACGCAGGCCAAGACGGCGGCTTTAAGGACGTAACGGATCGCTCAGGATTGCCTCATTCTTAAAGCAACACATAGATTCCCCAAACAGGCTCATCTAGAAAAGAAGCGCTAGTTCTGTATAGGTTCAGCCGGGGTTCAGACGGGTTCTTGGAAAATCACGGCTGCAGGGAGCAAAAGTTGCATCATTAAGCTGATTGGGAAACATGCCAGATTAAAAAAATGCTGCAACTTGAAAGTACAATTTGTTAAATAACAGCAGAATGTGACGGTACGTGCACACACACGGGGAACATTTCTAAGAAGGACGAACACACACGCTGGTGATTATCTTGTGGGGTATCTTTTTTTTCAGCAGCTGATAAAAACAAGATGATTAAAAGAGAATAATAAGCTTCTTTTTCAGCAGACAGAATATTCTCTTGTCTCTGTTTTAATGGCAGGAAAATTTGGGAAAGTTTAGCAAAAGGTAAGTTCAGCATTAACAGGAAGCCAACAGGCCAAAACCCAGAGGCCATAAATGCAACTCATCACACTTTCATTTAAAAAACACAAAACATGAACGATCCCGACGTGGGGGTGAGCTTAAATACTGCTCATAAAACAGAAATGGTCTATGTCTATTTGACAGGCACAGGAGGAGGTAGGTGGATGCGGCGTATACATAATGAGACTTGGACCATTGCTGCGAGGAGATATTAGCAGGCCGACATCCTGGAATATTAATTGAAGACCCCTGCTGTACGTGATCAATGGAAATAACTCCTGTTTTACCCCGAGCCCCTCCGAATCCACAAGGGGCTACATTTCATCTCCAAGTCCAACTTTCATGACTTTAAACTGAATATGTGAAAGCCTTTAATGCACAGGCCGCTCTCAACATACTACGTTCCGACTCCAGGCCAGGTAGATGTACATGATGGCGGATCAGAAGTCACTCACAGTGGAAAAAAAAATATATCGATTTTTGCTGCAGCTGGAATTAGAATCCTTCTCCCTCTCCCAGGATCTGTGTTTGCGCACTTCAAGGTCAGACAAACTCGGGACATTTTGCATTTCTGACGCTCACATCAAAGGTGAAGCTAAAATCTTGCCTTCCAGCCGTGGACAGGCTCCCGCCTCGGCCCTGAACGTAACTCTTCTTGACAGCAGAAACACTTTGATTAATGCGCATCGCGCTCAACTTGGGTGATGCAACACTCCCGTAAAGTGAGTTTTCCTATTGATGGATTGCCTCATTATGCCAAAATGTCGGTCAAACTTTGGCGTAATTATGGTAACCATAGTGACCGTCCATCGTAAACGTGTAATGTCACAGCTTATCGAAGACCTCCGCCAGCACTGAGACCTGTAGACCAGCTCTTTCGCAATGATAATCACAGAAAAGGGGGGAAATATGCAGCTATACAAAGTACTACACAGCAGTAGTGCAGCCCAGACAGATGTGTGCAAATCACCACGTTATTGAGCAAATCCAGGCTCTGCTCCACAGACAGATACCCCAAAGACCCACAAGTGAATTTCTTTACACAGTTTCCAGTCAGACACGTTCTCCGTTCTTGCTTTTGTGGAGCACGTTGACAGTCTTCCAGCGCTGTCCCTGATGCGGCCTTCATCGTCTGACAGTCGCAACAGCAGAGGCCTCATGCAATATTTGTGCCTTCGCTACAGTGACGGATACCTCAACCTGCAGACAATTGCATTGTATCGTGACTTGTCCCCCGTCAGCCAGCATCATCTGCAGAGTGTAATTCTGCGATTAATAATGAATGCAGAGAGATGGTTTGCTCGCTGGCTGACTGTCTGAGGACGGCTACACTGATGAAGGTCCTTCCCGTAGCTGTCGGAGCGTTTGTACAGCCACAGAGCAAACACGCAGTCATGTGTGACAGTGGATTTTGGACTTAAATAATCTATTGACACATCCCACAGGCTTCATGTGAATTTACAAATATAATACATGTATTTTAGACTAGAAGTACTTGTCAGAAGTTGTGCTTGGAGGACAACCAGCTTCTCTGTGTTTCATCTTTTTAATGTATTCTGTCTAATATAGCAGAAAAATCTTGCAAATTAGTTCAGCAGATGCGAAGCAGGTCTGTTCTCCAGCTCGCTCTGCGAAGCTAAAACTCATTGTGCTGCAAATTTTCTTTCTGTTTCCGCCTGCTGGTTTTCCAGAATATGTTATTTGAAGTGGTACTTTATTGTGCACTTCAAAGGAAAATTACAACCATTTACCATCAAGAAGAATTTGAGGGTTTTTTTTTTTAACTCCTCCTGTGCTCTTTCAGGAAGGATGGCCTTGACCGACGTTCCTTCCATTAAAGTCAGGATTAAAACATGCAAATTTAAACAGGGCTTTTCAGCGTGTAAATAAAGACTCGATTGGAACTTAGTAAACGCAGCGAAAGTAAGGCAGGGCAGCAGGTTAGTAAAGGTTTTCCTGCATCTGCGTCGACGACAGCTACGAGCACGCGGGGAGATTTTGGATTCACCAATCTCCATCACATCTCATCCACCACATCGCACCATCAAACAAGAGTCCCTTCAAAATCAGTGCAGTGAGCCAAAAGCTGAAGGAATGACACAAAGGTCCCCTCAGCTCAGCAGGGGCCGGTGCCAATCCTTACCCTTACCCTAACCCCTAACCCCTAACCGTAACCCCCAACCCAACCCAACCCAACCTTAACAACATCATCAAGACCACAGAGCACATTTTAGTGACACCGTGCTGGAATGTGTATTAGTGTGTACTTTCATCAGCATCATCGAGGTCAAATCAATCCACCCAACTGTGACGAGCATGGAAGCGGAAAGATGAAAGAGATAATCTGAGGGTCAGCAGAACCGAGACTCATCAAAGAAGATTCCAAAGATTCCGTGTGTGTGTGTGTGTGTGTGTGTGAGTGATGATGATGATCACCATATCATCCTCTTCGTCTCAGCATCATGTCGCATTGAGGATCGATCTCCCTGACAGAACGGCAGAAAATCGCTGTTTTGAATAAAACGTCGGTGCGGAGATCCAAATACGACCACAAACCCAAACGTGCACGATTAGGCAACGTGCACCGCCGCAGTCAGGCGGAACGCTATCTGCAAAGTCAGCAGTAGACTTTATCTGGGGTATCAGATAATTAGGAAGGAGAGGAGGGATGGCGCGGGCGTATTCAGGTGTGTGTGATCGGGGTGTGAAGCCGTGAGATCAGACTTCCGGTCCCTTATCTGCTATATGAGGCACCGGAACACGATTCACCCGAGCTGGAATCTCCACAAGACAAATGTGCAGCGATGGATCACACTGTCAGCAAAATGTTCTCCGCCTTCCTTTTGCTTCTCACCCCGACGTCAACGTTTTAACTTCCACACGTATGAAATGTGGTGAAAGACACCTGCTGACGTCACTGAACTGAAGCCCACCAACTTTCTTCTTCCACTTTGCCGACTTTCTTGTTTGTTGGTTTCTTCTAACGACATACACTTCATTACGCAGCAAATTAACACTTTGGTTACACTGATTACTGTGTAATTAAGAAGGACATTTTGTGAGGAACAGTGAGCGTATGAAAACTCCAGGGGAGAGCGGCTGATTAATTGTTGAAACTCCTTTGTCTAATTGCAGTTAACCGGTGAAAAGTGCAATATAACAACGCAGCCGCTCGTGCCAAGTGCTTGTGTGTGCGTGCGCGTGCGTGTGTGTGTGCGTGTAAGCCAGCAGGAAGTTCGCTGCTGATTCAAAGCTCACTTCTTGTCATTTAAATCTAGACTTGTCCTACAGAGCAGCAGTAACAATATTTTGAATTGAAGCTTTTCCTGTTCCGATGAGGGTCAGGAACAACAGGCCGATCCAGACCTTTGTCTCTAGGTGATGGCTGGTCCTGGAAAAGTCTGCACTTTTCCTGGAGGCCATATTCCTGCAAAATTAAGCAGCTATTTTTAGAAGCACAAGTACAAGTCCCAATTTCCTGAACTGGGCACGGGAATGCTTCCCGACTGGAACTGGCCACTGGAGACTGTAGAAATGCACCAAAGCTGGGGCTAAAGCATCTCACAGGTGGGGCGTCTCCTTAAATCACTCCTGACCGTACATCACCAGCTCACAGCAAGGCCTGTGAATCATTACCTGACTTCTGCACGTGTCTGTTTCAGGGGAATCACTC
Organism: Pao palembangensis; assembly: GCA_015343265.1. NCBI lineage: Eukaryota > Metazoa > Chordata > Actinopteri > Tetraodontiformes > Tetraodontidae > Pao > Pao palembangensis. The sequence continues at coordinate 33,038,219 of CM027081.1, read as the reverse complement.
AGAGCAATATGGAGGAGCTCAAAAGGAAACGGCCATTATAAAAGTTGTCTTTTCTTTTCTGCTGAAATAGTCAGGATGAGACTATTATTCTGTATATGGAGGTCTTGAAAAGCTTGAAGCAGGTCGTCCACGGCGACCACATCACGGTGGACTCTGACGTTGATCGGAGTTGACAACCAAGATGCAACAGCATAATGACTTTTTTGTGCGATGCCACCAGTTCACACACACATTTCTGCACTTTTATCAGCTTTCAATGAAAATAAAAAACCTATAAATCTTTAAATTTCACGGTCAGACGACTGAGAAATAATTTTTATTGATTCGGTACAATCTGTGATGAACTGGAGCAAATTAGAAAACATTCTTCACTGACGCCTCCATGTACCACGTACTTGGTGCTACGGTGGTTGCTTCGATTTTTACATCCTTGGACTGGTTCAAGAGCTGGAGAATTTTTATCTGGTACTCAAAAAAATGACTTCTTAAATCGCATTCCTGCTTTTTACACTTGGACACAGAAGCTCTTTCATCACGGTCTCGATGAAAACTAAAGAAAAAAGGAGGAAAACAGGACGGGAATCATTCATATCAAATATGTGGAGAAAGACTGGGACTGCCTCCGACTGATCAGGCTGCAGGATCAATTCATCTCGCCTTCGGTCCGGTCACGGTGCCCGCGGCCGTGCACGGTTCTGCACCGTTGCTGTTGATGAGAGTCTCAGGCCGAACCCGCACCTGATCCCTCCGAGCGTGTCTGGAGTGTCGTACCGCAAATCCGTCCCACTGGGGTTGGTCTGAACCAGAGCGTCTCGGCCGTCAAACCAGTTCCACACGTTTATGAGAGGAAACGATAAATCTGCAGCTCTGGCAGTCAAATCAAAACATCTGTAAGTGACACGGGGTTCTCTTTGGAGCCGTCTCAGGTCATTCTTGCATCTATCTGGTCCATCTGGTTCCAGCCTGGGATGAAGCTTCAGCTCAGATTTATGGAGTTACTACTTACATCTAATGTCAGGGCTTTTTACAATGAGGAACAACCCATTCAATGTACTAAAATAGTCCATTTTTCTTTGAGAATCTTTGGATTGCATTCATCATTGTCCTTGTGCTGAATCCAAATGAATGAGTGGGATGGCCATCTGCTGCGCAGATCCACGGTTCCTTTGTGGCGGCTGCTGTTCCGCAGCCATCATGTATCAAATATGCAACACTGAAAAAACACAGACGAACGAGTCTTAAAACGAAACAGTCAGCCTGGCGTCAGACCCGACGCCACCTCCAGCTCTCCACGAAGCCCAGCGTGGAAGCAGTTCACCTCAAAGCTAACAGCTGTAGAGCAGAGGTCGCACAAGCACGAGGAATGTGCTTCCAGCAATTTGTCAGCGTGGAAGATCAAGCACATCTCACTCCACAGAGTGCTCCTCCCACCCTCCTCCGTCTCGCCACCACCTCTCACCATGGCCCCCAAACTGGAATTCAAGTGCGGCGTCTGTACAGAACACAGGTGTCAAATGCAAAGTCTGGAGCTGCAGAAAGGTCCTTCAAAAGAAGGGAGCGGGCAGGCCGTTCAGAGAAGATGGACGGCTTCGGAGAGGAGTAGCGTAGCTCTCGATGAGCACTCTGGAAGAAAAAAAGCAACGCCGGCAACATTCTTGGATGAATTCATCTGCGTTTGAACATGAACAGCAGGGGTCTAGCGTGGTGTGCCAAATCAATTGTTAATAAAGGTATTCCTTATAGGGAATTAGAATTTATCCGAATTAGGAAAAGAGAGAAAAGCCTAACATATTTCAAGTGGTTCTAAGGCTACAAATGATCATTTAAACACTCTCCAGCACACCATTGGTCCACTTCTAAAGGTCAAAGAGTAAAAAAAGAAGGAAGACCTGGGAAGAGATCTGTGCGAGTGAATGATGCCCAATCCAGAAGATTTCCCGATCGCTATCACTCAGCGTCAGAGTCAGCTGTCGCAAACAGCAGAGCTGTGCGGCAGCGTACTGCGAAAGAATCGATTTCTGCATGGTGTTAATGTCACAGCTGCTCTAATGTGATCGTGCTGCTCAGAAGACACCGAGAGGATGGAGAATGGTGCACTGATGAGCTGGCCTCAGCGCTGCTGCACCGAGCTTATTTGGCCGCTGATAACAGTTCTGGGCCCCAACGCCGCAGAGAATCCCGTTACAAATAGCTTCATTAGCCCTGTCAGATAGTGCAGCTGAGGTGGCACAACTGGATTGACCAGCAGTTTAGGCTTCCCTCTGCGGGTCAGAGCGATGCCCCCTGCTGGAACATAATAGCACTGCTCTTTGCCGCAAGTGCACGAACACGCACGCACTCGCAGCACTCCTAAAACGTAGCAAACATTTCGAAATAAACTTTTCTTACAAGGCACCAAGAAGACAAACCAGGACCAGAGCAGACATCAACACATCAAAGAGATAAGAAAACCAAGAAAGATACAAAACATCCAGATCCTCAGGAGCAATCAGATCATCTTCGGGGTTCAAAACCATTATCCAAAGGAAAACAATACTGAGCTTCCAAATAAATCAGCAGAGATTTATCAAAGACATTTCCCTGTCTTCTTTTCCTGGCTTTAGAAATAAAACCAGCAGGCTTAAAAAATAAAGGAGATGAGACTCACTTTCCGCTTCATCTAACTCACCAATTTCACTTACTCGGTTCACCACAGGAATATTTTTAAATCTATCCACCTCAACATCCAGAGGAAGACCAGCTCTTTTGATTTTTTTCTAAAGATCTTTTCTGTAGACATGATTTATTCTTTTTTTGCTGTTTAACGGAATCTAATTTTAAAAACAACCTTATACCACCTCCCACAGCCAAAACCCCAGATCACAAAGTTTCACCTGAACAGTTAAAATCGAGTAAAATGACATGCACACACATGAAAAGCTGCAAAGCTAAACCCGGTAGTTCAAGACTTCAGCAGAAATATCTATTATTCAGAACGCTCACTGCAGACCAGAAAATCTTTCTTCAAAAATCTAAAAACAAAACAAAAAAAGCACCCCACTTGTTCAGCTCACTGGTAGAACAGCTATTCCACAGCAGTGTTTTGCAGCAACGCCGCCTGAAAGGAAAGAAGCTGCAGCGGCGGAGCATCAATATGCGCGATGCTATCCCCACAAGTGGGATGAAAAGTAATGAAAAAGATAATGTGGCTTTTCGTCTCGACGCATCACAACCTGATGAAAACCCATCATGTTGTGTAAGTCTGTCCTACGGTTGCCTGAAATGGCAAAGCGGAGACGTCAGACGAGTGACTCGTCTTCCGAGCAATCAAGGATCAATTGTAGGAAACGTACCAGATGTAAGGATCACAACAAAGACTAGCCCCGAAATGCCAAAGCTGGTTTATAGCTTGACCCAACCTTGGCCCAGGCAGAGGCCGAGAAGGATTCGTTTCAGATTATTAATCAGATTGACTTTTATCAGCAGGAAAAGAAAGACGCGCATTTACTTGGATTAAAGCTCTCTCCAGAGAAAACAGCGCTAAGAAAACAACCTCCTGGTATGTGGCCACGTGTTTATTCTGACGCCACGGCTTTGAAAACGGTAAAGAATTGGACAGAAACTGACATGCGAGCTCACCTCTATAAGAGGATAAGACGTTTTCTTGTGTGTTCCAGGCACCTGCTGCCCAGCCAGGAGCAGCCTGAGGAAATCTGGTTTATTCACCACCGGATAGAGTCTCAGTCATACGATATCAAAGATTGGTGTAAACAACATAATCCTCATAAATGTTCCTAAGTGTCAGCAAACACTGGCTCACTCTGAGCGTCGAGGAGGAGGAAGGTGAGAAAGATGAGGAGGAGGCGGAAGCGAGCAGAGGAGTCATTGTCATTGATCAACTAATGCAGCACGTCTTTGGACCCGTCGTTGTATTGATGATCAGTGGATCAATGATGGCCACTGAAGAGGAAACAGGAAAGCAACAGCAAACAGGCCAAAGACACAGTGTCTGCCTCCTGAAGCTACGCAGACGAGGGCAAACGTGGCGGCGAAACAGGCCTAACGAAGCGGAAATAACGCATCTGAAACAAACCCATCACAAGCTGCGACAGATCAGACGGATTTTAGAATGCTGGGAATCGCAGGCTTTCAAAAGCAGGAGGAAGAGAGCGCCGTAAATCAGCGCCATGTCTCCTGACACGGAGTCGATAGTGCAAACTGACAGGAATCAAACCGAATTTTATGTTTAGCAATTAAGAACAAATGTGTGTCTGAGGAAATTGAGTGAAGGCCCGGCACAAAATGATGCAACTCCCGCAGCGAGAGGGGCTCCCGCTTACTGAGCCTCACCAGAGGAGAGCAGAAATCAGGCTCATATCAAATGCCGGAGCTGGGAAGGATCAAGAGAGTGTTTGCTCAGACTGGGAGGCCTGAGTCTAATCACTTTGATCAAAGCGCTGACAGTCCAATCTGCAACAGCCTGCGTAAATCCCAAATGTGAGCTGACACAAACAAAGAAGTCCTAATTAGCATTAAAGGGCTAAAGTGATGAGGGATGAAGTTCTCCTTCAGCTGCGCGTGACTCGCTTCTGTCATTTGCAGTTCTGCACACACCCTTGGTTGTTTGCTTCCAAGGTCGGGTGTCTTTGGGTGGGAGCGGAGCGCGACTCCGGATTACTGGTGTGCACTCTGGTTCACGCTCAGGCATTAAAGAGCTGGAATCAGACTGCAGCACCACTCTGAGCTGGAAAGAGTCTTTTTGCAGATGATGTCTTTCACTTCGAGGAGCACAGATTTCTATTATATCGTCTCTGGTTCAAGTTACTGAGAAAACATAGAGCTGACACTTGCCCCATTACAGAAAAAACTTTGTGTTGCATGTTGAACGCTGAATAAACCCACCTCACCTTGACCATTTATAAAATGAAACAGCTCGTACTGTAGCTGAGTGCGCGTTTTAGCGCTTCACTCCCAAATTTGCTGTGTGAATGTCAAGAATACAAAAAGAAGTTTAACTTGACTGAACCGTTCTGACCGTGGATTGTTTCTCCACCGTTAATGTTGTTAGAGCAACAATATTGCAGCCTGAGGCTACGGCAAATCTTGGCAGCGCAGAGCTCGCAGCGGCCGAAGCTGGCAGGCGGAGACAAACACCCGCATCATTCTGAAGCATTAGAGAAAAGTCTGGAGCTGTGCATGACACTAAGGGAGGAGAGAGCCGCAGATTTGATAGAAACAAAGAAAAGGAAGGTACAGCGGTTCAAGGTTTGATCGAAGAAGTGGTTAGAGAGAAAAGAAATCTTTTTTTTTTTCCTTTTTTTGGTGCTATAGGGTCAGTTATGTCTGGGTGGACCCAGGAGACAAGCAGAGACGGGCACAAACAGGACGTGTTTTACAGTGCTGACCCAGGCTGTTGGGGGCAGTAACGTGGAAAAGTAGGTGTTGTCCGTCAGCTAATGGGAGCAGGAGAAGCTGATGTAGCATTACCTCAGTGATGCACTGGGGCGGCCCAGTCAATGAGACGCGGTAGCCATAAGTGCCTCTGAACTTTGCAAAAAAAACTATGAAATACACTCCCCTGATCAGGCTCCAAACAAATCCACACAATATTCCACCTGAGCAGCACTCCTCCCGTCCATTACCTTTCTGATTTAATAATCTGTATCCTTACAAGCAGATTGAATCAAAAATGCATTCCAACCACAGCATCAGTGCAGAAGTGCAGAAGTTAAAAAATGGAGTTTGTAATTTATTTAATTTAAAGAAAAGTACTGCGATATGTGAATTCCAATGAGAGCGGATTTAGGAAAGGCACAAATCATTGGAACAAATTGAAGCTAATGTGCTCTGCAAGTATTTTTTTTTCCGTGCAAGCCTCCCAATGCCCCTAAAATTAGACCACAATGAACCTCTGAATAAAGTTAATTTCTTTCCCAGACTGTCAGTATATTATTTCCTTTAGGCAGCAGAATCAAGCGTGAAATTGATGGAGAAACTTTGACAAACCTGCAGAAAGTGGCAAGAGTTGGAGCTCCAGCCTTTGAGTGGCTGTTGGTCCACGCTGGCTGATAGAGTGCACACATCCATCGCCCTTCTGTCTCGGGCCATCTGGATCCCGGCGATGCCATGGCAGCCGTCCCACCCTCATCTCTCCTTCGGGCTCGAAATTAGCACCAGCCAAATGCTGATAAATTTTGGAAAGGGCCACTAATCTATCTGCTCTACCACCCACTTTGGCAGGTCACCAGCCTCATTCAGACGCTCTCGACTATTTTGCAAATCTACCGAAAACATTAGAAGTTTCGAGACGATGTTCTTCCTAATGTGACATAACGGCCGGCTTGTATCAAAGCATGTTTCCCGTGTTTCTGTCAGTTCCCATTTCTGTCGGAGACTAATGTTTTACACACAGCAGCTCTTTGCATTGCACACACACTTGTACGAGCATCAATAATAAATTCTTTCCTAATCATTTGCTCAATTTCATCCCTCATTGGCTATGATAATTACCTCCTGAATCCAATCTCCATCTTGGATAATTTGAACCCATTATTTAACTTCCTCTCCTCAGAGGAATTATCCAACCTCTGCGTCACTGCCGTGTCTACGTCGTTGTTGCGGTGGCGGCGTGAGGAGTGTGTTACAGCAAAGCCCACTCAGCCGCACCTCCATCAGGTGTGCATGAACAAAGCACGGCTCTCGCTCACGCAGCAGATGTTTCCCGGCTGCATGCCACTATCACCGATTCTCACAGGGCCTTGGATGGGACAAACATTAACTGGGGAGACACACTCATGGGAAAGAGTGTGTCGGCACGCAGATGAACAGCGTGCTCATCGATTAGAGCCGGAAAAACAAGGAGCAAGGTCAGCCCCAGACACTGGCTGCGTTGTGTTAGGAGATACCAGAGCGCTAATTAGAGAGAGAAAAACAGAGAAATCAGTACCTGAGACCATGGATGGCCATGGTTTTTTAAGATGGGATGGATTTTTTTTTTTTTTTTTTTAAATGTTACTGCAGATTAGCGCCTGTTGCAGTGTTTGCTGTAGCGATATCTACCTACCACGCTCCAGAGAAACAATGGAAGTAGTACAGGGTTACCACTATTTAAAATAAATATGCTGTAGATTAAGTGCATAAAAATCAGCTGTTCTGTTGGTTGTGTGCCTTCTGTGGTGGTTATCATGTGTTATCACTGCAGAAAAATGCTAATAAAATGGCTCGTTTTCCAGGGAGATGACGAGAGACAGACTTTAAAGGGGGGAAAGACAGATGCAATTAATAAACTCTATTAAGCTTCTGATCCACAGATCCAGCGAGCCAACACACAGCAGCAGCTCGTTGACACTACTTAACCTGATGCGAGCGAATCCTCCATTATTATCTTGTGAAACACCTGTGTTCATCTGATTTACTGCCATAAAAAGGCTGGGTGGCGTAGCCGCTGAGGTATGTAAACAGGACGCGGCTGAAATATGTAAATACGGGTTCTGGCTCTAAGCAGGTGTAACGATGATGAAGGTAGCATCTGTCTGAGCATTAGCAGATCCACCTGAACGGAGAGCGTTTGAGGTAAAGTTGTGTGTGACACAGCCAAGTTATAAACCATTTCTACCATTACTGCCATCATATCATGCCCAGCCAGGTATTCATTCAAGATTATTTTCAGGCATTTGTGTCTCTCAAACCCTTCAGTGGATCATTTATACGGATATTCTGAACGAGCGCTGATTGCCAAAAGCCCAAACCTCCAATCCCTTTTGGACGGAACCCGGCTGCTCGGTCACCAGACCAACTGACCATGTGCTTCCTTCATCATTTATGGCGGAACCGAAGGAAAACACACAGACAGCCTGGCCCCGGTCCTGTACAGAGTGTGATCACAGCAATCTTGTAAGTTCGCTGCACTTCATGACGTGTGAGATGAGGTTAATGCATTCTTGGTTGCAATCTGAGCCAGAGTCTGACTGCGTGATTAATACTTCTGAGGACTGTCAGTCTTAAACTGCGCATGGAAAATGGTGTCAACTCGCGCCATCCTTCTGTGCTGCCTTCAGGTTTTCTGTCTAATTGCAAATATCACAGCCATTTACGAATAGCATTGTGTCCAGATTCTCATCTTTAGTGGGGATCGGAGCACAATTGGACACAAAAAATGTGTCTGGTTGTCTGTGGCACAGCAGGTGAAACCAGCAGACAACCAACGCTCCCCCTGGAGAGGATGACAGAGATCGATGAGTGTGAGAGAGAAACTCCACCTGTGCGTTTTCCACCTCCATGTGTGGTCGCTCTGAGCCTGGAGGTCTCCTGCTGTGGCCCCACACTGAGAGTCAGTGAAGGGAAGAATTGTCACCCGTCAGCAATCAAACTAAATGTCTGTCAGAACAAAGCTGAGGGGGAGGGATGGTTCCGTCTTTAGTGGCTGGTTAAAGAAACAAAAAAACTCCAGACATATATGCAGCAAAGACTGCAGTGAACTAAGTAGACACATCCTTCTCTCATATTTTCCAGCGTCACGCAGCGAGTCCTGCAATGCATCATCATGAAAAATTCCTTCCTCTTTTCTATACGTGATGTTAATTTAGAAACTCTTCTTTGTTTGTTTGTTTACTGCAGATGAAAGCCTTAACATTAGCATTCATCTTTGCAATTACCGTCACATAATGATCTGATAGAGACGTGCAAACTGAAATGCCAGAAAAAGCATACTTAAAAAGAGATTCCATCACAGTTTTCACAGTTTGGTCTCATCCGAAACAGCCCGAACAGAAACCAGATAAGCATATTTGTTATTTACAGATTGACAAGAAGATCAATATTTTTCCTTCCTTGTCCTATAAAGTTTTGATTGGCCTCCAAGGTCGCATGAGATGTTTACTGTGTTGCATGGAGAAAGTATAAATGCATGTATGGGAAGAGGTGGAGCTTCTTTTATGGGCTGTAGGCAGAGGTGTCTGCCGTCTGATCTCCCATCAGCAGCCAGCAGGGCGAGGACGTGACTGCACGCCAGCATGAAAATACAGAAAAGAGAAAAAAAAAGATGGCGGAGAAGAGGAAAGATAGGCGTAGCTTTAAATAATGGTTAAATTTGTAGCACCAAAAAGCTTCCTCATTAGCATAACTTCAAAGGCAGCGCTGCTCCAGTCTTAATAATACATGTGCTTAGAGTTTCCCCATGAATCACCTGACGCCTGGGTTCTGTTTGTTATCAGACAGGATGTGTGGAAGCAAGAAGCAGCAAGCACCACACACACACACACACACTCACACCTTTCCCTCTCCCTTGGCTCAGCAGGGCGAGACTGTGGCAGATCCAGATCTTTGTTACGAGTGGCCTCGTGTGTTATCTGTGAGGACGACCAATCACACCAATGAACATTCTAGTACAGTGCTGGTACGGCGTGAGATTTGCAGGACGTTTAAAGGAATGGGCAAGCTGGAGCTGGGGCGGCCGTGGCCTGGTTTTACTGGAGAGGCGGCAGAAAGAAAGAAACCACATGGAACTGAGTGGAAGAAACTTATAATGGAAGACAGACTTGTGCATTTTAGCTCTGCCAAAAGGGGTTGGTTTATAAACATTAATAGTTAGATCATTGCTCCTTTCTGTGAGGGAGATGTCTGCACAAACACCATTTTTCTAGCATTTCTCTCTATTATTGCTTCTGCTTTTACTACAACTTAAATTTTAGTCTGGAAGACCATTAGTAAGGTTAGCAGTCTCTTTATGTGTTACCAATCATGATTTGCACCGTAAGGTCATGTTAAAGTCTGGAGGCATTTCGATGATGACTGCTGATGAAGAATCAGTGACGTCTCTGTGGACCTGGAGGAGGAAGATGGCTTCATTATAATGGTTTTTTGGTGCCATACCTGCATACGATGACAGCAGCAGATGGTGAACGACGCAGAGCCTCTCGTGGTGTCGTGAGCATTGTTAGCTATCATGTTACACTTACGGTAAAAATATGAGAGGATACGATTAAAGTCTCTCTACCTACTCAGAGATAAAACCAAACACACCCACTTTACCGTCAGAACTGCTCCTGATAAACAAAATCAACTGCACACGGCACACAGCTCGCAGATGCATGAGCAGCTCCAGCACTGTGGCATTCAGCACGAAGGAGGCTCCATTTTTCCTTTTTCAGTCTAAAAGGAACAAAAAATAAAAATCCAACTAATGCAGAGATTACATCCCAGTTACTCTCTTTTGGTACATAAAAAGGTGTTCTCGTGTACCGCTTTCACCAGTTTTGTAATGGCGGATGAAATGAGAAGCGCAGCATTAAAACAGAATTACTGGCTCTCCGAGGGACTGTAGTTGCAGCCGTGAAGCGAATGTATAATAACTGAAGGCTGCAGAGGCAATAACACCCCTCGCAAAATAGATTTTAGGATGAAACATTGCAAAGTCTGGACTTTTCAATCCAATCAGCCACAGTTATTTAACATAATTAAGAAGATTGTTTTTGTGCTTCCAACCTCACCTCTCTAAGAGTGAACACACAAACAATTACTTTATTAGTGGCACTATCTTTGGTTTGATTTAATCTGCGTTTTGACTCAGGTGTATATTTAATGTTTTTCAAGTAGACAAGAGGGAGGATGTTCCTCCCGAAGAAATTCAGCCTAATGTGCGACATAATTCTCTTTTTTCAGTGGACACTTGAACCATGGCGCGCATCCTTGACTGGTGGGACCTGATCTAACCTGAAGGGCAAATGCCATTCAAAGTATTAAAAGGATTCATAAAGAATAAGAAAAAAGCTGATGAGGAAAGCAGCGCTGTATATTTGTCTGTAGCAGAAAAGGAAGACATCCTTGAGGTAGATTTGTAATTGTCTGCAGATCTTAAACACAAAATAATCTGGAAAGCCCTTTATTGCAAAAACAGGCAATACGGGGCGACTGCTAGCTAAAACAACGGTCACAACCGCCAACTGTGTCACCTTAAATAGAACCCAAGCTCTGCTAAATCTACTCAGAATGCAGTGCGTATCTATGCAGTCTTATCTTCCCTCCTTCACTGATGCGCGAGACTCGTGGTGCGAGGTCCCCAGAGGGGGGGCGTGAAAGACGGCCGGACTTGCAGCGCAGGAGATCCTTGGATTAGTCACGGTCGCAGGTTCTCTGTCATTGCCGCCACTCGTCCAAATCCAAGTCTCAAAACAGCACAGCAAGGCCAGAGCCAGGGCCAAACAGCTAACTGGTCCCCAGTCCGTTCTGACGACGGAACAACACCAACCCGAGAGCGGAGTTGGATATTTTATGTTATGGACTGTTTATAGCATGAAATTTATAGCGCAACTGCCATTGCTTTTTTGTAATATTTGCACCATTAAATATAAAGAAAACAGTAAAGAAACCTGAATAGGGTTTCAGAGTGGGGCCCAGGAGCGACACGATGAGTGGAAGAAAACCACATTTTATTTCCAGGCGAAGGTACAGAGGATCAGGCAGTCTCAGCGTGAGGTACAGAAGGCAGGAAGGGTTTCAACAACAGGTCCAGGTCAGGTACAGTCGATATCAAGTAGTCAGGCGGTAACAAGAATGCTGGAATGCTCTGCATACAACCACGATGAGCCTCTCAGAGTCTGCAGCTTAAGTAACCTCGCCAGTTACAGACAAGGTGCAGGTGTGGCTGATCAGCAATGCAGCACAGGTGAGGCGGAGAGGGGAGGGCGAGCGCCGGAGCAGACCGGCAGCCGTGCCAAAAAAAATCACAACACTCCAGGCCATCAATCTGCAATCAGTGTGGAACAGTATTTAACGAAAAGGTGTGTTAATTATAACAGACCCTAAAATAATGACAAATTTGTGCAAATTTCAATCTTATCACACAATGCAAAGACCGTGTTTAGTAATCTACCAGACTGTGCACAGTCACAGTGTGTGACATCGCCATCAGTTACGCACAGCAGCTCGGGTCAATTAATTATTCATTACCAAGTAAACACACTCGCTCCGAACTTCTGATTCGATTTATTTATTAGCTCCAGAACATGGGTGACTTTGCGGGAACCCCGATCTCCTGCTCCGGTATTGTAAATAATCTGGAACGCTGTAAAGCTCATGCTCAGTTGTCGTTGTTGTTGTTCAGCAGCTGACATCAGACATCATCATCATCATCATCATCACAACAACAACAACAACAACAACAACAACACACCTCCTCCCTCTACCTGCAGCCCAGACCGCAGGCTGGGGGGAAAGTCTCATGGGAAACACTGCAAAACTGTGAAATAAAGCGCGTCAGGGTCAAAAACTGCTGACATCTGAGGCTGCCACTGTGATTTGTTTCCATTTTAAAAACAGTTTCAGGCCCGTGTGCGTGCACACTCAGTCTAAATTGCCCTGGGGGATATGATTATCACTGATAGCAGATGTAAACATGCGCCTAAGTGCTACAACTCCAGTGAAATGGGACAGTGGGTCCCAAAGCATTTTCATATCATTACTCCTGTTGTAGCAGTCACCCATCTGGAATTTATTTGCAGTGGCAGGTTGACGCCGCAGCAAATGCTCCGGAACATTGGCTCAAGCAGAAGAGTTACAGCTGAAGGCAGCCGGAGCAGCCAAACCCTTCCTTCATTACAAACGTCAAATATTCGCCGCGCTCCTAAAAAGCTCCTTTTCACAATGAGCGCTTCATCAAAGACAAAAAAAATTTGTATGTTACAAGTAAGACTCATTACCGGACAAAGTGCTGACAGGGGGAACGTGAAGGCTTTATCATTACAACCGCTAATTTCCTTTAAAGATTGCAAATTCCACTGTGGTGGCTGCGCGAGAGGAAACCCAATTTCACCCTCTGTCTGAACTAATTTATGCTGCCAGACCCAGTCATGAAAGAGCTCCTCTTTCTTTATTCCTTCACTCGATGAAGTCCTTTTCCCTGGTCCATTAATATACCCTCAGTGCTCACATGATGCACAGCGGCCTCGGTCTCCCTCTGACAGAGATTAGAAATAAATCACCTGACTAATAAATAACAACACTCGCTGAAGCTCACAGGGGTCAATTTGATGAGGGTGGTGTCGAATGGGAGGCACCGCTGTTCTCTCAATTAATTACACAAAAAAACAGAGCTACGAAAAGACAGTAAGTCTAATACAATTAACCAAAACCTGCAATCACGGATTTCTTTTTTCCTTTTTAAGGAAATCCACTCGCAGCATCTTCCCATGCAGGATATTTGGTTTTTTTCCTCTTTTATCCACTGAATAATACATGTTGCCCATCTTTAATCTCCTTTAACCCCATGCTCGTCTAGAACTCAGTCTGTTACTCTCTCTCTTTCTCTCTCTCTCCACTGGCATTAGAAACAGTTGCTGCTAATTGATGCTGAATTTAGCTTTACAGATACACAGGTGAGGTCTTAAGAAGGTGCTTATTCAGTTTCACGATATGTGATTCAAATTTATCTACAATTTCTAAACTTTTAACTAACCAACTTTTGCATAAAATGTGACTTCTTTAGTTATTTTGGAATCGGGGTCGTGTTAGACCACACAGTGAAAAACTGTACCATAATTGGTCCCTTAACAATAGATTAATATGCACCCAAGACCATTCTTCAAAATGCTCCAGAGAGTCAGCTAAACCGATGGTATTTTTAAGAGCCACGAATTCGAGGGTGAAATTAATGCGATTCCGCGGATAATTGCACTTCAGCGCATTTAACCTTCTTGGGTACTCATTAAGTTTTACTGTATAAGTGCAACTTTCTCAGAAAAAGGTTGCAACTAAGCATTCAGCAGCACTATAAAGGAGATGATTCCATTCCAATATTATTCTTCTTAATCCTGTTGATTAATCTGTAGCCTCTGCTAATTTTTGTAATCACGCCCACATACGCTCGTTAGTACAGAAGAAGCAAAAAGGAAATAACACTTCGTGTGCGGCAGATAATCAATAGTAAGTCTGAGCAAAGGAATTTACAGCTTTTTACTCCTTCACTGAGGAATCTTTCTGCAAGGCAGAAACGTTAGCATGAGGTCCTAAAAACAGGTGTTCACACTGCGGAGGAGTCGCTCTGCATCTCCGTCCGAGCCGAAGGCACCGAATGGGGGACGATCATCGCCCAAGGGAGGCAGTGGAGGTGGACTTATCTCCCATCTCACGTATCGCTCAGCCTGGCTGTCACCGCGTCTTTGTAGGAGTCTCTTCTTTAAAATCCTCACTTTGGGTCGAATCTTTGAGCCAATATTTCGTCTGAAGCCTGACAGTTACTCCAGGGTGAGGGCCACACATCTGGGGCTGCACAACAGCTCAGAGGCTGGCGGTAAACATGACGCAGAGGATCTGCCTCTTCCTTAGTGAAAATGAACAGTTTAATCTGCCAGAAACCAGATTAACCGCAAGGACGATGCAAGCAGCTCTGACGATTGAGGCTCTTTTGACAAATGACCATTGAAAACTCAGATTTTTTTCTCAACTGCACATGCAGGAGGTTCAACTCGAGGTTACAGCAGCTAGGCGACCAACAGCGAGGCCGAAACTCCAGCGTTTCCAGAGAGAAAATGCGCCAAATTTATTCTAGAGCAATGTGTTTTTTTTCTCTTGTGCAGATGAGAAAGGAGCAGGAACTCACCTTTGGCTGAGGAGAATAAGCCCATGCAAATTTCATTGATGGCGCCGAGATTTGAGATGCTGCACCTGAAACAACGTTAAAGACAAACGGGAAAGAAAATCAATTCAACAAGCTATTAACATTTCAAAGGAAGTTCAGTTTCATAACGGTTCTCTTAACAAAGCATGAAATTGGACTATTCCAGAAAGACCGAGGAAGGTTTCATTACATTCACAGAAAAAATGGCCGAGCTTCTTACATTAATAATTACATTAGGACACGGATAAGCTAAAACAAAGCAGACAACAGAGCAGCAAGTCCAGCAGAGGAAGAGCCATACCCTAACCTAACCCTCCCCCCCCTCAGCTCTTTGATTCAATATTCAGGTGTGTAACACTTCACCCCGCGTCAGCTCAGGTAAGACGATCACGACCACAGGCAGTGAAATATTAATGCATCCAAACCGCACATGAATTGATGGAATCCAGGCCCATGTCCAGCCTTCCTGCATTTGGCTGTTATGTCAGTTGGATCAGCTGCCAAAAATCTTCAACGGCTCAAGCAGAAGGTTTGAAATTGAATTTGCGCCGTTTTGGGGTTTTTCAAACCAATAAAAATAATACTGTGGTCTGAATTTATACTGATTTCTGGCACATGAAGCACTTCTGCAGAGTGAGCAGCATCACAGTGTTAAATATTGCAACTGTGTATTGATATTAATGTTTGTAAATTCAACTCATAATGTGATACATGGCAGAAATAAAAGGGTCAACGTTTCAGAGAGGATGTTTATTATATAATAAATCAAACCTACCATTTTATGAAAATGTAGAAAGCTCTCTTTTTAATGTTTTAATAAAAAAAAAAATTAAAACGCATTTCTTTCCGATCTTTTTTCTCCTGAACTTCCAGATAAATCTCACCTAATCACAACAAATACAGTCAATAATGGAAATAGTGGGACCGTTTGAAAGGTTTTAATGGATTTAAACACACACACACACACACACACACACACACACACAGGCGGCAGAAAGATCTTTTGAATGACAGTATTTAGAATTCCTGGGAAGAGTGTGAAGAGACGCTAACTCCTGTCAGTGAGGCTGGTATAGCTCCGCATTTCTTTTCATTTGTGTGTATGTGTGTGTGTGTGTGTGTGTGTGTGTGTGTGTGTGTGTTTTCACAAAGCGAAAGATTCAACACTTTATGAAAATAACAAAAAAAAAATGTACTGCAGAGCAAGTAAACTTCCGTTCTGAGGGGCCTCGAGGGGCAGATTAGTCAGAAACAACAGAGGTAGAAAACCAATCCAGCCACCACCAGGGTGACTCATGAGTCCTTCCTCGTGCACGCTCCAGAATAGTGCATGTTGATTTGAGATGTAACGCTGCTTGGATCAGCGGACTTTAATGCCACTGGAGGTGTCCTTTTCTGACTGCGACGCCTGATGTTTCACTGATAGGAAAGATCTGCTGGTCATCATCGACTCACAATTCAAGGCTTCAGAGCGAAAACATTCAGGCTTGGCTGTCTTCAAACTCTCTCGTATCCGAGGATCCATAAATAGAACTCAAAGTGGACAACTGGCTGCCAGGCTCGGCTTTTACTGGGAATATGATCGATTATAAAGTAATTTGCTCCTCCGCTCAGGGCCTGCATGTGCTCCTAAATGAAAACCCCCGCATTGTCCAGATGGAGCTCTGAGGGGTCAGAGGAGCTGACCAGCCTCTCTGACAGGCAGTCTGAAGAAACGGAGGAAAGAGCAGAAAAGAGAAGAAAAATGCGAATTTGGGTGTAACATTAACAGTTGATACAAAACTCAAGATCAATGTGAGATGAGGATGCCCCACAGATAGCAGCTGTGAGTGTAGTGTGGTGTGTGTGTGTGTGTGTGGGTGTGTGGGTGGGTGGGTGGGGGGGTATTAGGGAGGGTTTCTCTCAAACTGCCGGCCTTCGTGTTGTTTTAGTGTGGCTAAACAAGGCAGTTTATGAGCAGGAATTGATTTCTTCTTAGAGTCAAACAGATCCAACTCCAATTACTGCCAGAAGGTTGGAGAGTATCAATGATCTAATTTGATCCTATAGCAGACTGAAAAATGAACAACACTAGATCCATCTTTGATCATCGCCGCTCAATAAAAGTCATTTTTCAATTTTTACAAATTTTGACTTTTTTTTTTTTTTTTTTTTTCAAAATTTCAGTTTGGCTCCAAATAGTTTTGTATAAATAAAGTATAAATAGTATGATGTGCATGTTAGGGTCCCTTTCTGGAAGACTCTCATTCATGAATGACACTCCAGTTGAAATCAGATAAATTGTCCTTTTTTTTTAGTAAAAATCCAAAAAGAATACATTTTTCTAATGTATACTGGGAATAACGTATCTGGGCTTTGGCCAGGTTTTTGTGGTACATCATACATCTTAATCGTTCTAAATGAGAGTCTAGTGTAACCTAGCCAGAGGTCGTTCACATTTCCTGTCATGTTTACTCAAAGATATCAAAGCGATCTCTTCTCCAGCCGTGGAGGGAAGCTGTGAAAGAGCATCTGAACGAATCCTTTTGTTTGTGTGATGAAGGTCCAGACATGATGGAAACTGGAACCTGATCACCCTCTTTTGTCTGTGACTCGGTGACCTTGCAGGGATGATCGGAGGTCCCCTGAGCACATGCTAATGGGATCATGGGATAGTAAGGTCGGGGGGAGCGAAGACTGTATGGGTCTTACTGGTTTTCACCAGGAAGAAAAATGAGACTACAATCTGCCATCAGGGAGACAAAAAAAAAAAAAATCCAGCAGAACATCTGTTCTTCCTTTAAACCGGCAGCAGTGACAAGCTGATTGATATGCTTATTCATTTTAATACCATAACAGAAACCCACAAAAGTGTCTTAAATTAGAGTTTTGAGGTGTGTCAATGAGTCCTCACAGCCCACTGATCCAGATCTTTCAAATGAAACCAGGTAAGTCTGAGTTTAGATTCACAAAATGATTGATTGATTCTGTAAAATCATCATAAAATGATGATAATAGCTTACAGATTGGCCACACACACACACACACACACACACACACACACACTCATGCACATTTGGCACCAATAATGTGTTAAAATAGTTGCCAAGTCTGCTTCTAGCAACAAAAGATGGAACGAATTAGAGAAATGGAAACAGAGACTGAACGCTGCTCTACAAACGTGGCGCAGCAGTGAAGAACCAGCCAGACTGGCTCTCTTCTCCTCATCACCTGTCTGCGGCGCCCAAAAATGCAAACGAAAAATCTTTCCGCGTCCAAACCAGAAGACATTGTTCATCTGCTTCGCCCCGCCGTCACGACCAGACTGTCTGGCTTCTTCATTTAAAGGTTCAATCGAAAAATAAAGTAGGAGCTGCTTTAAGCTAGTAAAGCTCCAAAACGGTCAGCAGGAACATCACCACAGTGTAATGAGCTGTTCCCAGGCCATTATCAGCGTTTCCTAAAAATGTCATTAAAACCTGTTCATAACGTTCCAAGTTTCTGTCAGGCAACAAACAAACAAACAAACAGAACAACGCCGGCCAAAACATAACCTTCTTGGAGGAGGTAATAATTTAAACTATTCGTAAGAAAGAACAAAGCATTGTTATTGTTGTGGGTGCAGTTAAAGCGGTGGAGACGCTGAAACAAGGTGATTATCAAAAGATGCTTTTGCAGTAACATGACAAGGAGGGAAAACTCAATTACAGCTCCACCGGGGCCAGAGCAGGATGAAAAGCAGAGACGTGACAGAGATTCACAGCCGTGAATGTGCTGCATACAGCATCGGGTGCAAGCAGACGTCCAGCAACCGTCAAAGTTTGCCTTTTTATTTTCTAGATAAGGAGCCTCTTTGTTTGTGGTGCATCAGCAGCACAATTAATCAGTGTCTAAATCAGGAAAATAAATGTGGAGGTGAGTAACAATTAATAATGATGGAAAAAGAGGAGAGGGAAGAGGGATGCCCTGATCCCTGTCCAGTAGATAAAGTGGACTGGTCAAAAATATGAATCAACCTCAAGACTGCACCGCTGTGAAGCCTAAACAGCAAAGTCAGACTCTCTCTGAATAAATCTGGAATTATGCTGAACTCTTCAAACGTCCCGTCCACGTCGGTGCCACTCATCGTCCTCTGCTTTAGTTTTCCAGTGTTTTAATAAATTAGTTGAGCTTGATGCAAATACAGCTTCAGTATATGAAGGTTTATATTCACAGTTCTGGGAGTAAATGATTCATTTGTGGACGCGCTGGTTCTGGTTCCGGTTCCCAGCCCACAGAATCAAAATTACCCTCCGCGTCTCTAAATCCTGGACTTTCTGGGCAGTTGTTGCTGCTGTGGTTGACTGAAGGCTCCATTTATCATTGTCACAAAATCACAGCCGAACATTAACATTTAACTGGGACAATCCATCTCTGTGTTGGGGTAGGTAAAAATTAAAATGGATCGTTAATAAAAATTAAAAAATGTTGGTGTGACACTGTTATTTCACCGTCATCCTTCATCATTTTAATTCCTTGGTTTCCTTGGAAACTGGCTTTACTAATGTTGTACCAAACCACAGCTTATTAAGAGCACAAACGCAACAAAAAGGTAAAACCATGAACCTTCCAGAGAATCGCAGGTATTAAAGAATGTCAGGTCATCTTGTGGCACAAAAACAGGCGGCGGAATGTTTGACAGGCCTGGATTTCTGTTTAAGGCTGGGTTTTGGGCAGGTAAACCATCCCATTCACTGGTAACAACACGCTAATCCCCCTGCCCGAAGTGACACAGCAGTGATGGATATGCAGTAATCCGGCTCCCATTGTCGGGACCTGAATCGCGCTGCTGCTGGCGCAGATCTTAAAACTGTTACAGGTTCTCCAGAGTTGCAGCGTGTGTTTGATTAAGAAGCAAATTGTTTCTTCTTTTGTGGAGGGCGCTCGGCTCGGATGTCAGATCCCCGTTCCAGCCTCAGAGCCGTGCGTATTCAGCTGTGGCCAATTTATCTCCGGCTCGTTCTCTCCAGCCTTTTAAACAAGAGGGAGGAAGAACAGAAGTGTGTCACGTGTGTTGCTGCAGTAAGGCAGTCTTCGCCTCTGGAAAAACTGCCTCCATTTACGCCGAGGAGGGAGGTCTTAAAGGCAGCACGCACCTCTTAATTTATGATACGGGGGAAATTAATGGGGGTTGACAAGCTCAGTAATTTTTAGGAGGCAACAGATAACACTTATAATTATCAGCTGTGGAGCTGAATAGTCAATGGAGAGAGGGAGTTAATGTGCGCACTGGTGTGTGTGTGTGTGTGTGATCTGAAGTGTCTGCTGGCCAAAGCTGGGCCTATTATCAGCAGACCTTGAGCGCTAATGTGATATTGTTTGGTTTATTATAGCCTCGAGCCTGCCAGGACCCTGGCTACACACACTTGACTCAAAGCCAGATCTCACTCCCAGCTCCACCTCTGTCTGCACTTTGCTGCTTAGAAAGGGGGGCGGGGAAAGGGTTTCAGGGGTCTTTTCCTCCCCAGACCGTCTTTACTAACAACAGCAACTCTTGCTCTGCAAGGAACTCCCCCTGAATGCCTCACAGTCCTAAAATTGGCTTTTCAGTGTTATGTATCGTTAGGTCCAGTCAGGAGCGGTATTCCATATTAGCTCGTCGAGAGATGAGAGACAGAAGCCAGAAATCCGGAGACAAAATAGTAAAATCAGTTGTCTCTGTCTCTTGGTGTCTTTAAGGACCTGCCTGCTGCTTTGCGCACACGTCGGTACAGTCTGAAACTGTAAAAACACAGAAGAAAACACTGTTGAAGAAGCCAGTCCACTCCACAGAAAGGCACGCCGGCTCTGATTTGGTTACAGAGAACGCAGCTGCCCTCTATGGGTGTGAAGATGTCCTGACATGCTGGTGAGAAGACAGCTGTCACATCTCTTACTGCTGCGTTCTACCTGGATGAAACGGAACTGCTCTTGTTCATTATGGTGCCAATTATCTTGTTAATAAGGCGGTGGCATCGAGCCTAAATCAATCAGCGTGGCATAACAAGCAGGCTTTAACGGTAGAAGCAGGATGTAAACACACAGAACTGGTCTCAGACAGGATGAGCCAAAAGAACCAGGTGTGTTTGTGTGTGTGTGTGTGTGTGTGTGTGTGTGTGTGTGCAACCTGAAATTTAAAGAGCAGAAGGATGTAGCCCACATTTGCAGACTTCACAGCTCCTGTGCTGCACCGCAGCGGCAGTCAGGATGCAGCTCTGCAGGGAGACAGTGTCCATTCCTGATAAGGAGCCTGACAGGTCTTCTTCAATCATATACCCGGTGATGCATGGCCCTTCTGACAGGACCTGCAGCACTGAACATGTGGTGTCTTCAGTCTTCAGTCAATTATGAAACCCATACAAAGAAAAGTTCAAATGGAATTAAAGCAGTAAAGAGTAAACGTTTCAATTTCTCCACCGGCCGATGCTAATGCTATTAGCGCTACAATATTCCACGTGCTATTCTACGCTGCTGTGTGAAACAATGGCTGGTAGGAATATATATTGAGTGAGTGGAGGATTTCTAAATCCATCCATCACAGTGGGTGGAAAATTTAATTTCCAACCTGGTAGAAGAGATATGAGACAGAGAAGAAACTTCCAAGTCTGAAGTTATACCGCATTCACCAGACACGACAGTGGCACTTTGGCACAAGACCAGCGCGCTTTGCATATCGAGGAGAGCAGACATGTAGCAAAAGTCCCTGTGCCAGTGTCAGGAAAGCTGCGCACACTCCCCATTACAGTTGCGGGAGCCAGGTAATTGAAGGAGGGCATGCCCCGAGTGCTGCTCTTCCTGCCCCCTCAACCATGGCTCCATCCAGCGCGGGGCCAGAGAAAACCTGAGCACGTCCCAGGGATGCAGCTCAGAGAGGCAAGTAAAGAGAGATCACTGAAGTGTGTAGCGAGGTTAAGAGCTGTGGGCAGACTGTTACTCCAATTACCGCATCACATTCTCTTCCACCGGACTGCAGCCCTGAAGCTGTCCGTTAGAGAAAACACAAAGCATCAATAATGATGAATCACCGAGTCAGACACTTGTGTAATCAGGCGCTCAGCTAAGCCACTACCTCCTTGTCTCATTTGCTCATCGGTTCACTCCCTCTTACAGTTACTTAGTGACTCTTTGTGGCACTAAAAAGAAACATTTAAATGCAAGTAGACCCAGCATGCAGACCCCGACATAAAACAATTAATTAGAGAATCAACTAGATTTGGTAATACTACGTTCCACGCAGTATTACAATGTTATAAGACAATAACAACACATACCACTCTTAATAGAAACTGAAAAACCATGAAACTCTACAATTTCTCTCTGAGACATTCACTCAGGACGGCGGCCATCTTTGGAAGCCTGTGTTCGAGGGGCTTATGCTTATCCAATTATGTTACAGAGCTGATTTAGAAAACTACAGCTGAATTCAGCCGCGGGTGAGACCCTCTGCACGTGCAAGACAAGACACAATCACAGCCAAAAAGACCATTTACAAGTGGTTTTAACACCAGGCGTACTGTGGATTCTGTATGTTCGAACCTGTTGATGTGCCACATGTTAAACAAATGAGTGTGTTCAGTAGGATGACAGGATCCTGCTGTCTGTGTACACAAGAACAGGTGGGGAGAACTCATTCACATTCAGCGGCGCTGCGTTTAAGATAAACATGGCTTCCTCGCATAATTGCTCACACACCACAGGAGGATTAGGATTTTAGCAGTTAAAGGGATACGCACCTTTATCACAGATGTTACATCTAAATGGAAATGGAGGTTTGAATCAAATCTTGCTTGTTTTCTTACGCAGGTTGTTTCTTTTGAGCAATTCCAGCACGGTTTAGTAATTGTTCCACTGACAGCAGGCGAGAGGAAGGTGTGGTGAGGAGGATCTGGCACAGACAGGAAGTGGAAAACAGGCTTTAATGGACCAGGAAGGGGAGGAGGCAATTAGACAGGTGAACGGCATTAGGTTAATTGGGTGAGGCGGTTTGATTCTCGGGCAGTTTCAGGGCATCTTCAGATGTATGTTGGACCTTGTAGGTAAATTTTCCAGCACCAGTAGAAACCTAAGTCATGACAAATTCAGCCAGGCAACTCCTAAAATAGCAGCCTATAAGGCAAATTCAAACAGGCACACAGTCAACAGACATGCAGGTGAGAGTTGCTGTGGGTGAATCAGCGGCCGCTACGAGGCTCGCTCTCCCCCGTCCCATTACCAATGGATCGATGGGCTTTCAGGGTCGAGAACCATCGAGGGTTTGCATGCAAACAAACGGCACAGAGGAAAAGCCTAAAGTGGTGTGGGGGACTTGAGGCTTTTAACAACGCATTCAAATGTCAGATGAAAGCTTTCCTCGTCTCAGAGCCGAAACAGAGGGCATACTCATCAGACCCCCGGCCATCAGTGCAGGCAGTCGCTGCGCTGCACAAGGGCGGCTGGACCCTGAGAAAGCTGCACCGAGGAAAAGCCTCCTGCGCTGCACCGCGCAGATAACCCGAATTAACGCCGCCGAGGCTCTGCTAGCGCTTCCACGCCTGTCGCTTTGGTCTGGAGCAACCTCGGAAACATCATCATGAATCACAAAAAAAATAACAAAGAGAGATACCTCTGCAGCACTGTCCCAGCGACGGGGCTTCCAGATATATGTAGTATATGTATGTAGTATGTAGTACGTAGTATGTATATGTAGTTATATCACCAATCCAAGATCCCACATCGATTGAATAAGGAAACAAAGATTATTTTCCAGTTGCCTTGAAGGAGGTGAACCAATCTGCTCATCTTAGATGTATTGATTTCCAAACATTCACTTTGAGAAAACAACCTGTAATCTGCAGATTATTTGTTCCAACCAGAAAACCAGAGACAGTATGTTTGTATATGTTATAATGTGTTTTCCGCTGTCACCTGAAACGGACATTAAGATGTTTCGTTTCCATAAGGAGACTGTAAAGGTGAGCAGTGCTCCAAGTGTTTTTGACAGAGGCCCAGCATGGCCCAGCACGGCCCAGCACCGGGAGGTTAACGGCGTCCTGCAGATATCAGAGTAATGAAATGGTAAATCCTGGAACTGACAAGGTAAAACACAAATAAGACCTCTATTAACTGAAGATATGCAAATACGTCATTAGAATCCGGACACACAGCAGCGATCTCCAAAGCTGCACCAGCGGACATTTCATTAAAACGAAATCTGCAGAAGTGCAAAAGCTTCATCTTTATTTGTATCTCACATTTGTTGGTTGTGTTAAATACCGTTGTGGAAGGTTGGGTCCCGTGGTGCAGCGTTAGCACGCGTTCCTCTGCAAAACGCACCAGAGTGAGCCATTTGTTGCTTTCTCCTTATGGGGCGCGGGCAGGTTCAGGATGTAACATCGCTGACATTACACACCTCCGCTACCTCCCCCAGCTGCTGTTTGGACTAAATTTTCACTGGACGGAGATTCTGATATGTGTGGTGCCCTAGAAACTGCCGCGGCGTGGCTTAGCCTGACCTCGATATTTCCAGGCAGGCCACATCGATGGCTGCTGGACAAACGGGGGCTGGAGCAGCTGGAGCAGCTGGAGTCAGTGCTGTTAAATGATTTATCACCGGGGTGAAGAAATGGGCCGCCGTCCACGCCGGGGATTGGACGAGAGCTTTAGGATTACACAGGCCACACAGACATCAAGTCTAAGAAGGGAAAAAAAACGAAGCATTTACAGACGCTCAACCTGGATCCAGGGTTCTGCCCAGAATCAGGCTGTAATTTCTTTGACTGACTGTCGGCCAACAGTCCCAAGGCGAGGGCCACTCGTGGATAAAAGCCAGTCACAAGAGACTAAACAGCAAGGAGTAAAAAATACTCAAAGTGGAGTAACTAAGAACCAGAGCAGTCCGCAGGGAAGGTGCTGCTTTAAATACAGCACTGGGATCATCAGCGGAGCCATCAGGCACTCTGCTCTCCTTCTCCTTCTGCTTTCATTAGATGCCTTCTACCTGCACTCAATTAAATCAATCCATGCACTTCATTAATGCGTTTTGACTCGGCAGTTTTCTTTTAACAATGATTCCTCCACACCTCAAAGCATGTGGTGGTCACAGGGCTCGTGCACTGACGCTGACGCCAGTATGTGTTTGCTCCAAATTTGAGCAAACTCTCTGTGAGGTTATCTGCCTGTGTTGGTGATTCTGCCCACATCCAGGCGGTGAGTGTGTGGAATTCTTCCTTCTTAGCCTCAGGAGATAATCTCATCCTGTTTATTCTAGAAGAGAAGAATGTTACAAAATTCCACTGGAGAGTAACGGAGTGAGATAATTGTAATTAAAAGCAGACATGATAAAGTGCACCAAATCTCTCAACAACTAGAAGTATTTATTACCAGGAACTTGCCAACCAATGAATGTTTTACGCGAAAATGCCGAATGACGAAATTTCAAATAGCTGAAATTTGTATCCGCGACGAGAGTCTGCGCTGAATATTTTCTCCTCAAAAGTTTTCACACTCTGATTAAATTCCAATCATGTCTGACTGCTGACATTTCCAGGAGATCAATGCTAATTGCCGTCTGTCCTTCCAGATTTACTGACAGGAAAAACTGTAATTCATCAAGCGTTAAATAAAAAAAGACGATTACAGCAAAACTTTCTTCAGCACGTCTTGTCAGTTGGTTGTAAAATTCCTTATTTCTACAATAAGTGAACTTCACGAGAAACAAAATATAAATCCTTCATTTGAGTATTAATGCGTGCCACAAAAAAAGCTCAGTGGATGTGAAAGCAGACCTGATGGTTCGGCTGTTTCCTTTTACTGACTTTCTCTCCAGCTCCCTCTTTGCTGCCGTGTCTGACTTAATCAATGTCACATGCAGCTACCGATGCATGCTCTGGTCTGTAGCCATTATAGGTCTTAGCGGTGTTTAGCCTTTTGACGAAGGATGTGGAAAGGCTGGGACTTCCCAGGAAATCAACTGTGACTGCCGTAGCATGGCGGTCGGTGGTATTACCTGATCCAGTGGTTTCAGGAAGACAGGGAAGATGCTAACTGGGTGGTTTTCAAGTTCTTTTATTTTTAGAAAAAAAGAACCAAATAGCATCCAAACGGGCTCTCCTGTGTGTTTCGCTCTCGGACTTTGTCGTTCATCCTGTTGCCTCATAACGTCCAATTAAATGATGCAGGAGCAAAGTCTCATTTTCAGGTGGGAAACAGCTCATTCCAACTCTGATGGCTGCATCGAATAAAGCAGCATCCAGGAGCTTCTGCAAAACCACTGACAATCTGAGACTTTAGCACCAGCACGCACAGCAGAACTGCAACAATCCAGCATGAGCCTGTGAGGTGCTTCAGCAGGAAATGTTATATAATTGTTGTTCTCTTTTAGATGCTTGATGCTTTAGCATAGGGTTGTGACGGAGGTGTGGGGGCATGGAAGCATAAATGCAGCTCCACTGGCTGAGACTCGAAATAACATCAGCAGCATCACGTGGATGAAGTCATTTCAAATGGAAAAACAAAACAGAAACGCTTCTGTTTGCTTTTGTACATCAGTGCTGGCAACAGATGCTGAATGTGCCAGTAATTTACATTAAGGCAAGCGCTTCCACCATTGCATGACTTCTAGCTCCTTAAACGTGCCACAGGGCTTAGCCATCTTACTCTGGGTCTCAGCACAACATTGCTGGAGCACATAATGTTGACTGATTACATTCCTCACGGACCACACGGGCCACAGAGAGGCTGCTGTGAACCCACCTATAAATACTTGATTGTCGCTGACTTCCATAAGGTCGCCTCTATAACAGCCAACAGTGATAAATGCCTACACCTTATGAATCAGGCTACCTACTTTGAAGTAATGGCTTCCCCAGATTTGAATCTATTTTCCCAATACAGTGCAAATGAAAAAGACTATAAAGCTAATGCTATAACACAAATATTCTGAAAATAGTCTATAGCTCAGTAAAACACCGGTATGCTTGCCAACCTCATGACAAAAGGTATAACAAGGTAATAAGCCAGGCAGGATCGTTTAATTAATCCCTTGCTAGCAGCAGATGGGCACGAGCTTAGTGGCTCCAGTAAGAGCAGATGTATTTTGCACTCAGAGTAATGATGGTCATGATGGTGCAGGCAAATGGGGCTCTGAAGAATGAGGAACATATAAAACATATAAAATGGACCACACCCTCAGGTCTGAGTTCCCAGGACTTTCTCTTGGGTTAGTGTGTCAAGGAGTGTCCTTTACGTTCACGTAACCTTCTACATACGCAGGGAATCAGAGGCCGTCTCTGAAGAACATGCATCGCGGCTAACGCTAGCAGAAACAGGACATGTGGCATCAAGGCTATAGACCACATTTTGTGTGCCTGGTCTTGCCGAAGCCATATTGAAGCTGAGCTTTGCACAGGTAGAATGTGTGAAAATTACACACAGACTGCATTAGCTTAGTGGGTGCTCGCTGAGAATAATCACCCACCCATCCTGAAAATTCTCTCTGAATGTTACCAGGGTTACAGCAGCCTGAAAGATTTCACATGCACTGCTTCTATTTCCTGCATGTGCCAGCCAGCGAGGTTTTGCTCCGATTCTTGCAGGAGGAATTTGTCCGACGCTGCGGCTCTGCTCGCACACCTCTGGACCTCCCGACCACAAATTTGTCACCTGCTGCAATAGTGTGGTGACATTTTTTACACCTACTTTGTCTTTGTGCTGAGGTGGAATCAAGGCTATGGATACTGTTAGCAGTAATAAGCCATGATGTGATTTTTATGCAAAATCATTTTTAAAAAATAGGAACGCTGAGCAGAACTCTCCCAACCCTCTGGCTTCCTCAAGCACCGTGGGTTTGGGAGCACGAGTCTCTACATTAGTGAGCTCAACGGTCATGAAGTCTAACGCATCCCCTATATGGGCTGGCATGTGCAGGAACCCGGTTGTACCCAGCGGGACTCAGCTGGGTTGGACAACAAAGTGGATCAAAGACAGCAGCAGGAACTGGAGGCAGAGAGGCATGTGGGATTCCTTCAGGGTGCTGCGGAGACTCATTTAATCTCTCTATACCTCACTGTCCTCAGCAGCTGTTGGAGACGGAGGGGCTTAAGATGCCACGGGCTGAGACCCATAAGAGCAGATTAGGTTGGAACAAGCAGGAGGACGAAATAGGGTGGGGGGAGGAGGGGGACAGCAGGGACTCTTTTTTCATCACGACTACGGAACGCAGAAAAGGCCTGCATGTCACACTGTGACTACCTGTCAATCATTCATCCCTGGGTGGAACATGTGTGTGAGCTAGCGAGCACGGCAACAACTGCCAGCCCCCCTGCAACTTTCCCCGGATGCCGTGATTAGGTCTGCTTTGCCGTGCGCGCGGAAGAACGGCTCGGAATATTCATACCCTGTCCCGAACAGCTGAATGTAAATTGCAAAGTCAGCGGGAGCACTTTCAAAAAAAAAAAAAAAAAAAAAGGGGGAGGGAGACACACTTGAGGGTGACACGGCGTTTGGAATTGGCGTCAAAATGCACTCAGATATCTCTCTTGCCTGCAGTCAACCAACTGATTGGCTGTGTTCCGATACACACGTTTGAAATCCCCAGGGTGGAACCGCTGGAACTTGTTTGCTGATGCAGTAAAGACACCAGAGCAGCAGGGGGGAGCAGCATTTTAATAAAATGCTAGATTACCATTTAAAACGAACCATTCTGGCCTGAAGCCTTTTACATGGACATGGTCAAAAGGATTACTCAAACAGACTGTCTGCGCTGACATTTCTAAGAATTAGCTTAAGATACACCTTGCGTACGATGGTACAGTGATTAAAAAATAAAAAAATAAAAAATAGCAAAGCACACAGCAGCGCATCAGAGCAGAAGGACCTGTGCGCCTGATTGCATAATCCTGATGAGGGAATCATGGGTTTAGCTTCATAAAGGTCAGACATTTGCAGTGTCCACCCTGCTGCCACACTTACCACAGGAAGTAATTGGGGTTATATCAGCAAGGTAGAGCGTAATTATTTTTCAGAACCTTTCTGCATATTAAACATGGCTGTCAAAGGCAACATCTGGGGGTTACAATGGTGACAGAGGGCAGTTGTACATTGGTAAATGATTTATAGAAATCTCAATGGCTGTTTCAAAAGTTTTTGAGAACTTAAGAAGCGCTCTTCAACACGATTAAAGAGAATGAAATCTTGCAAATGTGAACGGCTCGATTCTTTCATCTGTTTTTTTTTTTTTTTTGGTAGCGTTTCACGCGAAGCTGCCAAGCGTATCCGAGGCATAATGAAAATAATGAGTTCCACTTCAGAACAGAACACTTGCACTTTGCTGATAGGCTCAGCAGGTATTTTTCAGTCACTCTGAACAGGAAACTCGAGCTTATGCTTCTTTCAAATCAACATAACATTTCTGAAGAACTTTGCGAGTGATAACTTTTGACAGATTGTCTGAAAGTGCACGTAAATGTCGCCTCACTCTGACAGGTGGGACCTTTAAAAACACTGCAGAGGGAAAACAAGACAATCTGGTTTCAGGAATGGCTCTTTCTTCTCGCCGTTGTGATCGAGAGCGGTAATTAAAATGGAAAAGTGGGATCTTATTATAGCTTTAAATCACAGCAGCAACAGCAGACCTTGGATGTCAGAATTAGAATGCTGGTGCAAACAAGAAGATCAGGTTTGCAAAGCGTTTATTACACATCCAACAAGAACCACGGGGCCTTGGTGTTATTGCTAACAAAACCGCCAAAATCAGATGTTTACTACGGAAATTTGAAAGATTTCTAATGACGGAATATGTGATTTTTGTTCATGATGATGGTGATCACAATAATAACCTGTTGAGCAGGCCTATTCACACCGTTCATATCAATTTATTTGACATTTAGGACAAAAAAAAAGGTTTATGCAGCCGGGACAAGTGAAAAAGCAAAGATAATACAACTACTTAATAAGAGAAACATGATAATTATAAACTTTGAGTGAGTTCATGGCTCCCGCTCTGCTAAAAAGTTGCATTAATATTAATTTGTGATCAGATCAGATCACGGCTTCTCCAAATCAGAGCATTTGTCTAACACGTGTTAGAAGATGAGGACAACCAAGCAAAACCAGCATTCATTTGGTTCTTATGTTGCAAAAAAGAAAACCGATTAACATGACACAGACACTAATGAGGCGGTTAACACTGCAACAGAGGCAAACACCTCCATCACACACCCAATTTCAGAGAATGAACGAGTGTAAAACAGGAGCCGCAGAGTCTCACATCTGCTTACCTAACATCTGCCGCTTAGCTAAATGTTAGCATTGCAGCTTTAAAACAGCAAAAGTGTCATTCTGGACATCTTGTGCAAGTTCACACCAGTATGTTGGCGTTGTTAAGTCTGTCTGTATCACCTCAGTGTTTGAATAACAACAGCGATGCGTAACTTCACTGTTGCAACTGTGCAGCATGACCACCTGCCTGCTTCACACGCAGCCCTCCAATCAGACGTCTTGAATGAGAGAAGGAGCATTTCCGCACAGCGACGTTTTATCTTCACACGCAGCACACTCAGTCACGGTGATGGATAATCCACTGTCGCTCTGAACACGTTTCCTCTTCATGCAGAATGTTCAAAGCAGACATGACAATAGAAATCTGACTTACAGTTGATGCGATAATACTATGAAGAGAAGGGGAGGGTAAAAACACTGAGATCGAATTTAATTCAGCCAGAGCCAGAACACAGTGATGAGATTCACTTTGGCCAACGTCTCACACACACACACACACACACACACACACACACACACACACACACAAATAAATCAACATACACAAACAATCCTCTAACAAAGCTCATTACATCATTCACCATGACAAATGTTTTGAGCTCGCTGGCTCGGCGGGGGGGAGGGGTAAGTGGCTTCGTCCTTTGCAATGCCACGCCAGCAACACCAAGGGATCAGTTACCATTTAATCTCATCAGCCTCTGCAGACGTCCCCCACTCCCCGTTCCCATCCCGCGTGCTTCCACTCCTTTCTTCGTGCGCTGTCATTCGCGGGGCCAGCATCTATTCGGGGTGATTCAGTGGTGAAGCAGGGCTGCAGCAGCAGCAATGGTGGCGCTGTGGCGCTTCTATTACTGCAGTTCTGTTAACCACAGCGCTTGCAGCAGGTCACACCCTCGGACGTGTGAGTTCAGCTCCCATGGGGGCAGCAGTGTCATGAGAGAACTTGGTTCCTCCAGAGCCAACTCCTCCACACGCTGAACAACAATTCATAGTTTGAATGATTCAATCATTCCGAGCTCCAGCGCTGCAATTCTTCCTCCATTTCTGCTTCATTTTTCCCTAGCTTTATTCCCCCTTCAGAACTTCCTTCCCCGCGAAGCTCTGAGGCAACCCGTCGCGTCTGTGCCACTGACTCGGAGCGGTGGAGTCGTCACCCAGCCACCCGCAGCTTTTCAGAACGTTCAAAGGGCATTGCTGAAGAAGAAGAAGAAGAAGAAGAAGAAGAAGAAGAAGAAGAAGAAGAAGAAGAAGAAGAAGAAGCTGCCTGGGGGAGCGGCTCAAAGATGGAGCTGCACTTTTGACTTGCACGGAGGGATCCACATCATTGAACGCCATGGTGGTGCCCCAGGGGAAGGGGGAGGGTCCCATGATGCACCTTGGTGTTGCTGCTGCAGGAAGCCTCATTCAACCTGCTGGGGAGTAATACTGATAATGGAAACATGCACGAGGACGCCCCTAGCCTGAATTGTTGTCTGTGATTCATCTGGAATGAATGGATTAAAGTATTTCACTAGGATACAATAACAGGAAGTGAGTGAGGAAACCATGGCAACAACAATAGCAAGAGCAGGATTTAGTAACTGGCTAACATATGGAAGAGCGTCCAAGTGGGTCCCTTTGTCAGCGTTTTCAGACAGCGTGAATCAGCGTGGAAGCGACAGGAAGGTACGTTCTACCGCCGTCGCTCACTTACTAGCTTTACTCTGTTGGAGGCAGGAAAAGCCGTCTGGATGCATGGCAGTTCAGTCCCAGCTGGGCAGAGCTCCTGGCTCCTCACCTCCACAGAAAAGGAGTGCAGCACAAACCCTGCACATCAAACACCTTCCTACACATAAAGGCCAGCATTGATGAGCACACTGGCATCTCCTCAGCCGCATTCATGTTCCGACAGTGTCTCTTTATATCTGCTGCCAGATCCTCAGTAGGGGAGAGAAACATTTTCCTGTCTTTATCTGACGGCCTCTTCGCGAGGCCTGCTCACATGACCGCGGCTTAATTAGCTCACGCTGCTCGGCCAGAGAGACAAGTATGAAATGGACGCAAACGCACGAGCGTTAAAACACTCTTGATGCGATAAAAGGTTCTCCTGCGGATGGTGGGCTGGGTAAAGGAAGAGGAGAAGGAGGGGCAGGGCGAGAGGGTTAGGGGGGGAACAAATAGAGACGACATTCCCGTAAACGCATTCGGCAGTTAACCTTCCCAAAACCATCTTGGCATGAATGTGATCAGCATGAGCGCTTTGCGAGCTCTGCACGCTGCAGCCGTCACTCCCTGCTTTCACCGCAGCGTCTCTGCGATTATACGACTTTCTTTTCCCTGTAATGGAGTCCTCGGGTGCTTTTATGCTGTTTCTCGCTCATCGTGATTATGACCTCGCCTATAGACACCGGTCCCTGCGTGAGCTACGAGTTTCTGAATTAGGAAACTGGCATTTAAGTTATCACAGAGGAGTTTCTTTATTTATTGTTGCCACTGAAGCTTAAAAATAATCCAGAACTAATTTGGAGGCATTGATCTTATTACATCATTCCGACGGTGTTGCTCCGTCTTGCTGAGCGCCGTATTAGTTTCCACATACTTAAAGCCCGCACGTCGATTGGTGTGCTCTGTCTTACCTTTCAAGCATCAATTATGCCTCCTTTTAAATCTCAGAAAAACCAGTTTTGCTCAGCACATCATGAGATCAAACATTAGCGCATTCAGAGGAAAGAATGAATTATTAGATTTTAATGAGGTTCACACACATCAGCACACACACACACACACACACAGGCACAGTTATAAGTTTCTTTGAAGTTTCCGACAGCTCTTTTTTTTGTGCCTTTGCAAGTGACAACAGTTTTACCGAAGATTCAGTCTTTGAAGCAAGAAAAGAGTCGTTAGCTCGCCAGTGACAGGTCACCTGAGATCTGACCTCAGGTCTGATGGATGTAAATTGCAGAGGGCCACCTCAGCTGTCTTCAACATGGCAGCTTTCCCATCAAGTCTTTGGGATTTTGGCTCAACTGTGTCCTTTTCACTGGACTGGAGGTCAGGCTGTATCCTCTAGGGCAGTTCAGGAGGCCACAGTTTTCCCACACTGCATCCAAACATCACTCATCAGGCTTAAAGACAGACAGACAGACAGACAGCAGAAACGCAAATTTGTACCAAAAAAGGATCATTTTCCTCAAAGGAAATGGGAGAAGGGCCACAGTGTGAGACTATGGTCGTGTTTCACGTCAAGTGCAGGTATTAAGCCACAATTTGCCAACTGAAGCGCGTAAGCAAAGACCTCAGACTTTACAGAATATTAACACTTAGCAAGGCTGTCAATGGGTTCACCCAGCCTTTACCTGTGAGGCGATTTCTTCCTAAAAAAGGACAAAATGTGGCTGAAAATCATTTCACGTTTTTAAAGATAAAAAATGAACAAAGTTATGAGTTAATGGTGACAAAAGGTGCAGGTAAAAGAACAGGTGTAAGGTTTTTTTTTAATTCTGTGCTTCTATATTTGTGCCTGAGCATAAATGGTTTTCGGGGTCTTTTCAAACGGTGGTCAGTGTGCGCGTACGTACGTCACTGTAATGTCCCAGAGATTAAAACCGCCGTTGTCCATAACCAAGACAAGCCCTCACGAGGTGGGTGGGGTTAATCCTAACAATGTCAGGAGGAACTGGGTGAGTTTTAGCCAGCCGCTGCCCACGCGGCGGCCGTCAGACTGGATGGATTATCATATACTTTACATGCTATATTCAGCTCATACCAACGTAACAAGAGAGGGGGAGGGGTGTGGAGTCCAGGGACATTCGGGAAAGAAATTCAAATCAGCTTTCTATGTTAAAACATAGTCATGACACACGGGGAGGGGGGCATAATGAGGTGCAGGATTATGCGTGAGTCAGCGGGATTCAAAGCACAGGCCAACTGGCGTTCCAATAACAAGGACACCTGAGGTCCGCAAAATCAGGTACAGCGATGAGAGCAGGAAAATCTCATTTAAAAACAAATCTGACCCAGTGTTTAAGACGGGGTCATGTTAGAAATTTGGGATGCTCCATAACAGATGGTAGTCATGTTTGTAGTATGTGACTAGGCTACGACAGCAGTGTTTTTTGGTATAATTTATGGTTTAATATGAACTATCTTTACACTCAATTCACAAAAGTAGACTAAGCAGGAAACCTCTAATACATCAAGGTGAATATAGGAATAGGAAGCGAACTCTGACATCAGTATTATTACAGTGAATCTCACAAATGTGCCCAAAGTCATGAAGTAAGAAAGTTATTACTGGAGGTTGCACTTTGAATGAGTAAAAAGTTCTAGAGTCGGGATGATGAAAAGTAGGTTTTATTATGTATTCCATCCCAGAGTTTGGAGAGTTTTGGAGAGAGGAGGTTTAGAACGGGCCTTTAGAACGTTAGCTTTTATCCTCATTTCTGGTGCCTTAAATATCAATGTCAGCTGTGTAATCAATTAATAAAGGATTGTTTTACATTTATGGGGCAGAGGAAAGCAGTTTGTTAAGATCTTTATTAAACAGATCTCAAAATCTGCTGCCCTCCAGCTACAGTCTGGCTGAAACAGAGCCAGGAGTTCCAGCCCTCGCAGGATGGCTGATGGATAGCAGGTGCCAAGAGGAGAGAGCGGTGCCAGGACATGTGGACGAGGGAGCGGGCAGTGTGAAGGCCAGGGACGCGGGACGTGCATGTTAATCACTTCAGGAGCGGGAGGCCTGGCTCTGCAGGTGTCTGTCCAACAAAGGACCATTGACTTTGGCTCTGGGCGAGCTTCCCCGAGACCGCTGGCCATCACAAAACGCTTCAGTCTGCGGAGAAACGCAGCTTGTGCATGATATAACACGGCCGAGGAATGGAATTCAATCACTTTCTGAACATGAATGCACGTCGGTATTCAATTAAAATAACCGATAGGCTCTGTGATGGCCTTTATGGTAATTATCACATGTCTATGTAACCCGCACCCAAAATACCACACACATGTAGAACTCATCGGGGAGGAGTGTGTATCCATTTAACTGTGGAATGCATAATGCTGTTTTTGTGTAATAATATCACAGCTCTATAATTTCCATACAGGCACAATTGAAATGCTGCACTGACTGAAACGATAATGAGGCTGGCTAATAAAATTACCTCTGGACCTCTGCTGGTCAGATTTTACAGATGTAACAGCTGAGTGCTAAAACCGTCATGGTTTCACAAACACTGCTGGTTCATGCTATCAGGGTGGTCTCTGCTTGCTGTTCCATTCTGTAATTCAAAAGCGAGAATCTTTTTAAAAGTAAAAACAACTCAAAAGATAATAAATATATAGTATGTAATGGAGTAAAGTGTCCAATATTACTTATTTTACAATACTTGCATAAACTACTTAAATATTAGCTGTATAATGTGTATTTGATGTGTGTTTGATGATGCCTGTGCATGATGCTCACTGTCTGCATGCGCTAAGTCTCAGTGGGTGTCTTTGTTTAAAAATAGTCATAATCTAACGCAACTGTATTGCAACTTTAGTTGCCGTATGTTGCCAAAGCCAATTAATGCATGAAGACATAGTGTTCCTCTGCTTGCTGCCCTCCCAACTCATGTACGTTCACATTTAAGTAGAATACCGGATTCTATTTAAAAAAAAAAAAAAAAAAAAAATGTACATTTCTAACATTTTTCAAGATTCTAGCAAATATTTTGAGTTTGTAGCGCCAGTTAACTTGTCAAAACTAGAAAAATATGGAGACTTTTTTTGTCAATATTTCTGCAGTAACGACAAAAACACATATGAGGGAGCAAAAGCCCATTAGCCCAACCAGACTCGCTATGAATAAAACAGGTTGTGACAGCAACCAGCTTTTACCTTTGTACCCAAACTGCCACAAACTGCAGCAGCGACAGACTGGAGTACTACGCCTTCTTCTGGCTTTGCATGTCCTCGTATATTAGCGCATTAGAGCTTGAGCAGCTCCTGAGTTAGAAGCTGACCTTAGCCGTTGTCAAGGCCATTACAAACATTAGATCTTAACCTGGAGGATTAAACAATGGATGGAAGGGCTTTCAGGTTGGGATATGATCAAGATTTTATGTCATATACAGACACATAGTTATTAAAAGAGAGAGTTACTCCTACGTGTGTCAGATCGATTTAAAAGCACAATACGTAACTATGTTTTCTTATTCAATAATTTGCTTGTTGGCTTGTGATTTAGAGTTATTAACAACTGTTGTTTTTGCCCCAGGAAAAACTGAATATATAATCTAAAAGAGATGAGCAGCTATATTAGGTCAGTGTGAAGGACAGCCTGTGGTAATGGGGTTTTATAGCATCAGCATTCAGAAAATATCTTTTTGTTTATGGAGCATTTTTTATTTAACCTTATTATTATTTTTTTTTAATCACAGTCTGTGCTGCTATAAAAAGTCTGATTCTGCCCAGAGACTTCTGTGTGTTTGAGTTGCTAATATTTCTTGGAGCATTAAATGAGCTACCTCCTGAATACCAGCGAGCCCCTAAACCTCACCAGCACACCATAAAAGCCAAAACCATATGAGGTGTGTGTGTGGTGGGGGTCCAGGGGTGAGTGGCTGAAACACAAAGCCTCATTATCACTGTCTGCTTTTCTGCACCTGCAGCCCATTTTCTTCTGCTTAGCTGTTAATTCAGCCATGGCATCATCTGCACAAACACACGGTCTGTTACTATGCCAATGAGCAGATACTGTATATCATGTAAATGAGGTCTGTTTATTACAACATATAAAAATATGGTTTGAACCACAAGAAAATGCAGTGATTTAGTAAAAATAAATCACACTCTGACAATATAGCACAATATGGATTTAAATCCAATTATTCTCTCAAGTAGGGCGGCATTCAACCATCACAAAAAAAAAAGATTTGTACATTCCCACTGTAAACAACTACATTTGCGTCTTACAACATCTTGAGGCCAGGGTGTAACTAACAAGCCCGGCCACACAGGCCTCTGCGCACATGGTGGGACGTGAACGCACCACTATTTACCCAACAACACCGACAGACACGCCCCTTTCGCCACCAAATTAAGCTATTACAGGTGGAAAACCGGAAGACTCTCCAGGGTAACTCACTCACTCACTCACTCGCTCACTCTCGATGCGGTAGGGGTGGGGGGGGGGGGACACAATGGATGAGGTGATTGACAGCTCGTTGCGGATCGTTTAGCCCGTATCCTCTGGATGAGATTAGAACACACAAACACACATTTTACACACATATTTGATAGCAAAGGTAAAACCCTGCAGCACGAAAGCTGCTCCATTCACTCACCGCCTGTTTAACAAAAAGCATCGTAAATAAAGCGTCCGCATAGTCGCGTAAAACATCTGAGGTGTTTCCTGTTCACGCGTGTATTTGTCATTACTGGATTATTGTCATAGTCCTCCCACTGAGTTGTAATGGCACTGGCTAAAACTTGGCGTTGGAGGATAATCACCACATGGATTTGCGAGAGAAAAGCAAAGAGCCGCGGTGGAATTACCTCGCTTTTCTTCTGTTTCTCCTTCTCGTAGAAGCGAACCAGACTCTCCTGTGAGATGCAGAGTAGTCCGAGCTTCGGCTGAATAACAGTGTTCTGGATAAAACTTGGCTACTGCTGGAGCACCACTGTTACAACCTTCCAAATCTCAAATTTAATGTCCGGCTGATGCACGCAAGAGTCTCTCCTCGTTGGTCAATGAATGAAACGGAAGTACCGTAACTGATTTAAAAGTTTGCCGTCATTGCGTGGAATATTATTACCAATTCTCCGGCCAACCGCGAAGCCGTGAGAAATTGAAAGCAAAGCGGACCGTTATCCCTCACGTCCACAAACGGTGCTGGATGCTGTCGGTCACGGCAAGTGTCTCCGCCCCATCACCGCTCTCTGTAGTATTAGAGGGCCATTGTCATTGAACATCATTATTGTTGTTGTTATTATATTTGAGAGAAAATGTTGTTTTTAATTTTTAGCATTCTGCTTGTGGTTACAATCCATTGTGTAAAAATAGGATATTACACCATCTACATAAAAAAAACAAAACAAAAAAAAAAAAAACAAAACAAAAAGAGGTGGCTCTTTATGCATCGCCGTTTATTATTTATTAACTTAAAATCAAGCAAGGCTGTAATTTTTTCTGAATTTTTATATCGTAATTTATTCGTGCTGTATGCGTCCAGTCAGTAAAAAAAAATAAAAATTACCGACTCTAGAAACTCTAGAATATAATGTTTTCCTAATAAAGGTTTCCAATGAGACGAAACTGCTCATGATTTTTAAATCGATTCAGCTCATATTTGTTCTAGAGTGTATAATTTTGCTGTTTCAAGTTGTGATCTGTTTATTCCGCATTTCAATGTGTCTTTTGATGAATGAAATAGCCATATATTATGGTTATTCTCTCTAACAATATATAAGTCTGTGCGGAAGTTTCTTTCTATTTTACCAAAGGGCAAAAAAACAATATTTATCTGCGCTCCAGAGATGTCAATTCCAAATCGATAAAACCATTTAATTGCATATTCCTTTATTTTGAAGATACCCTGCCGGAAAAACGATTTGAAACCCAGATATGGGTGCAATTGTTTAATTCATCGCAATGTCGGGACGGGCGGG
The DNA here is from genome assembly GCA_015343265.1 of Pao palembangensis. Lineage (NCBI taxonomy): Eukaryota > Metazoa > Chordata > Actinopteri > Tetraodontiformes > Tetraodontidae > Pao > Pao palembangensis. The sequence continues at coordinate 32,999,749 of CM027081.1, read as the reverse complement.
ATGCGGAAAATACTCACACACAGAAACTTCCCACCCGCCCTGGAGATTTATGGGACAACTACATAATCAAACCGATGTCACCCAACACGAACGCTTCCTGTTAGTAGCTAATAGCCATACAAACATTCGACACGAGATTATTGAGTGTTTATGAGACAGGAAAGGTTGGTACTTTTCTTAGTTCCTTTTTCTTTGCTTCGTTAACTGCAACGACGCTGGCGATCTTTAATTTGTAGCAAAGTTATATAAATATTCTGAATCTTAGCCTGGTGTCTGGTATTCAAGAAATTAGCTGCAATCAGTAGTATTCTTTTAATGACAGTTTAAGTATATGTAGTCTTATTTCCACCTAGATATGGAATTAACAGTAGGTTAGCTTTTTTGATTGATTAGCTCATCGTAATCAATCAACCGTAATCTGTGAAACACAGTATTGTCATACAGTTATTGAGTAATTGTCATATTCATTGTAAAGATTACGTCCTCTTTCGAATGACACCGTGATAAGTGCTATATTTTATGTCAAATTCTATAAGTGGTAAAAGTTGGTGATGTGGCTAACTTTATTATTTGTAAATGCAGGACAGGTTGCTCAGGAGAAGAATGCATTGTGAGTTATCTTTCTGTTTACCTTTCAACTAACCACGTAAGTATTTTGCTCAGTATTTTGGTATTTTATCTCTCCACACAGTCCAGCTTGAATTGAACTTTATGCCATTTCATTTTTCCTTTCTGTGTTATTTGTGACCAAGATTTAAAGGAAACATCTCCAACAATCTACCGATTTCATCCATGTGTATAATTTTCTTCAAGTTTGACCCTCGCCCTGCTTCCAAAAATGCCTACAGGTAAGCTGTTTACCCTATTTGATACCCCACTGAAAAGAATATCACAGCTGGTTTGGTTAAGTTTGAAATTCCAACACAAATGTCAAAATTGGAAAATGGACTGCGCCTCAGTGGGCCAAAAGGTTTTGAAATACTAAAAAGGATAGAAGAATAAAGGATCTGTTTTTACTGGACCAGTTCTAACATCATATTTCTGTACAATTTTACCATTCTGCTGGAATAATCAAATCTGTACGCAACCTAGAATCGACCCGTGCAGCAGTACACCTAACCTTTTGCAGCGGTCAGAACAGGCCGGTGCATTCTGTGCAGTGATATGGAATCCAGTACGTTGTGACTCTCCTGAGCTGGTGTGTGAGCTGCTGCTGGCCAAAGTCCACCGTTGTCCTTCCCTGCAGGAGCCTGACCCTGCTGAAGGATATCGTAGCAGAGGTGTAGCACGAGTCCCGATTCAGAGCAGAACCTGGGGAAAGGTGAAACCTTCAGTGTCCTAATGTGGTTACATCAGTCCCAAATATACACCATCAGCTGCACAGGGAGGTTTTCTTCCTGCTACATTGATTTCTGCCAGATTAAAAAGATTGTGCTTCCATAACAAAAAAATTAGAAAATATGTATCTGCTGAGTTTTCCTGTTCAGCACAAATGACTAAGTGATTACACAAATGCTGATGTGTGGATTATGCAATTCAGTTTTGTAATCCTTTTTATTTCCTATTTTTTAGTGTATCCTCTTAGTGGATTAAAGCAACAATCCAGTAGCAGACATTACTTATTGAATTTCAATTCTGAATATTTCCCTCGTTTTTTACAGTATTTTTACGGTCTATTTTGCCAAATATTTTTGCACAATCTTACTAATTTTGTTTAATTAGAGCACTTCTCTGGGTTTGCCAGTGATGCTTTTGTCAGTTATCTAACATTGTTTTTCAAGTTTTTAACAAACACACCACATTATAAAATGACCCACAGCCGAAAGCTACTTACTTATCAGTTAGAGATGATCACGCAGAGCAGAAAATATGGTTTTTATATCAGGCGTTAAGAGATAAGATTTCTGTGGTTCTTTCTTTCTCTCTTTATCCAGTTGTCTGATATTCATATCTGCCCATATAATCAATTCTTTCCCGCCATCTAAACAACGCGACCTCTGCTGTCAGTTATTTAAGAGCAGAACAGATGTCATTTCCATTACGTGCATGCTCCACACCTCCAGTCATGTCCCTGAAGTCACGTGTGCATTGAGTTGGGTCATTGATTATTGATGAAGAGCGGTAATGCTTGTCTGCTTTTCAGCCACCCAGTGGCAAGCCGCTAGCACATTTCATAGCATCATAGGTCTCCCTTGTAGCACCCCTGCTAACGTGTTACCTTTAGCTCTTGGAGCACAGTTTACTCTTAACAGGGTCCAAGATCCGATCCTGAAAGATTAGCAGCGAACACCTGAGAAGGAATATCCAGCTTTTATGGAGGGCAATACATTTTATTGGCTTCTTTTTCCCCTCTCGTTTATGTCTTCATTGTTAATAGGAATGAGTTCATCTCTGCAGTGTTTAAATTCATGCTGCATGTTTCCAGACACACCATATGTCTACAGTTCCATATGTCAGGTCCTGGTTTCTGGGAGTCATAGATTGTAGTAATGAGAGGGTTAAACGCCGAGTGGCGTAATTGTTTGGTAATAGCTGAATGGCGCTCGTGTGCGGGCAGCAGACGCGTGCGTGTGTGTGTTTTCAAACATTTGCTCTGGAGCTAATGGCTCTTGTTAGAGTAGACACAGGTGACGGTGGAGTTTCTGGGTGTTAATGGGCCGTTGCTGGCTGCCTGCATATCAAGAGGAGGCTGCGGTGTTGAACTGCCAGCCAGTCTGCGCCACAGACTCGGGCAGAGTGATTATGGTTTGAACTGGGTCAGCGAGGCTGTTCCCTCTTAGCTGTGCTTTGGCAGTATAAAGAGATTAACATTTGGAAAGGTTACTGATACATGAGCAGACACTGGCACACGGTCCGATTAGATGTTATTATTAGATATTTTGTAGTCTAGTATGATAGTTTTATTTTTTGACGTGATTTGTTGTTCCCAACCATGTTGAAGTTTACCTCATGTTCCTTTTTGTTGCCTTCCTTTATTCTCCACTTCATGTGATTTTTAATATAACTGCAATATTGTCCGATATTCCTTCGGCCTTCATCGGAGAGCCTGCGCCATCGATCGCAGACCGTTTCTTCCACATCCAAACTCCATTAGTTTACATTTATTTCTCTGCTTTGGACACATCAGAAGCCTTTATGACGTTGTGCTTGGAAGCCTTCTTCATGAACGAATTGACCTCTATCGTTGGTTCGTTCTTAAATATGAGTTGGTTTATTTTTACTTGCTGTACTGAGTCCACCACTGTTGCTGCACCCAGCTGCACAGTTTTGTCCTTAAACTTAAATTATATTAATGCAGAGTGTGAAGAAAAGCCCTGAGCGCTAATGAAGGTGTCATCCTCAGCTTTTCTGATGTTCTCGTTGCTATTTCATAAACAGATCAGGGTGGCGGACATGACACGCTTCATGCTGCAGCCTGGAAATCCTGATGCTTCTGTTCACGCTGGGATTCTTGCATAGAAATGATAAAGCATTGTAGGTAAAAAGTAAACGGTATCAGTTTCAAACAGCAGTTTAAAGAAAATGAATGAGTGAAAATCAGTTTTGTTTTTGATCGTCTGGTCACTTCAGTGACAAATGGTGGCAGCTATTATCCAGAGGTTGTGGCCAACAGAAAGTCTGGCAGCTCATTATCTTCTGAGCGGCTCTGTGGTGATGATGAATGAGGCCTCTGTGTGGAATCACTGATGCTTTCTGCCAACAGTCGCTCCACAACTTGGAGCTAATTAAACTCCTCGGTGCTGTTCCGTTGTTACTTTATGTATCCTTTGAATAATAATAATTTAAAAAAAAAAAAAACAAACACCACATAATTGAATTTTGCTGTTGATAGTTAGTTAAAGAACATGTCATTACTTTCTCTCCCTCTGTTTGCAGGCTGATTTTGGCAGCAAACAGAGATGAGTTCTACAGCCGGCCGTCCAAAGCTGCTGATTTCTGGGGGACCAACAATGAGATTCTCAGTGGTGAGCGACTTTAGCACTAAATCAAATGACATTTTTAAATCAGGTTATGACGACAGCTTTTCTAAATTTGCACGGTTAGAGTTTTAAAGTCGCATTTGGTTTACTTCCGAGTTGGCATCAATCAGTTGTTAATTTGAAAAATTCCTTCAAAAACACAAGAAAAAAAAATCGGTCTTGTTCCTCTTCATGTCTAGATGATAGAAACCAGAATTAACAAAACAAAACTGACTCAGCACCAAATGGATTTCCCTTTTACCAATAAAAAAAACGGTCTTGTCTGTCAGTCGCAGGACACCCTCATCTCCAGTAAACAAAATTTAATTGACTGATGTCTCATAAATGACCGAAAAATAAACATTGAGGAAAATCCATCATTGTCTTTTTTTTTTTCCTGCTGACTGAGGAGATAGCCTTGTTGTTCATCTGTCTGCTTCTTCCTCCTGTAATAGAGGGGTCAGGACTCCAGCCGTGGGGCCTTAATTGATGGTTGCTTTTATGCGATGCGACAGAAATAAATGGCTCTGCCTTATCTGCGGGGCTCGGGGGGGTTGTGAAGGCAGGGCTCTGAAGGAGACGCAGAGTAATGACAGGGGTAGCAAGCTATAGATCCCAGTGGGATCCAGCCTCCCAGAGGAGCGCGACCATTCTGCTCCTTCGGTCACTGTCGCTGCCGACGCTCCTGTATCGATCAGCAGAGCAGCCGCAGCACTTTTTAAAATCTGCGTCACTGATAAAAGCAGTCATTAGATTGAAGTTGGAAATTCTCTGTCATGCAGCGTTTGCTCCACCCCGTCTTGTGTTGAGCAGGTCTGGACCTGGAATACGGGAAGGAAGGAGGATCCTGGCTGGGGATTAACAAGCGGGGAAAACTGGCTGGAATCACCAATTACCTGGAAAGGTATCCCAACCCGGACGCTCAGGGGAGAGGTGAGTCAATCGTCACGTCCTTTTGAGGGTGTGTTCATGCTAGAACAGAGGTGGGCAAACTAAGGCCCGGGGGCTACATGTGGCCCGGTGAACTATTTAATCCGGCCCGCTGAGCATTTATAATAATTCCTCCAAAAGCCAAATGAAGAGGTTTGTCAGCTTGACTGGTTAGAAAAAGGTTCAGACCCCCCCTTCACCTAGCATGCTAACATGTTCTCTCAAGGAGGTGGGGCCAAACATCATTTAGAGCTTCATCATCCATCTCTAGTTGGACCAATTTACAGGCTCTTCAAAATATTTCCTCTGTCAATCGTCCATCAAGCAGGATTTTTAGCCAACCTCCGATCCTCATTTGGGGGGTTATTTCCCACACCACCTGGCTGGCCCCTTCATCAAGATCTAAACCCCAATGTGGCCCTTCAGGCTAAACAATTCCCCGCTCTTGTGCTAGAAGTATTTGTTAAATTCATTTCTTTAGTATTTACCTGTCATCCAGTATCATCTAAGAGATTTTACTTTTGCCTCTCCCTCTCTTTAGGATTTCTAGTATCAAACTACCTTATGGACAAAGACCAGGACAGCTACTCCTACCTGAAGAAGGTATCCTTGGACAGTCACCTGTACAATGGCTTCAACCTCCTCACAGCAGAGTTCAGGTGGGTGAATGTGGGGAGACATTCCAGTTGGATAAAACCCACCTGTCTTCCAGCAGCTTTGAGTTTAGTTATGTTTGTTTTATTTTTAACTGACTATTGCAGCTATGATTTAGCATTTTAAATAAATAAGGAATTGGAATTTATCAGTTGAAGGGAGGGGAATTAAAGTGGAATCTGTGCACATCGATATAGATGTCTCTCTCTCAGACCTTTGCACAACTGGCAAGGAGAAGAGGCTCTATATCTGCCAGCCGGAGGTTGGAGGTTCAGCTCATGTGCTTTGCTGCCAGACTGAATCCCTGCTGGGGTGCATAAAAAAGCACAGTGGACTTGGATGTCATGATCCGCGTATCCTGGAAACATCGCCTGTAGGAAGATCTGCCCGTATGAGGGATTCTCTCATGCCTGTAGAACCTTTTCCCCACATCAGTATTGCTAACAGGCTAAACTAAAGCATTTGTTTGCTGCTGTGGACAATTTCTCATTTGAAGCTGGTAAAGGTCTTTTCTGGCAGGATCGGAAACATGATTCCAGTTTTTGTTCTGACTTTTCCTCCCAACACAGCTTAACCAGTCCTTCCTATTTTCAGAAACATCCTCCATACAAATAACGCCTCACCCCAGGTCATACATATTCATGAGGGAAAATCCAAAGCTTTGCAGACCTGCAGGGTTACTCAGCAGCTCTTGGACGACCACTGTCAGGAGATACGACTCCAACTAAAATTCAATAAAGAAGCAACTTTCCAATTCCAAAAAAAAGATAATGGCATGCAGAGATTATCATCAGCTCATCATGTAACATATCTGCAGCTGCAGATCAGGAATATTAGTATTCTGAATCCTTTTTTAATGTTGGACTCAGAATAAACTGGGACCAGACAGCTGGACTGTTGTCCCTGCGACAGGTGCAAACCATGAAGATATGCAAATGTTCTCGTTAAAACCGGCAGCCTGCAGTTGCATTTGTGCTGCCCCACTGGCGTTCCTGTGCAGCCAGAGATTAGGGTGCAACCCCGCGTTCACGAGACGGCGTCATAAAAACGCCCGTTCCTCACATTCAGCGTGAGAGCGCGGCAGAGGACTTTGTCTGTTTTGTTCTGTTAATAACCTTCTGTCCTCTGCTGAGCTTTCGCACTCGCCGAATGTGCACAATGTGGGTTTTTTTTTTATTCTACGAATCCCAAGGGGAGCATTTCTAACTGCAGATAGAGATGACCTCCAGAGACAGGAAGTTAACCGAGTAAAGGCTCATCATGGCTGTTGTGTGTCATGTCGTGTGTGTCCATAGGTTTTCACTACAATCAGAAGGGTTTTCTAACCAGAGTAACTGATTGAAATGACATAGGCCCCACTGGGCCATCATTTTTTTGTTTTTTTTTTTAAGCACTTGCTCTCAAATGGCGGTGCTTGATAAGATGATATTGCTTGCAGTAATCATCTACCCATGAGTGATTTGGTCAGTGAAATTTCCTAGAACATCTCACTGAGCCGTCCCTCAGTGGATCCGCCATCATATACAGTATATTTCAGTTTTGATCTGAGTTAGTGTCTGTTTGATGGGTTCAAGGCTTCAGAACTTTTCATCTGACTTTCTCTATAGCTTTTTGATCTCACTTTGTACCGCTCAATTTAAAGCCCAGAGATGATCTATTTTAATGAAATCTTGTCTGATCTTCGCCTGCCTGACTTCTCAGCCACGCAGAGACAGCTTTATGAAAACAATGTTAGAAAGCGGTTCAGTCTTATAGCCTCCAACCATGTGCTGTAACTCTTGGCAGACTCTTGTTTGAGCTGAAAAAGAAAAACAATGGTGCTGCAGATATGCACATTCCGGGGATGGACTGTCACGGGGAAGAGCTCTGAACATCTTAAAGAGTTACAAGTGTGTGTAGGTTCTCCTGTGCAAGAACAGTTAACCTGTAAAGAAACAGCATAGTTTTTAAAGAGACTAAATAATTCAGTTTCAAATCAAGACTTAAAGACCCACACAATCAAAACAACATTGATTTTTAGCAAATGTTTTTGAAGCTTCATTTACACAGTCGGGTTTGGTCATATTCTCATTTATACTCAGTTTTTCTTAGTATTAATCTCTCACAGCCCTTCTGGCAGCTCTTTTACTTTGCAGTTATGCAAAGATATGTTAGCATGCTAACAACGTCACAGTCGGTGACACACAGTGTCGGTATATGGAGGAGATGTAATGTTCGGCATCTTCTAAGAAGTTGGCTTTGCTAATGAACACTTGGTGATGGGTCATCTATTAAGAGAAGATCTAAATCTTGTACTAAGATGCTGACACATTAAATCTTTCATTTATATTTGCATGGACACCCTCAAGTGCAGACGATTTTTTACTGCATACAGCAGTTGGTGGCAAGACGGGAATAAGAAGGGTGGTAACAGAGCAGAAGGCAGAAGATAGAACCTCATGTGTTCCTCCCCCAACACCCATACCCTTAAAGTATGCATATATGAGCAAACATAAGGTTTTTTTTGTTTTGTTTTTTTTAACCCAGTAGCTTGGTATCTGTCATCTGGACTGATGATGTTAAAGCCCAACCATTTCTCCCCAGGGTAACTACAGCACAGCTGGTGATGAGGAACCTGCTCTGCCGCCTCGCTACAGAGGCCTCTTCATTAGAACGCCTCCCAACCAGCATACTGATTACCCCTCTGAATGAGATCAGAAAAAGCCTGTTTTTGACACTTCGCTTCTCGTTCTCGCTCCACCCAGTGGCCTTCGCCTCCCGCTGCTCCTCATCTCAGGCCATATCAGCCCCGTTGCACACCTGATGGGATTGGCAAACAGCAGAAATCGAGCTGTGTGTCTGCTAATCTTCCATCTGCCACCACCCTTAATTAGATGCGGGTGTACGGATACACCAGAGCCTGCAACTATTAGGTTGACGGAAGAAAACACATCTTGTATTTTCTTGGTTAGTTTTTCCTAAATTTTCCTCCACATTAACTTTGTGAGCAGCTGTAATTATTTGTGCAATCATTTGGGTCAAAGATAATTTTCCATCCTTAATCAGAGCGGAGTCCTGTGTTTTCATCCTCTAGTGTGGTTGTCACACGTTCTTTTTTACAATTATGACAGTTGCAAGAGGCACCTGAGCTGTGCGCGGGTCGTCACAGGGCACGCCGCGCTTCTGTAGATTGCGTCGTTAGTGACACTTACGGAGGTTAATGTCTGTAGCTTCCAGTGATGTTACAGTTATTCTGATGTCATTTTAAAGCTAATCCATTATCAGACAGATTGTTACTTCCATGTTTAGCAGAGTCACTTTTCAACATGATGCTTTGAATCAAGGATAGATTTGGGGGATTTTCACGATATAATACCTGAAATAGTATTTCAGAGACGGTGTTCACACGCAGTAGAGTCAAACAAAGGCTTTTCAGATCCTCTGCTTCCTGTTGGGTTTACATTGCACAGGCACTGCGCACGTTTACGTGTCCAGCACTGCTACCCTTGTCAATATTGGCAGACACCGATCCGCTCGTAGTATCCATAGGAACGCAACCAGAAGCCTCTTTGGGTTTACAGGCAGCCTGGACACACTATGAGGTGCTGTGCCGTTGTCAGGGACACACGAGTGGCTCTGAGGATTCTCTCGCAGCTGCCTGGACACACATTTTTGATTTTCTGCTCCAGAAAATGTACGCACTTCACAGAGAAGTCCTTCAGCAGAGAGCAAAGAATGAGAAAATCTCACGTTTGTGCCGAGTGAATGTGAGAGTGTGTTTGAGCGTAAGCAGAATTCTGGAGGCTTAATGACTCTTGTGGCTCTTTTTTATGCTCATGTAGTCTTTTCAAGTTCAAAAGCCAAAAATAATTCATTTGTTGATAGACATTTTTAAATATATGAATCTAAATTTGTCTTTGTGAGTCAAATCTGACATTTTGTCATAGAGATCTGACATTAGATTGATGCTCTTTAGTCTATAAACTGGACGGCCGCAACAGATCAGTGTAGGTTTTAGCTTATGTTGATTTATACCACAGACCTCAAGTTTGATCTGTGTTTTTGCTCTTCAGAACAATCCAGCAGAGTGTGTGTCAGAGCTACAGGCCTGGCAACACGATCGGTTCCCGCCTCACCGAGTCTCCACTGGGAAACTCTCCAAGTTCGACACTGAAGCGACGTGGAACCGCGTTTCTGATTGATTGATGCCTCCGATGGCTGTCATAAAATTGACATCAAAAAAGTCTTTCCCCTGCCGGTTCAAAGGATTTGGTGGTCATTTAATATTTGCCAGCCTGTACCAAAGCCCTTGATGCCCTTGATCTCTGACAGAGTTTTCAAGCTGAATAAATTCCATCAAACTGAGGACTCTGCAGAGATCTAACACTGTTGCTGAGGGCTTTGGTGGTTGTCAAAAGTGTTGTGAGCTCTAATTTGGTTTTAAATTTCACCCAGTTGTTCCTTTAGGATTGCTTTAAACGCTTCAATTAACTGAGATTTTGATTGCTTTTCTTGTTTTAATTCCCTCTACGAAGGAAACAAGAGTCTTAATTCCAATTTTCCAAGGATGCAATAAAAATCAGTCATCATAGAGCACTGCTGATATTCTCTTACGCCCTCTAAACTGATTTTTGCTGTTTTCCACTGCGTCTCTGAATGTCGCCTTGTTCAGATTTATTTTAGAAGTATGGGAACATTTCGGCAGCCTAAAACAAACATCATTTCAGGTTTGATGGTCACTGAATTCTCTAATTTCCAATCACCGTGTGTCCCATGCAGAGCTAAACAAGATGTAGTGTGTTACTATGGAAACAGAGGCAGCCCCGAACCTATCCATCTAAAAGCAGGTCTGTGTTTTTTTTGTTTTTTTTTTTAAATACGGTTGCTGTAGAAACCTTTCAGTTCACATTTTCCTCTCTTCGCAGCCTTTGGCCCTTTACGTTAGCTTGACTTTTCTGTTTTGATGTGCTCACTGATTGTCTGTTTACTGGAGCATTGGACCAGAAGGTCACAAACTGACATTACTAGTCTCTTTCTTTCAATTCTTGCTAGCAGGAATCTATGGGTTGAGTAATTCATTGCTGGATACTCCATGGAGGAAACTGTTGCAAGGCAAGCGCCACTTTACCAGCGTTGTGAAAGACCAGGCCTTGTCCTGCGATGGACTGGTGCAGGAGCTGCTCGGTGTGCTGAACAACGAAGACCTGTGAGTTCACATGACATCGAAACAACTTTATTTTGGTCTCCGAGGCCTCTAAAACTAATTCTAGATCTCTAAAATCTTAATTATCAACAACCATTGCAGGTCTCATGATTTTGGTTACGTTTTTTTTTTTTTTGGTGAATGTTCTAGGAAGTTCTGTGGTTATTATCTCAGACTTTCAGCTCCAGGTTCTAAGTGTAGCTTTGGCTTTTATCGAATTAGCTCCAGCTCGCTCCCAGAATACTTCCTGGATCTGGTCTTCTTTGACACCGTAGAGCTATTACCTGCAGCAGCAGCATTTACAGCAGTTGCAAAGACGAATATGAAAAGGTGTTGACGGTTTCTCGCGTGGCTTGGTTTCACAGGAACACCCCTGATCCGGCTCAGGAGAGCCAAGGTGACGGCTACTCCAAGCCCATGCTCCAGGCTCTGTCAGCAGTGTGTGTCCGCTCCCCTGATTATGGCACAAGGTCAGTATCTTTCCTTCCACCTTCCACTCCGATGCATGTTTCCCCCACGGCTATTTTCAGCCTGAGGTGGCTAGTTGGGCAGTGATCATAGAGACAGAACTGTTGGTACACAGCATTCTCCGGTGGAATCGATCCTTCACACAGAGGAAATGAAAAGGGGATCATCTGCATGGTGAATTTGCAGATACAGAGAGTGTCTTTTAGCCAAAAGGTCAAAGTCTTTTGATACACTGTGTGCTCATTTTTCATCCAGGTTGTTTTAAATTCATAATGATACATTTTCTTTTATTCATTAGGACCAATACTGTTATCCTGATAGATGCAGAAGGCAACGTGACCTTCACAGAGCGTACCATGCTCAACTGTGACACAAGTAATTGGCGCACCAGTTCGTTCAAGTTTAAACTGGAAGCATGAGGAAGTGACCTTGAAACCAACTCTGTGCCTTTCTTCATCATCACCATCTCGACCTCCAGCTGCACATAAACACCGTAAACCTGAGGACTCTTCATTTTTCATTGTCTAGTAGCACTAGCTTCCTCAAGACTAACTAATAAATATTAATTTTCTCGATTTGAATGAAAATGCAATTTTGAAACAATTTAAATTAAAAACTGCCAAAGAATGTCTATAAAATATTTTAACTCTACAGTATATCATGAAATAGCACTGTTTGGTTACATTTGACATTCAGGTTTATACAGCGATGCAGGTTTTTTTTTGTCTTTTTTTTTTTTTTTTTTAAATACAATCTACCGTAATTTATTCTTTATGGAGTCACATTTTACCCTTACATACAGAATGAATGTATTCCATGCACTTTCTAGACCTCAGTATGAATTGGCATCCTGCATAATTATGCATTTATGAATTGCATTTAGCTAGACCACGTTATCACGCAATTTACATTGATGTGAAATGCTGCATTTTTTTCCCCGTTTCCACAATAAACGGTAACAGAATGATGCATTTTTCTATACAATATCTAATTTGAGTTGTCATGGACTGATGATCTAAACCTGTTACAGATACTCATAGTTTTCAAAAAATAAATTGCATTGTTTATATTCTTAGCGTTGAATAAGAGTCTTACAACCTCTTGGAAAAAATAAAAAAAATCCTATTGTGACATTTAACCTTTCATACGAGAACTGCCATTAACTCCAAACTCTCAAAGGAATCACATAATTCCCAGACCACGTTTTAATGTGTCTGACATTTCTATAGAGCACTTTACAAAGCGAAGTCACATTGTAATCTTTATATTCTGAAGGAAATGCACTGTTCTGCTGCAGTTTTGCCACTGGTCAGCAGCTGTTGGATAATAGCGACCCCGAGTGGTATTATAAGATATCTTCAAAGGTCCCAAGTACACTATAACTTTATGTGATACTCTAAACCTTTATTGTTGACACGTTTAGAAATCCCAGAATTAGACAAAAAAATTGCTATGATTTGGCGTAAAAAATTATGCTGTCACATTTACAATTTAATGTGTGCAGGCCTGCTGCAAAAGCCATTCCAAATGTTGACGTTAATTGGTTAAAAATCTGAGGTCAGATTGGCTCGGTGAGCTGTCACTCATCAGAAGCCGGAACTGGGAGGCGGGGCTTTGCTCTTCTTGCCGCTGTGGTTTTCCTCAAGATGGCAGGGACGCAGTTCAGCCAGCACGGCGGCATGTCCAGTATTAAAGTAATTTAGATTTGACGTTTGGTGCCACAACGAGGCTACTGTGTAATATATATCTGTGAGTATTTAAATAGTAAAACATTTTCAGTCTAATTTGGGTAGACGAGGGCAAACGGTTGTTGCTGTTAGCAAGTTAGCATTTATGCGTCAGGGCCTGCTGTGTAGCCGAACAGATGTGCCAAAGTAGTTTTCCCCACCAATTTTCTCTTTCGATTATATGCTGAGAGATTTAACTTATAGTTATTGTCACTGTTAGGGGGGGTAGCGATGAGGAAGCTGTTACATTACGCTGCTTCTCCGTGAATAGATGTGTAAAGATGTGTCATGGTGTTACACTGCCTAATGTCTTTTCTCGCTGCTGCCTTTTTTTTTTTTTTTCTAGCTTCCAAAAGATATTAAAGGAAGATGATCATCGCCTGTCCCGTATGTAGCTGAATGCATTGTGATTTCCAATAATTGAGACAGTGATTCTAAATGCTGTCTACATTAATGAAAAGAACAATGTAGTCAGCTTAGCGTTTTCGCCTCTGGTACGTGGTCTAAACAGGGATGCGCTTCTGCATGCATTCTGGGTTTAGAGTAAAGATAGTGTCTAAATAGATCAGTTTTTATAATAAGTTAAGTCTGTAGATTTGGTTCACAATTGATAATATGGAGTTAGATGACGTTCTACCCCCTCTCCCCTTGGAACCACCTAATAATTTTGATCCCACTGATGGCAGAGCACCTCCACCACCTCCCCTGCAAACGTCCAGTGACGCAGAGGTAATGGACGTTAGCTCTGGTGGTGATGGATACACATACACCCCAGGGGACGGGGAACCCCCCCCACAGCACCCGCTCAGCGTGGGCTCGCTAACTTTTTGTAGCGACCTCTCAAACGAGGCCAGTTCAAATCCATCGTGCCCCAGAACAGCCCGCCATGCCGCCCCGGTCACAAAGTTCCTGCCAGATCTCAAGCTGCTAAGAGATGTCAAAATCAGCGTAAGCTTCAGTGAAAGCAGCACCAGTAGCAAAGACAGGAAGGTTTTGTACACAGGTGAAGGGCAGGAGGGAGGAAGGGAAGACGCTTTAGACAGCCTGAATGGTGGGTTGCATGCCTGGACTGAGCAGGACGTAGCTGAGGGTAGCTCTGGAGAGGGAAACATAGCGACTAGGTCATCAGAGGAGACTGATGGTGACCAGGAAAACAAGGTAGAATTTGCTGTCTTGGATGAGTTGGAGGACTTCTGCGACTTCCTGGATCACGAAGATGGAGAAGACGGTGGTTTTAAATCTGACAGCATAGTGCAGCAGGAGCATCCGGATGACGACGCTCTGGTTTACTCCTACGAGGTACGTCTATTATTGGTGCCACTTCAATGAATGGAATGTCTCCTTTTATTAACAGTTCATTAAAGCCGTCCCCTCAGGTCATTTCATTAGAGCTGCTGTGGCTTTTCACAGAGAGTGGCAGAATTAAAATCTGCTTGTTCATTACCAAGTGCATTTGGCCTTACATCACCTGCAACTACTTATGGGTTTTTTTTATCTTAATTTCTCCCAGTGTAGTGCTGGGCTTTAACAGGAAAATAACTTTTTTAGTGTCCTCCACACCGTGTTTCACCCATGGCATAACATGATGTGCAATTCATGTGGTTCTGAAAATCAAAAGGTCTTCATTTAATTGGTAACCCAAGGTTCTCTCCTGGCCTTAACCTTCGACTCTTCCAGGAGGAGTTTGACAATGATGTCGATGCTCTGCTCGAAGAGGGCATGCCCGTTCCCAAAAAGATGCGTCCCACGGAGGACAAATCAGGCGGGGACAGCGATCATCAGTCAGACGGCGAGGAGGGCATTCAGCCAATGATGACCAAAATTAAGACTGTCCTGAAGAGTGAGTGACGCATCTTATGATCAGTGTAGGACGCTTATGCATCTGCTGAGAAATGCAACATGTTTTATGTGGGAAATGAATATTTTCGAACTTGTGTGCCTTTTCCTTTCTTCCCTGGTGCTAGGTCGGGGACGTCCTCCCACTGAGCCTCTACCTGATGGTTGGATCATGACATTCCATAATTCAGGCATTCCAGTTTACCTGCACAGGGAGACCAGGGTGGTTACCTGGTCACGGCCCTACTTTCTTGGGACTGGCAGTATTAGGGTAATGCAAAAATCTCTTGCAGCCTGTTCTTTGTTACCAAGTATTACGAGTTTAAATATAACTTCCTTTTTGGTGAATGTGGGACACAAATCCTCTTTAAGTGCTGTTTTTTTTTTTTGTTGTTTTTCTTTCCTGCAGAAACACGACCCCCCCACCAGCAGCATCCCTTGTCTACACTACAAGAAAATGAAGGATCAGGAGGAGCGGGAGCTGAATGGGGAGGTGGCACTTAATGCAGAGGAGGTTCCAGTCAGGTCTGGGGAGCAGGCCAATGGTGATATGGGAGCAAGCAAGCTGGGTCCTCCCACTGGGGAAGGGATCTCACCCTCTGGTCTGACTGACAGTCCCGATGGAGAGAGCGCCGCTAATAGCAGCCTGGCGGCTAAAGAGGCCCAGCCTTGTGATTCTGCCCAGGGAGCCTTAGGGCAGGTCAAGGCCAAGGTGGAGGTGTGCAAGGATGAGTCTATAGGTAAAGACTGCACCGTCAGTGAGGGGTGATGATGGAAGAGCTGCTGAGTGTGTACGCTAACCTAATAAATGCCCCTCGCAGAGCTCGAAGACTTTCGCTCGTACCTGGAGAAATGCTTCGACTTTGAACAAGTCACTGTGAAGAAGTTCCGTACGTGGGCTGAGAGGAGACAGTTCAACAGAGACATGAAGAGGAAACAGGCAGAATCGGAAAGACCCATCCTGCCCGCCAACCAGAAGCTCATTACGCTGTCGGTCCAGGATGCCCCCACCAAGAAAGGTAACAGCTGAGCAGGTGCATCAGCGACACCTTTGAGTTCAGGTTCATGTGCTCACGAGGACTTCTTCTCTGGTCACAGTAGCGACACGCACGCTCCACTTGATAAAGCTTTCACTGTTGCTCTTTTTACAGAATTTGTCATCAACCCTAATGGAAAGTCTGAGGTTTGCATTCTGCACGAATATATGCAGCGTGTCCTGAAGGTCCGACCTGTTTACAACTTCTTTGAATGTGGTAAGTTTAATGGATTTGGAGGAGTGAAAATGGGCTCGGTTTGAAGAGAGATAATAAATCCTGTCTAATCTGTGTGTCCAGAGAACCCAAGTGAACCCTTTGGAGCATCGGTCATTATTGACGGCGTTACTTACGGCACAGGAACCGCAAGCAGTAAAAAACTTGCCAAGAATAAAGCTGGTAAACATTTCACTCACAGTTTTTTTTCTTTTTTTTTTTTTTTATTATTATTATTTACGGCTGTTGTTCATCTGATGTCACAGCCTCAGTTGCATGCTTTTGCTTTTATAATTTCAGCTCGAGCCACACTGGAAATCCTCATCCCTGACTTTGTGAAGCAGACGGCGGAGGAGAAGCCTGTCGAGGGCGACGAACTGGAGGTACGCCTTTTGATTGTCCCTGTCTTTGGAACTGAAAAGAACACAAAAATGCTGAGCCCATATTCTCCTCTTCAGTATTTTAATCATATCAGTATAGAAGACTCGAGAGTGTACGAGCTGACCAACAAAGCGGGACTACTTTCGCCATATCAGATTCTTCATGAGTGCCTTAAAAGGTAAGAAATTGTCAGCATGGGCCAGTTGTTTCATCTCAGGTTTCGCTTTTCACATCTATTTCAAACCGGCTCTGAATTGCTGCTCATTTAATACCTCCTAGAAACCATGGGATGGGAGACACCAGCATTAAATTTGAGGTGATCCCTGGCAAAAATCAGAAGAGCGAGTATGTGATGACATGTGGGAAGCACACTGTACGCGGCTGGTGTAAGTACGGCGTGAGCGCCTGCGCATTCCCTGAAGCTGTGGCTGAGCCTGACGGCTCGTGTGTGTCTGACACTAGGCAAGAACAAGAGGGTTGGCAAGCAGCTAGCGTCTCAGAAGATCCTGCAGATGCTTCATCCTCATGTTAAGAACTGGGGCTCTCTGCTCCGTATGTATGGAAGAGAGAACAACAAAATGGTCAAGAAGGTAAGAAGCTTCAGAAGCTCAGTTCTCTCTAGGGTCTGTCCACACTTCTATCTCCCGCAGTCTTACTAGAATGGGCTTGTGGCTTTTGATTTGATTTGTTTTCCTGTTTTTATCTCTGAGGCTGTATTTTTTAAAATCCTACCTCGTTAGAGTTTCTGCACATTATAGTTACATTATACATTATAGTTATTACAGTCTTGGCACGTTGTAGTTTTAGTATTTAGTGTTTTAGTATTTTCCCAAGACTTGCATGCCCTTGTGTGTTTCCACTTTTGAGCTGCTGGAAATGTGAATTTCTCTTGGAGATTAATAAAGTATATATATCTGTCTCTCTGTCTGTCTCTGTCTCGTTTTACAGGAGAACTCGGACAAGAGTGTGATCGAGCTCCAGCAGTATGCCAAAAAGAACAAGCCAAACCTTCATATCTTGAACAAACTGCAAGAAGAAATGAGGAAATTAGCAAGCCAGAGGGTGAGATCTGTACAGATTCTGATCACACTGACCACACCCAGAAATCGCTTTAGAGAAAGAGACTGTTGATATTTGCCTTTTTATTTTTAATTACGTATTTTTTACATCAGGAGGAAACAAGAAAGAAACCCAAGATGACCATAATGGAGTCAGCGCAGCCAGGAAGCGAACCCCTCTGCACTGTTGATGTTTAAGTATCCGACTGACAGCTGCTGTCGGGACGTCTCACACTCATTACAACCCAGCGGTAACATACCCACCTGAACCAGACAGGCAGACCAGTTTGGCCTCCATCGCCCCAGTTTCAGCTGGTAGATGTTGGAGCAGGCCCAGCTGCACTAACGGGCAGTAGAGCAAATACCACCTACCTCTCTAGATGCATCCTCACTACAGCGACACCTGGAGGCTGCAGACAGACGAGTCGGCCCTATTTCACGAGTTGAAAGACGTGAACACAATGCATGCTTCGTTAGCCAGAAGAAAAACACTGCACAACCTTAGTTTTGTTTTGAAGTATCATTTTTCAGACGTTAGTGCCAGCATCTGTTGGTTTGGTTTTGTGCTTTTCAGTATTTGAAAGGGACTACTAGTGTTTGTGTGTTTAATTGGCAGACAGAGTTACTCGTTTATTGGTTACTGTTATTTTTCTGGTGATGAATGTTAATTTCCTCGGAAACAGAGCAGCTGTCTCGGTCTTTGCATGATGAAAACATGCGTCATGAAGTGATCACCATCATAACTATCGTTATGCACCCGTGTCCTGTTGACTGATCGTGTTGGTTCTGGAGCCAACTTTAGGATTATTTGGAGGGACTTTTTTGCCTTTATTTCGTTTGCTTTGGGAATTCAAGACACTGACGGCCTGCAGTAAACCTGAGCACATAGACACAGAGCACTGTTGTATGTTTCAAAGGTAAATGATTGTTTCTTTATGCTCTTAGATGGTTGCAGCTGTTTTATTGAAGTACTACAACATGCACACCAACGCAACTACTGGTACATTCAAGTAGCTTCTCAATTTTGGTGCCCTTAACAGATCGTGTTGGCTACGTGTTGCCTTAGTTTAAAAAAAAAACAAAAAAAAAAGACCAAGGGCTCAGAGTACATACATTGGACCTAAAGATGCCCTTTGAGCAGAGGCAGAAAGACCAACCCTTCTTTACTTGATAAAGCATTTATTCAGTGCGTATTTTAATGAACAGCGTACAACACAGGATCCGAAGAAAACACAGCATGTGCAGATTTAAGCCTTGTCTTAACGGATTGTGCTTTTTTTTGTGTATGTTTGTTTGCCATAAAGCAGGCTATTTCAAAAAGCAGCCATTAAATTGTAGTTGCTACACTGACATGCAAAATATGATCCAGTCATTTAGTCCAACACAAGTTGACGGCTCCGTATACCAAAGCTTAGATACAACCTTATGCATTTTCTAGGATATTGTTGCTGCAGACGCGTCATCTAGACAACATGGACTCACTTTGTGCTGGAATTAAAAACTGCTGTGCTTTGTCATATATTTGGTCTGTCATGGATGTGTCACAGACTGTAAATTGCTTGAAAGAATGTGCTTTTAATCATGCGTTTGTCATCTTTACCACACGTTTCAGATGAAAAAAGAAATGCTTTTGTGTTGGTGATGAGTTGTACTATTGAATTGTTTGACATGTTGCTGCTTAGAAAGTGTATTTGCAAGCTGAACTCCACATCTTCAATATTTGTTATGCAAAATAAAATGTCGACCGACTCCGGCGTTGTCTTCTTTCAGACGTGGGATGATGAAACGGCAACACACACATTGAAACGACAAATGATTTATTCTGTGGAGCAACGCTGTGCATGACGACATCTCAGGTAAATCAGTTTGGGGTAGCTTCGTATTACGTCTCATCCTCGTGAACATTTCAAAGCAAAACTTTAAAACACGAACTGAAACAGGGAAACGACCATGTGGGATTAAACGGGTAGATAATCTAGACGATACATACGCTTTGACCTCCTGAGGTTACATGTGCGTCTGTTGTGGAGAGCTAATGCTACTGATCACTGTGCAGGTTCTGTTACGCTGCTGGGCTGCTGCTCCTGGGAATTGTAGTCCACCCTCTCCAGGAGAAGCAGCATCTCCGTGTGCATGGTCTGAGGAAACAAATCCACGGCCATAGCTCGCACCGGCCGGAAAGGAGTGCCGTGAACTCTGTTGGATGGTGCTCTGCATAGACTGGAGATGCGTTCTTACAATTTAGAAGACCTGATCTGTTAAACAGCATCGATGACAAACAGATTTTGACTCACTCGACGAAGTTGTTCATGGCGGCCTTGGCGTTGCAGGCCACATACACCAGTCTCTTCAGATGCTCCGCCCTCCTGATGGCAAGGATCACCTTGGAATCTGCAGTTCATTTAAATTAGCAACATTTCAGAGCGATTCAGAGCGCTTTGGCGGTTTTTGACTCACGCAAGCCTGCTCTCGGTGGATCCACGATGGCGGTGACGTTAGACGACACAACGGCATTGAGGATGCTGGGGAATACGTCTTCAGCTTTTCCACAGTGAAACTCCACGTTGGTCAGACCTTTGAGCACAAACATTTATGAATCAACACCTTTGTGGGAACGTGGCAGTTTCATATTTTCTGCTGACTTACCGTTAAGTTGTGCGTTAACTTTGGCGTCCTCCACTGCCTCCTGACACAGCTCAATTCCAATCACCTTCTTCACTCGCTAAAAGACAAAAAGTTGTCAAAAAAGGTTCTCAAAAAAAAAATAAAAAATCAAAAACTTTAAAAGTGTTTATAAAATGATGATGCAGAGAAGTGAAGTCACCTTAGCCAGAGATATTCCAATGGTTCCTGTGCCGCAGCACACATCCAAGACGGTGCTGTCCTCGTCCAGCTGAGCCCACTCCCCCACAGCAGAGTACAGCACCTCAGCGGCTCCTGTATTCACCTGTTTCCACAGTTTGTGAGAGAAACTGTGAGATTACGGACATCAAAGTGACTGGTGTTTGTGGGGTACCTGGAAGAAGGAATGAGGAGATATTCTGAACTTGAGACCCAGGAGCTCTTCGTGGATGCAGCCGCGACCGGCCACCAGCTCGCACGGCAGGTCCTCGATGTTAGGAGACGTCCTTGAAGGTTCAAAAACAGCCACTCAGTGGTGCTTTTCTACATTGGTAAACACTGCTCTGGTCATCTGTTCTTACCGCTGACCCTCTCTGACAAAGTACAGCGATGTCACTCCGCTGTCTTTCCCCTCTCCTTCTGTGAAGTGCTTCCTCATGGAGTCCTTCAATGCATTCACTTCCTCTTCATCAAGTTTCTAAGACAGTGAACAAATATTCAGATTTAAGCAATGCACGATTCCATACTTAGAGAGGCATCACAAACCTTCCCTCACCTGTGGGTGGAAGAACACTATAGCCATGGCTTCTTTAGTCCTCGTTGTTCGCACAGTCAGCTGCTTCCAGTGTCCTTCATACGTTTCAGGACTGTACACAGAGTACGGGGTTGTCCTGTGAGGGAAACAACGACAAGACATTTCAGCACTTTGCCAGTGCTCATCGACTTAGAAGAAGTGTTCTCTGAGCCCAGGCCTGGTTGTGGACAGTCTGATACCTGATGAACTTCTGAAACTGGCAGACCACCCTTTTGGCCTCCGCAGAGACGTGGCACGTGTCGGCGGGCCCCACAACTGCGCAGGATCCACCTTTGTATTTCCCCAGGCGGAAACCGATGGTCTTATCTTCTCCATTCGCGCCCGTGGAAATGAGGAATTCACACTTGTTTCTGTACTCTGTCTGCCATGACACAAGCAGAGGGAAAACAGTAGTGCGTTTTCGTAAAGAAAAGTGTCTGAAATGAAATTGTTTTTACACATTTATGTAAATTTACCTGTGCCGGAGATGGTCGGATGGCTTCTAGAGGACAACACATTTTGTCGTATTTGCCTTTCTGTGCAAATAGCCATGGCAACATGGCTTTGTTGGTGTTGCCAATTTCTCTGACAAAATAGAATATTCAGTGAATTAAGTGGAGACTAAAATGTTTTCAGGAAGGTTGTTTTGTAGCATATATAAATACGGAATGAAACTCACTTGGCCAGCCTCTGCAGAACTGCCACCACCTCCTGCTCCTTCCGTTTCAGCTGCTCCTCGTAAGGCACGTTCCACAGCGGGGTCACCACGTTGGCTATCTGGACACTGAGTGGCTCGTCTTTGTCACCAGCCTCTGCACGCTTGGCTGACGGCTGCCCTCCTGCTCCTTCTCCCTCCTCCTGCTTCCTCTTCCTGAGGATGGGGTCTGCTTTAGGCTTGGCCAGCCTGACGGCAAGCACCTGACCCTTCCACTGCATACCGTGGACCATCTTCATAGCCTTGTCACGCTCATCTTCATTCTTGAAGGTGACAAAAGCAAAGGTCTGCTTGCCAAACAGCTTGATTTTGTGTGGGTTGAGGCCGTGCTTAGCCAGGAACTTCTTCAAGTCATTAAAGCCGACAAACTTGGGCAGATTCCTGATCTCGACTTTGTAGATCTCTGAGGTGAAGAGGTCCTCTTTGATGTAGCGGTACAAGTTGGAGTCAGTGACCTCGCTCTGCCCCTCCGGCTTAGTGTCTGACTTTGAGTCTTCACTGATGGCGTCCCCGGGGAGGTCATGGTGCTGCTGCTGCTGCTGCTGCTCCTTCTTCTTCTTTGAGGCTGCTGAATCATCCAGTGGGATGTCACTTACATCTGCCATCTGCTCTGCCTGGCCAAAATAACAATACAAATGTAGACAGACATCCATGTAACTATCCCAACTAATGGTTTAGCAGTTTGTTTAAACATTTGATGGTTTAAGTAGAATTGGCGCATCTCTTATTTTAAACGATCAAACAACGTGAAGCTAGGGGACTTTAAAAAAAAAAAAGCTGAACCGAAACACATTCAATAAGTTAACAATAACGCCGTATAAAAGTGTAGGTCAAACCAATAAATGATTACATGCTAAACGCAGAGGTGATTATTTTAGTTTAAACGCCTAACAGATTTAACTTTTAAATAGTTTTTTGTCAGCGTTTAGTTATATTATTGTTTCATCTTGTCTACGCTTCCCATTCTACCAATAGCTCTCCAAGTATTAAAAAAAAAAAAAAAAAAAAAATGTTTGTTTCTTACCATTTTCTTTCGATTCAACTCTTTACTGACGTGTGCAGGGCGCCGCCATATTGGTTCTTACCACGTGGAGTCACGAGCTGATCTTAAAGTGACAGTCGTCTCAAAACTGCCGGAGAATGGAGGTCCGTTGGTGCCACAAATATGTTACATTACCACGAATTATCAGGAAAAACTCAAAACAACAAGTTAATTTTCCGATATAATAATTCAGCACGTCAAACTATAAAAACCAGAAATGGATCTTAAAATCAAGAAAAATGTTTTTGTCACATTCACAAATATTGAAACGATCATTTCCTTTAACGACTGAATCATTGCATCACAACATACAAGCAATAAATATATATCATATATAAATAATAAAAATAAATGAAATGTTTCCGGTATGCTTTGGGCGCAGAGTGCGCCTGCGCAAAATTTATGCGCAGGCCCGGGTTTATCTCGAGCGAGCCTACTGTCGCGCGGGCACACGTAGGAAATTCGGCGCGCGAAAGCTGTAGCAGGAAGTAGAGGCTGAGAGTAACGGTGTCCCCGTGTATGATCTGATTCTCTCAAATTAGTTCCACAATCTACAAACATCTACTGTAGTATGGCAGACCCGAAGGTGAGATCATCCAGTTCTGATAATCTAAGGCATTTTCCGACTCGACATCAGATTTAGTGTGCCGGATATTTTATTTTACGCGTCACAATTTTTTAAAGTTTGTAGATTGAGCTGTGAACTACAAATGCCGACAATGCAGTCTTTTGCGATGCTAATTTATGTTGTTTATAATATTTGATGGAGTTATAAATGTAGGGCGTTCTCGCAGGAGAGAAGTGTTTTGTGTAAAAAGCGCTTAAACCCTCTTTGCTATTCTTTGTAGTCTTGACCAAGTCAAAGGGATCCCAGAGTGAAGCAAGTCAGCATGTTAGCAGTAGCCCTTTACTCTGACCATTAGCTGCTCGGGAAAGGAAATCGAGACATTAATAATTATTCGAATAACCGGGCGGAAAAATTGAAGCCGACGTTTAAGTAGATAACTCTGCAAACCGATTTGTATACATTGGTCAATAATTGTAATTAAAGGCATTTTGTCTGACGGTGTTACAGTTGCTAACTGCTAATGTTAGCTTGAGCGATGTGGCGCTGGCTCTAAATGCTCAATTTAAATAAAGTGTTAAATTGTTTTTTTAACATTTCTGTAGATCGGTGGGTTCTCGAATAAGCACCTATTGTTTATTTGAGAGTCGTGGTGTGAAAACAAACAATGGGCATCTCTCCGCTAGCCTGATGCTAACAGGCCACGATAACGCTGAGTATTTTCACAAGTTGTCGATTTACTCAAGAAAGTGCGAGAGATGAACGTTAACGGAAATAATGAAACACCGTGTGTCATACCCTTCTAAGCGTTTTAGATCACAATTAATTTACTGTAATGTTGATAAATGATGGTTACAAGCATCACTTGTGTGACTTTGCTTTCAAATCTGGCGCAAATGTTTGCCTTGTGATACAGCCAAGTTGCTAACCAATAATGTAATTGGTAAGCACCATGTATACGGAAGGTTGGTCTTAGCTCAGATTTACATCGGAGAAATCGTGCACTTGTTAGGTGTTGACTATAAACTGCAGTTCATTTTAAATTGTAGTTTTTAATCTCAACCAATTTTGTGTATGATTTTTGTTTACGCCTTTGTGTATGTGGTTTCAAAAGTCTACCAGAGAGAATGCAGCCTAAAATAGCATTAAAGATGCTTTGTTCAGCGGCTGAACTTTACATAAAGCCTTCCCAGTTTTCCCAACAAAAGCTATACTTGACCGATGACCCTCTAAATCCCCCCCCATTGATGGTCCTCTGACCTGCTGTTTGGATGCAAAATGTCAGCGTGTTCCAGTGATTCATTCTAAAAGATTGTGCATATCTATGTCTGATTCTCTAAAATAGGTGTTCTTTCTTTGGGTGAACTCAACCAGTGTGTTTGTATGTATGCAGGAACAGGAACAGGACGACCACGACTCCACTGCTGAGGATGCTAATCATGATCCCCACTACGAACCCATCGTGTCTCTGCCCGAACAGGATGTTAAAACATTAGAAGAGGATGAGGAGGAACTTTTTAAAATGTAAGTTGTTTGAGTTTGCTGCCCAGCACGGGACTGTCTGATCATCTCACCATCGAGCCGCTTCCTCTCATGACATACAGGCGTGCGAAACTATATCGTTTTGCATCTGAGAATGACCCACCAGAGTGGAAGGAGCGAGGCACCGGTGACGTGAAGCTGTTGAAACACAAAGAGAAGGGAACAATCCGAGTCCTGATGAGGAGAGACAAAACCCTGAAGATCTGTGCCAATCATCACAGTGAGTCGTGCTCGGAGGCTTTCAACTTCTAAAGTTAAAAAGTGACATCCAGAAGCATGTCAGTCTGCTGTGCAGCAATGGTGTTCGCAGAACTGCGTTTGAGTGCAGCTTGTGTGGCGTTATATTTGACGTTAAATATATCTGCACACACCTAACCTTACTCGTGCTGGTGATGAGCAGTGAACATCAGGTGAGACACTGTTGGGGGCTGAGAAAAAAGGGTGAGGTACTTAATGCTGTGAGGTGGACAAGTATTAATCCACATCTTTGTTCACCTTGCCTGTCACCCATAAGTCCTGCACCTGACTGTTTTATAGATAATAGCCAGGTTTGACTTTTTATCAGATACAAAGATGTGGCGCTTGTATTGTAAAGTGAATGTATCTTCATACACTATGTTAATGCCGTTTTCTGTCTCGTGGCTTTCAGTTACACCCGCAATGGATCTGAGACCCAATGCTGGCAGTGACAGAGCATGGGTGTGGAACACACTAGCAGATTACGCTGATGAGTGCCCCAAGGCCGAATCCCTCGCAATACGCTTTTTAAATGCAGAAAGTAAGTATCTGCATCACCCCCCATCATTTAGGGGAGCATGCAGCACCTCTTCCAGTTTGCCTGTGCAGCAGGAATTATAAACCTCATGACCTTGGTCTAATTTGTCTTTAAAAGATGCTCAGAAATTCAAGGTGAAGTTTGAGGAGTGCAGAGAGGAAGTCAAGAAGATCAAACAGAAAAAAGGTGGGTGAACTTATAGACACAATGATTTCTCTCTGGATTCTTGTCTAAATCCTGAATTACTGCAGCTATCCATTCTAGCATTCCACAGCCTTTACTGGCCAGGATCGTCTTTGGTGATAGTTTTTGTGCACGCAGGCTCACTCTGTTCTTTGCTGCTCACTCCAGCCTGGGACTTTTTTTGCCTGCTATATGAACATGCAGAATATGTTACCTTTTACACACTTACAAACAATAAGCTGTTGTCACCATGTTCTGCAACATCAGTGAGAGATGTAACTGAAAATTACAGATGTGGTGGCAACATTTGCCCTGAAAATTGTTAGGGCACCTGTGGCGGACACATGAGGGCGTGTCTCTCACCCAGATGGTTTATGGGTAAAGGGGTGTGTCCTGGATGTAGGGCTTTGATCTGGGCTTTTATCTGGGTTAACCAGCTCGCTGCTGGTTGTTCATCTCTGCCACAAAGTATATTAAACTACGTTAGACCATTCATGTCTGATCAGACATGAATGGTCCCTTTAAACTAAAGAGTGAAGATTTAAAAAATGTGCTGGTCCAGAGAGCAAAGGAACACGGAAAAACTTAACTTTCTGTCTTTTTGGCCACAGACGAGAGTGCGAACACGGTTGCAGAGAAGCTGGAGGACCTGACGGTAAAAGACAAGGCTTCGGAAGAAAAGGAGGAAAAAAAGGAGACTGAGGAAAAACAAGATGAGAAAAAGGAGGTGAAGGTCGAAGAGAAGAATTGAGAACCAACTTGCTATGCTGATCTTCAGTTTATGAAAATTTCCCCTTTTTCTACAATAGACTGTAAATGAACTGAACTTAAACACTTGCATATTAGTTTTTGTTTTTTTTTTTTTATCTGTTTTGCCTCAAGATCACGAGTCCTTGATGCCACAGTGGGAAAAATAACATAGATAAATGACACAAAGAAGCCCTCGCCCTTCTCTCTATGCCATGGAACACCATGCTCTAAAACACGTCATCTACAGGTCAACGTTACAAACTGTGAAAAGAGGCTTGTGGTAGTGATATTTCCACATTGGGCTTTTTCTTTTGTTATTTGCAAGTAAATTTTTGTTGTAAGAAAATAATCCAGCCTGCTAGTTAGCACAGAGCTCAGTCATATTTAATAACTATAAAATTCCATGAGCACCTCCTCATACACTGTACCTGTTCCCACGCTTATAATGGCAAGTAAATTCCTACCCTCCCTGTGGAATCCCCTGAGTTTTCCTTTTGGCCAGTCTTACAAGTTCTGCTGGACGAGCAGTAGGGGGCGCTAAACGTTTACTGACGGACTATTGATAGGCAATCGAATAATGATCGGCTGCACTTAGTGTGAAGCATTTCCAGAGTTCAGTGCTGCTTCGATTCAAGGCTGTCGAATGATTGTCTATTTTAATTGTAACATTCCCAGATTTCCAGCATGTAGAGAATAAAGTGTGCTCACCTCTTTCCTCCACTAACAGTTCTTAACCTCCAGGGGGCGCATTGAAGCACCACTGCATCTGTAAATACATGTATGGATGAAATGTTGCTTTTCATTTGCACTCAGATTTAAAATGTTTCCTCCACCTTCCAATAAAAACTGGCAAAGACAGCGTCGCTGGTAAAACTCATTTGTTTCCTCAGTCTTCTGAAAAACCAGTCTCACTCAGAGTTGGAAACTTTTATTCTCTATGTTAAGGTCATTTGGGGAATAATTCCTCTTCACAAAAATAGGAGTGCGTGTACATTTATAGAATATTCTATATTTCAAGCCGTGGCTCGGCTCTTGGCCGAAGGGGCAGACTCGTGGCTGACTGCCAGGGACGGCCCCGACCCACAGCTATGTCCAGAGAGAGCACTGGATTTATGGCAGTCAATGACATCGATCGCCGTCTGGAAGTCGGTGATTGGCTGGGGTGTTTTCAGGCAGCCTGACACTGAGCTCACAAACTGCTCCAGTTAGCTCTTCCGCTGTTGCCTACAGGTTTTAAAGGTCTGGACTCGCGTCTGGCACATGAAATCAGGTTAAAAAATGGCTCGGATGGTAAATGTGGTTCGTTCGGATGGGACAAAAGCTGCTACTTTGACAGTAATGAGACTGTAACGTGCATTAAAATAAGATTTACTCAATTGCACATGCCGAAATATTTTTAAAAGACACTTGAATTGACACAAGGTCGTTCCTCTCGGGTATGTCTGCCTATTTAGGAGCCACAGCAGCTGAGACTGATTCAGTCACTCTGGCTTCCCAAACGGGCAGATCGGAACCCCCAAACTTATACTGTCAGTGTGAAAATCAAATGTTGCAGCCCTGTTGTTCAGCTGTTGATGTTAAGGCAGCTGAGTGAGAAACCGCACAAGCAGCGATGGCGCTGCAGCCGCTGGACCAGCCTTTACACCGACGCTCCAGAATTTAGGAGGACAAAGTGACCTTTGACATTTGCCTCTTCCGCAACATGACTGCCCTGTGAAGCACACGAGCGTGTCGACCACGTTTGGTCACTTCACTCAGCTCTTCCTCTCAAGGCAACGATGGTTTCGTGTAATTGAATCACATTCCTGACACGTAAATTAGAGCATACAAAAAAAATCAACTCAAAAATGTAACAAGGGGGAAAAAAGTAATAGTGAAGCTGTACCAGACAGCTGCTCATCTTCTAATTTGAAATAATAGGGCCCAATTTTAGCACTATAAAGTTGTGACTGCTGTCAAGTCAAACGATTGTGACTGTTAATCTTTAAACACATTACCAGGTAGAACCCTTCAAACCCACCTGATCACATTCTCAGTCCTCAGAAACACATCTTACTGGACGTAGAAAAGTCTTATCACCCACTTTTTGGACAATATAAACACAAAACAACAAGGAACAATGATTTCCTCCACACTGTTTATGCACTAAACAGCTAACATTATTATTGTGGGTATGGGTGTGGGCTTTTGGAAGCTGTCTTTGAGAACCCTCGCGTACGTCTGACGTCACTAAAATGACGACATCCATATCAGGTCACGTGAACCGAATCTGAAATTTGCACCCGGATGAGCCATATTAGCAGAAATTCATATTTGTACTGGTGTCTGTGCTGATTGGATTCGTTCCTGAGAAGTTTTGTTGAGCGAAAAGGGAAATTTGGGAGGATTTTATGGAGCGTGGCTTGAAAGCAACCACCAGACTCGGTTTTAACTCCTGCAGCTGCGGTCGGCGCTAATCTACCACAACTGTCTGCCGTCGCTTTCCAAAACCTCCATGAATATCCTGAATGTGGAACTCTGACCGGGAGAGGATGTTTTCCTCACAGAGGCCGGCTTCAGCTTTCGGCTCGTGACGACTGGAACAACACGCACGTCAAACCACAGCGAGGACACGATGGCGGCCGACGGTGTTTTGGGACAGTCCGTCGGTGCGACCGTCACAAAATGTTAAAGACGAGACACTCTTCACGCATAAAGTCTGTCACGGTATCAATCAACGCTTCCACACACGCGCAGCCGCACTCACGCGAGAGCAGACGCGTCCTCTGACTCCAACAGGAAGTGCCCCTGAGCGGCTGTTTCCTAGGCAACAGCAAGAAGCGAATATCTGCAGCTTCCAGGCTGATGCCGTCAACCACGGCAGTCCCTGCTCACACGGATATTTCATATGTAGTGCCTCCTACACCCGTCACCTTTTTGACGTTACCGTGGCGACTAGGACTGAGGTTGGCACCGTGGGAGCTGGGGTGGCAGTCCATCTGCCCGTTAACCTTCATGGCTTCTCTGTGCGGGAAGAGGAGGACAGAGAAAATTACTCAACACGAAGAGATTACATAGTAAAAACAACAACAAAAAAAAGTTGGACATGCAGTTGTTAGAATGGAGAATACAGGAAAATGTTAGATGATGTGATAAAAAGCATGCAGAAGAAGAAAAAGGAGTCGTGCAAGTTTATTCATATTTGAGAAATTAATCAAAATGGCTAGTTTACCAGACAGGGACACATACAGAGTGAATCAGTAAAATTCAGCTGTGAGTTCATGTTAGTGATCATTTAACATCATTCAACAAAAAGCAGAATTACGCCAATGTTTACTTTTGAGACCGAATATAAAGACGGACGTCGTGAGGGGACCCCCTGCTGGTGGGCTGTATGAACTGCATGAAACAATCCCTCATTAATTAACCGAACAGGGTCAAACTAGAAGCGAACCCTACTCATCCAATAAAGCACTCTTCACAGTAGGTGGGTGTTTAATAGCAAGGCTACCCCAGCCCAGAATCCCTCAGTGGTTCATCAGGAAGCATGCAGTCCCCCGGTGGCAACGTTAGGGTTCGTACCTGTCTGTCCTCTCAAGGGCACTGATGTAAGAATGTTTCTGGTGGGAGTAGGAGGGGGATCGGGGTAAAGCAGGCGAGCGTGGCTGGTGCGCTGGGGAGCGGTAAGGCCCATCAGTGGTGGTGACCCTACTGTGGTTGCTGTTGCTGCTACTGTGGTCTGTGTGCAGGGAGCTGGATGAAGTCCTGGGGGCACGGCCCAGCGTGGAGCCGGCGTGGCGCAATACAGGGGTTCGCTGACCGTAGCTCACTAGCCCCACCCCCATCAGGTTGTCCCTGGAACCGCCGCAGGTTGGGGGTGTGGGGCCTCTGGAGCCAGGGCCACAGGACCCATCTGGGTAGCAGGCACTGGGGGGTGGGCCATAGCCCCCATCAAACATGCCTGAGTCCTGGGCATAGATATGGGTCTGGGAGAGCCCGTGCAGAATGTGGCGCTTCTCCCTCTCCTCCATCTCCTTCCGCTCCTGAATGGATGCCATGATGGTCTGGGAGAGGTTATCATAGCGCACCGGGGACGGCTCCCTCTCCCGTAGGTGAGGAGATTGCCTTCCCACTCCCCTGGATGGCATCACTGGGCTGTATGTGGGGGCCACCTGATGCCTTTGGATTTCAGGTTCCCGGATGTGGCACATTTTGGTGGGCAGGTAGGGCGAGTGGAAGCCCACGGAGGGCATTCCCCGGTGGGTCATGCACTCATTGGCAGTGGCGGAGGAAATGCTGGGGTGGAGCAGGCTGTCATAAGACAGACTGCCGTTCCGATTGGAAAGCGTGTTGGGCGAGAAGACACTCTTGTACGGGGTGGAGGTCACCGTCTGTGGCTGGAGGGCCGGGAGGTGGCCCTTCTCCGGCCTGCGTTGACCTTGACCCTGCCTCAGGCTGAGAGAGCGTGAACCCGCAGGGTCTGAGTCCAGCTGGAGCGGCGAAGACTGGAAGGTGCGGTGGAGGGGAGCGTTGGTGTACTCCGGCAAATCCAGGTTCGGTTCAGATTTGTAGTCATGGCCGCGGACACCCTCTTCCATGATGGCCGAGGTCTTCCGCTCATCTTGCGTGATAATCTGAGGAGCAGAGCGCAGAATAAAGCAGGAGGGAGCCGTAAATCTGTGCTGATAAAAACCTTTCCTTACCTTGTCTTCTGCGGTGTGGTAGTGGACCTTGGGCATGGTGCCAAAAGACGGCCTGAACTTGTACATGGCCGGGGTCGAAGGGAGGGTCTTACGGGAGACGGAATTTTCTAAACAGATATAAAGAGAAATAGCAGAGTTACCGATGTTAGGAAAAAGCTATTTACACTGATGCAGTTTTTATTGAACCTCTTGTCAATGTAATGAGAGAAAGTACAAGAACCCAGATTGTCAGCATCTACGGCCACCAGCGTAGAAATGCAAGTATCATCATCTGTCTGTTGGAATGGAAACGGACTGCAGAGCTTTGCCAGTCTTGCAGTAACAGAGCAGAACAGATCGTCATCTAATCCGCCAGGACCAACTACCCTGCAGTTAAGCGTCCGCGCCACCAGAGGGCGGTGATGCTCTACAGGAGTGGAGAAGAGGTTCACTCCCTGACATAATGCACCATGACACTGGAGATCCTCAGGGGAGAACCTGCCTGTAGGTTCACAGCAACAGTATAAAGAACACATTTGACTCACACTGCAGCCTGGAAGTCCACAACCAGCACGGAATCTGCCTCAAACCCGGATAACACCACATTCACAGCCCAGATTCTCCAACTTTAGTCAGTTTCTGAGCTTTGTTGCCGCACAACGTCAAAAGGGTCACGACTCATACGTCACTCTGAAATTCTTCTGGTTACCTCCAGTCTGCCGCTGATTCACCAAACAGGACACGCCCACTTATTTAGGTCCAGGTCCACCCACTAAACCCTTGGCATACCGAACCAAATCCCACAGCACCATGTGGAGTGTGTAGGTTTAGGGGAATTGTGCTTCTTACCCTCACTGGAAGCCAGCTGGTTTGGCAGCTGGTTTTTCAGCTGGTTGTACCGATCCGCTTTGGGTGGCAGCGGCGGCTGGGCTTCCTTCTCCTCCAGGCCGTCCAGGCTGCTTTTAGACTACCAGGATGGGTGGAAACAGCAGATGAGTTCATGGTATGGTGCAGGCGCATCACCGTTTGTTGCTTTTAGTGTCGGAATGTGACGACAGCAACAGAACTGGGCCAACCCTGCTGATCAGCTGGGAGACGGAATAATGGCGTGGCTCACCTTGGACCTGATGATGGTGCTGTGGATGCCGTTGTCGCTGATTTTGATGGTGATCTGCCTGTCCGAGAGGTCAGGCCTGATGAAGGGAGGCTGGATTTTAACGTGGGGCTTTTTCTTGGGGTCCACTATGTACCTGAAGGAAAAGAGGAGGTAAGGATAACCCTGTATGGCGCGCATGATTCCTGGTTTTGGTTAAATGGTTTAAAAGGCCTGTGTGGGTAAGAGTTCAGGTCAGACGTGTTCAGTTAAAGAAGCCTTTTATGCAGTAAATTACCAGCAGACGCCTGGAAAACTATAAAAAAGTGTCTGTGGGGGAGTGATGCAGTAGAGTAGCAGCAGAGCTGTGAAATAAACGGCTGCTACAATAACCTGGGGAGGAGATATTTAAGTGTAATTGCAAATCAACACAACTCCAAAAAAACAAAAAAAAACCACACAGGCCATTTTACAGCATCTTACCGAGGCGCCAGGGGGCTACACAAGACGTACTCCACGTTACCACAGCAACCCTTAGTGAAGGGATTTACTCCTCCACGAAACTTGCCCGTCACCTGAGAAACACAAGGTCGTCTTCAGAGAGGGCCGACGTGCACACGCACACGCACACAAACCTCCATACAGTGAATGAAATCATGACGTTTATGTGCTGCTTCGGTTGCTGCAGCTTGGGGAACCAGGGAAAATGGCTGCCTGCACGTGTACACGTCCCTTCCCAGCCCTACTGAGGCCTCACCTGCTCATTGGTCGTCCGACCTCGCGCCACCAGCACCATGTGGAAACCAGTAAGGCCCATGACTGGAATGAAGAACAGCCCTGCTATACACATCACCACCAGACTAGACACCAAAGGTCAAGGCTGACAACACCAACATATGTCAGAGGTTTTAAAACGGAAAAAGCTTTAAAAAACGTCCAGACAGACATTTCCGTGTGGTGTGGGGGGGGGCAGCAAAATGATACGTGACGGTGGCGTGTAACGCTCCCAGCCTCTCCTGGTGGTGGAGGACGAAGATTAGGCCGAAGGAGAAGACTCCCATCATGTGGACGCTCAGGGAGAGCAGGAAGAGGAAGAAGTAGCGGTAGTTCCTCCGTCCGATGCAGTTGTTCACCCAGGGGCAGTGGTGGTCAAAGTCCTGAGGGTGGAGAAAGACACGCAGCCATTCAACCAACAGCAGCTGTTTCGCCTCTGTTGAGTCTCCGTTCCGCGTGATCAACACACACCTCCACGCAGTTGTCGCAGACGCTGCAGTGGGAGCAGCGCGGCGGCCTGTAGAAGTGACAGGTGGAGCACCACTTCATCCGCACCTGAATGCCCTTGACCTCCACGTTCTTGTAGAGCGGCGCTCGGAAATCATCGTCCTTGTCCTCGTCCTCATCCGCTGTGGGAAAATAAACCAGGCACTTAAGAAGTATGAGCGAAGCCGCTGTGAATCACGCTTTCGCGCGTCGATATTAAGGCGTTGAAATGAGCGCTGAAGCTCTCACCTTTGTAGAGGCGCTCTGACGCGCTAATCTACGGTCTGACAGCACCGCTGACGCTTTCACTGCGACTCTGCGCTACGTCAGGGTGGTTATGAGACGCTTGCTGAAAGGCTCCATGCACACAGCCTAAACAGAGCCTTGAGATCGTCACATGACCGCAGGAACAGCAGCGCTACGCCTGTCAGCTGTGCCTCCAGCTCAGGCTCGTTAACCAATAAACCCTCCGCGATACCTCAGCGATGGTGCCTGAGGAACTAAAGTGGAAAAATGTGGTGCAAGAAAACAGTCCCATCAGCACAGACAGCTGGATGATTGGCTCTGGATTATAAAGGCTAATTAATCTGCTCATTGGTGTCCTCGGCAGATTATGGTGACTGATGAACAGATGCTACAGGGGTTAAACATTCTGCATATCTGCTATCACTCACAATCTCTTGGACAGACTTGGAAAAAAAGACGTCGTTTTGCTCTTTTGTCGTCACCGCCTGGCTGCTAACGCGGTCTGTAATCAAGCCTGGACAGGAAGTGCAGCGTTTACTGGAGCTTCTTCAGAGAAAAGGGGCCATTTAGGCTCCAGCAGCCAGGAAAACCCGAAACTGCTGGACAATTTCACAAGTCTGGATGGAGAAAATGGAACTTTAAAAGCTCAATCTTAACATCTGACACACGTTCTGCGGCCTCTCCAAAGCAGGAAATGATAAACGGCCTTGAATCACATCAGGGACACGGAGGGGAAAATTCTTTCATTCTCATTTTTGCAGCCTGATTTTCGGAGCAGATGTCAGCGCGTGGCCACGCCAGGACTTTCATTCACTCAAATCCAAACTGATGAATCTGCTGCGCATGAGCCAAACAGCAGCGAACCTTTAGCACCTCAGGGACTAGCTAACCGGCACGCTCCACAACCCAACCAGTATCACCTCTTTACTGGCAGTGGAAGCCCCCCACCCACCGACCGGGGCTTCTCATTTCCGAGCACATTACCAACATCCCCCAGGGATGAGTTCAATCATCATTACTCAAACCCGGATAGAGGCAAGAACGTGAAGTCTGCAGCCAAAGTCACGTTCAGACACACGTATACGCACCTCTGGGGTAGACGCCAGGGTCCATGAAGGTCGCCATGCTGAAGTTGGCCAAGACGAAGAGGAAGACCAGGCCATTGTAGAGAGGCACAGCGGGAGAGATGACCTTTGACAACCAGGGGCACCTGCAGATACACAGGGTGAAACCATCTTCTCATCTCACGCAGGCATCAAAACTGGGCGCGTTACTGAAACAGGCCTGCATCGACAGCCATCTTGAATCACCATGGCAACTGTGAGCTGCTTCACAATGATCTGTTGCAATGAATTGAAGTAATAAATCCTTCAGAGAAAACGACCGCTGGGCCCATATGTGCTTCAGTCCATTTCCTGGTGTTCATCCTTAGGCATAAACAGATGAAATCCTGATTTACATTTGATTTTTCGGGTGATAAAGGCAGAAGCAGCACTCGAGCAGATTCACCTGAACGCTGAATAAACCTTTTTTTATTCTCATGTAAAAAAGAGCCCATTTCCTGGAAACGGGGCCCAGTGATCACACGTAATCCCCCCCCTCCTCCTCGCAGGTGCTCTCTCTCTTTGTTGAATTATTCAGACGCAAAGTGACCAATGAGACAGGGAGGTTCTAACAGGGCCGAGGCGTCCTCTCGGGACCGGGCCACACCGCTTCGACCGTCTAAATGCAGCCTAAACGGACCTTTTTGCTGTGGTGGAATATAAAGTCATGCCTAATTTCACGTTAGGTGGGGTACAAACGCTTAATAACCGATCAGAGACAGGAAATCCAGGTCCAACAATATCCCATTTTACCCGTCAACAGGTTGGGAAGGAAAGAGAAGCAAATAAAAGTAGGGAGGAGGCGTTTGGGGAGCCTGGGAGCAGACTGTGTGGGAGGAAAATGGGACTGAGCAACAGCCCGATTAAGGCCACAGACACTGGCTAATTGCGTAGGAGTAGCAAATCACCCCAAAGCCCTTATTGACCCTGTTTACAACCCCCACCCCTGGCCTGCAGCGGGGGAAGAGGGCCTCGAGCTTATCACAAAGTTTGGACAGAGTTCACAAAGACAGATGGGCCTTTTTGCTGCCTGAAGTACAGTAATGTAATGAAATAGCGGGGTTGGCCAAGCTAAAAATGAATAAATAAATAAAAGGCCTGGACACTGAGGTAATTAAAATGCCTGCAAAGAAAACTGGGGAGGTAATGAAGAGGGCATCGGCCAGCCAGTCAGCATTAAAAACCAGCAGCTTAGCAGCGCCAGCACGCTGGACTGGATCCACCGCGAGGAATGAAAGTGAAAGCTGACAGGAGGGAAAACCACAGAAAAATATCTGCGACGAAAGAAAGATCTGACTCCCCTAAGACTGCTCGCCGCCCCGGACATGACCCGGTGCAGTCAGAGCTACAAATGCCTGTTATTTTCTAGCATATGGACGCCGGATCCGATAGTGTCGTCCTTACATAACAGGTACCTGGACTCTAACCCTTTAATCACTGCAGCATTCCACTTCCAGCTGACAGTTTTATGCTGCTGCATCTGAAATCCGCTCAGCACACATCCATCCGGGAAGGAGACGCGCTGTGAGCGGAGGACACGACGGAGCCGCCGCCGCCGCCGCCGCAGCGCAGGCGTTGCTGCTCAGGCATGAAGATTAAAAGTCCCCAACCCTGACGTGATGACAATCCCGGAGACAAATCCAGCCTTTAAAACTCAGCTGCTGCCTCGCTAAGGAGCCCTGCAGGCCTGTGACGGAGGACCGAAAGGGTGTTTTTACAGCCTGACTGCAGCTCTGTGATCAACCATCAATCTGTCATCTACACACACTCACTCGGTTTGAAATCTGTCATAACGAGCGAGATCTTTTTTTAAGCTAAAACGAACAGTCAGAGCTACAAATGCCAGCCCGCTGATCAGTCCAAGGTGCAGCCGGGCAGCATTTATCATCGTTTCTGCTCTGGGACGCAACAATCCAGAACCTGGACCGTGAGAGTGATGTCAGCTTCCGGCAAGTACATTTTTAATGAGCCCTTTCGAAAAAATAATGAGGACAAAAAGAGAAACCATCACGGTCTATTCTGGAACGCTCCAGTGGAAGAGAGGTGCTTAGCTGTGGTAAAAATCACCCGTCTTTGTAATAATGACCCATTTAGCTCTTATTCCACAATGAAAAACAACAAAACCCACATTTATTAGCATAAAATCTGTTCATCAATTCTCTCTCTGGACTTTTAG
The DNA here is from genome assembly GCA_015343265.1 of Pao palembangensis. Taxonomy (NCBI): domain Eukaryota; kingdom Metazoa; phylum Chordata; class Actinopteri; order Tetraodontiformes; family Tetraodontidae; genus Pao; species Pao palembangensis. The sequence continues at coordinate 32,962,778 of CM027081.1, read as the reverse complement.
AGCCTTGAACTACCATTAAAAAGACATTCTTCTTGCAGTCGTCTGAATTGAATCCCTGAGCTTTTATTCTTCTAACAAGCTTCTGGATATTTTTCCATTCTACTATCTGCCAGTCAGCTCCATCACTCCGGTTTTACTCCTGGTAACCCGTGTAAACGGCTCACTCCCCAGGGGTCCCGCCAATCTGACGCAAACACACCCCCGAGGAACAAAAGTCGCACAAACAGAGAGACAAACAGACAGGCAAAGAGACAGGCAAACAGACAGGCAAACAGACAGGCAAACAGACAGACAAACAGACAGGCAGAGGGCTTGTTGTTGGTGCAGACGGCCGTGACCTTTGCTGGGGCTGTGAAGAGCAGCAGGTCCCAGCAGGTCAGCCAGACATCTGGCTGCTGAGGAATAATCCGAGATTCCGAAATTAAACATTTTTGGACCCGATATTAGATGTCAGAGCGGCGGCCTGATATCTAATATCGGGGGAGCAGCACTTTTCATGGGCATCTTCAGCCCAGAGCTCAGCCGCATTTGCATTGCTGTGACCGAACGAGAGGCCTGTTTGAAAAATAATAAAAAGCTCCCTCCTGAAAAGCCGCCCTTTGGTCATTTACATATTCATGAGGTCTTATTAAGGGACAGAAGCAAACTCTGTAGAACACCTCCATTTCCAGTTCATCGCAATAAATGAAGAAAGGCGAGTAGAAGAACGGTTTTGACTGGTTTCACGCTAACGTTCAAACAACAGGTTCGATGTGTCTGCACATGAAGGTGTGCAGAAGAGAGGATCCGCTGGTTAAATGCCCACGCGGGTGCGGAGTGTACCAGACATTTGTCAGGCTGAAGCTCAGTGTCGCCTTTCTTTTCTTTTCCTCCCACGCACTTTCTGTCCAGCGTGGGAAAACAAAATCTCTCCATTTATTCAGCCTGTGGGGGATCTGTAAAAGGCATGCCACACACACACACACACACACACACACACACACACACACACACACACACACACACACACACTACAAATGATCTTCTGACCATCACTTTGCGCTGACATGTGTCCATAAAGTGGTACATAAGGCACATGTTCCCAAACACGTTGCCGAGCGACGTGACCTCCCCGGGGAGCCGACGGCACATGTGCTGGCCCCTCGCTCAGGCTCCCTGTGGGAAAGCTGAAACCGCCACGGGGCAAACGGGGCAGACTGGGCCGAAAACGCGGAGGCTTATCTAGGCAAGCACAGGAAACATGTGCGGGTATTCAGAGCGCAGCAGGGAGAACAGCCCGTCGGTGCTGAACCCAGAGATAAAACCTGGGAAATCCGGCCAGCAGGTAAAGAGTCTGCAGCTCCGAGAAGAACCAGGAGCGGAGGTGAAACCTGAGAGGCTCCAAAGACGGCAGAGACGGAGAGATGCATGCAGGCTCCCCCACAGACACACACACACACACAATTACGACTTTTTGGAAAACAAACTCCGCCCACACCAGTGAGGCCAGTCTAATTCTCTGCTAACTTCTGAAGGAAGTTAGCAGAGAGAAGGGCTGCAGACACACACACACACACACACACACACACACACAGCAGAAAACACAACAACAGACTGCAGGAGATTTGGGATTTAATCCCTGACAGAGGAGCCATTAAATCTCAACATTCTGGGTTTTACTACAGAACCAGAAAAGGCCTCAACCCAAACCTCTTGAGTTGCTCCTTGGGTTGTGTTTACGCTCATTAACACTCACAAACTTTCCCCCAAACAGGTGGAATTACATGCGGAAACAGTGTTTTTTTTTGCTCATCCACTTAATCAGGCAAGAAAACCCCCGAAACCTCTCGACTACGACAGCAACAAAGTAAACGAACCTGTGAGTCGGAGCAGCTCTGAACCGCTGATGCAGCCGCAATCAGACTGGAGCAAATTCTGGGGTGTGTGTGTGTGTTAAGTCCACGAACGCCTGGCGGAGCCCATCAGCTTAATGAAGCACTCATCGTTCACTTAAAAGCACAAAAAGACACACACACACACACAAAGGCTGGTTTTAAGGATGGACAAGATAGATGGCGCTGTGCACACGGTTTTGGCAGGAGGCCTTCCGGTTCCTCATTTCAACAACGTGGTCTTTCAGTTCACATTAGACGGGCCATCAAAAATCCATCATCAGACAGATGTTGTAGAACCCACATGTGGCGTTTTATTGCAAAATTCAGCTGGATGCCGCAAAATTCGACGTTATTACTATCCTGAACATCCCTAGCCATCGTTGGAGAATCACCGTTTCAACAGAACACGGATGTCGGCATAGGTTTTTTTAATTTATTATTATTATATTCTAGTGTCTCTGGATTTTAAGGGAGTTTCTGTGGGGAGATAATAACCAAAACTCACAGCAGAATTTCACAAATGGCTGTAATGACAAAATAAATAAATAAAAAAAAAGCCTCTTCACTGAATTGGATGGGTAAAACGTAAATTAACCGCCTCCTTGGTCATCATTTCTCGGTCTTTTCTCTCCGTCCGTCAGCGCTCTGGTGCTGACGCAGGTGCTTTCGCTCGTATTCTTCCTCCTCTCTTGTCCTGAGGCAGCTGAAGGAGGAACTCATCAGAGCAGCTTTCACATCCGCAAGAATTTTAATTGTATATTGTCAGTGGGTTTTTTTCATCCATCAAAGGAAGCGATTTAGATCAGCTGGATAGCAGGAGAACGCCTCAGCACACACACACACACACACACCCTGCGTGTGTCCAACTGCGCACACACATTTTTTTTTTTCCACAGTTGCAGCGACCTCAGTCATTTAGCTGCAGCTTAGCATGCAGCCGCCACTCTTAATGCTGCTGCGCGCCAGTAAACTGTTTGCTGCTCCTTCGTCTGCAACATTTCATCTGATTCTCAACGATCATCCTGACGCGTCAGCTCCATGTCCTACATGCTGCCGAGGGAACAAAGACTTCCACTGATTTTCAGAGCCTCGGCCAGGCGAGACAATGATTCCTTTTTGTCCGAGAGGCTGGGAGCACTGGGCAGAATCCCAGCAGCGCTCTCTGGGAACCGGAGGACAAAGGGAGGAACAGACACAAGGTCTATAAATTGGGGTGACCTCTCTGCGGTGCAAGTTCTGTAGCTGTAGCTCAGCACAGGCGGCCATGATGGTGCGTTCATGACGGCCAGGTTCAAAGCTAATGCTGAAGGCAGAGCTGGTTTTCATCCACACCAAACTGGACGCCCAAGTGCCATTTTTAAGACACAATTTAATAATTCTGTATGTTGATGACAGTTTTAACTAAATATATAATATCTGGAAAAAATACACACTCTAAATTGGCTTTGTTATGCTCTGAAAAGCCCAAACTATGACTTATATTTGTGTCGTATGCCACAACGGAGCGTCTGGAGTGATCTTGTAAGGCGCCTGCTGCCGGCCTACTTCCCTCGTTAAAGGGATTCCGCTGGACCCGTCTCCCCCGGTGCTCCGGTGGTGCCATCTGCCGGAGTTCATTACAGCGTTGACAGCCCTGCAAATTGTGACCCTTAATGAAATTCTGGAGCGATATGCACGTCCTGATCCGCTTCCGGGGCGCTCCAAGGTGGAGGTGGAGGTGGAGGTGGAAGCGTGTGCAGGGACAAACGCTGATGTCGTCTGCCAGGCTGAAGACTGAGCCTGACACAAATGATTCATTCGTGACATCCGATTCTGTTCATCTTCAAGGTCATCGACCTTTTCCTAGTCCCAATCTATTGCTCCATTAAATGAAATGAGTTGTCCCTTGCATCCTTCAACGATTGATCAAGCAGTTTTTCAAGTTTGGGCAGAGCTGTGGTCACAAAAAACTTGACAGTTAATGAGAGACTAAAATGCAGGCGTGGGCCCGGTCAGATCAAAGTGGGAGGCAGACACTTGCTACAAAACCACCGACATCACTGGTCCAGGATCCCACTCCCCCGAACCACAGGAGGGAAGGGAGCAACGGACCTCAAAGGACCCGAGCGCAGACAAAAAGCCCTGGGATGGCAACGCCTCCGACACCCAAACCTGTCAAGACTGATCGAAGGCATGTTCAAAACAGGAACCCGCAAAACAGGACCGATAAATAAGACCACGCATTCCACCGGAGACCAGCAGCTGAACCCGTAGCAGGGAGCACCCTCAACCAGGACACCGGCAGCGATTCCTCGTTGAGAGGCCAGACAAATAGAGGCATCTGGCTGAAGGGCGGCAGGAAAACTAAAACTAGCAAGAGCCTGGTGTGACCTTCTTGGGTCTAATGACCAGAAGGTCAAGCGGGAGGTGCTGCGTCAAAACCCAAAATTCAGAATCAGATGATCAAAAGACGCAGATCAAACGCACATCAGTTTAGTCCAACTAGCCCTTCTTTGTGTTTCACATATCTGCAAAGGCGGAATCTGTCTATAAATACACACGCTGACCCAATTATAAGGAGTCGTCTGTGATTTTGAAGCCTTGAGTAGGTTGGGTGGGACCAGCCTGAAAACAGTCGGGAGGATATTTAAAGAAACTGCAGAATTTAGATTTGAAGGTGCTTTGCTGAAAACCCTTTTGTGGTGTTGTGCTTCGGATGATTCCACGTCGGGCGCTGCTGTAGCTTGATCAAACAGCCTCCTGGCCCCGCCCACGGCCCAGAGCGCAGGTTTCCATTTCAGCTCCTCCAGGGATCTGAGTTTCCACTCAACTTTTCCAAACAAGAGTAAAAGCAGCCCAGCTTCCTTTGGAGAGCGAAGGGGCCGCTCAGAACGGCGTGCGCATCACTTTGATTTACCACAACCCAGCTAATCTGTTAGCATGGACGCCACCTCCTTTCTTAAGGCTCACAACCATCATCCTGCACTTTTGGATTTTTTGGAGGTGTAAAACAGTCTGTAAAGAGTCCGACCGGAGCAGCAGCAGCTCTCAAGTGTTTTACTCAGAGATCTTAAAGGCATCTGCTCAGTTGGTACAAGAATCCATCTCAGCAGCGTCCATCTCACACTGGAGGCTCCCGTAGGCATCCATAAGACCCAGGGCCTGATGGGAAACATCCCCACTCAACTAAAATAGAGCCCTGCCTTCTCCTAATCCTAGATGAACAGGTGCTTCTATTTAAAGGACCAAATCCTCTCCAATCCACCCGATGGAATCCCAGTCCTCCTTCTCCCCTCCACTCTCGGCTGGATGTTATCCCCCACTTTTTTTCCCCTTCCTCTCTGCTTTTCCTGGATTAGCGAATGAAACAAAAGAGTCTCGCATGAGCTGTGGAAATGTGCACGAGGAAAGCCACTTAAGGAAGCCAAGCTTTGATCGGGCTTGCTCTGAAGTGTTGGCGTTATTTAGCGCGTGGTAATCCACGCTCGGTGCTCTGGAACACTCTGCTGCGAGTCACTTCAGGAACAGCTGGAGATGATTTATATTTAATATTTCACGCCGCATTCATTAATGGCTGTAGGAAAATATCCTTCTGTATCCCGGAACACGTGGTCTTTTATAGCGAGATCTAATAAAACTAACGCCTTCCATGGATATGTATTTAATCTAAGTATGATTTTAAATAAAAGGAAGCTCGAGGCGTTAATAAATGAGACGGAAAAGTCAGAAAAGGTCAGAATGAGTGGAAGAGTTTTACCAATTTTCGGGAGGGCAGAGAAGGGAGCTGTGAAATGTACTTCTTGAATGAACGAGTGAGTGATTGATCGACCATTCCAGTTAGTTCTGTCTTTCCTTGTGGGGCGTCCGGGACGGTTCCTCTCTCCAGTTACCTCCTCCAGGAATGACGAGGCGTTTCCCTGCTGGATGGGCGCTGTAATCCCTCCAGAAGTGGGTTGAGGGGCTGGAGCGCAAACAGACAGAAATGGCAGCGCAGCGGCCCAAACGTGCGATGATGTTAAAGTGGGAACGAGGCCGCCTGGCCCCTGAGCTAGTCTGGGAGAGCCGGCTATTCACACGAGCACAATCACGACCTTTTTAAATATGGACTTCATTCAGCCTGGACAGTCTTGGCTTTTGTTCTGGAAACAATGTGACGTGCTCGGGCAGAGGAACAGAAAAAGAAGGAAAAGGCCAGGGGTAGGTCCGCCTGGGGCTACGGCGTTCCTGGCTCTCTAAAAACACGTCGTTTGGTTTTGCTTTATGTGGTCAATCTGTCTTAGATCTGGGGCAGTTTCTATTCTTAAACATCTCACTTCCTTCACTCACAAAACAACTAAATGCCAGCTTCACAGTTATCCGTCCAAGCAGACCTTCTTGAATGATAAAGCCCAAATGTCTGATTTTGCTGTTGAGGGAAGGCAGACTCACGGCTAATCCATCGCGAGGGCCGTCTACACTCACGGTTCAGCTCCAGACTTTGTGTTTAACACTTCAGAGAGCCCTCTCCGAGAGGAAATTTGGGAGCTATTAAAGCTAAAGCCATCCCAAACGTGTGTCCCTCAGGCTAGAAATTCACTTCAGAGCCTTGCTCGGTTCTTATCAGCCCAAAGATTACTGCTGCACCCAGCGTGGCTGGCAGATGAAACACTTGGCATTCTGTGCTGATTATTAAGCAACAGCAAGCGTGGCACCTTACTGAGAGACAGCATCACCTGAGCCGCACAGAAGAAACCAAACCAGATCGTTCTGAACCGTCGACTGCCACGATTAAAGTTTACCACTCGCTGAAAATGCAGCACGAGCTCTGCTGCTTACGTGGACCAACTCAAGGAGATCAATCAAGTTCACCGAAAGGAGCCTCCGCAAAGATAAAACATCAGCTTGAGGCCAAAGCGGGTCCATCTCTGATGCAGAGAGGCTGAGGAGCAGCCAAAATCACACACGAGAGGGCAGATTTCTGGGTTTTGGGCAGAGGCGCGCGGAGCTTTTCAACTTCGGTTAACACGTTTCTGAAGCACACCTACAGACAAAGCAGGTTCTCCTGCAGCTGCAGCCATGCAAGCCTCTGAATCTGCTTTCAGGGCCAAGTCTACCACTTCCTGGCCTCGGTTCTGTCTCGGCAGGCAAAGATGTCGGTGAATGAGTGATTAAAGGGTTCTAGAGTGTACTCTGACACTAAAGTCTCCACGTTCAAATTCCTGATCTTCTCCGTTCTTTGGCTGATAGGTACGGCCTGCTCTCCCTGATAGCTGGGAGCAGAGCGTGAAGTTCCCTCCTGCACAGACTCACAGACCAGCTCGCTTTCAGAAAATCTGCAGTCAAACAGCCAGTTCGTCTCAGGCCAACAGCCTCTTTTCTGGCAACAGGCGCAGCAATCCAATTCATTTCCCATCAGATTTAAGGAGATTGAATCAGCGCAGGGATTTGTCTAAGTGAAATATTGCTTCCCCCTAGAAGCCTTTGGCTCGGTATCAGATGTGGATAGCAGGAGTAGCAGGGCGGCGGAATAGAGATGCACGACTTCGCAACGCTGCGCAAACCAGACGGGACAAAGAGGCATCTTCTGCAGGACTACAGCGTATCTGAGGGTGTCCAAATCACATGGACACTTAGCTCACGGTTCATTTTGTGGCTGTGGCAGAAGCCCAACTGGAGCGGAGTCGCTAGCGAGTCTGTCGGGGCCGGTTAAGAGCGGTTAAGAGTCGGGGCCGGTTATATCAGATCTCTGAAACTGACTTGAACCTGAGTTTTGATTTCCTGACCAGCGTCCTGTCCACAGCCTTAAATAAACACCATCGATCTAACTTTTGTTCTAAGGACCCAAAAAAATATATAAAAAAAAAAAAGATTTAATTATAGGATTATTTCTCTTGTTTACTGGCTCCGTATCAGCAGTTTTCTGACAGCCAGAGAGCGCTCTGGTGGGGGCTCGGTCTCGTTCCGTCTGCGGAGAGGAGCGGCAGAGTGGGGTGTTAATTGTCCCCCTGTCAGACGCAGGCATTCATCACTTCTTTGCAACATTAATCACGCAGCGAGAGGCGAGCGGAGGGTGCAAGGCCAAAGCGAGCAATTTGTGGCCCCAGAAACGGGATGAGAAAAAAGGAAATTTCGGTCCACAGTTGCCGTTTTTCCTTCCACCTTGCTCAGCGGAGCGTTCCAGACTGAGGAGTTTACAGTAAACACACATGCGTGAACAAAGGAGCTCATTAAAAACGAGCGGTCTCTATCCTTCCGTGCAACGGTTCCGCCTCTCTGTTTCAAGCCACACATCCTGCCCCGGGTCAGGATTCTAAGCAGGCCCTCCAGAGCCGTGACCATGAGGAGCGTCATGAGTCAGATCCTTTTTCCAGGCGCAGCGGCCGTTACTGAGCACAGCCTCCACCTCCCGCACGCAGGTCAGCGAATGAATGGAGGCTCTATTGAGTCCAGATGAGCCGCCGCATCGACCCACAGCGGAAAATATGACGGGCCGGAGAAAGGTAGGTGGGGGGGGGGGAGCCAGGGTGGGAGGTCCCACATCCAACACTGTGCTGCTTCACATGCGCTGGTCTGGAGGTGCCCGACAGACGAGGCTCTCATGGAAGGGCTCGCTTGAAAAGCACCAGAGTCCACCTCGGACCCGACGCTTAAATCCTCACGGCGCCTCGCCGTTCGCCGGACCAGTCCAGCAGAAATGTTGAGTTATCAGCAGAGGCGAAACCAGGGTCGGCCATTAAACTCCAAGAAATAAACTGCTCCCAGCTAAGTCTCGTGTCACTTCTGTGCAGTGTAATGAATAAATATGTCATCTTTTGGGTTGAATTTGTAAATTATATGTGGAAAATGTGCGTAAAGTATCTAATAATGCAGGCTTGGGCGGTTGGCTCCTTAAAGTGACAGAACCCAAACCAAAATAAAAGGGAAAACTCATTTTAGGTGACTTCTATCCTTCGCATCTCCCGCCACATTATCCATTTACTAGACTATTACAACCAAAAACAGTGTGAATAAGCTGTTAAACCAGTTGTCATGGCAACAGATTCCATCCTGCTGGGATTGCTGGCAGGTTTTAAAAAGGAACACAGATCTTTTTGTCAACCTTCCTCCTGGGAGGTGAGAGAACATTCAGAACCTTCAGAGAAGGTTTGTGTTCAAGTGTTTTCATCTGTAGGTAACAAATAAAAAAACAAATGCTCCTGGCTTAATAAAAAAAACACACTGGTTGTGCTAGTGTAGCTCTGTGTTCACAAAGTTCTGCTGCTCCTAGCCGCCTTTTGGTGGTTTATCTCCAAATAACAAGACGTTCTGATGTTTCTTTTGAGCCATCAGCGCCGTCTGAGCGAGCGCAACACATCTGCAGGAAATCTGCACGCTGTAATGCTGTAATGCAACGACGCCGCAGCGGTGCTACAGCCTGGCCAGCTGTTCCTTCCTGAAACAACACCGCTGCACAGCAACAAGGTAAAACTGGACCGGAGTCACTCCAGTTGAGCCGCCCTGCGCTAACTTTAGGCGCGGGTTTATCTTACATGCTGCCAAAGATAGTCTTTCCATTATTCCTGAGGTTAGCCTCCCTAAATACGCATGCACGCCCCCAATCAAGGCGCTGCAGATAAAGGCGCTACATTACAGCGCCGCCTGAGCACCGGCGTGTTTGAGCGGCTCCAGAAACGATCTTCACTATTAGAGAGGCAGCAGAACTGACAGTAATGGGAGCAGAATCATGTAGCAAGAGTGACCTCACACCTTTACATAGCTGCAACAGGTCGCCGTCTAAATACACACAGCCGGAAAATAAACAGCCGCAGCAGCCCTGGTTGAAGCACCTTGCCCTCAGCTCGCCCTGCATTGTGTGCCTGCAGCCTGTTTTACAAATGCCTATTTGTGTCAGCCCCGCCCCCCATCTATTCAAACTGTTGAGAAAAATGTCGACTTTGCGCTCGGACGTCTGTTTTTGGAGTTTAACACAAAGCAAACAGCCGCTGCAGGTCTTCTTCCCGCTGAATCCGCATATGCGTTTCACTTAAAAGTCACCTCTGCCCCTGTTGGGGTCAAACCGACGGTGGTGGTGGGAAGACGCCCATTCTGGAGGACATTAGCGGCCAATCTTTAAGCTAAGCAAGACATGCAAGTCAGAGCTTTGAAACAGATATTCACGTTTTAAAATCATGCAGCCACAGTAGCAGCATGCTAACAGAAGAGGACGTGACTCCAGCAGATCCTGAGCCGGACTCAGGCCTCTACCAGCCGTGGCATGAAACAGGTTTCATGAAGCCCCGTCAGCAACCTGGGCTCTGGGAGCCAGGTTCTCGTGGTTTCCTCTGAAATACAGCCAGGCCAAGCAGAAGCCAGAGGCTCGAGGTCTGTCTAAGGCTAATGGAGACATCAACATTAATCAGGGGGATTACTTCAGCATCCAGAACCTCCTGGGGCTCCAACAGGATCCGGCACAGTTGATTTCGGAGAAGCCAACAGAATACTAAAATGCTGTCGGTGCAGCTAAAGTCTAAACATATATTCCTACCAGTATTGCCAACAATTACTATCATTCAGAAAACAGAGGAGGAGCACAAGGAGCAAGTGGAGGACAGGTGCCATCAGCACTTCACCACTTAAATCCCATCTCCATCTGTTCCATTCATTCCAATTAGAGACAGAACATTAAACCATCTGAGGATCAGCCGGTGCACAGACTCGTGCACGTGCCTGCATCTGAATTGTTCAGGAGGTGTCGGGCTTGTTTGCCGAGTAAACTCGGCCAGGTCAAGTCGGTCACTTGTGTTGTGAGAGAGAGGTGTCAAAATTGGACAGCATTCAAAGATAAGTGCTGGGCGAACCCAGGAAGCTGCTGCAGAACCCTCCCTGTAGCAACAGTTGCTATGAAGCCCACATCACAGAACTGCCAGGCTGTAATTTGAAAATTTAAAAAAACAAGCTATTCATGCTGGGAAAGAGGGGGAAAAGAAACGGCTAATTAATATGACCTGCAGCCGTTTGTGCAGCGGCTGACTGAAAACCGCTTTTTAACCCGCTTGTCCATGTCAATGAGGGCCCTGTGCTCCACATACGGAGGCGCTGGGGGTGGGATAAAAATAGGCCTCGCTAAGTCACCACTTAGCCTGGCAACGTGGACAGCGGATCGTAAATGAGCCCAGTGAAGGGCCTGAATGGCAGACCTTGTCGCTGGCCGCCTGCGCTCCGACACGCACGCCGAATGTAAAGCAGCAACACACACCGCTGACGACTGAGCGGCACTTGTAATCCACTGAAAGTTCCCAGGCGGTGCACGTAAGGACAACTGCAATGCTCCTGCTTTTTAACGAGGAGCCGGGAGAAATCATACCTGTGCCGAGAACCGGCTCGTCCTCTTCAGCGGCGTGTGACAGACGACGAGCACCCAGATATGAGCAGACCGTCCAGCAGAGTGAGCAGTGCCTGTCACACATGGGTGACGCGGTTCCGCTGGGTTTCAGGAATGTTTCACAAATCTGCGCTGTGGTTTCCCAGCACGTGCAATTATCTGCGCTAACCGATTCAGCTAGTTCAGAGGTGGGCAAACTAAGGCCCGCGGGCCACAGGTGGCCCGATGAACTATTTAATCCGGCCCGCAGAGCCTTCACAATAACTTCTCCAAAAGCCAAATTAAGAAGGTTGTCATCGTAATGGGTTAGAAAAAGGTTCAGAGCCCCCCTTCCCTTCACCTAGCATGCTAACATGTCCTCTCAAGAAGGTGGGGCCAAACATCATTTGGAGCTTCATCATCTATCTCTAGTTGGACCGGAAATTATTTTCTCAGTCAACAGTACATCAACGCGATTTTTAATCAACCTCCGATCCTCATTTGGGGGGTTAGTTTCCTGCACCACCTAGCCAGCTCGTTCATCGAGATCTAAAACCCAATGTGGCCCTTCAGGCAAAATAACTGCCCACCCCTGAGCTAGTTAGTGCTAGCACATGAGCTGAACGTTAGTTTACCGGCTTACGTGTTAGCACACCCATTCACGCTTGGAGATGCGTTTCAGGAATGACATTACTTCCTTTTTCAGTGTTAAACTGTGCAGAACTGTCGGGAAACGCAGCTCTGAAATCACAGCATCACATGTCTGTCACACCCTGTGTGCTTGTCTGCAGGCTAAGTCACGCTGGAGTTCCATACTTTGAGGCAGGGAGAAGCAATTATACACATACACGACTAAAACACACACACAAGTTTGTGCCGGCTCACAATGTTGAAGAGTCCTAGCTGCAAGCTAATTACAGCCACCAGCATGCGCTCATCATCACCTTCCCTTTTTGAAAATGTGATATATTTGGATCGGCGCTAATGCCACACTTCTCTGATGGCGTAATATCCAGTTGAATAAACAGATACCGTCTCTTCTTGCTACTGAATAGTTTAGCTGAGCTTGGATGAGCTTATTAACGCTACGCTGGCAGCGGCCAGGACCTCATCCTGCTGAATTCACTCCAATCGAGTGGTTTTGCCAAGAACTGGTACAAATATGAGTAGATGATGCTATTTCTGTCCTCAAACGTAGCGCCACACGTATGTTTCAGGAGCTTTTCCAGCCTGCCACGCAGCTAATTATGTGAGCGAGCCGAATGCTTGAAATTTCCTGGCAAGCAAAATTGTCACGTTTGAGCTAAATACAAATTACTACAAAAACTTTACACATGGAAAAAAAGGAGTTTGTTTGATCAGGGTGACCAGATTTTCAAAATTAAAAAGTGGGACACAATTTTTTAATTGTCTTTCAATCTTTTAATTCTCTCTCTCTCTCTCTCAAATATATATATATATTTGGCAAATTCTCACTAAATATAAGAGACTGTCTTGAACATCAACATGTAGTGCACAAACAAAATAAGTGCATAACACATACTGTGATACTCTGAAGTTCTCTTTCTGACCTTCGACCTTCATGCTGGAGTTGACCTTTTTCCGGAAGCTATGGTTGGCAGTGATGTTTGCACAGAACTCAGAGCAAATATCATAAAAGTTAACCGGAGTAACGAGCGGTGCTTTCAAGGTGTCCAGTCCAGGTGCGCTTTCATGGACCAATGAGCATCAAGCTACATACACGCGGAGAACGGTGGAGCTTTTTAATTGGTTCAGGTTACAGATCGCTATGACAACAGTGTGATTGACATGCACAAGGGCCAAAGACAACGATGCACTGTTATGGCTTTAAATGACTTGCTGCCATTCTCCATCACGCCAAAAGACTGTTTATTACCGTGACAAATGATGCGTTCCAAAGACCTCAGAGGCTGGAGACACCAGTGTCAGACGCATTATCACAGCGACGCCTTCTGAACGTGTAGCAATGGTCTAAAAATACCAGTTTGTGTAAATGTCACTGGTGCTTTTTTTTCCCGCTCGTATTTGGCTTCGGCGCTCTCCCGTTCCAGCTGCCGGCAGCGACTCATGCGACATGAAAGCAGGCCCATGGGGCAGCTGTTGTCACCTTCACCCCCCACCCGCGTCACAGCGAAGGGGACCTCCAGACACAACACCGCCATCTCCTCAGAGCTGAGCCGACAGCTTTCCCAGGTCCGGCCCAAACCTGACACTCGAGCTGCGCCGCCTGCAGACTCCAGAGTCTTTACTTAGCTCAGGGGTTGTGACAGCTGGACCGTTACTACGCTCGCGCTCCCCTGACCGACTGTTTGCGTTGCCCGCGGTTTCAGGACCAGGTGGAGTTTGTGACGGCTCAGCAGTTTCGCTGCTCTTCCTCCACATTAAATAAGGGCCCTTTCAATCAACGCTGCAGAGTCGCGGATCCTGGGGAGCTCATCTGTCCAGTTTCTGGACTCCTTGCTAAAATAACCCTGCACACGTCACGGACTGGTTCAGGCCTCCAACATTACCGATGCAACAAATCCCGTCCGTAACAGGAACGATGATTCTTCCGTATGACTGTGCAAAACCGGAACTTCGTTACGCTACAAACCATCGACTGTAAATTCTGACTGACGTAGAGGAACGTGTCCAGTGTCCACATGCGGAAGTGGACAAAGATGACCTACGACTTCGCCCACATGCACTAAAAATACATGGTGCCAAACCCAGCAGCGCTCAGCAGCGGAGCTCAACCTCGCCTGAGTCTGCAAGCGTGTGTGTTTGCGCCTCTTCCTGCAGGACCGGAACAGAGCACGCACCGAGGACAGCGGGGAGTCCAGACCCGGGTCCGGTCCTGACTACAAGCTGATTGATATTCAGAGCCTGGTGTCTGGAGACGCCAACAGCCAGCATGTACAGGAGGATGATGCACGGAGCAGGACGGGCTGGACCTGGATCGCAGCTGCAGCCTCGCTGATGACAACAGTCGACGACGTTTGGAACAGCCTGAGAGATCAGCTGGATTTGGGCGCCTGGCGATCAGCCCCTCAGCTCTTGAATGAGACTTAAACATTTATACACAATTATTCACACTGCCGCCAGCGCCGGTGGTGGCAGACGGTAGCGGCGGGGTGTCGAGCGCTGCGCAGGAAGTACGCACTTCACGTGGGATCTGATCAGAAGATTGTAGTCCGCTGAACTAAACGAGCGCAGCCAAGCCGCTGAATTACAACGCAGCCGTGTGCCAGGTGGATTAGGGCTCCTAGTTTGGCGTGGAGCCGCGCCGTAGTGCGGCGGCACGGCTGTGGTACATTCAAGGCTGTTTCCACTGATCTCTCATCCTGCACGTGTGTTCCGAGAGGCCTTGCGTGAGGTCTGAGCCCGCATTGATCTTAGTTTTCACCCGAGGAGCAACCTCTGAGTTCCAGTCAGCCGCCGATAAATTTCCCCCCAGACGAGGAGGCAAAACAAACAGAAAACATCCTCATTCTGGCAGAGATAAGGCAGGATGGAGCCAAGGATGAGAGCTGCTCAGTTACGCCGCACACACCAAATACTGCCACTGAATGAACATCCCTGAATGACCCCGATCACCTTTGAATGCTGGAAAACCAGGTGCTAGCACCGTTCCTGCATGGACTCAGCACAGACGTGTGGAAAACTCTTCTCTGACACAGCCAAAGTCAAAACTTCCTGTCCTTGTTTTTCAGAGATAACGAGGCCGAAACGAGCCTTCGTCAGCTTCGCGTTGATGAAATTCAAACACACCACACTTGTCTGAGGCGCAGGGAGACCCCAGATCTGCCTCTTAGGGACGTAATCGCCCTTTTCTACTCGGAACAACATCCAGGATTTACAGAACAGAGAAACACTGATGTTCGGTTCCAGTTTCAGATATCAGAGAAGATGATGTGAAGGTTTAGGAGGTTTAGGAACAAACTGAGCCACACAGCAGGTCAGCCTCCAGTAACTGATAATACGAATGTGCCGGCTATTCATAAAAACTCCTCAGAGGTGTGAAATAATAGTCTGTGACAGACGTGTCAGCAGAAGGTCGGGGGCTGACCGGCTGAGCCCCCTGGACCCACAGCCGCACAGATGAGAATCTGTATTTATAGACGGACTGCACCTGGGCCGGTACTTTCTGCCTCTGACGCCATTTATGACCAAATCAATAGTGGCAAACATGCGGAAGACGCCTCTAATGACACCGTGCATCTGCCCAGAACTCCCAGAAACCCGCTCCGGCCAGAGGTGCAAAGACTCGGAGCTGCTTATTACCAGTCACGGATTTTCTCTGGCAAAGCAACATAAGAGGAAACTGGGTGGAGGCGCTCGTGGAGGGAGAAACCAGAGCTCTAAATGAATCCCACATGTTCCCCAAAATGGAGGCTTTCCAGGCAGCCTGGGCTCATGGGCCGGTGGGAGCGGAGCGCCTCGCGCCGCTCTCCCGCGCTCCTCGCCCACACACGGCTGTGCACCGTCCACACGGTTCCGTTTAGCTCCGCTTTGCCATCGCGAGGCAAACGCGGTTTACGTTTGCGGTTGAGCGTGAGAGCGCCGTTCACTCCCAAAAAAAACACAAAATGACTTAAAATAGACATAGAGGAGCGGAACCGTGAGCTGCAGCTGCAGACCAAATTAACTCCATCACAGTTTGAAAAAGTTCACATTTTTTCCTCACACGCACAAAGATAAAGCACCAAAAAGTCCGACCTGAGTAAATACCGCCACGAAACGGTTTAATCTGCTGGGTAAACAGCAGCCCGGCGGAATTATTTGTATTTAGTGAAGCTTCACAGTATTTGAACACATCTACTGCCGTGAGTGTGATGGAATATGTGGTGCATAACGTGGAAAGAGGTTGC
Source organism: Pao palembangensis (assembly GCA_015343265.1). Taxonomy (NCBI): domain Eukaryota; kingdom Metazoa; phylum Chordata; class Actinopteri; order Tetraodontiformes; family Tetraodontidae; genus Pao; species Pao palembangensis. Next base: position 32,946,735 of record CM027081.1, on the reverse strand, counting down.
TTCGCATTTAGCAGTGGGTCTGGCCTGAGAGCCAGGGAAAAGGATCTGTCGGCATTATGAAGCAGGGGAACGACAGCTGTGGTGGAAATGGGATTAGAAGACCTCATCTTTCCTTCCCTGGTCCTGTCCCATCATCCAGACTGTTGGGGCTGTGCGTAGAGTCTATGAGAAGACCTTTAGCTTCAGTCTGGACAGACTGAATTCAGCAGCTGGACAAACCCGCTTGAGTCTGCAAACTAGTTTCCTGCAAAATAAAATGGTCTGACACCGATTCCTGAAGACCAGCACGCTGGCGGATCTTTCTTCTGCTCAGCCCACGACCTGTTTAACCTCTTGGTGCTCCAGAACTTTACGTGTTCCTTGAAGGAGTCGCCTCAGGCTGATGTTACAAAGCCCTCATTCATCCACGTTTGACGCCAATCTCAATACCTTTCATGCCCGAAGGTGCCTTTACCGCCGCATTAGCATAAAAATACGAACTTCTACGAGAGGATCACAGTTCTAAAGGGTATAAATAGAAAGCATCTCTGCTGGCATCAAAGGAGCAGCGCGTCAAACTTGGTTTTGTATTGATTTAATCAGGATGTTGTGAGGTGGAACAAGACAGAGGTGCTATTTGTGACTCTAAAAACACTGCATCAATCACTCCGGCTTAGCTGTGATGTCCTAGAAAAATGGAACCTGGATCTTTTTTTAATTGCTCCCCTCACGGTTAGCTAATGGCGGCTGTGAGCAGCTCGTCTGTGTTTAGCAAATCCTATTGTCATTTTACTTCTATCCTGACAGGGAAAACAGAGAAATCTAACCGCTGGACAAGCCTGGAATCATCCTCAATCAGCCTGAAGCTGCAGGAAACAGGGGATCGGGCTGAAAATACCATCATCTTAGCTCATTACTTCCTCTCCTCTCTCACCACAGCCATCAATCAGCAGGTCCTCCATCTGCTGAAGGACGAGGACCCACGGAGGAAATGACATGGTTATCTAACCTGACAAACTGGCCACAGCCATCTGTTAGGCTCTGTGAAACAAAAGGGAAGCGCAGCAGATATCTCTGGATTCTCCTGCTATCCCGGTGATGTGTTCATCCCTCTGCTGCTCCGTTCAGCAACGACCAGAACGTGTGCACCAGGACTTAAGAGCTTAACTTTATCAGGCAATACTTTGATAAAGTGTGTGAGGATTTTAGGAGGTTAAAGTTAAAAAGTTGGCTGCTGAAGCAAATGAAATACTTTTCTCCTGAGAAATCAGCCAACCTTGCAACATCTCTCCCCAGAATCATTAGTCACACATTTCCATAAACAAACTCAACGCAAACCTTCAGGTCACATGAGCCATATTTAAAACAGGCAGCCAAGATGAGCCGACTAAAACCAGCAACACATTTAACTACAGTCAAACACGGGGCACCACAAAGCCACCAACGGCACTCAGGAGGCGAAGGCGCGCCTGCGCTAATGGACGCTAATACCGAGCAGCGAGGCAATAATGGCTCCGAGCTTATTTACCAAACCCCTCGACAAAAAAAAAAACAACGGCGGATCAGCATCAATAATCCTGGCAGACACCGATTAGAGTCCATCAGCAAACATTCGATCGTGCTTTCTAACTAAGCTAAGAAAAGTCGAGCAAACAGACCCAGTTCTGGTTCTCTGGGAACTTCTGTGGACTCAAGTTCGGTTCCAGATCAGAATTAATAATTTTGCTTTGGTTCAGGACCAGAAGCCTGACTGGAGAAGTGATGTTAATGATACAACATATCTGGAGGGTTACTGGAAGATGCGGGGCCAACTTAGGCTTCAGTTTAAATGTGGTTGTTAGAAGTCACTACACGTGTTAGCTAGAAGCTACATGTCATCCAGTAGAGGCTGTTGTGCATTCTAAGTGTGAATTTTGCTCCCTGGTGCGTCGTGACTGGCTGCCAGCCCCCACTCGTTCTGTATTTTCACTGTTCAGGATTCTCAGCCACAGTCGGAAATGCCATTAAAAACATTTAGACAACATCCTCTGAGCGCAGCACAGAACGCTAACTGATTCTGTTTGCTAAGATCTGAATGAAGCGTGAGGCAATGGATGCACGCTGAAAGGGAGGAAACAGATGTGGAAGCTGAAGATTAGATTCCCGTCACGCTCGTTCTCGTCTGCAGCGGCCATATCATGGTTTGCACACCGCCTCCCTGCTAATTCACCTGTCCAAAACATCGATGAAGTCCTCCGTGTGTGGACCAAAGACAGCCGGAGGTTTTCAATCAGCGTAGCCAAGCATGTATCCCGAGCAGAGGTCCAGGCTAAGAACATCTCAGCGTAATCTGAGACGTATGTAGCCGCAGCGGCTGATACGTGTAGGTTTTTTTCCAGTTGGCTGCGTTGCAGAGGTATAAATAATTCACAGCTAATGTGTTCTAATTTAATCCCTGTGGGAATCACAAACTCAGTAAAATACTGGCTTCATCCTCAAATATGACACAAACTGGCCAACTGTCCATGCTGAGGCCTTTTCCATGCTGCCGTGTAGGAGCATGAACAGATTTGCTTGCCTGGGTCGTGTGAGGCCATCACACTCGGCAGTAGAACTTCAGAGCGTCCCTACATGTCCACCGGCCTCGTGTCGACCCGTGCAGCTCTGCACCAGACAAGGCCTCGGTGGCGTTCGGCATAGCGGAGTGCCTGATTTGCTCAAAAAAACGAGAAGAATGGCCTAGTTCAGCACTCCCCCCGGAGGGGTTCCATTATACCCAACGCTATCCTCGGGCTCTTTTACTGGGAAAAAGAAGAAGCAACGGAGTGAAGTCTGAATCCCCTCACCCAGGAACTGTCTCCGGAGGGCAGGGACCCGATGAAGCGAACCGCTACGTAAATAAAAAAATACAGAGAGGATAGATAACTACCACCAAAGGAGGTGCTTTATGCTGATTATTAACTCTTAATCAAAGAGATCTAGGTTGTTGTTTTTTTTACATGTTAATAATAATTCCTGTGCAGTCATGGAGTCTCACAAGGTTCTGTATTCGGACCACTGCTCTGTACGAACAAAAACAAGATTCAGTAAATAAAAACTGGATTTTTTTTTCTGTTGTTTTAATAACAAAACTCACTAACAGGCAAATTCAGTGCACACCGGGCTGGTTTAAGATTAGAATCCTTAAAATATCAAGCATTTAATTCAAATATCGACATTTACATTGGAAGCAGCAGCAGCAGATAAACAAGGGATTTCACACACTGCAACTTGGAGACTCAACACACAAACAGCATGTGTCAGTCATTCGCCCAACACATAAATCCACACAACCAATGGATGTCTGAGATACCAGATAATGCATCCACAACCATCAACCCCCTCAGATGAAGTAATATGGGACCTAAACTGGTCCATGGTGGTGCTGGCTGACAGACTGACTGACAGCTTGTTTCATTCTCCCAAATTTCGGCTAAATTTTAATCTCATTTTCCCGAACAGCAGGTTAGCCCCAGTGGAAGAACTTGGATTATGTTTGATGGAACCCAGATGGCTGCAGGACGTGTTGCATTGAGTCCATGCAGAGGCAACGCAACCATTTTAACCAGACCCTGCGGCATTTTTTTTTTTTTTTTTTTTTTTTTTTTAATTTTCAATGAAAAGTAAGTATCTGCGGGCTAACATGCGGTCTCCCGCAGAATTATCGCCTCTCTAAACTCATCTGTTACCGTGGAAGTTTTCTCTCTGTGCAGGTATTGTCGGTGAATTCTGGCCAAATTCCCCTTCGAACCCAATTCACTCCGGCAACACAAATCACACCAAAGTGGCAGAATCCACCGGCTCAAAGTTGCTCCTGCCGGTGCAGCCTGTGTGATCCACAGAGCCCGAGCGTGGAAACCAGGACGTGCAGCGAGTGAGAGGGGGGAAAAACAATGCAAACTTACGTGAAAACGAAGAATAAAGTGGTCGATCCCACCAGGAGAGTGGCTGCAGTGGACACCGGGATGTATTTGGTGGGTTTAAATCTCTTTCCAGCGCTGTTGGGCATTCTGTAGTTTCCACATTCCTCAATTATTTATTCCAATTGGAGTCGAGCGTGGAAAAGGACATCCAGTGGTGCGTTTCTGCGCCCTTCTGTCGGCTATCAAAGGTGCAACCAGTCCGCCTTGGGCTGTCGATTGAGCCGCATAGGTCCACGGATGGAAGCAGCAGGAATACGCGAAAAGAGCCTGGAAATCCCACCCTCCCAATCCAGCCCACTGTGAGGTCACTGAACCGCTTGAAAAGGTGGAGCTTCGGAGCAAACCACGCAAGTGTGCTCGCAGGAAAATCAGCTCTGGCTCTCCCGTAAAGCTGTTAGTCACGCTTCGCACAAAAATCTTACAAGTCTCCGCCCAAACATCGCCAAATGTGTTTAGAAAACACTGGCACAAAAGCTCCTATGAAGTTTAAATGCACAAATCGTCATTTTGGGGTTACTGCAGCAACAAAAACTTCATTTAACATATAATTTGTTCCTTTGTTAAGGCATGCAACAAACAGCAACTTTTGTCTTTTCACTTGGTTCGAATTCGCGTTTTAGTAGGGTTATGTTATTTTCCAACGTGTGACGCCATTATAAATCTTTAAATAAATTGAAAGCGTGTTTTTTTTTTTTTATCCCAATATTGTGATCTATGAGAATAATCGTCTGCACTGAAATAATGAATGGAAACAGCAAACGCCACCGGAGTTCCTTTGGATTAGCTCGTTTCGAGCGCCCACCAGTGGTGTTTTTTGGGATTTACGCGATGGCGTTATGGCCAACCTTTTTGTCTGTCATGAGCCACCGTACGGTGTTTGTCACTCACAGTCTGGATTAGCCACAACACACCATATTTTTCGTGTCCGGTTAAGACACGCATTATCGCATGGACGACGTTTCTGTCATTACGAACGCACAGTGTTAAATGTAGTGAAGTTGGAATCCGCAGACCAACGCTGTTTGGCATAAATTAACGCCGAGCAGCGTTGCGGTTACAGCGGTGCGCATTTGTTCGAGTTACGCTCGGCTAATTAGCTAGCTGCATCGCTGATTTGCTCGTTTGGCGGCCGCACTGGAAAATGTCCTACAGGAAATCTTTCAAATTTATTTTCGGGGTCGCCGGAGGCTCCGTCGCCCTAGTGTTAGCAGCTGCTGCCGCCGACTCCCGCGGCTACTTCGGTGAGCAGCGCGGGTTGGCCTGTCGGTGGTCGAGATTCACCGTCCAGGCTGCCCAGCCGGCTCACCACACACCGACCCCTACAGGACACTCCTGGGACTTCAACTGGGATAAGTGCGTGTTTTATGGGTTCTTGCCAATGTTTGCACGACGTTATCAGTGTTTTTATTTCCCTTCTAGTAATATAACTTTCAACGACGTTGAAAATGACATAACGTAAAGAAGTCTCAGTATTAATCATACTAATTCGAAGGAAGTGAGTTTCAATGCCCCACTCAAATGAACAGTGCTTGACCTCATTCTTGACATCACCTTCTCTTGTGTCCAGGAGAGACCCGTCAGCACTGACAAATGGGAAGAAGAGGGACTCCATGGCTGAAAATCCCAGCCCTGAGCAGGACAGCAGCAAACCCAAAGCTACGCGCAACATTCTACTCATCAGACACTCCCAGTACAACCTGAGTGGGAACAGCGACAAAGAGCGGATCCTCACCCCATTAGGTTACTTCTCTCTCCATTGGTCTGGAGAACACAGATCCAGACAGGTCCACAGGGATCTGAGCTCACCGTTCTCGCTGGGTTCTGGTGACCTCTGTGTCTCCACTTTCAGGTCGAGAGCAGGCTGAGTTGACGGGTCAGCGGCTGGCATCACTGGGACTAAAGTATGATGTTCTGATCCACTCCAGCATGACCAGGGCCACAGAGACGGCACAGATCATCAGCAAATACCTTCCAGGTGATGGATCACGGTTACGCTCCATGATAACAGGCTACCCAGTACCCAGCATGCCTTGGGTTGAATTCCATGTGATTACCATGGTGCTCTTCGTGTGATCAGGAGTGGAGCTTTCCAGCTGCGATCTACTGAGAGAAGGTGCGCCAATCGAGCCGGTTCCGCCTGTCACTCACTGGAAGCCGGACGCCGTGGTGAGAGAAACCTCTGCTGTCACGCTGTTGTTCAGGTCACTGTCCGCCGCTCGTGTCCAGGTGTTCTTCTGAGTGCATGTGGGAGCTTACGGCTGCTGTAACGAGCCAATGCGTCACAGCACTGCTGCAGGGATGGCTCGGGGGAAGAATTTCCAAAATGACGTCCCACAGTCGGAATCATTTTGGAATGAACCTCCTCCGTCATTCCTTGCATTGGGCATTGGCTCCGTATTGGCCTGATCGCACAGTCAGGACGGATTTCAACCTCTGTACCCGTACTCCAGCAGTATCACGAAGACGGGGCTCGCATCGAGGCTGCCTTCCGCCACTACATCCACCGCGCCGACCCCAAGCAGAAGGAGGACAGCTACGAGATCATCGTGTGTCATGCCAATGTCATCCGCTATTTTGTCTGCAGGTTTGTGTTGCGGGTGGGCTCCAGTCGGCAGCTTCTCGCTTTGCTCACAGCGATGTTACAGCTGAATCCGTGTTTCATTTTCGGGACGCTGCAGAATCCGTTTAAAAATGCTGTTTAATCTTCTGGCAGGGCTCTGCAGTTTCCTCCTGAGGGATGGCTGCGTATGGGCCTGAACAACGGCAGCATCACCTGGCTCACCATCCGGCCCAGCGGCAGGGTGGCCCTCAGAGCTCTGGGAGACGCTGGATTTATGCCCCCGGAAAAGCTGACGCGGACCTGACGGCCGACCCACGCAGTTTCTCCTCCTCAAGTGTCTTTGGATTTGTTATTTCATCAGCGCAGCGCCGCCGTTAAACCACTCTGGTTTTTATGACTTTTGTGCCATCAGGATTTCAGACATGCACAGTGACCCCTGAATGTAACACGATTTTTACACAAATGACTTTTTAAAAGCAAGTGATTGTTTTTTGTGTTGTTCTTTAAACTTTACATTTGATCATTTACATTTGGGAAACGCTGGGTCGGATGTTGCTGTCAAAGTTTGTTGTAATTTCTTCAAATAAATGTCAAAGCACTGGCAGTACAGTGGGTGTGATGTTTTATTGATTAGTTGAAATCAGGTCTCAGAATCAACCAAAAGTTTGGGGTTTTTTTTTGGTTTTTAATAAAGCACAGAATGCTGAAAGCACAAGCATTTTTGCAAAGTTCCACATTCATAAACATTCAGAATCAAATCTGTTGTCACCTGAGAGCACTGGCGCGACAGATACAATCGTCTCAGTGAAGCAGATTGTGCTCTCGGATAAAGGTTTAGCTGAAAAGAAATACATTCGCAAACTAAGTGGTAATCGGAAAAGAACTGATTTTTGCTGATAAGCCCTCGTACAGCGTCGGATTGAACCTTAACTTAAACTCATGGATACAGCAGGATTTTTTGGAAAAGTGCAAGAACTTGTGTGAGAGTTCCGAAAGCTAATGTGAACCACCAAACAGTCCAAATTTAGCACTGGATCAGAAGAAAAATGGTGGAGAGCACAGCCTCTGCACATAAACCAACCACCATAAACAGGCTTTAGGAAAAGGAGACAATTTAGTTGGTTAAGTTCTAGATAGTTATTGAGTTGTTCTACCACTAGTGGTAAAACTCTTTAGTGCAGCTGTTTTAACAGAAGTCAGGGTGGAATTTTCTGAAATAACTGTGAAAAACTGGCATTCTTCCTTATTTAAGGTAGTTGTGAAGTCAGTGTGGATGGGGCTTTCAGGGGCTGGGGCCGCCAGTACCGGCAGGAGGGAACAGCGTGAAACTGTCCAGGAACCACTGAGAGAAGTCGGAAAATGCGTTTATTGAACAAAAACAAGGAAGACCCCAGTCTCATCAGTTTTTTCCACATTTGCTGTAACGATCCGTGACTGACGCAGCCTGTGAGGCCGCCAGCGTGACGTCATGAGCTAGAGAAAAGAACTGGTCCGTCACTTCAGAAAATTAAGGCAATTCCTGAACTGAGGAAAACAGGAAAATGGCAGTCGACTCTCAACACCATTAATAAAAACATTTAAAGTTTGTGCTACTGACCAACATACAAAAAATAACTTTTAAAATATCAACATTTGAGTTTTTTGTTGTTTTTTTTCTCTTTTTTATAAGAACGTCTTGAGCGACAGAATCCAGTTAAGGATTTCATTCCACACTTACCGATGGGTTAACTTTGGGGATTAAAAGAAGATGAACCAGGTTATTATACAGGTGCTTCGCACTTGCTATAAATAACTGAACATGATCCACACCCGTACATTACATACAAATACCACAATTTCGTTCTTTTTTTTTCTTTTTTTTAAATTCTCGCGTGAACGTCACAAACCAATGAGATGGGAGTCAGGAGGAGTACCCTACATGGTTAATACAAATCTTCCAGACGTTTGTGCATATTTCTGGTAGGTATGGTGGGAAGGGCGGGGTTAGGTCATGGCCATAGGTGGTGGGGAGGCAGGAGCGCCACTCAGATCAGTGGTTCATTCAAGTGCTTGAGGCGGATGCGCTGAATGTAGCTAGCACTGGCAGGGCTGTAGCGACTGGGGCTGAAGTCTGGCGAGGGAGCGTGCCGGGCGGGACTGAAGCGGCCGCTGGGGGACATCAAACCGCCGACGGGGGAGCCGGGCATCTGCATCCTGAGTCGTGATTTTACCACGGCGGGGCTCGGCCAGCTGGAGAACGCACATCAACACAGGTGATTTTGTCTGCATAACGAACCGAGTGACTGACCTGCTGTCATATTTCGCCAGGCGAGTGTCTAATTAGAGCCCTAACTCATCATAACCTGACAAAACAGGCAGGTGGGAAGCATGTAACTGAACATTAAAGTTGCAGTTTCAGACCGCAGGACCTGTAGACTGACAGCTTGTTGACGAACCAGGAGCCAACTCACCTCTGCATGTCCGATGAAGAGTATGTCTTTATTGTGCTCTTCCACTTCTGAATGCTGGGATACATCTGGGGGTCAATGTCTACACCCTCAATGGCTAACAGCACCTCCTGGTCCAACTTGGTTGGTGAATTCCTGCAGGTATACATGTTTAAGTCACACGATTTCATTTTTAATCACTGAACTTGTTGACGGCTAATATTAAATACCTACCCCAGGATGAAAAGACCTCTTCTAAGGTGAGGTGGAGTCCTGCAAAACAACTCATTAGAATGATCTAAAGATTTATAGGAGGTCCCCGACGATGATCCTGAGCTGCTTAGGTCTCTGCCCCCATGGTCCCATGACTTTGACCTCGCACAAATGTTGCGTACAGATGACACCGCCCCCCTAGTCCTGCCAAAACCCTCAACGCTCTCCTCTGCCTCAAAGTACTCTGAGCTGTCGCTGCTGCTCCTCTCCTCCATCCCATCTGCTGCTGCTGCTGCTGCTTGGCCCTCTGGAGGACTCTGGCCGAGAGACAAGCGGTTGAGGCCGCAGCTGAGATCTGTGGGTGAGGAGGAGCAGTAGGCGTCCCAGGACTCCCTGTGTCGGTTCCCACCGCTGCTCTTCCTCTCCCTCTCCCTGCAGCTGCTGGGGCTGTCCAGACTCTCTTCCAGCGACATGCGCTCAAACTTCTCCATGAGGTTGGAGACTGGCGACAGCATAGTGGAGGAGGAGGAGGAGGATGGAGGCGTGCGAGCCGCCATCTTCTCTCCATTATGAGTCCTGTCTCTGGAGGAGGTGCAGTTTTTGCAGGCGTTGCCGGGCGACAGGAGGCTGTCGCTGCAGCAGCACAGAAGGTCCTGCTCAGCAGCTGTCTCGATCAGGTCGGCCCCACGGTGGTGCCGCGCGATGGGCAGGATGTGGAACTCACGGCCCCCCACGGCGCCTTTCAGACCATCCTTGGACGCCGCCGAAGAGGTGATGCTGGTGAGCGCTGCATTCTGACGGTTCTTCATCTCCTCCAGGCTGATGTCATCACCCTCGTCCAGGAAGGCCCCCACAGAAATGGAGTTGCAGAACTTTTTATGCTTGCCTGCAACCCAGAAGGATCATGAATACAACAGGACACAATCATGATAGAATTAAAAACAACAACACAAGTGAAGGTACCTGGAGACGGGGTTCTGAACCTGTTGCTGGTCTCATTCTCCCCAGTATCCTCATGAGACTGGGGGCTAAAATCCCTTTTGCTGAGGTACTCTTCCAACTTGCGCAGGCCCTCGGCAGAGGACAAATCCACAAAACTGTCCAGGAAGTCCCAGAACTCAGCCCACGGTGCACCCATCCCACGAGCCAGATCTCTGTGGATGGTCATCATTTACACCACATGTTCTGCTTTTTCTAATATTAACATTAGAATTCTGGCGTTACATCATCACAAAGAATAAATCTAACAGTGCCAGGAGAAAGGTATGGAAATATGCATTGAGATGAAAGATATTTTGGATGTACCTGCCCACTCTCTCTGCCCCACGGTCGGGATCCGACTTGAGGATGTTGTGAAAATGTTGCGCCTGTTCCCTTGGTGGTGTTTTCCAGTAGCGCCGGAAATCATCTGCCTGAGTTAAATATGATGTTTTCCAGTGAAACAATGTGGTGATTACCTTCGAACAGGGAGGTGCTCATCTACGGAACCTACTTTCGAGGGGCTCAGTGGGCCAGCAAACGCTGAGACGGCCATGACTGGATCGATGGGGCTCCTGCCGTGCTGGTGGAGCAGCGAGAGCCTCTCTGAAGACTCAGGTGACCACAGAGCACCGATTACCGGCTGAGAGCTGTTGTCCGTCGCTCTCAGCAAAGGGATGTAGCAGCGGTCTGAAAGATCATTGATAGATGACCATTTGATTGGCAAACGTATTGGTCAAATTAGCGTCCAAGAGGAAGGAAAGGGTGCAGAAATAGCAACAAAACGCTAACGTGTGCGGCCTTACCTTCCAAAAACTCAATTATCTTCTGCTTCACTTCTTGTGTTTTATTTTTTCTGCTACAAATAAGCTGCAAATATGAAACAAAAAAAAATAAGAGAAGAGAACAGCTGACAGTATTACATCTGTTGCAGGATTAAGAAGGGAAGAATCTGCTCCAGGCTATGTTTAGACTTTCATCTGCAATGACTGACTGCTGCCAAATTATTTGTGTATAAACTAGGCCAAAGGTTACAGATCGACAACCTGAGCAGGCCTGCTTGTAACTCCCTTCAGCAGTGATCAAAGAGCTTTTCCTACACGCGTGCGACATGTTATGCTCGTCCCTACTTCCTGTGTGAGTCATGGCTGTTCAGGTTAATATTAGGGAGTAGTTTTTTCACGTGAGAACATTTTGGATCAGTGAGGGAAATTTTAGCCATCAAATCAGGATTCAAACATATGAGAAATATGCTTCTACTCCATCTATTTTTGATACTAATAATCAGTCAGACAAATTGTCCTTTTGGTCCATGTCATGTGCGAGGGAGGGGCCACTGAGATGGACAGGTGGGACGGCGGAGAGAAAACAGGATAAAGTACACCTGCTTACATCACAAGGTCTTTGGCCATCCTTGTTCTTACAGTTCTTGTCAATATCGGGATGTGAGCATAGGACATTGACAACATCGGGGCATCCAAACTTACAGGCAAAGTGGAGGGGTGTTTCAAAGCCCTGAAAATACAAACAGCTCATCAACTCCTGTCAAAATGATTTCAAGCCATCTGCATTGACTGTTAAAGCAAGAAGAAAAAGAAGAAGAACTTTTACAGCCTTATCTGGGGTGTTGAGGTAAAGATCTACAATGTAGTGGATCCGTTTTTGCAGCATGCCTTCCTGGTCGTCTGGGTACATGAGGCGCATAAATTCAGGGTTTTCCAGAGTGTCCAGCAGCAGCTGGGCGATGCCCGCCTGGTTCTCTTTGGCTGCCACGTGCATAACATTATACCGACATCCCTCCTTAACAGACGTAAACAACACTGATCAGGATACAATCTAAATTAAGGATTTATTGGTTTTATTAATCATGCTAGCTAACATAATACAGCCAGTTTCAGATTAAGTTGCTCTTACCTGCACTATAGTGGGATTATCACCTGAGCCAATGAGATAACGAGGATTGTTCCAGACCAGCTCGCTAAAGGCCTCCCTGTCACCCTTCTCCACAGCCTTCCGCAGTTTGGCTGTCAGGTCCTGGGTGCGTGGGCTCTTGAAACTGTTTGCTCGCTCCCGGTTGATGGTATCTACCTCCATGTTGTCTTTTGGGGAGATCAGAGTGAAAAGACTGAAGAGTCACTCGCACAGATGCTGATCATTTAGGACTAAAGGAAGCAACACAGAATGAAAGCTGAAAAGGCAAGATATGTGCCCACCTTTGCTGATGACTGTGCCTGGTTTGGCTGGAGAAACACAGGACACAGTTTTGCTGGGAGAGAGGAAAGAGTCACAAATCCCCTTGGCAAACTTTTCTGCATCTTCACGATTAGGGAAGGCTTTGAAGCGGGCTCCCTTTATTGTCTTCACAGCTTGGAGGGCATCTTTCCTATCTGTGAATACATGCGCTCTCTCTACAGACAAAACACAACATTTTTCTATAAGTTAACAATTATAAAACATGTATCTTATTACTAAATGAGTACTAAAAATGCATCGCATTTTGGTTGAGTTGGGATTGGGCAAAAGGTGAGATCACAAAAATGAAAACATAAATTACAACTTAGTCGTAGAGCCGATCTCCACTGAAAATCAATCAATTTATGTGATTGTGAATATGGACTTCCTGAGCCTTTGCAAAATAATGCCAATTATAACATTTGAAGAAAAACTTACCAGATCTTGCCAAAACATCATCCCACGGTGGGCATACCCCATAATAAAAGGTTGGAGATACTTGTGTCTGCTTTGAAGGTGTTTCTGTTACGTTCTGAGAGTTACTGACTTCAGTAAAGCTCTTCGAGCTCTTTGCCGAAACCTCCTCTTCATCTGGAGGGTTGAGACCAACACCGTAGCCAAAGTCCAAGTCTTCACAACTGTTCTCAGTCAATGTCCTGCTTGCTGCTGCAAAAGTGGGAGCAACAGCATCCACAGATGTGTGATCAGCAGTAGAGTTTGCACTATCTGAGATGTCCACCGAAGCGCTGCTGTCGGGTTCAGCAGAAGCGTTTGCTGTCCCTGCCAAAACTCGTGCCAATTTCCTTTCAAAGGTAGCTCGGGTGGTAGGCGTGATTGGGCCACACTTGACACCTGTTCGGGCAAATTCCTCACGTAGTTCATCAGCAGTCAAGCTTCTCAACCTGGTAAGAGCTGCCTCCATGCTTCAGCTGCCTGTGATATACACAAGTCAGACATGCAGGCATATACAAGGCCATTTAGAAAAGTCAGTAGCACCACCACTCAAAACTGTCTTAATAAGGTTATTCTATATTCTTCCTTGCATACAATATATAACTTTAGTATAGTATTATATGGAGAGTAGTTGGGTTAGCGATCAAACGCTATCTGGCAGCTTGTGTTGCAAACAGTGTACATAATGAAAATGCCCTTTATTAGTATGATTTTCTCAGTGTTTTCACGTAGATTGTATAAATGCCTTGCACACAGAAGCTACAGCGTAGTTTATGGACTCATGCGAATGCTATCCGATGCAACTATGCTTATTCGGGACTAGCATTTGCTAGCTAGCTCACTAACCAAGTCAACAGCAAGGGAGTGAGCGTAACAAAGCTAGCGTGATGGGAAACTGCTTTAAAAGGGGAAAATAGAACTGATGCACTAAGGCATGCAACCTATGCTATAACGTTAGCAACTTAAAAATGGATGAAAAACTGGATAAATGATGATCACATTCGTCGATTCATTGACATGCTGTCACGCCCAAGTATGTCATTCGTGGTTGTTTTCGGGCTACAACAATTGTGATACGTGTTCGTGATGGTGATGCCGATACAAAAAAACAAAGTGTACGTGATGACACCTACGAATTAATGTGTACCTATACTTACCGAAGGACATTTTTACTTAACATATGCAGATCTATATGAAATCGTAGTTTGTTTTTAATAGATAAAGTATGGGATAAAGACAAAGCTGGAAACGGTCAGGAACGGTCTCATTGTTTACAACACGTTTTGCGCATGCTCAGTTTAAAGGGGGGGGCGCATGCTGCATTCAAGTGAGTGGGAAAACTCAAACACGAAGTAATTGAAGGTGTCAAGCGGCTAAGATAAAACGAATGGTCAAAATCTTCTCTAAAATGCAATGAATGACAAATTAGACTAAAGACTTCACACAATATTAGACAATGTTTACCATTTACGCAAACGTCTCACAGTTTGACATTATGGCTCCACAAAAAATACGAAATTTCCTTAAGTTATAAAATAGCATCACAATTACACACAGCATTAGCAAGCAAGACAACCCTAATAAGACGACAATCTCAAATAGCCATTTTTGGCAGTTTCACCCACGTAGCAACACATTAACATTTGTGTAAAAAAAAAAAAGTGAATTGTAATGCTTTTTCAAACATTAATTTTCATTATTAAATCCATGTACATTGTGTACAGGCCAACTTGGGTCAGGCCATATACTTTTTGCATAAATACAGCAACAACGATTCATGAGAATAAAGATAACAGTTGACTTACAAACACAAAAAAACTTTTTGTTTAGTGTGCAAAAATGTTAATGCAGTCCGCTAGCAGTGACACCACCTCTTAGAATCTGACTTTAACAAACATGCTAACCCTTAGCAACCGGGGAAGCTAACCACTCATGCCACCGGTCAGTAGTAGCTTCAGTTATATATATACGGCCATTAACTGTTTCTATTCACTAGGGACACATAATAAAACGACGGCCAGCTGTAATATAAGACAAGTGGGAATATTAATAAATCCATGCCTACCTCCTCCTCCGGCTGTTGCTAGGTGTCTTCCCACCGCGACGGTTTCAAAATGCAGAGATCAAAGGACCTGATTTTGTCCAACACAGTGCCTGAACAAAAATAATTTAAACTGAATCAAATAAACAAATGTGTTTGCAGTGTTCCAAAAATGATTGCAAACTCTATTACCATGTCAATAGTGCAATTTTATGATAAATACAATCACATCTCCCAACACAGATGTTTGAACAACAAAAAAAGAACCAATTTCCATCTTTTCAGAAGAATAAAATGAACAGAGCAAGGGTTAAGTATTTAGCATAGATCCCTTAGTGGATATATCTGACAATGTTACAGTCAAATTCACTTAAAACTTGAATTCTTCATAAGATAATTGCAACTGTAATAACCATACCCCTGTAATAACCATACCCTTGAATAGTCCCTTTGGAAATTCATAAACAGAGCAATGTTAAAAAGAAGTGTAGAAATTATGGTTCATGTTTGATGAAAAGGTATTAATCATACAAAAAGAACATTTTCATATATTAACTTCTGGAAACAACTAACTCATGTCCTCACCCATGTGACAACAATAAAATGTGAATAACATCTGCTTTAGGGTTAGTCTTCTTGTCAGTACAGCATGGAACACATAACAAAATGATTACACCTGATTGCGCCTGCTGTTAGAACATTTTTTGCTTAATCGTACTCTCAGTGAGGGTTTGATTACCTAGTATACAATCTCGGATGATTTGACCCACTTATATCACAATAAAACACACCTAAACAATATAACAACTTACATCTTGCACACGCCCTAAGCAGAAACACGCTCATTCCAACAAAATTAGTCCTTTAGAGCATAATAAAAGTCGTTTAAGGCTTTTTGCATACAATTTCCTGCAGTCCATGCTAGACAACACATAAATGAGATATTTTTTTTCCCTTAGTTAACAACCCTAGCCGATATGGTCACAACAAATGTTAAGGAACACTCAGTAAATAACATGAGGTGATACAAAAAAAAACTGACCGCAATTGTGCATGACTTTTAACTTCATGTCAGGGAGTCGTGGCGTTTCATGAAGCACTGCATGAAAACCTTACAGACCTGACATAAACATGTCAGATGAGAGATGAGCAACTTCACTCATACACAGGCAGAAGGAAATGAAAGAACAGTTTTGTGTCGTACGTGCAGACATTTTTTTTCTTTTTTTTGTCAGAAACATTTTAACTTTGGGAGATGATTCAACCGTCATGAGGCAGCATTAAAGCTGCTGATTTCAGTTAAGTGGAAGATGATGACCCAGCATCTTTAATGAGGGTGAAACCGCTGACTAATGTTAAAAGGCGTGACCTACAGATCAAATTTGATAGCCGAAAAATGAAAATGGTCGATATTCTTGGAGTGGCTATCAAATAATTTCTAATTTCTGAAAATAAATAATGCCGAAATGAAGTATCAACAATATAAACAACCATAGAATAAAGGGTAAGTAATAAAGCTATGATGTATATAAAGTATTACTCTGTGAAAGCACGTCTGTGCTGATGGGAGAATGCCAAATATTGGCAGCAACTGTCAAGTGAAAGTAATAAGGGGTCTAAAAGTGCCTTTGTGGATAGAACTCCACTCACTCGCCATCAGCCTGAGAAAAGTTCGGTTATAATTGCTGCTGTTCTGCTTCGTTATTGTTTTCCAGAACGTTACTGAGCGGCACTGATGATGTGGAAGCGTTGCCTGGAAGCCCGTGTTGAGCCAGATCCTCTTCTGTGTTTTGCCATGAGCTCATTGACTCATGTACTGTTACTGTGTGTTCTTCCATCTGTCTCTGGAGGCTGTCCATCTCCTCCCTGAGAGAGAAGACAACACCAGATACAACAACAGTTACTAAATACCCTCTCCAAACTCATGGTATAGACTATGGAGCTTACTTGAGCTGGCGTAGACAGTTGTGCAAGTTGTTGAGGGGCTCCTTGTTTACAGACGTTGAGGGTTTTAGCAACTCATCTAACAGAGAGGCAGGTACTGGGCAGTCTGGGATCTTAACCGGTGTTACTGGGTTGGAAGGGTTCCCCTCACTCTTCAGCTCCATACGCTGCTGCTCCAAAAAGAAGAAAAAAATAATTTGTTCATCTACATCTATGAACTACATAAAGTATTGGATTTTTAAAAAAATAAATAAAATCTTCCTTCCTACCTTCCTTAGGCGATTCTGTCTGAGGTCCAGTTTGAGCTGCTGGTTCTGCAGCAGAACTGTCTTCATGCTGTTCCTCAGCTCGCTCACCTTGACCTGTAGCATGAACTTGTCCTTCCTAGTGTTGGTTAGCTCTTCCTGCACTGACTCCAGCTCCACTTTAATGTTCTGAGACAGAGCACCATGACACCAGGGTTATTTATGGAAAGGGGAAGCGTGGCTGTATTTTAAAGTTATCCTCCTCAATTGGGAATTGGGCTGAAAACACAGACACGGCTGTTAAATTCTTACCTGAAGCGCTCTCTGCAGGTTGTCCAGCTCCTTGAGATGACACTGCTCCAGCAGCTCCTGTTGCTGCTTCTGAGCATCAATCTCCCTTTGCTTCTGCTCCAACTCCCATTTAAGGTCCTCAATCTGAATGAGGATTACAATGTCACTCACATCACACTGATTAATAAAGAACTACTCCAGAGTCAGAGCCACGGAAATGAGCCATAATGAAGCCATCAGCTTTGTGTCATCTCTGTATTCTCTTCTATTAATTCAGGCATTTAACGGAGATACCCATCAGCTAGACAAACCAGTACAACCACAATGATTCTGACCTCTTGGTTTGTGAGAGGCTGTTTTGCAATTTCCTCATCCAGCTGTTTCCAAAGAATCTGGAGCTGTGAATGGGCCTCAGCAAGCTCTGCTTGGAACCTGGAGACCTCATGAGCATGCTGCTCACCTTGAGCCCTGCAGAGAACGATTCAGTGAAACTGTATGTGTGCAAAGAGGTGTTTATTTCTGTATTCAGGTAAAAGTACATACTGCAGTTTCTGTGATTCACTCTGCAGCGCGTTGATCAGGTCCTCTTTGGCCTGCAGGTCCTTTTTAACCTCTGACAGCTCCAGCATGGCTGCCCTGTAATGCCGTCTATTGTGCGCTGCCTCAGCCTTTGCTGCAGCCAACTAATGTACACAGCACATTACCACAACCAATCAGAATGCTCTGGGAGCCTTTGGAAAGCATAAACTGGAAATTCTGCACTTTGAATTTCAGCTCTAAATTCAAATGAAGAGAAAAAGACTGCACTCTGCTGCCTTGCTTTACCTGTTCTTTCAGGTCCTTGACTTTGGTCTTCTCTTTGTCTAAAGCAAGCTGTAAAGTTTGTACCACCTGCTTCATTTGTTGGTCCTCCTCCTCCTTACGCTTCAGTACAGCTTGAACCTGAAGACAGATGAGGTTCAATATAAAAAATAAAATCTGTTGTCTTAAGTCCCCACCCCATGATAGTTTAAACACAATGAGAAAATAAAAGCAAAAGCAAAAAAAAAAAAAACCTTTCACCTGTAAATTGAGCTGTACAAGATCTGCCTCTCTCTTTGCTAAGGCAGACTCCAAAATGTTGGAATGGTCCCGCAGAGCACTGTGGGACTGTGTGAGTCCGGCTAGCTTCCCTTTTTCATGTTCTAGCTCAAGTGCTAACTTTTTGTTGGCATCTTCTAACTTTCGGATTCGCTTTTTGAAGCATCTGGACTCTTGAAGCTGTGGAAAAAAAATAAGGGAAACAATAAAGGGGAATCAATAATTACACGAGTGTGAACAGCATCACAAACATAAAACCCAAGACTGCCCACCTCATCCTCAAGCTCCAACACCTTCTCCTGGTATTCTTCAAGCTCTGTTGATGTCAGTGTAATCACTTCCTGCAGCTCCTTCTCTAGCATTGCTTTGCTATTGGTCACAACCTGCAGCTCAGCCTGCAGAGATGTTATCTTCTCCTGGTCGACAAAGCAATTAGACCATATTTAGACACAGACAAATGTAGCTGTGCAGTTCCGACTTTAAAATAACTGATAAAGATTTCGTGGACAGGTTCAGACTCAAGGATATCCTTTATAATGTGTGAAAGTAGATTTTTGTGAACAAAGCTAATTAAACAAGGGTATTTATTTTTCTTGTTCAGACCCAATAATAACAATAATAATACCTGTAGTGCTTGAGTGTTTCCACCATCCAACACCTGGGCCTTGATTTTGGCCAGCTCTGCCTCAGCTGCCTCTTTGTCAGTCAGTGCCTCTTGGAGTCTCCTGCTGAGGATGCTGACGGCGTTCTCATAGGCCTTGTGCTTGGCCTTCATTTCTTTCTGAGCGCTGGTCAAATCAGTCCCCAGTCTCTTCATGCGTACCTTCTGCTCTGTGATGGCTCTACTCAATAAGAAAATTCATGAAAACAAGGAAGACGCCAATCCTGCTGACTTTTAGGATAAAGTATATGTAGGGTGAGATGGGATTTTATTATCTTAACCGGTAATTTATGTGGATGTGAAGAATGGCAAAAGCATGTCTTTAAACAAAACATGGCTCACTTTTTGGTTTCTCCCTCCATTTGCTCAACCTGTTTCCTCAGGTTTTCATTCTCTTCAGTCACTGCCAACAGCTGATTCTGATCAAACTGTAGAGACTAATGAGGTAAAAAAAGAAAAACAAATGTTCACATACAATGATCAGCTTTTACTTCAACAAAAACATTAGTTTATTCTAAGAAATCTTTAACTTTAACTTCTATCAACCTGAATTTGGGTTTCTAGCTGATCCCTCTCTGTCTGGATAGCTTGCAGATGAACCTCCATATTGCTCATCTGTTCTTGGACTCTTAACACCTCCTTTTGCAGCCTCATCTGCTCCAGCTCCACCTTCTGTTTCTCCTCCTGAACCCCCAGAAGTTCTTGCTTCAGGTCCTTGACCTCTGACATCAGACGCTTTTTGGTGGATTTGAGCTCACTGATCAATTGGTCTTTGGAGCTGGCGTCTCGCCGGTAAGCTTCCACCATTACCTGAAAAGACAGCATGTCAGTGGTGAGTCTACTCATCAGTTCACTGACTCGTGTGTCTAACATTGCCCTTAAACAAAGCTGTTAGCGTATGACAGCCCTTTGTATTTGTCACACAACTGATATAAAGAACAAAAAAGGAGATGGCTTACCTTCTGCTGCTGGAACTGCTCCTTCACTTTTTGACATTGTTTCTTCAGGGAACTATTTTCTTGTTGGAGAGTTTCAATCTAAAAAAACAACAAAATAAATAATTCAAAGGCCATTTAATCTTATCCCTCATGAACCATTTGTATTTTCTGTATTCCAGCATGTCCCGTACCTGGTTGGCTTTGACCTGGACCTCCTGTCTCAGCTGATCCAACACATCCGAAGCCACCAAAACATCTTCTCCGAGACGCTCAGCATTTTCATCAAGTTGGCTCTTGTCGACCCGAGCAGCCTGCAGCGCCACCTCCAGGACAATCTTCTCATTCTGTAAGTACTGTATGTTGTCCTCCTTGGCATTGTTCTCTGTCTGCAGCTCATCCAGCTGTGCCTCCAGCTCCAGGTAACGAGCCTCTAGCTGGTTGATGGCCTGTTCTTTGGTGTGCAGGTTCTCTTGAGTTGCAGTAAGCTGCCGCATTAATTCCAGGTGTTCTTTCTGGAGCAGTTGTAGCTGTCCATCCTTCTGGGTAAGGGTCAGCTTCACCTAAATAGTGTCACATTTTTTAACAGAATATATAACAACATATAATATTAATACTATATAATGACAATATTACTAACATAAAAAAATCATAAGAAGAGGAATTTTTCATTTTAGTGTGCCTACCTGCTCTAGGTCCCTTTCAAGGGTGCTGGCTGCGTTGGCCAATTTCAGCAGTCGTTCTCTTTCTTCCTCAAACTCCTCCAGTTTGTGCTGCAGGTCATCTTCCACCATGGCCTTTGCATCCTGAATCTGCTTGTAGTTAGCTTCCTGAGTTAGCATGTCAGCCTGAATAACAGAAAAATGTAATTCCAGAATTTAAACAGCTAATATTAAAGTGTTTTCTAATTGGGTAAATACTATAAAGCTTACAAACTCAATGACTGAATAAACACAGAGGGTTGTTTGAGCGTATATGTACCTCAATACTCTGCAGCTGAACAGCAATACGCTCTTTGTCTTTGATGGAGCGGTGCTGAGTCTCAGTAAGCTGGTGTGACAGAGTCACATTTTCCAGCTTCAAATGCTCAACTACACCAATCTGAGTCATCTGTCCAGCCTGAGAGAGGAAAAATATCCTGTCAACTCTTTTTTATAACAAATATCAGACTTTGATTAAAAAAAAAAAAAAAAAAACATGAACTGTACCTGCATGCTAGCCATTTCACTTTGTAGTCTGACTCTTGCTTCCTGAGCCAGAGCTAGCTGCTGTTGATACCACTGTCTGAGCTGCTGAAGAGAGTCGATTTCAGCCTGGGAGGTCTTCAGTCGGCTCTGTAGGGTGCTGCGCTCCAGCTGGACCTGCTGAAGCTGGCTTTGAAGACCCCCCATCTGTTGACGTAAATCTTGGACTGCAAAAGAAGATGAGCAGACCTGTTGTCAAGATGTTGTCCAACACATTACTGAGAATGCCACACAGGGGTTAGATGCTGTCTCACCTGTGTTCTCTCTTGAGGCCACAGTATTCTGCATCTCCTCCACCTTGACCATCAGTCTGCCGTACTGGTCTTCAGCTACTTTCAAGTCGTTACCCAGAGAGGCAAGACTGGCATTCTTGCTCTCGAGGTTCCCCTGGAGTTCCATCATGGCCTTCTCCAGCTGGCTACAGCTCTGCCGCAGCGTGCCAACCTCAATGTTGAGAGCGCTCTGCTTCTCCTGGTTAAACTGAGCCTCCTCAGTCTTGGCCTGCAGTTGAGCGTTGACTGCAGCTAGCTGGGCCTGGAGCTCTGTCTTCTCCTTAAGAGCCTGGAGGACAGGACAGTGAGGTCAGCCCTTGTATTTTCTGTTTTACATATTAAGCAAACAAGTGATGTACATGCAATTCTTAATTTAATTATGTGTAGCAACAAACTTCAACAAGAGAACATCAACTAAAATTAAATCATGGTGCATATTAATATGAATACAGCAAACACAAAAAAGACATATTGTAAAAAAACCAAGAAAGATCAGAAGATTTACCATATTAAACAATCACACATTTATACTATTATTACATAATAGTAAGATTAGTCATGCAGAATTTTTTGGACATCAGAACACTTGATGACTCATTTGTGGGGGTTGTCAAAGATGACTAGTTTTGAACACGAGTCTCAAGCTCATACACCGTTAACAAAGATAACCAGTGTGTAAGGAAACAGCTGGCACAATTTTTACCTGACTGGCCTCAGATGAGAGAGATTCAAGCTGACCCTCCAGCCTCATTTTCTCCTTCAGCACCTGCAGCATTTCATCGTGGCCCATCACCGAACTTTCCAAGGACACGCTGCGACAAACATAAAGACCCAGGTTATCTGCACTTAAGGATCTCGATAGAACGGACTGTTTTTGCCTTTATATTGTACCTGCTGGAGAAACTGTCCCTTCGGCTCCGAGGCTCGGCGGTCCCTTCTCTCTCCTGCTCCAGCTCCAGCAGTTGCTGCTCTTCTCTTGCTGCTTGCAGCACCTCCTGCAGGGATGGGAAATGACCCATTGCCTCTGGTGCAATCTCCCTCCCCTCCACTGTGTAGGGGCCCTGCTGCCTTTCCACAGCTGCAGCGAGCCTGCCGTAAGTCCCCCTCGTAGACACGCTGCTGTAAGACGAGCTGTCGCTGTCATTGCCGTCGTTCCCCATCCTCGTTCCTGATTCACTGCCGTCAATCTCCGAGACGTTGTCTCCACCCTGGAGCAAAACTCCGGGCTGTCCTGTCTCACACGCGCCACTCTCTGACACCACACTGACTTCAGTGGACACTGAGCTGATGGAAGTCTGGAGCGTGCTCACTGTGTTATCAGCGCTCCCTCCCCCTCCTCCAGCACCACCAATGTTCTCTAAAGACCTGTAATCAGCCAAGGAGTGAATCTTGTTTGAGCGGGACGACCTGGACTTCTTCTCCTTGGACACGGGAATTCCCAAACTGCCCAATTTAGGACCACGTGGCACATTGGTTCTCAAAAAGGAATACTCCTTGGTCATGGCAACAGTGTTTGCCCTGGGCAAAGCCTCGGGATGCATCATGAGCTCTGGATCCAGGGTGCTGAAAGGCCTGTTCTTGGGGGTAGAACGGTGGGACTGGAAAGAGACAAATTAGCAACAAGAAAGTTAAATCAGTATTTGTCACAATACGGATTATTAAAAGATCTTAAGGCAAACTAGGGTGTTCAAATGTAACTAACGCACCCTCTCCTTGTGCCTCTGCACCCTATACTGCTTGAGTTGTTCTTCCAGACGTCGGCGAGCTTCCAGTCGGATCTTCTCCTCGTTCTCCATTTCCAGTGAAGGCTTTGAGTTTGCTAAAAGATGTTAGTTCACACATGTAAACAAAGTTAGGAGTTCTGACAGCAACAGTTCAGAAAATCTCCAAAATTAGCCCCCCGATTGGAAGAGTTTTCTTTCAGCAGTGAATCAGTAGAATTAACACTTGTACATGTGAAATCACAAGATGTTACATTTCGTGGTTTTGTCTAAATTAGAATTCTCACATTAGAGACAGATTAGTTGGCAAACCATTAGTCCAAACAGTGTTTGAAGTACCCACACCAAAATCAAACAGCGACATCTTATGACAATGAGTTAAATTAAGCTATTAGACTTAAACATTAGATTCAACCCTCCCAAAATCCTTGGATATCAAACAAAGATCACACAAACAGAGGAGTTACAAACAGGATGCAAGACAGAGCTAAAACAAGCATGTAGAGAGGAAATATAAAATATATGGGGGGAGGGGGGAATTCACTCCACATAAATTTATGCTTACACAATTCAGTCTCCTGCATAGGTATACTGAGTCTGAGTGACTGCAATGAATCACCCGTATGAACCGTGACCTCAGCACTAGCCCCCTCAGACTTCTCTAGCAGCATGGGTGGATAAGATGCCACACCTGGAGACGACTGGTGGTTCTGGGAGTTGACAGGGGAGCTGGTGCTCTGAGGAGGGGCTGAAGGAGAGACAGACCCGTTTAACTGGGCCTCAAAGCCACCAACCAGTCCGTTTACATTTGGCATCGCCGCTGAACTGGCAGGACCTGAGTAGGACAGAGAAGAGAAGCCCCAAGGGATGAGACAATTAGCTTCAAGCAGGACAGGGGATAGGAGAATTATTACCAGGCTGATCATGAGCATAGGACAGTCACTCTAGGAGAACATATTAATCCAGTAAATCATAGCAATATTTAGAAAGAGCTGTGCAGCACTATCTATCCAAAGACAACAGAGTCCATACAACCAGCCTTGTGAATCTAGTGTGGTGTTAAGTGTTTTAATGATTTGTTAAAACTCTCTGTGATTACAGGCCTTAAAGACTCTGTTAAAATGCTCACCGGACATGAGGTTTTACAGATCTACTCTGAAAGTCAATGAAAAGTACCATTATGGATATTCCCAGTGTTGGACTGGCTCTCCAGCTCCTGTTCTTTCAAGTATTTTTCATTTTCCAGAGAATGGTCTTCTTTGGATTTTGTAACGCAGGGTTCCTGATAACCTCCAGTGGCCATTTGGGCAGCCTCTGATTCACCAGCATCCATTTCTGTGAGGAAGAGTGACAATACTGCTTGTGCAAGAGGGAAAAGGAGCTTCCTTTCACAAAATCATCTTCTTGTAGAAAACTTTAACAGGGAGAATGCCAGTCTCCATTAACACATCTGAAAAGAGACACATGGAAGATACTGCATTAACGCATTTATACAATTTTTAGCTGTTTTGTACATAAATTAGAATGAATGAAAAAAAAAATGAATGAATGACATACATTACAGTAGCAACACCTGTCTATATATATGTTGACATACATATACAGTAGTAACTTACCGTGAAAGCAGCCGCTCTTTCAAAGGCACATTATATTTGCATGTTTTGGTTGCAAGGCCTTGTTTATGTTTTAGAATGTGCGGGTGATTAATCATAACTTTAGTAATGGTAGATTGTATAGCCATTACATTTCAGTACATCGGCAATGTTGGCTCCGTCAACATATAAATAAGGTAAAATATATATATTTATATCGCGTGTCACTTTAGTCCTGAAAACCTTTGACACTACGACTGCGTAGCTATGTTAGCTGGAGCCATACGTACATAAGATGGCTATAAACATGGACTTGTCACTGATAAACTAATTGTAAGGGCGTTGTGCTGCCAAATGGGGAAATGGTTTGAATAAATCTCCACAAGCTAGTTACAAAGAAGATAAAAGTAGGCGGATAAAATTAGCAGCTCACGATGCTAGAGAAAAAGCTAGCTATCCTGGTATTTACGGCAGTAGATCTCAGGCTAAATTATGCTAACTTGTTAGCTAAAAACGCACAATTCTCAATCCCTCCAAACCAGTGGAAGGACCACCGTCGACCTCGTAAATATGCTACAACGTTCGTGCGTAAAAACGAACATGACAAGCTCAGTAAATGTGTCAAATGGCAGAAACGCTCACCTCTTAGGGAGCTTCGCCTTTCACTACGTGGCTGTTTGGTTTCCGTCCTTTCACTGTCCGACTAGAAACACACAGTGCACGGACATCTGGAAGAACACCTAAAGCCTGTCAAACAGGGCATTTTTGCCCCTGTGCTTTGACAATATTTTTACTATAAATCTGACAGATATCCATTATCTCAAATGTCTGCTGTTGCTCTAAAAATAACCTGAAATGGTGTGTTTGTAACACGAACTATAAAAAGGGACGGACAGTATTTTTGTAGGCATAGGTTGTGATGGAGAAGATTATTTTGATTCAAGTGCCAAACGAGCAGGTGCCCTCTGTGCTTTGGCATCCAGCAGGGAAATTTAGGTATTATTTTATTCTGCTATGTCACATACCTCATAGATCAATACACACATTCTTTCTTAATAAAATCCTGCTAAGTTTAATACAATTACAGGGTTTCATTATTAATGTTCGATTTAAAGAACCAAATGTTTCAAAGGTTTAATCATATACTTGTACATTATCCACCTTTGATTTGACCTTGCACCTTTGATATATATTTCAGTCTGACATTTTTCAAGAAACATGTCAGATTGTTGTCTGTGTGATAATAAAAGCTAAAACCAACAGAATTAGCAAAATATATGCAGACAAGATATGAAAAGTGTGACGATGTTAAAACTTGCCATTTTGATAAAGTCTGTTGTCAAGTAACTAAGTCAGACTGGTAAGACAACTTGTAATAGAAAATGATATAAAAAAAAAACCCAATATTCTAACTAATGAGGTAACTTTAATCTATTGAAACCAAGAAAAGTTATATTTTACTCCCATCTAGTGGTAATATTGAGAACAACATGGTGTTAGATCTATTAATTTTAACTACAGTATTTTACACCAGCTAAAACAAAAAAAAAAAAATCAGAATATTTATTTAAATGTTTAATTTATTTAAATACATATTCTGTTAAGACCTGCTAACCCTAACAGTGAAATCACTATTAAGAATTCTGCACATATTTTCCAAATATATTTGGCTTACTGCTTTTGGAACATAATCTTGAAATAAAAGTGTTTAAAACAGGGATGACTTTGCTCCTCATTATTCTCACTGGATTGGGTTATGCTGTTCGATAGAATTCTGGTGGACAAACTCTGTTCAACGTTATGTCCTGTCCTTCGTAAAAGGAAAATGGACAAAGGCATTACGGGGAAAATATATTTTATACATTAAATATTTAAAGTTCCTCACGTTCAGTGATATACTCGTGGAATCAACCTTTGCAGGGCATTTAATCTCTCACATTTTTACTTCCATTAAAAAAAAATAAATGTAACGTTTTAATTATTAGATCAAAACTGTAACGCAGTGGATATTTTGACTTTAAAGCAGAAAACGAATAAATAACTAAATACTGGCTGAAATGATATTGTTTCCCGGCTAATATTTAAACACTGAGGTGCCTTTAAAGTTGAAAACATTTAACATTAATGAACATACCTGTTTTTATTCATGCTGAAAATGTAAAACCTACTCAAAGTTAATAATTTAATCGATATTTAAGATCTATGATTCCAGTTTGAGGCATGCCACAAACGTGTGTCTCTCGCCTCTAATTTGTTTGACGACACTGAACACCGCGCCTTCACACAAACGGGAGCGTTTCCATGCACAAGTGTGGTCCCAGAGTTCCCAGTTCGCCCATGAACGATGGATGCGCGCTCCCGACCCTCAGGTGAATGAGAAGCGGACGAGCGGGACACGCTTCGCTGTGCGTCGCACTCAAACAGGAACAATTAGAGGAAAATGAGCTGCGCTACGTCGCTTGGGGCGCCCGTTTTTGTGACAACATATCTGCTCTTCGTGATGGGATGCGTTGCACAGAAAGTAAGTTGACAATTATCAGTTGTGTTTCCAGGCTTTGACCTCAGCGCCGCGCACGGACACGCTCACTTGCTCGGAGAGAACCGGGACCCGGACTTCGTTAGGAAAACCTCACATTTAACGTTTGTTTACGTCTCGACTACTATTCCGAACTTTTCGCCCTAAAAGGAAGTTATTTTTAGAAAGTTTAGGTGCCGGTGGAGACTTCGGCGTCCATGAGAAGCTCCATCGACCGCTTTTGTGTTAATTTATTTGTGGTTTGTTTCTGCTGTGAACGGTTTGTTTCCAGCAAAATCCAGTTAGCAGGAAGCGCTGTTTCCAAACTTTTTACAGTGTTGTTCTGTGCACGTTGTGTTTGATAATAAAGGAGCTGAGTAACTTCTCTCGCTGCTGGAAAGGCTTTGTTCTGCATAAAGACGTGTTTAAAACAGTGAATTCTTCCAAGCACCTCGCCCAGCTCTGCACAAACCTATGATGAGTCAGCCAGCTTATCTTAAATTGAAACAATTCGTAATCAATTGTATAAAGTTATCCCAGTTATTTACACAAAAAAACTGTGAAATACTGGAACAAATCTGAAGTGAGTTTCCACCTTTCCACCTTTCCTGCTCCTTCCCGAATCCTCAGAACTAATCCAAACCTTCTACCACATCATAACTGGTGTTTTTCAAAGGTTTTTCTGTTTGTTTGTTTTGTTTTTAAATGTAATTGCGCTTCACAAAGTTGGGGAAAATGGCATGCGCAATCCAAACTCCTGAAATGAGAACCACATTGAGTGCATGTAAACCTCATGCCATGACCAGCACTTTTCATAATCGCTGAATTCTCAAGCCTTTAGCTCTGACGGGCTGCAGGTGTGGGAGCTGAAAACGTGTCCCTGATAAGACGAGGACACTTATTCAAGGTCAGTGTTTCGATGTGTGTGTGTGGCTCTTCCGAGCCGATGATCACAGCACCTGCCAGCTCTTTGCTAGTTTGTGCTTTACAATCCAAGACCTGATAAATAAGTAGCGGCTGGTGCTTGATGTTTGTCCCTGATGCATCGTGACCACATGGCTGAGCGGGAGAGTTTCCATTCGTCCAGAGTTCCCCTGAACTGGACAAGAGTCCCATACTATATGGACCTGTCAGATTCTTTAGTTTTACTTGGTGTGTGTGCATAGGGCACACTATGTTTGTGATTATCTGCCTGAGGAAGCATAGTAAATGATGTCTTTGTGCTCCGCTCTGCTTTTGTATTAAGTCGATTTTTAGAACAGCATAAACAAGCTTGCACGGGAGGGTGTCCAAATCTGTCACTCTACAGCTGAGCTTGTAGAGGAGGGGAGAGAACCTGGTCTGGTTTTTGCAGCTCTTCTTCATTTTCCTGAAGGGCATTCCCCTGTAGCTGAATTGTGGAATTCACGTATTCCTCTCATGAATTATGTGACATCAGATACACACCGTCTGTCAACACGAACTCCACTGACGGTGCGTCAGTGGAGCTGCAGTAGGGGCTTTCAGGAGGGTTGGCATGAATAGTCCAGGAGCCAAGCTGGGTTCATCAGCAGAGGGTTGAATGGGGAGAGAGAGTGGGAGCTATCCTGTTGCAGATGCATGGCTGCGGCCTGGACTGCACCAGGAAACAAGCAACATATTCAAAACGGAGGCGTTGCTCTGATGTGGTGGAGAAGAGATGGTTTTCTGTAGCAAGTCCAAGCATAAAGACGTAACTTGTTCTTGGAAAATCCAGCGTTGTCTCACCTGTAGAGATACTGATTTGAGTGTCAGGCTGATCAGTATCACGTGACTGGCTGCAGATGAAGTCTCGGTAACCTGCAGCCCGGCCCAGACCAGCTATCCAGATCTGTCCACAGTCCCAAAGAGCATCGGTCCAGGGCTCTCCGCAGTTCACAGGTGCAGCAGCAGCAGCTACTCTGAAAAAAGCAGAAAATAAAATGGAATAAGTTGCACCACAAGCATAGGACGTTGACATGTTTTTTAGGTCCGGGCATCCCATTCTGCATGGAATGTCCTGCGATGGCTTTGTAGATTGATGTTGATTAAACATGCAACAAGGAAGAGAAAGAGGCCTTTCATAATTCATTCATGATGCACACGGTGGTGAAAATGTGCTGAGGCAGCTCCCCTGGCGACCTGAGAACTGCCTGGGCTTAATCAGGCTGCCACACCAGTTGTTTGTAAACTCACCCCGGCCTGAACCGGAGCCACTGCCACGAGCCCACCAGGAGAGCCGCTGACATCACAGGGGAGATATGTGATCAATCCTCAGCTCGGGTATCAGCGTTTTTACACCGCTGCTCAGGATGACCTCAAGCACCTTCTCTCCCATCTGCGGTTTTTCAGGCTGACTGCAAGCTCCATCCCCTGCTTTAAATACAACTTCAGCACGGCTCGTGAAAAGCATCTTGTTTGCGCTGCTACTGCTAACGCGCTAGCCTGTGGAGCAGCGTCACTTTTCTCCTCCGCTAAACAGGGCCGGTGAAGATTCCTGCCCCCTTTTGAGGGGCCCGCCTGCTTGTTTATGAGCCAGGTCCAGGGCTGTTTTTGCATGAGAGGCAGGGTGTGAGTATGGGTATGAGCGTGTTAGCAGAAGCCAGCTCGTGTTGCAGCGTCCTCGCGGAGGTGAAAGCAAAACCAAATAAAAGTCAAAGTTATAATATTGGTGAAATTAGTTTTCAGTGTAGTACAACATGCGCTATGGTGCTGAAAGTATATAAAATATGAAATGCGTAATGAATGGATACAATTTTGTATAGTGACAAAAGGGCAAATGGCGTCTGAGTGACGATAGCTGGTTGTTTTTGAACGCTGATCTGCTTGTGCAGGGAAGCGCCGTCACTGCCACAACTGGGGCACAATGACAAGTCTGCTCTTATGTAAACGTTCATCCGGCCTTGTACTTATTACAATCACTTCATTAAAATATTATCCGCCCACCCTGTTTGTGGAGTCGCCCACCGAATTGGCAGTGCGGCCCATTGTTCCGCCATGAGAAAAGGCATCCTTGAATAATTAGCGGCCTGCCAGTGGAGCGGCCTGTGATGTAACAGAACTGAGATGTTTGGCATTATAAGAATGTCCCATTTCCATTCGACACTGTGGCACTTTGGGGCCCTTTCATGTGTAGTCTAGCATGCACATCCCTCCCTGCTGGGGACCTCCTGGCCACCCCGTCCTGGTGGGAGAGATGACATCCATGACACAGTTTTTGTGATCACATTCATTGTTACATTTTTTTTTAATGAAAACATATATTTCAAAGAGCATTTGGCAGAACAAAAGGGGACAGGTCCCCGATTTCCCCCTAAATCGGGAAAAATTTCCCCAGATTGCGCAATCTCCCTGCAAACGCTGCGAACCCTAAATCGGCTTAGCCCCTCGAACCCCAGCAGGAAAGGCATTTGGCCCATTCAAATGTCATCTGTGTAATTCTGTGCTGTAGCCCCATTAATTTCCTGCAGAGAGCGAGTAGTAGCGCGTCACGCTGTAATCAAAGCTTCCAAATGAAGGCGGTTAAAAAAAAAAAAAAAACACCTAAAACCACCACATTTCAGTTTTCCTCACTGCATCACTGAAAGATGCAGTGAGATCCAGTGCACACACTGATGGTTTACTAGCTGAGAGGAAGCTGTGCTGGAACTCATCGAGTCAGTCCCTCCTCTCACAGCTCAGTTATGCAGCCCATGCTGCCATGCTCACCCTCGCTGACCTTTCATGTGCCTCTAATCTGCTGTGACCCGGCTGTGGGGCCGTCGGCCATCGCGAGGAGCTTCGGTTCGAATCTGGTGACCCGAAGGCCAAGTGATTGAAAGTTATGATTCATGAAGGCACCATAGTTTAGTTTCCCTTCTTGCACTCGTAGGAATAATCCCTGCTTTTGCCTGTGGGTGTTGGTTGGTTACCCGTTTAGCATGGGGGTCTGCCAGTCTGGGTCATTCCCACAGTCCAGAGTTAAGCCAAATGAAAAGCTCATAAACGAGAGCCCCCCTACAAAGGTCTGGTCCTCAGCTCCGTGGCCAGCCACACATCTGCCTCTGCTTATGTTCCCAGGTCCACCTTACATCCCCACACACCTGGCAAGAATTACGAGCAGCGTGATTCAAGAAATACCATCCCAAGGGGTACCCAGGCGGCCTTTGATAAACAGGCAGAACAGCAGGGTTGAATAGTTCAGGTTCCAACTGGTTTACGTCTGTGAGTAATTGGACCAGTCAAGTGTGTTATTTGCTGATAGATCCCATGATTATTGGTGCCTTGGGCACTAAGTGGCCATTAGCTAAATACAGGAACTGTTGCAGAGTTTTAGAAGAGAATATTATAGCTCCACTTTTCAAACTAATGCTCAAATTGGAATGAAAAAGCCCCAAAAGTCGGTCTGCGATACGTGTTGTTAATCGCCACTTAGAGGTGGGTGTTGGTCCGCGAGGGTCGTTTCAAATGATTGCGCGACTGATTTCATCTGTTTCCGCAGGTTTACTTTGACTGTGGTGCGAAGGTGGACGTGGTGGACGTGCAAGGCCTGATCCTCTCGCCTGGCTTCCCCTACAACTACTCCTCTGGGACACACTGCGTTTGGCAGTTCTTTGTGCCTGTTGATTACCAGCTCATTCTGGAAATATTTGACTTTGATGTGTTTGAAAGCCACAGCTCCGCTGCTCAGTACGCTTCGACCTTCAACTCAGAAGAGGAGGAGGAGGAAATGGATGAGGAGGTGACTTTTCCTCCCGGAAGCCCAGTAACGGATAAAACCTCAGCAGGTCGTAACCTGCTGCTTCAGAGTGGAGGCGATGCCGCAAAGACTCGGCGGTCCTCCCAGGGGGGTGAACACAAGCAAACTGTGGTGCAGGAAGAGTCTTCAAAGATGGAGGCAGCCAAAGGCTCCAATTCTGCTAAAAGGGCCGCAGATGCCTCCTCCGGTCGAGCTTCACCACCTCCTCCCTCTCCTCTGCTCCTGCTTGGGGCTGCACCGCCAGAAGACAAAGCCATCAACTCCGCTTCCTCGTTTCACCTCCGAGAACCGAGCCCCAGTTCGTACCCAGGCGTTCCCGAGGAGACCACCCTCGCCTTGCCGCAGCCCACCGATACTCCAGCTGCGAGCCCCAAAACCCAGCACTCGGTGCTTGACGCCTGCCCCCATGACGTCCTCTACATCTCAGACCTCATCACCTTCTCCTCCAGGTTCTGCGGCTCAAACCGGCCTCCGAGCAGTCAGCTGGTCTTCGGCTCCAGCCAGGAGATGGTGGAGGTCATCATGGAGCTGATCACCACCACCCACTGGGGCCGTGGCTTCGCTCTTCTCTTCCACTACCACAACTTGACGGAACCGGGGGGGAGCCGCCAAGTTTCCGCTCCAACAGCCGGCAAGGTAGACTCTTTACTGGCTGCTGTGAGCGGAGCCGCCTTCTTCGCCATGGTGCTCACG
The DNA here is from genome assembly GCA_015343265.1 of Pao palembangensis. Lineage (NCBI taxonomy): Eukaryota > Metazoa > Chordata > Actinopteri > Tetraodontiformes > Tetraodontidae > Pao > Pao palembangensis. The sequence goes on along the minus strand of CM027081.1, from coordinate 32,913,984 downwards.
AGCGCCCTCTGCGTCATTTTCAGGTAACAATTCTAAATAAAAGTATGTAACAATCTACCAAAATAAAATCTACCAAACCGTCCTTTCATGCAAAGACGAGCCACCGCAGAAACCAAAAATCAGTTGTCAGACAAAGAAAAATTTCATCAATTCGTTCTTAAGTCAAATCCGCATATAAATCTGAATAATCCGCTAATCTTTTATGTGTTCAGCAGGAAGTCAAACATTTCCATTCGAGATTCATGTTCAGACATGATCCGCAAGCGGGGTCGGATGGCTCAGCGGCAGAAACCTGTTATTATCTTTGTAGAATACGCTCAAAACCAAGAACAAACCCCAGATCTTCAGGTCTCGACAGAGCTCCTCAACAGACCTTCTCCTGAGAAAATTCACAAGTCTTTGATTCCTCTCGCGCGTGAAAATCGGCCGCTCTGACAGTAAATACTCACTCACGACCGTGCTATGTTGAGCCGACCTGCAACCCCGGCCCCTGATGTGGTGAAATTGCAGGATTAGCGGGGTTTGGCTGCAGCCGCGCGGTCTCCTTCATGTGGAGCATTCCTACCGGCGGTAGCAGCCCTTTCAAGGTGCAGCACCTGGCATCAGCTCCAGCCGACAGAAACCTGGAGGCCGGATGAAAGTGAATGGGTGGAGGGATGGGCTGCGGCGCACAAAAGGAGAATTAACACTCAATACTAATTTGGTTCTGATGGCATTGTCAGGCCATTTAAAGGCATCAATTACGAAATGTCAAGGCATTCCATCGCCGTCCCCGGGGACAAACGCAAGCTAAAGCATCGCCTTTGTAGTTCTGTAATACTATCTGTGCTGGCAGTCTGGCTGCTTCGGGCAGCAGTTAGTGCGGTGCCAGCCGTGGTATTTACCTCGCTGTGAGAAAACACCTCCATTTAATATGATTTGTGTTCATTTCAGATGCAGCTCAGCGTCTCCACAATAACTCCACAGGTTCTCGCCATTAATGACGGGGAAATTGGAAACACATGTTCAGTAAAACGGAGGCGTAGTTAGCAAAAACAACAACACGAGTCATTCGGAAGCCAGGAAACGCCTTACCCTGAAATCCTGAGCGGCGAGAGCGGCTTCGGTAGCTGTTTCCTATTAATTTAAACGGTTTCACAGAAATCGCTGCACAACAGCGAGCCTGGCCAGCTAGGCAAGGCCTCACTTCAAGCAGCAGTCAGACGAACTCTTGAGGGTTCCCTTCATCAGGAAGCAGCCAGAGGTTGATGAGAGTCACAGCGGGGGGTGCCCTTGCTTGACCACTGGCGGGTAATGAACTCATTCAACTGTGAGAGTAATTTTTAATAAGAAGCTCCTGGCTCCAGCACTCCTGCATGCTTCACTGCTTCATGTGTGCTGAGGAACAAGACAAGACATGACTAATTCACTGTTTCACTGTGCTGTTAAAGGAAACTAATATTTCCGAAGCAGCGGCGTGTCAGCGGAGAGAGGCGGCAGGGAAAGTGGGAAAGAGGTGCAACTATTCGAACTATTAGAGCTCTGGAATGTGGGAAGGCCAGATCGTGGCGCATCTCACGCCATCATCCATCACCACAATGGAGCAGCTACTGGGGGGAGGGGCGGGGGGTCTTAACTGGGGGTAAATTGGAGCAATTGGAAATCAAGTAAAGTGGTTGTGATGAGGCAAATATGCCAAGAGATGAAGTTATGGAGGAAACGCCAGAGGCATTAAACATCAGAGTAAGCTGTGTCATCTGCATTTTTCCAGACCCAAACTGTGTCCCAAAAGAGGAAGCTCCTGCTCATCCAGCAACTCTGAGGTACGACCACCGCTTCATGACCCGTTTTCCTATTCTTCCCCTCCTGTCACTGCTTTCTTCCAGTTGAATATTCTCTGTCACCTGAAGCGGAGCTGTACTACCTCAGGACTGTAAACTAACGTTCAGTCACATGTTTGGATTGTTCACGTCACTTTCAAAAGCCCTCAAAAATATCTAGAGTGCATCCTCCTCTATCTCTGCTGCCTGCTGGGGGGAACAGATCACATTCAGCCTCCTCAGAGGTTCACCTGTGGTCAGCGTTGTTTGCTTGTACCTCGATGAAGCCCCAGTTACTGTTGTCCATCTCCTGCAGGTGCCAGAGGGGGTTCAGAACACTGGGGCGGAGGTCAGCGAGCTGCAGCTGATGGCTAAGAATCAGATCAACATGGAGGCGACCACAGACGCAGCCGACGACAGCCCACCGCAGACAGGTCAGAATGTGGCCAGTCATGCATAACGGCAGTAATCTTGCAGATGTCTTAACTGTCCACTGGCTGCTGATATTTCCCACACGGTTCCTTTACTGCAGCTACCTGGAAAGACAAATTTTTGTTTTCTCAGAAACTGGCAGTAGGTTGAATCCCTATTGTGTTACAAATATGGGGTGTTGTATTACAAACCGCACGTGGAACCCTCTGGGTGGGTCTGCAGGCGTTTTTAATGAAAAAGAAAAATGCATTCGTTCTGGAGCAACTGAGCTTTGATCCGGGAACAGTCCAAAGGCTCTTCTCTCAGTGGGACTGAACCCAGACTCAGAGATTTGCGGGTTGGGGCATTTAACCCACAAAGGCGTCTGGAGGTAGTTTGAACAACCCGGTGGTACGGTCCGCCGTGCATGAGCTCTGCAAGACGTTTATGCCAAAACGCGGCTCATAAACAGGAGTTCAGACCAGCCTACTCTGCTTAATTCAACTATTTTAAATGAAAGTCATGAGTTTGACTGCTTACATTCCTACAAGCCGACATTAAATCAAATTGGAATTTTGTTTTAAACCGTTTGAATTAGCACACAATTACTGTTATGTCTGATGCTAAATATGCTGCTTCACTGATTCCTATAAAAGCTGAAATCTGGCTCAACTGCTCTGCATCACTCTTCTCATTATATTTTATTATGAATTTTGGTTTGTTTTTCTGTTTCCATAGGGACGGCTGACAATTCCGAGAATGCAGAGGTGGACCTTTCCTGCAGCGGGTTGACTGAACTCGACCTCGGTGCAGATGAGGTCTTCATTGTGTCGTCAGCGCCTTGCTCGAGCGGACTGCCCATCTCTCCTCATACAGTAAGACCCGGTTTCAGTCCTTTCGCCTTCATTTTGTCTGGATCGCATTTTCTTTTAAAGCAAAATATTCAAACAGATGAAATGCCCATTCACTTACGATACATTTTAATAGACGTAATATGCACATATTCTTTTTAACGGTAAAACAAATGGGCGATGTTAGCGTGTTAAAACTAGAAAAGCACTCAAAGTGCAGACCTCCACCAAGCAGCTCACTTCCTCTCATACTGTGACTTAGACCCAAAAAAAACTTTGTGCGAGTTAATGTATGGGGAGCAGGTGTTCCAGTGCCCTTTCCTCCTTTAATGGAGGTTGTTAAACTTAAAAATACTGTACAACTTAATCGATATAGTGACTAATAGACAGACAGACGCATGTACGCCGGCTGTCACATAACCTCCCTTGGGGAAGGTAAAAAAAAAAAAAAAATCAAATGCAGGGTTTTAGCCTGTAGTGCGGCATCTGTCCCCAAATGAGCATCTTTGGCTGTGTCTGGCGTGTGAGGCAAAGGAAACATTAAACAATTAAAAAAACATAAAAAACAATGAACGATGAAGCATTTACATCTGAGATGACTGTTTTGTGCAATCTTACACACATGACTAGAACTAAAGCAAAAAAAAATAAAAATCAACCATCTGACTCACTGCAGTTGCCTTCAATTACAGTCAGCACTGCAGGGCAATCAGATCGCAATTTCTGAACAATTTCTGTGTTTATTTATCCATGCACTTATGTACATGTTGTTCCCACCACATTGAGCATAAACACAGCAGAGAAGGCTCATCACTTACGCAACATGGAGGGACCCACCACCGGCGCCTTCATCAGACACAAAAGAATTAATAGCAAACAAATGTTAACACCAACAACTGAGTGTTTTTGTAAGAGGTCCTGAAACTGACATTGCAGTGTAAAACCCAACTGTCTGTCTACTCCCATGGGAGTCTCTTGGTGGGTGATCTTGTTTTGGAGAAATTATCTCTGAACCAGTGAACATTAGAGGTGACGGGGCATTCAGTGCTGTGAACAGCTCCAGTGTTTCCAGTAACACCACTACTGGTGTATAACCTAAAATTATGCAAACTATCGGGACACAAATGTGAGGTGAGGATAATTTAAAAAGTTGGGAGGAGCACTGAGGATGTGGCACAGATTGACCAGATTCTGCTCTCTTTTGTATAAGAGTTGGCATTAAGCAGCCCTGGCAGCTTTTTGAAGGACTGGCAAGCTTTTCTGCAGCCCGGGCTAATGGAGTATTATCTACGGAGCCAGATTCCCAGCTCCAATCGTGTGTGTGTGTGTTTGTGTGTGTGTGAGATGCAAGCCTTGGCACACGGTGTGTGGCCTGCCTGTGTGTGTCCTCAATGCAGAGATTGGTGTAAATGAGTTACTATAAATGCTGCGGAAGTTAGAGAAGCAAAATCAGAACCTTTAGAGAGAAAATACGAATCTGAGTAAGCTTTGGGGGCGACTGTTAAGTTTTAATTCCTAGAAAATCTTTTTTACCACTTCCCCTTTAGGGTTCGACTCTACTTTTTGGGTTCATGCAGTGTTTGGTAGGTTTATTTTCCACGGTGCGCTTCAAATCTTAAAGTTGCCATTCTCGGGGGGCCTTAGTGGCTTGAGCCACATTTGATATAAACCCCCCTGGCTAATTCTTGTCTAGACAAATCTAGCTGCAAGTGACTCTGTAAAGGATTATCTGGACTCGTTCTGTCCGTTTAGGCAACCCCTAAAACCTCCCCCTCCCATGATCAACAGCAGCTGACCGATCAGGAAGGATAAAGTGGCCTTTGCACATCTAACCTGTAAATCACAATTAGCCTCATCTGGTTACGCAAGCGAACATGACCTGTAATAAGTTTGCAGTCGCTCTGCACCGGAACCATGAGGTCCAGACATCATAATTAAACCGAAATCCTTCCAAATGCCCACGCTGGTCCTTTGACAGCTTTAATATTCTTAATAAATAATGATTCAGATTGGTATGTGAACCACACGCGCTTAGCTGGCTGCCTGTGTGACTGAGCGGGCCAGGCTAATCAGCACAGCTCCTTCTGGGTAATCCAGCCGCACACAACAGTTCGCAGGGAAATTTCAGGCATGGAGAAACAGCAGCAGCTGCCGTTTCAGATATCTTTGCGTGACTGCCGCTAAATCTATTGTTACTCGGGACGTCTGTGTCTGGCCGCGCGCGCCGGCACGTGCACATCCCGCTCGAGAGTTAGTCAGGTTTCTTTGACTTTAACACAGCCGCTGAGATAACGCGAGTGCTAGTGTTGCTCACTAGCAAAGATGCGCCTGCGATGCGGTTGCACGCTGGCTGCCCAGCGCAGGTCAGTGACCATTAGAGCTGCAGTTGAGTGCTTGAGCATAAAGCCTCCTTTGATATGTGAGCTATTTATGTTGTGGCCATCTTCCTTCTTAATTAGTTTGTTTATCCTCTCCCGGCAACCCTTGATTTTTAACCTCTGCACTTCTGGCCGAAGTTGCACACATTTGAACAGCGACAGATTTGTGTTGTTCGTGTAATCCGACCGATAGAATTCCAAAAAAAGTGCAGTAGTGAACTCATACGTTGTACTTTATTTATATTGTGGCAATTTGATGCGACACATTTCTAAAAAACTACTAAGCGTATGTTAAAGTATGTAAAGTTTAAAGCAGCTGAAAATACAAACGCAAAGAACTTGAGCTGCATGGATGCTGTTGAAGTTACCCCGTTACCTCTCAGTTCTGTGTGCGTCTCTTAGCAGCGAGACAGGTTTCTGCGGCACAGCGACACTGGACCCGGCCCGGCAGGAGACTGGCCTTCACCAGAACCCGCCACCTCACCCGGCGGCTCCAGGAGCAGCAAGGACGGCGGCTGCGCCAGGCCGAGGGCGTGGAGCGTGCGCACCTTCCAGGACTTCCTCCCTCCGCTGCCGCAGCTGCACAGGAAGTGGTGCAGCTGGAACTCCACCAGTCCGTTCACCAAACTGGTGGACAGCGTCAGTACCACAGCGTTTGACCGCGCCTACGGAGATAGAACCTCAGAATTACTCACAAGTCAGACCAGTTGGTTGAAATCTGTGGTTGAACTCCGTGTTAATGGTTTCACCTCCTCTCAGGCTCCGTCCGGTCTGGTTGCTGACGGCGGAGGGGCAGACAGCAGGAAGGTCTTCTCTGACGCTCACCTGGAGGCCAAGGCCGAGCACAGCACCGTCTCTGACTCGTCCATCAGCAACGCTTCCTTCCCCCTGACGCAGTCGGCACAGAGGCAGCGGCGCCTCAACTCCATCAGCAACCTGCGGCGCTCGCGTTTCACCGGGCCCTGCTTCGGCCTGCTCTCCGGTGCGTCGGACCCGGCGAAGACCCCCGGGGCTCCTCAGCCCGAGACCGCCCCGGAAGAGCCCGGGTCGTCCTCCTCTCCCTCCACGCAGCGTCAGGCGGAGAACGGCCAAGCCGGAAAGAGGCGCGAGGGCGATCACGTCAGCGTTCCGGTGTTCGCCATCTCTGAGGAGGAGGACCGGCAGCCTCTGGTCCTGTGCGAGCACTTGGGCCAAACCTCGGCCGTGCTGAATGGGCTGGTCAGGGGCGCGTACGAGGGGAAGAAGCTCTCCGCTGCTGGAGGCAACAGCCTCAACCCCCACAACCAGAGGGCCCGGCCTGAGTGGAGACCGTGGGGGAGCCAGGCGTCGGGAGGCGTCGGTCTGCTCTCCCCGACCGAGTCGGTCGCCGCGGGCGACAGCGAGCCGTCCCTTGGACGGTCCACAGTGCTGTGCAGTGTGACCAACCAGATGTAGCCGGTGATGAATCCGGTGAAAGGAGCAGAGACTCTGTGGGGGGGAGGGGGGGTGTCGCTCTTTCGATGCTCTGTGAAATATGCATTTCTAAAGTCAGTGATTGCTACGTATACTGCAGCCTTCTGCCGGCCACCGCGCAGTTTTTTTTCTATTTTTATAAAGTTGTTCGTGGACGATGGTGGGATGTTTGCTGCTTTCTCTGCCCAGGCACTGGCTGCTTCCATGACTCATTTCTATGCAACTACTTCATAATCCCAACTAATCGGATGATTTACTGTCTGATTGCGTAGCTGACTGTAGATTGAGATTTGACTGAGATTTGCTTTTACGTTACGACTCCTTCCGTCCTTCCATCGGAACACGTTCACCAGCGCTGACGCAGTTACGTATAACCCTTCAGCAGAGCACACACTAAGATCTGTTCTGTACTCCTAATGCACATGCTGGATTATAAAAGGGAAATCAAAAGCACGTAGAATACTAATATACGCGCATGTACGAAAAAGATTTAGCGACCACGACTGTACGAGTTAATTCATGTCAAGTTTTAAATAAAGGCTGTTCACATTTGTCTCCTTGATGTGATGGTGACATCCAATAATTAAAAACAGAAGATTGTACAGATGATTTAAGGCCTTTAATTTACGATAAAAACAAGCATGGCTGGTTTAAAATGTGTTTTTAAAAAACCAACACTGCTGATTTAAAATAGAAAAAACAAAAACCGTTTCAACACTGCGGTCTTTCACCGTGATATGTGCCTACGTACTCTCATTTCTAACCCATTCTAAATCTAACCCGTTGAAATAGTGCATACAAGGTTTACGGGCCTCGGTAATATATTCCATTCCTCCTCCTCAGCTCAAACTAATAAAAGTGTGACTGATGCCTCCCGTGTTCCTGGGAGCTGTGATGAGGTAGAGAGCAACCTGCCTCTCTGACACGGCCGAGCAGCTTTGCCTGGACTTCTGCACAGTGAGTAAATATTTGCCTTCGTATACAACATACCTCACCCTGGGGAGAATGCAAAGCACCGTTCCAAAGCCTCTTTAATACCAATTCCTGATTGGAGCGGCTCGAGACTGTTGTTGGCTTAGAGTGCCGAGATCTCCGGTAGGGAATAATTAAATTTCAGCCACTCTGTGTGGGCGTGTGGGGAGGAACTGAGCCGCTGTGGAATGCCAGTGTGGACCCACCGTGACTTTAGGTGTGCTTTATAATTAAAAATCCAACAAATACAGCTACACAAACTCACTAGCGTGGAGTTCCCAATCACTACGCCAATAACAAAGTATAATGTCTAGGTTACATTTCCAGCTCCACCTCAGCTCTAATTTAACATGTATCATGAACATGCTGTAAAGAGGCATTTTTCTTTAATTCTACTGCAACCCTAATCCCATCGTACACGTCTAATTCTGGAATTAAACTACAGCCACAAAATTACTTTCTCCTTAAAGTCTAAGTTTATATTTTAAAGAAATCCTTTACATGTTTTGGAGAAGATTTATGTGCAAATTTCCATATAGCCGTCTAGCAAACCGTTTTACTATACAAACGTCTACAGTTAAGAAACAAAATGACGCATTCTGCATCAGATTATAGGACAAAAAATAGAAAATACTGGTTGATCCCTCATTCTTCATTTTAATACACTCTTACCAAAGTAGTTCAAACTTCATTTTCGAAGGCCATCTGTTCGCAAACTGTATCCAAAAAAGATGCCGATTGTCTTAACAGACATCAAAACTGAGCGTGCATGGTTGCATAAAGGGTGATAGTCATAAACAAGAGGTCAGGCTCAACGTGACTGCCGAGTGTCAGCTTCGACATGAACCCAAAGAGCTTCAACAACAGTGTTATCAACGGTGCAATTTGAGGACAACAGCCAGAATTCAAAGCAAAAACGCACATTAGCGCTAAACGCTCACGTTGCCGTGTCTTGTGTATTTACCTTTGGTTGGAGTAAATAAACAAATGTGAACACAATTAGCCATCTAGCTACAGCTAGCTCTCGTACTGGTGCTTCAGTAGATTGCTCATACTTTTCCAACTTTTCACGTTTAAATCACGGCCATACCTGACAAACTGCACCATTAAGCTAATGTCAATAAAGGAAAGCAGCAGCTTTGTGTACCTGAGGAAAACTACAGAATCCAACCATGAATTAAAAATACCCCAAAGCTAAAATAAAGGTGAAGTCTAACAAAAAACAAACAGATCTATGAGCCACTGCAGCATTTTAGCCGACACAGGCTGTAGTCTCTCATAAATCTATAGGTCAGCCGTGCATTTTATCACATCGTAGCCCTTACTCCGAGAAAATGTCCCTTCTACACCACTTTAATCACCTTGGAGATGATTATCCAGAGTAAAGCACACAACAGAGGCCCCTGTGCCCTCTGACAGCATTACTCCGCATTGATCTGCCTTCCAATCCTATCCACACATCACATGGGATTATAAATCTACTCCAGTAAACATGAGGGGCTTTGATGTGACTTTTCTACCCTTGACTGGAAATACAAGAAAACCTTGAAAAACAGCAGAGTTTTCTGACTTTACAATATACTTCTGTCATTACACAAGTTATAGAACAACAATAAGGAATCAAAGAGAAGGAAATTAACATCAGACGTATTTAAGATGGATGTAAGAAGGCTGGACTGAACACAGACATGAACTGCAATAGGCTCTTTTACACGTGCATCATTGCCTCCCTTGCTCGTATTCTGAGGAAGCGGGCTAGATGTCAAGTCAGAGGCATTTTTAACAACAAGTCGAGGGTTGCTAACCTGGTAGACCAGCTGACACAAGCACATGCAACACGTATGAAAGAGTGGTCGGCTAGGGCTATCTAAGTCTTTATGCTAGAACGCAGCTTTAACGTCTGTGCATAGCAATATTGTCTGTGAAGACACCGATCCTCATTGTAAATGAACAATGATTGGAATTTCTGCATTACAGTATTGCATAACAAGAAGATATTTAACCATGATGGTTTAAGCTTGAACTAGACTAAACGCCCAGTCGCCTACATGTGACACTGACAAACCACTGTGCTCTTCAGCTCTTGAAACGTGTCTGCTCACAAATGTGGTTGAACTTCCTGTAGGGAAAAAGAGAAAGACATATCAACTGTTTGAAAGTGCTGAGTTGATGTGACATGAAGCATCTCGCGTTCCTTAAACGCAGATGAGTGAGACGCCAGTCGGTGCAAGGGCTCCTTCTAGTGGTGACGTGGGTGCACAACAAAAACAAAAACTAAAAGGCCAATAACCACAAATAGAACTTACGTTGCATGATGTGCCTTCACTTGTGTGCGACAATTGCGACCCCAGTAACAGTCAGGACGCGCTGTTACAGCAGCTGAAGAAAGAAAGAACAGCAAATTCAGTCATTACAAGTGAAGGTAAAAAGCAAGCCCGATGAAAATTCATCCTTGTTCAACCTGGAAGTTCAGATGCAGGGATGCTCTGTCTGTATTTGTAAGCAAGGTCTGCTAAAGCTCGCAGGCCGCAGCAGAAGCACATGATGGTACTTCCGGAGACGCGACAATCTGAGAGGGACAGATTCAAGAATCAAACGTCACTTTCTTTAAAGGCAGAGGCTCAGTTCTGCCACCTTCCAGATGATCAGACGAGCAGGTGTACCTGTAGGATAATATTTTCCCTGCTCGATGTTCTGCAAAGCCTCTTGGCGTAGATCTTTCCATGACTTCCCTCTCGAGGACAGGTAGTTCTGGAGGAAGATCAGGAACATACCAAACATTTGAATGTGGGCTTTTCTCATTGGTATTTTGCATTATTAACGGCAACAGTTACTCGTGAAAAGTCGGCAAAATGAAAAACAAGATGTCCAGAGAGTCAGTTTTACCTGGAGCACCTCTGATTCATAGGAGTTGTTGTTTAGCACACCATCCAGGCACTTGTCTGTCAAATTGAGCTCTAAAATAAGACAAAAAAAAAAATGCATTGCAAACTTTAACATTACTGTAAAACAAAGCCCAAAGCCTAAAACAAATTTGACACATATTTAGCAGCAGTCTCTCCATCTGGCTTCTCCATGGCCTCTTTTAATTCTGTACACAACCACACACCAAACGCAAGCAAATAAAAAAATAAATAAAAAAATACCCAGAATGTTAATGCGAGCAAGAGCAGCCAAACTGCCATGTTTAAAGAAATTCCCCAGCAACAAGCAGTGGAAGCCCCCAAGGCTGTTTTGCTGAAACAGACACTTACCGCTGAATGGAGCCAGGCAGCCTCGACAGCCAATCCTCTGGCAGCCCCAATACATATGACAGAAGGACCGCTGGCACAGCACACCTGCCAGAACACAGCACATCCTGCACCTCAGGTGTGTAATGGTGTTTGCTCAATAGTCTCTGCACACATGAATATAAAACTGCACTCGCAGGCACCGTTGCATTTGGAAACGGCGCAGAGACAAAACAAACTGCTTCAATTAAAAACCAAATAACTGAAAGATTCTGCGGCAAAACGACTTCCACTTTTGAAAGTACGCCTGCGTCAACGGGTTTGGCCGCCACTCACATTGCTGAGCGACCTGCTGGCTGCCGAGCTCGGCCCGTCTGTCTGGCATCGGCTGGAGGCAGCAGGTGCAGACGAGGTGGAAGCCCCGAGGCGGGCAGCGATACTCTTGAGGAGCTGCACACGAGGCTGGAGCAAAGACGCGTATTCGAAAAGTTAATATAGAAGGGACGACTCATGAATATGATCTTGGTGCGGCTGCCATTTTTAGAATTCCCTCAGTGTGTCCGTGGCTAAACTTTAGGTGGTGATACTCACCATCGCCTGAGGGGACGTCGGAGGAGGTTGAGGGCTGCTCCCCTGCAGCTTTAGCGCAGCCCTCTGTCGCTGCTGGTTTGGGTGGAGTCGGCACCAGAGCGGAAGCTGGCAGAGCAGGAAGCCAGTAGCTGGATGCTGTGGCAAAGAGCAGCTGGCTGACATCAGCCTTGTAGCCAGGACACTGTCTGCATACCATAATTGGCTGACTGTGGACAAAAAGGACAAATATAGACCGGAGGGAACATTTGAAAAAAACGTGGCGAAAACACAAAAATCACACAGAAATGTCACCTCATGTCCGAGGAGTCGCTGTCGTTGTCTGAGAATTCAAACAGGTAATCTGAGCTTCCCTCCTCATCAGAGAAGGAGCGCTCAACTCTTGGCTGCAACATGTCCTGAGTAATCTTGTTCCGGCTGTCCATGCTCTTTAGGTCCTCCTCACTCCGACACTTCTCTGTGACACACATATAAAAATCAGATGCTCGGTTTGTTTGTTTGTTTGTTTTTTTATTGCAGAGTTCTCTTCCTTCTTGTGAAAATGTTTATAAAGATAATGAATGAGCCAACCTGGGTGCTGAAGGAGGTAGGCCTCCACCAGGTTGTTCAGGATGTGGTTCTTACGAATCCTCTCCACGGGGCAGCGGCAGGTGGGACAGAGAGAGGAACGCTCCATCCAGCCCGAGTAGCAGGCGGCGCAGAAAACGTGCATGCAAGGCTGCAAGCTGAGGGAGAAACACATTCATTTCATCTCTCAGGACAGGCAGTGTCCCTTAAAACCCAACCAAGGCCACAAAATAAAGGCGACAAACCTGATGCAGTCGTGCAGAAGGTCCTGACAAATCACACAGGTCAGGCTCTCCTCCATCTTGTCCGTCTTGGTTCCATCCACTGGTGGTTTAGCCACATCATTCCTCTCACCGGTCTTATCTAGACCGCCTCCTGCTGTAGTGGACGTGTGTGGCAAGTCTGAACTGGAATCTGCCAACACAAACATCATACATTCTGACACACTGTAACAGGAAGTCCAAGCTTCAGTTTACATCTTACCACTGTCGGTTTTCCTCCTCTTGCTTTCTGGCTCCATGTCGTCTTTTTCCTGCACTGCTGCGGCATCACTAACTTTACCTGAGTGGAGTAAAAAAAAAAAAAAAGGTGTCTGAGAATACTTTAAATATAAATTCAACATTAAACTATTCGATTTGGTTTGGTGGAGATAGATTAGAGATCTAATTATTCATCAGTATCCTCGGATACAGTTTACTAATGTCATCATACTACTTTCCAACAGACAAACATTATTTTTCAACAGCAGAGAGAAACAGAGAAGCAAAAGCTACCTGGAATATGAGGGCCGGGGCCAGTGTTGCTCCCGATGCAAAAGCGGGAACTTGAGGTGGAGGGCTGAGGGTCCTCCTGGCTGATATCACGCGGTGCCTTTGTGAGCATCACGGGCTCCACAGAGAGAAGTCTCTCTGATGGCGAGACGGAGGCCAGACTGCGGTCTGATCTCTGCGCGTCTTCTGTACAGACAGAGGCCACAACATGAGCCAGGAGACACAATAACGACATGAAAGCACCAGAGAGAATCAGCCGCCTGCTCACCATAACCATCCCGGCAGAGCGGGTGCTCGGTTCTGATGGCGTGGTACACATAGGCAATGTCTGGGGAATAAAATATACTGTATGAAATCTTATAATTTATTTATTTTTTTTATTTTAAATTAAATCCTGATAGCAACTCACTTTGTTCTGGCTCACTTTTTCTGTATACAAAATAGATGACATCACCGTTCTGCAACATGTGCGTTTGCCTCTTCACGAGTTTGGACATGTTGATCACCGTCCCATTAGTGCTGAAACAAAGAAATATATATCACATTATTTAACTTACAGCTCACCGACACTCAACTCACGAGCGCAGTACCTGCATTTATTAGAAAGATGTTCGATTAAGGACCAGGCAGGGACTTTTTTTTTTTGTTGTTGTTTTTGTTCAGCGCAAACACAGACATAGAAGATATTCAGTACATAATGTATAATAAATGTATTTATCATAAGGTACCTCATGTCTTCAAGCCACACCAGGCCTGAACTTGCATCCTGCACAATCTTGCAGTGTTCTCCTGACACCAGTTTGTTGGTTGGAAAAGACAAATAACATCCTGCAAGAAGAACAATAAAACGCCTTCATGAAGACACAGAACATTTATTTAACAGATTATATTCCTCTCTTTGCGCTGGATAAAGGTGTCAACAAATGCATTTATGGTAATTTCTCTTTTTATCTCTCTACAACCGCTGAAAAACACAACTTTCACCTCTGTCTGCCTTTTCAAACCCTGTCCAGACAGAGGATTACCAATTAAAAACAAGAGTCTGCATTTAAAAAAAAAGAAGACCCCAAACGGTCTCCCGAACAAAGTCGACACAGCGGGGAAATATAAGCCTAACCTTTTCTTAAGCAAAAACCCATACAGAAAAAAATCTACTTAATATTCTGCACACATGTTCTCAATGGAGGGCTTTTGTCATGGTCACAAGAGGCTGTCTAAGTTTGGCGCACCAAAGAAGCCTTTGTGTCTTCAAGGGGGAGGTTTTGAACAGCACCAAACATTGACAACAACGTGGTTGATGCTGGGGGCTGGATGAAGTGCTCTTCATGAAATTAGGATTAGTTAAATCTAATTAAATCTTATCTTTCGTTTGGTCACATATGAAAGAAAACTTACCTTTCTTCCTGCCAACTGTACATTCTCTGTTGAAAAGCAGAACCGTCTCGCTGGAGTCCACTTTCACAAGCTTTCCCCATGGTCGTTCTTTTCTGGGACCCTCCATCTCCTGGTTTCATGATTTGGAAAGGAGAAATTTAAAATTACAACGTAAACATGCCGCTGTTTCAAGTTTTTCTTTCTCCCAAAATGGATTTCTAACAGATGATGACCAAAAAGAAAGTAAAATTAATCTTAAGTGTAAAACTAAAAGTGAAAGAGTTAAATTATTCCATTAAAACACTTGATCGAAACATCAACCTAAACGCAAGTCAGCCAGAGCTTAAAATAAGCAACTGCAACTTTTTATCGTTAGATAAACAACATCAATCATAAGTAAAACACCACAAACATGATTTTTGAGTTACTGCTGTTTGGATGAATCGTTTTTTTTTTTTGTTTTTTTTTTGTATTTTTCAAGGTATAATTTGCTCCCGACAACGACTGAAACTCTCAAGCATTTTTTTAAATAAGATGATGAAGACAATAGAAGTTAACAAAATTATGCTAAATGACCAACCAGACGATAGAAAGCAGCTAACAAAACTTAGCTTTTCTGAGCATACCGATTATGGAGCTTTATTGACAAGAGTTTAGGCTTTTCCAACGCACACAAACTGCATGTCAACTTAATTGTTAATTATGAAATTTAAATGCAGATGATTTAATAGCGGGCTTGCGGTCTGATTTCCTCAGCTTCAACTCACAGACGCGTAACTTAGCTTCATAATAAAACACGCTAACACAGAAGCTAACGCTAGTAGCCGAAGACAACGCGTATTTTTACCCAAAAGCGCCCAACAACAGCGACAAACAGCCGCGTCGTTACATTTGTCAGGAAGGAGAAGAGTTGATTTTACCGTCAAAGGCTCAGTTTGTCGTCCCAGCATCTGACTGTGAGGGAACTTCTTGTCCTCATGTTCGAGCTGAGACGCACTTCCTGCCCTGTCGGCTGACATTAGTTTACCGTCATCAGCTGATGGAGGGGGGCGCTGCTCCGGAGCGGGGTACTGTTCCGGAGAGAAAGCAACCATTCACAATTATAATAATAAACACACAGGGATAATTATAGGTCCAGATGTTATAATATTATGAACAGTGGTCGGTGATAGTGGTAGTTTCTGTGCGGAGTGTACAGTGTTCTGAGTCTGTGTGCTGTTCATCCAGACAGTCAACTTTTACTCCTTGTACTGGACTTTGGACTGCAGTTAAATGGCTTAATAACTTCTATTAGAGACAGTTAAAGTGCATATATCAGATAATCTAGTCATCGTTTAGATATATAATGCAGGAATGCCGTCCCAGCTGGAAGGTAGAACTGGGTAACAGGAATTTTATTTACCGTCTTCTATGTTTAAATATACTGCCCCTTTCAGTTTTATTACTGTAGACATGAGAGGGTTTTTTTGGACCGTGGAGAAACAGCAGAGGTGGAAAGAACCACATTAAATGGAAATTTGAAAAGAATGGAACCAATTTTTTTTAGTGAGAAAATTAAAAGCACATATTCCACCCGCTCCTCCAGTTTATCTTAGTTGCAGGGAGCTGTAGTTCATTGTTTATTTGTCTAGCACATATTAGGATTCATTAGTACCGTACTCCGGATGTCTTTGTTGCTTTCAAGACAATGAATTAATGCCTGCTGCAGCCATTTTCATTAAAAAAAAAAAAAAAAAGCTGTTAAACTGTGCCACTGTGCATAGATTATCTGCTCAGCAACAAATAACAGGCAGTCAGCAAATAGCTGGTGCAGCACTAAAGAGTCGGAGTGAGTGAATGTTGGAATCCAGCACGCGTGGAGGTTATTAAATGACTGCTAATGACTGCTGGGCATGTTAAAAAGCAATTATTCATCAAAAAGTGATGACATTTCTGTCTGGAGTCAAAATAGCTAAAAAAAAAAAAAAGTCAATTACTGCAGCTTTAAACGGCTGTCAGGAGGTGATTGGAGCTGCAGTAAAAATATAAACCTTGTTCTGTTTCATATTAGCTGCATTCAGTGCGCCCACATGTACAGTCAGTCCCCCAGGTTCTCAGTAATGGCTCATGCTGAAAATGAATTACACATGCGGCTGGTTTTGTGGGACCGCTGACAATTTTAATATAGGATTTTATCGTCCAATTATACGTGGGCTGATCTTTCTTGTTTAAGAAAGGCCAACACATCTCTCTAATGGAAACTGCAAGCAAGTCCTTAATGCAGGACTAATCTCCACAAAACCCCCATCAATTCCCCGGCAGTGGATTATTAATGGGCAGTGTGGAGGCGGGTGAATACAGGGGCCTCTCCTTACTAATGCCTTCATCCCTCATTGTTAGATGTCTGGCAAGGAAAGAACACGCAAAAACGAGGTCGCTTCTTTAAGACTCATACCTACTAGCACGCACAAACAAAGCTATGTGGGAAATGACTGTATGTTTTGCTGAAGCGTTAGTGCCGAGCGCAGAATCCTCAGTTAAGGGTCACAGCAGCAAATTGAATGTGTCTCATTCAGCCCGTCACCCACGCTGTCAATCAGCGTTTTCCTAATTGGATCAAAGATTACTTGTGGCAGCTGTATAAAACATCAAACGAGTAATTAAATGAAATAATGAGAAAATAAGCCTTAATGTTGCCAGGAGGGAATGAGGCGAACTGTGGAACGTGATTCTGCTGTGCTCTCTGAAATTAGTGCTCTCCGGCTCGGGCTAATTGCTGGAGGATGTCCTCTTAACCGAGTGTGAAAAGCTGTGTCTAATTACAGCAACATTAATCAGGCATTAGCATGTTATCACAAGGTTAACTTATCAGGAGGGGCCCAGAAGCAGCTGGAGGTGCCATCTAGCCACCATGCATTGGGCCAGCAAGGCCACAAGGGGTAGTGCTTGCTCTTCCTATGAAGCGCTTCTCGGCTCCCCCTTGAAACACAGCTGGAACGAGAAGGCCACCATGTTGGATTGCTCTCCGTGTGCTTTTCAGAGGCCTTGGTGTGGAGCTGGAACATCCAGAATCAATAACAGCTATTTCCTGCTCAGCGTGGGGCAGAAATTAGAACATTTATTGGCAGGAAATTCAGATTTTGAGGTCATGATTGTTATCGTCTTTGTTTGCACAGACACAATAGGAGAAGGTTCTCTGTCACATGAGGAAATGTGCGGACTGACAGAAAGAGCAAAATCAATGTGGAGCAACCGTGTGCTCGCCGGAACGGTTGAGTCCAGGGTAATGAAAATTGACTGGACGGTGATTACATTCTAAATTACCTCACTCGTCAAATATGAATATAGACAAAACACAAACCAGCTCTGATTCTTGTTAAATAAAATGTGAAACCCATCTGCTGCAGCCACAACAAGCAAGTCGAATGATTTTATTCACATTTTTTTGGTTATGCTCTCCCTGAAGGAAAAAAAAGAACCCCAAATAAACCAAAGTAGGATGAAAACTGTGCATGTAACAGCAGAAAGGTGTGTGCTATTTTGGACTCATCTCACGCCAAAAGACCTGCATTTGTGCAGATTAAAGGTCATTCCTGGCAGCAGTTTGGTCCTGTGCCCTGACTTCATTACCAGCAGCTCCAGTGGAGCCTCATCGGGATTCCACCAGAGCGGAGGAGACGTACCTCCAGCAGACCTGCCAAAGGCGCTCATTTGTCAGAGAGGCATGGAGATCACAGGCCGACAAATCTCCCATGTCTCCCAGACTGTCGAGCTTTTCGCCTGCGTATCAAAGACAAAAGAGCAGAGCTGGAGAGCGGAGCAGCCGTTCCATTTAGAGATGGTCTGCCGTTCAAACCCCCCGAGCACACCCTTTGAAGACGCCTATTAGCCTGGGTGAGGGAGATTACAAGCAAATAAAATTACATTCATTACAATATTTGATTTCATAATACCCCCAGAATTATAATTACGCTCACACGTTTCATTTAAAAACCATTCGGCAGCAACAAAGAGTCGGAGATGGGAATGTGCAGGTTGTGTGTCAAACGAGTGAGTGCACATTATCAGGACTGTTTCACTAGAAGTAACAATAATGGGAGAAGAATAGAGGCACTAATAGAACGTAATCAGGTGAGAGAGTGGCATTTAATGATATGAAACATGGGGATTTCTTTTCATCCGGCAGGCTTTTGGTGCAAACACAGAATGCCCGGTGAAAAAAAAATGTCCATTATAATTTTAATAGCATTATATTCCTCCTAGAGGTTCCTTACATGTGCCAAGAGCTTGTTGAAGACCCACGTCGCAACCTTGCGTGTCTATCATGGTTGCATTAAAAGCATGCGTGGTGAACGCAGGCATATGCCGGCTGCCAACGAGCACGAGTGAGGAGACAAGAGACATTCTTGGGCGGTGCAAAAATGAGGCATGAGAAGAGCCAGCTTGATAGCAGTACTTGTTGTTCTGATGTGTTAAATAGCTGGCCTTCAACACCCCAATCAATTGCTGAGTGAGCCACTGTGTAGCCAAGGGTTGTGTGAGATAGCCAGATGGCTGGAGTCAATGGAGCCGTGCCTGGTCTCCTGCGTCACAAAGGGATGATCATGAATCTGGCTGCACACACTGGAAAAAAAAAAAGAATAAAAAAAGAAAAATTACACGAAATATTGCACCACAAGTGTGTTGCCTGTGACAATAAACTCAAATAGACGTTTCAAAAATGTGATACCGATTACAGCTGAGCAGCAGAAGAATAATAACGTTGTTGGCCATGGGTGGCTATCGAGCTCATTTTGGATTTGGCTTGCACAACTGGCTTGTCTGATGTGATAAGTCTAACTACATATCCCACTGTTTGTAATGATGTCTATCAAACACAGTGTGTTGCTGACAAAAATGTGCATGAATATAAGAGTGTTGGAGACTCAAACCACGCGTTTTGAACATGCTCCAAAACCCCTGGAGGCCTGCGTTGACTAAGCTGCAAAAAACAAAACAAAAAACAAAAAAAAAAAAGGAAATCGACTCTGCCAGCCTCATTGAAAGTGGAAGAACAAGCCCCTTAAGCTGTGACATTAATGAACACAGCAAGATAAGATAGAGTTTGTTATCTTGGAGCATGGAACTCCTGCTCAGATAGGAGATAATGGCCTTTCAAAGCATGTTTGCTGCCAGACAAATTTCCAAAGAAGTTTGAGAGGCAGGCAACGCCGAGCCTGGAATGCTGAGGAGCCCCACTGAAGCTGGTCTCAAGAGGAATATAATCACCATGGCCTTTGGCTGCTAGCCCTTTCGCACCTCATGTCATGAGTAGGGGTCTTTGTGTGTTGGGGTTTTAACTTGTCGATGACATAAAACACACGGAACTACACCAGCCGCCTTCCAGCGTTGAAAATATGCAATAAAAATCTTCAGCTTTCAGTGCACAGCTTTAGCTCACACCATAGATAGTCTACAAAATATGGGGAATGTGTTAAACTTAACTCACATTAAAGCAACAATGCAGCAGCGAAAACATTCTACATATTAATTTAAATATATTTTAAAACATAAAACTGAGAGATTTGGAAGTTTTTGGAAGATGATTCTGCTAACCACTCAGCACCCCCAACAGGGAATACAGTCCAATCCCTGTAAGTAAATCACACAAACAACACTTTATTCCTAATCTAAGTTTAAAACAGTTGCTTCACTGTTGCTGGCTTACAGTGCCTTTGGTTGTATTCCAGCTTAAGCCCTTTCTCAATTTACACCTTCATACTCAGGTCCTGGGTTTTTCATAGCGGGTCAGCCTGGTTTAATGTGGAAAGGTAGGATGTTTTATTTTCAAATGTGTTATTAA
Source organism: Pao palembangensis (assembly GCA_015343265.1). NCBI lineage: Eukaryota > Metazoa > Chordata > Actinopteri > Tetraodontiformes > Tetraodontidae > Pao > Pao palembangensis. The sequence continues at coordinate 32,893,771 of CM027081.1, read as the reverse complement.
TTCATAGGCTGTATAAACAACCTTTCCTTTTTGTCAATTTCCTAATTTCATGTTGGAAAGGAAATTCTCACACAAACACAGCCGCCAAGAAGTAGATGTAGCGTTCCTGCCAGCGTCAAGCTGAATAAATGCTTATGAATATACCCACACCACCAGAGGGGATGGACTAAATCGTAATTCTCATTCTGCGGCTTGGAAAAACTTCCGCCTTCCCGTATGCCAAGCAGCTCTGAGGCGATCCCAGTGATGAGCCAAGGAACGCTCTGGTAACTGAGCTCTGGAGAAATACGGTCACGGCAAGATCCATATTCAAATAAACTTCACTCTTGGCCCGTGCACACAAGCCATGTTGTCACCAGCTGGCAGTGCCTCTCACCGCCCCTTCAAATACTGAGCCACTTTTGATTAACGTCTCTATGGCTAATCATGTGCGCTGGCTGTGCCAAATTGGACGAGCCACGTATGGCCTCCATTTGCCTTGAAATCTCTTAGTTTTTAAAACCCATTCGAAGCATTCCCTTTAGACCACCTACCCCTCTCCAAAGTCTTCTCTTGTCTAGTGCCGATGCGCAGAACCTGGAGGAGATGAGTGACGGCACGGTGCCAGGCTGCAGACCCCTCAATGAAAGGGCTATCTCTGCCAGTTGCACCCAGCTGCAAAAATGTTGTTCGCTTTTACAGCTTGTGTACACAATATGGCCAGTGTGGGAGATTCAAAGGTTCCACAGAAGGCTGGAAAAATCCTCAAAACTGAGTCAAAATGAAAAACTTATTTTGGATGGTGGCTCTCCTGAGTGTCCTTTTCCGTCTCCGTTAACCCTCTCCTCTAGCCCTGCGTCAGACCATCAGAGGCTCTTCTGTAACTGATGTGCAGAAGAGGTGAACCAATCTGATACAGGTCATTGATCTGATCTGGATGTAAAGCAGCACTTAGCGACAGTGAAAATCAAACTAAAGGGATTAATGAAAAATATTCAGTAAGTAGAACCATCTATTCAATCGCTCACAGTCTAAATAGCAAGTATGCTTTTGCGCAATTATTAATCCGCTATTAATATACGTCTATGGGATGATACATATTTATAGATGTTATTTTTCAGTGAAAAAGTGAAGTGAACTTAATGTTAGTTTTTGGTAGGAACTGGGTATCAGCTAAGCTGGAATAGTTGAAAATTTGTCAGGCCTGAAAAGGTTATAGTGATGCTTCCCCATTCACAAGACTGTTTTGGAATATCATTCTGCCACAGCCATGGCTGTGGCAGAATGATATTGCAGGAATATTTGTCATAGGTCCAGAGGTGTGAAGATGTTAGACAGCACTTTGTCACTGGGGTCTGGAATTCACACCATTCGACTGTTTCCAAGTCAGCTCCTTCACTGCCGAGTGGCCTGGTTTCTGTCAGCTGCCCCCTGTTGACGCAGAGGGCTATAAAAAGATGGTAACATGGAAGGATGTTTGCTGCTAGCCTTTTTAGGCGGTTGAAACAACACACCCGCGCTACAAAGAGACCGCCGTGACAATGATCCACGGCCAAAGCTCTTGACTCGGTGCTCTCTCGCTGCGTTCACAGTTCAGATATAGTTTAGTGGTTTGGAATGGCTCTCATCAAGGCTGGCAAAACCCCCGCGGAGTGATGAGCTTGAACTCCAAGCACAGCCATGGTCTCCCAAATCACCAGGCCCAGCTGAGGCCCCAGCAATCCAAATGTGATCATGGTGGGGTCTCTCGTCTCATTACCAATCTCCATTTCAAAACAGCCTTCAAATGGGAACTAATGCATTAGCTCTCGCTGGGTGGAAAAGTCTAGGGAGCTACATAGCGGCTCAAAAATGCTTTCATACATGTTTTATCAGCGGGGGAAGAGTGAGCAAGAGAGAAAAGGAGCTTGGACTAAACCATTCATTTGTTGCCCATCTTATTAGCTTGGCACTGTGTTATTAGCTGCCATTGTGCTCTATAAAAGCCCTTCAAGGCCTGTCCTACTGTTTGGTGGATCTGGCCTGAGCTTTGTGCCAAGTAGTTTTTGGAGGTATCTGAGACCATGAAAATTCAATCCCAAACCCTCGGCATTGAGGATTAGCAGAACAATAAAACAATGTCTTACCTCAGATACCACCATATCCTATTAATTGGGATTAGTGTGCAGAAATGTGAAAATGTTGAAGAAAAAAAAAAAAAATTATGGAACGACTGCTTTTTGTGACAAGCTATAATAGAAAGCCCTGTTAGAGTGACATTGTTCCATCAAATGGGAAATGAAAAAAAAAAATCCTAATTCCAGAAAAAAAGAAGCACAGCTCTGGAAAAAGCTGACAATTGCAGAAGCTGTAATGACCCACCTTGGGTTGGACATGCTAGGCAATGTGTCAATTGATTCCTATCTGATGATGGACTGTGTGCTGAAATAAATTGACCTTGCCAGAAGATGAGTGAAATTGATGGAGCTTTTCATCTCCGGAGGGCCGTTCCACACTCAGCTGTAAAATAGATAGAACAGAGGACAGAGCGATGGAGTCATGAGGAAAATGTAAGGTATCTGTTTTTCTTCTATCAAAGCCCACTTGGTAAAGAGTATAAATTCACGGCGTAGCACAGTGGTGATAAACCTTCTGCTCCCTTGATCATTAGTTCTAGCGGCACAAAGTGACGCTATGGACCACTGATAGATTCTACATTTTCAAAAACACCTAACTCAAACACTGGGTTTTTAAATGGACACGATAGTAATTTAAATCTTACAAATTTGTCGGCCCCATTCTGGAAAACGTCCTTTTCAAGGAGTCTATTTACATCCTGCTGGTGTGTGTGAGACAGGGAAGTGTCATTGATTTTCATTAACACCCTTAATGACCTGGCCATGGTTTGATCCACGCTGTCAGCGTGGATACCATGGGATGAGATTGGCGGCTCTCACGGTGAACACTGGCGAGATGAGTAGTTGGGGGCTTTATCAGGATGAATTGGCCATTGCTGGGCACCTGGCAAGTGTAGTTGTGATTTTGTCGATAACAGGATGAGGCGCCTCAGGGCCCCCTCCGCGACTCACTCCTGAGTGCATTCCGGGCTCATTACAAAAGCAAATGAGTGGCGTACACGAGGAGAGGAAGCATATAAAAAAAGAAAAGCGGAGCCTCTTCCCCACTACCTGATAGGCCACCTCTCCAGCATTGCTTCTCTTAATGAGCCCAGACCATGGGTCAATATGCCACTGGGCTGCCAGTCAATACCGGTTACCTGCAACACAAACACTCAAAACCTGCTTTCATACAAAATCAATGTCTTCTTAGTTCCTCCCAGTATTGCTTTGGCCCAATCTTATTGATCTGCTCTGAAGAGCTCAACAGCCCATGTATGACAGATTATGGCCAAATGATCTGATAGCTCAGCCTTCTCTATCTACCAAGTGTGCAGGCTTTGCTCAAATAGCTTGATGTCTGTTGAGCAAATGCTGAAAACCTGGAGTAAGATTGCCCTTATCTGGGTTAGGAAAGACATTTGGAGTAGCGGATAAAACATGAGCACTAAATGTGTGACATTAGGTCCAAACTTTATTCCGTACATTTTAAACCATGAATGTTCAGTTTCTTTTTTTCTCTTTTTTTTTTTATTTAGCACGCCTAAAACTCTACTTGTTTTGTATACAAGAGTCTAAGAAAAACAACTGCACAACACCACAAGGTTGACAGAGAAAGTCCGTTAGCCGCCCGCTGTGTCCTCCATTTCTGCTTGGGGCTGGTCCAGTTTGTGACTTGGAAGTCTTAATAATTCCATCATTAGTTCATTGATAATACAGTATAAACACGTGATAATCCAAGTTCATCTCCGCCTCAACAATTCAACCTGTGCTCCTACTGTCCACTGACCACTTCTTCGGGGTATTGTGCGCTGCTTTGCATAGATTGCAGATGATTCGTCCAGGTCTCCCTACAACACCCTCTGGTCATAATTCCCGTTGGCTCTCCAGGCATGTCTGTTTCCATGATATTTGTAACGAGGAAGTAATTCTGCAGTGTTTCATTTCATTTTGTTTTTCTAGAAATGGTTAAAAAGGCTAATAAATGTACACAGTTTGCAGCGAGGGACTATTAACAAGTTATTTACATGGGTTTTTCTTTACAGAGACTGAACAAAGACCTCATAATATATATTTATCTGCATATCTCAAAGGCAAATCAAAATAACAAAACATGTAATGTAACATAGTACATTGTCATCATTGAGGATATCCTGGTACCATGAGGTTAAATTTCTGAAGTTGAAACCAAAAATCCAGTCCTTACATAATCATAATCATGGATATGTATCACAATCAACTGGGATAAATATTGTAAAACGTGTGACTAATGCACAAAATACACAAAAGTCATAGAAATAATATCTATACATGAAACAAGGATAGGAAATGTACAAACTCATTTCAGATTCCCTCTTTTTGCACAAAGCTGAAAAAAAAGGTATTGGATTAATATATTAATTATTATCAAATATTTAAGTCGGAAATAAACATACACATATATGTTTTATCTTAACCGACATTGCTGAGCCTCCAGTCCGCTAAAAAATAGTCTTGGCATGTGCTTAATCAGCATTACATACCTTTACTTTGTACAATCATACCCTTTCCTTGGGGGCGGTGCATTTTGTTCAGAGAAAGAGTTCAGATTTGTGAGTGCGTCTGTAAGATTTTGTGCACCAATGAGCTATCGAGCCTCTACCTCTTTGGGGTTTCGAGATGGGGAGTAGTCCCTTGGGTCCTGGGTGGTGGTGATAGGAGTAGTCCTCCTGGGTGAGGCTGGTCTGGCACTGCCGGCAGGCACAAGGGGTGGGGGTGCACTGAGTGCAGCGGTAGGGGGTGTTCTGTTCAGGTGGCCGTTGTGTCCTGTGGAGGGGCTGAGTCTCGGGTAAGGCATGCCACCTAAGTGCGGCATAAAAGGTGGCATATGGGGGAGATGGCCTTCCATGGGAGACTGGTGCAGTTGGTGGAGGCGTGCTCTGTCCAGCTCCTCTCTCAAATGGAGGCGCTCTCGCTCTTCCGCCTGCTGTCGCATCCTCTCGTGTTCTCTGCGCACCTCTAACAAGTGCTCCTGGTGTGAATAGTCGTGCGCCTCCCTCTCGCGGTAAGCACGCTCCTGATCATACACACTTGGGAAACGGTGTCCTTGTTCAGTCCTAAGCTGGAAGTCCATACGCCGCTGCAGGTCAAGACTGCGGTAGGCCTCTCTCAACGGGTCCCACGGAAAGGCAGGGTGGGGCAAGCGTTCTCTTCCAGCAAGGGGGCTCACCCCCATAAAAGGAGCCATGCGTGCCCGGTCTAGTGCACTGAGACTGCCCATCTGGGGCATGGCACTCATGGAGAGAGGCAGAGAGTGGGCCATGGGAATCCCGTGCAGGCCAGGGGCTGGGATGTCACTGCCTCGTGGTGAAGGAAGAGGAGGCTGTTGGGACAGTGGTGGATGATTGTGGTGTGGGTTAACAGGTTGGGTGATGTGAGGAGGAAGGGCTTGTGTGGGTGGCTGTGGGGTAGGCTCAGAGCTTACCACCATGACCTCCTGCTCCTCCTTCCTCTCCTCTTTAATTTTCATGTCATTTTTCACCTTGTGGAGGAGCTCGGGAGGTGGCGGCTCTTTTCTCTCGCTGTCCTTGAGTGTAGGTGGGGGCCCACCCGCCATCTTCATTCCCTGCTCATTTATCATGGCCTTGGAGTATGGAGAAGGAGATCGCTGAGCAGGCTTGATGGGGTCTTCAGAGGATCTCCTCTCGAGCATTTCCTTGCCAGGTGAGCGGCTCTCTTTCACTTTCACGTCAGCCAATGTGGACTCTCTGTGGCGTTCTAGCAGCTCCTTTTCTGCCTCGCGGACCCGGTCTACGCTGCCACTGTGGTGTCGACCTGAGTCGCTGGAGTTCTGGCTGTTTGAGCGAATCAGGCTGCTGATCTGGTAGCTGACCGGTGCAGAGGCTGGAGAGGAACGGTTGGAATGGCGGTTGCGATCCACAGAATCCCTGTAATGAAAACATACTTTTTCTAATATTACACTTCATTTTAGCAGAAATACATGAATTGCACATTTTCTGTTTGAAAACTTGAAAGAAGTTTTTCAGACGTTAGCAAACAACAGAAGCTAATTTGTCTCTCACCTGTCTTTATCTTTCTCTTCTTTGCCGATTGATGAGTCTCTCTTCTCTCTTTCTCTCTCTCTTTCCCGTTCTCTCTCTCTCTCCCTCTCCCTCTCATGGCTGTTGGCTGAGCTGCTCCTCTCGGTGTCAGCGGTTTTAGGCCACTGGGGCGGCGTCGGGAAAGATGGCGGCGTGCGTCGAAGTCTGTTCCAGGTGTCGTGGTGAGGGCTGCCAAATGTGGGCAGTCCTCCTGGCCCCTCCTTGGTGCCAAACATATTGTTGGACCCTGGAAGGAATGAAAGTAGTGTGGGGGTGAGACAACCATGGGATCCACTGTAAGTTAATTGGGCACAAAACCTTCTTGAGGACACATGCAATGAAAAAGACTCAGCAACAAAAGCTGTCTTTGTCTTTGTCTCTGGAGGTTCTCTCCCTGAAGCTGCTTAAAAGAGTTTGAGGTTAATGGCTCCCCCCACCAGAGAGAAAGAAAATTCTACCCTTTTATTTTTGGACAAAAGGTTCTCCTCTCTCTTTGTTGAAGTGGTGGAACAGGGGAGACTCATTTGCCCTCTGGAGTTTAGGGCTGTGAAAAGCCAAGGGAGACCTTAGCATTCCACAGCACATCAGTTTCAATCACATCCATTTTCACAACAGAGCAACTGATTTTGGAATACAAAAAAGAGGAAGGACACAGAGAAAGAAAGAAAGAAAGAAAGACAGACAGACAGAAAGAGAAGGATGTATGAGCGAGGAGAAAGCTCTCCACAGTGATGAAGTAGGGGCTTGTCAAATAATTAATTGATGTGTCTCTACCAACGGCAGACCTGAGTGTTAAAACCAGTGTGGAGTGGACACAGCTGTTGGACGGTAAGTTTGCAGTGATGTGCTTAAGTGCCTTGTTGGGCTTCCCAACGCTGCTAAGACACAGAAACTAGAGCTAAGTGTCCTGATTTTTTTCCTTCCCCTCCTAACCCTCCCTCTGGTCTAACTGCCCTCCTGTTCTGTCACTGGCCACAGAGTCCAGACTGAAGTGAGGAGGCGAGGGGGCCAGCGCTTACCAAGCGTGGGGTTGCCTAATCCTCCGAAGGCACTGCTTGAAAGGTTGCCGAGGCCGCCAAAGGAACTGGAGCGACTGAAAGGATCTGCAAAATGCCAAACAGGGATTAGCAAAAAAAAAGGGAGGGGGGTGCTCACCCCGACAGCGACCCATTCTACTCGGCTTTTTTCTTACAAGCGAGCTGGGTGTGTTTTAGCGCTGCCACCCTACAGTAGCCAGACCACTCGGACGCTCGATTCATGAACAATAACCTGATGTTTCCTGACCCCACTAGGACTGGACAAACAACGCGAATCAACGGGCAACACTTTTGGGTAATTAGAGCTAGGATGGACGGAGACCAAAGTAAGGCAGGGTGACTACTGGACGTTTGTGAAGACGGAGCAAAATCTCTTTTGCTCACAACAGCCACTAAATTGACTGGAAGATAGTTTATGTTTACCAGTAAATAATCGTTCAATCATTTATTTGCAGCTCTGGTTCAGTTCAGCAAAAATCCACGAGGAAATGCAGAAATCATTAACAGCTTGTGGTTTGAGGATTTTCAGCTCTGTTGCTTGTTAATATATCTGAGAATACAACAATGGAGAAAGCTCCCTTGTGTCGCACGTGAATTCCTTGCACAGAAGGAAAAACTACTCGCCAAATCCTGCCACATCACTGCACAATATTTTCATGATTTCAACAGCTTTTTAGAGTATATGAAATCAACTCGTCACTTCAAACCCGAATGCCATTTCAGTTAGAGTGATGGAAAGTAAATGAATGCATAAAAGTATATATAGAAAGCACAAACTAATCCAATACAAACCATCTTCCATTACTCCCAGACAAGCTATGGTTTTAATAACCCCAGAATCATTGCAGACTGTGTTATGACTCATACTGTAATTATATGAACGCTACACTTTCCATTACTGTGAACACTGAGTTGAGTCACGAAGAGCACAGAATGTCTGCAGCGGCCAGCTGGCCTCCATTTTAACCTTAACATGAACCTAAGATGAAAACCAGAAATAACCAGACGCTGTATTACACTTATAATGAGTTTTAAACATGGGTGGAATAGAGACAGAGAGTGTTGTAGAATGAGACTGAGATCAAGAGGATGAGTTAAAGGTATATATATTTTAAAAAATGAACGCGGTTTACTTACACTTACCTGCCAAATGGCTCGGGGGCAGGAAACCGCTTGGGTGAGGGGCAGGGCCATACGGGGATGGAGCAGGGTGGCCAGAGCCTAAACAGGAGAGTATGTCCATATTACACCTGTCCACGTTATCATCAATTTGTTTGTTTAATGTGGAGTTCCTCAATGGACCTATTTTAGGCCCTTAGTTTAATCACTTAATCATTTAAAGGTGATTTACTGCATCCTTTATAGCCATTTCTCTACTATATGAAATAAACAATTGTACAACATCCATATTAACTCTTCATGTTTAATTGCTGTTCAGGATTGGATTGTAACATCTGCTTCTACAATCTGTGCTTCCAGTATTTGCACTTGACTGTTATAATCTCTTTATTTAGCTGTGCGGTTGAGGATAATCACTCAGATCAACATATTGTTTCTGTCAGAACATTAGCCAGGTGCTGTTTAGACTGGTACAGCAGGCTAATGCCTTTTCACTGGACTTGTCTTGTCACGCCACACGAGCACTGGAGGGAAATAAACTCTTTTCAATTTCTGGTCCAAGATGGGACAGGAGCGTGAGATGATTGCTCTTGGGTTTATGAGCAGCATTCGCACTACTCAGGGATAGTAACAAACTTCACTAACTTAATTATCATGTAAGGCCATTATTAATTCATTAACTAGCTAACAAAGAAAAAAAAATACATAGAGTGTGTATGACCAATGTCTTAGGGATGCTGTAAGTGTAAAAAAAAAAAAAAAGAGAAAAATTCTACTGTTTAAATTTATAGTTCAGCTTTTTATTTCTAGTGATTTTTTTCCTTTATTCAAATTTTTCATATTCCCATGACAAGTTATATTCTGTCACTAAACAGCACTACCATCAGCCATGAATCGTTAATGAAAGAACCAATTAGAGGTGCGCTTGTGACCCACCACTGCATAATTAGCAGTTAAAGGCCTCTCGCCTCTCTGTTGCCCTCCAACGCAGGACAAATCAGTCAATTACCCACGTTAGAGACATCCATATTCATATTGGTATATCTGACTCATTTTACTGGCAAAGCATTTGTTGCGAAACAGTGAACATGACATAAAAGGAGAGAGAAAAAAATGTGATGTTTTTTTAAAGTGGCAGATGAACTGTTTTGAGAGGAGGCCATAAACGCTCATTTGCATAAAAACAAAGCTGGAAGGGAATCTCTGAAAATAGGATTATTTGAAGTGTTTGGTTTTAGTAGATGCGGTTCATGATGAGAAGCTGGCTGCTGGGAGACCCCACTGACCTGTGGAGGAGAAGAGGGGTCTTGCCAGGTCGTGAGGATAGGGAAACCCTGGGAAGACTCCGGGAGCTGGGGGTCGACTGAAGAGGTCCAACTTCCCATTCATGTCCAACTTGTGAGGATCCAGCTGCATTTGCTGAAGCCGCGAGAGGCGGAGAATGGGATCGGGAAACAGACAAAGAAAATTAGGTCGGCGGACAACAAAACTAAACATTGACAAGAGCAGACTGAGAAGGACTTATCCTCAGCTACACTGGGTGAAAGATCAGTGGGAGACAGATACTATGTCAACAAAAGCTCCTTTCTTGCCAACTGTGTTACAACAAATAAATGTAAGCTGATTAGGGACACTAAATCCTTAGTAACAGGGTCTGTGGCCCAGGAGGAACTGACACCAGTGGGCCACTGGCATTAGCATTAGCCTCTGTGGCAAGGCCATCCACTGCCAGTATTATTTGTGGGGAGAACCATTAACATTTATCCTCTTCTGGTTTGTAATTTGCTTTTTCCCACCCGCATATTTGCATGACTAAACATGACTTTACAGGTGAAAGGTCTCCCTTTTACATTGTCTGAGTCTGTCACCATTACTCTGCATCTACTTGAGATATCATTAGGCATCTCACGCACCTTCATTTTCTGCTGGTGGTGGTAAATCTGCCATGCGATCTGGACATGCACTGCGCACCACTTGCCAGGTTTCTAAAAATTTAGAGAGAAACAGTGATTAGCCTGTTGGCCTCAAAATAAGGATCTAAAATGGACTCTGGCATTCAGATTTTCTGGCCAAACTACAAAGTGGGATCATGTTAGAAAAATCTATCCCTGACCTGCCCAAAAGAGACATTAAATGCAACCCAAATTCTACACCTCATTGATCAGGGACTGCTGAAATTTTTACAGGTTGAGACTTTGTGGCCTGGCCAGAGAGATGAAACAGCAACGAACAAATGGACAGGGTGAGCACTTACTCGCACAGATGTCCGGAATGGATCCGTGATCTGTACAGAGAAAGACGCAGCGATTAGCACCACCAATGTCGGCACAGCGCTGAGGAGATAACGATCAGAAAAATGCCCATGAACACAATGCTTACCCGTGGATCCTTCTGTAGGAGTGTGTGAGGTACTGCCCCGGGACGTGCAGCCACATCAATAGGATTGGAGGGCTGATGGACAGACACAAAAAGAAAGAGATCCATGCAGATCAAACACAATAACATTAATATGTCCAAACAAAAAAATCACCCTCTCTTCCTATGATGTGGCGGTCACCAGTGCAAGGACACCACATGCTCAGAACGATGCAGGAAGAACACACCTTTGTGTTTGTGTCCCCTTTGAGGGACGAGGGGCTCGTTCAGCCATATTAACCCAGCCCTACTGTACAGCAGGGACAGAAAGATGCTGCAGTGTGACCCAGGTCACCAGCTCCCCAAACACACAAGCCACCCCTCCCCCCATGACTCGCTCTCCAAGAATTAACGGGGGCTTTGGACACACAAGACAGTTCCTTGAACCATCTGGAGGGGCATTTTACAAAAGCGTCCCTCCGTGGCAGAGCCTCCCGGGAATAGGGCCAGCGGATTTAGGCCAGCTTTGATTGGTGGCTTATACCGGGTCACAGCCGCTGGGCATCTGCCAGACACACTCATGTCCTCACCCCCTTCCTCTCCCTCACATCCACACTTCTCTCCTTTGCTCTCCTAAGCAGGCAGACACTGCTATTTTCTTACATTTGGAACAGTATGACAGCGTGCAACTGGAGTTGGGTCCAGGCAACAGTCGCATTGAGAGATTTCTGGATTTAAATCAGATAGTTTAGTTTGTTTCACAGAGTCCATGTGGGAAGTTTTGTGATGGGAAATGTTAGTATATTTGGACAAATTAATACCTTTTTTTTGTGTAATTTTTAGTTTTACACGGTCCAGATCTACATTTGAGCAAAAGAATAAAATTAAAAGCTTGGAAATAATTTAGGCTCCAACTGTTTGTGCGCTGCACTACCGGTATAATATTTAGAGTACGACTATTTAAATTTTACACTGAAGGAAGGCAACTTCGCCTTCAGTGCATATGAAGAGCCAAACAAAAAGAAAACGTTTGCCTTGAGGCGATGTATGCTTATCGATTGAATATGGGTGGAGGGGAGGGATATGGGGCTGACCTTGGGCTGGAAGGCTCCTTGCAGCGAGCTGAAGGGTCCAGAGTGTGGGAGCAGCGGGGGCATGCCTGGCATGGTTGGGGGGTAGGAGGGGAAAAACTGGGAGACACAAAATAAAATCAAACAGCGCTACAAACAGGACTCAAGCATATGCACACACAGATCCATGACCACGACACTACAAACGGCAACACTCAAATATGTCAAATATTTGCTTTGCCAAATGCAGTTAGCAAACAGAAACTAGAACGACCATGAGGAAACTCACATTTGAGTGTCTGATGAATGGATTGTCCAGTTTGGGGGTGTACTTGTCGAACTGGAAAAGATAACAAAAGAAAATAATTAGTGAACAAAAGCCCACAGAGTGACTAAAACATTTCATTATTTCTCCTTCTCTGTCTCTCACACACACAAAATAAAAACACATGATCAACATATTAACATCTGTAACTGCTATGAGGCAGGGCTTTGATCCAGTGTAATAAACCCCAGTAAAGCAGCTGGCTTGCACCAGTCATGGGTTTACTTCAACTGCATGGTCAGATAGGCCGTCAAATTACTCACAATACGGCTGCTTTTACAGGCTGCCAAGATGAAGACGGCCTGCATCATTTTCCAATTGAGCATACAGACACTGGGCGTAGACACCCATTTTTTTTGGGTTTCTATTCATGGTAAAAATTAGGAGAAACATGAATGTAATTGCTTTTGACTGCTAGATTTTTTTCTTTGTGTCGTTGGTAAAGGCAGGAGGGGACTTTCTGTAGAGCTTATCTGATTACAGACCAGATATTTATATTGCCTTGCTTCTATTTGATTGAAAATTAATCATGCAAATAATATTTGGAGTGGTGAGGAGCATCCGAGCGCGACAATACGATCTGAAATGAATAAACATTTGCTGTGGTCAACCTCAAGCGCACCAGGACAATCTTAATTTGAACAAACAGTGTCTGATCATGTCCTGTGCACATGGGAGGGTAGTCGGTAAACTGAGAAGGACCAGAGGGAGAGAGAAAACGGGGAATGCTGCCCATGCATGAATAGCAACTTTGTGTCTGTTCCCAAGCCAATACTGGCTCTCTATTTAGAAGCAGGCTAATTACAAGTGACAGTAACGTATTCCTGTTTTGTAAATACACAAACCATTTGCAGGTACTTTTCATGAGTGTTTTCACAAAGTGCTCCAGGCAGGGTTTACGTAAAGTAGGAAAATGAGCGGCTATGAATCAGTGTTTCTGTGTGCAGTGACGCGGGTGGTTGGGGGGGAGCAGGCGTAGGGCTTGGCCAAGCTCGCCGATGGAGACGCTGGGTTTGGATCAGGGGCCGTCTGGTGAAGCGAGGCCATTCACATCTGCGCGCAAAAAAAGGCTGTATCGGCAGCCGTGGGGTTGGCGGCCTTGTTTGTGGACGATAATGGGCTAAAATCAACGACAGATAGCCTACTGAGAGGAAACACAGAGCCAGCTTCCGCGCTCATTAAACAGCTCCTCTGAATTTCTGAAGGCGCGGCGTATTTAAAGTCTGATGCCCAGCATTTGGTGCTTTTATAGCCTTGTAAAAGGAAAGAAATGAAAAATAAGACAAAAGAAAAACTCTCGCACTTCCAATTTATGGAGCTTAGTACACTTTTACAGGAAACATCTTTGGCCAGTATTTCATCTTACGACAGTTTAGGGAATTCCTTAACCAAGGACACCATGGGAAGGGGTGAAAAAGGAACTTGGTGCTGCCATTTGCAAGCCAGCTGCTTGGAAGCATTGAACAATAAACAAAGATAAAGGCTTCAAAATTTCATTCATCACAGTCGTATAGAGCTGAAACACGTCCAGAGAGCGAGAGATCTTAAAGACAGAGACAAAAAGCAATTGCACGACTGGGCCATATTGGTTTAGCCTTTCATGACATTACAGTGAAAACAACCACAACATCATCATCATCATCATCATCATCACTCCTGATCCTCTGAGCAAGAATGGCAGAGAAGAAAAACAGCATTGTTACTGAGGGGAGGAAGGGAGGGGAAGAGGCATACGTTAAATAACACAGCTTCAACAAAGCAGAAAAAAACAACAAACAACAGAGGACATTAATGGCGGTCTCTGACTCCAGCGTAACAAAGCCAGCGGTGATGGGGGCCAGTATATCACGGCTACAAAATGCCAGCATTAGGGAGATGAGGAAAATCGCCTCTTTCATCTTCAAAGACAGGAATGTGTGCTGGATATAATTCCTTCCATGTCAGGTAATGAACAACAGAGCCGGTAATGGCACAGTCTCAGCTCTTATCAGCCACTGTGCAATAAAAACTAGCGCTTTGATTTCTTATGGACGGGAGGGAGATAATCTTGGGATAGTGCTTAATGGAAGGAAAGGCTCTTAATCAGAAGCTGTGGCACAATGGCTACATGGGAGGGCACTACAGAGCCTGAACATGAGATGAAGTGTCAATTTTGTTTGAAACTTCAGATTTACTGATCTTCAGAAAGATAGGCACCAAAGCAGTTACGGCCATTAGCGACATAGCTTTACAATGATGTCATCGTCCTTCATCTCCAGTGAGCTCATTCGATGCTTTATAACCTATAAACCCTAAAAGATATCCCTGCTTGGTTTCAGTCTCTTTTATAAGTGTGTTACCACATGTTTGGCCCTTGTGGCCTGTCAATCCCTAACCCTTTATGATTAAACTTGACTTTTCAATTTTCATGACCTTTGCTGCTGAACATTATGGATAAAATAGTATAATCCTGGCCCGCCTGACAATGGTTTATATAATGTTTTTATGTCTATATCTAAATATATAATGTATTTAGACAGTTAGTGTTAGATGCTGGGGTGTGTGTATAAGATGTTGGCGGCCAGTCTCGGCTCAGCATTTGTCGTTTCCCAGCATGTCTGGGACAGATGAGACGTCCAGCTTGGCAGGTCTTAAGACTCCAGCGGATGGACAATATGCAGATATCAAAGATCGAAACCAAATTTCTTGAAGGGACAAGGGGGTTTTCTACATCTACAGGGGGATATTGACTAATTTTGGGGGAGAAACTGATTAAGGAGACCTACACAGGCGGGTGGGTGGGTGGGTGGGGAATTAGGGGAGCTTTTTCGTTACTTATCCTCACATTTCTGGCTTGGGTACGCACCATAGGGGGTGCGGTGGGCGGGGTGAGGATGGCAGCCGGGGGCAGACTGGCAGGGAAGGGCGTGAAGGTGTGCTGGTGGGTGTGTTGGTGCTGGTGCATGTGCTGGTGTTGGTGAAACTCAGCCCTCAGGAGCGAAACGGGGGCTAGTGGCGAAGCGGGTGGCCCCCGGCCCCGCTCTGAACTCTGAACCAGGAAGCGGTTGTTCAACTCCTGCCTCAGGAGGTCATGCTCTGTAAGAAAGGAGAGCGGGGGTGGGGTGGGGGGGAGAGCAAGGAAAGGAAACAAGGGGGCGGGGAGAGGGAAGGGACACAAGAAAAAAAAAGGCACAAGCGCCCAGTCAGTCTTCACAACAAGGATAAAGAGAAGAAAATAGTCACCTGGCATTCTCTGTTTCTCCAGCTCATGCTGTGAGGGTTTTCTACGTGGGGACTCATTGGTGGTGGTAACAGAGTTGCCTGTGACAATGTGCCAATCAGAATCCCCGAATGAGGCTGGCAATACATGATTGGTTGGTTGAATGATATCAACAGGCTGGTATCTAAAGACAAGAGAGAACCAAGAGTCATCCCAGCAGAAAACACACACACTCTTACTCTTGCCCTCCACTACAGCGTCAGCGCACAAGCAGCATATTTATTACATGTTTTGAAGACATCAATGCTGGAGACATTTCTATCCTTCAGCTGCAGCGTAAAATTGCCTGCTTTCATTAAACCGTTGAAACCAATTATCAAATTGTTACAAATCATCCATTGCTAGCAGGAGAAAACATAATTCTGGTTATTGAGGTTGCATCAGATTGCACCATTTTTCAACATGTGCCTGTCGACTCGCTGCTCTCAATGCGCTGAGGATGTCTCCAGCTGTGATGACCGCCCAGTTGTAAGCTGACATTTTCCGGCGACGCATCCAAGCCTTTAAAGGGTGACCTCAGCCCTGTCATGTTTGAAATCTAAGCTCCAAACCAGTCCATCTTAGAAATGAATCCATGATGTTCTTCACCACAAGTGAGAATACCACCAAACATTAAAGCATGTGACTTGTGGGAGACGCATCACAGCATCGCTTTTAAACAGAAAACAACACTTATTTATGCTCCGTTTTGCCCACAGTGATTTGTGCTCGTTTTAAATTATTGAGGCCGTGCTTCGCCGCTAATACGACGCTACAGCGACCAAAACTGCAGTATTGCAAATATATCATAACTCAATCTGCAAAGAAACTTTAGAACATATGGAAAGATGATTATAAAAAAAAAAAAAAACTCATTTTTTTCTTGTCCTAAATCTGTAGGAAGCGATAAACCTACACTGAAACCTACATTTAGCAATAAACACTGATGAATTTAACAACAAACCTGGGTATGTACTGTGTTCCATCAAAACAAGAAAAGAAAAACTGTAATAGATGAGCACTTACCACAGCAGCTACTGAGTATGAACAAAAACTGGTAGAAAAACAACACTTAAGAAGCATTACAGTACAAGTTAGGGCTGCACAATCAAGCAGACCGTGTGATTCTTCCAATCAGATCTAAATCACACTCATTGCTCTTCAGAATTGTTTTGGTCACACAGTGTTAATTTTTACTGGAATTCGTACAAAAACACTCTAGAACCTCTCAAGAAGATTTTCTCTACATCACTGTAAGATGCCAATGTTACACTGGGTTTTTCTATATTTTACTTGTTCACACATCACGCTGAGGCATAGCAATTCAGACTATTTTAAGGTTAATTGTACAGCCCCAGGCAGTCAGCAGGCATTGATATTTGAACGCTGTGTTAGGCCTAAATATATTTTTGCCTAAAATGCACAAAAATACAGCCTGGAATAAAGAAAATGATCACAGCACTACAGAAACCGCTATTCATATATTATGATACCCTGATAAGGTTGTATTATCATTGATACAGTCATTTTCCTTGTACCAATAAAACATCGGTAACTATGAACAGTCAGTGTTGAGAAAGCTTTACCTGGGTAGGGGGTGCCGGCAGGGTGCCCAGGCACCACTAAACTGTTAGTTGGTAAGGTCGGTGGTGGTGGCAATGTGGCTGGGGTTGCGAACATGGCCGGATAGCGATGCGCCGGGCTCCGTAGGGATGAATAGTGCGAGGTAGAGAGGTTGGCGATGGACAGGGGCAAGGCTGTGGCCGAGGACGGGAGCCCGCTGAGGTGGTGGTGAGGGGAGGGGGGCAGGTGCTGTTGTTTGGGAAGAGCCACTGGACTGCTGCGGCTGTGGCTGATCCAATGAAACAACAGACAATTGTATATTAGAAGGACTAGAAGGACTAGAAAAGTTCTGAAAATGAGCTCAACATGATCGTTTAATCAATTCTAAAGTGTTCAGTGCTCCACACGCTGTACCTGAACTATGTAAGAACTTCACTTATAGCATCTATTACCTATAAATACACATCTACAGGTTGAGCTGTAGGATGAGCAATTGTTGAATGTACCACGATGTTCAATGAAAAACAGTCAATCTGAAGGCTGGATATTGCGAGTTGTTTTGTTTGGAAATCAATATCTGAGTCAAGGTAGTGTTGAATTGAGCGTTATACTATTTCTTTTTGTACTGGACTGCATTATATCAATTTGGAAATTGCTGCAGTTGATTTTATTCCTGTCGTTGCTGGACTGGTAATACATAACATATTAAAGGACAGTGCCTGCAGGGAGGAACGAAAGCTTCTCTGGCTGTGGTTGCACAGAAAAACATCATTGTGCCGTTCAAGCATGGAAAACACATCTCAGTAGTGCTCACAAAGCGAGGGTAAATAATGCACTTTTACTCCACAAAGTGAATATTTTGCAAAACACATACACCCAAATAGCACAACACAAAACAAAAAAAAATGATATATTGGTATACACGATCCATGAATATGCTAAAAGCATGTTACTGACTCTTTTATGATGACTTTTCATCATGATATCTTCTAAAACACACTTTTTGGGTATGTTTTGTCATTATTTCAGAGAATCCAGTGTGTGTCTGCTGTACCCCAACCTAATGTGCTGAGGTAACACCAACCTGATGTCGTGGAGGCTGCTGTACAGCGGGTGATGCACCTGGTGGCTAATCGGCCCCGCGTGGTGCTGTGGCGGTGGAAGAGCGCGAGACTCCTGCTGCGAGTGTGGATGAGAAGGGTGGGGCTGGGGGCGGGGCGGCAGCCTCAGCAGGGGAGGGGTAGGGACAGGGGGCGGTGGATGCTGCTCCCTCTTGACGCTGACGGGAGGCGGTGTGGGGATGCGTGAACTCGGGGGCTCGAGGGGCGCCGCCGCTGCAGCGGGGGCAGGGGAGCCCGTAGGCGCCGAAGCCGGGGTGGGGCTGGGCACTGGAGGTGTGAAAGGCACCTCGCTGTTGCTCTGCTCCTGGCTGCGCTGGAGGCCTGAGACTTTAGCAGAACTACAAGTCTTGGACTCCGGACTCTCATTCGTTGGCGCACCTAAAAAAGAAAAGAAGAAAGAATTTGATATTTCGCCATTTGTCAGACTGTTGCCTTTATAACAGACGACACCATTTTCCCAACAAAAAACATAGGGTTATTAATGAATTAAACATCAGCTATTTTCATCCTGCAAAATATTGTTCCAAAGTCCCGTGCCCAAGGTTCCTTGTTTCCCCTCTCCCTAGGTTCCATTAAGTGTTTAATCAGGTCGTTTTCATGCTCGACTATAATCAGATGATCCAATTTCTTCCTGCAATCCAGTCAGTGTGAATAAATCACAGCTAATTAAAGTTAAATGTCTGCCCCTATTCAGGGCTTTGCTGAGCACACAATCTGGCATGAAATAATTATGTTTCAATTGTTCTGTAAAGGGAGATCGTGGTCCCTTATCTTGGCCTCTCTGCCACTTCTACTTCCTATCCCCTCCTCCTCATCTTTCAGAGGATTGGGGAACCCACAGTAAAGCACTCTGAACTTGACCACTTTGTCTTTGCCATTCATAAGAACTCTTTTAAAAGATATGAGCAGCTTTTACGAAAGCGTAGCCATTACCTATACCGGGGAAATGGCTGTAATTACGTGTTATTGCAGTAGAAAAGTAAAAGAAAAAGCAATTTTTTACTACTTTTTACATAATTATATCTCAATGTGCCCACATTTTCTTTTTTGTAATGAAAAAGACAAATTTAGCAACCTTACTTTGTCTTACAGTAAAATGAAAAACTAAATGAGTTACAAAAACCCATTAGGGACATTTTTATAGGCTCAGAAATATCACATGTACTGAGATTAAGACAATTATTGCACATGGACATAGAATTCAGTAATGCCTCTATTAGAAAAAAAGTCTGGTCTTGAGGGAAACAAAAAAATGAGAAGCGCTGAGAACTGCTGTCAAGGCAGTGCAAACTGGACGTGCCGCCCACTAATGGAATATCCAGTCCATATTAACAGCCTGCTTAATCTTTCAAGCACCATAACACCCATAAAAGCCCAATAAAAAGCCATGGTTGAGCTTTTTATTGATTTATTTTTTTTACTTGTTGAGATTCCCTTCCTTTGGTTCTTTGCATTTTATGGGAGAACTGAGGCATGCTACAGTGTCATGATTTTCTAATGAATTCTGGGCTCCAGGCACATACAGACTTCCTGATTTTATAAGGGTCTGGCTTTCACTTCAAACCGTTGGTGTTCTCGGGCAGACTAACGGGCAAAAAAGCACATATCCATAGCCAAAATGTCGCTGCTGGGTGATGTTGCCGTGGCAACGTGTTCTTCCAGACACAATGCAAAGCAAGTGATACAGAATAAAGTCTCCCAATGACCACCAGAAGACAGAAGGGTCTCTCATACTAATGCTGTGAAGCCAGGACCACATCGAGTGCCTGGCTTATTTTAATGATGATTCTAATAGGCTCTAATGGAGGCTTGGGCCAACCCGTATCCTATTAAAATCACTAGAAGCCAGGACATCTAACAATACGAGCGTGCACACATGCACAAATATGCACAAAGATGGAGTCAGAAAAAGGGCGTCATTACAGCGGACTTTGTAACCCTAATATCTTCATTTAGTAAAGGGCTGGAAGACAGAAACATAAAATCTACAAGAGAAACAAAAAGGGTGAACTCTAATAATGCTATTTAAATCCCAACATGCTCAGTTATTGTGTCACAGTCTTTTCAACGAGACATTTTGAGCAAGAAAACAGGCTGTCGAAGTGGCTATGGCTGGAAACTCAGTTTTTTCTATGTTTTAATCACCTGTGGCACCCATTCTGCATGTACTTAAACATGCTGTAACAAATCATCACCTCCAGAGGACAGAACGTGGCTGCGACCTTCATGCACTATGTCAGCCAATGGCCACGTGCTAGACTACCGCAGGCTTTCAACACCGACTCCTTGCGTCGGAGCTCCCTGATTGTCAAGCATTTTAGAAAACTGTCAAATTCTGCGTTGTTGTTTTGTGTTTCTCTCCCCCAGAAGTAGAAAGCATTTTCCCTACAATCACATATGGAGGAAGACAGTCGGCGAGCGACAGGCAGTCATGTGAAACAAATGCTGCACCAGGGTCTGTACAAAAAAGCTGTGTCCTAATGCCCTATCCCTGCAAACCTGAGCAGATGGTTTGTGGGGTTAGTGCACTGGGGGACAGGGACCGTCCCGAGGGAGGTGTTGGCAGGTCTGCTCACCAGATGACATATTATCCCGGTATTGATTTATTTTTTTTTTTATAGCTGATTCTTTGGACTCGCTTACTCAGGGGAATTGGGCCATAGCCAGGGCACACGTGCCTGCATTTGTGGCGCACAGGCTGGGTGGTGGGAGGCTCTGGGGAAGAAGCCCAACAGAGCTGAAGATAGCCTTGCGACCGCAGGTCACTGGGATCTGCTGGGCATAACTGATGTATCCTGTGGGGACAGTGAAGGCAGAGTTTCACAACTGTTCCCGCCTCTAGTGTCACCTTCATTGGTGACCCTACTTGCCCTGTAGAACATCTGCAGAGCTGGCACTGGTGCGGTCCAAAGTGACCAGATGGCTTAGTTTGATATGGCTTAGACAAATATGGAGTAGCTTGACCCAAGGATTGCCCTAGAAGGGCTGTCATTATCTCAGAAGACAAAAAAAATTAATATTTCTTGCGACGAAGATATCCTGTGTATATACAGTATATAGACAGATATAAGATTTTAATCCTAAATGTTCACATTTTCCATCCAAACCATTTGATTGCGACCAGAGGGGGTGTGCCAAGACCAAAACAAGGTCTGAATATTTCGGCCTCAGCTACAACTCTCTGCACCAAAGTGAATGCAAATAAGCATGTTTTATGACATACCTGCTTACCGGCACAACGTCAGTATAACCCATAGCTAGGGCAACTATAACCTGTATGCAAAAAGCTTTTTCAAATTAGATTCAAGAGTATGCAAATTCTTCATGTGACAGAAAAGGTTCGGGCCAAGAGGAGCTCAGTCCTCATTTACCAGGCAAAGACTGAGGTTCAGTCCCTCCACGGTTATGCCAATGTGAAAACAGGCGTAGAACAGATCAGCTGTATACACGAGGAGGCAGATATGTAAATATAGTGGAATATGCTGAACATTGGCGGAGCATAGACACAGTATGCAATGCACAGTGCATCCATTTGTCTCCTGCTGGCTGGTGTCGACAGAATTCTTCTGCTGGTCATCAGGAATGAGCTCAACATAACTTATTTTGGAACTTTTCTAGAGGAGCGACGTGAAGGAAACCGGTTGGAACAGATACTGGCAGAAGGAAATTAACACAGTAAACAATCTATGCTCTATTACTGCGAGGAATTCAGTCTTTAAAAGACATGAGGGAGGGGTCTTTTGTGGTACCACAAATTTATTTGTGCGGTTGGGACACGTGGTGTGCTTCCCCTCACGATATTTATGGAGCCTAAAGCATCTTCACACTGGTAACAAGGACAGCCAAGGCAACGCTTCTTGCAAATCACTCAGCGATGTTAATGGGGGACTAGACAAGTGGAAAGCTGGCCAAGTTATCCAAAGACTGTGGACAGCTGGCATCGCTAATTTTGTGAGTGTGTGTGTGTGTGTGTGTCTTCACTGCAGCTGACAAAAGGAGTGGATAGCAGCAGAATGGAAATGGGTGTTAAGCTAGCACATTTACAGTCAAAGCCCAGGCATAAATTGAGAACCTAATGTTCATTTCTGGGAGTTGGCAACTCAAGCTGCAAGATGAATCAGTTTGTCCTACGCATTTCACGTCCCGATTCCAGTACCTGCCATATGGTGCAGGACACATATGCCATTCACTTCTCACAGCACATATGCCAACGTAATGGATGAGATGTGAAGTACATCTTCAAATCAGAGAGGAAAAACGGAGAGAAAGATAACCAACCAAGATATTAATGCAGCAATTCTGTTTTCTGCGATGCTCAAACTGCCTCAGACCTACTAGGATTATCTAGTATTCCTTGACCTAACTGATCAAAACTGCACTTATTAGTGGCATGTACCCTGAACCATCAGGAGAGTTGAAGATACGTACACATAATACGCACACTTCCCCTGCTCAGGCCTGACTCATGAGGGCACACCCCTCTGCGGAGCTGTTTCCAGATTTGATGTGTTTTGGGAACCGCGGTCTCAGCTTCTTATGACCTCGGCTCGGTCGCTGGAGGTCAGTGCCACGGGGGCCCTCTGACATAAAAAGCTGGGCATTTTGGAACTCTTAACTGAAAAGCTGAAGTCTAACGGCTCCTCTGACATGGCCCAACCTGCCAGCGTGGAATTTGACCCCTTTCACTGTCACTGACCCATCACTGACCCTTGTGACCGTTTACCCCGAGGCTGCTCCGGACCAACAGCCAGTTGGGGGCAGACGGGGCAGCCTTCGGGAGTTATTTGTGCGATGCAGTGAGCACGAGGCTTATCATTTCATTAATTAGAAGGACACGCCTGCCTGATGGGCTTGAACGCCGCAGCAGCAGCTGTCTCAATTGATTACAGCGGTGGACGTGGTGCTGCAATTATCGAGGTGACTGGAGACAACGCCTGCCACTTCTAATAAAGGTCTTAACTCCCGCTTCCCACATCGCTGTACAGTGGTGGGAGGACAGTGGCAGCCTCCCTGTGTCTCCAATACCTTTAAGACCTTTTCAGAGCCTCTCCGTGGGCAGCCGTGGAACTCAGTGTGGGCTGTAGTTCTTCCACAGCGTGTCAGCTTTACTTAAGCTCACATAATGCCTGAACAGTATCACTTCGGTGCCCCACAGGAAAGCATCCTCTATTAGCCCACCAACTGGCTTACAATCTGCAGAGAACAGAAAGAGGAATGGCATAGAATAAGAGAGAGCAAGAATGAGCTGGAAACAAAGGATTGCCAGGAAGCTTTAAGTCTGAGTCGAGACGGAGCGAGCCAGTGTTCAACAATGTAAACATAGGTGCTGCTTTTCAGCCTCATTTCATGTATGAACATGCACCAAGCCCACATGCCTCTAAGTGGATATAATATTATCTTTCAGAGCCGTACTGATTACTTCTCAATGGAGGGGAAATGGCTTGGTGAAAATCCTTCAACAAATCCTAAGTGCCATGACAGTGGGCTGAAAGAGCCTGCATGTTTTTCTTTTCCTCCTCCTCCATCTCTATTTTCACTCCCCTCTCGAGAAAAACAAAGCAACAATTGGAAGCTGACAGTTGCAGCCCATTCGCCGTACCTCTTTCACTGTTTTGACACATGCAGCCATTGTTACTTAGATGCCCTGAAAGGGGGTAAGACAAACATCTGAGTGGACCTATCATATTTCCTCTTTGCAGATGCAAACAACTGCATGTCGCAATCAGCAGCTTGGGCTCGAGGTTTGCTCCAGCCGCCCACCTGCTTCATGCAGACACAGGCCATTCTCATAATATTAATTTATGCCTTGACACAGACGGGACCGCCGAGGCAGTGTGGTGGTATAGTATCGGAGGGAAGATCTGTCCTGCTCAAACAAAAGGGCGACACTGAAATCCTCAATTAACCAAAGCATTTCTTATTTTTAATGCAAATACTGTGAATAATCCTATTATTATCACTATCCCACTCCTACTTATAATGAACTAACGTGTAGCCATTTTGATTTTCACCTTCTTCTAAGAGTTTGTGAAACTGACCCCCACGGAGATGATACCGCTGGGACAGGATAAGATGTTACGGACATTTATCTAAAGATAGCAAGCTATCAAATAACGTGCTTGTACTTAAGTTTCACATATGTGCAGGCCCCCAAGGAAATGTGCTCTATAGACACGGTGATGTAATCAATGCCTCTCCTATAAGAGGATCCTGCTTCTGGGTTCTTCTCGGGGTGCTGCTGGGTAATTAGGCTTACAGATGGAGACCGGGCAGCTGCTGAAGACCAGACTGGAGCTGCCATTTTCCCCTGCTAATAGCCACCTGCTAAAGAGCCATGTTCTTATCAACTACTGCTCAGGCCTTTTTTTTCCTGCAGCAGTCAAAGCATTACATGTCTTCAAATACTACAGACTTTAAAAAAAAAAACAAAAAAAAACTTAGTGGGTCCTGGCGGAGACGTTAAAATAGCTTTCATGCAGGGCTTAGTTAGATAAACACATAAAAGCCTCTGACAAGACTTCTCCTATATTTTTTTTCCAATCACTACAACAGATCATGAAAAAACATGTTCTTACAGAAAATACTGTATACATATCAACATCAAGCAAACTGTACAAAAATTACTAAAGTTAATAAGGAAGTAAACAAATGTTAAACAATGTAAATATCTTTGTTAATTTCAGAATATTTCAGAGGAAGAGGGACAACAGGGGTGCGTATCAAGTATGCAAATATTTGCCATCCTTTCTTGCACATCATTCATCAGTATTCATTAGACGAAGAAAACACGACTGGAAAAGAGGGATAAAGTGACCCCGAGTAAAAGGAGGAAGTGGGAACAAAGGGCAGGACATGATCTTAACTAATACCTGGGTACGAATGGACGGACTGCTGCTAATCTAAAGCAGCATCTTTCCTCACATCCTTACACACGCAAGCACGTGCACGCACGCACGCACGCACGCACACACAGTCCTCACTGTGGACCAGAATTGGAAAAATAAGTTTGTGAAGAAGTGATTGACTTGCAAAGGCAGTCTGAATGCCTGTCTGTCTGTCTGTCTGTCTGTCTGTCAGTGGCGAATCCACAGTGATACTGGAGTGTTAACTGGGTTCCAAAATGAGCCGAATCACTTCTGAGATGAAGACAACATCAACAAAGAAAAGCAACAACACAAAGCCCCAGGAAAGTGACAGGCAATAAGGACCGAAAACCAGAGCCAGAAATGAAACAAAAGCAAACAAACACCGTTTCTATCAGCTCCACATATTTCAGACAGCAGATGACAAAACAACGACTGAAGAGTTAGAGGAATCAAAATCAAGCTGCAGAGTGTGTCTGACTGTTTCATGAATCCGTGTCAAAGCGGAGGCTCCACGCTATATCAAACCCTGTAAATTCTCCCGAAAGGCGCCCTCTCTCGCTTCAGCAGCCTGCGCCCGGATTATTGTGTACGGCTAAAAGGTAAGTGCTGGGAGTGTCACACTTGAGAATGTGTTTTAAGCACCATAAAGTATCAAGACCCAGATGGCTCATCCTTCCTGAAAAACACATCCACTCTCGCTGAGCTCCAGCAGCACCTGCTACCAGGATTAGGTCGGTGCTCCACCGAGCCTGCACATTAATACTGGGTACAGCAGCTGATATGGAGCCCAGGGCACTTCAGCACTTGCCCCACACTTAACAGCTGATAAGTCAATATCTGTATCATTACTGATAGTGATAGCTCCTTATTGATCTTTTTCACAAACACGGGGAGCTACAATTTTGGAGCCATTTGTCACTGTTAACAGGTGTGGTCTTTGGAATGTAGATATCAAGGCTTCTGATTCTGAAGATGAATGTTTTGGTTATAAGCTCCACAATGAAAAAAAAACACAAGAAATCCCATATGGCCAAAATACAATTAGGAGGAGTATTTGTAACAATTCACATGAGGCTATCACAGAGGAGGGCAAACTCAGGCCCGGGGGCCACATGTGGCCCAATGAACTATTTAATCCAGCCAAAAACCAAATTAAGACGGCTGTCATCTTTATTGGTTAGAAGAAGGTTCAGAGCCCCCCTTCACCTAGCATGCTAACATGTCCTCTCAAAGAGGTGGGGCCAAACATCATTTGGAGCTTCATCATCCATCTCTAGTTGGACCAATTTACAGGCTCTTCAAAATATTTTCTCTGTCAATAGTACATCAAGTACAATCCATTTTTAGTTAACCTCCGATCCTCATTTGGGGGGTTAGTTTCCCGCACCACCTGGCCGGCCCGTTCATCAAGATCTAAATCCCAGTGTGGCCCTTCACGCAACATAATTGCCCACCCCTGGGCTATCGGCTAGATCATATAGCCGCGTAGCTTTTGCCCAGGGTGAGGGCTCTGAAAACACATCCCTGTGGCCACATGGAGCAACAACCCAAAGCAAACACTTGTGAAATAGCAGTCCCTTCAACACAACAACACTAACCCAAAGACCAAGGCCAGGGAGGCTGGAGCGCATGCTCTGCTGAATGGGGGTATTACAGTAAGTCAGAGGCCACCAGGGGCCTCACTACCAGAGCCCAGAGCAGGGAATTCACCAGTAGCCAAAAACAACAGCCAAACTGATGACTGCTTCAGTATTGCAGGAAACCACACTGTGCGTGTTCTTTTATTCCGAAATGTTCCTTGAAATAACAAAATATAAACCCTCACGTCTGAGCAAATTACCGACTGCACGTCAAACGCTTGGACAGTGAACGGCACTCGAGGCCAGTGAAATACAAGACGACGCAAGCCATTTCTCGAATGGGTGCATAAGGTCACTGCTTTCACCAGGTGTGGGTTCAAGGCTGATATCAAGGCTAGAATCACAAAACCTTTCCAAATTCAGCCAACTGTCAGATATGGTGTGCTAGTCCAAACCTGCGGTATTGCTTCAGGACAGAGTAGCTGTGATGAGCCCCTGACAGAAGACGCGAATGCCAATATGCTACAGTTGAAAAGGTATGGAGCTCAGGAATCCTGAACAAACAGTAGAGCAGGACCACCCATCTGCGGAGGGTTTGGAAAACTTTCTCCGTGGCTGGCTGCTGGAGCTGGTTGTGATTTGGTCTCCTCAGGTTCATCTCTTTCTTCCCCCGAACACGCTCTGCCAAATTCTCCCGAGGCGTGGGTATGCTTGCATCTCAAGGAATCTGAAGCCTTTTTATATCTGTTCTGCTTCTGGTGACGGTTCTTCCATCTTTGTAAGCCTGTGTGAACAGATTCCCAAAATGTCCAATCCATTACAAGCATCTTTGTAATGTGCATCTTGGCTGAGGGCTGCCTCGTTGCCAGGGATTGTACGTTATCCAAGTGTCGTGTTTGGCCACAATCACCTACCATCTGGCTTTGTCAGTGAGCATGACAGCCTCATCTGCAAACAACATTGGCTCTGAACTGCTCAACACAGATGAGCTTAAAACACCCTTGGTGGAGAAGAAACCGCCATCTTCAAACACATGCAGGGGGGAACAGACTCGTGCTGGCAGAGGGACTGTAGCTTGGAATCAAGGATTTACAAAACAAGGATACCAGCCAGAGATCACAGGCAACATGCTTTACATTTCAGGCCTGACAGCAGCCATAAAGTGCTGGTCACGTACTCTAGCGTGAAAATGCCTTCCACAAGGCAGCTGGCAGCAAGTCGACGAGAGGAGAGATTAAGATTAGACAGAAGATGTGATGAGAGCAACTACTCTCTAGGGTTATCCGATCGAAATTCTTTCCCTTTATCCTCCTCTAAAACAAGAAGTACAACAAAACAAGGAGCTAGCACAGCTCTTTCAGCGGTGGGTTCCCGTTGAAAGAGGAGTCGACCTGTGTTTCGCAGAAAACTGCAGGGGATGCGGCTTATCTGTTAAAAAGCTTTTCTCTCATCGGGGAGCTTCTGATTTCTAATTTACTGCTGCTGAATTAGCCCCCAGCATATGGCTAGCGGAGTGTGTAGAGAAACGGTGAGACTGAAATCTCGCTAATGGAGAAGTTAAAGAAGCCATCCCGACAGCAGAGGTGCTTCCAGCAGCCTCTTCTTTCATGATATTAGCGTTCCCAGTATCAGCGCCGAGGACAGCTTTCCCAGGTATAACTGTCCCCGCAGGTCACAGCGTTGGCTGACGGGCTGCTGATGGAAATAGTGGATCAGGGCAACTCATAACCTAAAAAGAGAAAGCGGTGAACCGTCTCTGGCATATTTGATAGCAGAACTGTCATTATAAGCTACTTGCTATTTAACTGATAGTCTTATCTATATGATAGGGAATACATAAATTCTGCTCACATCCCCGACATGACTTGCAGTGATTTTGTAATTTCACCCTCAACACAGCTGAAGCTGGATCTATATGCAATCAATGAAACCAGAGACACACAACAGAGCTTAACTGACTTCAGTGTGACTCCCATTTTCTGTCAAAACAGCCGATTACCACCCGCAGAGATGGGCGACAGGGCTGAGCGACGGGTGCCGAGCATCCTGATGTATAACAGCGAACACACACGAGAGGCAGAAACACACAAACTCTCTCACAGAGCTGCTGTTTCATACCCTCGGTGGGAGCTGGGTTAATATTTCATGCACACAAGGCGCTTTTTAAAGTGCAGACACTTTTCTAATGGATACAACAGTGCTGTAAAGGAGCCGCCAAGATCACACGGGAAGAGCTTGACATATTAGCAATGACATTACAAACTGGCTAATTGCGGTGTGTCGTTCAAAACAGGGAGCTGGAGGAGCTGCCGCAGTTTGACATCACTTCCTGAATCATACAGAGCCAAATGACTCCCTTCAGCCATTCTTTCAAGGTGCACGGAGGGATTGTGGGTAATGTGACTTGCTCACTATGCCTGCCTGTCACTCTACATAAATAAGACATGAGGGTGTAATCGTAATTTAAAACAGCATGAATATTGAAGAAGAATTAAAATAATTTATGGAACACTGCAGTCTAACAGCGAGTGTGTGAGTGTTTTGTCTCCCCTCTCTCTCTCTCTCTCTGCAGTGGATGGTGAAACGATGGGCAGCGGCAGCAGTGCAGGCTGGGAATTCTGTAATTGCTTTTTCTGTCCCTAAAGCAGGACTTCCTGCTTTAAATCAAAAAAGGCAATCTCTGTCAGTAATGGCTCAATTAATAATTAAACAAGTGTCTTATCTCTGCTGAGCTCCTCCTATTTATTTTCATCTCTCAGACAGGGATGGCTGCACAAACAGCATTAGCGCTATCAATAAAGGGAGCATTAATATCAGCCCTTTTCTCCAAAAACAAATCACCCAGCTTGCAAAATGTCCTATGTCTGGAACACTAATAACACAAAGATTAATAAAGGGATAAAGGACTGTATTCTTCAGGTTTCTCCAGTTACTCCCGAGTGTCTTCTTTCGCTGAACTGAGCCTGTGAGACTGTTGTTCTACTTTCTGCGTTCTGCAAGAACTTTGGACTTCATTTATCTGTGTGTGTGTGTGTGTGTGTGTGTGTGTATCTGATTTTAAGTAGGGGGGAAAAAAATCTATGAGATTCTGCTCATGCACCTGGAACTGCAAACCACAAGCTCCATCGTGCCCATAGTTGAAATTATAATCCCCTAAAACCCTGAAACTGCAGTCTTTGACCGTAAGTGCTATGTCTACAGGAACAAGGGCCTCCTCCACAAAGGAAGACTGTCCTGCAAGCCGCCTGGACTTTGTCTGACAAATCAGAGTCGGCACTGGAGGTGAGCTTTAACAGATTGCACAGTGGTTTTGGCTGCTTTCAGCTCCAGTTCTGGATAATCTGTGTGAGGTTTTCGTAGCCTTCATGTTTTTCCCCCCAACATGTCTGCCCTCCAGTCATCCAGGCAGCCAGCTACCTCGACTCCATCCTGACTCAACAATGGCGAAAAGCTGATTTGTTGGTCAGAGGGTCAGCCCCCATTCATTATTTAATGGCTGAGAGGCTGCAAACACTCATGTTGGCCACTGGGGTTAGTGATACATTACACTGACCTGGCCAGAGGAGAGCTGCCTGGCTGAATACAAATATCAAATATGCTCTCACATCTACTTCACTACATCCCCCCCACCCCCCGCTGCCCCCTCCCCAATCGCCATCCTTCCTCCCTTCCCTGGCATTCTGAATGCAGCAGGTGAAAGAATCATTCATTGTCCCGAGGCTGCTGCTGCCGGAGCAGGACTGGCTCTTCGGCTGGCACAGGTAAAGGAAGAAAAGAAGAAAAAGGAGGAGCATATAGCGCTTGTATTGACATGCAGCAAACATCAGTGGTGGAACAAAGGCCACTCAGCACCTATTGAGAGAGCAGGCCTGCAGACAGGGTGGTTGATTAGTGATTCGACATGGGGACCCTGGACTGTGTAGCACATAATGAGAGCTTAGGAAGCGAGCCATGAGCTGATGTAGCAAGGAGGGGAGGAGAGGCGGGGTTCTACCATAAGGAATTGATTCTCCACAATACCAGATTCCATGGGCAAAAGCCTTCCATAGAAAAACAAAAAAGGGGGTGTGCAGATCTTAAATACTTAAGCTAAAACATTGGTGATGTGTTTATGTATAAATAGTTAAAGGATAAGCTCTAAATCCACTGCAGAGCTAAATGGTTTATGCATCTTTTTTGTTTGTTTACTTCTGCGTCAATTAAGTAAATTGGTCCAACATCCCTGACGAGTAATAGAACTAAAGTGAGAGGATTTTGCATTCACCTCCAAAAGCTCCCATCTCCCTGAGCACCGCAGTAACCTCGCGTTCACCTTCCATTTGGCCTCAGAGAGATGCTAACAGAGTGAGATGTGCATGATGAGAGTTTGTGTGTGCGCTTTTTCTCTCATCTTCGTCTGCACGCTCCCTCTTTCTTTTGTTCCACCGGTCTAATCCAGTATGTGTGGGCCGGTAAGTTTAATGGAAACAATTTATTAAGTCCGGCTTAAAATGCCATCTGCAGCTAAGCCTCCCAAAGCCGCTAAGCTCCTGGTTTCGCCCCGGAGCTTGCTGTGTTCACGCTTACTGTAATGCTCTGTTTAAAATGAGCACAACGGGTCAAAATTAATCAGGATTACAAGGGCACAAATCCACTTCAGAAATGGGTTTTCTACCAATCTTTCTCCTGCTATCCCAAGATGCCCCAGGTTTGCGCCCCTGCACGCTCCGCAGGTTTATCGGCAGCGCTGAGCTAGGACAACAAGGCCCCATCGAGCTCAAGGAGGCACATGATTATACCACCAGCTCTAAAACCCACAACATTCTACATAGTCACTGCAGATTCCAGTCAGTTATTTTCAGATATTTCTAGCTGGTGACGGCTGGGTGATAACTTCCATAGAGCGAGAAGAAAAGCCTGACAAGTGAAGTGCTCATCCGCTCTGTGGAGGTGCCCCCTGGATGCCCATATGGCTACATTTAGCTTCTTGTTCGCCTTCAAGCAAGTGACAACAGTAAACTCTGACCTGTGATTCAAGAAGACAAGCTCTAAGTGGAACACAGGTTTTCACAGCACTTTCACTTAAACATGCCATCCTCCAGTAAATCAATAATTTGCAGGAGGTTTAAAACAGGAAATAAACAAAATAACAGTTAGATAATGCTTGCTCTTTGCTGTACCTTCCTACCTCATCACCACCAACACAGACAGGCATTTACATGGCTTGTGCAAGCTCTAGGGGAAAAACAACCGAAGGGAAACTGCACCGTGTTATTACAGCTCCAGCTAGCGTTACGCCACAAGCTTGCATCTATAATAGGTTGTCAATAGATGGAGATGATGAAAAGTAAATATGAGAGGGAGAAGGGAAGGATGTAGGGGTTTTGCCTGAAACCATGTTCAGCATGTGTAATTACAGTGCTCTTCCTTAGCTGATTACAATGTTGGTTTTCCGTCTCTTCTATTAATCCTGAAGCGTTTCATTAACGCGACAGACTGCTGGCAAGTGTGCAATTTGGACTTAACCTCAACTGTTTGTATCCATAACGGCTCACTGAAATTCATTTCAGACGGGAACACCGTGGTGAAATGCTAGAAAGAGTTAAAAAGAACACCGTACAGTACCCAGAGAGACGCAGGAGCCAAACGCCGTCGCTGCATTATGCATTTATGCGTGTTCTCAGCATGTATGGGTGTGCGTGTCCGAGCGAGCAGCTCCACAGGCCTGGTGATTCGAGCAAAGCGGACTGTTCATTGTTCCCACAGGACCATAAGTGAGCCCAGTAATGGGACGTGCTGCATGCTGAGCCAGAGGAGAACAGCCTGTGGGCTGCTCGGTATTATACATACAGACCTTACACACAGAAAAACCTGCCCAGGCCCAAAACAAACACCGCCACTGAATCCATTACAGCTCCAAACATCAACACTGGAGCAGAACGAGGGACTGGTAGCACATCTGATCATGTTTCATCGCCCTGCTGATCTGCTTCACCGCCCTCCCTGACCTATAACTCTAATCTTCAGCACTACTTCATTATTGTTTCTGCCAAACAAGATCTGCCTGATCTGTGTTACAATCGAGAGAGAGGCTGATTGGATTATCTGGATTGTGTAATTCCATGGGTTTAATCCTCAACCCTGAGTGCACATTAGTATGATGCAGAGAGGCTGCTGCCCACCATCTGACAGCAAAGACACATTTGAGTGCAGGGATGTGTGTCCTATCAGGGCAGGGCAGAGTGTGGTCATATACAGCCACCTTTATGTTCACTGTGACCTTCTGCTGGGGACTGGATCAGACTCGTTCTACCCTTTCTCCAGAGTGTACAAATCTGGAAATGATACTGCAGTAAATCCATGGCACATTCACTTAAATTCTACAAAAACACTGAAGAAAACTCAACCAGATATAAAAGTGAAGCAAAGTGAGAAATGTGGCAGTCACATCCTTGAGGTGCTCCTCCTCCTCCTCCTCCTCCTCCTCCTCCTCCTCCTCCCCAGTAATTCTCATATGTCTATAGTTTACCCTCCTGTGTGCTTCCACCTCTGATTATTCTCCGCTCGTCTTAATGGCCCCGTTTCTAGAGTCTTCCCCTCGGGGGGGGGGGACAGGGTGTCTCATGCTGCTATCTGTCACTGGAGGGCTGGTCGTGCCTCCCCCTCCCTTCTGCACCTCCCTGCATCCACGACTCGTCTCCCTGCTCTGCCCTGAGAGCGTTAATGCACGCGGTGAATATGCAAGTGCAGCTGCTGTTCCGGGCCCACATGGGGTACGCTAACACATGTGGGATTGCACATACAAAGGTGTGCATCATGCAAAATCACGCACGAGCATACAAAGCACGGGATCTATAATCCACATATGTGAACGTACACGCAGCCTGTGTTGTCCTGGGGCCTGACAAAGCTCTTTCTCTCTCTCTGTCCTTGGCATCCATTATGGTCCAAGCCTGCTGTCAGGGAGCTTGTATAGCCTGAGGGAAGTTCCCCATTTGTGGGAGCATGTGGCAGCGAGGCTCTAAATCCCCTCTAATGAACCAATATGTAGGAGGGCTAAGCCTTTGGTGGGGTCATCCAAGAACCGTGATTCGGCAAACAAGCAAAAATGTATGCATATGTAGTCACCAGACCTTGTTAATGTCTGCTGACATTTAAATCTGAATAAGAGCTGTGGGATTAAAGCTGAGGAGATTTAGACTCACAGCCCAGTTGTTTTGAAGGTTATGAATGAGACAGAAAGTCAGCTGAGTGGGCTCTTACCTTTGGGTGTGGTGGATGAAAAGAGCTTCTCTGATCCTACATCAGACACCTGCAAAAACAAGGAGCAGATCGTCAGTGGATTTTTCTGAGGTCTGCAATCGGGGGCAAACCTGTGCAAACATATATTTGGAAAAAAAAAAAAAAAATCTGTGTCCTGCAGCACATTTAGCATTTAACAGCTGACGCACACGTCTGCCAAGTAAGAAGCTTATTCAGCCATGAAAGTGGCTTGGAAGAAAATTCAGAGCTGCTATAAACAGCATCAGACAGACAGTCAAAGTCCTCCAATCAACCAACAAGCACTCCCGCTGCACCTGATGGTCCCCGTCTCGCTTTCTCCTGTTGAGGAAACATTAGGGGGCACTGTTGTGCCACCTGAAAATCTCAAAAGAAATGGCACCAAAGGAAAAAAAAAAAAAAGCCCACTGTAGGAGGCAGTCAGCGCGGTGGTTGTGCAGCAGCAGAGCACAAAGACTCCTGTATACTGTACCTGCTGCTGCTCACAAATCACATTTTGTTCTGCAATACTTTAAATCAAATAACATACCTCATGAATAAAATGTGGTTCCACTCTAAAGGCAATATCCTTATTTCACAAATTCAATATCTAAGACAATATCTGCCCATACTGGAAGTAAACAGATGATCCGTCAACAGTATGAGCATTCATAGGCTCAGAAACAGTTGTTACTGAGGTGGCTGATGTGACTGACAGCAAAAGGCCATGGATGCAGCCTGACAAAAGGAACCTCGCGTGGATGCCTCTATTCTGCTTTGAACGGATATGTAGATTGTGGAAAGCACCTTCTAAATCAAAATGACTTGTGCAAAATACCGTAGCAAAACACCCGCGAGCTTGGCACGTAATATTAACAGCGAAAATCTTTCCCAGGCCACAATATCAGACCATATACGTGTTTTGTTTGAAGCCGCGCATTCCCGTCGCGTTAGATCTTCTCATCTGGGTTCTGCACACCGAAACGAACATATGTTCTCAACAAAAGGGCCTGCGTGTCCTTAACTGCCATGGTTGTATTAACGCGTCACAAAGGGAGCATATGCAAAGACTAAAGAGCGAATCTGAGAGCAAGAGACAGAAAGAAAGGAGAAAGCAAACGATCGCAAAAACACAGATGGCCGTCCTTGGCATCGGTGTTAGTTCGTCGCGTGTTTTAAGGACGGCGTCTTCTTTCCAAGACATCCCAATTTCTCCTTTGTTGCCACTCCACTGTTCACTGACTGTGCAGATGTTGCGTCTCGCTGCTACCCACAAAATTGTAATTTTTATCCACTCAGCTTTCAGCTGAAATACACTGTCGCATCTAGTTTGGTATTTATGGAAAGATACCGGCTAAACAAGCTGCAATCCACAGCAAATAAAACTCAGTTTTACATGTCAGTCACAGGGCTCCACATTATCAGTAAAAAAAAAAATATGCATATCATTTTAATATGTTTTAGGTTTGCTTAGCAGCGCGTTATGTTTCATTTAGTCAAAGAATACTGGTTTGACCTAAGTGTGTTTGCTTTGGCTAATGCAACTTAACAGAAATCTTCATAGTCTGTGTTTGTGTTGGAAACTGCCATGAAAGACTGGTTTCCTCTGAATTAGAGCTAATTACAGAGCATCTGCGTTTGTAACACCAGCGCATCCTGAAATAATGAGACCCGCATCAGTTTTGGCCCCAGAGTCCTAATCTGGGCTACTAGGTCCTCCTGAAATATATGATTACAAGCCTCTTATTAACACTGGAATGTTCCTGTCAAACCAGTTCCTATGTGAAATTATCTCAAACATGAAATGCTTCTTTATGGGTTTTACTAATCTGTTACCCAAAACCTAACCTAATCAGATTATGTGGTGGTGAGAACCTTCAGGTCCGACTAGAGAATTTATAAAGATGTTTCCTGTTTCCTCCTACAGTGCTCTACAGAGCAAAGACAGAATGTTGTGCATTGCCCTCTTTCAGTCTCCCAGAACCAGGGCGCCAGGCTACAACACAGGCTCTTTGTTAGCTTTGGATGACATTAAACGCTCCAGTACCAACCCTCAGCGCTGCAGCAGCACAACCTCAGCCTTGAATCATGGCCCCGGAGGCCCTGCAAGAAAAATATGGGCTCAGAATGAAATGAAGCTTGTCAAATGGACACGGGAGCTGGCTCAGGGACTCGCTTAGTGTGGCAAGGGGTCACACAAGCACAGGAAGACAGGGTGGGTCGTGTCATAACTCTGGGATGTTACAACAAGGTCTAGAGAGCAGACATAATGTTCCTGAGAAAGAGAACAGAAACTGCTGTTTACAGTGTGCCAGGACAACCTACCGTACTTCAGCTTATTGCTGTCCTGGCTATTCTCTGCATGCAGCCGCTCTGTTTTGTATTCTTAAAGTATTCCGTGCAACACCAACAACCAATATTTAGGTTTTAATGCTGTGTTTTGCACCTGCCAAGTCCGCCTGAGTCAGTCGTATAATCCGCAATTACAAGGCCATCTTACAAAAGCAGTTCTTAAAAAGGCATGTCAAAGCAGAGCTGTTGTTTTTGCAGAACTTTTGGGACTTTTTTCTCTCTCGGTTTTGCATCCAGCAGTCTGAGCTGCCTGTGGTTGTGGTGCACACAGGTCATGTACAACAAATTCTTCACACTCTCTTTGTTGAGGCAACCCTGGCTGCAATTAAAAACAGACAGGGAAAGACGAGACAGAGGGAAAATACACAGAGAGACCGAAAAAAGAAGAGCAAAGGCCAGGTTTTCTAAAGGAAATAGGGAAATTTAACCATTAAAAACAGGGGGGAATTCAAGCCACATTGCCTGGAAGCCAAAAGCCCTTGGAACAGGCCGCAGGAAGCCTGACCTTTGAGGGGGCTGTCTGCTATCTGAGCCTGGGGCTTGCGGGGCCCGGCCTCCTCTCTGGAGGGCCGTCAGCAAGCCTCAGCTTTCCTTCCCTATTCTATTCATTAGCCATGCTTTATGATTCAGCTTCCTTCGAGCCACACAAGAGCTCCCTGAGGAAACAGACTGCTGGAGAGAAGGAGAAAAAAGGGAGTGAGACTGAGGGAGGGGGGAAAACCAAAAGGGAGGTCATAGGGCCCAGCCGGGGCCCAGCTCTCAGCAGCTGTGAAATCCTTCCGTTTCCTCGGCAGGCGTAAAAGGAATGAAGGGGGGAAAGAAAAAGAGTGAGGCCAAGAGGGGAGCTGGGCCAGTAAACCTACCGTTGCAGTGCTAACTCCCTGAAGAGCCACATACAGAGCAGTAATTCTCAGATTTAGGGAATGCCAAATTACAAATTACACTGCTGTTTGTTTTAAAAAGTCCCCGACTTCCCTGAACATCAATGACTTATTGGCCACATAAATCTCCAGATAATAGCAGAGCTGTGCAGGGAGTACAAAAAGGCAAACAGCCTTGTTTGTAATAAGTGAGACATTTACTGCACGACCAAATTGCATTTGCTGTCAAAGAAAAAAAGCATGGGGGGAAAAAATGCAAATTCTCCATGTCCACATAGCTTTTAGTTAATAATGCAGTAAGATAATTAATTTTTTAAATCCGAGACAAGCTTAATTGCACTTTTTAAAGTGCTAGAAACGCTTCCCTGATTAATTTAAGCACAATGGGCCGACGGAGAGAGGCGAGGCAGGCGGCAAGGGAGGGCGGTATAATCAACCGAATGACCTTCAGCCGTGAATTTATGAAATGCATTGATCAGTTAAGGTTGTGATTTCACCGAGACAGGAAGGTCAGCAATTACCCAGATTCAATTAACCTCATTTAGTAAAGACTGCTGAAAGACCAATTCCTCCCCCACAGCCCCCACCACAACAACACCCCCAGCTTCGTATGCAGTGATCCCCAGGCCGTCCATCGGTACATGTAGGCCGAACACAAACGCGCTCCACACGCTGCGCAACGCAGGTAACACCCTCCGGCTGCTCTTTGGAGACGGACATTTTTACACACGCTGACAGGTCTGTGACAACAGCTGGAGCGTAAAGACAAAGAAACCTGTCAGAAGGCTTTGTTGCGGACTCATGCCGGCGAAATCTATAATTACAATTTAGTTGAAAGTCATTTGGCACATGCTATGTTCTTGACAGACTGCTGTAGGACAAGTGGTGAGGCAGATGATCTTTGCTTGGATACTGAAAAGCAAACACGAGGAAACGTGTTGCCATGTTTCACTAACTGAAAGAGGAAGCTAATAAATGACAGTTTATTATAAAAAATAAACAAGAGCACCAAAGAAGAGATAAGAAGTACAGCCTTCTACTTGCAGCTGAAGCCTCCTTGTAATAGAGGTACAGCAACAGTGGAGCAGAGGTGT
The DNA here is from genome assembly GCA_015343265.1 of Pao palembangensis. Taxonomy (NCBI): domain Eukaryota; kingdom Metazoa; phylum Chordata; class Actinopteri; order Tetraodontiformes; family Tetraodontidae; genus Pao; species Pao palembangensis. The sequence continues at coordinate 32,855,777 of CM027081.1, read as the reverse complement.
GCGTAGTGAATGAAAGTGTTAAATGTGCCACTCTCTGGAGAACCTGAACCTGTGCAACCATGTATCCACCCCTCTCTCTCTCTCTCTCTCTCTCTCTCTCTCTGTCGGCAAATTTGCTCCCCTGCCTGGTGTTTCATCACTGTCAGTTTCCACCTTCACTGCCCTCTCTTCCAATTTACATTTAATGCCACCTAAAGTTCTCTGTTCCCTCTCATTGCACTAACATTCCTTCATCTTCCACACACGGTTTAGAATCTACTTCCCGTGATTATTTTGAAACTGATGCACATACATGCCCAAAGCTTGGGACAGCGCGACTTCTTACCCGTGAGATGCTAGCTTTAGCTTCTAGGCTAATAACGGTTTCTTTAAACCTTCCCTTGCTCTTATGTCAGAGCACTGAAACAACTGTTTTTAAAAAACATAACTGCCGTGTGAACACATTCATTTATCACTGGAGTTGAGATGTCGCAGATATCTGTGTTTACTTCTGAGGTGGTGAAGTGATCATGACATGCAGGAGGTTATCAACACTGACATGTGAGTAATACCAGTCAAGCTGGAGCAGAGGCAAAAACTCCCATGTCCATGTGGGAGGTGTTCCATGCTTTGATAAACACTTCTTTCAGTACACACTCAGAGCCATCACAATCACTGCGACCCATTCTACCCACACGTCCGCGAGTCTACTTTAAGAACAGACGCAGCATTAGCGGCGCGCCGTGGGCCAAAAGCTCCCAGGCTGCAACGGGAGACACACCAAATTAATTATCTCCCGCACATTTGTCCTCACACTGTTCCAGAAACTTAATGACCTCCCGAGCGGTCGTTTATTATAAGCCGCAGCGGTTCTCCACATTCCCAAAGTGCCGAAGAGGCACCGTCTACCTACAATTCCCACCCACCACCTCTGCCGTCTCCGCCTGCTTGTCAAAACAGGTGTGGGCCAGCAAACCCCCAGCGAGCATGATGGGATAGATGAACAGCATAGAGAAGAAACCTCCCACGCAACTGTCAACCAACAGATACTCGCCTCAACTCAGGCATCATTAAGATGATAATGAATTCCATAGTGACTGTGGAGAATGGAGTGGTCGCCTTTACACAGGCAAACACACACACACACACACACGCGCGCGCGCGCACACCTCTTCATACCTCGCCCAGAGTGCCATTTGCAAAACCACATATAATGCCTGCATGTATGTGTGTAACAGAAGGCCGTGGCTGACAACTCCAGCTCTGCCTCCCCATAGCAACAGACGCAGGGAAATGAATGTCGAGAGAGGAGAGAGGTGGGAGGGGGGCTTGAGCTTTGTGTAAAATATTACCCTTCGTCTCATTTACCACCCCACCGCTCCCTCCCTCCCCTGGCTGTGCAGTTGCTGGCCCTTATCATGGCTGCCTGTCAGTTTAGTATACAAATTAGCGGTCTATCAGGGGAATGCAGGAGCCTGTTTCATCAGCCGGGAGAAGGGCAGAGGCACGCACTACATTAAAGTCTCTCGCTGCAGCAGACAGTGAGGGTCACAAATCAACGCCTCAGCAGGCCCACAGCCAGCACTAAGCAGATAAGGAAAAATGGAGAAAAAAGGGACGAGGCATATTTCACCGGGGAGGATGCAGACCCGTGGATGCACCCTGCATGTGGCCTGCAGACTGTCAGGGCGGGGGGGGGAGCGGGGGTTGGGGGGGTATCGGTAGACGGTGTCACAAATCACCATTTTAAAATCCCAGAGTAACAGAAAGAACATGACAAATGGGTACGGAACAAACACACAAAGAGGTCCCATTTGTAAAATCTCAAATACGAGAGTGAGAACAAGTGCTCTCAGTTGATTATGCACTAAAATTTGTTAGGAAATTAGCACATTTCCATTTCATTCGGAGGGAAACCTGTGCATATTAATGTCAGCAGAGACAAAATGGCAACAAAGGACTCTCATTAAGAGCCATAATGCAATGAGGCGCAGTCTAAATTGCGGCAATAAAAGCCAACAGACAAATCATCTAGACCATCACAATCCATTTAACTCAATTAATGCAACGGCAGAGCCGACCAAGTTCTTTAAAAGCGTGCTTAGTTCTCCTGTTTTAGTGGAACAGAAGCAGCAGGGGAGTATGGTGTGTTTTATTTAAGGTGAGATAAGGTTCAGCGTGGCACAACTACTGGGCTTTGATTAAGTCCTGCCTGGGAACACGAAGCCAGGGATAACGTGAAGGGATAATGGCAACAGGAGACGGAAAAACAAAACTGGGAGATTGCGGTTGCTGATGGTGGGGAAGGCGTGGCCTCCTTTCCTTTTTAATGTCAAAATGTGCGTTGGCACTGATAAGAAGTGGCGCTAATCTCTCCGAGGAATCAATGGGCTGTTCCTCATTACTCTCTACCCGATAAAGATCAGAGCAGCGGCGGCTTCTCCTGGCTCTCCGGGCTTCGCGGCAGCTGAGATGCCAGATAGGCCTTTAAGACACGACTCACTGCTCCCCGATTGGCTGGTCAACAGCCACAACCAAATCCCAGCTCCCTCAGGGCCGCTGTGAGGAGGTATGAGAGGACAGGTCACAGGGGCTCACTGTCGCCATTTCCACATCATCCTTTTGTCGTAAAGCCTTTACCCTATTGTCAGTGTGGGTGGTGGAAGCTAAAAAAAGCCTTTCTGGATGTTATTGTCTGAGAGGCAGGATAACAGACAGGCGGATTATTTCAAAAACAGCTTTTTCCAGGCCCCTAACAATGCTGCTCCTTTGTTGCCGTGGAGAGGATCCTGGAAGAGATAATAATAATATTCCTTGTCAGAGCATTTGCTGCAGCAGAGCTGCTCTCTAACAGAGAGATACGCATCATTCTGACTGCCCGCCATGACATAATCGCCCTGCGGAGAGCTGCGGGCAAGCTTGGTAGGCAAACCACCTCTCTCTGCAGCTTGTTAAGAGGAAAATGGCTCTAAGCAGAGCTCAATAGAAATACCTATTGAACTTGTTTTCGTTTTACTCCATCTGAGCAGCATCTAAGGTGAAACACAGGCGTCAGTTACATCCCCCCGCTCTGCCTCCCTCTGAAGGCTGCGCCATGCTTTGACTTGGTTGGGTCTGACAGCGGAAGAATAAACACTAACATGAGACAATCTCAAATAATATAGTGATGGAGATGCTGTGACCCCTTCCTTTGCCTCAACCCACACAGAGAGCAGCTCAGGAGGAGGAGAAAAGGCAGAGCTAGCAGAACATGGAGCTATGAGGGGAGCAGAACCTGGTTCTTGTCCACGTGGACGCCTTTAATGAGAGAAGAAAATGCACAGCACAAGGCAGATCTGCACCATTTCAGCTGACACGAAATAATGAATCACCTCCTCTGACAAAAATACAATCCTAAAATTAGAGGCAGTTAAATGCTGAGTCTGGCTTTGGAAATCTATAGGTCCCCCCCCCCCCCCCCCAATACTGGCACCACACATAAACGCCTGATCCCTGACCTTTCACTCTGGCTCTTTGCTGAAGTCAGTCTTTTACCAGCGTGAAGGGTGGGGGCGCGTGAAGTTGTTGACGCTTGTTTACTAAAAGCATCTCCCTGAAAAATCCAACTGAAATGTGACAAAAAGTTTGTTTACATTTTTACAGGAACTTGCACGTGACTACTGCGCCCACGATGGTGCTCCGGGACATAAAATGACAACGTTGTCTGCAGTGGAATTAATGGGTTGTTGGGTAAGAGAGAAGGTGCTAAGTAGGGAATGGAAACTGGAACTGGAGCAGCAGCAGATAGACTGGCACACATTCATGGTCCCATGGTCGAACACCAGCGTCCCCTTGCCAATTTAAGGCACCCGATCTACGCCGTTAGTGCAAACAAACACGGCGTGCTCCATATAAAGTAGTCTCGGCTCTCCAAAGCCCCCGGGTCAATTCGGAAAGGGATGTGGCATGTTAAGTGGAATTTACTTTTGATGCAGACATCAGGCCTCAGGTTTCTGGTAGCTGTAACCCAAGCTTCTGGCTAAGGCCCCACTGCAGGGCAGGATAGGGCGTCCATCCAGGAAGTCACCTTGGCGCCCAAGTACCCTACGAAACAAGGACTCTGCTTTGCTGCTGTTGACTACTTCTGATATCAGGAACTGTTTACGTCAGGCCTACTGGGAAAAAAGTAGATTTAAAAAAAAAAAACGGCTGGGTCTGAGCTTTTCTAACCAGAACTGCTCTGTCTGGAATTAAATCAGGAAAGTTTGCACATGCTGTCCACTGAAGATTACCAGCCCGAATTTGTGGTGGTCTTGTCTTGTTAGCGTTGGGATCGTAGAAAGGAACCTTGCTGACGTCGCTGGACGTAGCAGGAGATTTGCTCTGGGGTGGGGGACACAGCGAGCTGTGCACCTCTGGGGAGTACAGCGCAAACTAGATTAATACCAATGTGACAACTGCAGAGACCATTTGAGGAAGACTGTGGCTTCACACTCATTGTGTAACGTTATGCTAGGACACCACAGAGTCCAACGCCACAGCCTGCTGTGTTGTAATTGTCTATTCTGTAAGTGTTTTGCACGATCCCGAGTAAACTCTGTGTAAACCCGTTGGTTGTTATCTCTGATAACAGAAAAACACCTGTGGAGAAATTTCATCTGGCACCCATCAGAACGCAAATCCCCGGACACAAGGGCAGGCAGAGGTGGGTATTTTTGATGCGTTTGCGTTTTCAGAGAGCATTTATTTGCAATCACGGCTTAAAGTTTGTTGGCCATGCCAAATGTATGCACAGCATCAATTTGCTCTGGATTAAAATATAATGAGCGAGTGAATGCGACTTTGTATTACATGCAGCTCCTTAAATTATTCAAGGGGAGGAAAAAAAAACAACAGGCAAAAAATGTTCCCAGGAGCATTGATATTCTTTTCTGGCCTAGTACATGATGGTTACAATGAATATCTTAGTGCATACTAAAAGATTTGTTTTCTTTGGGAAAGTTGGTGTGTGGATGAGCTAAAAGGATGCAGAGTAACACGAGAGAAGCGTTCGTTTGGCTCTGCTGCTGTTATGTGGTGTTCATAATGTAACAGGTTAGGCAAGGTTAAATATTTTATCAAAACAGGACCCCTGGATAAAACACTAACCTGTCGTAATGGCTAAAATGGAAATTTCAAAGCTTAATTATCCTTAATACTGAATTATGTGCATTTTCAAAAAGAGGTCTGCTCTCAGTAATGACTAACAAACCTCCCTGATAAAATCTCATGCTTGTGTTCACAAGGTTATGGCAGCCTATATTTCCTTGAGCCGCCTTTTAACGTGTGCACATAAAGAATTGCTCACCCTGGCTCAGCTGGCTCCTGCCCATATTTGAATAAGAGCTCCGCAAACAAATGAAGTCAAGGCTACAGTGTATGCTTAGGCAGCCTGCTCTCAAATTTGCAAGAATCCTCCAGGGCCTTTATACTGCAAGCTATTCATGCAGAAGACATTTATGAAGAAATGGGGTTGTGAGCGTTTCACGTCTGTCAGTGGTTAAAATGTCTGTGGTTTCATGGCACCGGCCAATGTAAATGAAAATGGTGAACATTATAGTCAGTGGAAGCCCGATTATTGCTAATGAGAGGTCCAGGAAAGAATATTTTTGCTTGACATTTTTTTTCTGGTAGAACTATTTGATTTCAGTTAGGAAGTAAATGTAATTAGGTGATAAAAGCTGAGGTCGCAGGAGGATGAAGTGTGTGTGTGTTCGCTAAAGGCGCTTTATTCACATTTTCTTAATAGTCGTAAAACGATGGCTAAAGCACTGAAGAACTGAGGGCTGCCCTTGTGAACCTATGTGGCATCCTACCAACCGGAGTGGGCGGACGCCTCCCTGCACGCCTGTAATGGCTCAGTGAATGTTCTGCTAGCCACCCAGGCCCACCCACATCCAGGAGTGGCGGGACCCTGGCGCGGTGCCAGCGAGGGGAGGCGAGAACTTCTCGTACAGTGCCCTTGCACCTACGACAGATCAATACCTGCGAATGCAATTAGAGTAGCTGGAACAGATGGGCTTCCGGGCTTCAGCACTCTCCCTCAGCTATCGACCACCACGCCGCCCTGCTTTCCGTTACAGGAATATAAACACGTGCACATGCACACGAGCAGAATAGGGATTTTCTGCCTTCCATCATATTCAGATGCGTTCTAATTTCAGAACCATCAAGATGGTAACGATCTGGTCCAGTTCTGCGTACCTCCTGTTGAGTTTTTCATGGTTAGACTTGTTCAGCAGGCCTGCCCCCCTCCTTGCAACCAACATGTGCCATGTTGCTAACAACAACGTCACCCAGCAGTCATGAATAGCCCCCCCGATAAGCTGCATTCACATTTCTGGTATTACATTTTGATTTAACAACATCGATAGGCACAAGACGGATTCTAAGAGTTCCCAATATTCCAGGCAGATGATTGTTACCCTGGTGTGTCTCACCCTCGCGGCTAAAGGGAGTAGCAATTGCAAAATGCAGTGCAAAGTGCTGGGGGGAAGAGAAACCTTTCCCTGATCAAATAAATGTCACTGCAATCACAAGTGGGACGTCCTGTTTGTGGTTGATCCTGCTCAGGGCCTGAAAAACCCAGCTTTGCTTCATCTTCTCAGCTGCAAACAACAGGGGAGGGTGAGTCAGGGGAGGAAAAATGTCTGATTGGTTCCATAGCCAAGGGTAAGAGCAACCCAATTATAATTCCCATCCCCCAAGAGGGGGTCAGCCCCCTCTGGTCAGCAAAGCCTCTTTCTTCACCTCTCAAGACACGGCAGATGGATAAATAACTGACAGCTCCGTGGGGGCCTGGCCCAGAATGCCTCAGACGGGCTGCCTGTCCGTTTCACCTGGCATTACTGGGGATAGACATTTTTCACATTATTATCGCTGCATTGTCTCCGCTGCCCTGTTCACTCACCCAGTGGTGGTTGATGATGGCGGCAGAGGACCTGAGGAGATTGGGGGGAAATGTCTCTTGTCAAATTTGGCTCAGCCTAGCTTAGCAGAAATTTAACAAGTTCCCTGGGCTCTCTGCATTCAGTGTGTGACAGAGCACGGAGCCAGGACACGGCCTGCTGACAGCCCCGGGCATGTCACTGTCACTGACACTTGATAGACTGGAGAGTGGGGAGGCAGCGAGGCTTACCCCTGCTAGACACACACGTTGGTCTGGCTGTAAAAATATACAACTGGAAAAGTAGACTTTACCTCACATACTGGAAAAAATTAAATAGATGCAGTCCCAGAGAATGGCTGCCTCCATTACTCTTCAAAAACATTAGACTGTCACCGTAAAATGCTCTCATCTTGACAGGGAGCCAAACATCCCAGGATGCTTGAGTGTGTGTTTTCTTTACAGTAATAATCAGGTGGAAGCCAACGTAGAGCTTGAACTATATGCATACCAGCATTTTTCCCCCCACAATCTCACCACTCCCCTGACGGTTAAACCCAAAACCAGATGTTGCGGATCAGCAGGGATAAAAAACAAGGCGAATAAAAATGGAGGATGGAATGGAACACATTAACTATAATCAAAAGGAGTAAAAAGGAGACCATCGTGCTTTAATTACTTCTCACATATAATTTGGATTTGCAGGGACAATCCCGGCACTGCCAAGAAAAGAAAGATAAAAAGCCAGTCAAATTATATAGGTCCATATATTCTGCACAACAGACGACATGGCTGATCACTTGCCCCAAAACCTTGCTGGAAGCAGGACAAAAAAACTCTTATTCCACATGGTCGTGACTGAAAATAAAGTCTTGTGACAGACCAAGAACATACTGGGAAAACAGAAATAGAAATTCCTTGGAATAATATGGTTTTAATAGTTTGCCCTGCCACGCTGCAAGGCAGCTGAGGATGTACGTTTTGTTTGGCCACTGGAGAAAGTTTGGATAAGGCCTGACAAGGCGCTCGGCGAATCTACTTCGCTGCAGCCGTCCTCTGTTTGCAGAGTCTCTCTTGACTTGCTGGTGTTGCCACAGTGCTAAATTGCACAGCTGTTCCACAATCTGTGGTGGTGTTAATTACCCAAATGTGAGCGGCAGCTCGTCAGCTCCTGACTAACGAAGAGGCCTGCTTTCCAGCGAGGGTGCCTTATGTTTGGCATGTAGTCCCATTTCCACCCAGAGCTCCCCGGGCTGCGTACGGGCCACCCGACACATCCGCATCCCAGAGAAGATGCATCTAATTAAAGCTCCTGACTGAAATCTGCTTACTAAGGGAGAAAACCACGCAGGCTGGATTAAAATGTACGGCTAGTGGAGCAGAGCAGGGTGGTGGTTGGGGTGGGTGGTGGGTGGAGGGGTGGGGGGTTTAACCACAGGCTCAGGGGGAAACACTAGAATTTTCAATACTAAGATCGCAGTCAAAGCTGGAAGGAAAGGCTGTGTGAATGTGAGCCGATCAGTCAGCGTTTGTCAGTCTGATCCCTGAGCACTCTCAAAGCCCCCAGGCAGAGACAGACAAGCAGGTTGTTTTCTAGAAAAGCGGATTCCTTCCTTTTCTGCCTGGCCCCTCTTTTGAGAATCACTGCGGTGCAAGGAGAATGTAGACTGTCAAAAATCAACACTTCCACACTTAATGGTGCAGCCGAGGCTGAACTGAATCGCTGATGAGAGTTCTGCTGGTGTCTAACGGCAGCTGCATACAGTTTTCCTTTTACCTCTCACACTTTCTGACAGTGAACAACAACAAAAGCCTCTCCAGTCTCTTAATGGAGTGCATGTGAAATAAGTCACCCCACTTCTTGCGTACCATGTTCAAAATACAGGTGTTAAGAACTCCCCTCATGAATCACATTTGCTGGCTAAAAGCCTAACCAACACCCACCACCGGTTACACATGAACGCCGCAGCCTGAAGTAGCACTGTGAGACTACATAATGAATGCATGGAGCTCAGTGTCAGGGGTGCTCGTATTGTGCACAAAACGATGGGGCAATTAGGCCCACACGACGCCTCAGGATGGCGTGATGAAGGACTCCTGGGCTTGTCTCCTCCGCCTCTGTTCCTCTATCATTAAGGACTGAGCAGCCACATCTGGCTAATGGCACGCCTGGGGTTCCTGCTCAAACACTGCGCATGCCGTACACATTTAATTATGCCTCATAAAGGTAACAAAAGACACGGCCCGCACTTGGGGAAGCGCTGTTTGGATATCATAAAGGGAGATAGAGGGAGATTAGGGGAAGGCGCTGGCCAGCTGCCAGAATTACAGGTTGACTGAGGTCGGCAGCTTCAAAAGAGAAGGAAATTCGCTCAAGTGTCTTCTTGAGACGGAGCCCGATGAGGACGCGAAGAGAAGGAGATATTCAGCCGCAGAGAATCAAAGGATTGCTGGATTGTCTCCCCGGCTTCTCATAGATCAGGAATTACGCCACACACCGCTGTCAGCGGCTAATTGCAGAGCTGGGTGAAATTAAATGCAGAGCTCTTGTCAAATGCGCATGGATTTAGCGGCTGTTTGAAGGTGGACTTTCTTGTCAAAGTGGTTTTATGCTGCACGGAGGCCTGTGAGGGCTCCTCACGTTCAGCGCCGAGCACGTCAAGCACTACCCGCTGACCCTCTGACATATGACTTCAGCAGCACCTGCGGGTATTCAGGGGATGCTGGATGACGGGCTTGAACGGCACACGGCTGACATTTCGAGCTGAGAGTGAGAGGAGAAAAAAAACAAAAAGAAGAAACATCACAATTTAGAACACGCTCCCGAGCGTTCCTCTGACGAGATGCACTCATTTATTTGGCCATTTAGGGAATAAAAACCCTGCACGAAGAGATAAGAAACAAAGAGGCTGACTCGGAACGCTGCACAGTCTTGCAGTTGGAGAACTGGTCTAACACCACGGGAAAGGTCACTGGTCACTTCCATTTGGACCTGCTCATAAATCCCCTCTGTCTGCTGCAGTTATTAGCCCAGCCAGCTCTCCTCTGCAATAAAAGGACAGAAAAATTGCATTCTGCTTTGACAACACCTCAACGTCTCTTTACAGCCACTGGCCGAGAGCAGCGTTTTGGGTTATTTATAACTCTAATGTGAAAAACAGACAGGTCTCTGCGGTGTGCATGAGCAGAAGTTTGATAATCGTCTCACCCCTCTGCAGCTTTATGCTCACTCTCATTCGAGCTCTTCCTTGGTGTGGAAACAGTGTTTTATGGCAACTCTCTGGACGGGATTGTGATATAGATCCAAGTCCGGACGTAAATTCTCCATCTCCTCTGTGGAACAACGAATCTTGACGATCGGAGAATGTCCTTGAAGTATGAATAATACCACATGCTACATGTCATCTGTTACACATTAATGACATGTCCTCAGACGATCCACCTCTCCTGTGACCCATCAGTCAGGAATACATGCATCCACAGGTGCAGTTTGATCCCTTTTAAGGCTACGTATAACAGATGAAATTCATGTTTGCAGTGATCGCTGTATTTACTGCAGCCACATAAAAAAAGATGCGTCCATGTCAGCTGTGTAAATCTACAGAAGTACCATCGATATTGTGCATCATTTTATAGGAATTAACAGCATATACGAACACCTGGGCTGAACCTGCTCTGTGTCCTGGGACTCGGGGACAGAGGAATGGAGAAATTGCGAATCGGCCTTAGATAGTTTTGCAATTTTCCAGCGCGACTCGCTTCCATATTTCTTGCAGAGGGCCGCTAGCCGGCCAGACTTAAAGCCAATTTGAATTAGCTCTACTTGTCCACATTTTACACATTCCAGTCGGGATTTTCAATACTTTCCTCCCAAAACCTCAACCCTGGACACTTCAATAGCATGTTTTTCAGACAGCTTAACGGTTGTTTTGTATTCAAAGCCAGACAACACTTCAACATGCCTGAAGCATTACTTTTAAATACTGCCTGATAACATGCACCGGTTTCCAGCACTGTAGTCGCTACTGAGAACATGGTGCTGCATCCAAATCCTTGGCTATTTCCCTGACTAGGGTTTTTTTTTTTTTTTTTTTTTTCCAGATCCTGAATAAATATCCATTTCTTCTTCTATCTCATAGCCAGGCTTCAGGGGGCACAAGGCATTAGTCTCATGATGCTGGGTTTGTCATGTCTTCCCAAGCTGTGATCTGTCTGAACTCTTACATTACAAATAGCTGGAGGATTTTTCACCCTCTTATCACATTTGCCAAGCAGGCCTGTCTCTTATCAGTTTTCCGCTAGAGATAAATGGGCTTTTGAAGATAGGAATAAGAGAGGTTTTTGCAAGCTAATTCCAGAGACCCATCTGCAGTAGATTACAGATAGGTGCTCAGGAAGCGGAGAGAGATACATATTTTAATATGTAGGTGGCGGAGGGATCAGGTCGGAGACTGATTGGTGTTACAATGTCACGCACGCTACGATCCGGAGACATGCAGAACTAACAGGCAATAAGGAAAGATAATGGACTGAGAATATTTTATTGGCACTTAATCGCTAACTGCATCAGCTGCACCGCTGGTTTCATACCAGCTCTGATGGGAACAAAATGGCATTTCCAATAGAGCCTATCTGGAGCTGCAGCAGGGTAAAAAGACGGGTGACTGGCAAGCATGACAATGAGCGCGAAGATACGCTTTTCTGTGCATCTCAACAGGGGAAAAGGTATGTGGCGTTCAGCACAGCGATGTGGAAATTATTTGAAATTCACTGCGTCATATTTTCCACTGAAATGTGTGTGAATAAACACAACTGGTGTCTAGCTTCTGTTATTACTTCAAATATTACATATTAAAGTCAATATTTTAAACAGATAATTAACATAAATACCTCATCATTTTAATGTAGAGCACTACAATAAATAAAGTATATTTTTTGCTTTCCCACTGAACCGGAAATTGAGCTTTAAAATTTAAATACTGGAAAATTCCACCTTCTTGTAGCTTCCTATGGAAATAAAAGAGAAAAACCCCAGGAGAGCGCAAAGTAGGGCAAATCACGATTAGCGCACATTCGGGACGCGCTGCCCCTATTGGATTACTATAGCGCATACCTTTTAAAGACATTTGCTCATAAACATTAATAGGATCGTTTAATCTCCGTGAGACCGACGACAAAGTGTCAGACTGGTGTCATAAGAGGCCGATGTGTTGAACTGATATTAACGGGCGACATGTGATCCGGCCCGACCTTGATGGCTGAGATTCTTGTGCGCGATGGGGGGGGGGGGGGGGGGGATGGGGGGTTGGAAGAAAACCTAATTAAACAGCTCCTCCCGCGGTTGTGTAAGTCAGACACAGGACAGAGCCGTACTGTGTTCACGTCTTGCGCTGTGGATTTAGGAGTGCGTGATAACCGCTCAGAGCGCACTGAAATAACAAGGCGCCGACCTGAAACAGACAGACTCCAACCCAAAAGGAGCGCACGGGAGCCGACTCCTGATGGGCTGAAAAATAAATAAAAGGAAAAGTAAAATAAGCCGTGCCTCTGAGCCAGTGGCTCCAGAAAAAGAATGTAAAAACAGACATTTTCGTAACCGTCGGTCTTTACGTAACTTTAGCCTTTAATTCTAATCTGTGCGTTTTCTTTCAATGCAGAATAATTGCAACCTCGAAAAAGAGCAACAAAAATCAAATTTTAAATTAAAAAAAATAATAATCCGGCGCATCAGGATGATATTCGAGCCACGGCTGCTCCTTTTTGCCTGCATTGCGTGCCGTGCGCCTCAAACAGAAAAATGCCACCAGCGGCGAAGTGAGGAAAAACTGAAGCAATTCCTGACAAAGAGGAGCTTATTTAAATATTAAAAAACTTAATTTAATTGGAGGAAACGCTTTTGTAGAAACCGTCTGCTCTTATTTCACCTGAAAAAAGCCTTGAAATCAGCAAAGCATCGACGGGATTTGGAGCTTACCGAGTCCTCATGCGCTGGGATCGCTCGCCGATGGTATCCAAAAGAAGCAGACTGGAACGCGTGTTCATGAGGACAATTTCAGAGAGGATAAATCCAACAAAACGGAATGAAAACGGAACCGAAATACAAAGAGTGTTCAAAGGTTAGACGTTTTCAACTTAAGAGCCAGCGGAAACAATAAATCTTCATCGGGTCGATTTTCTTCCGTCTCTCAATAAAAGACCCGGCGCAACATTAAGAAACGACTGAAAATTCAGTTTCTTTACTTCACCACAGCAATGTGGAGAATTACTGCAGCTCTTGGAGAACGCACATTGGATCTTTGTCGAGCCAAAGCGCCGCTCGTAGGATTCCAAGTCGGACGGCGAAAGCGCCGATGACAGATCGTTCACAATAGATTCCCCAAAGTATTTGTCGACCTCAAGCTGAAAATGCGACGAAATACATATCCGAAAGGCGCGCGGGTGCGTGGCCGCGGCTCACATATCATTTGTTGATTATCCACAAAATCCCGATTAATGTGAAAGTCCCGGAAAAAAACGCACCGCGCGTCGCTCCTCTTCGACCTGCTCTCCGTGCGCAACCGACAGACAAACTGGGCAGCGCTGCTCGTCAGCCAGACTCTGCGTGCGTGTGTGCGTGTGAGCGAGAGAGAGAGAAAGAGGGAGAGAGGGAGGGAGAGAGCACGAAGACTGTGTGTGTGTGTGTGTGTGTGTGTGGCAGAAGCTGTTGAAAACGAGGACAGAACGAGACCAGAGCAATCAATGTAGGAGGACTTGATCTGATTAGTTAACACCGAAACGGACAGAGAGACCTTTCCCATCCATCACCTTCTACGCCACATCTTTTTTTAAAATTCTGTTGTTTGCTCAGTAAAACAGTTTTCAGGAAGAATTTCTAGTTATGATGGAGGTGTGAACTCATGGACGCAAAAACATTTTCCTGCCTCTTATGCACAGCTTAACAGTAGTACAGCTTCTTCCATAAGCCATGGTATAGTTTCATTAAAATTCTAGGTTTGAGCTTCATTGTTCTTTCTCCAGCATCATGCTGCATCAGAAAGGACTATTTACTGAAAAACAGAAATAACAATGTAATTATATTTTCCACTACAAGATCCAAAGTGAAAAAAAATCTTTATCCTACAAATTCCAACCTACTGACTCCTCTGAAAGGATTCCCCAACACTCCCAGTAGCCTGGAGAGTTTGGTCTGATATGAGTTTTGACTGAGAACAGTGACCCATCTGCTCCCTTTGCAAAGTGAAGACGTTATTCTTAAAATGTACTTTAGAGGAGAAATCTCGGAGGCTAAAGAGGAGGGGGAGACGAGCTTTGACGTCTGCTACAAAGTTAGCCCTGTGGTTATCGTGTTCACTCATGACCTGCTTAACTTAGCCGTGATTGAAGTCGAGTTGAAAGAGGCTGCTAGCAGGAGGCAGAGGCAGTGGAAGGGGCTCCTTCACCACCCCTCCTCCGTGCAGACTTTTCTGGAAACAATAGGAAGATTGCTGTTTACTTTCTGCCATGCTGTGTTGTATTCCACAAAGATACCCCTGAGAGAATGGCAGCTCTGTTATGTGAAACAAATCCTTTTTTACATGTAGAATACGGCATTGTGGATGGATAAATAACGCACTGTGATACACAAACCAAAGTGGGCATCGACACAGCTTGCCTGCAGGTCACATGCATCCACAAAAAGGGTCGTGGTCTGCTCTGCGCGCTTGTGGCAGGAATGCAAAACTTGTAATTATTTCCCAGCTGACTGTCATTAAGGGTCATCCCGGAGCCTTCCGACGTCTCTTAGAAACAGATTCGCACCTACAGCCAGCGACTCTGACCAGACACATCAGAGCCAAAGGCGAAGGTTCCGGCTCACATTTTTCCACAGCGATACATTGAAATGAGTTCAATAAATATCTGGGATCTTGTTTATACAACTGTGAAAAGAAGCTAATAATGAAGTGAACAGTACAACAGCACGGCTGAACTCCGACTAAATAGTCTTCTGAGAAACTAGCCTCTGAGACATGACGGGAAAGAAAACCGTGTTTATTACTCCTACAGGTATTATTACATGTGTTTTGCTGCATCTTTGTCTTGGGTCTGGTGTGCGGCTTTTATTTCATTCTATTTATAAAGGGTTTTTTTTTTTGTTTTCTTGATGGGAAAAGGAAAAAAAAAGTTGTGCAGAGGGGTCATTTTTCTGTTTTGTATTTTTTTTTATACTGTAGAAAATTGCTTTGGTTACTTCTGAAAATACAACTTATGCAGATGACAACAAAGACCACTGATAGTTAGCTCATTGTATTCTTTACAGTCATTTGGAACGGTGGAGATAAAAACTGAGCAGAGGCTCCAGTAAGAGTCGGTCTTAAACGAGCGAGGCCACGTGCAGCCCAGCACGGCAGGGTGCTAACTACTACATCACCTCTGGGAGAAAGGTTGGGGCTTTTTTCCCCTGTCTTTCAGCGCCTCAACAGTCCGATTTTCAGCATCTCCTCCATCCAACAGCCGGCGAATAATGCTGTCAGCCTTGGCCCAGAGAACAGCTAATCTCAGGTAAGCCCCCCGCTGACTGAGTGGATCTGGAGGCGAGGTCCAAATATTTGGCTGGAGGAAATCTGGCAAACAACACATTGTCCTCTGCAGCTTCTAAAAACAGTCGTGTGCACTGAAAGTTAAGACAGAAGACAGAAGAGTGGAGGCAGGAGTAAAGAGCATCAATATACATCTGGCATGAAGGGGACAAGTTTAGATCCTACAACTACTGAATGGAATTACTGGAAAATTGATGAGATACCCAAAACTCAAAGTCTCTCAAGGATTTGATCTGTGTTATTTCTGAGGGTAAATAAGGAATTTCTGGGTGTCAGATTGATTTATTTAATAATAGTATACAGTGAGCAATAAAAGACTAATCATTAAGGACATTTTCTAATTCTTGGCAGGGTCATAAACTAATAACCAGGTGTATTGTGCTGTTAGATTTTAAGCAGAGTTGGAAAGCTAACCTGCAACTTTTAATCACACTTGTGTCGACTCGGAATCGTCACCATTAGGAGTAATGATGGTGAAACGGCACAACATGAGCTGTCGCCGCTAAAACGGGAGACAGTCATGTTTTATTCCATTTTATTACAGAGGCCGTACATTGTGATTTCTTTCTGGAGAGCTGCGTGCAGAATCCATGATTTATTCATTATGGGGGCTCCAGTAGCACAGACCAGCTATGTGGGAATGAGCTTCGTAGCGACTCTTCAACGCAGACGGAATTCTAGGTCATTCATTTGAAGCACCGGCATACTCCAAAATCCAAAAGGTTCTAGTGAGAACAGAGGCCACAAATTGCTATGTTGACCTTTTGAAACTCTCTCTCTTCCTCTCAAGTAAAAATATAGGACTTCACAGTAATTGAGGGACTCCAGGGATGCACGACGGAGTAAGGCACAAAAATAAAGTAGTTTATAGGATGACATGCAGAAATGGGTTCTGGTATAGATTTTTATTTCTGCACCGCTTTGAAATCGGGTTTCCAGCTCCAGTGCATGCATACGTTGTGCTCATCAAGCCCTCGTGGCAAATGTTTCTGGAGGTTCCTGCTCGACATGAAAAGTCGTCCTGATTGATCGAGGCGATGTAGAACAAAAAGCGCCCTCCGCCAGGCACATTAAAAATGAATTTTCTCTGGGATTCAAAGGGCTGCGCTGCAAGGGCAGAGAGAGATGAGAGCTGGTAACTCTGCTAGTTTGCCTCGGGAGCCCTTCTAGCAGCGAGTCCCAGCTGATCCATCCATCAGCCTTCAAGCCCACAGAGGTGAGTGACTGTTTGAAGGCTCTGCCGGCTACCTTATCCTGAGGCTTAACAATCCAATATTGGTTGTTGCCAAAGATAATTACTCTCCATTGATGGTAGAATACCCAGGGCTAGCTGCAGCCATTTGCATTGCCCAACACCGCAGATCGATCTGGATGGAAAGGCAGTTGGGAGCTGATAACAGCGCTGTGTTAAACCTGCGTTTCTTGGAGGGATGGAATGCTCTCTACGGCTTTCATTCTCCTACACCCCCATGCTCTCATGGCCTTCCACCCACACTCCCTCCTCTTTCAATGAGGAAGGTAAAGAATGGCTCGCACCGATAGAATCAGCAAGGACATTGCTGTCTTTATTCTCCCTCCAAAAGCATGCACATGTCACCTTGACATTCTTTATCTTCTTCACAGCGCCTGCAGGAGAAAATGTGCAAACTAGATCTTACATTTGATATGTGATTGTTTATGGGCCTGCAGCTTTCATTTTCCATCCTCCTGAGCAGTTTGGAAGATTGACAGAAGCAGAAACTACACATTTGGTGCTCTTGTCTTGGAAATCTGAAAACAGAAGGCACAGCCTTGTGTGGTCTTGTTGCTGATTTGTCTCCACCAGGGTATAATTTACACCAGGAAAAAAAAAGATGGAAATTGGAGAAGTGAGATTAGCGAGTAATTTATGGGCACTTAGCAGGGTGTCTACAATAACAGCATGCGCTGTGCCTCGCTGCAGAGTTGCTTTCTGACAGGACAGCCATGCCACTTGCTCCAAAGTTACACAGTTATTACAGAGCGACCAATACCGAACCAAATTATGCATGAACACCCGAAGTGTCTGCAATAATCAGAGCTATCACATATCTAAATCCCTGCATGGGACGTGAAATGGAAAATGGAAAACAAGTGGTAATATTTTCTCCTGTCATAAAATTTCCACTCCTTTAACAAGATAAAAATAAATTGTTTTCCAACTCAGAAAGTGTGAAAGAGGTTTGGAAATTAATTCTTCATGCACATTGATAATTCAATACAGGCTGGCAGCAACTTATTAACATTCGATGACTTCTGTGGCTCTCTGAGAATAATCACTATGTAATGTGTGGTACCGCGCAGGCAGCTGCCACAGCCACCTGACCAGGAGGTCAAAGGCCATTTTTGTCAAATAAAACACTATGAGCAACAAGGAGGACAGGCATCATGAATTAATGACACGGTTATCTGAGGTGTGGATTCCTGCCTCCTTCTGGCATGTCTGCTTCAAACACAGCACTTTTAGAACCAGTCAGAATCCTGGATCCTGAGAAAAGTGCTAAGAGTCCAGAGACAAAGGAAATACTACAACACAGGATCGGGCTTCTTTCTTTGTTTTTAATGAACTGCTGCTGCTTGATTTTAGTGCACATCAGACATTTTTGTTCAAATCGCACAGTTGACAGCCTCTTAATGCGTCTTCGCTACAGTCATTTTGTATGAGCACCCTACTAATGGAAGAGAGAAACAAGGATCTGCAGTTACTCAGCTACAGCAACGCTGAAAGGGGAGAAAATGACGGAAAATGGGTTACTATGAGAAACGTGGAGTTGGCGGCAGAGACCAGACTGAGATTAAATATAGGGTTACCAGAGCAAAGACCTAATCCATTCAGAGACAAATGCAGGGTCTCTGAAGCACATTTGTTGTGTGGCCTGAGGTTTAACAACTGGCATTATAACTCCATTTCTCATCATTACCTAGCTGAATGGTGGTGCTGCAGAGATGGGGTCAGCGAGGGAAAAGAGCAGCGAGAGTGGGAGGAAGACGGAGAGAGGACGGTAAACGCAGAGGGCACAGTTAGAATACATTCCTGTGTGCAGGCTGCAAATTCACATGCGTGACTGGTATTGTACTGTAGATACACGACTGTGAATGTCCTCAGTGTGAGTCTGATCGTTTGATTTCATGCTGGAGCACAGTTGTGCACATGCAACGTCTCAACGGTCACCATATGCTGCCACATTTCTCCGTGGAGGACAGAATGTGGGCACAAGTGCTCCCAGCAGTCATTCAGTGTAGTGTCAGATATGGAAATCCACCAGCATTCATGAATGATACACAAGGCTCTGCTCTTTAGCCCCACACGTCAAAGGATTTTCCAGGGTGGATGAGGCAGATGCTTTGACAGATTTAAGGGAGCTGGGGGGAGGGTCTTTCGGCTTCCCACTGCGTCGCGCACAAACTCTCTGGTGTTACAGAAGTGTATAATAAGACCCCTTGAGGAAAAGAGTACAGGGGGGGAAAGAAGCAAGCAGCCTTAAAAAAGGACAAAAACAACAAAATCTGATTGCATTCAAGGCCTTATTAACATATCCTTTCACCAGAAGAGGATGCCACTGGTTTTAATTCAGTATGACACAGCTGCTGGGGCGACGCAGTTTCTGTTTTTACTTTATGATTTAATCAATTATGTTTTCTAAAACTATGTCTTAATGAACTCCATGCACAGACAGCCGCTTTTTCTCTGGAGCCATTCAGAGAAACAAGAAAACAAAATGGCTGCCGGATTCCCTCATGTACAAAATAAGACCGAGATGGTGGGTTGTTAAACTATACTCAGTGCACTTTTATTGATTCACAGTTTTGTCTCATCAGGGATGTAGTGCCAGAACGCTGTGCACTACCTATTATGTGCACAGCCAAGTTCCTGCAGTTTAAAGAATGACTTTTCTGCATAGCTGTGTTCTTGGCTGATCTTAAAAGTCTTTCTAGCGTGCCTGCAAAGGCTCTTTTAAATGATTATCTCATGATAGAATCCATCAAGCCGTCTGCTTCTGAGACTTGATATAGACGAGACCATAAGCGGCTAAATAATCTAATAATACATCAAGTCAGGGCAGGAAATACTAAGAAAGATGTAAGACGAAAAAACAAAACAAAAAAAAAATCTGAAACTATAAGTAAATGATTTAAATCAAGTTAGCAATATCAAATTACCACTAAAATGAAAAATTTTGAACAGCAGACAAAAATTAGATTATTGACTAAGACGTCAGCTGTTTACATTAATCTCTTCAGTTGTGGCTAGCGTCATATTTGCTAAAAGTCCAGTCTACTTGGAAAACCTCGGTAAACATACCACACGTCATCTAATTGCAGTCAGGTGAAATGTGGCTCCCAACACTGCCAAAACCAAGAATTACCAAATGAAGTTGTCAGAAGACACAAACACACAAACACACATACACACCCACCCACACACACAAAGAACTTTACGTACCAGATTTGTTTGTTACACAGATGATTTCGTAGAACAGCACATGGTTCAGCACTTAAAAAAAGACACTTTTGTAAATAAAAACTGGTGATGGCCAATCAGTCAAAGATATTCTTGATACTAACTATAAAAGAAATGTACATTTTAAATCTCGAAGAAGGATGTGACCATAAAACCAACCAAACAATGATCATCACACAAAGTAAAACTTTAAAGTGGCTACGCTGGAATGTCGTGAAATTAGTGTCTGACACACACACACACACACACACACACACACACACACAAACTTCATGTTGTTTGGGATCGCTGGAGAATGCTGTCTTTGTACTGAACTCATGTGGAATATCTTCCTAGCAAATGACAAATTGAAGAATAGACCAAGAAAATTGCTGAAATTAGATTTCAACCATTTATAGCACATCAACAGTAACTTGCCTTTATTGAACAGCAGCTCATTTTTCTAAAAAAGCAGTCCTGCTGAAGTCATGCCTTAAGGCCGCATCATTTCAGAGTCTCAAGTTCATATGTGAGAAGTCTGGGAAGCTGCAAGCAGACAAGCGACACGTTTTACCGCTCTCGTATAGTTAGCAGACCTCAGCCGGGCTGGAAGAGTCACCGCAAATGAGTTAAGACATTAACACCCGTCAGATGGTTTCCATTTTAGCACTTAATTGCACATGTCAGTTGCCTAAATCCCAGATTCTTAGCCGGAAGACCCTTGCCCTCTAAACTAATGGCTTCCACATCAGAGGTTAAGGTTCTCAACCTGAATATCTTAACCTAGAAAGAACCTTAGAACTAAACGTCTTCTCAGCAGTTCTTGGTAAAAGACAATTTTCTTTCAGGATTCTTACGCCACCTCAAATTGATAGGTTTTAACTCATCTTGAAGACGGCTGCTAATCTGCAGGGCCTTGGTGCATGTAATATGGATAAGGCACTTTAGCTCTGGGAGCTCAGTCATGATGCCAGAAAAGCCTCTTTGCTTCGCAGCTCCCTCCTTCATCTGGCCACAGGCCCGTCGTGACTTCTGACCCAGCCTCCCTTGGGGATGTACCCTGAATGGCCAAACTCTCTGGGCCCCCAAGTGAGCTACTCTGGCCCTCCTCGTGGCCAGCAGGGGTGAAGGAGAGGGTCGATAGAAAACCGGGGCAAGGGCAAGGAACCTTCCAAGCTAATTACACCAATACAGCTCCAGAGAGAGGCGCTGGGAGCCTCTGACATCAGCTTTATACACGTCTTTTGTTCCTTTGTTGAGCAGGGCATGCTGGGTGTCCATCATAAATTCATGCTTCGGCTTTAATCAGTTTAGAGAAAATTAAGTGAGCGAATTTCCACTCATTTTTTATTATTCCATTAAACACACACAAAGCACATGTGTCTCCTTTCAGAAAGACTTAACAGGTTATCGGAATTCAATAACTCGGAAATCCCCAAGCTAAGTACATGCGTGCTGTGCTGCATTAGAGTGGAGTGGCACACTTAAAAAAAGTGGATAAACAAACAAAGATTAAGTGTGATCGTCCAGTAACAAAAATGATCTCGGTTCAGAAAAAGAGCCCTACTTACTGTATGCAAATAAAAAAATGTGAATTTCTGACATTTCTGAAATGACTTGATTCGTTAAGCACAAGCCTGATAAACCAGCATGTCTCATGGCTAATCATGAGACTTTTATCAGGGAGGCCTCCTTCTTTGCACGTACATTGAGGATGACAAAATTACTTCAACATCAGGACGCGTTATAGCATGTGAATATTCACAGAGATAAGTTGTTTATTGCCTCTTAAGCCATAAAACCTGGACTTCCTCCCTTCTCACAGTATGTATTTCAGTAATAAAAATGGCTGTTTATACAGCAATCAACCTCAAGCTGGAAAGCAGAGGGACGACTGTGGGAGGAGGCAAGAAAAGCTACTTGATCGCTCTTTAATAGAAAGCAGAGGTATGGCAACTGACTGGGGTTCCATCGTAAAGACAAACAGGCATTAACCGGGCTGTTTTAAAGGCAACAACAGAGGGTTTTTATTTAATGTCTTAAAGCTTTAATTGGCGCCTCTGTTATTTCCTCTTGAAGGCACCGAGTATAACAGTAAACCCAGTGTCAGGAAGGAGGGCCTTACCGGCTGCAGCTTACCAGCCACTGGCTGCCCTCACTGGGCCTCTACATGTGTGATCTTTACCAATTGAGCTCAAGAGGCTAAACTACGGCTGGTCCCAAGCTGCCAACAAGACAGGCCTCTCGGCTAGAGGCTGGAAGTCTAATCGGCCTGGAAGGACCTTGTCAAGCACCCACTTTGGGGGTCACATATGGAAGTGACTAAAACTGTTCCAAGTCATCTGGGAATGTTATAAATCTCTACTCTGTTTCCTAAAGCTAGTCACTGAGGGGAAGACACTGATCCCGTGAGTTGTTTCTGGTGTTGTTCAGGTGCCGGTTTTGCACTTTCTACAAGTGTTCTCGTTCCATCGAACAGGAAGTAAATATCTGTGCTAATGGCAATGGTAACTGCTGTCAAAGCAGCTCTGTGTTCAGATTCCCTGGAGAGTTCATTTTGGAGCCGTGCAAAGAAAAACAAGCCAGCGACTTCCAAAAATGGAGTCCACCACCTCCTGCAGAAGTTAGATGTGGATCCCAAAAATGCAATAAAGCTAATCCTCCAAGGCTTGGATAACAATAACTTTATAGGCAATGACTTTCTTCAATGTTGCTATTGTATTTTTTTAACATTAAGTGCTGAAGCTGGAATCCACAAGGCAGTTTCTAAAACCAGTACTATAAATTTGATACCGTTCACAAGGAGAACAAATGGTCTACAGTTCATTCTGTACTTTTCTTTCAGACTGGGTTTGGGAGAGACCTCTGGGGGATCTATCTCTCTTGTAGGATTTATGTCCTGTACCAACACAAACGCACAAAACGGTCATTCTCCCCTTTGAGCAAAAGTGTGAAACAGAAAAGTGATCATCCCAACAGGAAGAGGGTAAAAAAGTCAAAATCAAATCCATAAAGCCTGGAGAAAACATGGCAGAAGGAAAGATGAACAAAAGTAGCTGGAGATGTTGGGAATAACCACAAAACTTTCGCCTAGTTTTACTGTGGTGACAGATGCCAGCTGGCCTAGGATCAGTTTGAGTGGAGACACAACTGAGTTGGTTTAGCCAAGGGAGGATAAGTGGTATTGATGGAACTTAAGCTGTTGCCTGCCTGAAGACACATTGAGGCCCATGGTAAATACTGGGCCCCAGCCTGGGCTCACATACAACATGATGTGGGCTTTACAGAATCAAAGCCCTCCATCCTTCCTTGTATTGTCTTGTCTGACATGTTGAAGGATGTGAGGGAGTCATGGGCAGACAAAGACCTCTCCCGGCTGGCCCATTAGGTGGAGAGAGCTATGTCCAGAGCACTGGAGCATGCACCCTGCTCTCGGGGGGAGGCTGTTTTATTAATGAGCCAATCGAATGAGCGCAAGCTGGGGGCTTTTTGTTGCAGACTGTCGGAAGCACCTTGGGCAGCCAGCCTGGTGAGTGGGACGTGGAGTCTGAGGACCGATCTCTGCAGGGGCTCCGGTTGGTAAAATGCTCCCTGACAGCCCTCGGTGGAGGCATGCTTGACAGATGGAGCTGGGTCCCGGTCCTGGCTCATGGCTGGTTTACCTGCCTAGCACCACACTCACTTTTTCATCTGTACGGCCTCGCCTAAAGCCAGACAGCTACTGACTGATAATGAGACCATGTACACTCGCAGACCCGGACCAGGCCAAGACGCACAACTGTAAAGAATAAGAATACCGGCTACCGAGGACAGATACACAATGAAGCATAAGCAGGATTATAGTAGCACTGTAGTAGCACCTTTTGTGGAGCTGCTACTGTGATGCCATAATTAGAAATGGTTTGATTATAAAAAAACAAAATAAAGAAAAAAATGGTGATAAAAAACAATTTAAGATGATGCGATTATGAAAAGATTTTGCTCTGAATGACACATTATTTATGCCACAAATTCATGTCATCTCTAAATCAGAGACAGAAAGTGGGTGCTTTAGCATTTGAGACCGACCAGACACCTTTTCCACCGATCAAACATTTGTTGACAGTTAATCGAGGCAAAAAAGAAAAAAAACAAAAAATGGTTAATGGACTTTGTTTTTCTGGAAGAGGATGGGGCAAACAGTCTTGTGTAGTGGCAGATGCTGAAGTGGGAGGGAAGCAAGCGACAGATCTGGATGTGTGTAAACAAGGAGCTGAGTGCATTTGTGTTTTCTTCATTGTGGCGCAGGATTGTGACAAATTCCAGAGCGAGTCTCTGGTGAGCCCCACTGCTTTGGTGTCAGCACAGAACGGCTGTCTGCGTGTGATGGAGCCGTAGAGCGCGGAGCACCACGGCCTCCCTCGGGATGAGTGCCAAACAAGATGTCGCCTGTCAAGCAGGAAACATTTGAAAATAAATAACATCAATGATGATTTCAGTTTACTTGTCACGAGCGTGCGCGCTTTTTAGAAGTGATGCCATCACTCTGCGGTGGATGCAGTCTCCCCCACCCCCCCAGAGACAGGCCTCTCCTGCGAGACACACTCCATTTCCTCGTCACATTTCACGTCAATCCGTTCAAGGCTCCAGATATCAGTTTTAACAAGCAGCTGGGAGGGACATGCGCATTGATCATTCATTAAAGCCAATGAATTACAAATCCAGAGCGCTCAGTAGCCAATCTCTTTAAATATGTCAGCTCGCATTACATTTTGATTGGATGCACATGACAGCATTACGGTGTACAAATAGTTGAAATGAGGATTTTCCATTACACCAATGTGTATCGCTTTGTCTGAAACAAAGAAAAAAAAGCATCGTCCCAGTACAGCCCATAAAGTGTCAAATGACAGGAACCGTAATTCCAGTCTGATTGCAGAACAAATCTAAGGACAGTTTATTAGCCCTGACTCAGACTTTGTTCAATAACTCCAAGCAAGAAGACAGGTGAGACCATTCATCAGATCGCCAAGTGTGTGTGTGTGTGTGTGTGTGTGTGTGTGTGTGTGTGTGTGTGTGTGTGTGTGTGTGTGTGTGTGTGTGTGTGTGTGTGTGTGTCTGTGCACTCATTTGGCTTTAGCACATTGGAATCAAGCCCAGCAGGGGAGCCTGAACCGATTGGAGTCTCAAAAAAGACCAGAGAGCACTTGTAACACAAAGAGTTTCATCTCAGCTCCTTAAGGAGAACCATCTGTTGTCAGGCAGCCCTTCTCTTGCTCTCTTTCCACAGCTCTGCAGTCGATCTTAGGTCAAGAGCAGGAAAACAAATGTGCACTGTGCACATGTGTCTGTCTGTCTACCGTTCCCCCAGCCAGAGATTACATATCAGAATGTTCTTTTGGCAGCTCTGCAAATGAGAGTGGGGGAGAAAAAGGTCCCCTAGGTATGGAGAAAAGATCTGACTTCCTTAGTACGGTATCATAAATTGTTTGTTGTGGGTTCATCCCTTAAAGACTGGGGCTCATCCCAAGTGAATGGAAGCTGTAAGTTGTTGGCACACATGTAGAAAGGCTGGATGAGCTGTAGGAAAATGTGGGGAACCGAAGGCTCAGGAGATCAGGCTTGTCTGTTCGGTGATTGGACAGAATGCCCTTATTGTTTCAGGGCAGGAACAACAATGCTGAAACAGAAGGAGCTGCTCAAAGTCAGGGTATATGTGGATCTATAGTTCCATATGTACTGACAGGAAGTACATATGTGCATTTCTACCCATCAGCAAGTAAGTGTCTGCTATTGCCTTTCATCATCCCACAACCCCCTGATGCTGCATTCCCTAGCCAGTCTGCACAAAATGAATCAACCTCTTGCTGTGCACCTCTGAGCCACAGGACTCTAATGCCTCCGTGTGTTTCCCTCTCACTCAGCACATCCAGCGTCTGTCTTTGATTTGAGCCTGTTCTGCTCGCCAATCGATCACAGTTTAAAGGCTCCTAATCAGGAACAGGAAGGACGGATGAATAAAATCATGCATGAAGGCTCTCAGGCTGCAGGCCTGCTGCTATTCTCTCCGTCATACTTTCTCTCTCCATTTCTTGTCACTCTCACGGCTATGTTTGATGTCTAAAAGGAACCAGAATTTCCTCACCAGAACATTTTGTGCTGCAATCTGCAGATACTTTCAAGAGCAATCAGTCACATTGGTTTGACCTATCGCAATCTTTGGGAGAGCCAGGGGACATTTCAGGATTCTTCAAAAGTGCAGTTATTTATCTCAGTTTAAAAAAAGACAAAAAGAAAAAAAATAAATCAAAATTTGACACTAAATTAAGCAGGCAACTGACCCTGATCACAATGAGTTCAGCTCTTAAATACAAATATCTAACCTGTAAGGAAAGCGCTTTGCATGACAAGAAATACAGGAACAATCAGGGGAAGAGAGGGGTGAGTGGGGAGGAAGAAAAATGGGTGCTAGTGGGCATGAGGAAGAGAAACCCTCCTCCACTTCATGACCCGACTGAACCTTTTTATCTCTGCTTTCACAGAGCGGAGTCACATTGAGACGGGAGAGCAGGAGGGAAGGGTAATGAGTAGCACTGACTGCTATCAGCCTCAGCGGTGGCCAGGCCCCTGGCCTTTATTTAATAATTATATCTTTTCACCCGAATTAAAAGGCAATGCTTCTACCTGCAGGGTGACCCCCTTAGAACCTTCTGTCCGTCCGTCTTGGTTTAACAACTGACCCTCTGATCACATAAGAAGAGTTCATTGAAAGTGATTTCTTTTCTGCAGGAAACAATAATATGGAGGCAGATATGATGGAGCATTTGAGCGCATTCCCACCTCTGGCTTCTCTGCACCCATCTTCACAAGCGCTCTGACTGGCAGCGCGATTGACTCTGTCTCTGCTTGTGAAACTGGGTGGTCACTGTTCATTTGGAATGCTGTCTTGCAGAATTTACAGATAACAGAGAAGTCAGCCAGTGATGCCCCCACTCCACCTCTCTGCCGCTCCTTCTTTAAAAGTGCGTTGCAACAAAATAGCCGCAGCAGGCATTATTAATGAACTGGAATTGCAGGGAGGGAGGAACTCATTTCTAATTTATGAAACACTAACCAACTGGCAACCTCACTGACAGGCCTATTAATGATCTTTAGTGGCCCTCAGGCCATTACATCCCCCCCCCCCCTTCTGTGGTTTCTTCTTCAGCTCATGTCCTGCCAAGCCACCTCCTTGTCTCCGCAAAGCCCCGACTCCAGCATTCATCTTGTAACGTGGCAGGATGGAATCAGTGAGGAGAGTAGAGGGGTGGGGATGGGAGGTGGTGCAGGCCTATAATTTGTGCAGGGGATTTAGACATTACAGGGGGAAAAGGGGCTCTCTTGGGACGAGGCAGTTGATCAGCCGTAGCCTCGGTGGAGCAAGCCAGACAAATAACAAATGACAGCTCTGTGATTAAATCAAACCTTCTACTTTAAGTGTTGAAGTATCTGCCTGTCACTAACAATCTAGTGCTTGTTAAAGGCCCCATCCCCTCCCTCCTCCACTTAAGAGGCCTGCCTCCCTCCCGCAGTGGAGTTCCATCAAGCTTCCATCCCCTCATCATCCTCAAAACCACCCCCCTCCCACTTTCCTCTACCCCCAAAACACATCAATCAAACGGCTCCCTCTGGACACCGCCCACCTGTCTCCTGCCTCCATACTGCTGGCTAGCTGTCTCCTCTCAGGAGAATGCATGAAGCGACACACACCAACAGACATATACAGACGCTGAGAGGAAATATGGCAAATAAGTGCTTCAGTCGACAAACAAGCAAAATGGAGACGGTAGCTAATGCACCACCATAGAATAATGGAATTATTCACTATTAATCTCAGATAACAGTTTAGCTTTATCCTGGAACAGTTCTTGTTGCATCTCAGGATGACATGTAATTGTTTTGTTACTGATAAATTCATTACAATATTCAATGTTAAGTGTTTATCAGAGGCGAACGAGAAAACAAGGCTTGATTTCAACTTCTTTCCGAGTATAATTCAAGTACACTTAAATAAATTTTAATGAGGCTCCACTGGTAAACTGCAGTGTGTCGGTTGCCTAGCATTTAGCTCTTTTGGGTCAACAAGGTTTTATTTTTCCATTTTTACTGTGTATGTGTATTTGTCTGCTTCTGTGTGGAATATCTATTTAAAAATTATAGCAACAGGCAAAATTGTCCAAAGAAATTCACCATTTAGTAACTGTGTTTTACATTTTCCCATTACTCCCAGTTCACACCCTTAGTCTACACTGGTTTTATGGTGCAGCCTGTTGCAGTGAATCAAAACAGTCTGTCACAACATGAAACCTCTGCGTGATGCTCTGCTTTCCTGCCCGTCTCTGTAGCCTTTTCACACAACGTTATCGTCACTTTGGTCTGCGAGCCAGAAGCTGCCTGCGCCACAGACAAACATGCTGGGAGTCAAAGTGGGGGCACGGGGGGAGGGGCCGGGGCCACCACAGCTTTGAGAATTTTCACCAGTTTGTCTTGACCACTGAGTTGATTTTATTGTGTGCTCAGGTAAATGGAGACCACGCCGACCCTCATGGTGGTCCCATATATGCTTTAGAAAAAAAATTCCGTCACTTTCTGGAATAGCAGACATTTACAACAAGCGCCATAACCGCCGACAATGCACAGGCAACAGGAAATGCCTGACTGGGGAAGTTAGCTGACCTTATAAAATGTCTGGCTGCTTAGCTGCTCTGCTGCCTTTTGGGCAGGCTGATGATGTCTGAACAGTGACATGATTTAAGGCTAAATTAGTATTCATCACACCAGTCACAAGCCATTAATCTAATATCCCTAACATGAAATGATATGCAAATCGCTGCCCATTGTAATGCTGTACCATGCGTTACTGCTTCAAAATGGCCACTGCTGCATCTGCGTCACACACATTTATGCATGTCCTGCACGTCAACATTGGGAGGACGCTTCTGTGCTTCAGAGGCTGATATTGGTGTCTCAGTGTAAAGTCTATCAATGTTCTTAATGCGAACGTTTCAAAAATCTATAAAATGTGGACCCTTGGACAAAATATTTCCCTTATTAAAAACATGAATTAAATTGTTGCTGCTGATTATTGATGTGTCCATAACTGTGTGCAAACAGCATCACTCACGCGTTGTTGATGTTACATAAATGGCGGCACTTGTGTGATGGTGTAAGTCTGCCTCAACAAAACACAAATCTGATGATGCTCATCCCGTCTCTACAGTGCATGGACACCCAGAGGACAGCGGTCTCCGACGGTGCCCCTGGGCCACGGTTTGAACCGTGCACTCCTGGTGACAGAGAGCAGCGACAGCGCGGTCCAGAGAGAGCAATTAGCACAAACAAAGCAACTGTGTCATTAGCTGGTCTTTATTAGCTCCAGTGATGGGTTCAGAGGCCACTGGTCTCTGGTGAAAACACACTTCCTGGTTTAGGACATTTGTGACTCATGTTTATGTAAACAATGTGATGGGTTATTAGTATCAACACACTTATAAATACATACAAAAAGAAACTTATAAATACCACAAAAATCATTTCTAACATGGCGGGAAGCGAGACGGGTAGAGAACACCACGCTCTGTACCTTGTGTAATATCTGATGTTGGTGGGAGGGGGGCTCTGAGACATCATCTTGTATGCCTCTCATCTTTGTCCTGTGTTGCATGCTGGGAAAGAGCCGTCCTTAGCTATGTTCCTTTTCTTTGCCCAGGCCCTCCGAGACTTCCCTGCTAATGTTCCCCTCCTGTTTTACAGCAGTGTTTCCTGGAACAGAACCCCCTCCAGCACTCATCAGATGCTACATTAAGGGAGCACTCTGAAGTCTTCCTCCACCACTAAGGGCCCCTGATAAATAACTTATAGGGGAGAGGATTCAAACATCTCTCCTATTACTAGTCTCGATTCATTTTTTACAGTCCCTGGAGCCCCCCATCTGTCCTGCACTTCAAACACATCAGAGATACTTTCACTCTTCCTATGGGATCCCTGTGAAGGTAAAGGAGCAGGGGAGGTGGGATGCGATGGGGGTCCGGGTAAAGTAAAAGAATAGACACAGGCAGGAGCTTTGAGCTGCAGAATGTGCCAAAAGCGTCTCTGCCATCACCTCCTTTTCTGACTATTCTCTGCGGAGGAAGGCGGAAAAAAGAGAGCGACTGTAGGAGAGTAAGGAGGGAAGAAGCATCACAGTCTGGTGCAGAGATGGCACCCTACGTCAGTACCGAACAAGAATGACAACTTTTTTCATTCTCTGTGGCAATTACAAATGAGTCCATTAGGCTGTCTGCTACCCTTTTCTCTGCGGGGTGTGTGTGTGTGTGTGTGTGTGTGTGTGTGTGTGTGTGTGGGGTGTGTGTGTGTGCAGGAGTGCGAAAACCCACACATCTTTGCAGGAAAACTCCCCATTTTTAAGTCACATAATACGATTAAACAACATTTGTGAGCGCTCAACTGGGGGCACAGTCATTTGGGGTTTGTGGTAGCTATGGAATATAAGCCGGGGATGCCTGTTTTCTGGAAGGCACGATAATAAAATGCCAGCTTCCCTTTTTTGCGAGGCCATTATGGCAGCTTTTTAGTCACAAGCTGCTTGAAAGGGTTTTAAATTAGCAGTGAGAGCACTGCTAACAACATACAGTATCTCAACTGCGAAGGGCCCAGTCTGTCAGGAGAAGAGCGCACGTGTGACAGCTACGGATTTTGATGGAGTGGAGATTGCTTTTCAGCGATGGCTTTTATTGAGACCGTGATTTTCAACCAGCATTCCAATCAGGCCCGTTCACATCTCGGGCAAATTCAATTTAAGGTCCAGATCGAGAAGTGCATGAGACCAATTTAGCGTAAAGTCACATTAGGAGGGAAGACACAAAATCTAAAGGTGACAATTTGATTCCAATAACATCCTTGTAAATCTCATAAAATCTAATTATGATGCCTTTAAAGGTAAGAGCAAGGAGAAGAAGATGCCTCAATAAAAGAATCATTGTGACCTTTATATATGCATTTATAAAGATGGCATCACTAAAAGCAAATCCATTACTTATCAAAGCATCAGTTTCCACTCTGCACTCTTTCTTCAGGGCGCCTCTCTTATTCTTCTAGCAACAGATTCAGGAGCAGATTACTATTCATGCAATTTAGGCTCTAACTTGGTAGTCTATTCACACTACATCCATCTGTTCCTCCCTTTGGGCCACCAGAGCGGCCAGTTACTAAATGTCAAAGCCCACACGGCCATTTCCGCACAACTGCAGTGTCTTGAATTCTTAACGCTGACTTCATTTTATTGCTAAAAGAACAGCCAATTAAATAACACAGGAACTAAGTTGGTCAAAGATTAACCTCCAATTCTCTCTCAATGGTAATGGGCATGCTACGTGGGAATCTGGTCCATGAGCTACACCACGTCGCCAACCAGTTCAAAAAACCAACACAAGGAAATCTTTCAGAGAATAAATACTGTATGGAGGGATTTTGGCGAGCTAGGACGATCTTAACAAGCAGAGATCTTACAGATTTAAAGGTACTGCTAAAAATTTATGAAGGCATGTTTGGACTGGGGCCACGATGAACAGCTTGGGCAGCTGAGCAACATCGCAGTGGGACGCCTAATAAGCCCTGCACAATTTTTCACCCCATATTTTATCAATAAAAAAGCAGTTTAAACAGCCTCCCCTGTGAACTGCAGCCGCTGCGCTGTCTGCCATCTGGAGCCCCCTTTCATTTTATAATCCAAGTGTCATTAAAATGCTTCTTGGCAGTTTACAGCTCGTTCCCCATGTGCAGATGTGGAAGCAAGCTTCAGATGGGGTCCTCTGATCAAAGCGCTCACTGCTGTCAGACGTAACACGCACCACCTTTGGGCTACCTCGCGGTCCTGTATGGACATATTGCTTATTTATTTTGTCCTGCATTTCAGGCGTGCAGCTTGGACGAGCGCCAACTGTCTAAAGGCCACTGAAACAGGCTCCCGACAAGGAGGATGCAAGAGCAGCTGAGGTGAACGTCACAAAAGGAAAATGACTTGAACTCCAAATACTGACACAACAGCACCATACGGGCGTATACGAGGGTGGAATCAAACAGATGTACGGACAACAAAGGTACATTTACCTGAAAGGGGATTGTGATTGCTGTAATTAACTAACAACAGACGACATGAGCTTTGCAAACTCCAAACACGAGTGTTTCTGGCAGCAGGTCAACCTGCTGGCGCGCTCTCTATATCAAATTATGCTGCCATATTTGCGGTGTGCACACACAGGCTGCCCAATGACCCGCGGACCCCAAACTGATGCGGCGTGGCACACATGGTGTTAATGCTCCAACCGGGTGTTGATTGAGCTCCCCTCAAGCCAGTGACGCATGTTGCCTTTGTTTGGCAGCCGTCCTGGTGGAAGAACCAGGGCCATATTACGCCTGTCACTGCCATGTGTTCGCTCTTCTCAGCACAGCGGCTGATGCCACTCAACCGCCATCCCCCTCAACTCCCACCCTCCTGGCATCTCTACGGGCACCCCCTCCCCCCACTGGGCCTAGCAGGTCTGCGCTAATGAAGTCAAATTAATTTAATGGATGTTCATGCCGCCTGCGTCTGCGGTGCCTGGCGGGGGGACAACTTTAATGCCGTCTCTGTCTGTGGTCCTAAACCTCAACGAGCTGCTGTAGAAAGCCGATCAGGCCGGGCTGTTCCAGTTAGCCCCGCATGATGAACTGATTTCAAGTGTCCATAAAAACCGAAGCGATGTGGAGAGCCGTGCGTCTGGACCAGGTGTGGCTGCTAATTAAGCCAAAGGGAAAATAACTGACAAATAAACATGAATGACAGCCGTCGTTATTACCCGTTTCCCCTTTCCTCCACACCTAAAAAAAAAAAAAAAAAAAAAACGCTGTTAAGTTTTATGGAGCGACCTTTGATACCACAATTATTTTTTCCTCTAATCTTCCAGGCTGTGTACCTTTTCCGTTGGCTGCTGCAGATCAAAGCGGGCCGTCTTTTACTTAAGGGGCTGCACTGGCTGGGGCCTAATTGAAGGCATCTGGACTCTGTTTGAGCGTGTGTGTGTGTGTGTGTGTGTGTGTGTGTGTGTTTGGGCCTAAACTTGACTTTCCACATCACATACACACTTGCCCACAGAATGTTCCTTTCAGAGCGGCGTGAGGGCCCAAGGGGCTTGAGGTCTGGCAGTCTCCAGAACATCCACAAGCGTCAGAGTGTTTAGATTAACTTGAAGATGTTCAAGTGGCTCGTGGGAGAAACCCGAAACTGGTTTCTACCGCCGGGCCGGACGGACGATTAGATTTTCTACTGTCCACCATCGCTGTGGTAAGCGCTGCAGATGAAGGTCATCCAAGCAGGACAAACAGTAACAAACACCCTCTGCCTTCAAACGTAATATGTGTTGATTTCTACAACTACTATGAGTCGCTGTCTCGCCTGTTTGACTGAGAAGGGAATTGAAGCTCCCTCAGCGTTCTTTTCACAGCCACAGCGGACTTATGTGTTCCTGGATTGGGAGGAAGCAATGCTCCTTCAGTGAAACACTATACTTGATGGCGCTGGATCCTAACGGCAACGGGGAATTCTATATTTATCCTTGATTGCATATGCCGTTTGTTGTGGAGGAAAAGCAAGTCCTCTTGCATTAGGAGGTCTTGTGTTGACAAGCCAAAACTTGGACAGACACGAGTCTCACTGCGCCAGCTCTAAATGCACACAAAGTCCGTCTTGAATTTCCAGCCAGCAGAAATGTGTAAGTAATTACAGTCCAAACTATGTTTATTGAATAAAAACCCACTTAGACCTTGTGTTTATGCACCAGCAGAAACATCCAAATCTTACGTTCACATACACAGAAACATTTGTGACTCTTTTTTTTTTTTTCCTGCATCTGCGTGACATCTGTATTCAATATGGAGTCAATTTTACTTTTATTACTCATGTGGAAAAATGTGTATCGTGCTGGGATTGTTATTCAAACACAAGCCACTTGAAAAACAATGAATGCTGTGTGATGCCGCTCTGAGTAGCTTGGAGACGCTAAAGAAGATTTTCCTAAGCTGGACTGACTTTAGTGACTTTGTGCGTTAATTTTGCTCCATATGTTTCGCTTCACTTGCAGTTACCTGCTGCGCACAGACATGACACATAAAGCAATTATGTTTCCACAGGCAGATTTTATGATTCCTAGTTTGCCAGAAAATAAGATGAAGTCACGCCACCAAAAGAACCAAACACAGTGAGTGTTTGGTAGCAAATTCACTACCAAACCCGAATTTGAACACTTTTCTAATGTCAGCTTTACTTACTCATTTACTCGTCCAAACATGTCTGATCATCCTTTAGCTAAGATGGCCTGTTATTTTTCAGTGCACCGGAGATACACTCAACACAACTTGGATGTGGCGCTGCGGGTGGCGTAATACCTCAATTGTCTGGTTTTGACACGGTGTGCCATGCTTTCTCTATCACTGTATCATTGAACTGACAAGCTCTCGAGCAGAAAATTGTTCAATCGAGCATTTCACCTGCCCAATGTTGAAAACTCTCCTATTACAGAAAAGGAGCACTCGTATGGGGCAAAAAAAAAAAGATTTTTGAGGGAAAACCACCTGTGAAATGGATCAGGTCAAGGTGAAAACCACATAGCAAAAGAACCCGCTGATCATCCAGGCAGCGACAACTCCTTCAATAAGGATGATTGCAAGCTGTTGAGCGTGGCTGAGAGGTGACAGGGTTTTCTCAGAGACGCAGCCGAACACGGGAAAAGGGGGCGCGGGGCGTGTGTTCTGATTTGAGGCGAACAAAGGGACGGTTATCTCTGCCAAAACAAACAGCTTCGGCGTGAGGAGTCGGCGAGTGAAAGCAGATTAGAGTCTCGATGCCATGTTGTGTTTTCACACGTCCTCCGTTTGCTTGCCCTGGCCTTTCTATTTTCATCCGCGCTGCCAACATCAGTGCTAACCTTTAAGGAGGAATGTGGACCGGGCTATCGGGTGCCACATCAATGACGCCGCCGCCGCGCTGACGTCCCCTGCGTTACGCTGTGACATGCATCGCTAGTGACAAGTTGTCTTTGCTGATGTCAGCTGGCCGTGTCTGCCGGCAGGCTCAGCAGAAGCGTCAAACTTTTTCTCTGTCATCGTCATCCTCTTCCCAACATGCACTGGGGCTGGGTTTCACCGCTGCACGTGCCCTTACTCCCCAGTTACCTCTGAGCTTGTACACGAAGCACACGCCGCATACTGCTGGAAGTGAGGGTGTCCTCCTTTGCTTCAGAGACGAAGCGGAGCACGATCGCCACGTTCTGGAGCGTTAACGCACAACAGATGTAGCGCTTGACAACCGCAAAATTTAAAACAACAAAACAAACAGGAAAAACATTAGCCCGCAGAGTATGTGGGATTTGGAATGGAATAAAAGTACATCTAGCAAAAAGCTAAAGGCATAAATGTTTGTAGATTAATGAATGCAATTGAGGACTATCATGAGAGGGTTATTTCTGGCCAAAAGTCATTTTATTCTTCTACATATTGA
Organism: Pao palembangensis; assembly: GCA_015343265.1. Classification (NCBI taxonomy): domain Eukaryota; kingdom Metazoa; phylum Chordata; class Actinopteri; order Tetraodontiformes; family Tetraodontidae; genus Pao; species Pao palembangensis. Next base: position 32,820,309 of record CM027081.1, on the reverse strand, counting down.
TTGTATTATTTACTTAAAATGTTTTTACAGCATTTCACAGCTTTACAGCAGGATATTATTGAATTTGAATATACCAGGTATGGCTAATCTATCACACTTTGATTCTCCTAACTACAAAGCTAAAACTGGAGTAAATGGAAGGATGAACTGAATAAAGAAGGGAGTGAGGGAGGGAGGAAGACAAAAGAGAAAGAGAAAATGACATCTCCATATTAAGGCCTGTGTTGCCAGTGTCAGGTCTAATTTCACAGTGCCTGTGGGGAGCTGAAAGCAACCAGTCAGCTCTGGTCTCATCTCGTTCCTCCTCCATTTTGAATCAGGGCTGGCGAATCCGGAGCTTTTGGGGGGTGGGGGGGTGAATATTACTGGAAAATTGGTTTTAGATTAAAGGAGGTGGCAAGGCATTCTGCTTCCTCAGCCCTTTCCCAGGTGCACTTAATCTAATTTCATTAAAGAGATGAGGACGGGTGATCACTTGTGCAGAAACATTAGGCCGGTCCATTTTCCCCTGTCCATAAAAAAAGCTTTGAGATTGTCAGCAGCCTCGTGGGTGGCCCCCTGCTTGTTATTGAATATGATTGCTCTTGGAGACCAACCTGGAAGCTGAAGCGGCATCAGGGTCTGTGGAGGAACATGCAGCACAGAGAGCCTTCCTACATGAATATCTATGACTGCTGTCGTTTGGCTTTTTCCAAGATGGCGGCTCAAAGAAAATAACTGGAAATGATAAATGGGAGTAGTCATGAAGAAGACATTCTTCATTTGAAAGTAAGACTTAAGGAAAAAAAAAACACGGGGAAGATTGCTGGGACGTAACAACAGCGCGTATGCTTTTTGTTCCTTCACTACCAGCTTCAGAGGGCATAACCCCCAATATATCAGCTGGGAGGGATGCCATTAGCTGACGAGCCATTACAGATAAGAAGCTCCAACGCAATGATATGGCATTCATTCTGAACGCAGCGGGGAGATAAGGGAGTAGAGGAGGAATTAATGTGTCAATCAGAACCTATGCTCTGCGCTGGCAGATGACTACACCGGAGCCATAAAAGAGCTCATAGACAGGATGTGGTAATGGTCCTTGGAGACTCCCCCGGAGACAGATACACTTTCTGCTGAGTGACTGCTCGGCAAATAGGACCAAATAGAATTAGCCGACCTGGGTGTCCTCCACCGAGGCTGCCTTATTGCGACGGTGACACGCCTGACATAAGGCCACTGTGTTAAGGGCCGGAGCGAAAATAAGTGTCTGATGCTAATATTTCACAGACAGAAAGCCAGTGTATTATTTGCAGAGGAGAAAGAACACAAAAGGAAATTGGAGGAGCCGGAGAGGACGGCAAAGTGGGGCTGAGCGAGATAAGATGACACTTCAGGAGAGTGCACGAACAAACTGAGAAGGGATAAATCCCACTCTATTTCCTTCTCTGCCTCTCAGATGACAGAAAATGACCATCTTGGCTTCTGAGTATCTCGGCTGTGTGTCTGACTGACAGAATTGGCACGCTGATAAATTGCAGGTGGGAGCAGCACAGACAAGGTGATTTTGCAACGTTTATTACAATTGAAAGGAGAGTCTAAATGGCACTTGTGCATGAACGGGATATTTATGGGTGGCCTGACGCAACATGACCAGATGTGGCACAACAAAAAGCTGCTGTGGTCAAAGTCCTCAGAGCCAAAAAAGGGACATAAGTTAAATGCTGAACAATTCGTACCCAGTTCCATTATAACATCGTCCTCGTGACACCTCTTCATCACAGATTACACAGTTACAGAAGCACTTTTCATTCAGCACAGTTGTTGCGAGGCAGTGTTCAGCTGACACGTGTTCTGGGGGATTATAATCAACTGACAGTCACACAGAGATGCTGAGTGGCTCAAAGGATTCAGCACAAGGATAAAGGATGAATGATGTTCCCAGTCCCATAGCGTGGCCTCTTGTTTGAAAACAAGATCTTCCTCTATCATCAAGTGGTTTACCCAACATGAGGCTTGTTCCTCTGATTTCGCATGGCTATGTGCAAACACACTAAGTGTTGTTTTCATTTTTGGTAAACATCGCCCTCGACATAGAATTCTTCATTCCCTACAACCCCAGTTCCCCCTGGGGTGTAGACATGAGCGAGACAAGGTGAGCACTGTTATTTTAACACTGAAGGGCTGACAGTGTGAAACATCACACGGTCGTGAACGTCAGATGACAGCGCTCCCGATTAGATATGCCAGCCATGAGAGCAGGCTAGTCAGAGTGTGACCGGCCGCTTCTTGGAGGCTAAGCCCATCAGCACGAAGGAGCTGCCTCGCAGCATCATGGTGCTGAACGTGGAGGCGACCCGGCGATTCCATTTTGACACCTCATGCTAACTCAGGCGCTGTCTTCACGCGAAGCTCAGCAATGTGAAGTGACTCCGCTGTGGCAGGAGCTCATCAGCTTCATTCAAACACAGTGTAACCGACTGTACCCCGGGGGCGCACCTGGAAGCAATATTCTAATTACGTTAATCTGTAAAATCCCGACAATGTGGGTGTTCAGGTGGCTGGTAATCTGATGTGAAAGGAGTCTTTGTGTTGGCTGGGTAGATACGGGAAAAGCTGGCACCTGTTTCAGCAAAACGTTGCAGAAAATTATCGCTGTCGAATTATCTTGAGTGCGAGCAATTACAAATGACAGTGTTTGTCTTTCCCCTCATGAAAGCCAAATTTTATGCCATCATTCTTCGAATTCCCTCGCTTGCCGACGGCCCGTCAATGCATTTCTGTCTTGCCTTCATCAGTAATTTGCTGTGGATGATTTGCAGCTCTCATCGGCTTAATTATGCATCTTTCTGGGGAAGCGGAAAAGGTCAGCGCAGCTTTAACCAGATCTTCTATGTTCACAGTAATTAAGAGTTTCCTCTTACCTTTTCTTTAAAATACAATGGAAGCACCTAACCATGCTAACTAGTAAATACTAAATATTGTTTTTGTTACTTTTTGTACTCAAATAGGCCAAGTGTCTCCCTTAAGCAACCAGCTACAAGCTAGCATGCTACCAACACAGAAACAGTTAAATCTGCTATATAAATGTGTCAATTTTATGGTCGTGGATACAGATTATCCATAAATGTAATCCCTGAAATAGTGAGCTATGACACTGAATTCAGCTGGGACCCCTGACACCTAAAAAGTTAGAAGCAGGGCTTCTTCCTTTACTTCAACCAGCCAACAGAGGGCAATAGAGAGGGCCAATGAGGCTGTTTTAATTCATGTGTCTGTAAATAATCTATCACACCAAAACAATGAACTGTAATCAACTGAACAGGAAAATAAGAAGTGAAAATAGAAAAATAGTTCAAAGTATAAACCTCAGAAAAAAAAAAACCAGATAAGTTGTTAAAACATTTATGTTAAAATGCATTTCGTCTCGCCTCATTAATGGTTCAGTCATTCTCACACGCTGCGCTTAATGATTTCATAATTCAGTAATGCAGCTGTAAATCTCGTTTACCCTTAAATACAACGAGGTGAAACAGAGCTGCTTAATAGTTTAACACATAAACAATATCTCAGCCCAACATCTGGCTGACATAAATAATATTATTAGATGTGATGTTAAATATGGAACATATTCACAGTATAGTTTCTTCAAAAATGTCCTGTTTTATTAATTTGTATATGTATATGTATATTATGTATATTATCAGGGACCTAAATGGTAGCAAAAGTCAACATTTGTGACAGTAGAATTGGTTCAATCTAAATTTGAAGCAACTGGGGCAGCAAGGAGAACAACACAAAACAAAACAACAACAACAAAAAAAAACAACTCTGAGAAATTCACTTGCATCTCGGCCCCCCTCGGTGATGCCGGGAAGCCGTATGGAGAGTGACAGTCCTACTACGTCTCTCTGCCATGTCAACTAGCTACCGCCCTCGTTTCCGTCTCGCTTCAATAAAGAGATAAAAGCCCATTGACTTGCCAGGCTACAGCTAATGCAAATTGGGGCTGCTATCGATGTATTATTTATAGGGAGAGCTGCAGACGTTTCCATGGAACGAGGAGCTAAGCTTACAGGAGATTAGGCGCCCTATCTCCTTCGTTTACCAGGGAGTAATTGCTAAACTGTGGAGGAATTACAGAGCAGGAGGTTCCCCAAAGGTGGCTCATTCTGTAACCAGGAGGCTACCATCAGTCAACCACTCCCAGTTGTGGAATACACCAATGAACAGATGTGGTTGACAAGACTCCACCCATCAGCTCTTGATTAGTTAAAACCCGATGATGTCACCTGAAGGTCACCCGAGTGTGATGACGGTGTTCATGCAACATGTTCATCTCTGATGTTTTTGCCTACAAATTACAGCAGGAAGCAGCTAAAGGTTCTGTGTTTTCCTCGGGCGTGTCTGAATCCGTCTGATTTACAGCTTTTTCCACCGAACGACTGTTTCACGCGCAGCTAAGTGCTAATCACGACCGACGCTTTGTGGTCTGCTGGAGGATGGAAAAAGGCAGATCTTGTGAACGAGCTTCGTTCTGCATGAGTTTTTGTGAGCAAAATGTTGGAATCTTTTTTTTTTGCTCTGTTAAAATAATAAGACAAATGACTTCTCCACCCCTCCATTCTTCTTTAATCTCTCCATGTTTCTTGACTGACTCCCTCCGTCGTGATATCGCTTGTTATTCATACGACTCTCAAACGCTTCAAGTGGCAGGTGAATAAACACAGGAAAGGCAGTCTTACCTTGTCGTCAATGTCACTCTCGCTGTCACACTGTAACAGAAAGACGACAGGCACATAAAATATGTGGGTTATTCATTTGCCCCGCCCCCCAACCCCCCCACAGCCCATAATCAGATGTTACTTTTGCGTCATTCAATGACAGCTTTCATTGCATTAGATGAAGAGGATGAAGAGGAAAAGCAGAGCAGTAATCCACCGTAGCTGTTCGTAGCACAGAAGCTACACAGACGCTGTCCTAGTATTTCTGCTGCAGATTCTGAACTTTGGATGAAAAAGACTATACATTAGCTTTTATTATCAGAAGCCTGTTCAGTGATTTTCCATCTACCTTTTAAGAGTGTTTTGAAACTGAACGATAAAATCTCAAGGACGGAGAGAACCTTTGTTTGCCGAATGCCTAAACCCAGCTTTGATTAAGAGTGGTATTTAAAATCCACCTTGTGACAAACTCACCTTTATGTGTCAGACTTCTCCAGCAATAAAGGAAATACTAAAGTTTAATTTTCAAAATTGGCCTCGTCGAGTATGAACAAAGGCCAAAATATCATCTGTTCAGTTAGTTCTTTTTTATTTTTGTTACTTTTATACAAAAAAGCAAAGTCATGCAGCTGTTAGAGTTTGAAAAGATCAGCCTATCTTGAGAGTAGGCACAGCCTCACAAAACAAGCAAACCTTGGATGAAAAGGGTCAGAACCTTTCTTTTCTCACATATTCATGGGCACAAAACCCTCTTTAGCAAATCATAAAATTCAGAGAGATGAATCAGCTTTTATTCATCTTTGGGCTAAAGGAAGGTGTGAAATTAAACCCTGACCTTGGCTTCCGCAGGATTCCTGATTTATTTTGATTTTATTTATTCATTTTATGATGGATTTCTGCTCCTGGTAAGCACAGCTGCATTCCACAACATGAAATATTATTCCTCCTTCTGGTTTGCGCTGCAGACCAGTCCCACAGGACTATCACAGCAGGATACATGAGAGGGAGGGCCACATCCAGGGAGGGCCTCCGGTGACAAAAAAACGCCATCAATCAGTCAATTAAGTTCCTGTGGCAACATCTTTAAGTGGACCCTCTTTATTTTGTTTGACTCCCTTTCAGAGTTTGACACAATAAGGAGGGAAATGGGTCAATGGAGGCACAGTGGGCCTTTGTGGTGAGCGTGGTGGGTCCAAATGTTTAATTAAGTAACGAGAGTAATCAGCGCAAGGGCTCGGTGGCCACAGCCTCTCAGGGGAAGAGACTGGGGGAGGAGGGGGGCTTCCGCACCCTGTGATTCGTCTGTATGACAAAAGATACAGCAGGAGTCCTCGCCGGGAGAAGCTCCAAGAGAAAGTCATTGTTGCTGGAGACCAAAGAGGATGCATTGTTGAGCTGAGCTCAAAGAAATGTCAACGATCACCCCGACGGGTTCTGATGCAAGACCAGAGCAAAAATTTAAACAAGGGGAGGGGAAATACAGAAAGAGGAGGTACCCTGGCATCAGGACATATCAACCCCACAGCAGAGAGATAAATGAACACTGGTCGGAAGGAAATTCCCGTTTTTAATGATGCCCAGCCTCATGTTGCTGTACCTGGAAGTCAGCTTGAGTACACTATGGTTCTGCAAGGACACCATATACCTGGAAAATATTTTCCACATTACTGCACCACTTCTTCCTTCCTGGTGTCTGCAAACTCTAATTTCTCGGCTTGTGCTTGTCGAAAGACTTTCATTACAGAATGTACGGCTACGAGGAAAGAAAAGAGGCTTAGGCTCCTTGTCAATCAACTCCACATTCAGGCAAATTAATTGTTCACTGTTTTTTTTCTCAGGAGCACATCACAACCTGTAATCATCACCCATTTGTTTCCTCACCACTGTGGCATTCTATCCAGCAGCGTGCCCCCCCCTCCCCAGGAAATGGGTGTAATTGTATTCTTGGACAACTGCAGTCTCACAGTGGTCGCGGGCTTCTCCCGATTACTGGAGATGAGTTTAAATCCTGTGTGACGGAACTGAACAACTGGCTCCGTCTATTCCCCGGGTGCATGTTTGGCCTTGTTGTTGCAGCAGTAGCCGTGTCACCAGAGATGAGGCCTCGCGAGGCTGGAGCTGGCAAGGAGGAAAAATAATATGACAAGAGCACAGCGGGGGGGCTTATCCCTGTGTAAGGAGCACGCTCTGCAGCCGAGTGTAAACAGGAACAGTAGCTGCGGCCCAGACAGGCTGAGATGCGGCACAGCAGGGGAGGCGGGGGGCAGGTGGGGAAACGGACAGGACAGAGGGACGAAAGGGGGCGAGCGTGGTGGGGGGGGATGTCTCACGATGATGGAATGGATGGATAAAGTACAGCTGACTACATTTGCTGTAAAAACAAATCTTTCTTTATCAAGAGAATTATTAACAACGACGCTGATCATAGTCAGACAAAGCTGGTGCAGTTGTGCCAGGATTAATTAACTGGTTGATCAAGAAAATAATTCGGATTAACCAGCAATGGGAATGATTCCTGGATGCAGTCTTGATTTGGATGCATTTCAACCACTTAACGAGCATATTTATCAAAATATTTTTAATTTTTCAAAGCCCTAGTGATTTTTTTTTTTTTACCTAAATGTCTGCAAACCCCCCCAAAAAAGGGCCTGGGTCTTCAGAGAGCGTACAGCAACACCTGCACCTGGCATACGCCAACTATGGAAGCCAACAGGGGAGCAGATTCAGCGAATAGCTCATCCATAAGCCTCCCAACCAGCACCCCCTCCTCCTCCTCCCCAGCCTGCACATCAGGCAGATGCGTTTGACATTTACACAGCTTTCAACACTTCAGAGACGGGAGATTTATTCTGCCAGCGGCCACGACTGGAGCCAAGTCTCGACCTGAACTAGCCCCCATGACGACCCTGTAGCTCAGCCCTGAAATGAGGCAGGGCTGCAGAACAACAGAGGGGGAAACGGAGAGAGGGGGAGGAGGAGATGACTCGATTCTCCCCGACTTTTTCTCTGGCAGATTCCAACTGACGTGCTAGGGGAAGACAATAAGCGTTGCGCATCCCGAAGCACATTAAAACGACCGGCCAAATTAATCACACTGTTCCACTTGTCACACTCGGAGGACAGTCTGCCATGAATTCAGCCTCAGAGAAAGGAATAGACAAGCAACTTGCCTAGCTACGCGGAATTCTGGCACAGTGTCAACGATTGTCTGCCTGAATGCTGATTGCAACCCTGTATTTGCTGCAAGGAAAATGGAAAAAAAAAACAAGTTCACCGAGCTGCTGGCATCTGAGTGCCATTCACAGTTAGCTTACAAAATAAAGATTATGCATGAAGGTGTTTGCGCCTTGCCATAACAATTTTTAATGAAATCTTTCATTTGCTGCCTTAAAAATGGCGACTTAAGCCTAGGCAACATGGATTTTATGTCTTTGCTCATTCTGTAATAAAAGCGTTATTATGAATACTTTAGTCTGAATGATGTAAAAAGCAAATCTATTGTAAAACAAAATTACCTTTGACTGAGGTGCTTTAGCTCTGTTTAATTTATTGAAATTACTCTATATTTTCTACAAAAACGTTTGAGAAAAGTGTTTTGTATGTAAAAATGGGGCATCTTTTTTCCACACCAGTACCTTCTACGTCCGGAGTAAAATGGCGCTGACAAGGGAAAAGGCTCAAGTTGAACAGAATCTCTTTAGGGACATCTACTGAAATATCTCAGACTGGAAGAGAGTTCTGACAAACCGGGATCTCCCACAGTGAGAGGCCACTGAGGAGGTAATGGTCCATTTAGACACCATCTAAGACCAAAGCAGTGCTGGACACTGGTGGAACACCAATTTACTCCAGCAATTTCCCTCCTGCTGATGCTGGGATGAGGTGCGGCCACGTTCTGATGCTGCGCGGAGTCTCTGGTGCAATGTGGTGGGCCTCCTGCCAGGCCTGGGACATCAGGGAACGATCTAATGAACTCTGAACCCCGGATCAAAACAGACGAACCCTGAAAACTCATCTTTCACATGTATGGACAGGAAGGTTTTTTTCCTTCTTTAATTTATGTTCTTTGATCCCTTTCAAAAATCGACTGTATGCTTGTAAATGGGGAAGGCTTATTGTCAAGATTGCCTCAAGACGTCTCAAGGAAGCTACTTTTTCATTCTGATATAGCAACAATTGACGATTGACCTGTTTGGCTTCCTCCTTCAAAAGTTGACTATAAAGCATTAACCTAGCAAAAGTTATAACCTGTTCATTGGATTCTCTCTACTAAGGTGGGGGAGGGCGCAAAAGAGAAAAAAAGAAATCAAGTAATTACTCTCGACCTCCAACTGTAGACAGAAACACCAGCTAGCAAACTGATTTAATCACAGGATCAAATCTATACAGCTACTTGACCTTTGACCTCCTCTGCAGGCATTACAGGAAGGGAGCCGAGTACCCTGAGTCAACCTAGGTGCTCTAGATTAGAAAAGTATCGATCTCGCGAAGATGAGGGATCCGGCTGGAATGAGGTCGAAGGAAAAAATATTCTGCTGAGGCAGAAATGACATTGACCAGCAGGAGGCCGGGACCGATCCCCACACAGAATAATATTTCAGCTCGAGGCCTCAGAGCTGGCTGTGTAAACAGAGCGACGGCTTCAGCAAAACCTCCTTTCACAGTCCCATCGAGAGAGCGCCGAGTGAATAATCGTGGAGGACGATTGGAAACGACAAGCTCAGAGACATGTTCTTCGCATTAGCCCGACACGCAGGCCTCTGGTTCTGAGCTGACACACTTAAGGGAAGAGCCAGTGGGGGCCATGTAAATCCAGTCAGGGTGAGGAAAGATATAATCCTGACATGAGTCCAAAATAAGCAGACATTAACTTTACCCAGACTTCATGTAAACAGTGCTGAGACCTGGTAGTGCTCTGTTTTGCTTCCATGCAAAGTATGTGGTGAGCTGGAGGAAGAGGAGGGAGGCCTGTATGGACAGATTGATGGTGATAGCAGCGGGGGGAAACTTGGAAATCTGTCCCCCTTCTTCACCAAATTAAAGGGCCGCCTTGTCTCTTCCAGTGAGAAATCCTCCAGCCTTTGCTTTCAGCACTCTGGGGCAGCGGGGGAGTGACAGAGCCGGCTGTGCGGCTAGTGTGATCCTCGGAGTGGTTTGGCAGGGGGAAAAACAGACAGTAATGGCAGATGTACGAGGGAAGAGGGAGCATTTATTCAGCTCAGAGAGAAAGAAGAAAACTGCCAGAAACCCAAAGGGAGAAGGAACACACAACTGTCTCATGAATATAGACGTGGGAGAAAAATGGGGACGTAGGTAGGAGAACAACAGTGATTTATGCTTTTTTTTTTCCAGACACTGTCTCTCACAGCACTCCCTTTGGTTTGGTCGGTTGTCTCTGCTGACCGTATGCGCATGCCTAGCTTGCTACGTCGCCTTCAGCGCTGGACGCGCACAAATATACACTCAAACACAACCCTCAGCACCTCCCAGTGTTTTGACATGGCCCCGGGCCCGACACTGCTGAGCAGCAGCAGCAGACTTTGGGCAACTGGAAACTTAAGTCAGGGCGTAGGAGAAATTAGGCGAGGAGGCAAGGAAATGGGATGTTGACTTGAACTGGCCCTGGGGGCAGCAGAGAGTCTCCCTGTACAGCTCTGCTGGCTGCCTGACAGTTTGATGGAGCGAGTGGAGGCTTCCCCGCGGCCCAAGCCGCCGTCTCTAACACTGATGTTGCTCAGTGAGGAACAGATTGAGCCTCCAGGCATCGCTCTGTACTGCTACTCCCCTCCTCTTTCACTGTTTTTCACTCTCTCTACCCCTACTACTATCTCTCCCTGCACTAATCCTGTCAAGCCAGCACACAGAAATGTCTACAGAATATACAGGCTGCATGCACGCACACAAAAACCCGCACTAAATTTCGTACGCAAGCAGAGACGCTTATGCATACAGCAACACCCACAGAGAACTGGGCACCCTTCTTTTCCCTATAGATGGCGTGATGAACACTACAGATGCTGTTTATTGAGTCACAGCCAACACAGAGCAAGCGCGGGAGGGAGAGTAAGGGGGCTGGCAGGCCCGAGCCATAATGAAAAGAATCTGGCGGCGGCCCACTGTGTGCTGGTCATGAGAAGCATGTGCCGCCGGGGGGGCTCTACTGCTAATTTCAGGGGGCAGCCGAGCGTTTCACGCTCGACTTGTCATGGGGCCAGAGGGGGCATTCATACTGGGTGACAGCAATTGCGCAAGGGCAAGTATTGGGGGACTGGGGAGGGGGAAGCGGGGAGAGTAGAAGGCGGCTGCGGCTCCCTCCCCCACGTCGCTCCCTCCTGTCCCATTCTGCAATGATCAAACATTATTGCAGGCTGAGGGCTGAATAACAAATGAATGTCCTGTGAGAACAGCAGGAGCTGGATTCAGATGCTGCTGGCGCCTCAGGTGGCCGCAGGGGGCTCCCCTCATCCCCCAGTCCTGCCTGAGTCAACAGGATTTTAATCAGCCCAGTTACCATAACCGTCATAACAAAAAATACAATTCTATCACAATTCAAGCTTAATCTCTTTCTCCTACTGCAAGTGTATTTTTTTTGATCATGCCAACATGATCACATGACACCCTGACATGGCTGCTACACATTACAGGACCAGTAACAGTCTTGAATACCTTTGCAGCCGCTCCTAAAACCTGATGTCCTCCCCTGGTGCAAACCTGTAAGTGATCTTCATAAGCTCCCTCCAGTCTGTTCTGGTTCATACGTTTCAGACTGTGACAGAGTTAAGCTGAAGGTAGTGAGAGGGGGGCAGAGCAGTGAGCAACAAATGTATGAACGGATGTAAGCCAGAAGGTTTCCATCTCTTTTTCAGGTCTTTTAATTGGGGCCACATTTGGAATTAATCTCCGAGGTTGGCAGATTGAAATAATCACAAAATCTGTGGAAAATTACAGAATAAAAAAAAAAAAAAATGATGTGAATTCCTCAAATTTAGGGAGGTGCTGGGAAGGAAGTGACATGAGCAGCAGGTAGCGCCCCCCCCGTACAAAAGCAGGCTGCTGGGCCAGCCAGGAGAGGCAAGTGAGGGACAAGCTGGGATGAAAGAAGGAGTGAAAAAGACAGTCAGCAGAGAGAGGTGGGGGTTTGATGCTAGATGAGCGGCTGCGGGATAAGACGGGGGGGATTTACCAGCTTGTAGGTAGAAACTTCTGTTCGCTGCCTCTGAAACAAGCCATCACATGAGAAAAAAGAAGAGATGGGGAGGAGGGAAGGAGGAGGAGGAGGAGGCAGCCACATTGCACGTCTTCAGGCGGTGAATAATTTAGAAGAGCACTGGGGAGACGAGACGAAGATGAACACAAAACACTGGCAGCGTTTGACCTAGAGCTGCAGCTACATCAGTGCATATCACAGAGCGAAGAGCGCTCTCACTCACCCTGCCCCCCCCTCACTCTCTTCTCTCTCTCTTTTTTTTTTTTTTTGCTCTTCATCTGCCTCCCCCTGCGTCTGGGAGGAAACAGCTGTATTCTGTTCTTGTTTCACCTCACATTCTACGAAACTACAGAACGTCTGACAACTTCGTTCCAGGAAACTCTCTCTGCTCTGCAGCTCCGGGCGCGACAAGACTCAGCCGAGTTCTGCGTCTTCCTCTGGGTTGCAGGTGGGAAACACAACAATAATGATCCCATCAAGTCAGACGACAAACACAAAATACAGACGTTCATTAGCTTCAGCTATAACTGCGGCCATGATTTACACGGTCGTCTGAAGTCGCTGTTTTTCAGCTATTTAAAGCTTGATATTTGTCCAAGATTTGGACCTCCAGTTCCTTCCATTCTCTCTGCTGAACCCTTGAAAAAGTAGGTGCATTCATCGTCACAACAGAACGGTCCTGGGTGACCACGCTTCAGGATTTGAAGGCCCATTCATTGATTAGTTTTTGTGCCGTGCGCATGGACAAAATGGTGAAAGAAAAGGTTCACAATTCTTCCCTCCATAACCTTGATGGAAACTGTCAGCTTTGGTCTCTGCAGAGTTCAGAAAGTCCCTTTAAAGTTTGAATAATCCAAAAGTGAATGACCAACCTTGCACTTGTCAGGGCCCTCAGTAATTCTGTCTTACGTCTTTTGTATTCTTTGTGTATTTTGTGTTTTTTTTTTAATCCTTTTTTGCTGGCTCTTGGCCAGGTCTCTTTTGACACCGATGGTTGTTCTCACTAGTGCTAACCTGATTAGAACTGGGTTAAATAAAACCATGATGGTTGGCTGGATCCATATTCTCGGCTGCCAAAAGACCGTATCTTCAAGGGGAAACGAGGATGAACAGATCATCAAGTGTTAAAAATAAGTTTCTTGGCATTTTCTTGGCAGTTAAAGTAATTATCCCTCACATTGAGCTAATATGTAAAAAAAAAAACAAAAACATTTAAGGGTCTGATCAGTCTAGAAACCATGTACATCGCCTAAATACATCAGATGGGTTTAAAAGCAGTTAAAAGGTAAAGCTACTCTAAACAAAACACAAGCTTCCTGTCTTTACTCTCTCACCTCATCTGTCACTCCAACACACACTAACTCCCAGTTTCCTGCTTGGTCCGCATGGCTGATATTAATGGGACGTCCCTTGTTTGTAAATGTGCCAAGTAGCGAGCACCGCTGCAGGCTGTCTATTATAGCAGGCCTCTGGGGCAGCTTCTCCATATGGCATCACATATGGCGCTCAGCAGCATCAATTAATGTCGTTATTTCTATTTTTTTTTAATTTTCACCCTTCTTCTCCCTTTTTCCCCCCTCACTGCCACGAGTGAATTGTGTCTTTAAATCGTCGCTCTGACTCCTGATACACTGATCTGATTCGCTAACAGGGAAGAATGCAGAACCTTTTCTCCATTTTGTCAGCTCCTACCAGCTCTACTGAACGCCCCTCAAAGTCCTCGAACACAACTTTGTTCCTACTCTACGGCAACAGCAATGCTATTGCGCGAAACGCTCAGAGACTTGAAAAATGAAAAAGATGAGAGTGAACGAAGACAGCAATTACAGAATCTGAAAGCCACAGAAGAAAACATCACATTCATGCAACCAAACACAACAGCGTTTACAACACATACTGTAGTTTTGGTCACATTTGGCTAGAATCAGGGCCCATTAGGATGGTAAATGAAGCCCACATTTATGCACAAAGCCGTAGGCAGATGGATGTAAAAACAGAATCTGATGGGCCTTTTTGTTCCGTGGTGCCTTTGGTGGGGGATCTGAATGAGAGCGGAGCAAAAAGCCCCACTTAAAAAGCTCCCAGCCATGCCAGCCTTGTCAGCTACACCACAATTAGAGACTAGATCACTGGCGCTTCCTAGCGAGAAACATCTCACCAACACTCCTCAATGGAAGTCTTTTATTTGAGGAACACACTCAAAGCGGAGTTTTAAAACGTTTCGGATGGCTAATCACTCTCAGGATGAAAGGCTCTGGCGTGTTCGTTTGTCTCAGCGTGGGGAGCTTCCCATGCCGTTTCTCCGTCTCTGATTCTGATTGTTTTTGTTCGTTTCTTTTTCAGCAGGCAGGCAAGCTGGCAGGCAGCGCTGTTTGAAGGTGCAGTCAGACCCGAGTGCAGGCCTGATGCTTTGTAGTGATATTTCCAGAAGCATAATCTCATTACTTTTTGACGTGGGAGATGCGTGCAGGGGTGGATTGTCATTTCATGCTGTCAAAAGTTCCGTGAGGGAGACGGAGACAGGAATGGAACTTTAATGACCTGCATGCCTCTGGCTCATCAAAACTGAATATATTAAACCAAATCACACACATAAAATCCAATGAAGCAGATCCTTGAAGGCACTCATGAACCTAATGTCCAGTCCCCGGAGGTGTTTAAAAACCCTGCACTTCCATTCCCCGTTGTTGGATCTGTTTTGAAACATAATTGGATAATACATGACACATCCCCGCAGCCAAAGAATCCGAGTCCCTTTGAAAAAAAAAAAAAAAAAAAAAAGCCCAGCTGAAGGCAGACAGGCCTGTTACACCTCTGCAGTGTTTGTAGAAATGTTGCACCACTATCATGTGACCGGAGGTGAAAACTGGCCGGCAGACTGTCTGATGGAAGCCTCAGACGGGGCTTTGGGGTGACTTCTGTGCTGGGTACCACTCATCTCTCATCAGGAGAGAATACCTATCACATGAAATCATGCTACAACGATTTAGCAACCACGCCATGTACACATGCCAACTATAACACACTCTACTGAGCTCAGCATCTGAAACAAGCAGGTCATTTTATTCCGTCCATTTCCATAAAAACTGATTTCACGCAGGGTTCTTTCTGCACACAGAAACACTCTGCTCTGTTGAAGAAGCTGTCAGGCACTGATTGAAGCGCCTGGTAACCATGCGCACCCCAGCTTGTTGCTGGGGTGACTGTCCCAAAGTGCTTCCTGGGTAATTTTCGAGGTCACTGGTTTGTGCCCGCCTATGCGGTGCAGATGGGCCCACCCTCATTCAGGGCTCAGCAGGAACTCTTTCATTAGACCCAGTGAATGGTCTCATTCATCCCCTTCACCTCAATTGGTCACGCTGCGTCCCTGCAGAGGGCCCAGAACAAACTTTTCTCTCTTTTCACTCTCTGATCTTCATGCACCACCCACCTCAGTCATGCTTCACTTTTGTTCTGAAACATGGTGGCTGAAGCTTCAGGGCTCATCTTTGGCTGCAGACAGGGTTTGGCCACCTCATGGGTGGAATATTGAGCACTAGTGACATCACTATCTTTCATTTGATTCATAAACAACACATTAAACGCACACAGGAAACCAGGGTCAATAAAAGTGCATTTTCATACATACAGGATGAGTCCTTCACCTGTTGTTGATCTTTGGTTCTTTTCATTGTTTATCTGGTTTTTTTTAAAGAGTTGATCCATCCAACTCTGAGTCCGTTTATCCCTCTCCCTCTCCCTCTGCTGTACTACTTGCTGATGCTATTCCTATTCTACTTTGCCACTTTTTGGCCCTCGGGACACACTAAGGTCTGTCCTCGTGAGAAATGACTAATTGTCTTGAGTTGTTTGTGTGTGGAATGAGATCCACTTCAACTGGTGACGGGGTGCATGACAATTTGCTTTCTCCTTTCCTTCCTCCTCCGCTTGCTCCCTCTCTTTCTTCCTCCTGTGCCAGATTTACCCTCTCTGCTTCTCAAGCTACTGAGCTGTAAAATTGAGCGGACGGCAGGCAGGATAAAGAATGAAACCGGGCATCGTGAACGCACTAACCTTGAGGAGGGCCACTGCTGCTGGCTGCACCTAAAGAGATGGAGACAGAGCGTCAGCCATGTTGGACCGAGGAAGGTTAAAAAGAGCAGGGATGAAGACCAAAGGCAGAAACTCACTGCTGATCAACAACACGGCTAAGAAACAATCAGAAAGCTGGGCAGCACAAATGTAAATCACGAACAACACAGACAGAGTATATATGCTTAGATTAACAGCAGAATAACATAGTACGTGTGTAAATGTCCTTTGGAAGCACGAACGTGTCACATGCAACATAATATGTCATCACATTAGACGTGTGTGGGCTCCAACGATGATTTTTTTGTTCATAAAAACAAAACCTCTGCAGTAAAGATAAGAACTAGAGCTTAGTTTTCCAAACACTGCTACAAACATTTGAACTTTTTGAAACGGCTGCTGCAAAATTGGGTATTTTTGGCTAACAAACATTTAATTGAGACGTTATTAGCAACCTGGAAAACACTCGTAAACGAACACCGAGCATATTTGGCAGGACATGTGTCCGTAATGAAATCAACTCGTAGGACAAATCTGAGCAATCCATTACCATGAATCACAAACACACTAACTGCAGTTTAGATGTGAACAAATGAAGCCTGAGTCGCTTAAAGATGATATTAGCGCTCTGAGCCGCTCTCTCCCTCCACGAGAGATTAAGCAGGTTTGTACTCTCCCAGGCGGGCAGCGCTCCCCCCTTCAGGGTGCTGCACTATCATTTGCAGGAAAATTACTTCAGTAATGAAGAATCCTGGCCCATAAATCCTCACGCTCTCACCTTCCTTCGCCTCCCAAGTGTCGCTGTACAGCCAGTAAAAATTCCCTTTAAAAAATTCATAGTGCAATTTTGCTCAAATCCCTCCCAGCAAGCACAATTATGGAACTTTCATCTCAATTGATTTATGTCCTGAGTTGGGTTGGTGGTGGTTGGTGGTGGTGGTGGTGGTGGGGGGTGGGGGACATGAAGAGCAGGGCAGAAAACAAGCGCTAAATCACTGTTTTTTTTTGTTTTTTTTTTAAAGTAGTAAGGTCTTATGTCAGTACGGCTGCACGCACGAGCAGCAGAGAAATACACGTGTGAGGGGAGGAGGCGTGTGGGGGACATCTGAAGGATTCGAAAGCTGTAGGAAAAATGGCGAGGGGGGAAGCAGGGTGAAAGGAGCGGTATTCCACTTGATTAATAACACTAATCAAATTATGCAGTGTTCCACTGTGCTCTGAAATCTGGGGCCATAATGTCCTCTAATGGCGAGGTTCATGGAGCTAAACTTCAGAGGGAAAACACGGTGCTGACTGCTGAATGCCTTAATGAAGGCAGTAAAACATCCATTTCCAGAAGCCATGAAATGAAAGGCAAGATTGTAGATGTGCACCCAGTGGCTTTAAAACTGCAAAAAAAAAAAAAAAAAAGGAAAGAAAGAAAAGAAAAGAAAAGAAAAGAAAAGCCGTTAACACAAAAGACGGTGTCAAAGAGAGAGAAAGACAGGCAGACAGAGGGACAGACAGGTCTGAAGAAAAGAAATGAGGGAGAGAAGAGATTTAAAGGGCAAGAACACCGGCAGCAAGGGGATATAAAAAGAAAAGTGATGGTGAAGTGAGGATAGCGAGACAGATCGGTCGATGCTCTTAGTGCTTTATTTTCAGAGTTCTCTTCTGGCACGAAGACAATCTATGTCGGCTGATTATGGATGAGCCAGGCTCCTTTACTATGTCTGTTATACTTAGTGCCGCTGACAGCGGCCACAATTCATCTCTATTCAGCTGCTGATGCACCTAACCACAGCATCCTCCCCCTCATCTATCTAGATACCACTCCATTAGAGAATTCCCCCTGTCCATCCAGGCGTGCCTTCTGTTGATCCGTCCATCCATCTGTATTTCCTTGCATCCCTCCGTCCATGTAGACATCTGTCTTTTCATGATTTCCTCCTTCTACCTGGACATCCACGTGCACAAGCACCCTGATGCAACTCTACCGGCCTGTCGGGCTAATTATTTTGATGCGGCCAATCGCTGGTGACGCTGAACTCTGCTTGCGGCTGGTGTTGAAATATTTATCTCAGGCACTCAATACTACTGTGACACTGGTGCAAACAGAATGCTAACGTTGAAATCCGCTAGTTTCAGTGATATCAGGGATCCTCCCAGGCTGCCCCAACAACATTCTCTTCACTAATTAGTCCCCATGTGTTTGGCCTTACCTGCAATATGCAGTACATGCAAAAAGAGGTGGACCCATGGTCCTGCCAAACGGACGCTAAATTACGATGAGTAAGAGATCAATTAGATATATTTCATAATAAGCACTAATTTATTGTTTCTGTGAAGACGTGTTTACTTCTGTACTGAGCTGGGTGTTAAGCCGTATGTTGCGGTAATGTTTGCCATGTGACTAAATCTAAACATATGTCAACATTCTACAGCCGCAAAGCGATACAACCGCAGACCCCAGACATTCACATTTGGAAGAACGTGGCACAGTTTGTGTTTAATTCACCAAATTACACAAACATTCAATTCCGCTTTGCGTGTGGAGTAAAGCAAATGGCGTTCGTAATCCTCGGGGCCAAATTTCTCCTGGAGACTGAGGAAAAAACAACAGCAACAAAGCTGAGAAAACACAGATTGCTATTGTTATTATTACCATAATTGCAGCCTCAATCAAGATGAAATATGGTTCCGTTTGATGAAACTTCCTGTTTTGACTGGCTTGAGTTTGAGAACTCCGCAGTTGGCTGGCCTGCCAAAAACTCAATCAGGCACAATTACATAGCCATCAGATACAAATGTAATTGATTTGAAAGCTGACATGAGATATAACTACATTACAGTGGAGGCACAGTGGGTAGGCTCCGTGGGGACAGGGCCTACGGGGAGCTCATTACCACTGAGCTTTGAATTATTGAGCGCTAAGGCAGTGACACTGAGCGACTGAGGCAGGTGATTGGCTGTTACAACTCAGCAAGTGTTTATCTCAACTTACGGCAACCTAAGACTTGTGAAGGAATGAGCTGCCTGTGCATGAATATTGCAAGGGGAGAAGTTGTAATGGTTCATAATTGAAAGGGATCAGGGCAAGCCAGAGACTGCAGGTGGATCACGTCCATCCAGTCCAAATCTAGAGTTCATCACTCGCCTGTGCTTGTGGGTCCACATCCAATCCGTGGTGTCATTTACCGGGTTTGATGGAAATTTGCTGATAAAAACACCGACTAAGACCCCTTAGGGGAATATCTGTTCTGGTAGACACAAGTCTGGTTGAAGGACTTGTAATATAATGCTGTAGGTTTGTTGTTTATGTGTTTTTGTCCTCTGGGACTCATTAAAACTCACCTAAATGGGGATGGTTTTAGGAGTGATATCGTCTATCCGCAGATTGCATGTTTTATTTGAATAACTGTTGCAGTTGGTCTTATGTTCACATCAACAGCAACTACACCCCAGTTCCCAAAATGTGTGGGAACTGGGGAGTCGCTTTTCTTTGCTATACAAACCTCATAAATGATAAAATGAGGGTGTAGGACACTAGTACAGTCATATGAGCAGTTGGCTAGCACAGTTAACAACAGTCAACTTGAGTCTGGATGTCACATTATATCCGTTACTTCATTCCTCACGCCTCCGTATTGCCCCTCACGAGTTGCACAGATAAAATTAGGCCGCATTCTCCCTCGGGCTGAGAGATGATGAAGAGCTTCCATCTGACCCTGACCAGCCAATGGGCCTTCCCTGAAGTGTTGAAGGGTGACTGTTAAGAGGATAAAGATGCGAGTCGCAGCAGAAGGGCTTCATCGTCCCACAGGAAACTGATGAGCGCACGCCTGTGGGAGCGCCATACCCTCTAGACTCCTGCCGCCAAACTCTCGCCGTCTCACTGACACCCTCGTCTCTCCCCTCACACAGTCCTCGTGAGCTTTCTCACACCAAAGAAGAGAACTCAATTAATTCGTGTTTAATGAGGATGACAAAGAAGGAGGAGGAGGAGGAGGTGGGGGACTGCGGGGATAGAGAAGAAGTTAAACGGCCACTCAATCTGTGGCTTGCGAACAACGTGCAATATAAAAGGCAGCTGTGCTGCACGTCCTCCGGCGAGTGTGTACGTTTTAGCTAAAGACAAAAACACATGAGGTGATAGCCATATGTGCTACCATAGCATCTACAAAAAGAAATTCCAGTTTGGCCGCTTGCAGTTGCGTGTCACTAAAAACAACACACAGAATTAACTTGTTTTCACTGTGAGGCTACTTGTAACCCATAACACGTCACCTCTGGTTCAAAGCAACCACTTCCCCATTGCAGAGCATAAATCTCACAAGCATTTTTTTTTATCTGCAGTTTTTACAGCAGCCCATATATTGCCCAGTTTTACTGGTCCCAGCTCCAGGCGGGGCCAGTTTAACAGGCGAGCTGGAGAGTCACAAACTTTATTTGATACAAACTTTATTTGATAAATACTGCCTGTTAGCAGGAAGAGAGCGTGGCGGTAAATTTACCTCCAAGAAAGTCAGTCTGCACGCCACCAGTGCTTAGAGTGATTGAAGAACCTGTAAACAGAATCTGCAGACGTTCTCCTGGAGATACGACTCTCACTGTATTTCAAGGACATGATAGGAAGTTAACAGTTCATGAACTAAACAGAAAGTTCCGTTTAAAAAAAAAAAAAAAAAAAAAAAAAGCTGGCCTATTTGTGCACTCGCTCTCGTTTCTGTGTGGAAACTGCAGAATTAAAGCGCAAGACTGAGAAGATGCGTCGAGTCAGTCATGAGACACCCTCTTCAATGGCCGTTAGTGTTCTTCGCATTAGCCCAAATTAAATTTAGATCTATGTTTAATGAACTCAAAAAAAGGCAAATGATGACACTTTCCCTCTGCTGAATCCAGTTTTGCTACTGGTTTGCTCGTGAGGCAGAACTTTGTTTTAACGTCGCCATGACTTTTTTCAAAGTTTTTTCTGCTGCAAAGTAACCGGTCAACAAATATGGAGGCTGCGCTTGGAAACACAGTCCAGCTCTTCAGCTGAAGGCAGAGTTTGTCTCGACCACGCATCAGCTGTGAGAGAGAAAATGACACTAAAAACAAACAAGTTTCCTTTTACCACCCGTTTGCAGGATGCATCGACTGAGGGATGGCGGAGAAACTCTTCATTGGTTTCAAAAATCTTCCAAAAAAAAAAAAGAAAAAAAGAAGAGTGTCAACGAGACATGTGACGGCTTATTGATATTTCTTAAGACGGCGCTGGTTTCCACAGAACAGGAAGAGGAAGGGGAAGGAGCAGAGGGAGCCAGAAGTCAGACTGCAGCTACAGCAGTTTCGTTGGCGGTGAGCCGTTGTGAAAACCACGAGCTATGTACACGCCTATTGTGCAAGCACTGGAAACCACAGTGTGTGTGTGTGTGTGTGTGTGTAGGTTATCTATATTTGGGTTCTGCGACACACCAACACAAACTGAAGCTTCATCCAGAAAAACAAACATGCAGCATGGCGGAATGTCTCAAACACAGATAAAGTCAGTGAATAATAAAATTTCTTCTCCAGTTTTGGACATAATTGTATTCTAATGTCCAGTAATAAACCGTAAACATCATTTACTGCCTACAAGCATCGTGATTACAATCATCTTCTCTACAAATATCTAACACTAAACGTTCCCAAACAAACACCACAAAAGAGCATAAAAATCACGCTCCTATCCAGTTTCCTAGACCCAAACTGAATCTTAAAACCGGCGCTGCAACCCTCCCGACCCGAATCTGAAACCAGGACGAGAAACACTACGCAGCCGCTTGGTTTCGTCTGTCCCGGGGGCCATCTTGGCTCGCCATCATCCTAACCTGGCATTCACTCTAATCCCTACAGAGTGAAACGACAGAAGCGTGCAGATAAAGCAGCAGGTGTACCAGACCACCGCAGACGTCTCCAGACGCGCTCTCTGCCACACCGCTAATTTGACTGCCTTTCTCCTGTAATGCACTTGGCCTCTGGTGCGGCGCCTAGATCAGCTTACCGCGGGCCGTTTACCTTCTAATAACAAGATCTGCATCAACGTTAACTGATTAAATTTAGCAGAACTGTGTAGTTCATTGGCTTCTGGCTAGCGCTAGTGGAGTGGATGTCAGCAGTTTGGGGCCAGAGAGTATCAGGTGATCCAAACGAATTATTCATAAGGCCTTGTTGTGATGGTTGCCTTTCCGGTAAGGTCAGGCCGGAGCAGCTACGGGCAAAATAAAAATGGCTCCCACTAAAGTGGAGTTGATACTGCTGGGAAACCATGAAAGAAAACCTCTAGCTGCAAAAGCGAGCGAGTGAGGGAGAGAGAGATTCACTTTTATGGCACGAGCTCTCTGTGTGCCACAGTAAGTGGGTAGCAGCACGTCAACAATATGTTTCCCAGGAGGTCTGTGCACGATGCATAGAAGGCCGTGATTTGTGGACTGGCATGACAGAAAGAACATCTTTGGTACACCCCCTCGCTGCCGCACAAAGGATTTCCCTGAAAATTCTAATAGCAGAAATCGTGATTGTGGCAACTGCAATGTGCTTTTTAGCGGCTAAAATACAATCTACTACTAGAAAGACGCTCAAAGCTTTGACGGTCTGCATTCGCATGTAAAATTATTTGACCGTGTGGATCAGGCAGGAAAACTGAGCCTCTAACCTCAGAAAAGCGTTTTCTGTTTACCACGGAACTGTGCGCCCATAAACGCGCACACAAAAGGCCCACAGCCGTGTGGCAATTAGCAGCTCGAGAGCAAAAACGCTGGATCGGTTACAGTTGTTGAATGTTAATTACAGCATTTTACGGTGTTGAGGAGATAACGAGTTAGCGCCTAGTGACAGCGGCGACACGTCCTTTAACGAGAGCCGTTGAAATTTATGAAACTTGAGATCAGGGACAATGAGGCGTTATTGGCTTGTCAGACGCTCCCCTGCTCAGCCCCTTTTTGTCCTAATGAAGGCAGACACTGGTTTCTCCCACTTCTTTGCTCATTTGGGCGCTGTTAGCCCGGGATGATTATTGTTTCGGTGGGAAAAGTTGAAAATCGGAACATTGGCATTCTGTCCTTGTCCCCTCTGGAGAGCTCATCATCTCACCGGGTGTCTATTATTACCCGATTCATTTCCGCGACAGCTGGGAGACAGAAATAAACAGTAGCGCCTTATGGTTGTATACCACACGCACACAATCAAGCCGTCATTTCGTCCATGTCTGTCCCTATAATGACAGAATTTGATAAAAAAAGCAGGTCACCCGAGGTTCAATCAGCAGTATTGATGACTTAAGTTGGACCACAAAGGTTCTGTTACAACAACAACAATAACAATAACAAAGTTAACACGACACCACCTGCACATCTTTAACCATGTGAGTGGACAGAATCTAATCTCCCCATTTGTTCCTGTCGTCACTGTGACTTTGCCCTGCGACCGCTCGTTTAAAGCCTTCCTGAGATATAGTGTCGCTATCACGGGACTGATATAAGGTCAAAATAACCTTAACCTTTGACCACCAACATCTAATCAGTCATCCCTGAGTCCAGGTCAGTGTTTGCAAATTCTTCAGATAATGCGCTCATAGACATATATATTTATATACGGACGCAAACCACCTGAAAACCAACGCCGCTCAGGCCCGATAAGATGAAACAAAGGTCAGAGATAAACACGGGGTCTCGTTGGAGGTCATTCTCCAACTGGGGTAGAAAACATAGCAGGTAGCCAGAGCGGAAGGGATTCTGGAATATCTACAGGGCGAAGGATCAAGAGCTGGGTGAACTCCCAGGGGTTACCGTGGTCACGGCTGGTTTGGAATTTAGGTTAATGGAATCATTGATGGAGCTCAGGCTCTAATGCTTTATCTCACGATTTAGACAAATCCTAGGGCAGTCCCCCTCTGACCTGAGCATGACTTTGTAAAACAAACACTGCCGACTACATCCGCTCAGAAATCTGGTCCTTTTTATCAAATATACAAGTCCTGTTCTCAACACAACCGTTGCAAAGAACAAAGATGCCAATATTTCATCCAAGAGCGTCTGCTTCCTTAAGGCGGGGGCTCTTCAAACCATCCAATCAGCAGCAGGGGGAGGGATTTAATCCTTCATGCATTATTAAAAATTCATTGCAGGCATCTGAACCAGGCCATTAGATGTGTAAAATGGAAAAGTCAGAGGGGTGACATCTTTAAATTGGACTCCAGGGGATATTTTTGGAGCATGGGGAGTGGTGTGTGTGTGTGTGTGTGGTAGGGGGCTGCTGGGGAATTAATTCGCTATATAGTGTTAGATAAGTAGATTCTTTGATAATATAATCTCATAACCCTCACTACATACCACTAAATATATCAGCAAAATGGGGGTTTTTAATATTGTTGCTCTTATCCAGACTGGACCTGGCAACAAAGAAAAAGAAAAAAGAAAGACTGTGTTACTGTGAGTTCACTTGGCCTCTCTCTAAGCCAGCGATTTCTATCTGCATCGACAAATAAGGCCGCGTTAAAAATCTTTATGAAAATGCAAATTCCCCCCTTCAGTGCGCGATATTGCAAAGCTGCTGACCTGCAGCATTGTGGGAAAAGAACCGTCCATGTGGGCTGCAGATGAGATGAGGAGGAGTGATTAGGCTGCTGGCGATGGTAAAACCAGATCTTTTAATACCACAAAAGACGACTCGCCTCAGATGGTGTTCAGATGTCAGGAAAAAAACAGGTGTTAACCAGCTCAGCTAAGAAGTTAGGATCCTGGATAATCCCAGCCTGCGTCCTGCCTCTGGAATATTAATCTTTCAGGCCGCTGGATTGATCAGGAGAGCTGGTGTGCATACTACTTTGATTCCAGACTGGCAATTTTCCTTTTCAAGAATGGCTTCCAGTGAAAAAAAAGAAGAAATGATAATCCAAAACATATATTCTGTTCTCGAGAAAAGCGACCAAAAGTTATTTTAAATTGGAATAATCTGTCAAAATGGTGAAGGATCTTGCACTGAAAGGCAAAATTCCCCTTATTATCTGCTATCTGGCAAATTGACGTGGGCACATTCGTGACGCACTGGCTTGGGAGATTTGTGCCAGTTTGACAGCACCGAGTAGGCAGACGCACAGTGGGCACACGTGGCTTGTAAAGCTTCGATAAATGAATATTCATATACGGGATATTTGCATGAGAAGAAAGGCTGGATTACAGGTATCGAACACAACTGTGATCAAATTATTGCTTTTTAAAATCAGGATAAATGACAATGAAACAATCACAATAATGTCTTCCTTTGACAGTGGAAGTATAGTGGAGTATAAAATAATAAAGTAGTAGAGTAGTCACAAACTCAGTGTGATATGAAAATTCAATAATTCAGTTCAAGTCAGGACACGGAAACATAATTTAGCCATTAGAAAACATGTTTTAGGCTATTCCAAAACCCAATTTTAGCCATTCCTTCATCAATTTTGGTGTGTGTAGACCAAGAATTGTCCTCCTCGTGTTCTGGTGCCTGATGGTTCTGTAAACTTTATTTCTGCTTTTTAGCTTCCTGATTGAGCCAGACAAACGTCTGTCTGGTCCAACGTTTAAAAAAAAAGAAACAAAAAAACAAACAAAAAAAAAAACCCTGACGGTTGAATATGTCACTGTTTTGAAAAAGAGCCGACTGTCTGAAGCAGGTTTTTGAGCTCAGTGGACTTTCCTGTCAGTGTTTGCGTCTGATTCCCACAGGCGGGTCGAATTAGCTCAGTTCCACTGAAATTCAGCAGCTGTCATTAATCAGACTCATCCAGACGATGATAAGAGATCACGCCACAAAAACAGCTTTGGCCACATAAGATTTCTGTGCAAATAAAATTAATCTGCTGTGTTGACGACATGCGGCACTGTTCGGTAACTTTTTTTTTTTTTTTTTTTTTTTTTTTTTTTTTTACTTTAAGCTTTTCTTTACTTTTTACTTTACTTTTTTTACTTTATTTTCAGCATCTAGGTCAAAGTAAAATGGCATCTACTGCTTCTTACTCCTCTTTAACCTGCTAGGTGAGTTGCATCAGCGTGAAATGTAATTCCCCCTTTGAAAAAAACTCTCTAAAGTGGGCATGAATAATGGACAGTCACCACAGTCACAGGTTCCGTCGCAACACACGAGCCAGATAGCACAAATGCGCGACGCGCTGCGGGATAAACCGTGTTAAGTCTGGTTGATCTCATTCTGTTTGATGCAAAATTTGATTCTGTTAGCTTTATTTTCTCCCCGTTCTCTGCTCATCTCACGCATCAAAACAAACATTAAAAAATGATACTGAATCCAAAATGTGAATCCAGAACCGACAAAAGAAAGTGTCCTCAGTTGATTGTGGAATTTCTCACGGATGACCGCTTTAGATGCTCCGCCACAGAGCCGTGCCGAGGCACGCCTTAATCACGCACATTTAGATATTGATGCGAGGCCTTAAAGCACCCACGGAATCTGGGACGATCAATCAAAAGACAATTTCTGCCGGTTGGCCTAGTTTGGTTAATACGTACCTGCTTCACGGCTTCGACATGATCTCAAATAATGGAATCTGCTTTTTACTGACAGAATACCTAAGCTGATTAGATTTCCCTCGCCGAGGGAAGACACGCATATATTCAGCGCAAGGCGGTATGGCTGCCGTAGCGCCGGCACATTTACATAGCGTGTGCCAAGCGTAGTGAAACACAAGAGCAGGCGCATTGCCGATAGATTGCCAGTGTCTCGCCTTCCCGTGAATGTCAACAAAGCAGTTAGCAAGCAGGAAATGAGAAAGGGAGAGAAAGAGGACAGGACAGGAGAGGAGAGAGGAGATAGCGGTGGTGGTGGTGGGGGGTACAATTATAAAAGCCTCATTTCTTCAGAGAACCATAAAGTCTCGTCCCAGAAGGGCAGCTGAGCACAAATCAATTTCTTTCAGTCGATTACAAGCACCGAGGTTCTAACCTTCATTTGTGAGTCTAATACTCCAACAGTTATGTAGAACACATACCAATTAAGCAATTCTGCTGGAATAAGAGGGCTGTGAACTGACGCAGTTATGGAGGCTGGGCCCCCGGGGACGTCAGGTTATGGGCTCAGGAGCAGGGAAAGACGAGGAGCGCAGGCTGTGAGAGGACGGGGAGGGAGACGGTAAAGAGTGGCGAGAGACGGAAGCCGGGGAAAACGCCATTTATTAAGTCTAATACTGTGTGAAAGGTTCCCATGGTAATAAAGTGGAGCGATTGCGTTAATATCAGGGAGCCGTGGCGAAAAGGTCACTCGATATTTGCAGCGCCCAGTGGGGGGGTCGCGCTGATGGGAGCTGCTCAGGAGCGTCTGATTCTGCCCTCCGTGCCGTCGTTGGGCACCAGAGGTCGACGGGACGGAAGATCAGGAGGAGACGCAATTTGTGACACGGTTCTCGCTGCTGGCTCCTGACGTGCGGACAACTGCGTGACGAACGCGAGGACACCCAGGCAGAGATGAGCAGGCAGACATGGACGGCTCTGGGGCACATTATGGCTCCCACTAATACATTTTGCGTCGTCCATGACGTGAAAGAGCTGTCTGCATTTTCTGCTTCTCTGATCTGTTTGCATCCAGGCTGGTGAAAGCTGACGCATCTGAGGCGTTCGCCATCGTTCAGGAGGTACATTTGCGGCCGTTTTCCTCTTGATTTAAAGAGCGTAAATGCAGCTCTGTAGATATGTGGAGATCAGCGCGTCACCATTCGCTGCCGAGGCACTTTAATGACCGCCCTCGCTGACAGAAGATTTATGGTAATTGATAGCATATGATGCGATGCAGCCCATAAACCCACGTCAGGTGTTTCTATGGTAACCCTTCCATGTATTCACTAGACCCGTGTGTTGTGGTATTTCACTTTTTTTCCCTAGCATTGTGGGTGCTGTCTTTCTGGATGCCAGCGGTAAGACTGAGATGCAGATTTGTGGCAAAGCAGAGACACAGATGTTTCCTCATTGCCTTTTAATCTCCTTCTCCCTCAGCGCCTGGCAAGAAAACTCCGCCTTTAGAATGGTAATTGGACAAGATGAATAATAAACAAAATGAAAACAGGATGATGTTTATGAGGAGCATTTTAACACTCTGGAGTGATTGTATTTATGGCTATTATTAGTACAGAGACAAAGCTGGTGAGGCTTCTCCAGGGAATGATACAGGACTTAGCTTCAACTTGTCTAATCAGCGGGAGATGTGCCGGCGCTCTGGCAGACGATGGCAGGGTCTTGCTCATTAAGGCAGAGCAGGTGGCAGTCTGTGATAAATTCACCTTTGCACTGGGTTCCCTACACTTCCCCAAAAACTGCTCTACCCAATGCAAACAAAAATGTGCAATATGGTCTATAGCAGAGGAGGGCAAACTAAGGCCCGAGGACCACATGTGGCCCAATGAACTATTTAATCCGGTCCGCAGAGCCTTCACAAAAATTTCTCCCAAAGCCAAATGAAGAGGGTTGTCAGCTTTATTGATTAGAAGAAGGTTGAGACCCCCCCTTCACCTAGCATGCTAACACGTCCTCTCAGAAGGTGGGGGCAAACATCATCCATCTCTAGTTGGACCAGTTTACAGTCTCTTCAAAATATTCTCTCTGTCAATCGTCCAGGATGATTTTTAATTCTCATTTGGGGGGTTCGTTTCCCGCACCACCCGGCCGGCCCCTTCATCAAGATCTAAAACCCAATGTGGCACATCAGGGCTTCCTCAATTCTTGCAAATTGGTTTATGTACCATCAACATCTGTCTTGTTGAGAGTTAAATCACATGCCGATGTTACCTTTAAAGCCAATGAAGGAGGCATAGCTGCAGCAGGTGAACTGTTGTAATCCTAAATGAAGGTTTCATTGATAGTCACTGGGTCCAGTGACCTCTGGTGAACACTGCAAGCTACGACCTGCACACCAACAGGCGCCCCGTGTTTGTTGACAGCAGCGGAATACGTGGATATTCTGACGCCTTGCAATATTGGAAAAAACTGCTATTTGCCTGGAAAGCCGGCCTCACTTCCTCCCCGGAGAGTTTATTACAGGAGGACATTTCAAACGCTATCGAATGTGCGAAACATTTGCTTTGATAACTCCATCAGATGGCTCCCCAGGCTTAATGGCAGCAATCTGTGAGTGCTGCGGCACACGCTTAAAGCACAGACAATCATGGCAGGCAGGGAGAAACAAGAGGATGGGAGGAATAAAATCTAAAAAGTTCATAAATAATTCACCTTGCACACTGGAGAGCTGTTGCCTTTTTAACAATGCATGGCCGCCCCAGGTTTCCCTGCCGGCTCTGACACAAATGCAGCGTGCATTGTGGGTCAACATGGAAACGCGGGAGGAGGACAAACCAGACCCCCATCAATCAGACGACCCACCCACGTGGAGCGCCGCCTCCCACTGGGACGACGACTCCACCTTCTGCGTTTCCTCGCTCGGCTGAAAGACCTAATGACGAGAGGGAGATCTCACAAATGACCGACGGTTTGCCGGAGCCAGGGAGAAGATTTGACAAAACGAGGGAAAAACAAAGTGCAGGGATAATTATCCAATTAATGCACAATTAAGCCCATGCGATCTAATGGTCTGTGCAGGATTTGGTAATGGCTCTGGCAGACTAAGAAGCCCATTACATTCACCGCAGACTGTCGTTAGCACACACTGGCAGCATCTCAATGAGGAACAAACGGCAACAAAATAAATAAAAATAAAATAAATATGAATGAATGAATGAATGCAATGAATTTGGAATTCTGGAAGAAAAAAATGAGTGAATTCCACAAAGCTTCATTAAGATTTCCATTATCTACCCTAGCAGAGCTTGTTAATCAATGCTAATTATATTCAAACTAATATTTAATCACTCACAATTTCTCAAGTCAACTCATTTTGAGGAAATACTAACTCTAATGAATACATTCACAGTTTATGAACTTCAGCAAAACCATGCAGGAAATGATGATGTTTAAAAATGCTTTTTCAACGAGCTGCAGTGTGTGCTTGGAATAAATTCCTGCCCTAACGAGACCCTCTTGGAGGATATTTTGATTCTACTTATAATGCACATAGAATACTTAAGGATGAAAATTTATCATGCATTTCTGTCCAGAATAGGGTGACTACTGACTGTTCATTGTCGATAAAAACCCGTGAATACTGGGCACAATCATTTTATTTGACGAGTTCAACAAATTCAGTTAATTCTGTGAAGAAACAACATCGCGGTGATTGACACGACACAAGTGAGAGATGAACTAAAACAATTTCCTCCAGGATCTGGGCCATCTAAAACCAGTCTAGTCTGTGCAGTCGTGACCAGGAAATGAAGCCGTGTCGCTCCAATCAAAAGTCGTTTCTGCTGGTTTCACACTTGAACAATTCTAAAGGGATCCTGCTCCCGCCAACAAATTTCACAGCTCGATAACTAAACCCACAACGACCCGCGTGGTTGTATATTATTGGTGGCAATGTCTCCAGTCAATCAGAGAGCAGGAGGAAGATGGAGGAAGAATACAACTGAGACAGTGGCCACATCTGCCAAAGACTCTCCTCTTCCGTGTTTGGTTTTGTCCATGACCTTAAATAACCTTTTGCATCATTTCCTCTGAGGTTTCTTCTGGAGATGGTTCATATGATGTCTCATCTTCTGTCAATGACCTGAAATGCAACGAGGAAACTCACTTTGCCCTCGTAGCGCTAATACCTAATTAAGACTGGAGCACACAGTCAGCACGAAAAAGCAAATATGCAAAGGTATCATGTGTATCCAAACCCAGATCTGACTCTTAAATAAGGAAAACATTGCTCAACTTTTGCCATTAAGCTGGGGCAACTGTGCAAATACACTTAGAGAAGCCGGAGATCTCTCAGCCAGAGATCTCTCTCTTCTGAACACTCATCTATCCTGCAGCTCACTTTTAGCTCAGGCTTGTTAATCCTCCAGGATCTGCTAAGGCCGGACTGCGACTGAACATGACTGATGGACTCGAGCCGCCTCTTAGGCCGCAGAGGCCAGTGTCAACAGGACAGAGTGGAGGTGGAAAGACAATCAGGGGTGGGATGGCATTTAATCCAGGTTCACAGAGCCTGAATAATGGAGTGTCTACATCTGGGTGAAGGATGGATTGCGCGGCGCTGACGTCCTCTGAGACCTCTGACTGCAGCCATTTGAGGCTGATCTCTATCTTGTTTCTCTCAATCCCAGACATAAAATGGCAGTCATCTCTCTCTCTCTCCGACTCCCAGTCCCAAGTATGTAAATAATCAAACACACTTTGTCTGGCCATGTCTTATTGATTTCTTGTCTTGCTGCCTCTAATCAGCCCTTCACTGGTTTAATTATCCGTAACTTGTGGTATTTGACCCAATTGGATTAGACTCCATACATCACGTCCGCCTCCTGCGAAACCATTTTTTATCAAATCTTTGCATTTAGCCAATTATCCAACGTGGAAAGTAAACCGTTCGCTCGTGTAGCCGTAAAAACGTGGGAGTTAATGGAGTGTTTAAGTGCCCCACAAGGAGGAACCCACAGAGAAAAGAGAGGCGAGTGACCTTTGAATGGGCACTGACTGACAGGTTCCTAATAATAACGTCCCCTAGGGTGGAAACAGAGTCGCCCGTCACGACCAGGCGCTCCTGGAACAGGACTGGACCAGTAAAGCTGACTGGGGCACAAAGTGCTCCACAAGCGCCAGCAGCTTGTCTTACTTAGAAGACTGTTTTAAATATCTGCGTCTCTGAATCCAATTACCGGCAGCCTTTGTTTGTTCAGACAAAAGCAGCTATGTACAAGGCCTGTCTCGCTCTGATTTTAATCAAACCTCTGGGGGAGAGTGTGCACGAGATACAGATCAGAACTTGCCATCCATCAGCGGAGGATGAATGCGCGCGTGCGCGCTGAATGCTTGTGTGTGAGCGTGTTTGTTCAGAATCACTGCGTGACTGGGAACGTCAGAGTGAGAAAGCATAAAAGATTTCTTTTTAAACATCAAAATCTGCCTTGAAAGCATCTCAACTTTTAAATTACCTTGCCACCGCATTCCTCTGTCACGTAATAAAGAAACTTTGGTTAGCTTTCAGGCAAAAACAAGAACAACGTTTATGTTATATTATTACGGCAGATTATTCTGTCGTGATGGCGGTATGTTTTCCTCGTACCTGGAGGGGATTAGTCGGCGTGTTAGTTAAGTGCTTAGCAGAAGCAGTTGCGGGAATTTATCAGGGGACGCTCCACCTGCTCCATATGGGATCTTTACAACTGGGAGGCTGTGGAAAACCGCCACCTTCCTGTCAGCATTCGGAACAGACGAGGATAATGGTGAAATAAAATAACAGAGTCAGGAGGTTGGACTCGTTCCTTTTCATTCGCTTTCACGGGAGGAATTTGAAAGGAGACCTCCACCAACCCCCTCTGCAGCACCGCACATTTATTTTGTTGTTGTTCCAGAGGGCTGTGTCAGCCCTAATGAATTCCAAAATGTTAAGATTTGCATTTCAATTTGGTAACCTCCTCCTCAAAGGAGATAAAGTCCTTCGCTGCAGCCTCAGTGCTAAATCACATTAAGCACACCGCTATCTTTTGTGGGGCCCTGCAACGATTTCTCCGCCGTTCTGCCTCTCCATCATTATGCCTGCTTTTTGTTGGACTGTTCACAAGCTAAATAAATTGCAACAAAAAACATCTGGACGCACAAAGACAGACTTTAAGTGGGACTCTTGAAAGGAACCGCCGGGGCATCCCTGGGCCCACCTTCCTAAAGCATGACCTCCCTCCACCACAAGAAGAAAACTTTCAGCATTTCTTTGGTTTGCCTGAAATCACTGAGGGGAAAAAAAACTCAATTTTGTTTTTGCATCATGCACTTTAAAATGACCCAAACCAGATTCTTACATTTATCTAACTATTTCTTGAAGGAATCTTTGGAGGGTTCCAGGGAGCTAAGCTGACACCAAATTTTGGGTATCTACAGTATCAATCTCCGCTTTAAGCACTGAAATTAACAGACAGCAATTGAACTCGTCTTTGGCTCATCGTAGAGGTCAAGCGCGTGTTCGGAGGTCACTGTGCACACATTTACAGCCTGAGTTTGACTGTTATTCTCGCCGACAGCTGAGCTCAGACAAATACATCTGTGCAGTTTAGGGGGATTGACCTGGAAATCTTTCGGAGCGAACAGAGTCAAGAAGGTGGCGGGAAGGATCACGGGTTGTGTAAACACGCCGACTTAAGGACCGTCGCGCAGCTCGATTAGCATGATGAGAGGAGGTGCTGCGGTAATTTGTTATGAGAGCACCTCTCGCATGAGCCGTGCTTTACATGGAAGAATGGGCCGAGCGGTTGCGCTATAAACCCGCAGAGATGGAGTGAGATAAACACGCCATCCAGCAGGCTGATTACTGCTGATGATCGTGATTCAGCGCTGCGCTGGATTTGAAACTCGGAATTAACACTGACAGCAAATGTCTGATGCACATTATTGTTCGCCCGTCTGCACAATTGTGCCTCTAATTTGCACCTAGCTGAGGAACATCAATCAGACGTGAAAGCAGCTTTTAGTAAACTATTTTTGTCCTTGGAGAAGCCTGAAAAAGACAAATCTCTTATAATTCTGACAAATTTATGAGAGGACTCATTGAAGGAGAGCACATGTTGCGTGAGTGTGCACTGATGTCGTCCTGCATCCTGAAAAGGAGCTCGGTTTCAAAGCCGACGGGCTGGAAGGAAGGAGAACAGCACGGTGACGAGACCAGACCACAGAGAGAAAATCTCCGCGAGCGAGGAACATCATCTTTCATGTCCAAAACAAAAAGGTCAGAGCCTCATCCAACCCACGTTAAGACTCAGCAGCTCATCGTTTCGCTTCGCTGAGCCATCTGAGAGAATTACAGACGCTGTTAAATGTGCATAATGAATGCCATAAAGCTGGCCTGTAAAGCAGGCTGTCAGCCAGCCCCTGGCAGCCACTGGGAGCAGGCCTAAGCTCCAAATCTGCACACCCTCCTGTCCCCAACCAGTGACGATGGGTTCCTGCGGGGATGGCCGGTGGAGCTTCCGCATCATTAACGGGCGCTGATATTTCAATGGAGGACACGGGGCCCGAGTGCTGACCGCTATATTAAAAATCAAATGGTGTGACCTTGTTAAGATGGATGCCTTGTTCCTCGGTCCCCCCGGTGCAGCCGAGCTGCAGACACCGCGCCACATTAAAGGTGGCGCTTTTTAAGGCATAAGCTACGACGGCAGATATACGGTATGCTCCGGGAGCATTACGAGTGGCATTTAATTAAAGAAAAGTAAGCTGTGGGATTTTACAGACTGGCCAGGGATTGCTTGATCTGGTAAGTAAGTGGGAATGAAGGATGCTTGAAAGGCAGCATAAATCTAACACAGTGTGAACTTAACCTTCCTATCACTGTAAAAGTCAGGACTAGGACACTTTAAAGCCCGCCTGCTTCACACAATGTTATCTCACTTAGCTTCTCTGCGACTCCAATGACTTCATCTCCTGGTAAAATGAAAAAAGGACTACGGACCATAATGCATATACTATATTGAGCCGTTATCATGTTGCCAATTATTCAACAAAAACCCCACCAGTGATTAAAATGGCCATTTTAACAAGGCTAGTGATTACTGAGGATAAACGATGGGGTTTCTCTGCTCCACCTTAACACAGCCCAAGCACTTCCTCTGAGTTGTGGATCGGTCAGGTCAGACTAGTGATTTATAGGCCGGTAATTAGCCCCAGATGACAATGATGAATGTGCTACACCAACACCTTTGTAGGCTGCCTTGTTAGGTAACATCTGAGAAGCCTGACAAAGCTATCATTTTACAGAAAGCTCTTAATTATCTAGGCACACTTATGAATGAAGCACAAACAGAGATCCAGCTGTCTCGAAGCGCTGCAGTGAGAGGAGGGAGGGAAGGATGGATGGATGGATGGATGGAACGCCTCGGCTGGCAGCGTTCGCCGAGAGTTGAAAGGGACGAGACAAATAGCTCAAGGACATTTTCTGTTCCTGTGGACCCTGCAGTCAGTGACACCATTTTTCTCAGAGATGATCAAAAATGGGTTAGGTCATGAGGTGAGAGATGAGGGGGAGAATCAGAGAGACGGTGGGACAGTGAGGGCTGAAACAACCACAAAGTGTCATTTTTGGCCTGTAGGAGCATCAGTTCTTCACAATCAGTGCTGGTATGTTTCCTTCCAGTGTAGATTACTGGTGATAGTTCATGAAAATAAAGAAGACGAGAGGCCACGCTGCCTGTTTGTGGTTGACGTTATACCTGGAGAATGTGAAGGTCAAAGGTCACGAGGATTCAGAGTAGGCACGTATCAGATTGCTTCCTCGTCCACTAAAGGCCATGTGGCGAGCAGTTACTCTGCAAAATACCATAAAGGAGACGCTTCCTCCTCTTGAGCACCCCACCCACCACCACGACCACCACACACACACACACACACACACACACACACACACGTCAAACTCTCACTCTGGATTCAAAGAACCCACTTTCACAACCGCCCCTGCAGTCTCGCCTGTGGTGTCGCTGAGGTCAGCATCCGCCCTCCCCCCCGCCCCCCGCCAGTCTGCCCCCCCCCACCGTCACATTTATTTTCCTTTCCCAACTTTGTTTAAATCCTGAATGAGAGTTTCCGTGCAGGAAGCCAAGGTAGAGGAGGAGGAGGTCTCAAGTCATCTCATTCTCTAAATATTTGGACGGCCGGTAATTGGCTTTTTGTGATATGAAATGATTTCCTTTGGAGTTAAGAATCAGATAATAGTTTCCATGTGTCGGGGGGGTTTGAACTGGGGTCTGGCTTTGCGGTCATGTGTGTACAGGTGCCTGGCGCTGTGTGACACTCTGATGGAGTCAGAGGGAGGCCAGTATGACCAGTGACTCTGAACTGGTCTGACAGACACAAAGCTCGCCTTTGCTGCAATGTCAGCTGCACTTTTACCAGTTTGACTTGTAATTAAACTAATAATTTATGTGGCCTGGGTCACGGGTGAGGGCTTCTGACACAGAATCTGGATTACGCCCGTCATGAAGACACATCCTGGCTTCGTTCCCCAGAAAGACACTGAAAGCAGATCGATGACACGAATATCTTCTCTGACTGCCAAACTGCCCATAGAACATTCTATGCATTTAGATGACCTCTAAAGTACCTGAACTGGGTTAGCGGTACCATCAGAGTAACCCCATATAACATAACCCCATCCCTCGTAAGAGACCGGGCTGCTTCTGCAGAGCTTTCAGAGTAATTACCCCCACTTAACCACAGAGCCAACAGAAAGACATTTAATACTGACAAACATGTCAGACAGGAAGTAACGGTCATATGGCTCCTCATAATTGAATAAGTGCATGCTATAGCTTGTGGTTGCCGTGTAAGGCATCCGATTGTTGGATAGATGTATGTGTCAGCGAGCAGGCCGACATCCAGCCATCCATACGTGCAAGGCTAAAAGGGCATGAAGACGCTACCTCATAACATGTTTCTGCTTTATTAGACGTGACCAAGGTCATTAGGTGGATTCAGTCATGTGACCTGCATTCGCCACTCCACGCCATGGGTTTTCTGATACAGGCCATCCTACGTGAGGATTAACTTAAGGTCATCGGGAACACTGAAATTGACTCAGCACTGCCACCTGAACACAGTGCAGAGTCATTTCCTGAGTGTTGCAGCTAAAATCCATCTTCATCTCTTCCTGTGTGAGGTATGTTTAGAAAGCTATAACCTGGAGTGGCTTCTATAGGCCGCCGCTGCTTCCCTCCCTCCCAGCTGTTGGACAAAGGTTCCACGAGCGGTTACAGGCTGTGAAATTAGAGTCCCATCCAGAGGTGAGGGATTGCTGCTGCAGCCCGGAACGATATTTCAGCTGAGCTGCTTCAACAGGTCAGTGGATGACAGCACAACAAGACACCATTAAAGTTATACGCACAGCTTAAATAAACCCGGCTGTGGGAAAAATGTGGTGCTGTAGGGTCATGGATGATTATTTACTCCATCCATCCATCCATGTTTGAAATTTGCTCTTTTTTTATTGATATTCTTCTCTAGAACAGTCACAAATGTGTCATATACAGTCACAGAGAAAGGGGGGAGGGGGAGAGATGCACGGAGGAGGGGGTGGCGCTGATGGGGGCTGTTAGATGGAGAGAGACGCCCTCTAACCTGCCCAGTGGCAGTAGCAGAGCTGTCAGCGCCTGGCGCCCGCCATTCACTGCGGTTCAGAGGTGACAGCTGCCTACACACACACACACACACACACACACACACACACACACACACACAGATGCAGATAGACATTGAGGGTGTGGAAACCTTTGCAGTGACGAGCTGGAACTGTTTGACATTTCCACGTTTGACACCTCTCCGTCTCTGCACGCGCCGTCACCTCTGCAGGCTGCTCTCGCTCTGGCGGCGTCTCCTGCCTTTGTTTGGGAGGACAGAACCAGCACACCAGGGCTTCCACGGATGGGAGGCAGCGAGGGCTGGTCCAGACGTCCTCGTGTCTTTGACAGAAGCTCATGATTGATTATTGGCTGATCAGAGGAGGAGCCAGTGTGTTTACTGGAGAATCGATCCAAAGATTAGAAACTTTCTTCAACTCTTTTTAATGCAGTAAAAATCTGCAGGATGTGTGACACTTAACTGCCTAATTACAGGTGTCCTGAGGTGTGTGTGTGTGTGTGTGTGTGTATTAATGGACTAGGATGCAGCAGTGGAGAGCAAAACAGCAGGGTTGCTCATCAGCGTGCTGTAAATGTTCTTAACACAACACCACCAGCCCCCACCCACCCACCCCCTCCCACCCACACACACACACACACACACACACACACACGCAAACCACCATACACAAACCCACATTTATTCTAACTACAGTAATTGCCATGCCAGCTCATTTGAGCTTGTCATTTGTCCGATAAGCTTGCAGTATTAAAAAAAATGACAAAAGATTGATATGTACACACACACACACACTCTCTCTCTCTCTCTCAGCATCCACGAGGCAGGGAAGGGCGGGGCTGTTATTGCAGATTGTGCAGGCGAGATAGAAGGGAAATGTGATTTCACACTTTTTGTTTTGCAGAGTTGTTGCTGTAAAAACAAATGAAAAAAAAAAGTTGGGAAACAATGAGATGTCTGGGTGCAAATGCAGCCGTGAAAGTGAAAAATAATTACTGCTGTATTTCGACGAGGGAGAGAAAAAGAGACGCAAACAATCAGTTCAATTCAGATCACGTCTGTCTAATGAAATTCTGTTCCTGAAGTTCTTCCAACTTTAAATGACAAATTTAGCATCAAAACACTAACGGAAATGAACAGGTCCTGGGTGTGACGTGCTAAAATGCTGGCTTTGGATTTCAGATTCCAGCGTTTTCACCTGCGGGTGTACGTCACTGTCTGAGGCACCAGGCCAGATCAAGATTGAGAATGAGGCTCAAAATGGAAAAGTTGCACAGAATTCATTCATAAATCTGGGCAAGTCGATGCAACTTCAGCGGTGCAGTTTGCTCCAGATTAATGCTCTGCATGAGGCCTTACGCTAACGCTCACGCTAACACCACCGCCAGCAAAACGCTTAGAGGGGAAAAAAGCAACGGTTGTCAAAACATCACAGCTCGTGTATGCATTAGCAGTCAACAAGTGGGGCAAAAGGGGATTTTAACATTGAATATTACGGTAAAGGGGATAAGAGTTAATTGGGAGCAACGCATACGGAGAGAATAAAGCAGCCTTCGGCGGGGGAGCGGAGGAGTGAGCTGATGTCGGCTCTACAAATGGAAAGCAGCAGCGTGTTCACAGTTCATTACCACTTCCTTTCTCTGCCTAATCACAATGCAACGCGGTACGTGTCAGCAAAGGAGTGTTTTTATTTTTTTGCTGTGAATATATAGGTGTGTGTGTGTGTGTGCGCGTGTGGGAAGGAGCCAGATGAAGCATACACTACCGTATTTATGTGCGAGGGTGTGGACGTTGCGGTTAGCTTGTGAGCCTGATTGCCTGCATGAGTGCAGCAATACTCGAGAATGTGATTTTGTTTGCCAATACCTGCAAAAACATTTCGCCTATTCATCACCTGCTGATTAACACCAAACAACTGAGAAGAGCGCCGCTAAGCCAAGAGCTTTAACACGGGTTAGCTGATTAAAATGGCAGCAGATGCGTGTTGTTTAATTAGAGGTTCTCGCTCTCAGAGTCACCCAGGTTTCCTGGTTTAAGAGCCTTTAATTCCGGCAGCCAGCAGGAGGGACACCCTCCTGTGGCTCATTTCTGTCTGGATCTAGGGTGGAATCAAATGATCCAGCACGTCTCACACAAGCTCAGCATATCTCCATGGACGGCGTGTGACTCTTTGTGGTGGAATTTTGCAGAATGTTCTTCTGTCCTGCACCTTTTTCCCCTCACCGTGTTTGTTAGCTGCAGACAGAGAGGTGGTTCATCTGCTCCAAGGATGCTGTGGCCCCCCTCTTCCTCGTCCAGTCCTGCATGAGGGCTGGCCTTCATCGCTCTGACAGCATATTTTGGCCTTAAGGCGGCAGTCTCTCCTCCTCTCTCCCCCAGTCTCGGTCTCCCTCTTGTGCTGTGGGCTCCAGCCTTATCCTCCAGGTCCTCTAAGCAGCCCTGCATGTGTGCTGCTGTCCACCTGCAGCACACTGCTCAGCTGCATGTAGGTGAAAATTAGCCATATTTGAGCCCAGTTTAGGACCATTCTGCCTGTCTTCAGTACGGTCCAGTTCATCTGATGCAGGCGTTAACAGACCGACACAGATAATGACACAGTCCATGTACAGATTTCAGCTGGATCTTTTCAGATAATCACAAATTTCACGAGTCGCCGTGCAAAAGTGGTGAAATTTAAATAAACAGAGAGAAAATAAATCCCTCACCGTATATAAAGACATTACCACGGCAACAGCAATGAAAAGCGCGGCGGCGGCTCGTATTGGCGATAAACACTGTCACAAATTTAATACGGCCACATACAGTAAATGGCCAAATAAATTCTCTCATAAGTTAATCTGCATGGTGCTAGGTCATTTCCGATTTGGCATTCAGCCCTCTCGATCCAATTTAAAGAGAATGTCTGGTGTCGGAGAGGAGGGAAATTTATTCCGAGCCAATAAAAAAAAACAGACGCTCGGCTGAAAATCACCATCGGCAAGTCATTAAAAGTGGGAGAGGAGCCGGTTGAGCGGAAATGGCTCATCGGCTCCCCGGGTGCTCCTCACAACAAGAGACCTGGACACGTCGAGCCAGACCATGATGAATTGAGCCATAAAGGTGATTGGCTGGAATGAAAGCCTGCGCCTCTGAGGCAAAAACACATCAGTTTGATTTGAATACATCGCCGGCATGAAAAGGATGGCAGGCTCAACCTGGAAGAAAACGATACACGGGCATGAAAGAGATCTGCGCAGTGGCTCGGCGTGAATTCCAGCATCAAACCGGGCTGGGAAGTGAGACAAACCGAGCCTGTGGGATACATAAGCCTTCATTACTGCTCTGCTGCTGCTGCTGCTTGTCAGGTTACGGATGCAAGGCCTCGGGAGCGATGTGCGATTCAGGAGCAGCGGCTGCCTGCTAATTACCAACCTAAGCAACACACAGGCATTAAAACACAACCTCGAGTGTCTGCTGAGTTAATTTGTCTAATTACATCTTTGTAACTTATGAAAAGACCCAACAATACCCCGAAGGCCTGCTCTCACAGAGTAAGCTACATAAATAGTAAATGAAAACTTTGCCGTCTTCCTACAGCTACACCAGTGTCTCAGAGGCCCACAGGCATGAGGAACTGGGTGGGAGGACTGTGAGAGGGGAGGTGGCAGAAGCCCTGTGGGGTGATGCTGCAACTATTTCTATATCCTTGAGATTACTCTCCCATGGGAAAGTCACATTCTGCTGACAAGTTTATTTAATGAGGTGCTTTTTTTTTTTTCCTTCCCTGAAATGATCAACAAAACCAATATTTGTCTGTAGTTGTGGATGCGGAGGCTCTCAGTCAAGGTTAGATTAGATTAGAATGCTAATGCTAACCCGCTGCTAGCTTCTCTAAGAGGAAGAGGAGGTGGATGGACTTTTCTGATGTGCCTGATCCAAACAAAACCTGTGTGAACTGTAAATACAGTGAGAGATTTCCGCGCACTCCCACGTGTGCAGCTCAAATCCCTACCTTTGCTGGCTGATAGCATCCATCGTACAGTATCGACTTAGCATGAGCGACACGGACACGGAGCACGTTAAATCAGAGCATGTCAGAGATAAAGAAAATAATCAGAGGAGGCTTGGTCAAAAAAAAAAAAAAACAAAAAAACAAACACCTTCCTTCCTTCTTCCTCATCCCTGCGACTTGAATGGTTTGTTGATTGTGATAACATCGCTCAGCTCCCTGGAGCCACGCAACGTTGCTAGTCAGGAGCCAGATCTCCTGCCTACGTGGGGCTAGGCTCATTTTTTCCTCACATGGCTGAGATTTGACATACATTTAACACAGAGTCACGTGTGTTGACCTGGTTTGCTGTCAACAGGGGAAAAAATCTTAATCATACTTGAAGAATCTCTGTCTGAAACTCGCAAACGGAAGATAAAACAGCGTGGGTGCGGTTAGCAGGCGTCGTTTCTGAGTCGGCCCACTCATCTGTGGAGAACGTGGTGCACCCGGGAACGGCCAGCGATGTGCCAAACAAAACCTAGACGCAACCTCAGAGATCAAATCAGACCTGCTATCGCCTCGTTTTTGCTCAAACGTTTCTACCCGCCTCTCTTACAGTCATCTTTTTTCTAACCAAGTGAGATCTAATCGGGGCCGGCTGTCAGTAACTGCTATCGGTTGTGAAATTTTAGAAGGCAGAGCGTGTGGGAACCGCAGTATCGGTTGCGCTCATCTCGCCCAGCACATTTACAGACGTGCAAGCGGTTTCTGAAAAGGTGAGAAAAGCTTCACAAAGAGCATATCGGGCTGGTTTCACACAAAGTGACTATTTCGTATTCAGCCACTTCTTTCTTTCTTTGCTCTTCCTGTTTTCTTCACATGAGCCCGGTCAGAACGCGGGGGGGGGAAGTTTAGAAGCCTTCACTCGCCTGAGCAAAAATAAACAGATTCAGTTTAAAATTCTGACTGATCAGACTGTTCACAGCCGCAAATCGATGCACCACGAGGGTAGAAAGCGGAGCTCGATGCTGCAGCCCAGCAGCAGGTGATGCTCTACCTTCACCCTCATCATCATCATCATCATCAAAGTTCATTCTGTGCACTTAAAACTGAGCTGGAATATCGAGTTACAGTGTTCACAATAAATACAACATGAGCTCCCAGCGGGGATTCACAGCAGCACCGAGTGATCCCCCTGGGTCCCCCTGAGATGAACCCTTTCACCGAGCAGAAAGCTGATCCACCAGGCGGGGGGTTCAAATGTGCTCAGGCTCGGCCTGAACTACTAGAATGTGGGCGGGAAAAAGAACAAGGGTTTACGTTTTCAACCATAATATGTTTAAAGTGTGACAAAGTCTCAACTTACACAGGTATAGAAGCACTAGAGCTTGTTGTTGGGTAAAGGAGTAATAATTGAATTAGTTAATTCACCGACAACAACATAAAAGGTTTCATAGCCCGTCAAAATCACTGATTATCATTGTTTATCACATATACATAACATTTAGACTGGAACAATGAAACACAAATAAGGAAAAGCCATTTGTGGAAAATGTGGCAGGTTCACGTGGGAAACAACGCAGCATTACACGTGCACAGTGCTAGCTTAATCCTGGGCTAACACACACCTGCATGAACGCGGGATCTTTGCCTCAGTCCAAGTTTGCTTCTCAGTTTGATATATTTGGAGCTGGAAAAGGTCCCCCCCCCCGCCCCCCGGCCCAGAAACTGTAGTTTTTCATCATTATGTCATTAACATTATCATTAACATAATAATTATAGTCATACACCTCTAGTAAATATTTTACCAGTAAAAACAGTTACTGGTTAAGTTAATGGTTTAAAGAATAGACCTGAATATGCATCTCATCTCATCTGTCGGTGCAACGCCAGGCAGCGTGCATCCGTGCATATTGGTTTTCTCATCGCAGTGATTTAAAGTAAGAGGTCAAATATAATTTCCAAGTGTTAATTTCTAATAGATGATCTGCACTTGTCCTCCTGAACCCTGGAGGTGGTGCCAGCTCTCCTCTTTCCTCCTTCCTCACGCATTAGCATAGCTAGCAGCGCGGGGGCGTTAGTGGCTCCATCAGTAATGTCATGGGCACTTTAACATGATGAAGCACGCCGAGGCCCCGTTGGCATGAATAATTCACA
The DNA here is from genome assembly GCA_015343265.1 of Pao palembangensis. Lineage (NCBI taxonomy): Eukaryota > Metazoa > Chordata > Actinopteri > Tetraodontiformes > Tetraodontidae > Pao > Pao palembangensis. Next base: position 32,777,010 of record CM027081.1, on the reverse strand, counting down.
TTACCACACGCCCGGAGAGACACAGAAAGTGAGAGACAGGAATTGACTTTGCAACGATGAATTGTGGGAACAGATGTGTGATTTTAAAGGCGCGCTGGGCTGTGTTTTGGGCGAACGAGCAATTTTAATTCAATTTGATATTTCTCTTTTAGAGTGAGGGGAGACCTTGAGCTGGGCCAGGCAAAATGAACGAGGGGGATCTGGAAAGGCGGCCACGGTTATGTGGTGGGAGGAGACAGGAGTGGAGGTCTTCCTCGCCATCCATCACTGTGGCACTTCAATGATTGTCAAATAAGTAGCCCCGTCCAAACCCATCTTTTATCATTAGCTATGAATGAATATATCTGGGGATCACATCATCCCGCACATGGGAGGCCTCCGCCTCATCTACACGATAGGAAGGCGATATTGAAATAGGTTACATGATAGCAGCGCGCCTCGGAAAGGCAGATGGATTCACATCGCTGGCTGGACCGCCGCTCATCCATTCCGTCGTCTTGGGAATAGGAAACGTACACGTTACGACTCTCATTACAACAGACGCAGTCAGACGGAACTTATTGCGGCAGGTTTTTTTTTTCTGTCTGCTAACACTGACACAATGGAGGCGGTTCTGACAAAACTGCCTCCACGCAAAGCCCGTTTATTTAAAGTCCTAGAAATACTCAGGAATGCTTCAAAGGATTTAAGGTTTAGGTAGTTTAACACCTTTAGGCCCTTGGCTGCGGAGCTGATGCGAGAACTTTAATGTAATGCATAATTCCGCAAAGGTGGGTGAAAACCAGTGGCGCTGGATTAGGGAGGCTGCGCTCGCCAAAGCTGCTCTCAATCCATTTCCAAATTGTCACGGGGGCCTTCTAAGAGGCAAAACAAACCCACCTTAATCTTTGCTAATCACTTAAGCATGAATGTTTCATGTGGAAAGGTCTGGTTACAATAGGCTTCTTCCTCGTTCCCCAGGTAACCCTGTACACATCCACAAATCCGTTTGGCCACAACAAAGACGGAACGTGATGCGGAGGACGTCGGCTATGACGGCGCGCACGCAGCCAGTCAGTAGGAGGGGCAGAATCCCACATTACAGACCGCATGTTTGTTGACTAACACGAAACGCTGCAGATAATGAATTCAGGCTGCCAAATTTCAAGATGCGCCAAAAGATAGAGCTGTTATAAAGAGAGGGAAAAAAAAACAAGGGTAACATCCGTGATTGGTTGTGATTAACGTCAGCCTCCGTACTCGTGTCTCAGAAATTTAAATTACAAGCTTGATGTTGGCAATGCCAGGGACCCAACCTAATATTATTATTATTCCAGACAGAGCGAACCCTACGGCGGGATGATTACATTTGACTTGCAATGATTTCCCCCCTGCATGAGAAAACAACAGCTTGGAAAAACTAATAGACGTATTCCCCAAAGCAGCTTTGCAGCCCCAGCCTTGCTTTAAACAAATCTCATCAGTGCAGTGAAAAATGTTTTGACTTCTGCTGCATTTCCAAAGCGGAGATAAAAGTCCGAACCCATCTGTCCCTCAACGATGCGGGGCGCGTTGCAGTGGAGAGGGGGATTTACAGTAAAGCGCATCTGCATCCAGCACTCCGCTCCCGCTCGCATCATTATCCGCGATGTCCCGCACTTCTCCAGCTGAGCCCCCTTTTTAAGAGCGGGCTGACACAGGGACAGAGGGTAAACACCGTTAAAACAAAGTGACACCGCCAAATGGTCAGACGGAAGATAGTTCTTTATTGTGCAGGACCCCTGGCTCTGAGCTGGGTGTGTGCAGGAGGAAGACATTGTCTAATTGGATCAAGTTGGTGTGTGGAAAAGATGTGTACGGCTGGCCTAGGTAAACAGTCAGCCAGGAGATGACAGGTCTAAAATTGCTTTGAAAATGCCCCTTTTTTTTCAATCCATTATTACAGAAAAATTCAGCACAGGTAAAGGAACAGGTGAGTTTGAAAAGCAATCAAATTGTACCTTGTTGGGCTGGTTTGCATGGATCTAACGAATCTGTAGTTCAAACATAAGTGTAGTATCTAATTAGTAATTAGCCAAACGTGTCACAGGGGTTTGACATCCGGCCCCAAATCTCGTGAGCCGCACACAAATGTCGGGAAATGCCGCTATAGACGAAGCAAAATGGAGAAGGGCACAAAAAGACAAGGTAGCGCACTTTCCAATCAAGCATCTGCCTCCCCGCCGACACAGCTCGATTTAACCTTGAAGAGTAATGAGATCTGACTTGCTTAAATGTTAGCATTCCTAAATCATCAGGAAGTGCCTCCAAGGAGCCGATAATCACTGTGCCAAATTGCTGCGCTCGCTAATTTCATTTCTCCCTAGCATTCGCTCGCAGTTAGCGTCGATTACTCAAGAACAGGCATTTAATGCTGCGGCGTCCCATGGGTGTTACATTAAAATGTAATAACTTGCAACATAAATGAAAACAAAAATCATTACTTTCCTCCTCTTACACAGTTCCTCCCTCATCTGCTCTCCTCCTTTCCGTCTCTCTCTCTCTCCTCACTTCCCCTGCCACCTCCATGGTGGGAGTTCGAATCTAATTCTCAGCCCATCTGGCAGGCGTAATGAAGGCGGGCTGGGCTGGCGGTGCCCTGCTGCCATGGCTCGGTGGAGCAGGAGGCTAGCTGGCAGATTGGGCCGAGATGAGTGGAAGAGAGTCGGGAAACCTGCTGAGTGAGTAAGCCAGCCCAGTTAATCTCCCATGTGCCCCGGCGTGATCGGGGCCAAGGCCAACCCCACAGCGAGGGCGCGGTGGATGGAGTCTGGATCGTCTGGTGGGTGAATCTGGCCTTCATTTACATTCACATTGCTCAGAAGAGAGCGCGCGCTTCGCTCCAAAATATCATTTGTGAAATAAAACAGAAGAACGGCCGACACTTTCAGTACCAGAGGGAGGGTCAGAGTTCACCAAATACACATCCTGTGTGTTCAAAAAGCGCTGCGTATTGTGACTCAGCCAACGCATTCAAACAGAATTCTCATTAGCACCATTAGCCCCAGCATTTGCGTCATTATTAACGATAAGAGCCTAAATTATAGCTTGATGAAGTGAATACAGGTCCAGCCTCAGCAGCCATATGTCAGAGCATTCAGAGAGTGAAAGAGGTAGATTCAACCCCAACAGGTGCATCCTCAGAGGAGACAGAAGACAAACAGTGTCTTAGCACCATCTGGCACAAACAGAAGTGCATTCAGATTTACATATGGTCAAAAATGGCAAACAACTGCGAGCAGAGGCTGCGCACGCTCGATATAGATGCAAGAAATTTGAATTTGTGTGATTTAAGTTAGCACATTCTGTAGTGTAAAATGGTTGTTCTAATGCTGCAGGCATCATGCTGTGAACTGGGATCTGCTACTGGAAGAAGGCCACAGCAAGGAAAGCCTGTGCAATTATGATTCAGCTCCTTAATCTAAACACAAACACATCTCCAATCACTGCAATCTGCACAGCATGTACGGAGGCACGTAGGGGGGAAGAGGCCACACATGCACATTGAAAGAGTTGGAGATATGAAAGTGTGTGTGTGTGTGTGTGTGTGTGTGTGTGTTCCAAACAAAGAAGTAAATATCGCATTAACGATCCCTCCTGGGTTCTGCAGCATCCCAAACCCCTCACACATATGTTTTTCTTATTTGCTTGTTGCATTTTGTTGCATATGTACAGTGAATTTTAGGAGTGTGGACTAAGAATTGCAAGAAAATATCCCTGTCTCTGTCTCTGTGTGTCCTTGTACTTGCTACATATTGAGTCCGAAAATACTCATTCTGCTTGCAAAGTCAGTGTGTTTTTGGGAAGTGAGGACATTTTGGCTGCTCTTCTCAACTCCAAAGGCCTGTTTGAGGGTTAAGATTCGGTTTTAAGGCTGTTGTTGGAATTGGAGTTAGGTTTGGGTCAAGGGGTTAGTTGGAAAGGTCAGGCTGAGGGACTGGGTCATGCATTATGTCTATAAGTTAGAAGTACGAGGACAAGGTCAATCATAGATAAACGGCCCTCACTGCTGATGAGGCAGTCCAACCATCAAGAAAGCAGGAAGCCAGGCTGACAACAGCAGCCGGTGTCCCTGAGCTGCTCCGGCCTCTGGAGAAACCACGACGCTCTCATTAACAGTTACTCTCCTCATAAACGTGCCGCCATCAGCTGGAGTTATAATTGCCCCTGCTTCTCCTGTAATCGTATACCTTACCTGCTGTTGCTGTCAGACACCTTCTCCACTGAGACAGTCAGACAAAAAAAAGGGGGGGTGGGGGGTGGGGCGGGGGGGATGCATATGTGTGCACTGAAGTTGAAGACAGGGTAGGTGTTGCTTTCGAGCTGTCAGACAGGTAAGGAAATAAAAAGCCGTGCGCGAGAAAGGAGGAAAAAAAAACATGCCAGAAAATCAAATGAGTGCATGTTGCTGCTGAAATCCCAGGAGCAAGGCTTCAGGACTCCTATGGAGGCGAGTCGTGTTCTTTTCATTGAGTGATTAGAAGACAAGTCGCAGAACATGACCTACTTAGGATAACTTTTTAGTACAGGTTTTGGGAAAGGTACTCGCACAACTTGGGGAGGTGGGGGGGGGGGTTAACTCTAATAGATTCATAAAAAATAACTTTAAAGATATGTGGAATAATTGCCAGAGGGTGTTTAAGAATATGGAAAGAAGTCTCCTCATCTCATGACCTCTCAAACTCACACACGGTCGTGCTGTCGGTTCCGGCTCTGCAGCCAAAAAGGCTCGGATTGATGTGTTTGATCCTACAGATACGCAAGGTTAAAATGCAAAATAAAATATGAATTAAACATGATCTGAAACCTTCCAAAGGCTAGAGGAGGAGGTTTTAGTACCTTTTTAAAAATTAGCATAGAGTGTGGTGGGAGGTGTGAAAAAGAGTGAGAACGAGAGAGAGAGAGAGAGAGAGCGGGAGAGAGAGAGAGAGAGAGAGGAGAACAGAATAGAAATTCTGCTACCTCAAAATCTGTCACCGAAAATGGCAAACCACCGTTCCATTTCTGTGCCCTATTACAATCCTATAGTGGAAATCCACCGAGGCCGTGAAAAACACGCTCGCTCTGCGGCGAAGCGGGCCTGCCTCTGGCTCCTCTTAATTTCAGGCTTTGTTTGTGCGGCGGTAGGGAGCTCTTACAGGTTTGCAGCAGACCCGCAGGCTCTTTGTGTCATCAGTGGAAGTGGTTTTTTGCTCTCTGCCTGAAGCGATCCGTTGGCGTGCCTTTTGTTCTACCTTTTCCGTGCAAGATTTGGTCGCAGGTCGCGTACGACAGGCGCCGCAGCCATCACGGGGACGCCACGGCAGTTAGCACCAAAGACAAAGGCAGGGACAGAATCCCCCAAATCATCCTACGATATTAATTTCTGCTGTGAAAGCGTGAACGACCACTTTTAAGAAATTCCAGTTCCTCCCTAACATTCTGCTCAAACAAAAATGGCCTCCTCTCAAATCCCTGGAGGACACTGGAAACACTGGAATGCCTGTTTCTTAAATGACACAGACTAATATTACACTTGTGGCACTGAATTAATAAGCTGCAGTGTGATAAATCTCTGTGATTTATTATGTTCCCTCCAGTGTATAATCAAGTTGAGGGCGAGCGAGCGAGCGAGCGAGAGAGGCGGAATGAGGGAAACAGAGACGTTGTGGAGCTGGGTCTGAGCGCAGACACAATAGACGAGGACTGCGCCGCACAGCTGAATGGACAAGCCTGCATAAGCGGTGCAAGAGAGGCGCGAAACAGCCAGTCACCCAAATCGTGAGGAGGGAGTTGCGTTCAGCTCCCAATATGGAGCTGCCGACAGAGACCCAGCAGACATTCTCCAGTCCAAATGTTGCGAGAAAGAACCCATAAGCTCTGGGAGCCTCCGTCCCCCCGCTGCCTGCTTCGGGTGGGCTGAAATCATATTCATCCCCGTTCCCAGATAGATGTTTGTAATTGGAGGTCTAATTTATGATCGGGCCTCGGCGCAGGATAATGATATGGAGCATTGTAATTTGCTGATGCAAATTGTACGTTATAATGGGAAGCCATAAAAGACCAAGCAACATCGCAGAGACTTGCCAAACACCCTGAGCGTTCATTACAGCCCTCATTAAAACATCCATGTCGGCACTGGGAGCTCTTACAGAATGGAAGGAGCATGTAATTGCTGCTTGATTGTGGTGTATGTAACATATGATAAAGTGGAATTACCACTTTATTTGTCTACGGTGTCCGTGAAACTTAATGGGAAAAGGCTGCAGTAAACAAATCCTCAGAGCTTTTTTTTATTGTTACATTATAGGCCTATTTGTTTAAAGTGGGGCAGATGCGAGTTAAGGGACAGTGCATCCAGGACAAAGTAAGAGTGATGATTATCAAGGCCGGGCTTAGGGGATAAAACTAATGCTTTCACCCAGGAGATACTGCGCTTCATTTGGACTCACTCCCACATAGAGCTTCATCTGGGAATACATTAACAGGATTTAATATAAGAAAGATCACTACTGTTCTTTCCCATTAGCATGCATCAATGTTGTCACATTACATTAGCATCAACTGAGGAAAGTGAGAATAAACCAATTTGTAGTAATGCCTGTTTTTTTTATTATTGGTAGCCATTGCCAATCTCGATTCAGCCCTAACAAATGGGGCATGTGAAGCTGTACATCCCAGCTTTTAAGAACTCTTCAGGGTGAAACCAGGAGGTAAAAGCAATTAAGAGTTCATTTAGGACAAGTTAGCTGTGCTGGGGATGCCATTACTGAGGCCTACTCAACACCAGTTCGCGGCGAAGCCTTTTTATTCAAATGACCTCTCCTGGAATCCCCTCTGTGTTCCTTGGCACCTCGGTTCCAACAAAACCTGAAGCGACACTGAAAATGAAGTTTCCCTCCTCGACTCTGAATGATTGCAGGCCTCAGCCATCAGAGCTTTGTGTGCTCAGCCACTGGAAAAGGATTTTCAGCCGTGCCATTCAGTCGGGGGCCGTAGAAGCCTGTAGCCTTTATCTGCAGAACTGGTGATTGATGTGGTGTGGGCTCTGCTGTGGTTAACAGCAATTTTTATCAGTTGCCAGCGGCAACAGCTCAGGTCCCTGGTGCGTGGAGAACAGCAGGGCCGGGATCTGAAGCCGGACCGCACATGGGGATAAACAAATAGGTTTTTCAAGGCGAACAGCTCTCATAGAGAGGCCCCTGCAAGGCGGTGCCCCACCCCAAGGCCAGGACAATGTCAGGGCCCCAGCCCACTCCTGCTGAGCCCTTGCTTTGCTTCACTAATTTTCCTCAGTCAGTGGTATGGAGACATCTGCACACCCTGCTGAAATGTAAGCAGCACACGAGAGAGAGGAGGCAGCCGGAAAGAAGCCTTGGCTTCACATAAACGCTCCGTGTTTCCGCGATCTGCCTGGAAAATATTCTGCAAATGAAAAAATAGCATTCTCCCTCCATTTCCTTCCTACATGTAACGTTTAATCTAGCGGATCTGTTTCGTCTCGTGTAATAAAGTGGGAAGCTTTTAATGGCTTCTATTATAATTAGGTGGCATAATCCTTGTATTCGATAAAGATCTTGTAAAAAGCCTCGTCACTTAGACGGGAGTATCTTCGCCACAACACGGGGGTTGTGAATGCCAAATCAATTAAAACAGGGCTGTTTAAGAACGCACAAATGACTCTGAGACTGTTCCGTTTGGAGCGTCGACTCATTTAGCGTTAAATATGATTATGACAACCCGGGCTGGCAAATGAAGAATGGGTGTGTCTGGGAGCTCGGCGCGTTCCTGCTCAACCCAAAACACGCGGGCGAACCACTATTTCACCCTGACATTTCACAGATAATACCTCCTAAAACAGACTAGTCAGATTATGCTGCCACAGACAAAGCTGTGCTTTTATCGTCTCTGAAAACATGAGTGGTAGCTCGGCCTTGAGGTGGTTTTAAAAGCATGGGGGCTGGGAGACTGCAGCTCAGTCACCTCGTCTGAAAAGAAAAGGAGGTGTGTCTTTGTGGCTTAGCTAAAATGTCTCCTCCTCTATACAGTATATGTAGCCCAGGGGTGGCGACGGGACGGGCAGATCTTTGCAGTGAGATTCTCTGACATTTTCCTCATCTCCTGCAGCCATATCTCCGAGGCACAGCGGGGGATGTTGGGTTCTTTTATCAAGGAGCCCCTCCGAGAGGATGATAAATCGCCAGAGCCCAGGCCATCTCCAGCGGAACAACAAGCAGGTAGCAGCGCAGGAAACAAGAGACAGATATTGTCTCCCAAACATACAGAGGCTATAATGAAGCCTGCACAAAGCAGACAGGGCTAGACTCTGCCTGATAAACAATTCCATTTCCAGTCTTCCACAGAGAGCCAGATAGTGAGTCTCCGTCCTGCTGAGGCATATCGCTGCTGGACTCAGCGGTTCAGAGATAAGCCATCTCCCCTCAATGGAGAATGAAGGGTAGGTGGGGGACAGGTAGGAGGATGTGGGGGTGGGGGCGCTAGCAATGTCATCACATGGAAATGCAGTCTGGTTAATGTGAAAGGGTGAAGGTTTGCTGACCAATCAAATCTGGGATGGAAATTAAATCTGTCATAATAGAGGCTATATTTCAGTGTTTACAGTGTGGTATAATGAACATGAATGCATTTTCTTTTTTTACCTACATAAATCTGTATATCTATAGAACTCACAGATTAAGTAAACCGTCAGAGTTGTTTTATGCCCAGAAAGCTCTGGCGGCTTCAGCTTCTGGCACTGAAACCCAAAAACTTCCTTTACATTCTAGCATCGCTGAAATGAAGGCATTTTTATGCCTGGCAGGCAGCGCAGGAACAGAGGCATATGGGCATAGAAGGAAGAAGAGGCGCGAGTCTCCACAGAAGTACAAAACAAACTGTCAGGAGAGATTATGACAGATAACGAGCCACCAAACACCAGCCTGATTCTTTGAATGCAAAAGCAAAGCAGGGGTTTGTGATCGCTGCCTGGGGCCAATCAGCAGATATCCCTGACCAGGGTATAGGTGGCGCTTGCCTACGCTTGTGTTTTTGCCCCATTGACCCCCCATTCAACCTCAAAAAAACATCCTCCACCCACACACGTAGCCTCTCTCTCTTGCTCACCCTGCAGCCACAATGGTTTATCCAGCCCTTGGCCTTCTCCTCTAGATACTCCTCCTCCCGTACCCAATCAGCCTGTGCTCGGCTGCTCCCTGGGGCCCACCCCGACCCCCACACCTCATGCCCCCACCTCTTTGAAACCATCACACTGTAAAGCCTGAAGCGCTCCCAGATAAGGAGACCCGAGAAATCAAGCAGGCCCTGCAGCAGAGCAGATTGAGAGTCAGAGCTCAGAACCCATGAGGTGCCCGGCGGCTGCAAGAGCTGCAGATAGCACTACTGCAGAGCCAGAGAGGGGAGTCGGAACATAAGACTTTCTGCCCTCGTTACTGGACTTTCCTTTTCTTGAATAATGCCCCCGCCTCCGCACTACCACCACAAAGCCCCCTAGCCCTGCATTTCTGCCCTCTCTCTGAATGCTTTTCCTTTCGGATAAAAAGACGCCCTCATTCCCTCCGACTCAAACTGACAGCTCGAGCCAAAGGGCTCCACGAGCTTTTTGGGAAGGTCTTGCTTGTTTTCAACCATCTGTGAGAACGTGGCACCGGGGAATAGGAATGTGACATGTTCTATTAAAACAAAAATAAAAAAAGAAAGATCGCGGAGAGATTGGAGTCTTTTGAAGTCACACTTTGTTCGCCGCTTTAACTACAGTCTTTTGAGGCAGATTAACGATGACAAACCATTTATAGTTGTTTTGTTTGTCAGGATGATCACTTCCAAACTGCAATAAGAGCTGCCATATGCCACTCATCGGCTGGAAGCATTGCACTTTAAGGAATGTTCATTTACGAGTTTCCCTTTGAGCAAAGGACAAAAAGGACGAGTGTCATCTCTATTACCCAGAGACGAGACGCATCGGAACAATGATGGGAGAAATTCACAAATTTATGGTTCCAAACTGCGCTGGGGCAAGGCAACAGATGCTTTCAAGGGGTAAAAATAGTCCTCTGTGATGATTTAGAAGCCGTTGTATGTTAGAAATGATAATGTCGGTGCTTTCCAAGGCATTGTTGTGTATTCCACCCTGACATGTTCCCCTCCAACAACACGCTCTAAGACATAAACAGTTCCGTAAAAACAAGTATTGTCAGCGTACATGAATATCTGCAACAGTGAAAAAGACGTAATGGCTCATTTAAACGGCTCTTAGGCATATAGTCATACATGTGAGACAGAGGATCCAGCATCGACAGTTGCCGGAAGAAGAAGACATAAAACACTGACAGCCAATTTGCAGCGCCGGTGCTGATCGATGCAAATAAAACCCAGGTTCTTTTTGCCAAGGTGGCGTAGGACACCTTCCCGCAATTTAATCAGCCAGTCAGCCAGAATTAATGTTCTTAATATCATGATTTCTCCATTACTCTGTTTAACATAATTAAAATGTCGAGCGCCAGGGCCATAAAGTCGGTCGTTGGAGATTGTAATTCTGTCGTAAAGCCATGAAGCATGAAAATGCCACTTACCGAGTAGCCACGGCCTGACAGCGAGTGAGTGGAACTCTGTAGGGAGAGAGAGGAGAACAGGGATGACCTTTAAGGAGCGTTCCACTCGCTGACACAGACATGATGAAGCAGCGCCGCTTTAATATCAATATTCACGTTAACCTTTTACCCACCCTGCTACGTACCCGCGGCCGCGTTTATAACTTCCGTACGTTCCGGCCTTTGACACGGCAGCAGGTGAGACATACACTCTAAAACTATCAATCATAACCAGCCAGGAGATTCGATTGTTGTCACAGACGAGTAAAAAAGATGGCGTCTTTAGAAAAAAAAAGACCTGATAAAACTGTAAACATTAGTCTTATATTATGCATTTCAGACAAATAGAAATATTACATGGTTCAGTTGGGGAAGCATTACTTTATGTGTTTACTTGGTGGATTGAGTTGCATCTGACTTTGATTAACAAGTCTGAACTAGCCGTGTAGTTTGCTAGCCAAAGATAAAAGTCTTTTCAATTCCGTCTTGCGATTCTACAAATATTTACTTTGCTCTCGAAAGGCACGAGGAGCTGGGACAAGGAGGTCCTGCCACTTTCAAAACATTATTGGTGGTTTTCAGAGCAGCCGGCACTGACATTAACATAAACACAGGAATAAGTGCCGGGGTGCCACCGGTGCACACAGTTGTTCTTGTTTGTTGTCAGTGAGGCTCTTGCTGCAATGACAATTTTTTATGGCTGTGTTTACTCCACTAAGGTTAACGTTAGCACTAGCAGGTGTTGGACTATATTTTATGTCATCACTGACTCCGTTGCTCCTGATTGGCAACTGTGGGAATATTTTATCAAAGTATCATTTCTGCAGCACTGATGAATTCATTTTTCATTTATTACATTAAAAAAACTCTGTCTCCAGAAATAGACTCCAGCACCCCCTGCAGCCCTAATCAAGACTAAGCACCAGTTAACAGGAGAGAGATGACAGATGGATTTTGGAACCAAGCAAAAAGTTCTTCATTACATTCTATCAGGCCCTATTGTGTTCAGGATAAATATCTGTTCATGCATTTCGAGAAGTGTTTTTGTCCATTAAACTCCTCCTGTGTTTTCAAATGCAGTCCTCTAAATGCTTTACAAGCGCAGGATGGAAACAGAAAAGGCCGGGTTTTGTTCCATTCTCTGACTCTGTCTATCAGCACCCAGCACGACTACCAATCCCCAAATCCCTCCCACCAATTCCACTTTTCACTTCTTTTATTCCCCTGCCTAGATTGGCAATTTCTCGCCCTCCCCACCGCCCCCACCCCCCCACCCTCCGGTCTCTGGAGGGGACTTTTCCGCTAGACCAATTTCATCCATAGGTCCACCTTGAATCCAAACGACCCCCCATGCATTCACCGCCACTGGCTCTCTTGTTTCACACCCTCCCCGTCCCTCTCGTGTATCCTCCCACACCTGGTCCGGGCCTTGGCCCTCATCAATGCCTGTGTGCGTCTCTGATTCGCAGGACAGCTCCTGCGGTGGCGATTAGGGTGGAGTCCTGCCGCGAACCGGAAAGCAAGCTCTGCAGGAATCAAAAGGCTATTCTCACTCTCCTCAACCTCCCTGCTCTCTTCATTACCACAACCAGAGAGGAGGACTGGAGTGATGGGAGGACAAAGCAAACTGTGTCTGAATGAATTTTTGGCCTGTTTTCTCTGTCCGTACACGTGATTGCGTTAAAATATATATTCTTACACATGTGTGCATGAACGCATACCTGCGTTTGTGGCGGCCATTTGAAATTAGCTTTACTATGTAGAGTTCATTCAACTTGGAGCATTCTGAGCAGAAAGAGGGGCTTATTTAAATGATAATGAGGGACAATCCATTGGATTTAGTGCCGGTGAAGGAAGGAAAGGAGGGGAGGGAACGGGGGATCCATTAAAACGCCAGCGGTTCATAAGCCATAGGGTCGGCATCCAGCTAAACACTCTCTCTTAAAAGCCATTATACATGGCTCTCAATGGATTTCTGCAGCGCTTAGGACTTCAAAAGGATTTAAGAACCCGCCCTAGAGAGGAGCGAGGGGGAGGAGGGACGATGAGTGTGTGTGTGTGTGTGTGTGTGTGTGTGTGTGTGTGTGTGTGTGCATGCATGCATGGTGGTTGGTGGCAAGAGGAGCGGAGCGGGTGCTGGCGGCGTTTAAGGGTTAACTAAACAGCCTCAGAGAAGAGAAATGTTGCTAAATCCGCCCCCTAATCCTCTTCCCAGTTCCATGCCCCCTCCCCCACACTCCTTACAAAAAAATGGTGACAAGGAGGGGGTCCAGTCTTTCTCCCAGCCCAGATTGTGTTTTCTTCTGTTTTTGTAGTTGCAGGGAGGCAGAGGGGCGGGTCCGATCATCACCAGTGAAGGGACGTGCCCTCAGCGATCAGACGGGTGCAGGGGGGTCGGAACGGGTGGATATCAGAGGGTGTCAGACACTGACAGGAGCAAACCTGCGAGCCTCTTCTCTGCAGGACACAGATGTAGTGGAAACCACTCCCCTCCGCCACCACCGCCTCCAATTTCCCTAATCCCTGTGTGGCTTAGTGCCGAGGCCCTGCTGCACTGCAGGCACAATTACCTAGTCAAAGTAAACAGATAAAGACCCAACCATGGCAATGAACAAACAGCATCCCTGTAATGTTTTTACCCCCGGCTCCTAAATTGATGCATGACTGTTTTTACAGGCAGACGCATCCACATGTCGCATTTGTCTCCATTTCCTGTGGCGGTAAGACAAGAGAAATCCATTTTACTCAAATGCAGACGTGGCATCATTAGTTAAGCGCTCCTAAAGCTCGGGTCCCACTTTGATGTCGGGGAGTGCATTTCACAAAATTAGTAGTGTTCTCAGAGAGGTGCTGGAGAATTCATGGAGCTGAAATAAATGGGAAATATATGGACTGTTTTCCGCCGAGCCAGCGGACAGACAGACAGACCTGTTGACAGACAAAACTAGTTCAGAGGCAGACGAGCAGATATGGATGCCATAGCAACAGCATCAGCATCTTTGTGCCATTTATCTGGCCGTAGATTAGAGAACGCAACGTGCAACGTCGTCTTCGATTAAAGCAATTTCCAACATTTCCACAACCACGACTTCCACAGTCACTACCCCAAACCCACACACACACACCTCTACGCACACAGTCTCAGTGCTTGTCGTATATCCCTGTCAGAGCTGTCAACTGGCTCTAGTCTTTTATGTGACAAGCCCGCCTCTTCCTCCTGACTTTTTCATTAAAAGACAAGCCTTTTACCAAAATCCAGGAGAAACAGTGCATGGAGGAAAGAGATGCAGAGCAGCGAGGCAAAAAATGAGACAAAAATGAGGATGAACAATGCACTGTTTCTTAATTACGCTGGATTTTTAATTATATGCACCCCTCTAAACAGTCTGTTTAATAAGTTAATTAAAATAACTTTGCAACCACCATTTAAAGGAGGCTGCATACTTCCAGTCCTCTCCTCTATCTTCTGCCTTCGTCAGCTAAATGAGCAGCCTGATTGAATTGAGGATGGTTTCGGAGGCCCGCTTGACAGCCATTAGTTAGGAAGCATATTTCTACATTCATTTAAAATGAGCCGCTTGGGATTTTGCATAAATTCTCATCACTTCGCCTGTTACTAAATTGCATTATTTTGGTCCATTTTGCTGAACCAATGCCTCCATTTCCATTCTGCCACCTACTCAGCCTCTAAACCGCCTGGCGCATGGATGTCAGCGCGGTGATAATTAGACTGGCTCCTTTAACTCCTCCTGTTCTGAGGTCGGCAGGGTCACCGAGCACCTGGCTGAACTGCGTCAGGTCACGTCTGCCTTTTAACTCGCCATGTTTTAAATAATGTCGGGCCAAATAGATATTATTTAAAGCAGGTGATGTTGTGTTAGCAGCTTAATCATTTCCTGCCTATGCGCTGCCAGCCATTATGCACAGAGGATTTATGGGCTGATTGCTGAAAGCAGCAGGAGCTGCTGCACTAACTGCCCTCTGATCTCTGATCCTCCCTGCAGTTGTCGTCTGCCTGGTCTCTCTATCCCACCTCGGGGGTCCCCCTGCTTTGTCTATGAAACCAGATAACCTGACTCTCCGTGGGGAAAAGGTGAAAGGTCTTGCCCGAAGAGCTCACCTCACTGAGTTGCTCCTTTGAGTTGCTCCTGTGTGGTCGGCTCAGCTCCTGCACCGCCTCGCCCTCGCTGACTTTCACCGGGCGTATCGACAGTGGCTTAATCTGCAGAGGAAACAAGGAGAAGAGATCATCACGTCATGTCTGGAGCTCTTACACTGAACCACAAATCAGTGCTGCACCCCGAGAGGTAGTGATTTTGTGGTTACAGTTTAGGCACGAGAGGCATAAAATATAATCCTAAAAGCTCTTCTGTTCTAACTATTAATCAGCATAGTGGCCTGTCAATTTCAGCAAACGGCAAGGAGAAAGCTCTAAAATGGGTTAGAGATAAAAGCCATGTCAGAGCCTCTTGGCTGCCTCAAACAAATCAAATGTGAGTCTTATTGTTCTCCTTTGTCTTATTGTCATTATTTGCATTTGCCATTATTTGGGTCTGATTTAAGATGTCTGAATCAGGAGAATTAAAAGAATGAACGAATCTCTTATCACGTCCATTTAACACTGTGTCACCCAGGTTGCACTACATAAATTATGTTGAAGTTGGAAGTGGAAATCATTTCACTAAAAAAAAAAAAAAAAAGGCGTTATTCATCTAAATTCTGCGTTACCGTGAGCCATTAGCATCTGGAAGTTTCATCTTTTCACAGCTGATTGCAAAAAACAGTCAACATTTAGTCCAAATTTACAAAAATGCATGCACAGTAATACAGCAGAATTACAATATTTTCAGTGGTCCCAGGTCTTTAACCATCAACCGCAGGGAACAGAAAATCTGTGTGGTGTCCGACAACTGTCAGTTCAGGCTTTGGCTAAATGCAAATCAGAACTGATTTTAGTAAAAAACACCTGCAACGCCAAACCCTGTCCCAATCCTGTATCTATACAAAAGTAGACGTCCCAACCAGCAGGACTGGAAACGGTGCCAGCGGAGCCACAACCGTGATGAATGTTCAGGACAGGATAGTGGAAGCTGTAGTATCGTTTCCCATTTGCCTCATTTAACAGTATGGTAACCACAATATGGTTACAGTCATGTTATTTTAATATCGCTCTTATCATATTTTAATGGAAAAAATACTAACTGAAATAACCTCACACTAAAAATAGCACAAAGCCATACATACAATATATACATATATTTATAAATAGTGCATTAAAAACAACTATTAACACAGTTTTAAACAAGAAAATAGTCAAAAACAAGAACAAAAATCCTCATAATATCATTAAACTGTTAAAAATGCATTTATCTCCATCCAGCCACCCAAATCACATATCTGGGTAACCCTAATGCAAACACAGATGGTTTATTTTATTGCAGGCCACTGAGACCTGCAGCTGGCATGCAACCAGACTCCCAGCCAGATGGGAGCTTGGCCCGCTCAGCGAGGAGGACTCTGCCAGTGGAGCGACAGCCAATCATATTGTCCTGTGCTGGTTCCCCACATTAGAGTACAGTGGCGATGGCTGCAGGGTGCAATCCATTTGACTAGCAGGTTTTCTGTAGCGGCTCCCCTGATGGTGCATGAGCTGGCTGTCCCCCGTCTCCCGAGCTCGACTGTAATTTAAGCAGATCACTGCTACAATTAACCTTTCCCAGTAAATATCAATTATGGCCCCTGGCTGGGTTAGAATTAAAAGGGTCATCAGCTAATCTGACAGGTCCTGTACGCTGCCACCTGGCTGGGAGAGAGGGAGACAGGGAGACAAGGTGGTACAGACACTGTTTGCCTACCCTCGTGCCCACCAGCTCAGATGCCAAGTGGTCAGTTCCCTTTTAATTACCCTGCAGCCACCAGGGCGAGCATGCTGATTGGCCAAGGGGCATTAGCAGTGCTCTGAGGTCAACAGTGACAAGATGGGGGGAGTGTAGGGGTAAGTATGGCGGAGAGGGGAGGAGGCCGCCGCCAAGCAAAGGCAATCAGGGTGAAGAGATGGAAGGAAGAGAGACCTGCAGGAGGGCCTAATCAGGTTTGACTTCCGCCTGCAACCGCCTCGCTCCTCTCTCCACTAGCTGTCAGCCTAATCACTCCTGGAATCTGAAAATAGACGGTGGCCTTTTCTGATTTCCCTCTAAAGGAAAGCACAAAGATAGCACTCCTCCCTGGAAGAGAGAGGTGCGAAGGCAGTGGCAGAGCGCCAAAGTACAGTCGACGTCACACCACAGCCAAGTACAGTCGCTGATGGCTTTGTTTACCAAGCATTAGCACTGCTGGCGGATTCCTAAAGGCAACCAAAGCATTCCCATCTCCTCCGGGACTACATTACCCAGTCAGCAATCAACTTGGCTATTGATCACAACACAGCGTCTAATACCACCCAGGTTAATGATGCAGCCTACAAGGACTGCTGTGCTGTTCAATGGGACGGGACAGCGATTGATCTCAGCAGAAATTCCCAATTCTAACAAAGGACTGGCAACCCTGAGAGCCTGTGATTAAAGAAGGGACTAATTCCTCGTCTGGGGAGGTGTTTAATTGGCCCTGAGCTCCCAACTGTACAGCTTTCATGTGTTTTTTGTTCTTTCCGTGTACTCATTAATGTAAAAGGACAAGTCAGAGAGCTTTGGGGGAGTTGATGGTGTCTTTTGAGGAGTGATCATGAGGTGGACATGGTTCAAGGTCATGAAGCCTTTGTAATGGGACTGAGGTCGTTCTTACACGTGATCAAAGCAGCACCTCTCGGCTCGGTGAATGTTTAAAGGAGATATAGCTTTTTTTTTTTGAAAATGTCCTTGCATAAATTAAGTTTGTTTACGCTAAAGGTTTGAGCAATGTAGCCGTGGGACAAGGTTAATCGAGTTATCGCGGTAAGTAAATGTGGTAAATCAGTTTGTGGGTGAGAGTCGGTTCGATTTATTGATGATAGCTAACAGATATGAAAGAAAAGAAAACATGGCTCGAAAGGGCCTGTGTTTTACATGAATAATGTACTGGAAATTAGCTCCATTAGTCTCGGTATTGAACGTGTCTGCAGTCCCTCTCTGGAGGCTGCCGCTCTGTGCTCTTTAATTATCTTCAAAGGGCCCTCCAGCATCTTAATTCCCACACCCCCAAGTTGAGTAGTGTCGACTTGGCTCTGCATTTATACTCCTCTAAACCTGGGTGAAGTCACAGAGCCCAGTTTAAAAGGGGCATCGCAGCAGTTGCGCACAGCAGTTCAGCCTGGCTTTGGCTAACTTTTCCATTTCCTTCGGCTCTTCCTCACTTTCCTCGCAGTGTCAATCAATCTGCAGGCTGTCAGTGGGAAACTGGCTGGAGGCTGGCAGGGGATGCTTTGTTGTCCTGCTCCTTTGATCCTCCATCCCTTCCATCGCACAGGTTTTCTGGGGGGAGGGGGTGCGTTGCATGGCTCTTTCACCTTTTCCCTCCTTTAATATGAGAAGCTGTTAGTCTTGACCTCGCTCTCCCTCTCCTCTCACTCCGGCTCGCCTCTCTCTTGTCTGCCGTCACCTGTCAACAGAGCTCAGGGAGGCTGTGCCTCAGCCTTGTCTCGATGTCAATCCTCATTACCCTGGACCTTGTCCCCCCGCCCCCCACTGCCCCTACTCCCTTGCTGCCTTGGTGCTGCTCTGCACTACCACACTCAAATTTGCTCTGGGGCTTCCTGTGCACAGATGTGGTGCAATACAGTGAAAGGCAGCCTGAAAGGGACGGATACAGATTCTTCCTCTAATTTGCTCTGAAAAGTGTCCCGCGCAAAGGACTCTCACCCCCATTAACCCAGCGACAGGCTGCTACCACAGCTCACTGAGGCATCAGCAGTGTGTGTGTGTTTGTGTGTGTTTGTGTGCATGTGCGCGCACATGTAAGGGGGCCCTGGTGGTGTGGAAGGCAAAGGCATCGTGATGCTCAGTACCGGGCTACAGCCCCATCTCAATCTATCGGCTCATTATCCCCCCCGCCCAGGCTGGGGTGCAGACAAGTGCACTTTAGGGCCACAGGCCAAATTGATTCATCTGCCTTCATTTTCTTGGGGCTCAGAAGTGGCAGCTGCTCGGAGGCAGGGGCGAGGAGGGTTGATATGGCGAGAGAGGCAGACAGGGGAGGGGGTGAGACAGGGAGGTGAAGGAAGGAGAAATCGAGAAAAAGATGCTACCAGCTTTGTTCTCCTTACACGTCTCATTTCACCGTTCACACACACACACTTTACAGCAAAACCGCACACATCCCTCTCCTGAAATTGTTATTAAGACATGCACTCACTACAACACCAGGTCCCAAGTTGGAAATTAGCCCAAGGACAAGCTGGTAGATTTACTACTGGGAGAGCAAATGGATTTTTGCTTTTATTTTGACGAGTCCCAGTGTATCCATTAGGCCTTTTAATCATAAATTATTCATAGAGCTTGCCTTATAATAAATGACCACATAAAAGAGGTACACACATTATAGATGGCCTAAAATGCCCCCATAATTCTCTCTGCTAATGCACTCCAACTGCATCTGGTTGATAAGTCGGTTCGTATAAACCTGTGAGATCCCAGCAAGAAAACATCCCCCTAGTCAGCAATGTTTTCAAGTCATGCCTGGAGAGGGTGGCTAAAAATCAACAAGTCCCTCTGGGAATTGTAACCAGCCAATGAGCAACAAAGACGTCAACCTGAGAACGACTGCTCACTCAGCCTGATTCAGGATCATCGGGAGAGCTGGAATGTCCCACAGGGCCCCGCCTGGAACAGATGAGCTGGGAAAAAGGTCATTCCCTGCTGGGGCCTGGCTCTCTCCAATCACTCACCCACAGGCCTCCCGAGGGAGAGGGTGAACAAGGCAAAAGGAGCAAAGGGAGGATGAGTGAGGGTGCACCTGCTCCCCGAGGTAACCCATCCCCAAGCACCGGTCCTGAGGGTTCACACACACATGCAGACATACTCTCACACACACCCCTCACCTGTCAAGCACGACCGGAACAGTATCTGCGCCCTGCTGATAAGCAAAAGGCCTTAAAGCACAAACACCCCTAACCCCCCCTCCGCACCTTGCCAACTCCCAACCAAGCGTATCTCTTAGAAACATGTATTTATATATGCTAACAAGAAACATTCAAATGGCATTCACTTTGGAGGATGTACTTTCTTTTTTTTTTCTTTGCACAATCATTTGCAAGTCAAAGTTCAGTTTGGCTTTCAAAACAGCGGCCACATTCAAAGTAGCAGGAAAACAACTGCTGGCGGTGGGACATCCCATTGGAAACGCCACATGTGTGGTCAGCAAACACTACGAAAAGGTACCCATCACTCTCCAGCATTAACTGACCGTTTCAGCTTCAGGTGCAACTTTTAAGTAACGTCTTTTTAGTCGCGTGTAGGATTTTAAAACTCCAGCCACGCTGGGCTGCTCTAACATCAGGACATTTTTAACACTAGAAAATGATCTTATTAGCGGGTAAAAAATTGCATTTTTTTGAAGTGCAACATTCGCACTTCCTCCTGCGAATGCACTCGATAACTTTGTCACCCTCACACGTACCTAAAGAAATGTTTAATTTCCTCTAATGTAATCTGGAATAATTATCAGCTGAGCCTGATGTGCGCGCCGCAAAAAAAAGGCCCCTTTTAACAAGTCCACCAAACACACGCTCGCACCTTCAAACCAGCTATCATTCACCAGGACATAATTAAAACACTGAAGATGAGATTGTGGAGCAGAGGAAATGAGCAAGTGATTAAAAAAACGCTAGTTGAGGAAGAGTCTGAAAGTTCCAGGCAGTTAACTTCAGACTGTGTTCTTCATCAGGCAAATTGCTCTTTAATTGAAACTCCAACAAAAGACGCGCTGTGCTTCCTAATCGTGGCACTTTACGTGCTGAATAATGTCCAACAGCAACAACTGGAATGCGAGACTAAAAAAAAAGGGGAAATAATTGATGAAACCAGCTGACAACTGCTGATCTGTAAAGATGATTTGGTTTCTCTTGTTGTCAATTCTTAATAATGTGCTGTTACATTGCTTTGGTTTTAAAATTCTTTATGTACTTGAGGAATAAACAACAGTGAAACAAAATAATTCTATATTCAGTGATATATTTTATTGTTAGACACCGGTCAGCCACGTGCAGCAAGAGCCAATTACCGTAGCTCAGATAACAACACAAGAAACTTGTTGCACACAAGGGCAGCATAAAATAAAAATAATAATATTTCTAGGGCTAATTGTGCAAGCTGCAGTGCTAGCAAGAAAAATATTTAGCCATGATTATAAGGCTAATATTGTGTGTTTTTTTTTTTTTAACCAGTCTACATATTGTACATGACAGTCAGGCCAGGCAGATTTAGAAGCAACTTTAATCAGTTAAGACTTGAATGTTGAAAAAGTGGGAGTTTCATGAAGGTGAGAAGTCTGCAGGTAGTTTGCAGTCAGAGAGTGAAAGTATACGAGACAGCCGGAGCGCTCAGGGCCTTTTAATAGGAGGCAGATGCAACACATGTAATGAATCAGCTTCGGCTCGACGCGGCTTCTCTCTGATGTCTGAGAACCCATCCTGCCCTTGAAAAGCTTCTGGGACCTTATCTCATGTCTGCACCGCACACATTGCCAGGGAATTTTCAGAGGAAGCGTTATGCATTGAATGAAGAAGCGGGCAGAGGTTAGTGCTGTGTGAGTATGAGTATATGTACTCATTTATTCATTAATATTTTCCGTCATCCATTTGCTTTGGGTGGAAAGTTTTTAATTCTATATTTACCTATAATTGTAGGGGTTAGGGTTAGCCTGTGATACTTCATTCAGAACTGCTAATACATAAAAATTATGTATAAAAACATTAATTTTCATATGCAATAGTTCATAATTCATAAACAACAGTTAGTTTACACAACTCAAACAGCTGGAGGCTGATACATGTTAGAATTTATTTAAGGTAAAAAGGTTCACAAGCAACAGTTTGTCATATAAAAAGCAGATGATGAAGGTACTGAATTTAATGTGTTTCCATTTGCTGGATAGGTGTAATGCGCAGGAACGCTTAAACAGCTCTGTGGGACACTCAACAGTGCCGATTATTCACGTTACTGCACCAAACTGGCAACACGAATCCAAACGCCAAAACAGCCCGATTCCGTGATTCCACCTTAAATCTCTGCTGGCCTCCATAAAGACGATTTAAAAAAGGTAGGAAAAGAAAAATGGTGCCTTCACGTGAGCGTGCGCCTGAACCGCTTGTTCCTACTTCAACTGTGTTAAATCTGCATTTTGCATAATCTCTCTGAAATTCATTTGAAATTCTACAACATTCGGAAATCCAATCATCTCTCAGCTCAGCCTCCCCTGCAAAGAACATAAGCTGTGATGATCTTAGACACACGCTCCAATGTTGTGTCACACCTTATGGATTGTTGTGTGTTTGCCACTCCGGTCGGACCAGATCTTCCCACAGGAGAGGAAACAGAACAAGAGGATGAGGTCATTGGGAAGAACCATTGTGGGATTAGCGCTCGAGCATGCTAAAACTACAGAAAGGTGAGTCTTGATGTGGATGGCAGCCTGTTGGTGTGAGTTGATCACATGTGTCAAAGCTCCCTGACAGATGGATCACAGCGTTTGATGGGTCAGAGGAAAAACACGTTTCTGAATCAACGAACACAATTTCCCTGGAAGAAAACTGAATGTTGGTGGTATTTTCCTGTTTCATTTATTAAACTGTCATAGGACAAACTATATTATCTGCAGTTTAAAAAAACCACATGTTTTTGTGCCTTCCTGTGCATATGCAAAATGAATTCAGTTTAGAAATAAAACAAAAAATTGGGGGTGACTAAAGAAGATCAGAGAAAAATGAAAAGGTTCACATGCTGCAGATCCATAAAATATCGTTTCACTAATACTGATGAACAGAGTGAAGTTCACCTCCTCAGAATCCCTTCCATCACAGCCGTTTTCCCCCCAAAGAGAGGGATCACTGCGCCTTTGACTTGCATCAAATTGGGAGATTGGTAGCGCATCACAGTGCCATTACACAGGCTTTTATCTCTCTCCATATGCAGGCCTGCGTGAAGAATGTTTGAAATTCCCATAAGAGCAGATGCAGAAAACAGGCAGCTCACACATCTGACAGCCCAAAATGTGTGATCCGCTGACAATAATGGGAGGTCCGAAGAAGCAAGAACGCACAAAAAAAAAAGAATAGAAAAAAAATGGAGGCTGTGCAGGTGTCAGATATGGAAGAAATGAGGCTGGAATGGCTGGAATTTTCAGGAGAGAGACGGGAATAGCAGAGGAGAGATGACACGAGAGGATTCCTCCCCATCACATGGGTGTTTGGCTGTGACATCTGCCTCTTTTCTGTAATTTGCATCATTCCTGCTTGAGCCGGAAGAGATAGGTTGGCAGAGGAGGACGAGGAGGAGGGGGAGATTGGGAAGGAAAGATGAGAGGATTCTAAAGCTTTGGGTAGGTATGGAAATCAGGTCTTGGGGAGAAAAAAAAAAAAAAGGAGACGATGAGAGGCAGATGGAATCAGCCACTGACATGACAGCATCCAGCCTGCAGAGCGAGGCTCCTCCGCTCGTGCAATTACATGGCGCGCATTTGCTTCATTTGCATCTATATGATCCCTCAAAATGCTGTCATATGCTGGCATTTGAACCTCTCTCTTTCTCTCTCTTTGTGCACGTGTGTGCGTGCACATACAGCACATAAGATGATCTGACAGGCGATGCTTGTCACGATGTGCACTACATGGATCGGGGATGCCGCTGGTGGAGGAGGATCATGTCCATTGTGTTAATAGGGATAATAGTGATTTAATAGGCTTACAGGCTGATTCACTCTGCATTCTAATTGGCTGGGCCCCTGACGTGTCACTGTCGCCCTCCTGAAGCCAGCCCTGACAGCAAATGGGAAACAGTCAAAGTGAGCCAGCTGACATGACTATTATAATGAAATTACACTGCAGAATATTAGATGGGTTTTGAGTACAACTGCCATTTTATTTACTATCAGAATACCGATGCATATTTTCCATCAGGGCCTTAATAGAAGTAGACCTGGGCAACCTGGATTGTGGAAAATGTGTTAATTTCAAATTGAAAATACCGGCAGGAATGTGGCATTTTGGACATCTGTCCCTGGTGTCTGCTGCTAACAGCACCTGTAAGTCTGAATAGATGCACAAGAGTCACAGCACCACTTGATGGCAGTAACATACTGTAACGACGAGCCTTACGCCAAACGGGAAGTTGCATTGCATAAAAGCCTGAACCAACAGCACGGACAGAAAACCAGCAAATGGACCACCTGATAATGCAGGAAGTGGTGCGGGGGAGGGGGATGAGCAGGGAATGCTGAAATGACAGGAATTTTGGAGGATAATTGTCTTGAGAAGGAGCCCCGGCGACCTTGACGGAGTGAGAAGTCAGGGGTTTCGGCCTCCCTGGGTGCAGCGTTGCCAGGGTAATTGTGCCATGATCTTGACCTTGCATTGCTTAAACCTGCTTCCACTCTTTCTCCATCTATCCTTGGCTCTTTCCTTAACTCCTGTTTCCCTGACAGGGGCACGGGAGGTGCTGGAATCTGCTCTTGGCTCTAATGATGTCAGCTCCCCAGAGTAGGTGTCTGTCTGCTGAATCTCAACAACTAGCCTTCAAAGTCTCAGCGTGACCCGGAAGGCTGGAGAGATGCCCGGAGGATGGTGAAGGACGCTCTGAACACCGGATGGTAGAACAACCCAAACAGCTATGATGACCAAAGACCTGAGGGGGGTCAGGAAGGTCCTGATCCTTTCACTCCGCTACTGTCAATAAAACTCCAAAACTCTAAACTACAACAGTCGCAAGTATGGAGAGAGAGAGAGAGAGAGAGAGAGTAAAGAAATAAAACAAGGACAATGTGTCCGTGGAAGAAATCCCATATTAAAAATACAAAACATTCAAAAATCACGTGGCTAAAAGACGCATTATTATTTCTTTAATTAAGATAAAAAAAAAATACCAGGATGCAACAACACCCAACAATCAGAATTCTTTCCTCTATGCTGGTGACACGCCTATTTATTAGTACAAAGAAGAATATTAATTGCATGGCAGCAGCTGCTAATTGAAGAATTTGTATTATATTTAGCCCCCCCCTCACCTGGTGTCTCTGCTGCTGGATGAGAGGTTTAACTTTGGTTTAAATAAGATGCCCAAGGCTTGTCTGGTGCAGCTGAACTAGGATTACCTTTTATTCAGATCACAACCGACCTCGCTTTCCAGCCAGACGACCCTCCATCTACAGACACCCCGTTTGACCTTCAATCAATACCAAGGAAGTGATGAAAGAAATGGACAGAGCACAGCAGGAAGCCTGAATCTGATTGACATTTACCTCAGCGCAGCTCCGTCAACAACCACGCAAACCCAAGTCAGACCCCCCCCCCAACGCTGAGGAGAATAAATAAATAAAACTAAAATGGTGTCTCGCTTCTCGCCGCTCCACTCTTGCCTTTAGATTCCTACCAAACAGGTGAACACAGTCCTGCAGAAACCATCGTCGCAGACAGATTAGATAGAGTCAAACTGTCTGGCCACTTGACCTTGCAGTGATGAAAAAGCTTCTATTCCTAACTTGCAGTTATTCTTCTTTTACGTTAGAGCTAGAGCAAGGCCAGAGAAGAGTCTGCCTTTCATTGCCCTCTCCACTGAAGCCAGTGGGAGCAATGAAAACTCAAGACTCTTATCCAGACCATCATATGGACAAAAACAAACAAAAACAACTATAGTTTTGTTTTTTTCTTTTTTGGTGTTTAGGAAAAAGCCAGGGCTAAGCTCTGGAGTGTGGATGCATCTGATTGCTGGAATCGTATTTCTGGAATAATACATTTAAACCTTTCAAGGCAGAGCTTCATTTAAAGCTTATGTGAAGTTATTGTAGTAGTAAAAAAAAGAAAAGAACGGATATATGAGTACACAGCCAATATCACCCTGTCTGACCCAGTGGAAATAAATACTGTGGGACATAAACTGTTTAACCTTAAAAGAAAACAGAATGTTTGAACTGAGCATCAAAGCTCCAGTAATAAATACCAGATGTATACATCTGGAACTGAGGATCCAACTCAAAAGGCTTTTTTATGAATAAATCAGCAAGGAACTAACTGTTACAAGTAAAGGTGTGACTGGTTTTTATTAACAGCACTATTTTTTTTTTTTTTCTGTGAAAAAATAACCGATAATTATGGTTGAAAGCCTGACTGGCTGCAGAGCTTTTATTCACGGCTGGAGCCAAACGTACCCGACTGCTCTGCACAACATGCTGTTGATATTGATTATTCGTCTGAATCTCAGCCTGGTTGAACCAATGCAGTATAAGCAGTGAACAGGTCATGTGACTAGTTCAAAATAGTTGCGTATTAAAGCTGCAGAAATGAAGAATGCCATGTTTATCATTTAAAAAAAAAAAAAAAAACATGTTTTCCAGTGTTGCAGCAGGTCTTGCTCTTTTCAAGGACAGGTGGATTTACTCTGTCTGGCCGCCTCATTGTAAAGTCCCACATGGAGGTCGGAAAGGCTTCTTCAGACCAGGCACAACTATAGAATTGGCAGGATAAAATCTTTTTTATACACGTTTTGTTTGTCATGTTTATCATAATGGGATCCAGTGTAATAACGCTGCAAATGTAGCACTTTGCAAAGTTTAATTGAAAGAAAACAAAGTGCAGGTCTGCTTCCTACCCTTAGTCCCACTGCTGTATCTGCAAAGGCTGGAGCGAATATTACAAACGAGCCTCTTGTGCAAACACTCCTGATAAATGGAGCTGAGAGGCCAGGCCATAAGCAGCTAACAAAGCAAACACGACATGGTGTATCGCTCTACTCCTTTATCCCAAGTGTGTTTTCATTGGGACGTGAACGCTCGGTCGTCTGGGTCAGATCGACGCTACACTGTGGCCAGCTTAGAAGCATTCGCACTGCAGCCAAAGCGAAACTGTCAGGGGAACTCGCTATCTGGTGTCTAACACGCAGCCTCACGCTGCACTGAGTCAGTGTCCTGCATGGCCAATACTCAAGTCATATCAGTTTGGGATACAAAACTACAAACGCTATATGATAAGCACCGCGTTTAGGAGGCCTGTTCATCTTTATAAGCCTTTCGAACTCTGTCCTTTTCCATATCTGACTTTTTCTTTTTTTTTTTAATCTGTCTGCCTTTGGTAAATCCATCACACTTTCTATGTGCCATTCTCATTTGGCCTTAGGTGACTTTGACTTCAGCCAATCTCAACTCCATAAAATAATTTCAACAATAACAACAACGGAGTCTGAGGAAGGACGCAGCTCAGGAGAAAAAGGTTTTTCCAGGCTTTCAGAGGCTTCCGCAGGCTTACAGCAGCCGGTCAAGTGCTGTCCTTTCTTGCCAAACACTGATAAGTCAACAGCTAACTGAAAGATACAAGACTGAACTGCTCACAGCACACAGCTAGCAACACAGCTGTGCAGTAGAAAGGTAGCAAAAAAAATCTGGCTGTGACACTCCAAATAGCCCAGATCGTTCAGATATGGCAGCAGACTCTCTGGGGAGTTTTGTCCTCACTGACTGGCTATTTCTGGCATGTAGCACACGCTGAACATTCCTGACATACCTGCTTTGTTTTCACCAAAAACAGTTCCTGCGTATTTGCTATGATCACTTGCTGAGCTATTTGATGAAGCCCAGCCTTTGTGTTATCTTGACTGCAGCTCCATTTGTATTACGACCATAATTATCTGCGCGGATCTGATACGCATTGTAATCAGCTTCATCTGCGTGGCAGCCATTTTTTCACCCTCTTGTAAGATTTTGCTTGTTACACGAGAAAAACAGCTCCTACCCAACACGTGCGCGGCCTGTCATGTGTAGACATCTCACATGTTTAAAATAAAAACACTGGGAGTGATTTATAATCCAACTGAATTTATGCAGAGCACTATTACATGACTATTTTACAAGAACAGAATCCATCATTTAGGCAGCACTTAAAGCACAGCTTAAACACCTGCTGAAGTGGGTTTCTGGTGGTAATTCAGTGGGTGATATTAGTCGTGCGGTTTGCATTAGAAGGAAGGCCAAACTCCTCAGCTCCTTTTAAGGCTGCTAAATTCCTAAATACACATAACATATTTTTGTTTGAGTGGAAACAGAAGGTAAGGTCAGACACAAATCCTGGGGGCACATCTCCATCAGCAGTCAGGTCACTTTCATTACCCTCCCATAATGCCATGCATCACCACTCAATAAAATGAGGAATGGCCCAGGTGCACTCAGGCGGAATTGAACAAGGGTTTGCTTATACATAATGCATATTCAGTCGCGTTCGCACAATGTACATGGTATGCAAAAAGGATTTGCAATGACACATCTTTCAAATCAAAGACATCAAAAGAACGCTCGTACGCAATCGATATCCCGAGTCCGACATCTGGAAGAGATCTGAGGTAGAACACGGGACGTGCGAGGCAGCTACACTGCAGCCGCGAAGGCATGCTGGGGAGAATGGAGAGCAGCAGGGAGCCAGGAGGAGGAGGAGGTGAGAGTTGTAGCAAGCATGGTGCCGTGTTGAAGGAAATCTGTGCTACCTGCAGAGACAGAACCGGTACACTGTGTCCTACCAGTGAGCGCTCACGCTGTTACTGCCTGTGTGTTAACTCCATCTATGTATAGAAGAATAAACAACACTGAAATGTGAAGGTTCACAAAAACAAAAGATTCCTAGATTTTAAATGTAATGTGAAAAGGCCCTGCTGTGGCTCATAGTATTAGATTTTGGCTAAAGATTACCCTCAGCTGTGAGCGGGGGGATAGTGTGACTCTATAATTTCTATCTCAGCCCCTCAGGGTTACAAGGTGTCCAGAGGGAACGTGGTAAATGGCAGCATGTGGCAAGGTCGCCAATCCATTTGTCTGTCAGCGGGATGGCAAAGGTCTGATGTGTAGCGGAGCTATAGCTGTGTGACGGCCTCACAACCTCCTGTGGTCCCGCCAGCAATGGGGGCCCTTCATCTTGTGTCACCATGGGGATATGCAGGACTGGCGTGATGCAAAGCAAAGTGCCCACCTCTCCCTCTCTGTGCTGCTCTCACATCCATCACAGCATTCCCCAGTGGGACACGGGGAACGGATTGACTTTCCTCCGGAGCACTAATCAATCCGACTCTCGCTGCTTCTCCCTGGGAACATTTATGGCCTGCCATAAAACAGGCCTTTGGGGCATTACAGCACCCAGTAATCTTGCTAAGTGAGCAATATTTCCCATCTCTGGGGCTGCAGTTAGACAGGCTCGGGCCGTAAATAGCAGAGTTAATCTGTGGCCGTGACTTCTTGGCCAACCCTCAGCAGTCGAAACCCAACGGGGGGCTCGGGTGAGAGCCACCCGGCGGCCAAGGTAAAACGGCCCAAATGGAGGGATGAGATGGCCTTCTCCAGGTGTCTGTATCTCTCTGTACTCATCCCTGTGGAAGGAACGACTGAGGAAGGATACATCTGTCATATGTGATACGAGGCCCAGTTTCAACTGATGCACGACTGGCCAGCAAGTTGATCGAGCTCCTATCAAGCAGCAGTCTGTCACTGAGCACTCAGAGGGTCATTCGTTCCAAAGACCAGAGTTTATACTGTAGAGGCGTCCCGAGAGCAGAATGAATGAAGAAAACAGCCGACATTTAAGTGCATTTTAAAGACACGGCTGACACAGCCAGACTGGGCCAAAGACGTATGTGTATGTTTGCAACCGCTGACTATTTCACATGACAGTTTCATTCTTGAGTTATATCCTGGTGTTTGAGGATTTTAACATCAGGTAAGTCAAAATTCATTAAACTCTCAATAAACCAAGACTCAACATCTTATCATGTTGCTGTTTTAATGGCTCAAGCAGTTGGAACAACTGACCTTGTTTCTAAAAGACTTTAAGCTTTCAGCTACAGCAAATTTGGTAATAGCCAGTATTTTAAAATAAATATATAACAACACAGATGTTTTACAACAAGCCACAAGAAGGGAGCCGTAAAGTCAAGAATCCAACTGTATTCTTTCAGACTTCCTGCCAAGGTCAGTGAGTTCTCTGCAAAGGGGAGCCATTTGCCAATTTTATGCCCAGCTGAGTCAAAATGGACATGTCGATGAGCTAGTATTTCTTCAGAACGTCTTAAAACAGGCCGTATCCTCTCAGGGCACCAGTGGGAGTTCCATATGGCAAAACACAGAAGACAGAGAGCGGGTCTAGCTTTAGGTTGAGCATTGCCATAGGGCTACTGCAACCAACTTCCCTTCACTAATAACGGCTGCTGCGCTGGTTGATCCCGTTTTATTTTATTTTATTCCGCCCATCATGCATTAGAATGCCTCCCTGAGGTACACCGGCTTTGAGCGGAGGCCTCCAACTCTCTTCTTGCTGGAAGGCCCAAGTCTCTCCATCACAACACAAGTGCCGGAGTCAAGGTCTTCCCTCAGCCGCCCTCAGCAGGCCAGCCCAGCGCTGTCAGACCCCCGGGCTACCCGCTTGTCAATCAGGAAAGCTTGCTGACTTTTTAGTCTTTGGTCCAGGTCTGACATCCAACAACGCTTCCCCGCTCAGAGCCGAGCCAAAACATGACAGGTGTCCATGGAAACAAGCTTTGCGCAGATGTTTCCAGATTTGAACATTTGAACATTTTTAAGAAACAAGTCAGGTCAGTATTCAACACACTGCCATGATTTAAAGACAAATTACAGTATTAAAAGAACATTACAACATTACCACAGAAATGTAATCAACATCTTAAATACTTTATCTCCTTATTACATTAAGACACAAAACATGGTTCAGGCATATTGAAAAGAGAAAAGTTGGAAAAATAAATACAATTCCAGCAGTATTATTCTTTTCACAAGCATGACAAATACAAAATGCTCGCCTTTGTGCACGTCAAACAAGCATGGGGTTTGTACTTTTCTATCCAGGCAATGAGTCAAACTCGAAAAGTTGTTTCAAACCATCTTTCAGCTTTAAGACCATGTTTTATCACTGATGTTTTTTCCAGGAAAGCAACTGATGCCTCGTCAGGCTGTAATCCCGCAAAGTGCGACGCTTTAACTCGCTCTGAAAGTCTCTGACATGTTCTTTGATTCTTTCATTTGCTGTTTTTCATCTAATCCTCTCATGACATATTTAATAGTAGCAGCTAGTGTTCAGATGTTTGTGGTTAACCTCCGTTAATGAATCTTGTCGAGCCAACTGCAGCCCCCCTCTCCACACACCGACCCCCTGCCCCTTTAAAGCAAACTTTGGCAGCTTCCTCTGCCCTGAGCATCATCCCAGGTGTCTTAGCTTGGAGATCCGGGCAGCCTGTCTCCAACCCAGTGAGGCGGGGGTTGGGGGGGGGGGGGGTATTGGTGCCGATGGCCGCAGCCAAGTCTGAGTCATGCTCTGGGGCTCCCAAATCATTTCCACTTGAAGTTAATTCCACAGAAATCAAACTCTGGTACAATTGGATCCATATGGTCTGGAAGTCTGCATGTAAGCTAGCTCCCCCATCAGGCAGAAGACTCTTTGAGCCGTGTTTTTATGACCAACAAAGGCTCAGTAACGGATGTAATCAAAGATGGTGGATATGGGATGAAAGCAATGGACTGAAAGGCTCGGTAACCATGAACTGAACCTGCGAGCGGGGATTTCAACTCCCTTGCAGCTGAAAGAGGAATAAGAAGTATTAACTTTGTGCGAGGGGACTCTGCCACAGACGGGAATTGGCAAGACGGAGGCGGCAGAGGGATGATATTCTTAGCTCTGTCAGTGCTGCTGCACTCATAAAACCATTGCTTTATCTCTCTCAACAATCAGTCTAATTATGTTCATTGGAGGAGTCCAATTAATCTTCCATTGTCAGCCGGTGGCTAAGTGTTTCTCTACCCTTCACAGTGCCACACACAGACACAGTGGAATCTGCAATTAACACTACCCAAATTTATTTAGCACCACTTGCCTTCACTTCTGACTCCCTCTAATTATGCCTAATCAATTCCGCTAGAAGCTTGTGGGGGAGCGGGGCACAGGGGAGGTCACTGTCATTTGCTGCGACAAAGCCCTCTGCGCCACCCAAAGGCCAGACGTATCGTCGAGCACGACAAGCAAGAGGTCCTCGCTGAATAGCTAAGTACTGCCCTAACTGGCCCGACCTGCCGTGCCTCCTCTCGCTCCATCTTTGGCGCCGACTGAAAGCCAGATTAAAGGTGGCACCACTTGGCTTTCATATTCTCTGCTCATCCTTGAGCGCAAGCGTTGATGCTGCTGAAATTCAATTCTGCTTGCTCACTCCATGCTAACATTTCCGCAGCTTGACCTCAGTCCAGATAGCTTTTTACCCCAGCACCGTCGACCAAAACCACACGGTGGGCACAAACACTGGGAAAGCTCCGCACCTCTAGCTGGAACAACTGTGTTACAAACCCAACGTAAAATAGCGCTAATATACTGCTGTCATGTCTGAAGGGCACAGTCACATTGAGAAACCAAGTATGTGTTCCACTGCAAGGCAGTGTGACCACTATAAGAGCACAATCCTGAACAAATTGTGTGTTTCTACCTGACGATGAAATAAATAAGCAAACATGAACCTTCCTCTCGCTCACAGCATTAATATTTTCACTGATCCGTGTCTGCAGACGCTGGCATGCTGCATTTTTATTTTGCCAGTGGCAAGTTCCTCTCTAATCCACAGAGTGTATCAGGTGATGGAAGTATCAGCAGACATGATAACATCGCTGTGTCTCCTGCAGGATAAGGTTGAAGTGGCACCTACAGGGTGAGGCCGGGTTATTGGCAGAGGATATCAGATCATGGCCTGTCACCGTATAAACCCTCGGCCTGCGTAATCCTCCAGTAATAGACACATTTAGAACTCAGAGGACTGGGAACCTGTCAACTTGTCAGCTATTGTGTATCTTTTGAAAATCAATGCCAGTGTGTGTCAGTGTCAGTGTGTGTGTGTGTGTGTGTCTGTACACTGCTTTTAGATGTATATTTCAGGTGGATACCTTATGTGCGTCCCTGTGTGCACGCACCTCTCTTAGCCCAGGTCCCTGGCTGTGGTAATTTAGCAGCTTAGCACATTACTCTCACACCAACAACACCTTTAGCACAAAGCGCCCCCAACACCGTGCAGTCAAAACACAGGCACCTTGGGAAGCCTTCCGCTTAGAACAAGCAGCTGGAGTGCATTAACATTTCAGAGCAGTATTTTAAACAATGCAGAGATTGCTGCTGAATATTTCATGTGTGTCAGTACCATTCCGACGTGCGTCTCCGAGGCTACGGCAGCGTCAGAGGCTTCTGGTCCTCGCTTTATAGCAAGAACAAGCCTGTGGGGAGATTCAAAGTGGTGCAGGAGGGCGACGCTGGTCTGTATTCGCATCAAAGGCGACTCCACTTTGAAGAGCAATTATACTGCCATTACCAGCCTATTAATTAAACAGAGAGACCAGGCTAATTCAGCCCTGTGACCCTGCAGAACGCTCTCCCAGCTCGCATCAGCAATGATGCTCTGCTAATTGTAGATGCTGCTAGGTCGACGGCTCAGTGCCACAGGTCAATGCTGGCCTGTGATCTCAATCACTTGTTACATCTTCCAGTTGCCCTCAGCTATTTTCCACCATCTCTGGATTTTCTCTTTTGTGGGCTAGACCCTAAAAGGCAAAACATTTATGAGAGCAGACGTTCCAAACGACGAGGCCTAATTTATCAGGCAAAAAGTAGTGAATCATAACAAGTAGATGAAAACCGGTTTCCTCTGTTAACTGAAACCACGACTTCAGCCTGAGCATACGGGGCCCTTCACGCCCACATGTACTGGGAGTTCCACCCCTTGGGCCGTCTCCTCCCCTCAGAGCCTAGGGATGAACCCTGACCCTCTTCTCTCGACAAGAACCATGCTGCCTTCTGGATTCAACTCCTTGGAGACTATTAGCGGGCGTGTCAAACCCCGTCTGCCACATACACTCCCTCAGGGTGAACATGCTTTATTGTGGAGAAGCAATCATCCGCGTCACCTCCAAACACACATGCATGCAGACACACACACACACACACGCAGACACACACACACACAGCTCCCCCTCTTTGTTTTGCAAATGGCTTCTCCCACATCATTTTACATGCACACTCCAACCAGTGAGCTCTGGGGAACGTCCAGGAAGTAATTGTGGCTTTTGTGCAAGTGCTGCCCCCACCTCAAAGGAGTCGCACCTCCTTGTCAGCTGTCATCATATAACTGCCTGCAGACCCAGGGGCCTAATGACAGGATCTATACTACATGAAAACACAATTATAGCCCTTGGTTCAATTGCTACTGTGTGAATGGCCTTTAAGAGAGGACAAATGAGAACCAAACGCATGACGTGAATTCAGATGTGTACAAGCACCAACAGTATTCCTTAAAAACAACCCTTTAAAGTCACAAAGGGGAGAATATACACCGCTGGAAGCAACTCTCCCTGCATGCCAATTATACAAGTAGGATGAGCTCAAAACAAACAGATTCCTGACTGATTTGACCTTGCACTGTAACATTTGCTGTCTTAATGGGAAAATATGAGCAAGAGACATGGCATACGCAGCCCACATTCATCTCTGTGCTCAAGCATTTCATTAACTCTGACGTTGTTGTGGTTGCCGTGGCACTATTTTGAGGGCGCATGAAGCATCCATTAGAGAATGCTGCAGGGAACAGGTTGATGAAACCTGCAAAGGACTGTCTGACTGGCCTCCACATTGCAAGCCCAGACGGTCTTTACATCAGGCACACAAAATGGCAGAGCAGGAGATAGGAGGCCTTACACCACCCTTTTCAAATGGGAACAGTGACCCCCAATGGACAATGTGATGCATCAGCAAAGCCCAAGCACAGCATCGCCCACTGTCTTCAGATTTACACGGCTGAAATGCACTTGAAATGCAGCAGGGGGCAGTGCTGCACCACAACAAATCTGGGCCCAGTCGGTAGAAGAGAGATCACATCTGTCTGTCTCACAACTAATCCCATTTAATCCATTTGAGTTAATGTCCAGCTTTACTGCTTACCAACCTCCTCACCCCAGCACCCTCACCTACAGACGAGGCTATGAAAACAGGGGCAAGGGTCGGAGTAGATCCCATTAGCGTGGTGACCCAAATAGGCGAAAGTGGAGAAAACGACACTGGGGCGCTTAAAAATACAGATGGTGACAACGAGGCAAGCCATCAGAGGCATGCTACGCCGAGACATTCTCTCTCACACACACCACACACACATGAACCCTACCAAGGAACATGTGGCGAGCACGTTCTGAGAGAGGAAGCCGTGCACAAACAAATGAAATCAAGCTGCTGACTGAGGCAATAATTAGTCCAAACAAATTGATTTAAATATGATTATGGGAAAATGGGCGTGCATGCAGCAGAGAACAACGTGAATGCTTTGAAAGAGCCTGGCCTCTTTATTGTCTTTGCCCCTTTCAGGCCTGTCAAAACACACAGGCCTGCTCACAAAAGACCTCTTACGACTACAGGAGACTTCTCCTTTCAGCCGAGGCTCGGGACTATCACCCGCCCACCCACAATGGCACAAACACCAGATCCATTCGTTCTCAGCGCCACATGTGTAATGCAGCACTCTGCACCAGTCCGCCTCCGGATGTGGTGCGAGCCAGGAAACCCAAAACCTGACAGTTCTGAGTTATAGGGTTCCTCTACCAACGTGTGATTCTGAAGCTAAACGCCACACGCATGCTCATACGCACACGCGAGCGAGCTGCGAGTCTCACAGCACTCTAAATTCAAAGTCATGACACTTTTTCAATTGATATTTTTTGTCATTCAGCAACAACAGCAGCACTGATTCACACTTTAAAGGCTACTATTTGTTTACATTTAATAATTATCTAATTTCTTTTTTTTTTTTTTTTTTTTTTCGGTAGTGGTGGTAGGAGTAGTCCTGGTCATAAAGATATTCAGTTTATAGAAATATCAGAAGCACAGGTGCAGACGCCTGAGGGGAGTTCCAATTCCCGTAAAATCTGCCAGCACATTTTAAATCAGCTGGAGTTAACTGATTCCATTCTCCGCGCTACCCGACGGGACGATATTTCTCTGTTTACACATTGAACAACAGTCCAAGAATGGAGCTACGAGGCACAATAAATGTCATGGAAGTGTCGGTAGATGTGATGGATGATATCAACTTGAATGGTAATACCTGCCAGAGAGCGATCCATCCCACAGAGCTAGAGGCCATCACCAAATCCAGTCATACTTATCGTATGTTCACTTTAGCTGTGATTCCCATGTTGAAGTGTTGTCGCTGGCCACCTTTTCATGTGCAAACGGGCAGTAATAGACGAGTGACGTTTTCATTACTGGGATTAAAAGATAAAGATATTGGCCCAGTTTTTTTTTTTTTGGAAACATGACAGTCACTCCAACAACCTCATTTTGCTAATGGTTCTTTCAAAGACGTGACGTCACGACTCTGTAAACACACACATTTCCTGGCACAAACATTTCTGAACAGCTCCCTGAAACATCACAGCAATATAAACCACAACGAGGCTGTAAATCAGAAAGCGCGAGTTGTAATAAAGTGTCTCTGCCTGCTGTCTGCTCCAGTTAAACATCTACCGGGGGCAATACATCTGTTGCTATAGCTACAGATTCTCAAGTAGATGCAAAACTGGAAAACGATGTAGCCTGGGAGGTCCCACTTTAATAAATTACATAAAAAAAGAAACTAATCAAAAACCGCCCAGAAA
This sequence comes from Pao palembangensis, assembly GCA_015343265.1. Taxonomy (NCBI): domain Eukaryota; kingdom Metazoa; phylum Chordata; class Actinopteri; order Tetraodontiformes; family Tetraodontidae; genus Pao; species Pao palembangensis. Next base: position 32,740,576 of record CM027081.1, on the reverse strand, counting down.
GCTGGCAGAAAGAAATTATGCTCTAATAAACTGGTCATGACTTCGCTGTGGAGTCCAGCGCGTGAAGACTGCAGCGACACGCAGCTGCAAAATGGAAGAGTGCTCACTAATGCGCTCGAACACGTTGACATCATGCAGCAGTTTTTATTTAAAAACTTCTCTCTGCCTCTCTCACCCAGTGCAATTCCAGGGTGAACCAGACTGGACTCAAACAGAGCATGACTTCAGATCCCTGCTAATTTAATGTTCCCAGACCTAATTGTCCCCAGAGTGGCTCCTCTACAGTAACCCTGCTGTATCTCAATGACCCAGGCCTGTTAAAAATGAGGGAGTGTGTGTGTGTGTGTGTGTGTGTGTGTGTGTGGGTGGACCTGCAGTACAGTCACTCGGCCGAGCACCTTACATGGTCAGACATTAATCACTGTGCAGTGTCCCGTGCAATATTCACCTGGGTAGGCACAGCGGGCGCAGGGGCTGTCCGGCTTTGGCCAGCCTCCTCCCTTTATTTCAGCTTCTATTTCGGGCTCACTCTGCTTGGCTAAGAGGTTGGGAGGCAGTGGGAGGTGGACGGGTGATGGATGCTGGGGGAACCAATCCTGCAAGGGCTAAATATACTTGGAGGTAATTGCTGGAAATCTGCTTTGTTGGAATTGCTCCTGAGGGTCACATTTATCACGGCCATATCTTTGATCCGGACGCATGAACACTGGACCATTTACACCAGCGACGTTTCTGAGTTTTCTGGTTCAATTGCAGCATTTGACTCATTTCCAAAAATCATTTCCAAAGACCCGCCCCCCCAACACCGGTGGGACTGTGCCCTTGTCGTTTTTTTCAGCCTTCCCTCAACTTGTTGGGCAAAGTCCACAGCGCCAACCCCAGTGGAAATCCACGGGGACAAGTTCTGGCTCCTCACAATAAACTCACTGTGGTCAGACTGTCTGCTGAGCAAAAATAGATGGCATGTAGGAAACTTAAAACACACGCTACACACACACACATACAGTGTGAGTAAAGACGTCTGCACCTACACACACTAATTCAAAGTGAATCATTTCTCACTCATATTGCTGCCTGCCATTTCCTTTTCTTAAAAAAAAACTATATTATAAAATCTCTTTACACACTAATTTGTGCTGCATTTGGTGATTTAAACACATCTCAGGTTAGGCCATGCTTTTAATCAAAGTATTTATGAAGTTGTTTTTAACTGCAGCATGTATTCGATTTTCAGACGCCCACTGTCTGCTCTCAGCTAATTAGCCAGTTTCACTCTGCTCTGCTCCAGTGAAACGAGACTATAACTTAAACTGGAGCACAAATGCAATTAAGGCTTATAAATCTAAAAATAGGTGAATATAATATTTTGCATTTCTTTTTCTATTGTTTGTCTCTACAAATTGGGGGATCTTTTATTGAGAGAAGGCCTTTCACTCGAGTCAGGGTTTGCACCACATTAACCGCAACTAGAATACGGTGCGAGTATAAGGTTACTGGTTCAAACCACTGGTGCAGCTGCAGCAGACTGGTGATTCATAAAAGCATCTGCAGCTCAACTTTCCAAACCTTTACCTCCATTAGAGGAAATTATAGCGCCAAGACCAGGAACTAAGCTGTGTGTGTGTGTGTGTGTGTTTAGTGAATAAAACTCTCCATGCAGTCATTTATCTGCCAACATGTCTCTGATGTCTAAGGACAATTATCTGCCACATGATCATGGGTCCACGTTCATATTACATGCCGCTAACTAATTGATCTGACAAGCTCTATTAGGGAGTCACACTACTCCACTCATCTGTCTTTGTCCTCTGTGTGCACACACACACACACAGACACACACACGTGCCGGCAGACACCTCTGCAGTGTACCTAATTATCCACTCATCTAATAATGCTCTTTGTTAAAGTGCAGCGTTAACCTGAGTAACAGGACTGAAGATCCTTCCTATCACGTTACCACTTACAAGCTTCTCAACCCACAAATGAAATGGGAAGGTTAAAATTTCAGGCAGCACCTTAAAACAGTAATAGCAGATAATAACAACATAAACGACATAAACCATAAGTCACTGCACTATAGTGCAGCTCAGAGACGCCGAGCTGATGTGAGTAAAGAGGATACTGGGGGATAGCAGCAGCGCTAGCCTGCAGACTTCCTGCTGAGGCATCTTCCCGGCATCACTGATCTGCAGATAACAACTAACCCGCCGCTATCAGTTATCCTCATCATCCATGACCGCTGCCACTGATGGCCAGCAGCAGTGTGGCACGTTTCAGGATGCGTCTGAGCTCTGGGTCAGTCTCCTCCCAAAGCTGCAGCCAATGTGCTGCCTCCACAGCTGCTTACACACACACACACACACACACACACACCGAGATACTGGGAAGAGGGAATAATCCAGATGGAGCGTTCCAGCTGCAGGAAAGATGCTGGATGTTCCTGGTGTACAGAGGAGAGGGCTTTGATTTGGTACATGCGTGCGTCTGTCTGACATTTCTGAACAAGCGTGACTCAGAGGGATGTGTCACACCAACACACATTTTGCTGGACCCTTCCTGAAGTACTGTCGAGTCCCATAATTAGATCAAGACTGTGACAAACTGTTCAGACGCAGCAGCAGCTACCGTCTCTGGGCAACTGGAGGGGTGATGGTTTAGCTCGCTTCTTATTCACGCAGAGCAGAGAGGGCTCCGTTGGCAGAAATATAGGTGCAAAACGCTCACCTGTCCGTTTTCAGACTCGCAAAGGCAGTGTGTAAAAAGAAAAACACCTTTGAAAATATCAGCTTTACTGCCCAGATGGCGGCGCAGAGCCGTCCCTGCTACAGTGACTACAAAGGCCGTTATTTATGTGTGCACGCCCATCTGCTTAGTGTTTGCGGGACTAAAAGGGCCTCAGAGCGCCCTGAAGGGTGCACGAGCAAACGTGTACATCTGCATCCTCGCGCTGGCTTGCCAGCAAAGAGAACAGCACCAAACAAGAGGAAGACGGAGAGTCAGAGCGCACTGTTGCCAAGGTTCAGTGGCCAACGCACACACACACACACACAGCCAGACACACACACGTACAAAGGGCTCCTGATGAAGGCACCATACATCTGGAAACGTGTTTTCAGTACTTGGGGATGAGAAACTTGGCATTTATGGCAACATCATTGAGTTAAAGAAAAAGTCACAAGGTCTTATAGGTATTGTTCATATTTTGCTTCAGCTGTTGGCCGTGTGTTTTAATCACACCCGAGTCACCAGTTGAGTTCAGGTCAGGAAACACCAGTGGCACCAGTTCCGGTGTATGAACAGGATGGACTGACCGAGTTTCACAAAAACTCACAAATGGAGGACTGGACTGAAGCAAGTTACATAAGGCCATAATCAGGGAAGGTGTCTACATTTGTCAGCAAAGTAAATGGAAAACAAGGTTGTTTTGGTTGGCAGCAACCCTGTAAGATCTGTAATAAACTGCCAAATATCCACACGCTGAGCTCTTGTGTGGTCTCAATTCATTCAGCGGGGATCCATTCAGCCTTCTCAGTGCTTATTTATTTTCATATTTCATAGTGTTATCTATAATTCAGCAGAAAGAGAGAGAACATGCTTGTGTCATTAGATTTATCTGCGCCCCGTTTCCCCACAGCCTGTGAACACACATCGCTGTTCATTGTCAAAACAATACAAACGTCTTTGGGAATTGGGATTTTTAGCTGAATTGTGAGCACGCAGAGGTCTGAACACCATTCCACATTCCATTCTAGATAAACTTAAGCACTTTAGCTGCCTGTTATCATAGAGTAAGATAGTCATGACCATGTAAAACAGACACAAATTAAAACAGGTGAGGCATTTCTGTATCTGATAAATGGAGATAAACTAGGAATTTAATGTTTTTTCTTAGAATTTGGAGGTGATCGTTTTCTAAATTGTTTGTGGGAACAATACTGAACCAGGAACCTTCTTACAGTGGAGCTACAATACAGTTTGATATCAATGACGGACCAAATTACATGAATCATGCAAACCTGAGTAATAAACTTTAGATGCTTTTACATGGCAGCTAGAGTTGGCTGACATGAACTCTTCAGTTATCAGACGTAGAAAGGTGATCAGCCATAACTGTGTCATACTGCACTGACATGCGGGACACAAGCAACGACTCCATCTTAACAAACCAACGATCAGAGCCAAACTCATTTTCAGCCATGTTAACTTCCTCAGGAAATCTTATCTTGGACAGATATTTTTGTCAGTGGAGGAGGCCTCCTGACTACATTGCCTCATTATTTAGTTTGGCTTCCTGACTACATTTCCCCTCTTATCCTCAACAGCTCTATGGTGGATCTTGGCCTCGGACAGGAGCATAAAAACATCCGCCCATTTAAACAAACTGTTAACACATAGATGGGTTATCTCACTGGGACAGACTTGCAGTCTGTGGACTCAGCAGTGTGCTTGAATGGGAGATTGACACTCCTCTATCTGCATAAACAAACAGAAATCCACTTCTGCAGTCAGGAAGGAAAACAAAAACAGACTGGAAGGGTAAAACTAACCAGAAGATAGCATATAGCAACAGCTTGTTTACGTTGCATAAACACTTCTGGCTCCCGTTGCACACCTACACTGCAGTCTTTATGTCTGGTACCAAATAAAATTACAGAAACCAACACTTCAAGATGGCTGGAGCAATAAAAAGTCAGATTTAGGCAGGTCGAAAATATCCCTGTGACAGCTCTCCGGGTGAGTTCGGGTATTTCAACAAAATGGCTTTATCCGCTACCAAACGGTGCGATTTGATTCAATGGAGCTCTGACAAAGAGGACTGAAGTGATGACAACCACAGAGCCGCAAAGCGCCCGCGGGTGCAAGAATAAAAGTCATGTCTGACAAGTATGCAAGGATATGTTCAAAAGGCTTTTCTGCTTTAAAATGATTGGACCTCAGCTGTCACACAGGCGCGAAAAAAGTCTCTTTGCAGCTGTTTTTCCAAGGAGAGTTGTAAGAAAGGCTCAGTAGCTCTGTCACTGTGGCAAAAATGAAACCATTCAACACAACAGAAGCAGACACACTGACCATCTTGTTCTTCTTGGAGTAGGTTTTCTTGAGCAGCCTCTCGTTCATCCTCTCCTGCTCTCGCTCGGCGTGGTGAAGGAAGCCATTCTCCAGGGGGTCCACCACTGGCTGGACGTTCTCCTCCTCCTCCTCCGCCGCCTCCTGGTCTTCCTTCTTCTGCCGCTTGGCCACCTTTTTCTCCTTCCACCTCTCCTTCTTCTCCTGCGCCTTCACGACTCCGCTCTTCTTCTGCGGGGATGAGAACAGAGCGCATTAGAAAAGCAGACAGTAATAAAATTACAGCCGTCTGCAGGCTGTGGAGATGCAGACATGACCAACATAAACGTCACAGTCGTTTGTTTGATGACAGTTAAAGACCATGAGGTAGTTCCCTGGAGTGGAACATAAAATCAGTTTTAATATTGGACTCAGTTCTGTGCACGTTTTGTTCAGCTTTTTTTTTAGAATCTGTAGTCCTTCTGTAGTGTCATCTATCATGCGTGAATGAATCGTAAAAAAAATATGCAATTCACACCTAAGAACACTCCTGAAACACAACCAGTGCTGCAACAAAATCAGCCATTTTCCCTGCAAGAATCTCAGCACATGCGCTCATGGAGGACGTAAATGATGAAAAACGGTGATTCAAAATGTTGCTACGAGAAACAAACTGATGTAGAATCACCGAGCTGTGAATGATGACCCATAAACTGTTCCGCGCAGCCATTACAGACATTCCTCATAAGACAAATATGGGTGATACAGACAGAAAGAGGCTCTACACAAGTGAGATTTAGTGCCATCGGTGTCTCAAGGACTCGCTTTAAACCTTTGAAACAATTGTATACCAGGTGATGACAAGCCTCGGATGAAGGACACGTCAGGCTGCTTTTGAACACAAACAAAGCTGACAGATAAGGAGCTGGATAGACAGAGTGGCGGGAGATGAATGTGTAAAAGAATGGAAGGCGGGTGTGCCGCAGCTGGCGGAGAGTCAAGCACGCAGCCCCGTTTTGCTGCCGGCTCGAACAAAACAAGCCAACGCCGCAGCAGAGAGCAGTGGCGCTCTTCCCTTTCTCTCTCTGAAGTCATCTTTAATCCCGTCAGCAGCAGAACAATGCCTTACTGAGGCCCATAATCACTTTATGGCTCAGATATAATAAGCTTACAATATGCAGTGCTGTTTTAATTGACATTAGAGAAAAACTGTTGCTCAACGTTTACACAGACCAACTTCCTCTCTCATGCATCGTTCCTTTGAACGCTCCGGCTGCCGCCTGCAAAGAACAGTTTGTTTATTGAGACTCTTGAGGGTCTTATTCAGCGGTTTTTCCTTTTTTTTTCTTCCTCCGCTGACCTCCTGAATACCATAAATAGCATCCCCATAACTGTTGATATATCTCCATTCTGTACGGTGATAGACTCAGATTCGTTGTAATCGGTCATCTTTCTCAGAAGAGAAATGTGCTTTTCAGAGAACTGAATGGCACTAAACGCTACTTGATGATGTATGAACAGAAGAGGTTTGCAACTCACAAATACTCATGAGACACCACAAACATTTGATTCAGATGCGGTTCTAAAAGCTGAAAGAGGTTTTGATTATACATTAAAGATATCATAAGGTCTCTGACTCAAGTGATACTTAACATTTACTATTAAATAATGAGTCTGAAAGGGCAAATAAGCAGCTGAAAAAGCCACATTATCCCCAAAGGAAACGACTTTTAAATGAAGATATACGGATTATTTCCGACATTTTAACAACACACACACACACACACACACAATCCACAATTTTTCTACTGAGAAATTTTAAAAACGTCATTATAACATGACGTGTGTCATGTCACAGAGCAGAGGTCAAACTGGGTCTGTGGCTAAAGTGGAGATGATGTGGTGAAGCAGAAACCACACTCATGCAGACACACATCTGGCAGATTGTGGAGAAACAGCTGCCAGACTGCCTGCTTGTGTCCTGTTGTGTTCTCCGTCTGGGCTTCTGTTGCCTCCGCATCTCGTCGGGCCCGAACGGCACTGGTGACACTCAGTGGCCATTACGGTACATCAGAATGACGCAGGACAGCACGCCGCTGCTCCGAGAAGTGTGGGGTTCAAGGCCGAGGGCTGCTGGTTCACGTTCCAACATCTGTTCACAGCCAGGGGCAACTGCAGGCAGCTGAGCGCTCCAAATGAACAATCAAATTATGGGCTCCGAGGGTGGGAGGTTAGCAGATGGCTATAACACTCACCCCGCTAACTGCTAATGAATGACATCATTCCTGACAGAAAGTCTCACATGAACCAGGAAGGACAATAAAGGAAAATAAGAGAGGATGCAGCCTGGACCAGTCTTAAAATTAATCAGAGAGGACAAAGATGCTAAAAACATGTTCCAGGAGCTGCCTCATAAATTATTTTGTGCTACAGTGAACTCCAGAGTAAAAATGTTGCTGCAATTCCCAACCCTGCTGAAACACATGCTCTGTGTCGAATTCAGATTTTCCTCCTCTGAACTGCAGAGGAGGAACAAAAAAAAAAAAAACAAAAAAAACACAACTCCAACACCAAACGCTGTGTTTTCCAAAGCTGCTTTCACGCCACGGGGAGGTGAGATGTGGATGTGGGCATTTTTTATCTTTTTGTCTGATTCTTCCAAACCTCACAGCTTAAAATGGCTGAATTTCAATTTTGTTCCCTTTGTCAGTCAGTGTTTGTTTCCATGTAAATTAGGGATTAACTCTGAGATTTCAGAGCCTGGTAATTTAAGTTTCAGAAACTTAAAGGAGAAATAAAATAGGAGCTGAAATCATTTGTGTGTGTATCAGATAATCAGATGGTTATGAGCAGAAACAGAGAAAAGAGTCATTCAAAAATTACTGACACTTAGCAAAGTATATTTAACAAAAATTTAGCTAGAAAATCAAGACAGCAATCTTACCCGGGCCTAACTTGCTCAAGCAAATGACCCAAATGAGGAAAACTCCAAAAGAAATGTTCATTTCTGCAGTTTCCACTTATTGTTCTTCTCCACAGACCGACTCAGACATTACAGAGGCAACCTGACTGAAGCCTTCAAATAGCATTAAGCTCCTCCCACCTGTCAATTAGGTTGCACCATTTTAACAGACCAAGTGACAAACACACTCTAATAAACATAAATGTATTACTGACATAAAACATCTCAAAACACAAATCTAGTTACAAAACAAATCCAAAGTCCAAACACGGAAAACTAAAACTTAAGCATTAAGAATAAATTAATTAATAAATTAATAAAGAACAACCCCCCCCCCCCCACACACACACACACACACACACACAATTTTGTCTCTCCCATCTGGAAGTATAAAAAAGGTGTCTGTTCCTGGGGGAGTCCTTTTCCTGGAACACACATGGTGGAAGAGGACAGGCAAAGGTGAGTTCAAACCTAAATCTCTCAACAGCAGCCTTGAAATGATGTGTGTGCGCACGTGACGTGGTTCAAAAAGCAGAATTCTCAAATACTGAGAATTTAGATGTTAACAAATGCAGGAAGCTGTGCTGCCACCTGGACGCCAACATCAAAAAGAAATCCAAACACACAGCCACAAAAAAGATGTCATGTCATCGCATCAGCTCAAAGAAATGCTTTATTCCCAAAGCTGCACACTAAGGCCTCTTGAGTGTATTAGCACGTTGTCGGTCACCTACAGAGGCTCTTTTAAAGAGCTGTTAAAAGCACCTTCAACAAAGGACCATCGATTCAAAAAAGAAAAAATAACACAACCAGAAGATGAAATTTCTGCTTTTCTTTGCTGCTAGTGGTGGTTGAATCAATCAACATACAAATGTGCGGTTATGCTGGACACTGGGAAGTGTACATGTGGTTGATGTCTGGTTCATTAAGCCAGGGCAGAAACCATGGCAACGTGTGGCCTTTCAGTCTCTTCCAACACAAATGGTATTGTCTTTATTTGCATATGCACAAACAGAATTTGTTTTTACCTAAAAATGAAGTCCTGGGAGTGACTGACAGAGTTCAGCAAGAGTTTAGAAGCACGGCCTCTGATTATTTCACTGATCTGACCTTTACTTATGTCACAAGTGTCTCCTCACTTGCACCTAACTGGTGAATAAAACACAGTGGTTATTTGTGTCACAAAAAATGTCCTGGAAAGACGTGCCGGGATCATCTGCCTGTGACTCATGTGAACTGACAGTTCTGTGATGCTGCTGCCATCAAACCATGGCCGGCTGGCTCCTTCAAAGCTGCTCCGACACTCAGCACCCTTCACACATCAGCGCAAGTCACCTTATTTCACAACCGTCTTCGAGAAAAACAAAGACGCTCTGGTGAAGTTTGGACCAACACGAATCCACAGTAAATGACAAATGGCGGGGTCAAACTACTCCTAAAACACCGGAGGACATTTCCGCCTTCATTCATGGTCCTACTTTTATTTTTTGTATCGCATTATACACCACAGTTGACCAAAGTGCTGCACAGAAACGAAACACAAGGGATAAAAAAACACTAAAATTGGTGCCTCCTAAGGTGTGGCAAGGCCGCAGTTGTCTCAATACACCCCCTGCTGTTGTCACTCGGTAATAACCTTGTTTCGACTGTCTGCATTTACATCTATAATCGGGAGAAAACGGATAATCCTGCACCGTGTCTGCTAGCAGCAGCTTGTGTGTGATGACTTTTCCATATGCCGATGGCCCGAAGCAGCGTCGCTCTTTATTAGAGGGTTGCTCAATTATTTCAGCTTTATCACAATGCCACATTATTTAAAACAATTCACAAATGAAATGATTACAAATCAAATGCATTGCTGAGTGAGTTTTATGCATGTGGAAAGTAAAAGAATCATCACTTTAACTGGAAAACACCTGACTTGATGACATTATGATTAAACAATGCAGATTTTGCGTGACTTCAGGTCTGGAAGATTGTGGGAAGAGTTGGGGGTTTAGCCTCAAACAAGAGTCTGTGAAACTGGTATGACCCGACCACGTTACCCTGGCAACAGTACGGGAGAGTTCTGTTGCTGTTCCAGGCTGCACAGCTGCATGGGGGCCGTGTGCGTGTGTAACACAGGTTTCCTTGCAGTCGAGGGTTGTGTGTTCTGTTCTCAGGGATTGTCCTGACAATTTCACTGTAAAACTGCTTCACAACCATCTCGGCTGTTCTCTCTCTTCCAGAGGGTTAAGTCGGTTTTGTGCTTTTCTCTTTTATAACAAGCGAAAGCTCAAAGGTCACCCACAGGGTCATGCATTACACCGGCTGGCTGCTACTGCTACTTCCTGTCTGGGTAGTATTTTACCACCTTGCTAACTGTGTGTACTTTGGTTTTTATTTCAAATGCTGCAGCTGCAGCAGCGTTTGTTGCACTAATTCAAACACTGTTTAGTGTTTCCAAAGCTGTGCCTGAGCAGATTTATTACTGGTTGAACTGTGGCTCCTGGCATGTCAGATAAATCACTCTGCCTTGTCATGATTTAGGCTGGAGTGATTGAATCAATGCGGCGTTCTCTAGCTTTTACAGTCCCGCTCGTGTGAAACTCTGCAGAGACGCTGGCCGAGCGCTTTTCCTCTGATGCTGCTGCTTTGAGCTACATCAAACTCACTTTTGATTAACTTAGAACATACATTTATTTACCCCGCCTGTGTTTCACTCACAGCATGTAATCAGAGGGTTATTGCCTCAGAGAGATGGCCGTGCATGCCAACAAGCTTATCAGTGTGTGAACAGCAGCAAACACATTTTTTTACACCGATCAATGTTGCATAATTTGCCAGCGGGAGGATTAAACAAAATGTATTCTTTTCACCTTTTGTTAGTCATATTTTCCTCCTCATTTGACTTGATGGGTGCAGGGTCTAACATCCCATCAGAGCAGTAAACTCCTGTTTGTGTTCCTGTGCACTGTGCCACATGAGACCGTCAGGTGGGAGGCGTTAATCTTCAACAGATCTGTTCATTAATAATGTTGCTCTCTCTCAAGGGAGTCTATCATCATTCATGTTTTTGAAAGAAAAACTCATCTGCTCTGATGTGTAATTCTGATTATTCTGGGTAAACTGGAACAAACATGCCTCCTCAACTCACCTTTTCAGTACTAAAGCACTTAACAGGAGTCAAATCTGATCGTTACTGGCTCCTCACCCCCTGCTCTGATGTATTGATCAATTATCACCTGAGGCTATCACAGTTTAATCTGTGGCTAATCGCGATCAGTGATGCTCTGGGTAGTAATATGTCACATTTCAACATGAACTGCTGTCAGAACTGCACCTGCTGAGAGGGAACATGCAGACAAGCACCAGCTAAAGAGGATTAGAGCGCCTGCAGGAGTGATGTGGATGTCCCCACTCTCTTATTCTCCTCTATTGCTCTCCTTTGATTATATTTTCTAAGCTGCGGGTTTTATGATCCTTTAAGTGCTGTGGAACTTATTTCTGTGTGTATGTAAACATGAGCTGCAAACCTTTACTCACTGCGTACATTAGTGATTAAATAAACAATTCCTGCACGCTTAAGTAGATAAGCTCTGTGTACGTTCTAACATTGCTGTTGCTGCACAGTTTGTGGTATGTAAATGTTTATCTTTATGTGTGTCCACGTGTGCATTTCACGTATGGTAAACTACTCCAGAGTCCCCATGCAGCTAACGTGTGCGGCGCTGCCGTGAGCATTTGTGTAATTGTCATTGTTTCATCTTGCACAAGCACGTGCACGGCTTCAGTTGGCTCCTGGAGTGACACCATCTGGGCTTCAAGTGCTGAGCGGCAGAAACGGGGCTGCGGCGCAGCAAAACAATAAACAGCAGCTTTACATCTGTTTCACCGCCCTGACAAACATTTCAAACTGCAGCAAGGACAAAGATGGAGAGAAGCTACTAAATGGTTCCCACAATCAACACAGACACGCCTTTATGTACATTTTTGTATGTATTTTCTCTTTAACATCTGGCAAACACAAATGCTATCGGCGAAGCGGGATTACAAATATTATCTTGAGGGACCTTTTGAATTTTATTCGCCTTCTGCTTCTCTAAAAGAATCAAAAACATCCGGACTGATGGTAAAATTCTCTATTAGGAAGATCTAATTTATTAATCTGTTGATTTGAGGAGTAATAAAACATTTAGGAGCACATGCAGACTCGCTTCCTGAATTCATTTTCTGGTGACATCCCCAGACTGTGGTAGTACACGGCTGTTTGACATTTAGAGGTGAAGTGCTGTTGTGGACGCACCAGCGAGCGTGATAATTGGACTTTATTTCACTTGCCCTACCTGCATATTACAAATGAGTCATTTGCATTGTGACGATTATGGTCTAGCGTGACGTAATCTCACTGTTGATCTTGCGCTTCCTGGGTGAGCGCCCAGCCCAGGTGCTGCTTTACAATTGGACTCATTCTTTAACTGCTTTGATACTGAAGAAAATGGAATTGTGGGAGCCGCTGCCGCCGTTAATGTTACATCAGACAGCTCAATTGCTGTTTTGCTGTGTAATTTGCTGACGCCTCGGCTCACTTGGCTTCCACCAATTGAGCAGTTTATTTTGGCTGTCAAACTCACTCTCTCACTACATCACTGACTGTATCACTTTACTGCAGCTGCTGCATCTCCGCGCCGACCAGCATTACGGCACGCACACGTGGAATCTGTTCCTTCACGGGTCCGCGCAGCTGGTTCTAAAGGCCTGAATCCACAGTTTCTACACGGCGTGCTCACATCACACACATCACAATAAAAGGTCCTGTATTTAGAGCAATCGTTTTTTTGGTTTTTTTTACATTATTACATGTACGAATCATCTTTTTCTTGTGCCGTTTTATCTCTTGTATGTTGGTGTGTGAAACAACATCACAAGTTAACTTATTGTTTGCAGCTCTGAATAGATTAAATAAATAACCATAATTTACAAGAAGTAATTGATCTATTACACATTTTAGTGTTGGAAAAATTAATAGAATTACCCATGGTGGAGTCACCAAAATCCGAAGAAAAGGGAAATTTTACTCCTCTAGCAACAAAGAGCGTCTTCTTCTGTGGCTTGTTTCAAAAACTACAAAATGGTAATATCGCGCGGTCGTACGTGATTTCGTTTTCAGCGCCCTATTGAAAAAGATCGCTCTAAATACGGGACCTTTCATTTTGACAATTTCCCGGATGTTTTATTTTCTCTTCGCACCCGACTTCCTGTCCCACACGCAGTGGATTGTGCTAGGGACATGCCCGGACAGCAGAAATCAGGACGGACAGAGACGCACCGCAGCTGGTGGAAACCAGGGGTCAAGCCTGCTGCTCCTTGAAGGACCTTCGGCCACTGTTGATATTTTTCTACCTCGTTCACCCGTAGCGTCCTCTCCGTGAACCAGAGAGGAATGAACCTGATGGTTCCTGACGGTCTCTATATTGTCTGGAGCACTGGCGCTCCTGGTAGGGCGTCCCATGGCAAACTGGTCTCAGTTCAGCCACTGCCTCTGGGCCCTGGAGGAAGAGGGCTAAGGGAGCGCTTCCCCATCTAGGTAGGCCAATCCCCCACTTAGAGGTTAAAGCTTTGATGACAGAAACACTGAACGATAAAACAGCCGACATAGCTCCCTTTGTATTCAGTTGATGCTGAGCATCATCTTCAAAAATAGGAATATAAGACTCTTACTGCAGCCAGCCACTAGAGGGTGACTGTCTGAGCTTGCATTGCTCTATTTTACCTGCACACTGCAGTGATCAGTCAAAAAAACACCTAAACTGACAGTAAGAGAGAGAGAATACTTTCTTTCCACATAGTGATGAACTCATGGTGGATTGCTAATATTTAAACATGTGACTTCTGAATAAATATTATGAAACACGGTTACCTCCCACAACCTTTCTTACACTACAAAGCAGGAACTAGTCTTTATATGGAGGAAACGTCCTGTTGACCTGCCTCGTATTGTCACAGGAAGCTCCCTACAGTCTGCTGCGATGCCCACATGCTTACGAGTGGGCGGCCCAATTCTCCCATCACAGGAGCGGACTAAGAAATAAACTCCCAAGCTCTTTCATGCAGCGCTAATGACACACCGGGGGTGTCCATGGAAAGCATCGTGAATTTAACAGATGACAGGTCAGTTTTTCCTTCAAAGCCAAATCAAAACGCTGGTTCCACCACTGAGTTTCCTCCTGTCACTAACTCACAGAAGTCTTTTCACATCAGGTGAATTTGTGAGTGTATCCTGCTGCGAGCTGAACCAGAGAGAGGAGTCGACTTTGCCGGCACAGCAGGAGGGTCGGGTCGGGCCTGAGAAAACCCAACCAGATGGCTGACTGACAGGGGAGGGCCTCACAGGTGCCTCCAACCTCATATCACTGCACTCTATAAAAGTGCTAATAGCCTCTTATTCGGCGTAACCACGGGAACACTGCAGAGGGATGACCTGCACATGGTGACGTGTCTCTGAGGGTTTTCTTATGCTAACCCAGTGCTAAACCTCTGCTCCTCCATGGAGCCACATCTGCCCTCCAGGGACACGAAACATCCATATCAGAGTGAAGGCCTCGCAGAGACTGACGCGCTCCAACGTGCCTTGGCAGAACATGTTCATGACACTGATGAATGTTGTAGAAACTGCAGGTGAGCCACTTCATCCCAGCAGGCACATCGCCGATCAAGTCGCTTACATTAAAGAGGTGCTTGATGTGGTGACAACGGGCTTCAATTGACTGCGCTGGTGCAGCACAAACACAGTTCAACCATAACAACAATAATGTATTTCCAAACACAACGGCAGTCATAAATTCAGGATCAGGATCAGATAGTTTAACATAAACCTTTGTTAATGCCTAGAGTAGAGTAACCATCACCCCCGGCCACGTTCTCAGAATTATTATTTATGCCTGAAGTTACAAAGAGGCTCATCCTGTCAGCCTCTAAACATTTAAATGTTAGCGGTTAACGGAGGAGAAATTGCAGTGATTTACTCTGACAGAAAGCAAAACGAGATGCTGCAGAGGGAATCTCGTCAAAGCAGCAAAAACAAGCGTTCCTGGTGCTACAAGCCGCCTCAGAGGGCTCCGGGATCACAAAGCCAGGCCTGAAAAGATGCAGACACACAACGTGCCTGATGTTTGCACCAGTAAATCTTTCCAGTGTGAGCCCCCATTGTTAACAAGTTTTCACGCTTTGAACACATGAACTTTATTGGTTTCCGAAGCAGTTTGTTTTCTCTTGTTTAAATTCAGAAATGTGTTTAATTTCCAGGTCCTCCCTGAACACGCTACAAACACAAAGCAAATTGGTGGCAGCAAAAAATGTGTCGGTATCGGTCTGAGAAATCTGATTTTGAATGGGTAAAACTGGATCAACTGCATGTTCTTGCGCAGATGTACACAAACCAGTGAACCCTGGAGCTGAGACATGTACCAGCTCATATTAGCTGACATTATCTTCGTAGACGGGCTCATTATCCAACAGCTGCTGGTAATTTACACTGGAATCACTAACGAGCTGGAATCCTGCAAAGATTCGCCGCTCTGCCGGGTTTATCCGTGTATCGTCTTTTGGATGAATGTGAACATAACTGGAAATGAGTTTGACTGAGTCTCCAGTCTCCTCCAGCAGCATGTTAACGCTGCTAATGTGGGCGAGAGTACAGATTCATTAGAGCAGCAGAAGACGAGCTCATTATTAGGAATTATTGCGTGTCTGAGTTACGCTGAGAAACGCTGCGCTCCGACTCGACTGTGATCCTGCCCGTGACAGGGGAGAAACAATGCGCCGTCCATCACGTCTGACATGTTCTTGCTGTCCTTGACCTGCACGAGCCGACAAAGATAAATCCCTCTACATAAATGTACAACCCGTTTGACTCGGCTGCTCGAGAGAAGTGGACACCAGCACACCAGATCAACAGCCAGCGTTACTGGACTCAAACATATTTATCTTGCAACCATAAACCGCAAACACGTACGCGGTAAGGCCAGTGAGCATCGTTTCTCATCGGTCCGGCGCACATCCTTGACCGGGCGGCCTGTTTATAAAACCACAGGTCAAACCATAAAGCAATTATGCCAGCAACTCATCAACAAAGGGCAGACAGCGATACAATTACCTCCAGGCTGCAGCAGAAGAGTGAGCGCAGAGAGGGGCTGTGTTTAACTCTGGGCAGAGCAGCGCTGACTGCATAATTGCACCCTGCCGAGTGCACTTTAAATCCCGTACTTAACAGGTAGAGAGCAGCTCTGAGGGGGAGAGAGGAAGAGGGGGAGGAGCTGTTGATGTAGACCCTGGGATACGGGCACCTCACTACCGGGAGAAAGACAGAAAAGTGTGAGAAAGAGAGCGGAATCTCCCTGCAGACAAGGCCTGTGCTGCAGAGGAACCTCAGCTGGCTATGGAGGGATGGAGGTTATCACTGGGCAGGATGGAAAAGGGCTCCTTCCTATTTGCTGATGCCAATTCAGGTCCTTTTAATGTTAATTAAAAGTGTTTATATTCAAGAATGGATTTCAAACGGTGTGTACGTGAACCCGTGTCTGGTTCCCAGCATGAGCAAACATTAATTCATATCCAGGCATTCATGATAGATACCAAAATCACCTCTGATGGTTAAATAGTAGCAGAAAAATGAGGCTGTTAAACGCTAATGTAGCCTAGCGGAGGTGTCATATCCAGCTCATTTTCAGCAACAGGACAAAGATTGACTGACAGCACATATAATATGTAAATATATAAATGGAGACAGAGTAAACAGCAACAATCTCTGTAAATTTCCTGACTCTGCTTGAAAATAAACAGATAAATTAATTGCAGCTCCAGGTCCAGGAGGTAAATAAATCCCCGTCTGGACGTCTGCCTGCTGAGCCTTCATAACGCTCAGATATTTGAATGTATTCATGCAGTTCAAGGTTTTCGCTGCTAATGTAATTCGGCACTTATTTGCCGTTTAAATTCTATTCTTTTATTTTGCTCCACTTGAGTCATTTCGCTGATTCGCCTCCTCCCACCACCCCATGATCGGGGTCATTAAAAATTCATCCTAAATCACTGAGTATTACAGGAAGCATAAGGCAGAAAGTGACTGCTGGAGTCTGAAACCATAACCTGAAATAAAGTCTCATTTACGGTTCTTTAAAACATTCAGCATGCAGAGATGCTGAATGTTTTAAAGAACTACAGACGGTCTCTGATTAGGTGGAAGGAGATGTGGATCCACATCTCTGACGGGGGGATTGTAGCTGCTGGCCTCTTCCACATCCTTTCAGCCTTTCCGTGTTTATCTGTCGTGTTACGTACTGTAAACTTTCACACAATGCTGCTGTGAACACGCGTCACACCTTCCCGGACTCGCTTGCTACTGACATCAGGAGGCTGGAAATGAGCAAAGGCAACAAGGAGAAGAACCAGAGAATTCAGTCATGGATTGGTAAATCTAATGGGTTACAATGGGTTACCAAGGTGTAAAATGGTATTTACACCAAATGTAGCATCTTGGCTATATGGTAGAGGAAGCAATGATTGAACTGCTGGAAGTAACCAATAATCAGAGGACTGAATTAATGCTAACATTGATTAAAGTGATGCGTTTAAAGCTCTGCAGTTGGCAGGAACCTCGTAGGTGATTCACAAACTGCCTCCCTGTTGGTATCAGCCAGTCAGTCATTCAGTGGGGCGTGTAAAAGTCCATCATCTGTGACCCAGTCTGGGGGCTCCACAGGGTCTGGATGATGTCTCATAAGCTACGATAGCCTGAGCAGTGGTGCGAGGCGGAGCCTGCGCGATACCCCGGTGCCCACTCTGCCGCTGCTGCGATTGTGCTCTCAGGTGTGGCGAGACAAGACCGAGACGGGTCAAAAGTTTTCCGCGGAACACAATCGGCGTGCAAAGAAAAGAGATCTGTGAGATTTATCTGAGGTGAGAAGAAACAGAGCTGGTACTTAGGCGTTGTAAGCTGTTCAGATGTCAGCACAAAGGCTGGGAAATAAAACCGAACTGCTCAAGGTTGTTTCTTGGGGACTGTTATCCACCATGGTTTATGCAGGCCCACCTGCAGATCTGCTGTCACATGCTCCAGTTTGTCAGCAAACGCGAGTAAACCCGTGCCTACGTCAGACGCCTTCCTCTCAGCCGTGCACCCTGCACCACTCTCATCACTCTGCCTCTCCTGTAATGCGGAGTGATGCATTCGCCTCCTGTGGAGAAAGGGCATGTTTATACAGCTCCTGCTCCCAGGCAGCGAGTGCAGAAAAAACAGATTACAGAAGCACTCTGGTCAAATGTCAACACGACGCTGCACAAGTAGCAAAGAGACGCGCATCAAAGGCTGCGGCAAGGGTGTGAACAGATGGCTAGCTCTTAGCCAAGCAGCTAAAAACAAACACACTGTTGAGAATACAAATAAAGGAATTTCCTCTGTGCTGACCCTTGTTCATCCTCAGAGGAGGATCTAGTTTTTCTGCCCCGTGGCGCTGTAAAATGAGGAAGTGATTCAAGTTCCTCAAAGACTGGAAATGAAACAGCTGCCGACTCAGGCGGCTCGCATGGAGCCCTGCATGAGCGCGGAGTGGGTTTGTTGCAGAGGCAGGTATTCATTACTGCAGCTCCCTGCTGCCAAAATTAAGAGCAGAATCAGAGCGGAGGGCAACCTGCCATTCATCTTGCTGTGCTTTTTTTTTCTCCTACTGCAGATAAGCTGCTAGCATGATGAAATCATCGCCACAAACGGGCTGTGCTGCACAGCATGGCATCATCGGGGATCCGGTGTGCTCAAGGCAAAAAGCTGTAATTGGCAAACCCTGGCAGGAAATAAGGCCCACTTGCTGAAAAACCTGGGTCACAGCAGCCACCACCAAGGACCACGCTGCCTGGCTATCAATAAGGATGAAGGATATCCACAAAACGCGTGAATATCCACACAGTTGTTGTCCTTAGGACAGACATTTATTGCTGTGACAGACAGGAGAGGCAGCACATAGCTCCACAGCCAACCCAGCCAAAGGTGGGGGGTCTGGGTGAATGCCCAACCACCCTCAACCTAGGCGCAGTGACGGATCTCGCCCCTCCCCCCCACTGCCTCCAGCCAGCTGTCATTGCAGATAAACACAGAGAGCTCCTCGTACCAGCAACAGCACACTGTAATCTGGAATTGACAGCTGACTCGGCCTCGCAACTCCGAGGGAGACGAGGCAAAGACTCTGAGTCAATTAACTGAAATGAAATTCATTTGGACGGCGCTGGACCCGTGGTCAGCAGGCAGCACGCAGTGAGAGGTTCAGCCGAGGGGTACGATGCGCTCTGCAAGCCAAAAAAGTCGTGTCTTTCTACCACTTTCTTACAAACAATGCATGGACGCAGCTGTGTGGCAAAAGCAGGTTTTTCACGTAAAATATTTCAAAACAAGAGCAAGCACACCCGAATAAACAGAGTCCCCAGGCTTCATCTTACATTTGTTTTCCTGCTCATGCAGCCTCCGATCCGGATCGGTCCACTGAGGTGTAGCACCATCCCTCCATCAACAGTAGCTGCCAGGGCGGCCCACGTCAATAAACACCGCCCTTGAAACGATTTTCTATGGAGGAAAATGGGTCCTTAGCCCACAAATCCCTTTTTGTGCCAGGCTGCACAGAGCAGTGGAGCAGCCATCCTGACTGACTGTTTACATTTGCACTGGGAAAGTTGGCAGCTGCAGTCCGAGCAGGCCTGCCAACACAAACCCAGACCTCAGCTGACCTGGATTTGGTGTCTCGGAACAAAACAATGCAACTTTTTTTCTTTCAAATACACACACTCTCATACGAACACACACACACACACACACACACCTTCAGCTTAAAGAGGATCAAATGAAGTGAAACACCCTTGAGCGACCCTCTGGGGAGCTGCTCCGACCCTCATCCATTCAGTCTCTACAAGCCCGCCTCGGCCTGCTTCATGACACCAGGGCACCGGAGGGGGTCTGACTCCCTTGTGTCTGGTTACTTAATATTCAGACGGCCCTATAAAAACATTGTTTCCAATCCTGTCCTCATTTTTCATTTCATTGTATCCCTGTGAGAGAAATGGTCCTTCCAGAGTAACGTTCAGCTGGTCTCTGCTGCTGGAGGACCTAGATTAAGGACTCATTCGGCAGAGCCTGTAGATAAAGCAGGAATGTAACAATAAAAACAGCAACCACATTATTGATCCCAGACTGCCCAGGTCTGAAGACGATCTTCTCCGACGGTGAAAAGGTTCCTGCTCCAGCTCAGAAACGATGCTGGTATTTGTGTCCCGGTGGGTTACTGCCCCACAGCCACCTGAAGAAAAACAAGTTAACCTATTGTGATATTTACCTTGAGTAAAAACACTGCGACTTTGACAGCAGGCCCACCTCCGCCCTGCACACCCCTACCCTGCAAATGTTAGTCCTCTCTGAGGGTCACCAGCTCCACAGCCTTTTCTTTCCTGGCGTGTGGACACACTGTCAAAACTCGCCTTTATTACCTTAAACGGCTGCATAACTGATTTCAACGTGGTGTAAATTAAAAAAAAAAAAAAAAAACAAACATAAATTCAGGTTCACAGCGCGTGAACTGATGTGAACTGTCAGTGTTGGCTGATGGGTAAATTGTTTTAGGCAACCATCACACTTTCTTTGGCCACGTTAACATTAAACAGCACCAACAGACCCAATAAAAAGGGCATTTTTATGATTCTTCTAGTGATCTAATTCGCTGGGACCAGCCTCTCTGCTTTTAATCCTTCACTTCTTTCAAAGCAGAAGAAATAGTCTGACAGTGAGAAATGTGTTTGCCATAGTTCTGAAGAGTGCTCAGAGCTCAGTCCCAGTAAACTGGAGCGCCGTGAAACTGGGCCGATAATCTTTCCTTCCAACGATTGCGTGATATCAGGAACCATTTGCGTGACTTTGCTGATGCTGCAGCCTCAGATTTGTCAGATTCAGAGTGAAAGTATTGTCATTTTTTGTGCACTCTAATGCAGATCTGCTAGTCCTGCTCTAGGAACGCTAGGTTCTGGCTTCCAATCCCAATCCTCACCTAAATCCTAAATCTAAACTGCTCCCAGGTGTGAGTGAATGGTGTGTCTGTGTGTGTGTGTGTGTGTGTGTGTGCGTGTGTCCAGTGTTGGAATAGTGACCAGTCTGGGCTGTGTTCCTGTACTTTGTACAGCTCAGCTCTATTGTATAAATAGCAAAGCTGCCTCTTCATTTCAGGCAGATGAGTTTAGCTGGCTACTCCAAACCAGATCAATGGCGCCGTGGTGGCAAGGTGTCCAGGTCAACCTGACAGCGGCTTCATCACCAACGACATAACGCAGCAGAGTGTGTATCTGTGTGTGTGTGTGTGCGCTGCTGGCCTTGTTCTGATTTGTTCCACAGGAAAGGTAATTACCGTTTCGAAACACTGGCTCATTACGATACAGAAACAAATGACTCGTCTATTCTGCCAAAATCATTGACAGCTTAATAACAGACCATCTGTCCCCCCGAAGCCCTGGATGGTATGCATTCATCATACGGCAGAGGCGGAGGATGTAATTGCGCAACAGCTATGTGTTATTTTACATCCAAATGAAAGAGATGGCGATGACTCTATTAGTGGAAACAACCGCAGAGGGCGAGTGAGCGCCGTGTGCGGCCCTTTGGATAAACAGGAAAAGCAAACAGCTTCCGCCATTAAATACTCAGTGTCCATATGTCACAGTGGCGCAGTACCATGAAGGAATAACTGCACATTAAATAAACGCACCATCATCGTCAGAATAAATAAACAACATCTGATAACGTGGAAACGGCCGTCAGGAGGGATCCTGAATACAAACCTGATCTCAGTAAAGATAAAAGGGCGAAGGATGCTGAATACCACCATCTTTAAATAAATAAAATGGATTAAAAGCCTGTGAAATGTGTGAGGAATGCGGCGTGTGGGAGTGTGGCGTCGCTCGTGCTGCAAAAATGTGCAGACGCACAGCAGCACAGACGTATCTTTGTGCGATAAATGCATATGTCAGCGTTCTGCCTGCCTTCCCTGTCTTGCCTGCCAATCTGTCAGTCAGTGCACGTGTAAAAAAAGAGGCCGACACGTCTCTGTGTGGGTTGCAGGCATCTGTCTGTCAATAGCTGGCGCTTTCGCTCTTTATTTTTATGTTTGTCTCTCTGCCAAACTGACAGTCGGAAGTGTTTGCCGAAGGAGAGAAGCCGGCGTTCTGGGCTGGAGGGCTCCCCGCAGAGAGAGGCGAGGAGCCCATCTATCGCTGTTGGTATTTGGGATTGCTGGCGGACTGATAAGATGCCCTCCGGGCAGCGCTGTGTGCTCCGGCAGACGGAGATCTGACGGGCACTGATGAGCGCTGTCGAGAAGCTTTATCCGGAACAGACGCAGCCTTGTTAAAGCTCAACACTGGCGTTTAAACTAGGCACGAAGAAACGGCGAGAGATGAACTGTGGGGGAGAGAGCGAGAAGAAACGTCTCCAGCTGAATATAATTACCTAGTTCAAACACCACTGAATATGGTAAGTAGCACTTATCTCTTCTGCGACCTTGCAGGCCCTCACGAACCACTGTTACAGAAGTGCAAAGCTTCATAATGGTGCGTTCTTCTTCTCAACTGCACTGCAAATGTGATGTACAACGTGTTCTAGAGGAGGTTCAGCCAGACAGGCAAAATGCTCCTGCAATAACGTCAACTTTACGACCGTTAAAGAACATCTACACGCTGAAAAAAGACATGCTCCACTAGCAGGCAGCGGGGTGATTTATTTCAAATGACACGTCAGTTCACTGTTGGTTCACAAGTCCATTAGCAGATCCAATTGTGCGCTGTATTTCTGGCAGTGAAAAGTGTCTGAGAAGAAAATGTTCCTTGGATACTTGACAGGAAAGAATACCCTGAGCTGAAACAATATTTGTTATGTTATCTAAGCATTAATTTACCATTTGTATCCACGAAACAAAGCATTACAACCACACGGGACTTGTATGGACAGCTAGGTATCCCACAATGCATTTGACCTTGACCAGCAACAACAGCAGCAATGGCAAAACATCCGTATTTCAAAATAAGGACCTCCAAGTACGTACTCCATACCCCACAATCTCCGTTCTTTCATGTGTTTTACCATAAATGCTGAATGTACTGCACCAAAAACAAGACACTCACATGAATATAGTTATTTTTACATCATTCAGAACTTTCTCCAGTTGACTTTTATGAACATTTAGCCTCTCGGCAGTAAAAATAAAATCTGCACATTTATCCCATGAGGTGCCATTAGCGGTGTGCCGCTATCTCGACTCGAGCATCACAGATGCCTGTCAAAGAGCAGTTTCAGTGTGAACGCTAGACTACAGGATAACTGTCGCGCTCTCCTGTGTGCAGGAAACACGCTGCATGAGCTGTTCGGCGTGATAAGTGTTGTTGTGAGGCTCTCTCACAGTGATGCGAAGGTGTGTGTCACCCCCCTCACAAGTCGACCAGTGGCTGAATTTGTGTTAACAGTTGTGGTTGTGTGATTGTGATTTCCTGAGTGTGATTTCCTGAGTGGGCTGTTTCCGAAACTGTGGGTTTGTGTTTGTGCTCCGCGGCGACATCTGGCTCTGATCAAAGACCCGCTCACGTGTGATCCCTCGTGCTATCGCTCAAATCACCTGTCAGTGTCTAAATCGCTCTCTCTAAACAGGTTTCACCATCTGTAGCTTGATCGACACTGCAGCAAAAACTGTGCGGCTGTAACTGCGACAAGAACGCTGTTGTGGGGAACAGTACGCGAGTTATTCTGCAGGGCTAAATCTGGTAGCGCAACGCTAACATGAAAGGGACCTCTGTCAACATGCTAATGGACTGACACAATGTAGCTGTTGTTGAACAGTGTTGCTGTGTCAATGTTGAGTAGCTATGGCAACCACAATTAGTCAAAATGCTCAGAGACCTCTACCACAAGAGGGCGCCACTTGGGCAGAATCTGGATTCTTTTCTTCCTTTTGTTTGTTTTTCATATACTGGCAAAAAAGTCAAAATACCACCAGAATAAGTGACTCTAAATCAGACTGGTAAATAATCAACTGTTGTCCATATTCGGGAACTCCATTAGGACACATCTGCACCTCATATTGATCACATTATCGGATTTTCAACTGCAGATCAATAAACATCATCTTAACTCAAAACATGTACAATTCAAGATATGAGCATTCATCTGAGGCTAAACGCTCCCACGTGGAACAAACGCATCACAAACCAATAGCAAAGAATCCTCGACATCGTCATCGTTCTCAGCAGGATATCATCAGATTTTACACACAATTTCATCACTGAAGGAGCCAAAATCACGGCATTGTTTATGCTCCCCATTCAGCTGCACAAATGAGAGCTCCAGAACGCAGCGCAGTCCCTCCAGGACGCCAAGCCCTCCCCTCCATCAGCCAGTCTCGGTGGTTAACGGCACACGGCTGCTGGTTTACATCATTCACATGACTGAGAAATGGAGCCAGAGTGCTAACCCGCGGCTTCAGACGCTGGCATGTTGTGAAAGGCTTGGCGCGGCAGACCAGCCTGAAGAGTTTGCTCTCTCCAGGTTGAGGTGCATTGTGGGTCTTTCCTTTGTGTTGATATCAAGTAGAGGGGATTGCCATGACAGCAGATCATACGGACAAAATGGAAGCGCTATAATCGTAGCAAAAGGCTGTGTAACTAAAAAGATTGTCTACTGGAGACACAATGGCCATCCAGTACCCTGGAGAACATTAGCTGAAAATGGGCCACAGGCATTTTAGTGCATAAAAGAGGAGGAATGAAAATCTTCCTGCAGCACCGCAGCTTTTTAATGACAACAAAAGGAAAGCTCTGCTCCTTTTATGAGCGCTCTCTAATCGCTGTCACACTGGAATTGTTTGGATCACATAAAACATTGAGATTTATTTGACACAACATAAAAAGCAGGGCATGTTGGCTTTCACATAATTTAATTACAGCGTTGGAGTTGACACAAGTGCTCCCAAACTTGGCGGAAAACAGACGTTAGCCTAGCATGATTAATAGCTGCTTTTTGTATATCGGAAGTGGTGTCTCTGAGCACTCAGCAAGAGGACGAGGGGCAGCCCTCAAACGGCTCCCTTACTTGCGTGCTCAGCTCTAGAGATGCCGTCAGGGACTGAATTAATCCGTTACACGCGACTGATGCAATTTGCTTTAGCGCACTTGACATACCACTCTCTTTTAGTCTGCCAACTTAAAAGGTCTCCAGCATGGTTGATAATAAGCTCTGATAAATCAACTTAAAATATGAAGATGACAGCTGCTTCTTATAGTGTCGCATCATCCGGAAACATCTTTGCATTCACAGCAACAGATTTATTACCTCTATCAGCATCGATCTATGGTCAGTTACAGGACAGCACACTGGAAAAAAAAATTATCTTACCTATAAACACTATACTAAAACAGATAAAAGACAACTGACCACAGCCTCAAACAGTCAGACTCCAAACTCCACCATGGCCAAGACCAAAGAGCTGTTGAAGGACACCAGGAACAAAATTGTAGACCTGCACACGGCTGGGAAGAGTGAATCTACAATAGGCAAGCAGCTTGGTGTGAATAAATCAACTGTGGGAGCAATTATTAGAAAACGGAAGACATACAAGGTCATTGATAATCTCCCTCGATCTGGGGCTCCACGCAAGCTCTCATCCCGTGGGGTCAAACTGATCATGAGAACAGTGAGCAAAAATCCCAGAACTACACGGGGGGACCTGGCGAATGAGCTGGGACCAAAGCAACCAAGGTTAGCATCAGTAACACACTATGCCGACAGGGTATCAAATCCTGCAGTGCCAGACGTGTGCCCCTGCTTAAGCCAGCACATGTCCAGGCCCGTCTAAAGTTTGCCCGTGACCATGTGGATGATCCAGAGGAGGACTGGGAGAAAGTCATGTGGTCAGATGAGACCAAAATAGAAGTTTTTTGGTTAAAACTCAACTCGTCGTGTTTGGAGGAGGAAGAATGCTGAGTTGCATCCCAAGAACACCATCCACGGTGAAGCATGGGAGTGGAACCATCATGCTTTGGGGCTGTTTTTCTGCAAAGGGGACAGTGAATGAATGGGGCCATGTAACGTGAGATTTTGAGCAAAAACCTCCTTCCTTCCATCAGCGAGAGCATTGAAGATGAGACGTGGCTGGGTCTTCCAGCATGACAATGATCCCAAACACACCGCCCGGGCAACGAAGGAGTGGCTCCGTAAGAACCGTTTCAAGGTCCTGGAGTGGCCTAGCCAATCTCCAGACCTCAACCCAATAGAAAATCTGTGGAGGGAGTTGAAAGCCTGTGTTGCCCAGCGATCTGCATGGAAGAATGGGCCAAAACAGCAGCTAGTGTGTGTGTGTGTGTGTGTGCAAACCTGGTGAAGACCTACAGGAAACGTTTGGCCTCTGTCATTGTCAACAAAGGTTATATTACAAAGTACTGAGCTGAACTTTTGTTATTGACCAAATACTTATTTTTTGCAGGAATTTATAAATAAATTCTTTAAAAATCCTACAAGGTGATTTCCTGGATTCTGTCTCTCACAGTTTAAGTACCTATGATGAAAACGACCTCTGTCATCATTTTAAGTGGGAGAACTTGCACAATTGGTGGCTGAATAAATACTGTTTTTTTCCATTGTATATATATATATATATATATATATAATATGCTAATTAATGGCAAATCCACATAAAATGATCACAAGAAATTCGATGGTTCCGATTTGGCCACAAACATTGCTGAATTGTAATGCCGTCAGTGTCAGCTAGCCTGAAAAAGGGGAGTGAGCAGCTGCAGGGGTTTAAAGGTTCGAATTCATCAGTGTTATGCAGATTCTTAAAAAAGTGACCAAATTACATGCAAATACAGGCTCCTGGATTAGCCTCTATGCTAATTTACTGCTTCTGAGTACTGGTAATATTAATTTCATTGGAATATTTTGTTGGATGTTGTAAATCCTGCTGCTGCACCAGACACCAGGACCCGTGTGCACGCTGCTGCCTTTCAACAGTTAGTTTTTAATGCAATACAAATATAGCCAGCTGAAATCACAGCTGGGAGGCAGAGTGATTCAAGAGGTCATAAAGAACAGAGCAGCAGCTGCGGCTCACTTGATATGTAGCCTGCCTTCTGTCGGCTAAGGGTCCTGAACAGACCTTTCAATTCTCCTTTCCCTGGGCGAGAGGGGTAATGAAAGGCCGTAGCAGGCCAGAGGTAGTTGTGCAGTTTATACATTCCTCTTCCTCTTCCCAAACACTAAAAAAACCCACAGCCAGATTGATCCTCTTTTTTGAGCTCCATTCGCTCAGCAGCCACATTCATCAGCGGGATTGTTGGGCTTCAGCCTGAAATGCCCGACGCCTGAATAGAGCAGCTCTGCACATTCACAAGTGGCGTGACACACACAAAAAGGCCTTTTCACATTAAGTGCTGTTGATTCACGCTAAGCTGCTTCCGTGTTCATAACCTAATGAGTCACACAAGATGGGTTTTCTAAGGAGCGACGTTCTGCTTTTCAGCTATGTTTGATGTCTTTTATTGAATTATCAGAGCTGATGCGACACACGCAGAGAATCACAGATCAATCATCTCACATATCAAAGGAATCACATTTGCTCCTTCTACAGGGATTTTCCTGCAAAGGAAAAAAAAAAAAAAATCAAAACGAGATCCCCTCCAAAGGACACGCGTCAGCGCGTCGACAGTTATGGATGCTGAACGAGCAGGAATTGACAGAAATCACCCGGACCTGAACGCACGGCACACGGCCAACACGCATCATCTTCTCCCATAAGGAAATCGCCTCTCTGCAGGCCTCAGAGCTTTACATAATGCATGTAGGTGTGATTCCTGGAATCTGCCCATTCATGCTGCAACTAGCAAATTTATAGAGCAACCTACACATCCTCTGTGGCAGTCTGACTGTTTGATGTGGGTCACGGGGTTTATTGAGGCTTCTTCAGCACCCAGAACTGACAGGCTGCCTCTCGCATGAGGGAAGCGCCGGCAAATTAGGATGCATCACCTTTGAAGATCTGAGATGTAAACTCTCTGTAGCGTTTGTGCAGGATGGAGCGGCTCAACACAAAAGCCTGCGCGCGGCGCTGTCCTGTGATTAGCGTTGACAAGGGATTTTAATCAGGAACACTGCAGAAAGAATGAACAAAGGTGGTTTTTGTGGGTAGCAGGCCTGCAACTCGTGGTGTTTTTAGCTCCGCATGCTCTCTCTCACTCTCTCAAAGAGGCTTTAACGGGACGAGGGGAACAATGGGAGCCAAAAGTCATCACCACCCCTACAATCCTCCCCCGCCATTAAAGAGGCCGCTATTAAACTACATTCCACCCCTGCGGTTACGCTCTGGTCTCTTGAACGAGCTGGTTCAAAGGGCCGGGAAACGGACGTCCTCCTGGTGCTAAAAGCAATATCCTGACAACGTCTGGCCTCAGATGGCAAAAGGCTGCAGTATTTATCACAAGGGGGAGAGGTAGTCGGCACGGCGACGCGCTGCCAGCGAGGAGAACGAGGCTGCGAACTGGAGAAACAGGCTCCAGCTGATCAAGCTGGAAGTTCAACGTCTCGGCTGTTTGAAGTGAGCGAGGCAGGGAAGGCAAGCAAGCGTCAGAAAGTTATCATGTCTCTCACATGCTCACGCTCAGGCTGCTCTGCTGTCTGTTTGGATGCCATCTGCTCTTCCCTCCCACCAATATTCCACAGCAAACTCTAAAAAAAATAAAGTTTGTTCTCTGCAGTTGTCTTTTGCCTCGGGCTGCTTCAGCCTCTGCAGCTAAAGGGTTAGCGTGGAGGTCAGCATATCTGAAAGACAGCTGACGTAAAAAGTTGTCGCTTTACTGGAAAAAGAGTCAGCACATAAGTTAAGAAGGCTAACTATCGTAAACACATCTACAGTTCCTACAGTGAAAGGTTAATCTCTCTTCATTACTGCTGCCAGACTCATAGTTATGACTCTCGTTTATCTTATCTTAACATTCCGCCCAGCCTTCCTTCCCACAATACCAAAAGCAACCAAGTCAAGTTGGTATTTGTTTATACATAGATTTCGCCGTCGTATGTACAGCTTTACATTGAAGTCGAATGTTTGCCGGATCCCAGAGGAGCGGAGCCGCAGCCAAGAACGTCGACTGCAAATCAAATTAGCATCTTTTCTTGATGGGAATCAGGGCAGCCATAAAAAATGTATGCAGGCGCAAGAGAAGGTAAACTCTGTGCAGAAGGAGGCAGTTTTCCTGCGAAGCCTCATCACTGACATCACGCTAGCACCTTCTAGCTGGGTTCCCGTTCTGGGACAGACACACACAAATGAAGTCCTTGGACCCCCTGTATTTGCTGTTCTGTAAACGTAGGCACAGCTCTGCTCCTGAGAATTTGTATTCTATAGCTCAGGAAAACTCCTGAACCCTGAATCCTCCGTGTTTGAGTTTCATGATGAAAGTTTTGGTTGCAGGCTTCTCTGAGTCGCTCTGAACTTCCAAACATCTTTGGATATTTCCTGCCTTTGTTACAGACAGGACAAGGAGGTGATTATGGAAAAATGTGGAGATCAGTCGGGGCTTTTCAACCCACTAGAAGCTCACTTCCATTTCCTGACATCCAAGTCTCTAAATCGTACCACATGTACTCTCCTAACTTACAAACCACTGAGGGCTTCTCTCCTGCTTTTCCAGCCAGTTAGTTCAGTCTTATCCTGACACGCGCAGGCTTTACCGGCCTGCCCTGTTGCATTAAATAAGGGAGAAAACGTCCAGATGATCTGCGTAACGTCGGTGTCCGGCGGTTTGTTGCTAATTCCCATCGTTAGCTCATGTTTATGGTCGGCGGCACCGAAATCCTGCAGCTCAGGATCAGAGTGGAGGAAATGAGGAGGAATTGATGGTCCCTTCCTGCAACGCTCACGCGAGGACGCTGACAGCAGCTTCCTGTGGCGTCCCTGGGAGAGCGGCACAAAGACACAGAGAACACGGCTGCAGAAAACACCCACCAACACCAGGCAGTTAACGTATACACGCCTGTGCTCAATTGTTTTTGGATAAAAGAAGAGAAAAGTCACCTTTTTTAAGCTTTAAAGCTGCGTTTGCACCGTAAATTGACTGGCAGGATGGAGAGGCTGCAGCTGTGACATAATGGCAGTGTAATAAAGAATAAAGGTGTTTTGGGTGTCACAGGAAGAAACAAAGGGGAAGAGAAACCACAGCAGGAACCCACAGTGCCTCAATCACTTTGCAGTTTGCAGCTCGATCCCTTCTGTGCCTCTGCAGCACAGCTACGGACCGGCAATTACAAAATGAACGCATGTACCCAAGGTAAACGCTGCCTGCTGGGAAAATCAACCTGTGATGGTGTTCTGCTTTGGTTAGTGACTGAAATAACTTGGGACTGAAGCTGAGAGGAGATGTCACATTGAAACACTGGCTTTCAATACACGCTCATTGTATTAGTACATCGGCTCATCAAGGTTTTCTGCCTTTTTGTGAATTAAAACTACACGATTCCATCACTGCCAACATCCTCTTCTCCCTTGTGTGGGCTCGCTTTCAACAAATATCTTTTATTCACAGGAAGGGACACGCATCCTTGTTAGAGGAGCCTCTTCTGTTGTGAGCAATCAAGGCTGCTTTTTAATATCGAATACACTGTTGTTAAAAATAGAGCACAGGGTAGAAACCATCTGAGGAGCACGCTAAGCAGGCTTCTGCCATGACGGTTTGCTTTGAGGTCAGTCAAACCCCAACTCTGACACCACGTAAAAAGTCGCAGACACAGAACTATTCTGTTGTCTTCAGACCGGATCTAAACCGTTCCGTATCAAGATGCTAACAATGTTATCTGCAAGAAGCCAGGCCGACTTTAACCTCGCGTTAAATCCCCTTTTCCCCCCCAACATCAAAAGTCCCTTTTTACCGCTGAGAAAGCAAAAAAAACCAAGCAGCAGATGTGATGCTTATCAGCAGAAATTAGATTATATAGCGAGCAGATAAGATCTTATCGCAACACGGCGTACATGGGTTCCTTAAGGCAACATGCCAGAGAGCAGGAAAGCAGAGCTCATTAGTGTCCCCGTCAAAGCTGCTGCAGTAGCACGCATGTTGAACGCTGACTTTCAGCAGATTCAGGTTTAGCTGATCAAAAGCCGCGTTTGGGCTCTACAATCTTTCCATTCACAGCATGTGGTCATCTGCATGTGAGCCCATGAACACACGACCACACGGCTGGAACAGCGTTGAAGCAGCGGCAGCCTGATTTTAACCACATTTATTGTGGGTTGCCAGATTTGCTCTGCTCTTCAAGAGGCCAGAAATTTAACCACGAAAATCCCAGCCATGGAGCCCACTTCACCTCACAAAGAGACGAGCCAGGTATTAACCGCAGCCCGCCGAGACTCAGTGTTTATTATCTCAACACAGCTTGCTCTGCCACGAGATCAGAGGAGTCCCCGGGGATGACCCCTTAACCCTTCCTCTCCGACCGCCCCTCCTCATCAGGGCAGTGAACCGAGCCTGTAGAAACAAAAGCTCGATCCTTTCCAGCCAACAGATCACTGCTTCTCCGCTTGTTGGAGATCTTAGCTGGGGGTGACTGACAAGTTTACAGATTCCTGTGTAGCTCGAAAGACAAAGACAAAGCTTCCGCCTCTCTTTCCTGGAACGGATGGATGTTTCCAACATCCTCCCCTGCAGTCCCCGTTGCCCATGATGAATGCAGGAGGAGTCACGCAGCTGTCCTGATGCAGCATGAGCATTATTAGACGGCACCTTGCCCGTGTGACACATCCAGTTTAGAAAAGAACCGAGCCTCTGCACTCTTTCCATGCAAAGCCCTCATTTTTCTGCCACGTGCTTCCATGCCAAACGGGATGACTCAGAAGTTTCTAACAGAAAAAAAAAAAAAAATGCCATCACACCTACACACGCTGACTCAGCACAAAAAGAAGTTTCTGTTCTGATTCTCATTTTCCTGATCCACCACAATTCATCATTTACTATTATTCTTTACTTTTGTGTTGTTACACGCCTTAAATGTGTCTGACACAGAAACCACAGAACGTAGCTGCCATAAACGGCGTTACCCACTGAACCGATATGTTTGAAAAAGTGAAGCAACACCGCAGCTTTCACAGCACCGCATGTTTGGGTTCTGTGAGTGGTTTCAGGGGAAGATGGAAACGGTCCCATGCAACCTTTTTTAGCTGCGTTTCTGAGCCGAGTATTTTCTTGCCGCCCATCGCTGACTCACACTCCCACAGTCCCTCACCTACAGAGGCTCAGCAGCAACACCGTCATTTTCCTACAGGCCAGTCAGAACTTCGCTTTGTGAGTAACGGCTTGTTTGTTTTGCAGGAAATCAAAAGATGTTAATAAAAGACTGGAACATTCAGCTCTTGGATGGGCCGGGTTATCCAGGGTCAGGGTTAATTACTGATTAAGGCTGGTCTACAGCTACCAGAAGTCTGTCAGAATGAACAACGCAGCAATAAGGACGAGCAGAAATTCAGATCTGAAGGACGTGAACCCCGCTTCAGCTTTAGTCTGCTCCCACTGCTGGCTCTGTTCAGAGATAATGTATGGAATTCACTGGGAGAACATTAGCATGTGCACCCTGGAGTGCCAGTGTCACGCAGCCCGGCGGGCTGAACAGGGGAAAAAAAGAGAGGTTATTTCAATGTTGTTGTCCTGCAACAAAAGCGTGCTCTGCAGAGACTGCTGAATGAGCAGTGCTTATTTTTAAAACCACAGGTTGTCTTACAGCATCTGTACAAAAATCCATCCAAAAATCCATTGTGTTTCACAGCGGCTGGGCTTTAGGGAGTGGATTGGATTAAACTGCACAGCTTTGTGATATTACATCTGCCCCCTGTTGCTGTTGTGGTGTAATGTGGAGTGGTTGGGAGAGCGCTACAGTCTAAGATTACCACACCATAATAACATTGTGAACCACTTAGTTTAAGCCAAATATAGCATGCATGTGGCAGCTTTCGCAAATTCCCCTTTAAGAGTGAAGACTTGCACAGGAGCGAAAGCAGCATCCAAATATTTCTCCAGATATGGTTCTGGAGGCACCCTGCGGTTCTAATCTGTTAAAGTTTGGGACTGGACAAAAACACTACACTTATGCCCGGCATGGAAGTTTATGAAAGTGAAAGGAGCAGGGTGAAAATATTATTTAGATCCAGGCGGGGTAAAGCTGCCTTTGCTTCGTGAAAAGGTCAACTCAGCAGGTAGAGGATTAACAGAATCACTGAGCAGGACCGGCGGAGCTTCTGAAAGCGATGGGGGATGGATTACCCATTCCACACGCAATATCAAATATGGGTTTCACTAAATCAGCACTTAACTCGACGTGCTCAAACGAAAAGAGACACTTTATCGGCAGATTTAGCTTTTAGTCGTTTACAGGTGGCACTGTGGTTCAGTCTCAGCCCCTGGTGTACAAGACTAAATACATAAAGGGGAAATAAAAACCCAGTCGAGTGAACTGCACTGTGTGATTCATTGGAAACACGTCCGCCTACATGTCAAATGAGACGGGGCTATTCTCCAGCCTGCTGAATGAAACCATGGCTGCAGACAGCAAAGAGGAAGAGAGGGTGGGGGGATATAGTCAGGAGATTGCATTAAACAGCCTTTGGAAATACCTCTCTTGCACAGAGAAGCTGAAAAACAAGTTCAGGTATGAAGGGCAACATTTGTTCTTTGCCAGCAGATCCATTTTTCACTGCAGGAAAAAACACACTCGCCAATCACAACATTTTCCACTATACTCCCGCTCTCAATTAGCGCATTCCGGAGAGGCTTCCTCAGAGCCCGTCATACTGAGCCGAGCAGAGCCTTGCTTTATTGTGCATGGCACATCCTGGAAGGGAGCCATTGTGGGATGTGGAGAGTATTCTCATTCCATCCAAGTAAAAGGAAAGCTTAGTGGGCTGAGCCCAACACAGCAGTCTCCTGGGGGACGGCAGCGGGGTGAGGAGGTCGAGCTGCGTGCTAATTGAAACCCCTGAAGTGTTAGCAAAAGCAAAGCGAGTGAAGACACGACATCAAGGAAAGAGATATACAGTACTACTCGGAAAAGTAGAATATCCTGACAAAGTGCATGCATTTGTGTAACTCAACTTTAAAGGTGAAATGTACATATTGTATAGACAAATACTATGCGAATCAATATATTTCAAGCTTTTATTTGGTTTTTTTTTGCTGATTAGGACTTGCAGCTTCAGAAAACCTCAAATTCAAAAGCTCAGAAAATTAGAATATCGCTTGAAATCAATAAAAAAAAATCATAATCAACAAAAGTACAACAAAAAATGCTTGAGATATCTCACGTTGCACGTAATGAGTCTATAAAATGTACAACTTTTACACGATATTCTAGTTTTCTGAGTAGTACTGTACAGTGTTTGTGTGTGCATGTTCAAAAGGACCCGGCTGGTTTGGGGGAGGGGCATATGTCTAGAGAAAAGGGGGGTGGAATGCCCTTCACTGCCATACTGCCCCATTACATCCCGCTCTAGCTCCCTGGGGAACGCCGTGTCATCAAGTCAAAGACAACCAGTGTGTGAGATCACAATAATTATATCGACACGATCGGTCACGGGTGATTGAACGCATCACAGCCACATGTGGATGCAGACAGGAGACGCACCAAACAGAATAAGAATATTACAAGTTGTTCATTAAACTTTTAACCGTTCTACTAAACGAATGTTCCATTTTCATGTTCTTGTCGGCTCAGATGATTCCAAACAAAGTTGCAGAACATCCCTGCTCTGAAAAGCTGCATAAAACCAAATGGGAGCAATCTCTACGTGTGGAACTTATCCGGTCACACTGCTGTTAGTCAGTTCAGAGACTGTAAGCACTTTTTGTGTTAATTCTTGGTTAAATCGGTCGTTGGGAATTGACAGGAAATATGGCTTTTTTTGGCCATGAGAAAAGCGGGGCCTTCTCTTCACTGCCCAGGGTTAGCCGAGCGAATGCTGCTTAGAGAGACCGCCTCTCTAAGCCTCCTGACACCGTCCTCGGAAACAAAGAGCACTTACTGTAGCAGCTGAGTGATGGTCGCCCTGCTTCCAACAAAGCCAGTCTGTAAATCACGACCCTGTCGCGCCGGGTTTGCCAACTGTGGCAGCAACAGACACTTTGCAAGTAAAAACATCACATCTGCACAAAGGAGCTGCACTTACTCACTGTGCTTCCGGAGCGTCAAACTGCATCTTTCTTTGTCATTTACATGCAAAAACGCTTCACTTTTCTTGTCAGATTTTAAGATCTGTTTTGCAGAAATACAAAAAATGGACTTTGATGCGCGGCAGCGTGGGGCTCTGGACAAAAGAACACAGTGTTTGCCTTGACAAGACAATGGCCAGTACTGGCCTCTGGGGGCTAAACTGCCAGGCCCCGAGAACAAAACGAGCCTTTCAGACACTAACTCTGCAAAACTGATCATTGCGTCCCTATTTCAACATGCGCTGCTGCACTGTAACTTGCACATGACTTGGCAGGAAAAGGACAGCTGGCTCTCCAGTCCTAGACCTCATACCCACGACTGATGGCCCACAAGGCTGAGCTGGTCTGTGGATTATAGCACAACCGGCTGGAAAAAAAAACAACAGCAAGTGACTCTTCTTCACTCCGATAAGGCCTGTAAATGTCCTAAAGAAATGGCTGCAGAAAGCGTCTAATAAATGGATTCACTTTCAGGGGAAGTGATTTGGATCCCTCTTTATCACTGCCCTCTGAAAATGAAATCAGTTTTATGTTTCTTTGCGCAGTAAGTGTTTGCTTAGAAGACAGATATATGGCCTTGAGCCGTTGGTGAACCAGAATATATTAACATTTCAGTGCAACACTTTAAACACCCACTCATTATTGTTATCCGAGCAACTGCAGGATAGTTACAGGTGATGTGGTGTTTCACTCATTCCCTCCTCCAAGCATGTGCTAACAGCCCTCTGAAAGCCGTGGAGAGCTTTTATTGAGTATCGCCTTGAAAAGACCTATTGTAGGATAGAGAATGCACATCTTTGCTGCCTTTCATCAGCATCAGCTGGTCTCACAGGCCACCACGCCTGCTTTCACAGACCAGAGCCGAGTCAACTGCGTGTTTGCAGCCACCTCAATAAAGGCGTCGGTGTTCCCAACTGTTGTAAAACCATAACAAAGGCTTTACCCTAACCTCCACAGGCTGGCGACTAATCAGAGCCACCAGCGAGAAAACCAAAGCAATCAAACGTCAGTTATGACTGGGAAACAGAAGATAAAAGCCTCTGCCTGTTGCATGGATTGGGGTATTTATAATCCTACACTGTTTTCTTCTCGTCTGAATAATGTCGTTTTCACTGTTCTGCAGCACGCTGCTGCTGAGCCATGGGAGGCGGGAAATGAGTTGGAAGCAAGTCCTTTTAATTATCCTTCAAAAGCTTCCTGCACACAGCAGATGTTGGGCTGTGGGGCAGGCAGCGGAGCAGCAGGGCACCTGGACAGTGATCAGCCAGAGCAGGACTCAAATAGTTCAGCACTGAGGATGGCTCTAGATTAGAACTGAGCAGCTGAGTACTCGTGCAGATTGTATAATAGCAGACGGGCTAAACTCTGGCCACATCATCGATACTGAATAACTTCTGTTTCATCTTCCATGAATCTGCTCTTTCCACCTGATGAAACATGTGGCACATGGGGACCAAAGAGGCATGGTACCAGTGCTAGAGACGGGTATAAGCGTTGGATATTGCAGGAATAGATTTAATATGAACAAGGACAATAATATGTAGAACTGGAGGTAAAGATGTTTTATGTCTCGGACTTTGATCCACTGGGTGTCTCACAGGCTGTTAGTGCTTTCAGGTGGAAGCATCCTTTCACCGTCTAAATGGAATCCAATATCATTAAATCTAAATCACTGATACTCGATCTGCAAGGTTCTTATTGACATCTTCATGCCCTCTGATAACTCTGAATAATTTCCAGGCTGCCAGGCCTGGCTACACGTATTAATTACCTTAAATCGTGTCATGATAATTGAAAATATATCGTCTGTGGACATTTGAGGCAGCGGTGTTTACAACACAAGGAGACACTTTATTGATGACATGCACAGTCGTGATGTGAAATCTGACCTCTACGTTCAACCTTCCCTCAGGAGCGGTCGGCAGCCAGGCAGCCAGCTCCCGGGGACCAGATCAACATCTTCATCTCAGTGGTCAAGGGCACGAACGAGGAGACTGGAAACGAAGCTAATGCACTGTTTTTAATGGGAAGGAAAAGAGAGTACTGAGGGAAAATGCGTCCAGGCGCGGGGACAGCATGCTAACTCTGAGCTAACGGGGCTAATCAGGTCTCAAGGCAAACACATTTATAGATAATCCATTCTATAAACCTCTGAGCTTTTTCTGAAAACTGACTTTTATTTCCTGCCAAGCTGAAGCAAATGACACATCGATTGGTTTAATGGGGTACTGCGTCTCCACAGGGGGCTGCCTTCAAGCATTTGCAACTTAGCAGCGTCTGCAGAGTGCACCTATCGAACATGCACAAATCAGCTGCCGAGCACTCGTTCTGGAGCGGCCCCCCCATCCTTCCTGCTAGAATCCTCGGCTGGATTTTTACTAAATAAAAGACCTTTTAATCTGGAGGAAGAAGAAAAAAAATGTACATCTCCCTACATCTGAAATCCTGCCAGCTCTGAGGTTCACAGGTAAAGAATTTGTCATGCAAAAGTTAAGCCAGGAAGAAACATTTTAAGCTGCACCTACCGCGGTGCTCAGCGACGGTTAATCCATTTTCACTGGGCAGGTTTGACTTGTTGACTCAAAGAGATCGAGCTGGTTTCTTAACATGAGTGAGAGTGCCAAACATTATACCGGAACAAAGCCCGATGCTGTTAAAAAAGCAGAAATCGTGGTGCAGATATACTTTTCAAGTTCTAATCCCACACTGGTAGATAAATTCATATTTAATATCATTAAATTAATCCATTTAAAATGAGACATCGGAAAGATTAAAGAACTAAATGCTACTGTCTCACAATTATTTTACTTTTGGGTAATTTAAGATATTTAATCCATCTCCAAAACATTCAAATATTTTGTCACCATGTTTTTAAACTGAAGAGAATTCACTGTCATCTTTTAACTCTACCCAGCCGTAGCCTTTGGAGTGAACAAATAAATTCCTTTCATATTACACACATAATTATTCCCAGACACCAATAAAAGGACCCAGAAATGGCGCATACAAATGGCTGAAGGCCACTAATTGCCTCATTTCTGTGCTGTGTTATAATTAGACTAAGAATAAAGCAGAATGTGGGTTGGATTTCCACCTGCCACTACATTTCAAATAGAAAAAGAGAGATTGTGTTTCACACGCTCAACAAGTGTAACAGTTAAAGGTTCGAGTCGTGACAAATCAGTTTCATCAAGGTTTAAAATCAGTCTGCGTTTGTGAGTGAAGGGTTATCAGATAAGAAAACCTGATTGATTCAGAGACTCTGAAAGGCTGCTTTCAGCGAGCCGCCGCAGGCTCCCGATGACAAATTGAGACACGTGTTTTACCCACCCTGCTCAGAACACATGACACAGTCGCTGCTAACGATCCAGCGGCGTCTCAAAAGCCACCGGGCTTAGATTAATCTGCGAACAAACATCACCCCAAGTGCATGAAAATCAGATGTTGCAAAGCGACTGTGTCAGAGAGCAGAAGGAGCGCGACGCCAGTCATATCAAAGGCGAAGCTAAAATACTTTCTGTCGCTTCCGTTTGTGATGGTGCAACATAAATAACTGGCATAATGAATATTTTCAACACAAACTGACACCAGACTTGCTTTCAACCGGCTAAATGCTTCTTTAATGTCTCGCCCCACTGTCTTTATGTGCATGTGCATGTCAGTGCACGTGTGGTTGCAGAACCAGCCAGTCAGTCAGCAACAGTCTTCTGAAACAGCAGGGAAGTTAGCAGCAGTCAGCAGCAGTCTGTAGGTAAATCAGTCTATTACTAACACTCTGCCTGCCAGGGGCGAGTCCCCAGGGACGCTGCTGACAATGCACACACACACACACACACACACACACACACACACACACACACACACAGCCGGGCTGCTGGAGCATTCATCTATGGCTGGATAAACACACACTCACACACAACATGAGCTCAGCACACAAGCACATATGCCTGTAAATCTGCAGCGGGGCTGCAGGTGCAGACGAATAAATCATTCTCGCATTTGACTGAATAAAACAGTGGAGCCAAAATTTCACTTCCTGTTAAAAGTCGTCGTCTTCTCTGCAGGCACGTTTGTGGATCTGATCTTTCTCAAGCAACTGTAAAAATTGTTTTTGGTAAGGAAACGTTAGCTACATGTTGACAACACTTATTTTACACACACACCAGGTCGTTCTGCATCTTCAATAAAACCTGTTTGCAGATGACAGTCTTCTTTTCTCCTTGATTAAGATATGGGTGATATAATCATGAAAATGTGATTGTCTCACAGTAAAGCTATTAACAAGACTTCCAAATAAACAGAGCAATGAACTCTTCAAATGTTCCCTTTACATGAAATCTTCCTATGCAAGAGGTGACGCTAATATCAAAATTAAACATGTAACTGCTCTGACTGCACTCCGATAAATTTGGGATTACGTTTGGTGGGAGCCTCCAGCAGAGATGCCCTGGATGTCCAGGGTCTCCTGAACTGCAGTACATGGTCATCAAATCTACATGCAACGCGATACACACTGTGCAGCCAGCGCAGGAAGCCGAGGTTCCAGCAGAAAATCTACAGTCCCGATCATCATGAGAATCCATACATTAGCAACGATTGCAATTATCTGCTATTGGTCTCGTGAGCTCAATAGGCAGGACAATGTTCAGGAAGCGAAACACTGCAGCACATTTCTTAACTATGTTACCTAGAAATACCCCTTCCCTTTAATCATTGTGTGAACAGATGAAAATGAGGCCCATACTGCAATTTCCTCCACTAAGAGCGATTTCTATTTCCATCAAGGCGACAAGCGTAGCTGTCTGGCTCTCTCCCCTCAGCTTAATGCTGAATGACAGATAGTAAAAGCGAAGGAATCCTGAAGAGTCAATTTGAAGCTGGAGTGGCATTTCAAAACCCCGCTGCTAAAATGTTAGAGAGAGGGAAAGGAGGGGAAAAAAATGTTCAATCAGACGCCAAACTCGGCACTGGGAGCTCTTTCCTGCAAGAAGCAAGCGGCTTTCTCTAAGATGGTGTTCAGAGGCTGAAAATGATGATATGCCTCTCTGAGCGGCTGTTGAATGAGACCGCCACTGGCACCTTTATCAGATTGTTCACAGTGATTGAATTTGAATAATGTGTGGATGTGAGGCTGCATTTGCACACTTTATTCATTCACCCATGTGGAAGAAAGGATTTGTGTGCCTATGCATTCAAATATCTGTGAATACGGAGACACACCGTGTGTAGTTTATGTTAGGCGCTGAATTCAGTGCTTTTCAAGTTATTTGAATTTTCCCACACAAACATATCAGTTTTTAGTGATAGTTGGTCTTATCTTGTACTTTTGACTTTGAGAATAATAAAATTACTACATTTGAGATACGTGTGTGTTGAAAAAAGCAACACCTCCACATTCTGAAGGTTTAATTCCAGTTAACTCATGCTGAGGATATACTGGTCCCAGTCTCAGGAAAGAGGATGGAGAGATTTCATGAATCTCCACAATTAATGTTGGTGAAGACATTATTGTGTTTTTAAGTGTGACGGCACCAGTATGGGCAGGGCCAAACTGGGAAAGGGAAAATACCCAAAACACCTGCCGTGGATTTGTGGCTTAAATGCAACCTTGCAGGGCCACGGTGACACTTTGAGACATCTGATACTGTGACTGATCCACCGGTGTTGCAGCAGACTGCAGTTTTGGTGCCACATGCAGATGTTTCACTCCCATTAGCACTTCTGTGGAACACCAGGGCTGCAGTCGTTTGCTTTTCGATAACAATAAAATCTGTATTTTTTTTCCAGCTCTGTGTCTTCTGCTGTGTTTATAGTTATAAAAACTACAATGCAAGGTCTATCTTTCTGAAACTTGACCAAATATCGGTCACAGTTTTTCTTTTTGAGCAGCATTTTGTTTGATGATGATTCGTATGATATTTGAGTATAAAAGTCAGGCTGCAAGTTCAGAAAACAAAGCAAAAGCAGGAATCACTGCTGCTGCTGCTGCTGAATGTGTTGGGCTGTAACCCAACGCTTGACACTGGCGTTCACCCCGAGCGCTGTGGGCAGCACAGGAACTCTCCACCCCCCAGCCTCCAGCATTCCCCTCCCCTGAACTGTTGCAGCGCAGCATTGCTGTCCTGGGCCGTGTCTGCAGCAGCGTTGGACTGTGACACTCAAAACCCTGCACAGACCCGCATCTACCCCCTACCCCCGCCGTCCAGGCTGACATCAGAAAAAGAGACCGTTACGAATGAAAAAAAAAAAAAAAAAAAAAAAGTAACCGTTAGCATACATGAGCGTACAGGCACTGATGCTGGTTGTGTAATCCTGCTGCACTGGAATTTCTGCAGTGCACACACACACATGTGCATGCAGAAATACACACATGCACACACTTTGATTTTCCAAACCAAAACACATGTGGAGGGTAATACGATTACATGCTTCTCTGACAAGAAAACACGTCCTAGCTCAGCTAAAACAGCCAGGGAGAGACAGGCAAACAGTGAGAAAAAGCATCTCTCCTACACATCAGAAAACAGAAAATAAACACAGCAGCAAGGTCAAACAGCAATTTGTCACCTAGATTAAACAGATCGCGCCAGCTAGCGAACATGCAGCAGTCGTAAAGAAAAGGCTCTGGTCATATTATCCCATCTGCCATCCAAACTGGTTCTGTCAGCCTCTGACTCACATTATTTATGAGGCAAAGAGACAAACTATTGACCTCGGCTCTTTTCTCCGTAGCATCAGCTGACTCTGACAAGGATGCTCGAGGGAAGAACGCAAGATG
Source organism: Pao palembangensis (assembly GCA_015343265.1). NCBI lineage: Eukaryota > Metazoa > Chordata > Actinopteri > Tetraodontiformes > Tetraodontidae > Pao > Pao palembangensis. Next base: position 32,698,508 of record CM027081.1, on the reverse strand, counting down.
GCAGAGCCAGAGAGTACAGGGGGAAAAGTGAAGGGGGGGGGTTGCGGGGTTTCAGCAGACTGGCAGCATGAGAATGCTAATGGAGCAGACTCTGATGTGAGCTCACATCTTCACTTCTGCCCATGACGCCGCTGCAGCCAAAGGCCTAAAAACCCTCAAACGTATTCAGGCTAAATTAGCTTCAACGCTTGCCTGTGCAACTTTTTGAAGCGTAACTCACAAGAAGTGTGAGTATCATAATTATTAGGTATTTACTAGTATGAAATATGATACCAGAGTCAGTGTTCTCCTGTGTGGTTCAAAACAAGAACACGTGTCGTCGTTTAGGGATGCTTTGGGCACAGCGTGTCACAGGCACAGGTATTTCATTATCAATCATAAATTCCAGAGGGAACGCCGTCTCCATGGCAACCAGCAAACAACCATCAATTAGCAAAGCAAACTTACTGATGTCAAGTACCAGCAACACTTTAATGAGAAAAAATATTGGTGTTCTTGTGGGGAAAAAAAGGGCAGCATTTGTTTTACTCTGCAATTTTCCTGCATTACCACATGTGAAAAACACATTTCGCTACCTGCGATCGAAGCTGTAATCTCAGGGCATAACCTGCAAAGCGTGACATGAGAACAGAACTGGAAAAGGAAAATGAAAAGTCCAACATACACAGCAGTGATTGATTAGGCTATCATCTGCTACTTATCAACCGCACGGAAAAATCTATTAGGCCGCTGCGCAAAATGTGTCAAGTCAACACAACATTTCATGTTTGTGCTTTTAATTATGGTTTCACATACACCGAGCCAGCAAACCATTGTGCGTTTCAGGCGCGGACCTTTACTGAGCTCGAACAGTTTCAGATCCTGGCAAGTGAAGCCAAAACCCTGAATTCATTTATTATAAATATTTTGTATTTAATACATCCAGACTGTAAAGTGGCTCTGCGCTCTCTGAGATCACTCTCTAAAGTGCAGTCTGGAGGTGTGTTTGTGGTAAATTATCCATGAATATTTCTTTCAGTGCAACAAAGCCTGCTTAGCAACATGTGTTTGTGGTAGGTAATCGACCACCCGGATCATTTCTAAGTGAGGATTATCAGTCAAACAGACACGAGCTCGACCACTAAAACCACAAACCCACATCACCAGCATGCTTCTGCAAGGCGTTCCGATGCTAAATGATTTCTGACAGAGCTCCAGCCTGTGGGAGACAAAAGGAACACCGACAGGAACAGCAACATTCGAGGCGTCGCGGTGGCGGAAGAGGTGCGATAATGACCTGATTATGATCGAGATATCCCAGAGTAAAAAAAGGCCACAAGTGAGCATCAAGATGAAGCCTTCAATTACCCAGAACCCAACACTCTGCGTGTTGTGCTGAGTTAGCCACAGCAGATGGAACATTAAAATCACTACTGTCATGCTGTCTCCCTGGTGGTCTGGTGGTGGTTAGTATCTGGCGCTCTCACCGCCGCCGCCTGGTTTGGATTCACGGTCAGGGAATAAACTTTTCTCTCAGAAGACTCTTTCCTGTTGTGCACATGGACGTTTGTGCCTCCTGAGTTGGTAATAATAGCATCAGCTAACTTTGGCTTCTCCATGTTTACGGCACATGATCCCAGGACTCACTGCTGAAGAGCTGCTTGCTGCTTCTACATTCAACCAGTTTGCCTCTCTTTTATTTTAGCATGCACACCATTCCTCCCATCATCTCACACTTCACCTTCATCTTGACTCTGCAAGAGTTTGAGGTGACATTCAAATATATGATCACATCTCCCAGGACACACACGTTGACCTCTTATATACCCACTTAGTTAAGTGATCTGTGTTTAAACCTTACCCTAATTTAGGAGCTCAAACAGTCCCTAAAATGGTGTCGTCATTGCTAAAATCACGCTAGTTCCTGCAGTACAAAAACACCAAGAACTCCTCTAGTGAATCAGGGCCTTATGTCTGCGCAGCACACCAGCAAATTCTAATTATTTGCAGCAGTAACAACTGCACAGAGTGTGTGTCATGCCTCACACCAACCACAACATTCCAGCTCGGTGTAATTTCCTCCTAACTAGCCTTTGTCCAAAATTATTTCAGCGTTAAACAATAAACACATCATTATAAAGCACTGACGGAGGCTTGATTGGCCTCAGAGTGCCTCCTCGCTTTTATTATGATGCGTCTCCTTGTTTCCATTATTACCATCACTGCATCTGCATATTTCTTTGGCTCACCGTGTTCTCTCTGCTGATATTCCTATACGGGTGCCATTCTGTGTTATGGCTCCACAAGCTCGGGCTTGATGGCGCCAGTATTGTCCCTGCACGGCCTGCCTTCAAATTAAAGTCTGATTACCAGCAGCACGAGCAGGTACACCCAGGGATGTTTGTCTGTCTGGAGACTGCAGAGATCCACATCACACATGGTCTCCAGTTTCAGTCTGCGTCTGATGTGGACCATTACGTAGTAGCAGCGACGAGGACACAACTCATTTCAACCCATCTGAAGTCTGAAGCTCCAGTGTGTGATAAATGATGGTGCTGTGCTGCCTGTGTTACCTCATTACCTCTTACATGTCACTGTTAATCTGTGAACGTGCTTCAGGCTTGAGCTAAACGCTGCTTGTCTCTCCAAGAAGACGCTAGCAGGCAGTCGGGGGTAAAGGGTAGAGGTTCCTGACAAATGTTGCCTAGTCTTAAACAGCATTTTTGCTGCTAATCTTTTTAGCAGAACTGCAATGTCATTAAGTGGTTTTTTTTTTTGTCCAATTCTTACAGTTCAGCAATTAATTTCAAGCTGAAACAATGGCTGGCCTCCTAAGCACATCAGCATTGTGTAATCTAGCCTCAGTGTGCAGCTGAATGAGGTTAACTTGCTTGTTTAGTGGTGCAACAATATCCATAGTCAATGCCACAAGAATTGTCGGTAACAGACCGCCTTTCCCACAAGTCTCGACTTTGCCGGGGGAGATAAACTTATTAGGAACGATTTATCCATTGAAGTGTCTCTCATTTCACCTTCTAGACTTAGCAGAAAGCTTAGCCGTAGTTTGCGATGGAGTCAGATAAGTGTGCTACACCCTGATGAGCCAAATGAGAAAGGATAGGCACTGTTCGTTTCTCTGCTAGCAGCGCTGCGACTCAGCGAGAGAGAATCAGCAGTTCAACATGTTTGAATAAATGTCTTCAGGCACCTCGTCTCTATTGAAGCCGAGCTCACACGCTCTCGGCGCAGGATTGCTTTCTATTCAGATTCACTCAGAATCACCATTAACAAAGACTCCATTACTGGCTCCGCCGTGGAAGAGAAATCCGTTCAAAGCTCTTCCCCATCCCTTTACCGTGAGCTACAAGAGCATCAGCAGCGAGCTGAAGCGGTGTGTGTGCATGTGCGTGCGTGCGAGAACCTTGCTACAGTCAGGATGTCTGCTTTTAGCCAGCCCATGTCGGCTGATTAACTCTGACAGGCTGCCTCTCAGACCCTCCACAAACGCGGGCGAGTAAAGAAAGCAGGCGTTTCCACCACAGCAGGGGCCACATCTTATTTAACATTAGCACCGTCTCTGAAATCACTCACACAGCCGCTTCCATCTTTGTTTTAATAACACAATTCGTTTGAGGCCCAGCTAAAATGCTGCCTGATGAATCGATCAACTGTTTGTGATTCTTGCAACAAGCAGAGCCGAGCTGGAAAGAGACAGTTTTCTGTGTTTACAGCCGGACAGAACTGACAAATCCAGCAATCACTTCACATACTGAACGACCCAGCCTCTCTGGGGTTTTTATCACAAAGAGAGATGATTTTGGGGAGGGGAAGTTTCATGCATAAAGCATAAAGAATTATCTGCTTCAGTGAGAATCATGTGCCGTGTTTATTTTTAAAGGACTGACAGCGCTCGGTAATATCCGCCCGACTTGTTCCAGCATCTGTATAATTATCTAATGTCAGTGAGAGTGAACTCATTAAAGAGATGTAAAAGAGCCCCGGTGTTTCCTGGAAATCTCAGCACTCAGCCAGTGATTTTTCCCTGCAAATCCTTCCATATAATGTTCGGAAAGAGCAGAAACAATGTTTGAACCTCCCACTGAGACGGCCTTTTAGCAGTTTGGAAACATTATTCAACGAGCTTTTCATCAATGTTTCCAACACGATTTCAGTGGGAACAAACTCAAGGCTGGGGTCCGAGGCTGCACAAAACAGTGCAGGCCATCGCGGCACGCCATTACCCTGAATAAATCTCTGTCATCCGCGCTGAAAATGAACTTCTAAATGCAACAACAGTGAGCAAGAGAGAGCTAAAATCTGTGGATTTCAGTCAAGTGACACACGAGGATCCCATTAGATTAAAGGCTTCCCGCAGCCAGCTGCTGAATTCAGTTCTGCAGACACGATTATTGGGAAGAGGTCACCGTGAGTCCACCAATCTGAGTCATTTCAACGATAAAGTGCAACGGCACATTTCCAAACGTATGAAATGGAGAATGAAAATGTTGACAGTAACAATAACGGAGGAGTCCAAGAGCCTGAACCTGCTGCTTTCTGACAAATAGCGTGAGTGTGCTTTGACCACAAACACTCCTGCAGCTAACACATCTCAGCTCCAGCTGCTGGAGGGATCCTGACGCTCCACTTAGGTCACATAAATCTAGTGCTGCTGCACACAAACATGCATGAACCCTAAATCTCAAATGATGCAAGGCTCCACCTCCGCCTGGATCCGTACAGGATCTTTGATGATAAGAGACCAAACAGCGTCTGGCCTTGGTTTTAACATTCCTGCCTGCAGCTTCAGAGGCTGTAAGAGGCCTCCAGAGGTATGTGACCCTGTTATATTTATCAGCTTCAGAGCTGATAAGGATAATGCCACGGGCTACAAAAAAATGACTGGCAGCTACTAGAAACACAAGCCTGTCCAACCTGTCATAAAACAGGGCTTTAGCAGGGAGGGAGAAGATCAAGAGTTTAAAGCCCAAAGTACAAGTGGTTGCTTTGGAGCGCTACTCTGTTTCTGACAGCAGAGAACAACAGATGAACGCTCTCTCCTTAAGTGCTGTTGCTAGTTCATTGATTGAACCACTGACTTACTAATTAATTGTACTTCTGGTTGGATTAACTTGTGGTCACATGTCAACAACCCCAAACACCAGCCCCCCTCCACTGGAGTAGCCCACCCTGTCTGTTACGTGTCGTACCTTTTGTATTATTGTGCAAATTGAAACGCCAAGGAGAGCGATTCACATACACCTAGTGACGTGCAGGGGTGTGTAGTGGGAAGGGGTAGGGATGGAGGCATCCCCCCTCTCCCTGTCTTGGCAAGCGGGAAGGGGAAATATGATTATCCAGTAGGGGAATTGTTTCATCAACACCTGGAGCAGATAAATGAAAATAGGAGGATTTATGTACTGAGAACAAGCTTACTTCTGCTGCCAGGAAGCAATTAAGCAGGAAGCTGCAAAAACTACCCCCCAACCCCACAAACACACACACACACACACACACACTCAGACACACACACACACATGCTTGCGTCACGCCAGTACTGCATACAGGGAATTAATAGCTAGCCTTGGGGAAGGCCGAATGAAAGACAGGGGAGGTATTTATTCCTGCAAAGTGTCCCATTAACAGCTGATAACAACAAGTGTGTATGGTCTGGAGGCCTGAGTTGACTCTGTGCTGGCTGCTTTCTTATCTTTGCACCATCGGGCAGTAAATACAGCTCCTAAGACATAAGTGCTGTAAAAGTTATGGAACATTTTTTTTTAATCGTAAAGGAAAATGTCTGGATACCTTACACTGATAATAAATACTGCACGGCCTGGCCTTCCATCTCAAGTATCCAGGTCAGTTAGGGAACAGCTATAAAAATCACTTAAAATAATGACCTCATTAAAAACAGATTTTTTTTTTTTAATTCAAAGCTGACAAGTCAGTTTAGCTCTGCGTGCTGCTTAAAATGGCGTTCGGTGTTTGTAGAGTTGCAATGATACTGAATTTTATGCTGACGGAATTATCGCATCTGCCCTACAGCAGGCATGAAAAGCATTTACTGACTGCATACAACCACAGAGGTCTCAGTGGCAGATGTGTGCATACATCACCTACAGGGCAAGAAAAAGCAGCCGGAGTACAGGGATTGATGGGGACGGAAGCCGGAGCAGACAGCCTGTGATGGCAGCCGACTGTGGCACTTCTGTCATCGCGTCTCACCGCGGATGACAGAGTTTGTCTCGTCCTCGCGGGATTCTCCGCAGCACCCACTTCAGATAGATCCCGTTTACTTAAGATGCAGCAGCACAGACGAGTTCCGATCTGCTACACGGACACGAACACACAGATGTGAGTGTGACCCAGATCAGGTTCTGGTTTACTTTTCCACTGAACCTCCAAACATGATCAATCATCTGAGAACACTAAATAGCAATTACATTTTTTGTATTTAATATACAGTAAAATGACAACTTCTTTGCACATAAATTATCCAATCACAGAAATAAATGTGGGAGAATCATCTTTCTGAAGTGATTAGGTTTACGAATATGAAGTGATTACCTCCACCCTGGCTGTCTCAGGTAGAGTTGTAGAGCGCTAAATCAAATGTAATTTTACAGAGAATTAAAAGCATTATGGGACTCTCTTCTTACAAACAAATGTACTTTCATATCATGGATTCACATTCATCTAAAGTTCACGTTCCAAATGATATTTAGAGCCAGGATAAGACCAAAACAAGCAAATCCATCCTCAGCTAGTTCACATTTGTAGGGTTAGGGTTAGGGTATGGAAGGTCTGCAAGATGCTCCGTTACAACATGAACACAGACTGAGTGAGTTAGCCTGATCCAGAGTCGTCCGGCAGATGTCATCCACAAAATAATATGAGCAGCAGTGGCAGCGATCGAGAGAAATTCCAGATTGCATAACCACTCTCTTATCTAAGCTCCATTATCTTGGCCTCAGTTAGCTCTACTGTTGCCAAAGCTATCACATAAAAAAAAAAAAAATGAAAGTCCTTATTTGGCTTTGCCTTCACCCGCCACATAAAACCCAAAGAAAAGGCTAAACGCTCCAAATACAATTAGCGCAATGACAAACAATGAAGCTGTAATGAATTGAGCTAAAACATCTCCGGATCTCCAGACTGGGAGCCGGGTGCTGAGCAATTATTGCCAGCGTTACTTAGCCTGTAAAGACTATTCCCCTCAGAGCTGGTGTTGGTAGCGAGTGTTGCTAACAGAAGGCCGTGTCAACAACTGTTAACGCTAATTGCTTTCACACTAAGAGCTATCTATTAGGAAAACATGCAGCAGGACGGGGCAATGTCAGGACTGCATGACTCATGCCTTTAAAAGGCAGGCGCTCCTGAAATTCCTGCCCACATGGGCCGAACGCTCGTCTGGGCAAAAGCATCATGCTAAATTAGCCCTTGGCCTGCACAGATTTAACATCAGAGTGTCCAAACTCTGGAAGAGAGTTAAATGTTGCATCCTGGAGTGTCTCAGATGTCCTTTGGTGTTATTCAAGTGACTGACTTTGTAAAACAACATGTATGCGGCGCTGGGATGACCGCTGAAAAGGCAGCAAATGATCCAATTAGCAGATCTCTGTGGGGACGCTGAATAATCCGAGCATGAATAAGCAATTCTGTACACCCTGTGTGACAAAAACAGCATTTAAACAATCCAGACTGTGTATTTCACGGATTTGTTTGTAGCAATTAAGTTGATTTTTGTGCTTGAACCACTGTTTTTAGTGATGAATCACATTTGATTATTTTTTTTAAATAAAGTTAAACAATTCGCTGCAACTGCCACTTAATGTCCTGCTAATTACTGTAATAACTAACATCAAGTTTGTTTAACTGATTTCATTAAAAATGTGAACATGGTTTCATTAGTTAAGTGTGTAGGTTAGAGGAAAGCTCGTTCAAATTTTGTGTCATTTCACTTATTCTCAATCAAATTTCGGTAAGCTAAGAAACGTAAATGGAAAGAGGCAGAGTATTTCTCACAATAGCTGCCTGGCTCAAGCCTTCTCTGCCTGGGAAAATAATTAGGCAAAGTTACATGCGAAGCCAAGCCGTTTATTGTGAAGTGTTCACCTCGGCTCGAGTGGCGGATTGTTACAAGCAGAGTTATTACTTTCCCTAACACATACGTGACTCAATAAGACCAGTCAATGGACCTTTGCATTAAATGAGTCTTGCAAGGCTGGAAAAAATGACTGTGCTCTACTTCATCAAAAGCCTGGAACAGGGTTTGGAGTGATGTGAAGGTTGAAGGAAGCCAGGCATTCAGAGCTCGCTGTCAGTGAAGGACGCAGCTGAAAAGGAAAACAGCCATTACCTAATGAGCCACTTAAAGGTTGCCCTCTCTATTTAGGTTTCCTTATTTTTATTGTAAATCCTTCACAGGCCTCGTTTGCGGCCAAGAGCGCCATTATTCATTCACCAAAATCAGAGGGCTGGAAAAAGCCTCAACGCACGACAAATATGGTGACTATAAAGTTTAATCCAAAGATGATCTTTTTCTCAAACTGCTTGTGTGAAATGTCCTTTGTTAAATGTGTTTAGCGACACACTCTGTATCTAGAGTCTGCAGAAGCGCGGACGAGTCAGCGGTGGCGTGATTACCGCAGAGAAATGACGAAGAGCGGAGACGGCATCTTAACAACAGCGTAATTACATCCTGTCATTCACAGCGATGAAAACACTGAAGCAGGAGGACGGGAGACAGCCCAACAGGAAACAGATATACGTGTCACACGTGTTCTTAAGCACCACATCAGAAGTATCAGCTCTGCTTGTGCTAGCGTTAGCATCCATACAGGCTTTCTAATACCGTTAGGATGAACTCGTTAAGCTCTCTAAATCGGTTAAGATTAGTTAGATGCTGCTTGTTGATCCTGCTTCTACGTCTAGATGTCAACATGAGTTAGTTACGTGACACTTTCTCACAGAGGACGCAACGGTAATTCTCAGCTTCACGTGGACGCCGGGTCTGGAGCGTTACAGGAGAACCTTCAGCGGTCGATGGCTGGAGAACGTTACCACAGCCCGGAGGGAACCATCGTGATGCACGGACGCCATCACTGGAGAGGATGGAGAGCAACGGCGAAAGGAGGCAATTCTGCAGCCTCACCGTGAAAACACAATCTCTTCCTCCAGTTGGAGCTTGTGTCGCAGCCGTGTCTGCACTTGTATCGCACATTCACACAGCCGATCATGTGCAACCGTCTTATCTCGCAGCATCAAAGAAGCCAGAACTGTACTTCTTGAATGACGACTTTGTTGTTTTCACGTTGCTCTGGGGATTTTGCATTTCATCATTTTTTCAGTCTTGAAAGACAGAGAAGACAACTTTTACTGGATTAAACACTAGCTGTTAATGTGCCTGTGACAGCTCTCCCTCGGTCACACACTGTTTTCATTATGAGCATATATCCCGCAGGTAAATGCAAAGAGGCGTAATGTTTGGATGTCATCACTCGACGTAGTCACCTGCACAAAGCAGCGCTAAAAGGGAGTGCGTGGTGCTGCAGCGGGGCGGCCGCGGTTACTTTAGAAGCGAAACTCGCTTCTCGGCTTTACGGCCTCCATGAAAAACAAAAACACATACTTCTGCCTGGAATGTTGCTGGCGTCTCTCCAGGCACCAGCTGGGAAAATATGAGTGGGGACAGTGGAGAAGCAACTCTGAGCTTCCCTCGCTACAACGTCCCTCCGTCTGGGTCACAGGCTGCGTTTACGGAGCGAGCGTCATGTTTGGAAATTTCTGCGGGATTAAGAGTGGGACTCTGGAGCTCAACGGGGGCTTCTGGAAACGCGAAGCCTGTTTCTGTCTGACATTTACTGCTGTAATATCACCAAATCAGCCGGACATGCTGTAAGTCTCCATTTGAGGGGAATTTTAAAACTCACGCTGTGAAATGAAAAAGCCAAACAAATCTGGAAATTCACATTAAAGCAGATGAACAGAGGGATTGTGGATTAATAACAGGGGATTTGCCACTCTGACACCACTCATACAGCAAATGGAGCGAATCAAACGTCTTATTAATGCTGCGGCAGACGGATAATTGTGTCATTTTGTCATCCGCTCACTGGTTGGATGGGATTAAGCCACTGGAGGTAATTGTTTTACAGCATGTTTGTCAGGTGAAAATCTGGATTTGGAATCTTTAAAACAAGACATTTCCAGTGGTTCTGACAATCAGAGTTGAGCACGCTCCAACATCTGCACAGATGTGTTTGGAAAGTTGATTTATGCAGGTAACTAAGCGGCTTTCATGGCAGTAATGGAGGGGGGGATTCCAAACCTATAAACGTGGCGCAATCAAACGCAAGCCGTGGCTACAAACTGCTTTGGCCGTAGTGGGCCAGGTTACAGGTGCGAGTGCGTCCACGGTGCAGCTTAAGCCTTCTTGATCCCATCAGCATGGAGCTGCAATGTCAACAGCACCGAGCAGCTGATTGTGATTAGAGGCCGAAAAGGCTGTTGGAGAGACCCATCACCGCTGAGCAGCAGCGTCAGTCAGCCCAAAGGTGACGGGGAATTTAAGAAACATGAAGTGCTGGAAAGGGATTAGCTGCGGATTAAAAGAAATAACACAGAGGAAATATTAGCGTGCTAGCCATGTGGGCTGGAGGACGGGACACCGACACTGGCAGAATGCTAATAAGACATTTGCCTGACTGCACGCCACCATGCTCAGTAACTTGAAACAGGGTTGAGCGAGGACGACCAGAGCATGATGCAGAAGGTCAAGGCCTTTTCCTGGCTCACGTCACCATGTCCTCCTTATAATTGATGAGCAATTAGCGCAGGTGGTGTCGGTCATGAGCTCCGCTCAAGCAAACAGTAAATGGATGAAAGCGCAGGTCGTGACCGGGTTGAACACACACATTTTACGCTTACATGGTAAAAAAAAAAAAAAACAAAACACACAGTTACTGTGGTCACTTACAGGAAATGAAACGTGCGGGCAGCCGGTAGATTGCAGGACAAAGCACCGGAAAACAACATGTGTGCCCACCCCCTCATCTATTTGTACCAGATCCTCCAACATTCTTTTAATAAGCGCAGGCCATTTGCATGCAAATCACACCAATTACCAGCCAGTATCGGGCATGTGAGCATCAGCGCACACAGAGCTGTATCATGCCTCATTTGCTCAGCCTTCAAACAGAAGCTCCTGTGTGGACCACGTCTCCCTCCGCCGTCCTTCAGTGAGGATTTAACACTTCAGAAGAAGAGAAATTTTCCTCCTCCTCGAAAACAGACATTGGGTAATTGTCTAAATTGTCTTCCCCGACACAAATAGGTGGATTTCACTGACAGAGAGCGTCGGAGTGCAGCTGTTTTGGTTGACAAACGTGAAGCGGCAACATTACAAGATCGCCGCATCGTTCCTACAAGTCAGGAGGGCAGAGCGGGGGCAACGCCGGCGGGGCGCGTGTCGCTGCTGTGACTTCCTCCGTGTCTCTCGCTGTCAGCGGCTGACAGATGTGGAAGGTCTCACACACACACACAAACCATCCGTGAAGACCATGGGTATGAGCGCCATCAGAGCTGATCCCAGTTACATGATCACATGCTACAGTTATTCTAGTGCAGCCTTTTATAGTCCCATCCTTGAAATTGCACATAGGAAGTTGTACATTTTTACTCCATAGTGAATGCATAATGATCTTTTTCCCCAACAAAAGCGATCTGTCATGCTCCTCACAACAACACAACAGTTCTTCATGGATGAGGTCGACACACGCTTCACCGCGACGCCCTTTCGCTTGCTTCCAAATCCTCTCTGAACACCATCAAGGGCTCAGCTAAGTGGAATAGCATTATGTAGCTGTGACCTAGCAGGTAAAAGCTGTTAACAGATGACAGATTCACCTCCATCGTAGCTATGAGATTGCCTGACTGGTTTGGACGGCGGGCGGCTGTGTTTGCTGCAAAACCTGCTTTCAACCATTATTGTGACTAAGCACAGCGTAGGAGGCGAGAGTCAATCATGACTGATTAATACCGCGGCTAAGCCTGCATGGGAGGCTGTTGCTGAAAGGAGGTGGCCTGGGTAATGATCCATCCAGTTTCCAATGAGGTCATCACCCCCAAAAAACACAGACATCAGCGGCGTGCAGCACAGTGGCGGGGTTTATGGACGCTTTTAAATGCAGAAGCGTCGCCTTTCTAAGCTATAAAAACAGGAAGTCCCAGAGGAACAATGTTTTATTTGTCATTTGGTGGGTAATGAAATGGAGATAAGAGGGTGTCACAAGAGAACGGCTTCCTGAGATCACTCCACTGACATCAGACCTGCCACCGAAGCTGAGGTATCAGCACATGTTCTATCAGTCTTTGACGGATGAACGGAGCAAATAGCAGTTTATCAAAGAGCAAAATGTCAACAGTGCAACTGTGACACAGCAGCACCTGTTTGTTTTCCTCAACGGGCCAAACGCCACCAGTAATTCCTGTAAGATCTCAACGGCACAGCCTTGCACTTGTAATACACTCTGCAAACACAGCCGAGTGCTGCAGCAGATCTCCAGACACCCTCACATCAAGGACTCAACACACACACACACACGCACACACACACACACGCACACGCACACACACCAGGAACAGGAAGCTGTCAACATGCAGAACCACATCACAGGTTTGACCATGGACATGATCCCTGGACTCTGTCTCTGATCAGACATTTTTGTTCCAGAACAGCCATCACTGACTGACTGACTGACTGACTGACTGCATGCTTGAATGAAGGAGGATTTTGAACAGCACTTGAACGCAGCACACTCATATATACAGTATAAAAGCTATATGAACAGGTAAAGACGCAGCTCTTCCTCACCTCCAGACGATCCAGGCTGGTGAAACTGGTAATAGCAAATCCATCAATGATGTCCTCCTCCTGCGAGCTGGACTCCCGTCTCTTCCGTCGGGGGGGACGCGGAGCTCTGGCGGCGGCTGCGGGGTGCGGCGCCTTTTTACCGGGCAGGGAGGCGGCGTCCCTCCCCGGACTGTGTCCCTCCCTGTCGGAGCAGGAGGAGTTGGGGTCGGGGCTGCGGACGTCTCTGCTTCCTGCCTCACGCAACCTCCGCACCCGCTTGGACCGGCATCTCCGACCTTGCTTCAGTTTCCCATCCATGATGTCTTGCAGTGTCAAAATTTAGATTTGTTTAAAAAAAAAAAAAAAAAAAAAAAAATTAAAATAACTCCACACGGTGGGTGCTCCGATGGACGCTCGCTGCACCGCGTAATAACAGCTAACACGCGCGCGCGCACGCACACACACACACACACACAGTGGACCGAGGAGAATTACAGGCTGCGCTATAACGCGATAGCACTGTGTGCGCGTAAATACCAACGCTAATACAGCCTTAAAACACTCAATGACCTTGAGTACAAACCTCTCCAATCTCCACCGCGATAAGCAAATGTTCAAGTATCCCACTCAGGCGGCGGAGAGCGGATCCACACGCTGGGATCGGTCACGAATCCGCGCCGTGTCGACGCGGTTCCCGTTAAAGCAGGTGCAAAACGACCAAACAGTTGCAGAAAAACGCATTACAGCCGCTTCGCAACTTTTGTTGCATCGGAATAATAACACGCAGCGTCGCAGCCGGAGCCTGCAGCTCACCGCAGCCAGCGCAGAGCAATCATGTCGCTGCCCGTTGTTGTTTTCCACCAGCCCGATCCATGATCCGCGGGTGTCAAACCAAAGAATCCGGAGAACTATCCGTCCGAAAAGACGCGGCGCCTGGCGATAAAGTGTCGACTGCGGCGGTCGGAGGAGTGTGTAATCCCGTCCGAGTTTTAAGCCATAATTCCAGAGCCGTGCGCTTCAGGGGTCAGGGAAGTCTACTTGTGCGCAATATTTCCCTAAAGGATCCGAACCAGCCCAGCAGGACAAGCATCCAGTGTGGAACCAAACTCCATGAGGCGGCGAAGCGAAGCGGTCTATTCCAGTTTAGATCATGTTGAGTTTGCCCATAAATCCACTCGAGCAGCGTCCCTTCGGCTACTCGCCTGATCCGCGCTTCGTGCTATTTTCTGTTCGCATAAGAAGGCTTTGATAAGTGTCCTTAAAGCGACAGGAGTGATTAAAATCTCCTCTCCCTCCCTCTAATTCCCCTTCATCCGAAATTAAGACACAGCCGAGTTTCACAGAGCCCACATCACTGACGTATTTCCGCCATCTCTGGTTTACAGTGCGCCAGGCAGGCTGGGGGTGGCGAGGACTCACTCCTCACTGTTTGACACACTTTGTCACGAACTGTTTTAGTCTGCTGTGACATCATGCACACGACTGACATTTTTGGCAGGCGCGCGCGCGCGCACACGCTCGCCGTTGGGATTTGACAACTTCTCCATTGTGTGGTCGTCTCTTCCCCGGTCATGTGAGCTCACTTGCTCAAACACAAAGAGGAACCTCGCATTTCATTCTCCAACTATGTAGAACCTTTGTGAAATTCGTGGTTCCACACTTTCTGCACAAACTTTCCCATTTCCCTGCAGCGGCTGCGGGGTGTTTCCTGAATCCCTGGGGTGGGGACTCCCTCCCAGTGGTCCTACTGGGAGTTCCATGGAATCCCCTGGAGACGACCAACACACACCTAATGCTCTGCTTTATATCAGCAACCAGCACGATAAAACACATCATCTTCCACCTACACAATAAAAAAATGTAAATCTACTGTATTAAAAATGCCCCAGATGGAAAATTAACACCGTCATCTCTACCACTTTAGCTCTGTTATGAAGATACATTCAACTAGCACGCTCACATGACATAACTGAAGGGACTAATGAGCTGTTCGGTGCATCTTGACGCATCGCAGGACCTCGGGGCCGCTGCTGATGCATTCTGTAGTAAAACATGATTCAAAGGTGCCATTAAAGCGGCAAGAAACATGGCTGCCGGTCATGTAGGTGCTATGAAAATATTGACTATTTGCATCTCAGATGTGCTGATGGAAAGATCAGTGTTGATAATCTGGATATAAAGAATTCATTATCAAAGGCTTGCTGGTGATTACATCACACGTACGCATCCACACTGGAGAAAGGCAAAACTGTGACATTAGATCAGTACAGTTATGGATCTGAGACATTAAAGCTGCATGAGCTGGGGTCTAATATTTAGTTTGGGAAGTTGAATTCCGTCAACCTTCTTCCTTAATATAAACAATCAGGCAAAGCATGGAAATGTAAAAACTCTCTTTATGTAAATGGGGCGGCTGCAGGGACAACCGTGCAGGTGATTAAAGCAGAGTCCGAGTGAAGAACGCTCCTGTTAAACTCTGCTGTGCCGGGTCGCTAGGTGGAATCTACACAGATATCAAAGATGCTCATGGCGGAGTGTAACTGCATTTTACATTTACATTTCAGCTTCTGTCCAGAACGACTGATAGCGAGAGACACAATCAATGCAACCCGAAACCTGTGTGAACGAGTGTCCTCGTGTGCTCTCCAAGCAGAAAACGAAAAGAACGGCGAGCGCATTCTTCCACGTCGCCTGTATGTTCCTTTGGAGGACAATAACCACACGAGCAGCACATCAGTCTTTGAACAAATGGACCCTGTGGGAGCCGGAGACACTATCGTCTCTAGGTTGCTTTAACCTTTGGAACTTGTGAAAATACCCTCTCTGTTTGAGCAGCTTTGCAGGAGCTAATTCAGTAAGGAGATTAAAAATGGGGGGACAGGTATGGCGAGAGGGCCGTGGAGGAGAGGAAAGAGATTACCGCTGTTTCTTCCATGCTACTATTTGCTGTGAGCTTAATCCAAGGCTCCAGACTCTGAGCTCCCGCATCGCCATCATTCAGACACTTGTCTCTTTGAAATGTTCAGCCCAGGCAGTCCCCGAAGCCAAAAAGAAGAGGCCGCTGCATTTTTCTCATGGTTAAACGATGGGATTGTTTTTAAGCTGCTGTGATAAACATCCATTTGATGCCACCTGGTTAAAGTGGGGTTTTTTCCAGGCTGCGATAGCTCATAGGTGGGACTGGGCGATAAGGCATCTGAAGCAGGCCGTGGAAGAGGAGCCTCTCTCCTGCAGCTCACACTGAATCCTTTGTGAAGAATGGATCTCCGCAAAAATCAATGAGCCCAGATTTCACACTGGAACATTAGACAGCTGTAAAGCACAGAATCCTGCACCGCTGCAAAGAAAATAAACTCAGCTGCCGTTACAACACAATTTGTGCACAGTCAGTAGATTAGAGGTACGTGGGATCAATGCACAAGCCACCCTGCTGCTTTTTTCTGGGGTTTTAACGGTTTCAAAGATGGAGTTTAAGGATATTGGACAAGATGAGAAGGTGCTGGAGGAAAATCTTTGAAGTACCTCAGTAATCATTGATGCAAATATCAAGGTGGAAGCCAGGCCTCATGCACATCCAGTCAGACGAGTTACATAATCTGGCAGACAGTGAATGCAGGTTTTAAAGTCACGGATTTTCCTCAGGTAGACACAGAAGGACTGTCGTGTAATAACAGTGGCCCTTCCTCCATCACTTCTCTCTCAAGCGGCCCCAGGCATTATTAAACGCTCACCGCAGTTCGGTCTGGAGGTTTTATTTAATTTTCTTTGACGCGCACGTGGGTCTGACCAGATTCAACTTGATCTTAAAAAATGGACTGTCATTAAATCTTGTGCTCTACATTAATTCTGCGCCCAGAGAAAAGCTTAGCCATCCATCAGAGACAAACGTCAATTTGGATGATGTGCAAATGAAGACTGAACAAGGGTTAGAGTTAGCATTATTATGGCATGTGCAAGTATAATCTGTCAAACTGAAACATGAGAAAACCTGTCGGACCTGGCCGTAAATTACACCTACCTCAGACTGTACCCAGTGAAAAGGGCATTTTACTATCTGTGCAGATAATGTTTAAGTGCAGTGTGAAAGAGTGTTTCCGGTATTAAGCAGCTACACTGATCAGTCCAAACACAAAAGAAGTCGTCGTTAGTGGAGCGCACAGTAGAAAACTGGACACAGAGCATCCTGTAGTTTCTACAGCAACATGACAGGGTGCACCCTGAATGACCCGCCATCTTATCGCAGGAAATTTACCATCCCTGCTTCCCTGCAGCGCCCTCTACCTCTGCTGTCAAACTAGCTGCAAAAAAGAGAGCAGATTTAATCATGAGATTAGCTTTTTGGCTAATTATCTCTATTAAATAATGGCCGATATGTTGGAGACAGGCAGCAAAGGCAGCCTGCTGCTCTGACTCTGGCGTTGCCGGATTCTAATTGAGACATGTTGCATTGCCGTCTTAGCTGTTGCTGAGGGATTACTCTGAGGGGAAACAGAAGTCGGTAGCTGTAGGCCTATAGGGCTATCAGCTGCCTCTGTGGCAAACCATAGAATATATCTATAATTCACCCATTTGGTGGCGATTTACAGGCAGAGTCAACAGGAGGCCTGGGGCAAAGAGCTCTTTCCCTCTCAGGAAACCGTGGTTGGCTGCACAAATCTTAGGCCAGGCCCTACAATGCAACGCATAAAAAATTAACCTGAACGCTCCGCAGACACGGTTTACACGTCCTCCCCGCCCCAGAGCCTCCTCTCACACACTCCCTTCATCTGCTGCCTTATTCCGTCTTCTCAGCCTTTTGTCCCGACTCCCTCTCTATCTGGCGAGCACGTTATCTGCACAGCGAGTGTTGTTTGGATCCGTCAGAGGAGAAAGTGCTGAGTGTCTTTTCTTCAAAGACAACAGCTGCTGGTTTCATGTTGAGCACAGACAAGTATTTATAGTCGAAGCGTCCTGGAACAAGCAGATATTGCACGTGTAATGTAAACACATAATGAGTCCTTTCAAGGCTGAAAGTCAGATGGAAGTCACAGACTGAAACACGGAAGGCAACAATGGCTTTGGTGAAGAAGCTGATTGCGAGCGCGGTGAGGTGTCAATAATTTAACAGAGTAGGCTGTAAATCTAAGTGCCTTTGGATATTTGCTACCTCTGGGGAACAAAGTTTAATCAAACAGAGAGACTAGCCTCTGAGCTGAATCTATTGGCAGCCCTCAAAAAAAGGTTGCACAGTTTTTATTACAGGCATCATTCAAGGCCAAATTAGCTATCTGACCTGCTATTTTAGAGAAATAAATGGAACCGAGAGATTGATGTGGATAAATGCCACCTTAAATGCCATCATAAAAAGCTGTGTTTCTCTGAGTTACTGCGGGTCGGGGGGATACGTTCCCGTTACAATCCTTTTTTTCCTCCCTCGGAAGATCCCTCGCTGAAGAATTCCCTTGTTTGGTTGCAGGCATTGCCCGACATTTTGAGAGAAAGGTTGTAATGGTTTTTATTGATCCTCGATGCCCAGCGTCCCCCTCGAGCCGGAGCAACAATGCCTTCTGCTCCTTCAAATAGCATCAGCAAATGTTGTGACAGCAGAGCTGTTGAGGAGACAAAGGTAGTCGATATTCCTCAACAACTGTGCTCCAGTTTCCAACAGCTGGTGAAGGCTGCGACGATGATACGTCTTTTGTCGTTATCTAATTTTGCGTTAAAGGCACAGGAAAAGAAAAGATTAAGATGTTTGTTATGAAATCTAGTAATCCAACAGGCTTCACCCTGGCTGGAGCCTATAGGTCATTTCATCAAATACTTTGGTTAATTAAAAGCCTGTTTGCTCAAAGGTCACTGCATGCCTTCAAGGAAAATTGAGCGGATTATGTAAAGTATTCATTTTTAAAGTACTTTGTAATGTGTTTAGCAGGATTTGCATGACATTGCTGTGTGATTAGAGCCAGGAGCGAAATGTGGCTGAGACAAGTGAGGAAGAAGGTTTGAATTACTGAGATCACTTCGATAGGAGCATCAGGAGGTGCTGAGGGCTAGCCCATCACTGCCAACGCACATCACACAGGAAATCTAAAAGTACTCCCGAATGGTCGCCCTGCAGCCGGATCTGGCGCCCCCGAAGCCCCCTGAGCTGCAGTGATCAGGTCTACAAGCACACGCGACAGTTTACAAGTGGCAGCTTTTCCAACCGCGTTAGCACCGAAGATGCTTTCTCACTGGCTCTCGACGGGCTGACATAATATGACAAAACTGTCACAGTGGAGGGCTGCCCCCATCGGGGACCTGGCTCGTTAAGAAAAAAGGGAGCGAGGCACACCAAAGGAAAGTAACAGAAAGAGAGCGAGAGATGCTTCTCGCTCTCCAGATCTCCCACAGAATAATGAGCACAATGTTAACAGAAAGAGTAAACGCAGCAGGCAGAATAAACAGACTGACAGCAGGCAACAGCGACGACATAGTACACACGTCTGGCTGATTGTACAGAATCTCTGTGGATGAAGAGCTGCTTAGAGGGGTTTCACAACAACACTTTTAGTTTTAAAGGCCATTGTTGACCCTTGAAGCCCCCCCCCCCGACATGTTTACTTTGCCATTATACAGCATCTCTAATAACATTACCATCCGTGACCTTGTGCCTTCAATAGCATCAGACCTTTGCCATGCATGCCAGTAACCAACATTACAGCTAAATAACCAACGCTACAGCTAAACAACCAACGCTACAGCTAAACAACCAACGCCACAGCTAACTAACCAACACCAAGTCTAAAAAGCTCACGCTACGGCTATAAAACTAACACTGGCCTCGCTTGTGCCCATTACTGAGGCCAAGTTAAATACAATCTGAACACGTTTTTTAGCACCTTTCTGGTTTGTTGAGGTGATCGTTGTCATGGAAGCACACCAAAAATGATTTCACACAGTTAGTCAAGTTTCTTAGACGAGTGAGTGGAGGAAGAATCAGGAATTTTGTATTACACACAAACTTGCCACAGATAAAATATTCATTTAAACAGTCAGTTTTCATTTATGACACGCATTGACGTCCTCTTACAGTACATCTGTATTTAAAAAAAATAAAAAAAAACATGACAGGGAAAGCCCGTGAGTGCTTTCATTTTGAGCGCTGCTGGTACAGGTTACCGCCAGTGTTAATACAGTCTGTACGTTCAAAGAGCAACGGAGGGTCCTGCTGAAAAGCAAACGAGCAGAATGAATAAAACTGAACGACAGGCAGATTGAAAGTTAAAAGGCTGTAAAATGAGCATGTGTTCACATAAAGGAGAGGGCTGCGAGCGGGGGTATAATATTCAGCTTCTTTTAACGCTCTCCTGGCTTTCACAAGCCTCTTGATTAGCAAACAGCATCAGCAGAGATAAAACACACTCAAAGGCATGCGCTGGATTTGCATGTAAAGAGATTGCGAGCGGTTCTTGCACCCTTCAGATGAGACAGCGTGATGCTTTAGATGCTAGTTGTTCTTCAGGTCAGTGATTGTACCTTGAAAATGTGTGAAAATACCGTAAAAGACACATGAAGTAATCTGAAAAAGGACCCACTTTCACAATTGGTAAAAGGAAATAATTTACTTTTATTAAAAAGTGCAAATTTCCTTTAATTGTTGAAAGATTCTTGAAGATTTAAAGTAATAATCAGAAACAAATAGACATGATGGTGTCTGAATGCCATGTCACATTTAGAGGTAGAGGTAGAGGTAGATGCTCCTGCAGAACACACGTTTACACGATGGCATATGAAAAACAGTTTGCAACTCAAATCCAAATGTAATACCAACATCTGATTGCCAGAGCCTGCTGTTACCATGGTAATAGTTGACCCTGCTGCAAACGTGGCCTGTTGCTGCAGCTGCAGCTACACATGGATTGAATCACGTTAACGATGACATGTTTTATAATAAACGTGGAAAGAAAGTGTGTCAGACTGCTGTTGGGACTTAGAGTTCCAATGCGTCTGTATGGGTTTAGCTGGTTAGAATGTGGAGAATCTGGAGAATTTGGATTAAAACATTTACATCTGCATTCAGAACGAATGAATGACATTTGCAACATCAGCTGCAAGTGCAAACTGAAAGTGTAAACAGTCAGGAAACAGTCAGCTGTGCTGCCTGTCAGCTGTTTTAGAATCTGATGGCCTGTGGGGAAAAAGTCTTAATGATTGAGGGAGTTGTTGATGTCGAGAAGTGTTTGTCTGTTGAGTATTTAAATTAACGTTCTGCTAAATTTCATTCATAATTTCATCTGTTGTGATTTTTATGTTGCACATTTAGCTCACACTCTAAAAGAACTGTGGACTTATTATGTTAGTAACAGAAATAACAATTTAAGTCAATATTTTAGAAACCCTAGTGTTTTTCTAAGCTTGCAAATTAAAGCAATCACACTATCTGGATTTGCAAAGCTGCTAATATGCACCTCTCTGCAGGCTTTATGGCTTCGCGAAGACAAGAAGAGTGTAATAAAACAGGAGAGATGATTAAAACGGAGATGCTCTGTGGATAATGGAGGCTTTAGAAGTTGTGCTGATGCAACTCCGCCATTCCATTAACGGGAGGAATCGTGTATTGAGCTCAGCCTGAGTAATGACTTGGTTAAATATAATTTATGACCAAGATCATAAGTTATTCAGCGACTTGCTGATTAATTACACTTGCTTGAAATATAATATTTTTGATCATGTGGGACAGGAGATTTCCAGCCTTACAGATGGAGGGAGGGCTGGAGATAAGCAGCTTTCTTTTGTAAACTGATATGCATTTGAGCAAATGTGGAAAAAAAAGTGTTTATCCTTTTGCTTGATTTTGTAATGCTGAGGGATTTTCTTTTGCAATATGCAAGCATCCATTAAAAATCATTACTCTAAGGTCATCATTTAATCCCCACAAAATGCAGCAGATAAGCTGATTTTGTTCTAGTCTCATGTGTGCAGAGAGAATGTCTTTTTCCCGGAAATGACTGCATCCCATTTTTGAATGTGGAGCCTCAGCGCAGTCGCGGCTTCTCAGGTCCAAGCACATATGAGCACAGATGTGCTCAACAGCTTTCATCAGCTCTCCGCACCAGCGTAGCTTTGCCCGCACACGTCTTCAAATCCATTTTCTGCACACGTTTTTGTGGGGCCTCAGCTCAGGATCCGTGCAGACAGCCTGTTAAATATGTAGCGACTGAGCGGCGGCAAACTGCTGAACTGACAATGCAGCTGAACAGAGAGTGAGAAGGAACAGTGGATCCATCCAGGGAGCTCCTTTTCTGTTGCATTTACAGATCAGGGTGGTGTGACGTGTCCTCATACTGTTCTGGATTACCATTCCCACACATGTGATCCTGGAAGGCTGGAAGTGATCACAGCTGTCCTGTGCAATCTGTTCCTGGGATGAAATAAGCTTCATATTTAGAAGCAGAATGCAGGTTGCAAAAGGAATAGCTGAGAGAAAAGTTGCTGACAGTCTGTCTTCAGTTGAATCTCTCGTCACACTCTTAGATGTTGGTGCGTTTGTGTGCTCCAAGATCAGCAACGTATTGATACTTCCTTTGATTCCCTGCAATAAAGAGGAAATGGAACTTGAAAGAGGGTGCAGATGCTCTTGTCTCACATTGTGAGCACCAGAATATGTACATCACTAGCAAAGTGAGGACATTTTGGCTGGATCTTAGATCTTCGGAGGTCTGTTTGGGTATTTCCCTGACTTATTACCTGAGGAATTATGGGATCCCTGCTGCGTCTCTTGCCACAGATCCTTCAGCTCACTACAATACCCTGCATCTGTTTGTTTTTGAAATGGATTTCTAGGATATTTTACAGGTATTGTACAGCATTATTGGTCACATGGGCCCACTCAGTTATTACATCATCCTGATGGAAGTCCATTTTCTGAAATAGCCGGTGATGTGCTGTGATATTTGTGTGCGTTTTCGAGGCTCCTGTCCATCCAGACTCCATTCCTCCTGCTGCTCTTCACTTGACTCTGTTCCTTCTGCGTTATCTCCCACCTGATCTGCTGCGAATCTCCAGCAGGAGGAAATGATAAAGGGAGGAAGCGAAATCAGAGATTCTCTCTGCTGAGCTCCAATGAGCGTCGCTGAGCTGAGCACCCCCCCGAGGGAGCTCTCATATGTCCTGGCAAAACCTCAACTCACTCGTTCCTGATTTAGTGTTTACATGCCTGGGCTCTTTTCCAGTGTTTGCTCAGGAACTAAAATACATTCTTAGATCGTTGATAGTTTCTTCACAATATCAGGCAGAGTTCTCACAAAAATGGTTGAAGTTGTCAATGAAGATGTGAAATCTCCCATTTTTGATGCAGCGTTCCTTGTCAACTTGCCAAAATAGGGTTTTAAGTACTGATATAGAAATATTTTTCCATTTTTCTTGCTTATCCAAGGCATTGTCTTCTAAAACGCTTCAAGACTTTTTTCAGAAAGATGAGAGATGAACAGTTCTCCAGACCTGAAAGGAGTTCCACTTGCCTTCAGGTTAGAGCATCAGAAACTTTTCTTCTTGTGAATCCATGTTTGAGTAAATTGCTTCAGTGTGAGAATTTGGCAGGAGAATAGACTGTTTTCAAATTAAACTCAGATCCTGACAAAGGAGGTAAGCTCTAGCTGCCTTTGAAGCACTAGCATGGGATTAGATCCAGCATGTTTGAGGGCTGTGTAGGGATTGTTGTTGTTTTCAGGAAATAGGACATTTAATCAGTTAAACGGGTAGAAAATAGCTCAAGGTTAGAGCTGCTGCACTCGAGTTTCTTTTGTGAACAAATTAATCATGTTAGAGTAAAAACGAAGAGACAATAGGAATCCAACAATGAAAAACCAATAAAGAAAGTAAACAAGTGGAGAGGTTAAGGAAGCGACTGCTTGTGGCAATGCCTCCGTTTGGTGGGCTTCCTGGTGGACACCACCAAAGCTCCTGCACGTTTCCTCCAAGATGCATTTTAGCTGTAGGCACAGCATCATCCTCCCAGAAGAGATGGAGAAATCATTTTGTGGTTTTTATTCTGCATCT
The DNA here is from genome assembly GCA_015343265.1 of Pao palembangensis. Taxonomy (NCBI): domain Eukaryota; kingdom Metazoa; phylum Chordata; class Actinopteri; order Tetraodontiformes; family Tetraodontidae; genus Pao; species Pao palembangensis. The sequence goes on along the minus strand of CM027081.1, from coordinate 32,674,657 downwards.
GCAACACACAAAAGCTCCTGTCTGCCAGCAAGAGGAGAAGAATCCAACTTTAATGTCGGAGGAAAGAGAGAAAAGCGACGCATTGATCCACAGCCTGTCGCAGCCATGCCGACTTTCTCATCCTGCTGCGCCGACAGGAGTTCTTACAGTTTGTAAAAGATGAGAGGTGGGGAGGGAGCTAGAGGGAAATATACAACAAACTCAGATATCGGATGTATTCTCCACCTTGTTACAATTCTCCTGCACACCCAGAGGCTTCTCCAAAGCTTTTAGTAAAACAAATAAATAAATAAGTAAAAGACAAGCAGCTGTATGATGGATGAAACGGCCACGACAGCCACTTCCCAGCCTCCCCAGCAGACTTACCCACTTTGATATCTCACTCACTATCGCTGCCTTATGTGCCGAGGAATAAACAAATTTGCTCTTTTCGGGATCTCGTCTTATCTGTCCTCTACCTCATGTTGCCTCCGTGCAGACACGGGATCAGTGATTCTGCGAGTCTGTCTGGAAATTCAGAGACTCCGCTGAGGATGTTCCAGAGTCTCCTGTAGCAGACGTGAGCGTCATGCTCAAACATGAGGACTGTTGTGCTTCTTCATCATCAGATGGACGGTGTTAGCCCCAAAAGAATTTTCAGTGATTCAACTGCAAAACTAACTGAAACTAAACCATTTTATTGTGATTCACCTAAAATAACTCACACGTCAGAATTCTCTAGTGTTATTTGACCAGGACTACAGGGCGGTGCAGATACGCATGGACAGAATGTGAGCGGTCATGTATGAAGGGATCTGAGTTGATGCTAAACTCCGGTGCATCTGGTCCAGTTGGGCTCAATGACTCACCACCTGTGCAAACAGAGCAAATTACAACCAACCAGAGTCTCTCTAATAATGACGCCATGATTGCTGCTGTCCCCGTTCAACAGTCTACGTCTTAAAACAGTGTGTTCAAGGCCAAGACACATTTTCTTCCTGACATCCTCCAGGCGTAAAACAACACTGTTCCAGAAACACATTATTCTTCCTTGTTTGTCATTGTTTTCTCTTTATTTATTCATACTTTAAACATTTCCACACCCGTTCTGGTTTATTTTGAGCCTACAACAAATTGATAAAGCTCTTATTCGTTCATTCTCGTTCATTTCTGCTTTTAACTGCAGTCATCTAGTGTAAACACGACTGCAAGAATTCTTATATTTATAGTACGCAAGAATTCTAGCAGAAAGCTCATAAATTGAGTTTTATGGTGCCAAAGACCAAATCTAAGACTGTGAATGCTGCTAATTATCTAGCACCATATGTAGAAAATTGCCCATAAAATTGCCCGTAAAATGGCTCTATGATTAAATATTGCACAGCGCACCTACGGTATATTGAAAAACAGTTATCATAGCCGTGGTGCCTATGATGCAGAGGAAGTGGTTTCAATCTTACAACAGTGACAAATCAGATGTGATTCATGCAGGACAAATGAGCTTGTATAAAGCTTTTCACCCCAGGCGCTGCTCCATCAGTGATCCCATATGACACATAGATTTGTGACGATTTAACGACTGGAGTCTAAGAAATGCTCTTTTTTTTTGTCTTTCCTCATCCTGGTCGCCCCCCTTTTGCTGCTTGCTTTTCTACAGACCTGATGGGAATCTTGCTGCGGCCGCTGCCATCCCATCGATCCGCGCTCCAGCTCACCAAGTGGAGTTTATGCATTAAATTTAGTTTAGTGCTGAGGGCCCTCATTAATAATAGATCTATCAGTCAGGGGCGGAGGGGCCGACCGTAATTGATTTCAAAGAGAAAGAGAGCGAAACAATAGAGAACAACACACTCAAACCCCTCAAGAGTTAAAATAAACAGCTTCCTTCTACAGACAGATGCAAGAGACCTACAAAGAGGGGACTGAGTTTGCATGAGACCAATTCTACAACAATTAAAATGCAACAGTCAACATTTTCTTTCAGAGGTGTTATAACAAATCAAAACCAAGATATGATATGACCGTTGCTGCTGGCCGACTAATAAGTCAATGTGCATGTGAATATTCCACCTCTCCAAATGGTCTTGATTAACAGGTTCAGATTCAGGTCTTATTGGGATGGCATCTGCCTGCGTTGCCCCAGGGAGCAGCTGTAATGACAGGCCACTCAGCAGCCGCACAACCACACTGAGCATGGCTCATCACAGGCAGCAGCCCTGCAGGGGAATTATGGAGAGCGGCCTGGCAACGCAGCACTAGATTTTCCAGTAGACTGCATCTCGAGTTGTTTTGACAGTGAGTAAGGCTAGAATTTACTCTGCTAGTCAATAAATACCCCCCTCTCACCAAACCTATGGGAATTGATGGATCATTGGAGGCGCTCTTTTCTTACTGTGGGCTGCACTTGTCTTGTGTTATGTACAGTGGTCAGTATTGTGCAGTGCGGGTGTGTGCACGCACACCATTATGGCACACACGCTTACGTATGCATCCTTTTGCTACGCTACCCGTTTGGATGATTTGCATCACCTATGCTCAGCCACCACCTGCTGAGGAGGATTTGAATTTGCTCCCTGTAGCAGCCAAAGTCTCAGACATTAAAGTCGTCAGTGAATGATTCTGCAACACAAATGAAATCACGCGTCTGTCGAGAGGTAAGCCAGGAAACACAAAAAGGCAAAACCAGCTGGAAGGTTTAATGTATAAAAACAAAGGATGGATCTATCTGCCTAGCTGAGTTAAGGCCTCTTATTACAAATGCGAATATTTCATTTATCCTGGAGATGGAGGTTCAGCTGAACAGAATTTAAGCCAGCAGGCAAGTGTGAGAACCAGTCGGTTAGCAGCAAGTATGAGGAAATTAATTGTTTCATTAGCAGTAATGAAAACTAATAAGTGTGTAAAAGCTGACTTGATAACACACTGCAAATAGATCTGAAGATGATCTTTAACCCCGGCCCACCTGTCACATAACAAGAGATAAAACGGCTGTAGTTGACACAGGCAGTTGAAACAGGCTGGAAACAAGCTGGTTTATGCTTACGTGGTGTATGTAATCACGCTTTAAGCTCTTTGATCAAAATGTCAAAGCAGGCGCGGCGCAGCAGGAGCTGGGAGGTGTTTCCTAATCAGCCTCCTGCACAGAAAGCTTCAGGCCTGGTCTCAGGTCGTCTGTATTCCTGCAGATATTGTGACACGTGCGCTTGCACTGAATTAATTGATAATAATGGGCTGGCTTGTCAGGATTATTAATCAAAAGCACTCCCAAATAACAGTGCCAAGGCGTCTGTAGGCTGCATGCACGCGTCTGATGAACATAGCCCCAACATTATGAGAGTCGAGGTCCCTGATGTACCGGCGAGATTGACGCCTCCTCCAGCTGTTTTGCCTTTGAGTTTGACAGACAGCAGCACAGCTGGCTCTACACCTCGTAGATCTGAAACAGCTTTGTTTACCCGCCATCGCAAATCATACCACCTCCAACTGCTCCCTGCTGGAAGGCAAGACAACAGGATGGAAGAAATCAAACCAAAAACCGAGCACGTCCACATCCCCAAGTATGTCCCCACTGATCAGGACAAGAAACTTGCTGGCATTCATGAAATATTTGCCTCAATTTAGTAAAGCATCTGGTCTAAGTGCTCAAAATAAACAGAAGCTAATTAGCATGAGGTGAACTTTCCATTTGTTATTGTTGTTACACAGTCGGAAAAGGTTCTCTTTGTGTTTGGAACAGGGAAAAAAGCAATACCCATTATGTCTTTATTCCTTTCATCACGATGACTTGGTTCCTTTTGTTCACACAGATGAAAACTGGAGGTGATATCAGCAGCCTTCCAGCCGATGGTGCAGTCATGTTGTTGGCGTTTGGCTGCAGAGCAACAGTAAACACTGACGATAAATTATCAGTTTGTGGATTTTCCCTGTGGGCGTTTCCCCGCAGACAAAACACTGAAGTAGAAATAGAGCGGCACGCCAGCCTCCTGCCTGAGCAGGAAACAGATTAACCACATTAAGATGCCATCTTGTGATTTTTGCCAGGCACAGAACCTGTTTCCTTATCTGCACCATGGTGGTGTTTGAAAACATGAAAAAGGTCACCAGATTCCAAAAAGCATTAAACACACACATGCACGCACATGCCAAGAAAGTACCTAAAGGATTTCAATGTGTGTGTGTTAAAATTAAAACCGTTTATTTCTTATTTCATTAGTTAATAATTTAAAATCTTACACTATTGATCTTCTGATATTACTCCTTGGATTTCAGAACAACATGTATAATTTCCCTTTTAAAAATACTGAATTATAACCTTCATTTATACATTTGACAGTGGCTGTTCATTCTGTTTCACTGCATCACTTGTCTTCACAGTGTTAATTAACAAGCCAGTCAGTACCACCACCACTAGTCCCAGTGGGGGCGGGGGGGTTGGGTGAGGCCGGGGGAGGCTGCAGCTGGTCTTGCTGGCCGGTCTTGCACAACTGGCTGTGTTCAAATGTCAGCACAGCTCCCCAGATCGGCTTGCTCCTCAATGGCAACACCTCCCCTCTAATCCCTGCCTATCATTCCAGCATGTGTGGAGCTCCATGCCTCCTCTGCAGAGCACCATCCCAGTGTGCTGAGATTCCCCCCCCTCCCCCACCCCACCCAATGTTCGGTCTATTTCATTTAAATTCTATTTTAGCATACACCAACTGCTGCCTACTTAAAGAGAGCCAGAGCTCCAGAGCTGCCAGAGCAATATCGTATCACATGAAGTGGTGTTATTATCCCAGATGTTAAGCTAAATTAGCAACGCTTACTAGTGTCTCTCATGCCACATTTCTCTTTGCCTTTGTTATCGAACCTAAATGCCTGAATTTGCTCCTCAGTGCAATTTAAACACTCAAACCAGCTCTTGTGGCAGCTAAATAAAATGATTTTACCTCATTTCTCTCCACATGTGTCAGTCTAGCAGGCTAATGTGCATTCCTGCCTCTCTTCAGCTGCCATGACAACTTCTGCACGTCAGGCTGTGGGACTAGAGTGAGATCAGACTGAACATCTTGTAATTCTGCACCTCAGAGGAGAGCATGGGCACATTAGCCACGCATGTAGACATGTTTCCTTCCTGTCTGGTGGAATGTGCCATGCACAGACAACGGGAGCGGAAGATTTATACTCCCTTATTTATTTTACAGTCTGTTGGCTGGTAACAGTAGAAGTGCTCTCAAAAAGCTGGTTTTAGATATTAGTTTCAGTCATAAATTTTATCAGACCAACAGTGATGACTTAGCAGACAACTAGAGTTCAGTGCTTATTTGAAGCCAATCTCTCTCAAATTGGTGATTATTCCCAGCAGTGACACATCCAGATCACACACTCAGTTTCAGATTCCTGGTAGATCTTATGTGTCTGCTCCAACACCAGTCCAGTTCTCCAGGAAATGTTTAAAATTACGGAGAATATAACTTCTGACAGCGTCATTCAAAATCCCAGGAATAGTCCAGAATTTTTTCATGGACAACCACAGTTATTACCAACAGCTATCCTCACAGATGTGTTGCTAAAATTAAACCAGGGAGCATTGTCATGTTACCTTACGTCCAAGGGAAAAGAGGAGAACAAGGTGCAGGGATATGGATTTGTTAATGTGTGTCAGAGACTGACTGGCCAGAACCACATTCCCAGAAAAGCTCTACATGTGACAGAAAAAAAAACCAGGAATGTTGCAGAGGTGTTGATGGGGAAACTGGTGTGAAGGAAAGCAAAACCAGTACTAGAAAGCCTCCTGGAGTGGTTCTGACCCCCTGAACTTTGGATTTGAGATGACTGTTTGCCATTGTAACAATGGCAATTGAACAAATGTAATTACAGTCTGCATGGCAGCCCTCTATAGGTCTATATCTAGCTGTCTGGGTGTTTTTGTCGGTCTGGCAGCTTCATTAGCCATTAACAGGCCCTGCAGTGCTGGCTGATTCAGTCAATGTTGCTCTTGATAGCTCTGTCAGTGATGCAAGGTGACTGTGGCTGAAAGCACAGTGGGGTTGACCTTTGCTCCTGGGGCTACTCAGCTGTGATAAAATGCTGACACAATAAACTTCCACCTCAACTCTCTTCCTTCCATCTCTCTCTCTTTCTCTCGCTGCAAAGCCCAACACTGTGTGTCACATTAGCTTTAAGCCAGCTAATTCAATCCCTTTTCACTCCTGACTCTGGGTTTCAGCGCGCGCTTGTGTGTATCTGCAAAGTGCAGAGCTGCAGAAAAATGTCTCCTGCCAAAGACAAGCAGTACATGTGAACCTGTTTGTGCAGACGCTTCAACATTTGCATTTTTATGCTGCAATTTGAGCAAGGCAGGCGCTGGTGAGGCGATTTCGCTGTGATTAAGCAGTGCAGATGGTTTACAGCTGCCTTTTAACTGAGGGAATCAACTCTTAATATTTACAATGCAGAGCTGAAGGCAGCAGCTTCTATGGTCCTCAGTGCCAGACACCAGCGTGAATCCGCAAGGCCTTTTCAGGGCACAGTTCACGCCCGCCTGCTGTCCAGACCCATTAATTCTCTGGTGGGTGGATTGATGCGATCAGATGTGCTTTTAGTTCTTAACAACAAACTGATGAGAATGTAGAAGGAATGGAAAATGAAGCAGAGAAGCCAAGTCAACCAAAGTGAGTTCTCCTCACTATTTTCTCTACATCTTGATAATGTGCAAATGGCTATGGCTTTTAAAGGTTTTTAGAATCAACACACTGACAATCTAGATAATATTGCATCTCATAAAAGAGTTTTTATAATATTCTACAAAGGCATTAAATCCATCCAGCTTCCAACTGTCTAAGCAGTCAAAAGTGGCTGCAGCTGCACTCGGAAAGCAGTCCTGTTTTATCGCCGCCTGAGGATGTGTTTACAATGTGGATATTTGTGTTCAGTGGCAGAACAAATTTAAACAGTTGTCACAGAAAAGCGTCGCCTACTGCAGTTTTATTTGACTCTGCAACTGAAGGGAGTTATTAATGCAAAGGGTAGACTGCAACCAGCCTCTACACTGGCACCACTGATGGCAGATAAAGCGGGGCCATGGTCTCCATCTGCGCCTTGAACTAAAATGACAACAGAAATCGCTGTGGTATGACGGCTGACTACCTTTCAGTGGTGGCGTCATCTGCAGCCAGAGTGCGTATCATAGCAAACAGGAAGTAGAGCTTCAGTATCAGCTTCACTCGCGTCATCTCGCAATGTTGCAACTAAACTGATCTGCAAAATGAACAGTGGAAAATATATGAACGCAACAACTACTACCTAAAACAGGAACAAACCTTTGGAAAGCGTGTTTGGGTGATGTGTTTTCAATTTGTCCATGTGCTTATTCGCTTACACCAAAGACTATGGCCAAGGTTCACTTTTGGTATATGTTTCAAAATACTTTGGCTAAGTCTCCACCACGTTTCAAAGCAATCCATCTTTAGCTATAGATAAACAGCACATTAGCATCTTAAACCCCATATGTTGGCTACCAGCTTAAAGCCAGAATTCATTTGCTCTGGACGAATGTCCACATGTAACTGCAATGCATTAAAATGTTTTGAGAAAAGTGGCGTTCATGAAGTGAGAAGGAATCATAAATTCTGGAAACTTTATATCCTCGGAGGCTAACTTAAATTTCACAGTACTTCAGTGAATAAAAATATGTTCACATATTTTGGCCAAAACTAGAGAGATAGAGTAAAACATCACCGTGAGAGAACATTACGTTTTACTCTAAAATATAGAAAGTATCATTACATTTATTCTGCATTTGACTAACACCACTGTGAATTACATTCAGCTGCTCGAACACATGAAGTTCACAACAGTCAGTATAGAAACAGCCTGGTGTGGGATTTAAAAGTCCTAATGGGAGCGCAAATATTATATACGCTGATTTTAATCAAAAACACTGCAGCCTGAAGTGAAGTGCAGAGAACTGCAATCAGGGCTGGTGCTGCGAAACAGCACACAGTGGGCGTATTAGAGCCACACTGGACTTGTTGTGTATAAGCTGCTAAAACACCAGCTGGAAATCCATTATGCACCCCTATGCAGGCCAGTATTTCCTGAAATTACTACAAGAAGGAACAGCAAACTTAAAAATGCAGCTTTGCACATCTCTTAGAATTTACAGCTAAGCAGGAAAAGCCCCCACACTTCCTCATCCATGCCTGAGGTGTGCTGCATGATTTCATTGAAGTATTTATGATGGACGTGTGTATTTGTCCAAAAGTGCTGTAAGTATGCTCACATATGGCATTTACATTTGCACATTTTATACATGCTCATTATTGACTGACATTAAGTGTGTCTGGGTTATTTACACTGCTAAATACACACACACACACACAAATGCCTTTTCTCCCACTTATCCTCCTCTTTGATTTGCAACAAACATGCAAGAGTGTGACAGTGTCTCTCCAGGGAGGCAGCAGATAAAAAGATTCACTTTCAGCTGTAATACGGAACCTGCTCCTGAATACTGCATTAAGTTTTATAGACAATATCAAGTCCCTCATCCCAGACTGCAACTTTATGAAGTGTCTCAAAAATATTAGCCCCAGAGCGAATGGAGCATTTTAATGGCGGGAAGATGGAGCCAGAGTGGGCTACAATTTGGTACCTTATCTGCAGCTCTTTTATTCATGTGCTGCCGCACTTTCACTCTCTCTCAGAGAGAAACAACCGACTTTGAAACGACACTCCTGAGACAGAGAGAAGAAAGCAAGGAGGACAAAGATTTCCCCACTGCAGTACTTTACACTGACCCCCTCTTTATTGATTCAGAAACATTATGACCATAACTGCACCTTTTATGACACCTTTAAGAAGGCTTCACACAACAGGAGAACATCTTCTGTCCCTCGCTATATAATTTAACACACACTGAACACATCCCATAATATCTCTGATGTGCACACAGGAACTGCAGCAGCACAGTAAGGATGGTGGGAAAATGGTTATACGGCATTCTGTCAAGTCTGCTGCTCAGTGAGAAGATGTTTTTTCAACTACCTTTAGCACTACCTTTAGCTTGGTTTAGCACTTTAAAGCTTCGGGAAGCTATAAAGTTGAAAACATTTTTAACAGTAATGTCAGAAAAATGTCAAAAATATGATAAATCTTTGTATTTAATTGTTTGTAAGAATGGTCTTCTTGTAAAGGTACACAAAAATACATATAAAATATAATTTATTTCTACATCTATGCGTAAACTTTAACACTGGCATTTAAGCAGTCATTTTGAGTCCACATTTTATCACGTTGCCTCTCCCCGTCTCCACAGGACACACGGCGGGAGAAAGATGGAACAATCAACTGGACAGTTTTGTTCTGCAGAGTCCTGACTGCGAGGCTGCAAATGACAAGTGAGTGGGGACGATTGTCGTAATGATGACGACTGACTTGATGAATCCTGAGCAGAAGTCACAGCGAGGAGGTTAACACATCTATTATTCCTGACAATCAGCTGATCTCTGCAACCGGCACTGAGAAAACACAGCTTTACCATAACTCTTAAATTTCTTCAGAATAACATAACAGTAGTTTTACAAGACAAAACTGGATCTTTTTTCACCATGGCAACCAGTTCACTGGGAGCGTTGTAATGCATGTATCAGCAACACTGAACAACTGAGTTATGAGCAGAGTCCCATCTGTGTAATTAATTTGCAATCAATAATGTGCAGGAGAGCAGAAGGTTTAGCTATAAAGCAGGGAAACAATGACAACCACGCAAACAGCAGTGCAGCAGGGAGTATTACAGCATAAACATCTATAAATACAGTTCCATTATCTTACAGAGGAGTCAAATCAAGGCCTGTGTGTGTGTGTGTGTGTGTGTGTGTCTTGCTGGAAAGTGCAGTTCATTATTTACATTTTGTTTACGTTAGCATTAAATGTGGGTATGGATGTGTTTCTATACTGCCTCATACCTTTGTTACAGGTTCTCCCTGTTCTCATACGCTCCAATTTATTTCTGAAGTCCTGCACAATCGCAGCAAAAACAAAACCAAATGATTTCCTGATCAGAGGGTTAATAGTTTTGATTTGATAAATGTAGTTAAACTTTGCTGAAAAAGCTGAAAATGAAAAACAATGATGGAGTTTTTTTTCTCCTTTGCAGATGCTGGAGCTGCCCTTGATCCAGACACCATACCCACGCTGCCAAACATCTCCCGATTGAAAGCTTCCAGGCACCAATGTGTGTGTGAGTGAGTGTGCGTGAGTGCGCAAATGTGGTTGTGAAAACATTTACTCAGATAAATAGATGCAGACGGAGAAAAGCAACAGGAAGTAGTAAACACAAAATAATGTCAGAAAAATAAAAAAAAAAAAAAAGAAAAAGAAAAAGAGCATGCTGCTGCGGGCATCCCTGACAGATGTCCCTGCGCAGGTCTGTTAGCTCTTAAACAGATACTTAAAAATTCTTTCAGGGCCTATTTTAAAACTCAGACAGTAGGATATTCTCAGCGTTGATTACCTGTCAGCTAAGACGTCCCATATTGATGATGTTTAACCATTGTCTCTCTAAAGTTTACCTGTCAGTTTATTGGTTTTGTAAGAATTTCTCTTCTAGGGCAGCGACGTGATGAAAGGTCGGTGTAAACAGACAGAACAGTGTTCCTGTGTCCTCGTCTGACCCAGCTATAAACAAACAGCTGACGGTAAATGATAATTTCCGAACACAAAATGAAGATGTGCTCCTGCGGGAGCGAGCACCTCTCTGCTCTCCTGGAGTCAGGCTGCTCCTCTGAGGGACCCGTGCACATTAGCTGCCGAGGCTGCAGCTGTGAAGCAGCAGGCAACAGCCATTATCTCACTGCGTCGTGCAATCATGTACAGGAGCAGCGAGATTATGGATGTTTTCTCTATCTTTGGCTGTACTGAGGGCTGGGAAATAAACGTGTGATGTGATCCTCCTTGTTTCTGCCACTAATGCTTTGATTTGGAATCAACTGACTGCACATGCATAATTTGGACCCCTATTCCTGTGTTTTTATAGAAATAGAGCAGTGTGTATATATATATATATATATATATATATATATATATATATATATATATATATATATATATATATATATATGCAAACAGAACTCTACATAAGAAAAATCTGATTGTATTTCCCACAGAAAAAGTGTGACCATCAACATATTTACATTGGAGTTTTATACCTTTTGTGCAAGATGGAGTTTTAGAGTTTCGCTAGGACACTGAAAATCTGTTGTCCTATTATCCTGGGGTGCAACAGGCCAACCGCTCCGCTCATCTCTGTGGCTTCCATTATTCTCAGCTGATGAATGACTCTCACAGCCGCCCTTGATAAGAGCCTTCCTGCCTATTCATCAGCTCTCAATTCCAGGCTTCCAGGCACAGAAAGGCCTCCAGAAGCAGCGTCGGTGACTCACAGGGCAGATATATCAGCACAATCTCCTCACCCAAATCAATAAGAACTCTCCTACAAGCAAGGCAGTTTTGTCTTATTTTAGCCGCCATTTCATCAGCTGAGACAGTGTTTTAGCAGAGAAACTGAAAAAACCCAGATCCTCGTTTGATCACCTCAGATCCTTCAGGTTCAGAAGGAAAAAAAACAGATGAACAACTGAAAACAACAATGCTGACAAAGATTTACTTTCACAGTAGCCTTTGTAGCCCTCCTGGTGTCACCATATGATCAAGATATGTTTAGAATAGAAGTACTTTATTCATTCCAGACATGGGAAATTAACTTGTTCCAGCAGCATCGTCAGCATTATCATAATATGTTTACAATAATGTGCAACATGAGAATGTGCAACAAAAAGTAGAAAACAAATGTGCAACGTTACAAATGTGCAACAATGTGCCATATGAAAGTACTAAATAGAGCATATCACAGCACGAAGGGCTGCGAGTCTCAGACGGAGGTGTTCAACAGGGTTGTTGCACTGGGCAGGAACCATTTCCTGTATCTGTCTATGTGGCAGCGGAGCTGAATTGGTCTGTTTGAGAAGGAGCTCCGCCGCCTGTCCAGTAGCGGGTGGAAAGAGTGGTCAGGGTTATCCAAAATAGATAACAGTTCAGCATCCTCTCCACCACAGCTTCCATGGTGTCCAGTTTGCAGCCAATCACGGAGCCAGCCTTTCTGGTCAGTTTGTTCAGTCTGTTGGTGTTGCTGCTCCGATGCTGCCTCCCCAGCAGACCACAGCGTAGAACAATGCACTAGCAAGAACAGACTGGTAGAAGATGTCCAACATCCTGCTGCACACGCCGAAGGATCTCAGCTTCCTCAGGAAGTAGAGTCTGCTCATCCCCTTCTTGTACACAGCCTCGGTGTTGGTCTTCCAGCTCAGCTTGCTGTCTATGTGCACGCCCAGGTACTTGTAGTCCTCCACCACCTTGATGTCCTCTCCCAGGATGCTCAGGGGCTGTGTGGCCGTACTCTTCTTCCTGAGGTCAATCACCATCTCCCTGGTCTCGGCCACGTTCAGCAGCAGGTGGTTCCTCCCAGACCACGCCACAAAGTCACTCACCAGTGCTCTGTACTCCTCCTCCCGTCCACCACCGATACACCCAACCACTGCAGAGTCATCAGATAACTTCTGCAGGGGGGCCCACTCAGAGTTGTACTCAAAGTCTGAGGTGTACAGGGTGAACAGGAATGGAGACAGCACAGTCCCCTGCGGTGCTCCCACATCACTCACCAGAGATATTGTCAAGAATCTGTTGAATCTCACTGGGCTTTAACCTGACTTTGAAGAGACGCTGCCATTGCTGAAGTCATTTGAAGCATGTTTCCACCCAACAGGTCCCTTTTCTAAGATGCACTACAGTAAACCAAGGACACCAATTGGCTCTGTAAAGAGCCAGGCTCTCAATTTCTGTCTCCAAAGAAACATTTCCTGTCCCCAGAACCTGAACTCAACAGGCAGAGCAGCAGCAGTGAAATATGTTGTCAGGGTGGGAGTGTGTTAGGCGGTGCTATTTTAGCTTGGCTTGCTTCCAGGGTGTGGAAACACACCGCGGGCAGCCTGACTCACTGCTAATCCAGGATAGAAGACATGTCAGCGACAGCCTGTATCTGCGCTGTCACATCCCATCAGTCAGACAATGGATCACTCCATTCAGAGCACAAACAAGGTTTGATGTGCCTGAACACATGCCTCACTCCGTCTGCTTCCAGGCTGCTAAGTGGGTGGATGTTCGACTCTTAATCTGTATATCTACGTGTTTCCTTCTCTGCGATCAAGCTCGCAAACTTCAAATGAGAGCCGCAGGGCCTGCAAGTGTGTTTGGCAAAGGAAGGGCATGGATTTATGAAGCATAATTACCATTAATAACTCGAGGGCTTGCAAGGTTTCTTTTTAACACTGCTTATGTAAATATTATCTTAAAGCCCTTGGTAAATTAAACAGTTCCTCTCTCTGGCATCGCCGGGTGCAGTTGCGCAGGAGCCTGATTGCTGCAGGAGAGAGAGAAAGCCGTTTATTAAGGCCACACTAATGTGTTAACAAAGTGAAAGCCTGTAAACAAAATGAATTTCAAGTCCTAATTTTCTTGGTGTGTAATTCACACTTTCCTCACCGAGTCCCACAAACCGTTAAAACAAAGAGACGTATTGGCAACTCAGTTTTCAAATAACCAACAAGATCTCAGTTGTGTTCTTACCAAAACTCTTATAGCCTTACTGTAATAAAACCACATTTCCCCCTGAGTTATGCAAATCGCTGGTGTGCACGAATCTGAATTTCTGCAGAAAACAACGACGTGGAAAAGAAAATTTAGTCTGCTATTAAGATGGAAGATGTTTCTGTAACACAGGCTTTTTTTTTTTTTTCCCGCCTGGCCAAAAGTCAGAAAAATCAATGACTTTTCTGCTCTCATTCTCATTCAAGCATCTTAGGATGAATGACAATGGAATTAATGAGCACTACATGTAACACTCTGGCCCTGCCCGTCATTGATTTAAGCTCATCAAAAGCTCATTTTGAGAATGTGTGGTTAGCATCAAATGAGCTCAACTGGCTTCAGTCAATTAGGCTGCAAATAATTCTCCTGTTGTTAAGATGACAGCGCTAACTGAAGCCACCGAGGAAGGGAAATTATTGAAAATGTGTGTTGATTAAAGCAGTGCAACAGCAGGCTGTCAGATGATAAATGTCACAGCGTGTTTGGTGTGGAATGTCTGATCATTTGTGTGTTAACAGAAGCACCAGTTTAGTCATTTAAATCTAACATTCAGGAAACCGTTCTAATACAAGCAAGTCTTAATTTTGTTAAAGATCATGTCTATCCATCACATTGCTCTTAATATTCATGTTGTATGCAGGTTTTTTACAATTTTCATACATTTGATGTTGAGATAACCTGGTTTTGACATAATCAAGAGGAACGTGCTAAAAGTGGCCAGAGAAAGAAACACTGAATACTTTACTAATAACCGTCTTATCTAAACAAGAAAATAAAATAATTTATTTTGGAACACAGTCTCATGTGAAATGCGGGTTGTGCTTCCCACAGGACTGAGTGAACGTGGCCAACAGAAACACACTCTGTTGTTACAACGTGAATAAAATTTGAAGATTTTTATGGTTAGCTGACAGGGGAACACAAGGAGAACACTGATAGAATGTGTCAGATCGGTGGATGAGAGATGGCCATGGCACACTGGGTTTTGATCAGAGGTTTAAAATCAATGTGTAAGTCATGTTGATTTGACAGGGCTCAGCGGGCGGACACGTTACTCTGACAAAAACACTTGTAAATGCGCATTAGGAAACAGGCCGCAGAGATAACTCTCCAAACGTGTTATAAAACCACTAAGTTACTCACGCTGCTGCTCACATGATGCACTGAATGTTTTCCATTACCGACTGGATGATCCACAGAGGCTCCAGCTCTTGTGCATTGATAGAATGCACAAGGAAAATAAAACATAGCTGATGTTTGAAAACCAAAAGGAACATGACTCAATTATCATGGGATAAAGTGGACACGAAGCCTTTTGTCCTGTCTCCACTTTAGCCTTTTGGGCACTCAAATTAGATTCAAACTCCCAGTGCAGTCAAAAAGAATCCAATCAAATTTAAATGGTAAAAAAACAAAAACAAACAAAAAAAAAAACAACCATAGCCTGCAACTTCAGCACTCAGAGAAAAATGCTGAGCCATAGAAGCAGGGAGCATATACATAAAAACATAAAACAACTAAGAAAGTGCCCAAGGGAAGCATTTTCTTCCTTCTCCGGCATAGATGCAGCTGCATTCGTCTCCAAACAAAACAATAAAACCAGCCAGCCAGTAGTTGTTAATTTTCTCTTTGCTTGAATCGACTCAATAAGCTGTTTTCCCCCCTCGGAGATGGCACCCGCTGCACTCCACAGGTGAAATCAGGGAAATAAGACACGAGGAAACTGAGGGAGAGGCATAGATGGAGACAGAGCGCCAGTGGCAGAAAAGCAATTGAGGACTTTACTTCTACAAAAAACCCTGCATGGAGTTAATCTAAGCTGCTGTGGGAGGTTTTTTTTCCCCCATTAGCTTGGCAATCTGTTCCTGCAGTGAAGATGTAAATTAATTTGTATTTTATGACAGCGTGCTTTGAGACTGAGACACGCAAAGAATTGATACAGAAAAATTGTTCTGACTCGAGGACTTTAACACTGGAGCAACAGGGAGCTGGATCTGAGCTAGGACTTTGGAGAATTGCTGAAGTACCATACGTACGCTAGCAAGCAAGGCAGTTCTTGATGAAGTGGAACAGCTGCAGAGGTGAATTTCATGATGGGATACCTGGCTGCCCATATTAGTCATGACAAATGCACACTCAAGTATGCATCTGGGCACTTGGAGTGTACTTGCTAGTTTATGGACATAAAATTGGAACAGTACTTGGGACGTGACTGATGACGTTTCACACGTACAGAAAAGAACCAACGTGTCTTATTTCCACAATTTTGATGAATTTTGCAGAAACTGGGGTCAAACAGCGAGGAACAATATGGTCATAATTACCATATGGAACCAATCCCAGTAATTTGCTAGAGTAAAGAAAAAGAAGGTTCTTGTGCGCACTCAACTGTTCCTCTTTAATCGTGTCTGGATGAAGGAAAAATGCACACAAAGAAGATTTAGCTCCAGATGTAAGCAAGCGGCAACAAAGAAAAGTTGATTTATGGGGTATCTGCGCATGAAAGATGAACTGTAACCCTAACCTGGACCAAACGACCTCATTTCGTGTACTATTTCTCTAATGCCTGACTCATAATCGTGTCCCGTTTTTGGGTTCGTGGAAGACAGAAGTCTCCTGATAGCAGCCTCAGTGGAGGCCCGGTGCAGAATTATAATCAGCTCTTTTTAACAGAAAAGTCATCCTGCACCACAGCACACTCTCCCCGATCCTTGGCAACTTTTAATTAGTGTTTGTCCTTCAGGCCTGTGCTCTTCTCAGCTATTAAGGGCCCGAGGCCCTTTGCAAATTAATTACAAAAGACTAGGCAATCATAGTAATTCAATTTGGCCCGGGGCATCAGGCCTGCTCTTTGACCCAAGAGCGCGCCTTTCTGTTGGGACGAGGATATCGGAGCATAAACTTGACAGGTTTTCTGTCTTAATATATTCAGACAAAAATTCACGTCTAATTTTCTCTCCCTGTAGTTTGCTACACCAGATACTGTAAATAAAACTGACTAAAGAGACATGGGGGCAGTTGTGAGAATCATGTTTCATGAGGCAAGTCTACAGAATCTAACAGAGTTTACACACCAGCTCATGCACCAATGTGCAGATTCACACTAAATTTTACCCTGTTTGTCAGTTTTTTTAAATCTTAAACTGAATTTACACACAAACCTGGCATTGTAGCAGCAAGGTTAATGTTAAAGTAGGACAACGGGACTGTGGGGATTGGCTCAAGCTGTCGAAAGGAGGCCAGGGCTTCAGATGATGAGCGGCTATTCCCCACCACTCTGTTAGCAAAGCCCACCCAGCACATCTGTAGCATCAGAAGTTGGGAGTTTCTCCACCCCGGCGAGTGTTGCTCCAGATACGTCAGTTAATGGTGGGCTGAGCCTGCGAGAGCCCCTCCAACACTATGGCTGGTTCTTTCTTTGTTTATCGCACGAGCTAATTGTGAACAACCAGGAGTCCATTCTACAGACTTCATATTGGCTTTATTTCCCACTAAATAAAAGCTTATATCAGTCTCCAGGAATGCACAATACCAATCATTACAGGATTTTAAGGATTGTTGGAACGACTGCATCACAACACGAATTAAGGAGCGGTTTTATCGCCACTGATTTGCAGCAATTTTATTGTTTCATGCAGTTTATATTTCAGTCAAGCGAAAGGAGCTATAACCACGGATAATCAAGTTCTCTCCAAACATGATTTATGTGATTTCTCATCTGAAGAAAAAAAGGAAGTCACTCTTTTCCTCGCAAGAGCTTCCACGGCATTTGGGCATAGACACAACTCTGAAGGTTTTCATTAATCTGCACATCAAACTGTTGATACAGTTGCAGGTTTGACACAATGTGAACTTCAGCCTCTTAAAGAAACATTTTCAAAACATATAATGCTGTCTGTGTACAAATGCAGATATCAGTGGTGCCAGCGCCTGAAATGATGACTTTTCAACCTGCCCAACGTGGAGGGAAAACGTGGCCGACACCAGCAGGCTGTCAGCCATCACTGTGAACATAATGAGAAATACCAACTGGCTTGTCAGGTCCGATTTATGTTCAAATATCCAAAGCAAACTCGTTTGCTGTTTTGACAAGCTGCGTTAAATGTCTGAATGGAATAAAGCTGTTGGAGAAAATGCACTGTTACACTCCATCTCCATCACTGTTGCTGATCGGTGATTGATGGGGGTGAACGCTGGCACACTGCAAGGCCAGTCATTTATAAATAATCTGCAATCTGTCGCCGTGGAGATGGAAAAAAGTGCAGCAGGTGTGAAGATATGGTTTATACTTGCGTGCTCAGAAGCAGATGGACGTCCCCCCTCCTGTATTTCGTTCAGTGTTATTTGTGCTTTTCTCCCTCCCTCTCGCTCTATCCACAGGTATCGCAGACCCCATAGTTGCACACTGACCTGCTGACCGGCCCCACTGACTAGCTCAGTTTTGAGCTAATGAGTCTGTTCCTGTCCTCTGCCCATACTCCAACTCCCCTTATCCTCCTCCTCTACTCAGCCAGCCATCAGCAGAGGTTTCCCCCATTTGAACCTGGTCCTGCTCAAGGTTTCTTCCTGTTACAAGGGGGTTAGGGGGTCAGACTCTGGGTTTCTGTAAAGCGCCTAAAGACAGTTATCATCGTAACATATAAATAAAGATTAATTGAATGCTTATCTCAGCTAGTTAAACTATAAATATCTTGCAGAGCAAATAACATAGTACCATATAATCCATAAGTATGCCATGGATGCATTGTGTACTGTTGTTTTTGGGGGGTAAATAGGAATGAGTAAGCAGTGCAGCAGCATGTGTTGCATCTGCTTAGCCCCTTGAGCAAAGGCAGTTGTTTGATTGCAAAGTACAGATATGTGCATACAGCAGGGCCCGGAGGTCAGCACGGTAAACAATACTGCCCATGATAAATCCTCCTGTCTGCTCTGCGTGTGCCCCGCTCTTTTGATTTATTCCTTTAGAGAGCAGGAGGAGAAGGCACAGAGAACACGTGCATAAATAATTCACAGGGACATTAACATCAAATAGTGCCGTAGGGAAACAAAAGTGCGGCCATTTGGGTCGGTGTGCTGTTCCGGATTAAAACGGACACAACGCGTGTGTGTCAGTCCCTTAACATGTCCTTGCCGCGAGAGGGCCATGTCACCAAGCAGGTGGACGCTCACACACAGATAAACATAAACTGCATCAGTTGCTCCGTTTCGCTGCTGCAGACCAGAGGACCGCTCGGCTAAATGAAGCTGATGCGTTTGTACGACTTCACAGGAAACTGCAAAGCCCCAGAGGAAGATGGCATCTTCTCAGCCCCAGCGTCACACTGATGATAAATAAGGAGAATTAGTCCTCAGTTGATTGTCTTGGTTGGGTACATTCCCACAGGGATGTGTCACACAAGTGAATTATAGCTCTGTGTTGGTGGCCATGTCTCATCAAGTGCCGTCATAACGATCGCATCCAGCGCAGCAGAAGGGACCTTGCTAAATGCCAGAGGCTGCGACTTCTCTCCTTGATACATTCCTTCTACAAGTGCGTGGTGAGCTTTTGTGTGGTGCGAGATGAGCTTCTGGTCTGTATGCAAATAAGGGATAAAAATGGAACAAATCCTACAAGGCTAATTTGACTGAACAATAAAGGTTAACTGAGACGAAATGATGCCGTGTTTGTTTTAGCTGGACGTGAGCTGCGTGTTGGGGGGAAAAAAAAAGTGTCGTTTCGAAGGGCAGATAAACACACCAGTGATTCCTTAATCAAAGCTGATTATTCCCCGCTAGTTAAGTGCAAATGTTTTAATCACCAACAAGGAAATTAAGCAGGTTTAACAAGGAGTTTTTAATCCCAATACTTCGGGTATTAGCCAATAAAGAGCACTAATCCAACACAGCGATGGTTCATTACCACGGGAAAGGGAAAGATTTCTCTTGCATGTGCTGAAAATATCAAACACATGGTCTCTAATTATAGACTGCCAACAAAACAACATATAACATACTACAAATATTCAAATCAGCCTTAATATCAGGTCAGGAGATGCATTGTTAGAGCAGCTGTGGAAAATGTTGCCGTCTCGCTGGCAAAATGCTGCGTAAGTGTTAATTAATGGTGTCTAAATAAGTCCTTTCTGTTGCTGAGCAGTAGAAGCCACCGAGATAATAACTGCTGACCCAGAGAGTCCTGCAAGATGGGAGGCCATGAGTCTGGAAACTGAAGATTGAGTTAATTTTGCAGAAAATAACACCCACCCACTCACCTCCCCCCAATCACACACGCACGCGCACACACACATACACACACACTCAGCATTGTTTGGGCTAAAAATGACCCAGCAGCAGTAGCAGCAGCAGGACTTGGTTTAGAACTGTGACATCGACTGAGTTCTCCAAGTTCCATCTGTGACCCTGGAAGGTCTTTGGAGACAAAAGCTGCTCCTCTGTGTACGAGTGTCTCTGTTGAACCCTGCAGTCTGTCTGCCATGAGTGCAAAGTCCGCTCAGCTCAGAGGTTTAAAGGTATTCCAGGACTGAAGCCTCATTCTCACCACTGTTCCCTCAGAGGATGCACGACAGCCACACCAGGCCACCACTACTACCGATCACGAAGGAGATCCTACAAAAGCAGTGAAGCTGCCAAACTGCCATCTGTTCGTTCCGTGTGACTGACAGCTGGAAACTGAGAGGCTCTTCACATTGAAGCACTTCAATAAAAAGCCACAAATACAATTGAATCACTTGAGTGAAGAACACGGTGAACGCTCGTGGTGTATGAGTGTTAGCGTCCACTGTTTCCCCTCTGCTGTCAGTGTGACTGTATGCAGAGAAGTGATGCAGATGTGAGCAACTCGACAACAGCGTGTTTGTCAAGTTGTGGTAGGATCTCTGGATCAGTGCACTTTACATGCACATACACGCTGATATCATGTATGTTGCTGCTGCCATTTTAACAGTGTGGTTTAAGCCTCCCAAACTTACTTATATACCAAATATCTCTGTTTTGCTCCCCCACTCTCTCTGTTTTTGGTGGTCTTGGTTTAAAAACCCTTAAGCTTTTAAAACTATTTTCTAAATAGTGCATAAATATGAGATAATTATTAGATTTATTTGATGCATCATCAGACCATCATAGCTCATGTCAACATGTCAGGCTAATACACTCTTTTCTTTTGGCATGCTGTGTTTCCTGAGTAAATAGTGATGTTGAGGATTAACAGTCTCCTTTATTCCTCAATTTTAGGATTACTTGTGTTTCCAATTGTGATGCGTTTTGAGAACAAGCCGAGGACACTGATGGAATTATGGGTGACAGGTTTACAAGGATAATCTCCATTAAGAGCTCCACAGCAATTTGTTGGCTACTGCTGTTTATCTGTAACACAATGAAACCAAGATTATTGGAGGAATTAGATGACGGAGGTGACTCATGTGATCATCAATAACTGCCTTTTATTAAGCTCACTATTGATTTCTGAGGCTCATTTACCAGAAAAGCTCCAAGTATGAGCACATTTTCCCTTTCCTAGTGGTCATAAAGTGTTCTTTACTGCTATTATCAGTGGTGCACAGAAACACAGCCAGAGCAAACTGTGTGTAATGGTGTGACTTTGGGTAATTTAGAGAGAAGCAGAGAGAGGAGGGAATCCATTGCTGTGGGAAGACTGGCTAAAACCATGACCTATTAAATCATCTCTCTTCATTTAAAGAGCGATTACTCTTTTGTATTTCAGTGTAGTTCCAGTCTGGGGCAAAGTTACAGGGTGTAGAAACAGGTATGGCAACTGTTGACAGCTGTCGGGGGGAGTGATGGGTAACAACAACAACAACATCCTGTCTGCTCGGCCCTGCGAGGTGGAACAGCAAAGGTAGCTTCCAGCAGCCGAGCGGATGCCCCATCTGGTGCCACACTGTGCTTTAAAACATACGAAGTCCAAACAGGTCAAGCATGTGTGAGCTCTACCTGACCTCAACAAGCGATGAAACAAAATAACCATATTGCATCATCATCATTGTCATGAGCTTTGCTGTTAACCTGACAGTAGCGGTTAAATCCAACCACGGTTCTGCAAGATTTTGAGTGGATTGTTTCTCTTTCTTCCTGATCCAATTTAGAGTAAATGTTCCATAAGCTGCCTTGAAATATTACGTTTTCAGAAGAATAGAAACTGGAAATTTTATGAAGTCTTGATTTCTGTCTCAACGGTGCACGACGAGACAATTTGTTCTCTGCAAAACATGTTCTCCAGTTTTGATTGTGAAAGATCCTTTTTTTTTGACTTTTTGCTCTCTCTGAAAATACCGACCCTGTTTGACGTTATTGTTTTGTGAAGGCTCATCTGTAAACCACCACAAATAACAAAAAAAACATTTGCAATCCAGAGTCTTCCCTTGATGCATTACTCATTAGTCCTTGGAAGGATATGGCAGGAATATTAAAACATGAAATATTTAAAATGTGTGGGGAGAACACAGATCTCTTCCTCCAGCTGCCACAGTGCGAGTGGAGAATTCCAAAGTCCAGACAATGCCTATTACAATAATGGCCATCTGTGTTTTGCAGTGTAACAAAATTTAGGAGCCTGTGGCAACATTCCTCGCTGGCTCATCAAATTCTTTCCCAGAACAGAAGGAGCGAGAAAGTGCCGACGGCATCATAAAGACGTCCACAACGTTTGTGCAATAACACTCAGCGTGAAGAGGATATAAACTCTCCACGCCGAAAGTCAAAGTGCACCTATGAGCACGTGGGGTCATTTACTGACTACATTATCTTGAGTTTACCTTGTGCTAAGCTAGGTGCTAATACACTATTGAACAACATACCATGTATATGCACATTAAACACTATTTAAACTGTATTTTCAATTTTTACCCAGGAAAACGCTCCAGATGAGTGTGTGAAAAGAGGAGATTAACTGCAAGAATACTCTTTTAGCCTCTTACTAATCAAGTTTTTTAGCCATTTTATGTAAATTCCAACAAAAATCATTTTATCATTTCTAAATTAAAACTAAATTGTGAAGTGATTAATTGTAAAGATTAGGTAAAGATTGTTTTCCAAATTTTGGTAGAAAAGCTTTTCAGGGATTTCAGTCTCTTATGCAGCAGCAACAACAAGAAGCTGAATTTATTAACTGAATCGAGTTTTCTGGATATTATTTCATTGACTGCCTCTCTCTTGCTGACTGTCCTTGTGCAGCACGCTTTAATTACCTCCTCATAAACCAGACAGCATGCACCATAAACGATAATAGCACAAACTGTGTATTTTAGCCTCTCTTTGCTCTCCAGCCTCCTCCTGTGCGTTTGCGTCGTGGTATTACCTTTGTGGGCTCCTGCCTTCCACTAAAGCTAAAGATGCTTTTCTGGTCATGTCTTAAAATGCTCAACGGCTTACCATGTTACCATGACAACCACCAAAACCCTTAACTCTAACAGGGAGTGCTTTTTTTGTTTTTTTTTCCCACCTATTTACCGAGATCATCTCATCAGCAGGTAACCAAAAGCCCCTGCAGCAACCCAGTGTGGCAGTCTTTACCGTTTACTGAAGAGCGCGTCCCCTGAATGCAACCCCACGGTGAGTCAGCCAAAGGACAGTGAGGATTGGTTCCACATGAATCTGTTTGGGAGTATCTGTAAACTAACACCTTGGTAACAGTTCCACCTGAAGGCGTTCTTGGGGGCAATAACACCAGTCGCAACATTTCATACCCATGATAAACATTCAGCACTGATTCTGCCTCCCTGGAGGTGTTTTAACTGAAACATCACTGTTGTCCTCAGCTTCCTGTCTTGTTGAGGTTTTGATTCAAACGCTGATTTTGAAAGAAGAGACAAGGATGGATTTTCTATGAAAGTGTTCATGTTAGAGCTGAAATTGATCAACCGTTTCCAGGCAAAAGGAGCCAACATAATCTAAAACACAAAATCAATATTCAACCCATGCTGTGTGTATACATACAATAACCTGACAGATGAGTGAGTCAATAGTAAATTTAACACACATTTGTTGCACTTAAATGGCCTCTTTTCTCATTTATGGCTCCAGCTGCAGGGTCATACATCCTCTCTGTCCCCCAAACCACATGAAATCCTTTAATTCCGTGTATAAGTTTTCCTGCAGGTCCTTGCATAGGAGCCGCGCGGCTTTGGCTGAAATCAATGCTAATCAATTTGTCAGTCTGTTAGCTAATGACAGACTAAGAAGCTGCTGCTCAAAAAAAAAAAAAAAAAAAGTGCCTTCCAGACCTCTTTAATTTGTCATAATGGGAGGGAAGAGGAAGCAAACGTGATTATCTGGCTCTCGGTCTCCAAGTCCTCACGTGTGGCAGATGCGATCTGTAGCCAAGCAGGGCTGGATGACGTCTACTGCGTGTTTGAGGCTGTCGGGTGAATTTAAAAACTGCAGGATGGCTGATGATCACATTTCATGCACCTGTCAAACTGTGATGTGTGTCATAAGCAGGCCACATTAGTAAACAGTCTGCAAATCCTATGGTTCTGACCCATACGATCGTGTCACTCCATGAAATAATCCTCTCCAAACAGAGAAAAAGCTCCAGTCTTGTTGCCTCGTTTGATGAATTCAAAGTGCAGAGGCGATCCTTCAGATCAGGTCACTGGTCCTTGACTGGGCTCGGCCTTTTCAGTTAAAGATGAATAACGGGATGGAGGATGTATTGGTTTTTGCTCAGTTTCTTTGCTTGTCACTTCACCACTTCAATACCCAGCAGCTCTCTGGACCGCTGCTGCCGAGCCGCAGAACAGAGGCCCCATTAATCAAACACCAAAGGTCAGCAGCTAAACCCAATTTACCCACATGCTCTCCTTGTCGCTCACAAGAGTAATGAATATGTTGGGGAGAACCAGGAGGAGGCTGACTGAGAAACTGTTCAGAGGGATTTAGTCTTTGTGAAAAATGGAACGTGGTTCATCTCTGGCCAATTCTCTCCCGGAGGGGTTGAGGCAGTGTTATTCTGTGGCTGGCCTGCCTCAGTCTGTTCTCTCTGTGTTCTCATGAAGCAGAAGAGATGAAAGTGAAGCAGATATAACCTCCATCTGCTTTGGTGTGAGGTCAAACAAAACGTCTATGATACGTGTATTCAATCCTCATCAAAAAATAACTTCTTTGTTGTACAAAATCATATGAACAAGCCGCTGGAATATGAAAGTCTTACCATATGTGCATGATCATAACATAATAATACAATATTTAGGAATTCTTCTGCACAGTGGATCATCAGCCATGACATCAGTATTAAAGTTTAAAAGTCCCGTTTGATTGAAATCTGTAATGATAGCTCGTGATCTGGCTCGCTATTTCAGTCATTTGTAATCTGAACAGACTCCTGATTAGTCAGGCCCTGATCGCAACAAGTGATACTTGACACAGCAAGGGGGCAGAGACGGCGGTCAGTTTAAAACATGAATGTTTTCCTCATCCAGGAAGTACACACGCGCACACACACACACACACACACACACACACACTAAAGCCATGAGCAAAATAATCCTGCAGCAGGCCAATCCCAGGGCTCAGAGTTCGGCCCAAATGTCGCTCTGAATGAACAGTTCAGAGAAATCTGCTGTATTTAGAGCACTGCTCTACTTTGGTAAACTGCTGCTCCTCTACTGTTTGGGTTTGGCAGAGGAGCAA
This sequence comes from Pao palembangensis, assembly GCA_015343265.1. Lineage (NCBI taxonomy): Eukaryota > Metazoa > Chordata > Actinopteri > Tetraodontiformes > Tetraodontidae > Pao > Pao palembangensis. The sequence continues at coordinate 32,649,349 of CM027081.1, read as the reverse complement.
ACATATGGGCACAAAAGAATTGCCACTTCACACATACGGCCCTTAAACATTTACTCTTTAGCAGTTGTCATAGTAATTCTGAAGTGGCAGTTGCACACAGTCCAGCAGAGTACTGTTTTAGGTAAATCCTCATTCCCTAAAGCTAAATATTAGAACAAAAGTGGCCTTATTCTGTCTGAAGGGCCAGTGTTATTTTTATTCGCTGAATGATGAATCTCCATTAAAAATCAGGACTCGCAGATGTGGTGCTGCACTCTTTCCTCACGCATGTCCTTCAGTTGTCTGGCTGTTTGTCATGCGTTTGCACAGAGTGTCCTGCCCTTCCCCCCCCGCCGCCCCCCCAACACACCCCAACTCGGCTTCCGCTCAGCACGGAGAATCCAATGACTTTCCCCTCATCCATAATTGAAAGACCATACTGGGTGCCTGGAGAGCTGAAACGAATTAGCGTCGGCTATTAATAGCCATCTAAAAATACAGCTGCAGGTCTATTTCCAGGGGCCCTCGGAGGTAAGGTGGTTGAAAGAGACAAATACAAGCAATCGTTGGAGGGTAAAAATGTTGTATAGCAGGAAAAACAAAATGTTAGAGATCGCAAAATGATGTTTTAGTACATAAGGTTAATCCTTTTTTTTCCACAGGAGACTGCATTGAATTTAATAACATTTCTTTATCCACTCATAATTTTACAATCTATTGCACCATTAAATGCAACCCACTCATCCCAGCAGAACTGAAAGAATATGACGAGGATAATGTGGGTGACTTGCCATCCAGCGAGGCAGCACTTTTCGGCTCTAATGATCTAAATGAACTCGTCATCGTGTCTCTCCTCTGTGTCTGCATGCCTCTACTGACCTGCTGTAATTACACTTTTCATTAGCCATTAGCAGGGACGGCCTCCCAGCGAGGCTGGATTGATCGGGAGTTCACGGGGGTGATGTTAACGACACTGCAGAGGAGGACAGGACGGCGTCCAGCCGTGTGGTAAGGGCAGGTGCTTGAGCAGCAGGGAACGATGGGGGAGGATAATGGCTCCGGACTGCACTGAACATCGCTGTGGTGCACATTAGAAGTATCTCAGGCAACACTTTATATGAAAATGATATCAGTAATAAGAATCTACGGCCTCATTTTACATGTGTTGGCTTGTCTCTCTATATTTATGTGTCCAGGGGAAAAGCTTGGCATAAATTGCTGTTTCTTTTAAATCGCCCTGTTAAATTGCTAGTGTCACCTGGGAGCTCTGCAGTTGTTACAATTCAAATAGCTGTAATGTGTGTAATGCTTGGAATGGACACAGCAGGCTCATAACAACAGAAATAAAACAGCACTTCAGCTTGGCCCTGAAGATCTCTCTGAGTGGGATCTATAAAGAGTGTGACTGCGTTTTGTTCCTCTTTGGACCTGCATTACTCCAAGCTGAATTATCATTTTAAATTTTGAAGGACTGTTGTACTTTGCTGACCACAATATACTTAGAAACAAAACTGGGGCCGGCAACTGTTAGAACATCTCGTATATAACAATCCACAGTGTTTCTGTTCTGCAAAGTTGACAACATACCAAAATATCCCCTATAGATGGCAGCTTTTCATATCCTCTAATGGTGGCATCATGACAGTGGAACGGTGTCTGTGTTCTGTTTGTCATTACTGAGAGGACACTGTCGTGCTGCCTGATCTCACCCTTCATTTCTTGTACATGACATGCATACCACTATGCATGCTTATCCAATGTGCACACGGTTATCTAGAGACACATGTGTGTTAAAAGACCATTAGATGTATCCATGTGCACAGATTTGGTGCAAACTATCCATTGCACAGTGGATAGTTTTTAAACCACAGATAAACATAGCTAAACCAGTCTGTAGCTTTTCTACACATTAGGACTGAAACTCGCAGGGATCGCAGGGTTGTGCATGATGATTCTTTAGCGCAGCTAAAAGCAGGACCGTGACCGTTGTTCTGCTGAGACTTGGTTGCTTTATTGTCCTGTAAACCGCCATTAACTTTAAAACTGAGTATAAACAGTTTTCATGAGGAATTCGCTGACCTCAGTGAGAAATTCCCAGCCAGAGAAGGAAAAAAAAAAAAAAAACAAAGATAAGATTTAGAAACCAATAAACTCATATTGAGGGGTCATAACTCTGACAGCCTTGGGAGAAAATCTCCCACAACTATCATGAACAATTTTTCAGAAGAGTTTCCATCCTCTGCTGGAGAGATTTTTCAGTGCTTAAATGTGATTTGACAAATATCTGCCGATAGCTTCCAGCCGAGTCCCCGGCCACTGCGAATCTCTTGGATGTGACACTCAGAGGCACTGTGACATGTCTTCGAAGAAAAGCAAAAATATCTCTGGCGTGAAGAGCTGTCACATCACGTCTCCATAGCAGCGGTCAGATCTATCTGTCATGAGTCATGCGTGTCTTTTATGCGTGCGACACCAGCCAGCTGCAGGTGTCCCTCAACTAGGCTTAGCACAACACGATGAAAAGACATCATGTTAAACAACATGCGAACAACTGGATTACTTCATGTTACTCTGATGATTATTGCTACAAATAATCTATAAAAGTGTGCTGATTGGATGCTGAGTAACCCTTTGTTATCCTTCTGGAACACATCTGACATCTGAAGACAGAAAGAAAACAGAAATAGCATGGACATGGAGGACCGGCTTCTCTCTCTCTCTCTAAGCCAAGCAATTCTTTATCCTGCCAGAATCCATCCGCCATGCTTTCCTTCTCCCTTAACTAAATCCGTCAGCTCCCTTACAACGCACTGACAGGCCCCCTCATTCAGCATCATTCGATTATCAATTCTCATTTTCCGAGCTGCGGCTAAGCTCGTTTCAGATTTAGATGCCAGTCTTTGAGTGGCTATAGATCACCTGTCACTTGTCACGACTCCGTGACGCAAAAGGACAGGAAAATGTCAGTGGGATCGGGGAAGCTGCCAGCCGTAGGAGAGGAATAGCTCCATGTCACATTCTGACACTGAGGCTCATAATGAAGGTTCCATCAACCAAGCAACTTTAGCATATTGTTGCCTTTAGATTTGTTGGCAGAACGAGCTCACGGAGCTCTTCCCCAACCAGTGCTTCCGGCTTCCCTGACAGAAAAACAGAGGTGTTCCTGAGCCAGATGGGATCTTCCACCGTTTTCCTGTTCTGAGTTTGGCCACTCCCACCACAGTCGCAGGCGGTTAGGTCCACAGTACCTTTTACCCCAACAACAGACTGCACATGTCATGATGATCCACCTCAACCAGACCCTCAGAGGCTTCAAATCCTCATTTTGGTGCAATCACTCTTCTCTAAAGTGAGCAATCTATCCTTTTTCAGAATCAGAAAGGGTTTTATTGCCAGTGACCAGAATTCACAGACTAGGAACTTGCTTCGGCGTAAGGTGCAACATAAAACACAGAATAGAATCTAACAGAGGATCCTGGGCTCTAAGCGCAACAACCCCAGTATCTTAACTGAACCTACGTCAGCACTGGACAGTGACAAATTGGTATTTGTGCATTCCCAGTTATTCAGTGTGTGACATTCTGCCACAGGGGATCCCTCACTTAAACTATTACAACAACTAGCTTGAATGGAAGCACGTCATCACTATTATGAAGCACTTAAGGATAAACAGAGCGAGTTCCTCCTCCAGTATTCTGGAGTGCATAAAAAGCCTTCATTTCCCTCCCTGTTTCCCTCCCTCCCTTCACCCAGTAATGGTGCAATCGAGGTGATGTGAATTCATTCTGTGGCAGACTCAGAGAGAACTGAAAAGCTTCTCTCATCTCTTGTCATTCAGCGACCCCGATGGGCACGCCGCTCTCCCCTGGCCTCCCGTCATCCCAACCTGTCAGACGGCTTCTCTCTTCTGTTACCCGCAGCATTAATTTCACGTCAGCTGACAGGGAAAAAGACCTATTTACAAATTTAACACCCAATCTTGACACCTAAGCTGCAGCTGTCAGAGCCACAGAGGAGGGAAACAGCGAGGAAACGTCTGCCGCATTGATTTTTCCAAGGTGTAATTGAAAGATGTACCCAAATCCAAGGCAGCATGTACTTGACTTTTCACTGAAATAAACACTCATTGTTTTCGGCTCAGTAAACAGATCTGTTAACTACAGACATAAATTTGCAACAAGTGTCCTGCTGAGACAGAGACGGGCCATGACGGTCTTTCTAAATACTGCATCTGCTGGGCTTTGTGTTACAGAGTTCTCCCCTTTTTTATGTTGATCACCTTTCACCAGTGTGCTCTTTTATCGTCAGTAGAAGCAGGCAGCAGGACTGAGTGCAATGGATCCATCAGGTCTTCACAGCCCACCCACAACAAGATCTGGTCTCCTGTCTGGCTCTTGCCCGACCTTTTCATAGACCTGTGCTGGAGAAGCAAAGTACTCTCAACCTCTAATACATCTAAACATGGAGAGTGTTTAGATGTCCGTGTTTCAATGGCAACGTGGAAAAACTGTCATTTCTCTGAAAGGGATGATGACTAGTGAGTGTTTGTCAGGCAAAGCCAAAGGAAAAACATGTCAGCCCCTAATCCATTTCTAGCGCTGATGTACGTACGTACAGCTGGCTTAACAGAGATTTAAATAATTCAAAGTGCTTGGACTGCCAAAGCTCTATAATCAGCTTGCGAGCTCAAGGAAGCGGTATGATAGAGCGAACAGCACCGAACAGGGAGGCTGATTACTTAGTCCACATGCATAATTAAGCAGAGGCGGGAGAGCCCTGAATAACGGCAGTTCTGAGGTCAGCACGCCGCAGCTTGTGCAGTACGAGAACCTGTTTACCTGAGCGGCTGTATAACGATTTGTGTTGATGTGCAAGTCTCATCAGTGTGTGTGTGTGTGTGTGTGTCCTGTCAGAAGAATCAGGCTGAGTATCTGCCTGCGTTTAAAGCTCCATGTGGTTTGCATTAGCAGAAAGTTAGCAGCTTATCACAGGCGGAGTTATTCAGAGCTGTATTAATCAGTCGGACTTGGCTAACGGTGCTGCTTTCTACGCATTTAACTGTGAATTTTAATGCTAATGATATTCTTCAGGTTTGATTTACTAATTTTGATTGCATTAGATAAACACGTGCATCACCAGTTCTTAGTTTTCAGTATGTTCAGCAGGTTAAATAAAATACATTTATGTAGAGTTTATTAATGTATGAGCATGTGGAGCTGTGGTATTTAATTCCCCCATAAAACAGCCTAGATAAACTATTGATATATCCAGCTATTAAACACTGCTGTCATGATCTAGTTAACATTTAATTAGAAAAAGAGGTGGAGCTCTTCAAATGTTCCTGTGTCTTTACATACAATCAGCAGACAAGCAAACTAGGGTTCACAGCAGGAGGGCTGACCTCATACGGGGTGCGTTCTCAGAGAAAGCCTCTGATTTTATATTCAGTGATGCATTAAAGGTCCATTTTCTTTTTCTTTTTTAAAATCTCTACAGAAAACCAAAACAGTCAATCAAATAGTGGCTCAGTCAGTGGGCCAGTGAACGCGTGACCTTATCCTTTGGCATGTCCCTGTCCTCCCCTGTCAGAGGGACCCAGATGGCCCGAGGTATTGGTGACCAGAGCAAAGAGCTGTCTGTCTGTCTGACCGACAGCAGCACGGAGCCACGGGCCCTTTATTAGGCAACCACGCCAACGTCAGCAACCAGGCAGTCATCGCAGACACCACCTGTGGGCAGAGGCAGTCACGCCACATCTTTAATAAATGATTCAAACTTTTAAAGCACATGGCAGGAGTTTAGTAGCTTCCTGCAAAATGATGTTGTCCAACAGAGGAACAGAAACTGTGCAGGCATGTGTGAGGTGTTAACACAGAGCATAATGATATACAAACAAAAGCAGCTCAAAGTTCTAAATCTGGTCCTAACAAGCCTTTGCAGCTCTGAATTCCCATCTGTGGATTGTGAACAAATCACTACAGCCTCTCTATTTGCTTCTCTTGGCTGCCGCAGATTGACTGCAAATTACTGCAGATGGTTAAGCGTCCTGACGCTCCAACATTTATTTCTTTTTCTTGTGACGGTTTTCTCAGTTCGTTCAGTTTACATTTGATTTTGTCAAAATATCATCTGTATTCCACCTCTACATGATGTAAGTCATGAATAAGTCATGGAGAATTTTCTGCTGGAGCCCCGAAAAGAGCCAACACCGGCGCTGACAGCGTGTCCGACTCACGTTGTTATATGTTGATTCCTGACAGGACGAGATACCACAACGAAAAACGAACGAAAAACAAAAAAACTAATGTGTTAATACTCAAAGAGACAAAGACACTTCTCTGGACGCGGCCAGATTGAGTTAGACATCAGATGATGACATTTTTTTCCAAATTCTGCAGAGTTTTGTCAGAGAGAATGTTAATTCTAATCCATGGTCATCTGAACACGATGCAGCAGCTACACATTTGTCCAGATTATTTTATTAGATCAAGAAATTATTGGAAAGCAATCTTTTCAAAATTATATTACACTTCCATTTCATTTGCCAAAATGATTTGAATGATGATTGAGCCAAGACAAGTGAGCCAAAGAGGATTTTGTTCAAACATTTCTCATGGGGCTGCAACCTGTCAGTTGAGAGAGGTCAGGGTCAGAGATGCTCCTGGAGCATCTCTCCTCATCAACAAAGCTGACTGCTGCAAAGAAGACCGTTTACAGAGAGAAGCCTGAACTAGATGACATTGATTGAACTTAAAATCACCTTTGTTGTATTTGATTTAGATGGGAAACGCTAGATTTGAGTTAAAATTAGACTCAGTCACCTGATGTTTAATTTTACAGAGATGAGCATGACTATTTTACTTTTATTACAGTAAAATGTGTTATTTAAATATTTATTACCTATCAGCGGCACATAGCACCTTCCTTTGCTGCGACAGTCTCATTGCACTGGAAGCCTGGACAGAAGGAAATGAATGGAACAGCTGAATTACTCAACGAGAACAGGCTGATTAGCGAACATTTCTTCTTTGTGACACGTTACTCCTAAAGACTTCTGCATTATATGATGAGAATTTACGTGTTATAAGCGTTAACGAAAAACTGTTTGCGCTTAAATCCAAACTGGAAAGTTGCTCACTGCACCACAACACAGCCAAGATGATCACAGATGTACTGACAGCATAAAGGCCAAGACTAAGATTGCAAATTTCTGCCATTCCGCTTACAGATGTATCCTCCTGCCTGCATTCATTATGAATCAGATTCTCGTTGGGGTTTAATGGGGGCCTGTCTCATCCCACAGAGGCCAAAAAACATTGAACTTCATTTACCAGCAGTAACGCTAACAAAACAAACAGTTTCTCTAGACCACACGTGACGGTGGAGCTCTGCCGGCAGTTTACCAAACATGCTAACACATGAGCAGAAATGTGTGTTCAGCACATCTTCATTAATTAAAGCCCTGAGGGTCTGGATTCTGCATACGGGTGAAAGACCTGTGAATACATTATCCTGCATGTTAGAAGCATGCTTACACACACATGCTCCTTTATGGGGAAAATTTATAGATGACAAAATTTGCTCTTGAAAAATGGGCGAGTGGAGCTAAGTGCAGCTTTCCAGGGAGCGATTGCTCGATTCTGCGGCCCTTGTGTCGATGGCTGTTAATGGCTCCCTCTATTCAAAAGTCAACATCCTGCTTCAGCCTGTGAGTGAAATACCTCCACCGTCGATGTCGTAAGTCTGTCGGAGGAGACTTGAAATATGGCACTCTGAGGACCATCTCGAAGCCGGACAACAACTGTACTGATAGTGGGGTCATAACTGAGGAGTCAGACAGCTTTCCCCCTTCAGTCCTCCTTTGTTTTCTTATTAGTGCTTTTTTTTTCCTCTTTGTCCCACCGCGTGGACACTGGGACAAAGGGAGAATTGGATTTTGCAGCAACAGCTCATGAATCTATGGGCAGATTACTGGTCTGCACAAAATCCCAGCAAGTTTGGAGAGTGGCGGTATTGATTGCACTCTGGTTGGATTCCTGCTTGTTTTCCACCCACCGGAGCATGCCTGACATATGAAGTCATGAAAAACTCTGTGCTCATGCTGAAATAATAACTAATACACGTGAATAGCCTTCCGAAGCAGCTCAAAGCTGTGCAGCCTGACCGCTTTACCCACCATCTCGGCCCCCTTTTATGAGGTTTATCCTGCTGGTGCAGATAAAGACGGTCATAAAAGATGGAAAAGCAGCGATGGGTTAACAGGAGCTGTTGGTTTCTTTTTGTTAGAAACACATCGCCACCACCTCCATCAAGCCTCTAATTTATGAAAGCTTTTATGCTCCTGCTTTCATTCTGCAGGGACGTTCTTGCACTGTGTGTGTTTACCTCCCAGAGTTTCACATCCCACTGAATCTGAACAGAGACACAAGAGTGGAGTCATTTTCCAAGAAAGCGCCACAGATTATCCAATTAAGATATGAAATAAGAGATAAATCAAGTTAATAAAGAACAAAGTCAACGATGTTACGTAATTAATCCCTCTGACAGTACTTTATTATAAGACAACAAGATCCTGCATTAAAATTGAGTCAAACTGATGATATCTTTCATGCAGATGATTTAGTTTTAGCAAAAATTAAACCAAATAATTCATTCATAGTGAAGAATGGGCCTTTCACTGCACACGCAGACAAGTAGAAAAAGCTCGACACATTATTGCTATTATTGTTTTCTCTCTGTCTGGCGGCAAGGCTTGCAACATTCGTCACATGGCAGCTTCTCTCCCCGACTCGGGAACACCAGGTTTTTGTGCACTGGCAGTGAAGAACGACGACATTCTTTCATCTGCTGCTTGAATAACTCAGGTTGCTGCGTGTGGAGACATGTGAACGGTAGGATTAACCTGCTTTGTTCTGACCCGCTCATGGTCAGTGCCAGCTGGAAAACGATATAACCCGATCTCTGTGTTGTTTGTTTATTCCTTCACTAGGAATAAATAATTAAGCAGATTCATCAAATTATCGGAAAACTAATTCTTCTGACTATCACTGGTTAAATATATATTCAAAAAGAATATTCCTTCCTAAAGGATGGGCCATTTGCCACCTGTTTAATTGGGCAACAAATTTCTTTTTATATACATCTCTATATACATGCACTGACTGGACAAAATGAATCACATCTGCTGCAGTTTTGGGACACTAATAAGGAAAGATTCTTCATTAGAGGCCCTCAGGGCTAAGTGGGCTGGATGTCATTTGGGCTTATTGCTAGTGTTTGCGCTAAGTTAATCCTTTAGTTTGATAGGTACAAGCTTCCACAAGAACACTCCTGAGCTGAGTAAGATTCATACTGACAATAGAATATTATTTTGAAATCTGCATTTCAGGCATCCCTGTATTATTGTTGGAGATGCCAAACCGTTAAATGGCTGTCATAAAAGCTCAGGAACAGCTAATGAGTCATTACCCACAAGTATGGTTTTGCACAACTACACTTCAGTTTATAAAGTGATGTTTGAGTGGAACAAAATGAAATTTCTTCAGAGTTTACAATCAAAACGGCAGTAATTCAGTCGAGTAAGGCTGTCAGCCTTGTTAGCTGGCTAACCAAGCCAGTGGTAAATAGCATCAAACGGTAGCCTGAGTTATCTGGAATTGCCGTAAACCGCCGTATAAACATCATCAAGCTGCACCGTGTATGTGTGTCTCAGAGGCTGTGCTTGCCATAGCCAGGAAAGAGGTTACTGCAGGACAAATTAAAGCCATCTGTTCATCAATAAACTGCAAATCACAGAGTTCAGGCGGAGCAGCTGGACGACATCAGAGGGAAAGCAAAAATAGTTTGTCCATAATTTATGATTCAGGTTAGGCCAAATCAGGGAATAAAGTACATTGAGGAGTAATCCATGATGATGATGGTGATGTTTATAATGATGTGCTGAGTTTGTGCTGCTAAGAGTTGAGCGCTGATTGATCGGTGGATATTTTACACAAGTTTACTGGATATTTTGATGCACAGTTTACCAAGTTTGACACAGATGCAGTTTTAAATGTGTATATGCTACACTATGAATATCTAGTAAAAGTCAAAAAAATATGCAAGTAAAATTAAATGAAATCTTCATCCTCTTAAGCCGTCATCCGACTCCGTAGATGCTAGAAGAGTCGCGGGTGGAATGTGCAGCTCGTCTGAATAACTTTGCAGTGTGTGAGCTGCCAACACGTGATGATCCCCTCTTAAAGTTTTTGTCATCCCAAACTGCTGACAAGTCATCTTCTGTCTCATAAACAGGTCAAAGCATTTTAAACAGACAGAGAAAAGCTCATTTACTAACAGTGACAGTTACTCTGTGGTGGCTTTGAGCCTAATTTAAATTCCATTTTCTTCCTTAGCTGTCCTCCCTGTGCTCCATCCAGCCTCTCTGGTCTCTTTAATGAGCTCACTCTGAGCTATGTTTAAGCTCATTAACCTTTGTGGGTGGCAAGTCCCGCTGAGAAGAAAAGCCACCGATACACAGACACAGATATACTATACAGCACAGGTTTCCTTTAAATACTTTAAAGCATTTGAAGTTATCCAAGCGTATTAACATTTTGAAAATTAGCAGCTTGAACACTGGTGGTCAACATATTTTTAAAAATTCTAATTAGATTTTCTTCTCCAGTCTTGGCTAATTAAATCATCTATTGTTTTAATGCAGCATGTTGTTCAGCAACATCTCAATAATTCAACACATTTGTTGTTTCTTCATTAGTTAAAGTCAAGAAATTAATATATAATGCTCACCAGGCGCTATGCTAACAGGTGCTAAATGACAATTATGAATGACTTTGACTAAGCTCACTGCAGGGGACGTTTGACAAAATGATTTAATCTACTGGAGAAGTGAAGGAGAGCGGAAAGAATGTCCCCTGGCTGTGCAGCAGAAGGTTTCTCTGATCTTGGACACCAGAGAATCGCAGCCCAAACGTGACGCGCAGGTGTAGTTGCATATCAGACTGGACACTGAAGCACGGTCCAAGTCACTGAGACAGACAGCAAATGTGGTACTGGTGTTGACATGCTGTTGAGTGAGAACTGCTCATTACACACGTGACCCCGGCACGCCTAAGGTCGCCAACCTCTGGCATGGAGGTAAATGGAGCCGTTAGTGGGACGAGTGGGATGAGTGGTGGACTGGACAAGTCCAGTGGTCCAGTGTCAAACACCGCACGGTTGACCTGTGCAGAGTTGGCGGTTCAACGCTTAATTTGGTCATTTCAGTTCAAAAGCAGTTTAAGCCAGCCAACATCCTGGTTGTTTATCCTGTTCTTTTACTCCCTGACTGATAGAAAACATCCATGTAGACACCTTTCACCATTACAACGTGACCTGACAAATGCCTTAGCTGCTGCTCTGACATCACACCCTCCTTTTCCATTTGGAATTTTGAACCTTTGGTGCCTCATGTTGTCCACCCGCCACAGCAGGCTTCGTGAAAGGGCCTCTTTCATACTTCAGAACCTTTCAGGAGGCAGCTGAACATGACTACTGTATTTTTCACAATATTTCTACAAAATATCCTTTTTCCCCCAGAGTCACAAAGGTTGAAACAATGTTTTGGTCGGGATGGAATAGTGCAGATAACTCTCTGAGATCGGTGTTTTCATTTGTACTCCGGACCTTCAAGCCGAAAGCTGAAATGACGTTTCAGTGGTTTTCTGAGCGGCGCATATAAACGACTATACAAATATCCCTCCTGTTCCTCCCCACGCTCCCCTGGGACTTGTGGTTATGATGCTTCCATGTTCCTTCAAGAGCGCCTGTTTGTTCCCGCCCCTCCTGTCTCTTCCTCATTGTCTTTTCCAGCCACTGCTCCCCTGGGAGGAAGCTGTCATATTGTTTCTCCCTCCAGCAGATGCTCTCCTTCTGCCGTAATCTTTCTGCCGCTAAGGCAATATTATTAAGCCTTGAACAGTGTGTGAAGGGGGGTGCTGCATATTCACAGCTTAGGTTCTCCTGTTCCGTGGCAGGAAAGGTTAAGAGCTTGTACGACCAGAGGAGAAGATTAGTGTGGCGAGAATAGCTTTTTATTACTGCTAAGATCACAGCCAGGTTCAAAAGCCATGAGGGATGGACGTCAGTGGGTGCGTGGCCAGATGGGTGAGCCTGGAGCCTGCACAATCACACCGATTCCATTAAAGAGACACTGAAGCTTCTTCTGGATTCCAGATAGGCTCGTAGGAGACGGCGATAACGGCAGCTGTGGTATCGGCGATGAGTGGGAATCAGTGTTTCCACATGCAGAGAAAAAGAGAGCAGCGCACAGCCTGTTTGTGCCATGTGAGAGGATGGTCTGTAAAGGATTACATCATCGCTTGGGATGGAAGTTGGGGGTTGCTGATGAAAAAAGACCTGGAGCGCCACCTGGTGTCGAGTTTTTTGACTGCACACTGACGTTGACGCAAAGCTCCCACCTCCGTGGGTGCTGCTGAAGGAGAACATTTGTTCTCCCAAACGGGCTGCATGAATGACAGCAGCGCTCGTCGGATCGAGCAGGAAAGCACGTAAACCTGAGGGGATGAGTGACATCCGTCCTGTCTGTACCCGACCGAGGCGTGTGGTTGGATGTTGCCATTGCCATGATGCCATTAGACAGCTCTTCACAGTGCTGGGAGATGAGGGCTCCTCTTGTAGCCTGCAAGCCTGCAAGCCTGCAGAGCACAGCCACGAGGGCCCCGGCCAGCCTCGTCTGCTCATGAGACGGAAGCATGTGTGTTTATTTGCAGCCAAATTAGGAGCAAATCTCAGAAGAGCCTCCTAATGGCACTCATGTTGTACGAGCCAATAATAAAAATTGCTTAAAAGCCTGGAACGTTACCTCAGCGAGTCTGTGTGAGGGAGCCGCTCACTTACCCACTGATCATTTAACTGCTGTGGCAACTGACAGCACAGTCACATCTCAGGGAGAGACGCTGAGCAGCATGTTGGATCAATTACACATCATTACGCAACTGCTTATGGTGCATAGGTGGAAACCACAACTGCCTGGGGATGAACCGGGGACACACTGTCTGGAAGTTAACGAAGCAAAACTAACCTCTGCTGATGTTTTTAAAGGCATCTACACATCCACTCTTCAGTTCTTTTTAAGTGGCAGCTAATTTCCCCAAAAGAGTTCAGTCTGTGGTGCACAGAGGAGAAAATCAGTCAGAGAGAAACCAAATTATTAGTTGCCAACAGCGACATGACTGCTCTATGGAGCCATGTCATAAAGGCCAGCAGCAGCAGCAGCCATCCCCGAGTCGACCCACCGTCCTGCTCATTGTTACAGGACTAATAACCCAAACAGGAGCTCACAGCGGCTGAATCCAGCTCTGAACGTGCACATATTTCATCCTCACGCTGTAATTTCACGGCCACCTCACAAATGTTGCTTACAATCTCATTTTGGATGTGTTTTGGTTTTCAGACTCACTTTGTTCTCAGGCGGAAAGTATTGAAAGTGTTCGGCGCACCTCTGAGAAGTGTTTTTTTTAATTTTTTTATTTTACACACTTAAATAAGAGCTGTGAAAGTAAAACAAGGGAAACCTTTCAGCTGCAAATTCAATTAGAGTCAATAGATCTTGTTAAAATTATGACTCCAGATTTATTCTGTAAAATAATTCATTTTCAGATCAGTAGGCAGTAATTTCAAGGACTAATCATCAGCTTGGGAAATAAAAAAGCAACTTTCAAAGGCTGATGCAAGTAGAGTAGTTAAGAAGAGGCGTTCAGCAGGGTATAGTCAGACGTGGCAGCAGCTGAGGGAATGCTAAAATTGTTATTCAGGTCAAGAACTGTACTTTGCTCCTGAATGAACGTATTTAGAAAGCGCAGGATCCCTGAAGGCAACAAACTCTGCTGGCATTGCAAACATGGCGGCACTCATCCGCAGACCTTGAGAAATGTTGTTCTCCATATTAAAATGAGGCAGCAAAGAGGAAACTTTTCATCCCCTTGTTTCATTTTCCATCATGAAGAGGAAGGGGCAGCACTTCCAGGAAGAATAATGAGTGTTATTGCTTTCATATTCAGAGCACAGACACACCAAGGGCTTTGATGCTTTCCACAAACACACAAATATCAGCATCTACAGCCTTCTGGAAAACGTACACCAGTTTGGGATGATCTGTACATTCGCTGGCCTCAGATGAGGTGGCGGTGGTGGTAAAAGCCTGGTACTCCAGGGTCCTCTGGGTCACCCTCTCTCTGACCTTTTTCAAATGTCGGAGCGATAAAACCCAATGAATTCAATGTGCTTGACATGGCGGTGTCAAACGCCATTTGTTTTACTCCCATTTGGAGTGAAATTGCTCTTGAAAAGTAAAGGGATCTATAACTGTCTGGGGCCCGGGGCTGCGCCGTTGTAAATTTCTCTGTGCTGGTGACTCCGCTCCCAGAGTTTCTAAGGTTGTTTCTAAGGAAAGTGTCTCTTTGCTGTGTGGCGACGTCGTGTCCCGGCAATTTCTTAGCTAAGTAATGGAGCTGTAGTGGATTGTGTGAGGCCATGCATCTCACTGCACAGCGCCGCACGCTAGTCTCCAAGGAAAGAGCTGTCCTCTTCTCTCTGCCGAGCCCCTGCCGCAGGGCCACTGGAGCGCAGAGATTCATCGGGCTTGTGATGACGTGCTGCTGTGGCCCTTTTAAACTTACATTGCTTCTGTTTGCTTCTCTTAACACGAAGTCACGAGACGTGGAGACAAAATCGTAAAGTAACAAATGTTCAATTTGGAAGAACAATATTAAATGAAGGCAATGCAATGGAGAATTTACGAGGTGAAATGTAAATACAGAAATATAGAGCTGTGAACCGTAGTTGGATATTTATTTGAATGATAAAAAAAAAAAAAAAGTCACATTTTATTCTTACTTTCATGCTATTAGGAAACTTTCTGAATTTGGAAAGCTAAAATCTGACTCAGGAATTGATTTTTGAATTTCTTTGAACTGTGTCAGCAACACATCAAGTCTGCTGCAGCCGCAGTCAAACGGTAATGTATGTCTGGCAAACTTCCTGGTGCTGGGAAATGCTCTCAACTTTCTGGTTCTACCACACGTGGTTTCCAGTTTGAGCTCCATCACAGCTGGTCCAGGCAAAATAACATGTAACAGAATGTTTACATTGATGTGACATCAGAAATTCAATGTGGTGCGAGTAATTTTGGATGATTTGAAACGACCTCCTCTCTTTTCTACATGTGCAGACTTAAAGCACTGGTTCTGTGTCTATGCTTGACTTCTTCCAGGACATCAACATATGAACTCAATCTAAACACGGCGCTGGGACGTGGGCCTGGTCCGTGTTTTTCTACCGTGCCTGCACGGTTGTGATTGTATTTCATCTGCGGCGAAAGCAGAATGAGGAGGAGCAGGTTGAGCACGCCTCACTCTCTGCTGTTCTGCTACAATGCTCATATGCTGCATGGCTGCTAAGACTTGGAAATCAGTGACAGGGCGGGAAAAACATCCGTTGCCTTTCATCGAGTGTCTGTAGTTGCCAGTGCTGCAGTTTCTGCATGTTAGCAGGGCCCGAGATGAGCCAAACACGAAGAATGAAGCAGAGGACACGCTGCAGTTTGACACCACAGGAGCACGCTGCGGTGTAATGCTAACATTACTGAAGCTCTCCACAGTCATTTCAGATATCAAGGGACAGGCTGTCAACAGCAGATGGTCCTTTTGTAGGCCCGACTCACTGTTTTTAGACTATGATTTAATTCTGTGCAAGTGGAATCTTCTGACCCGTCTCTATTCTCAGACTAGAGGGAATTTCCACACAGCTAAATGTGCATCCAGGCGTACATAGACATATGCATGACACAACAAAGGCCTGAAAATTCACATGAACTCAGCGGCTAATGAACGACCCCAGCTGCAGTCAGCGAGGCAGCCTCAACACTGACTGACTGTGCAGAAGGAAACATCCTCTCACCTCACCGGCACAGAGATCACATTTATCCAGCCAGTTAAACAAATAGTTATTACAAAGGAACAGAGGGGAATCTCTCGATCTCGCTCTCATAAAGACAAAAAAACAGAAAGCAAAGATAATATATTCATGCAAACGGATGACATTTGAATGTCTTTACACGGTGATATAAAGGCACTCTGATATTAAAATACAATTTAATGGGCTGACTAAATGTCACACAAAGGTCATCTAAATCTCTTCCTCTCAGACATTTTTAGGTCTGTGTACAGAACAAATTGGGCTTAAAAGACAGTTGATTTTTTTTTTTTTTTTTTATTAATTTGGAAACAAAGTAGACTTTATATTAATATTATGGAGCCCCCACAGTTTTTGACAACAGGTATACAGATCTTCCAAAAAACACCATCGTTCCATGGTGTTTAATTATCTTAATAAAATTACAAACTTTATTTTTAATATTTTAATTCTTATTGATTTCCTATTCTGCGATTATTTGTGTCTTTGGTCTGTGTAGGCAACTTTGTCTGGAAAAAATACAAGACTTCATTTGCAGTTATTCCAGAGGATGTTTTGGATAAATCGCACTCCTTTCTAATGGACTTTCTGTGGAAAAAGCGACATCCTGTGGTAATTTATTGTACAACAACCTAATAATTTCTTAAAATCACAAACTTTAAAAATGAAAATCAGTTAATTTTTGAAAATGCTCACGTATAGGGACCAAAACCAAAAAAAGTTGCCCAAAATGATTAAATGATCATGATGAATGAAATATGTAAAATATGATGTGAAATACTTAAAGACAAGTGGGTAAAATAATATCTTACTAATATAATACGCGCTATAAGCCAGTCAACATCTGCCTGGTTCCTGCGAGGTAAAGCGCCTCCATTAAGCAGTTTAGGTAATTCAGTGCGGTCAGCAGGGGGCAGCATTCACCCACTCCTGTGTATCACCTCACGCGTGAGCTTTTTGATTGTCGTACATGGCTGCACACAGCGCTGATATCTGCATGAGTGACAAGAACGTTTTCACATCAGATGACGTAAAGTGTTAATGGGAGCAGCATACCCGATCTGTGCAGAGTTGCTTTCCAAAATCACGTTTTAATTAACTTTAGGATAAAACAGTTTAATAAGCCATGCAGCACCTAACACGTTTCCGATTCGTTACAGGTTCTCATCACCTCTACCTCCTTCTGTCATCATAAAGCTGAAGCTGTACTTTTGTAGATAACTGATCTGTGAAATTGTTTCTGATGTTTTTATTACAGGATATTATTATTATAATATAAACTGCTTTTTTTTTTTAAGAGATTATGCATTAAAGAATCATGAAGAGTACTTTACATAAAACTTGAACTTTGGTGAAATGCAAAGTGTGAATGCCACGAGAACTGAACAGGTTGATTAAAGTCTCCATTTTGTCAAGTTTCCCCCCTTGTGGGGTGTATGTGTCAGGGCCACAGGGCCACATGTTCCTGCAGTGGAGAGCAACCGTTTACATGCAGCTGGAGGTCAGATCACACTTCGAGGTGCAGAAGTGAGTTCACCTGCCCATGCAGAGCCCGGGAGCCACTTCGTCTTCATCCATCACAACGCGGCCCTGCTGCTGTCCTAGAAAATTAGGAGGGTGTGGGGGGACGGAGGTTGTTACAGCCAAAGGTTTGTCTTTGTTACTACTGTGATTTTCCCTCACCAAGGTTTACTGACAATCATCAATAATATGGACTCAGCCATGAATGTGACCTCTGGAAGAGAAAAGAGTCCTGCCAAGTCTCTTTTGCACAGATGCTGAAATCTTAAGTTCTGATCTTTGTGCTCTTAGATGTTTCATCTGTGTCTTATTTTCATTTTGTCGAGCTGAGAAATAAACGGCTCTGAAAGACTCCACAGTTTTCCAGACTTTCATTGCCACGGGGGGTAATATCGAGTAGCCTCGCTTCTCTCCTTAATGGAGGAAGCAAGCGCATCGTGGGGGTTTTGCCACTGTATTTGTTGTCATTCACAGCAGGGTTGGCACGGGGAGCCGAGGGAGAGCTGAGGGGTTATTAAGGGACTCAGCTTGGCATCACTGGACTCTTTGGCTCTGCTGGAAAATAAAAAGGCTTACACTGAGCCGGCGGATTTAGGGAGATGGGGGAGGGGGGGAGGCAGGAAGGATGCAGATGTGTGTGTTCTTGTTTATCACTTGATGCAGCTGCTGCAGTTTATTATCTACAAAAGAGCTGCAGTTTAATTTGTCAAGATATTCAGTTTTTTTTTCTCCAATTAGCCCATAAAGGAAGTTCTGTAAAACACACGAGTATTTCACGTAAATGTCCCAGTAGAAGAATGTTAAACCTGAGAGGGGAACCTCACTTCTCAGGTAAATTCGAATGGCTGTGTGTTTATTCGTCGCTCATGTTTTTATAAAACACGGATACACGGATGTGGGGCTCCCTCCGTGGTGCTGGAACGCTGCTCCAGCAAGGACAAACTGACTCGGGTAGAAACAGCTTTGAGACAAAAATAACCCTCACCTTCTCCCTCCACCCTCCCTGCCTGTGACGCCGGCAGACGGAGGAAAAAAAATCACATATCCAGCAACAGCAGGTTTTAGAAATTATGATCACATTACACATCTAATTAGTTTGGTATTTACCAATATTATTCATTTACCCCCATCAGTTCTGCAGCAGGTACCAGGTTTAAAAGAGAAGAAGGCCAGCATCACAGTCGTCCACCACAGGTGGGTGATTTCTATCAGCTCATTGTTTTTATTTAGCTGTTCTGAGTCTGAACCACAGCTCAGCTGACACATTTCCTCATCCTCTCGACTACGCCGCCAAACCACAAAGAAGCGTGATGCAAGGCAGAGACATTCCTCCAAAGATGCGTCAGAACCTGAAGTGAACACGACCAGTGAACACTCGCAATATAAGGTAACCTGTAAACATTACACACATTAAACAGTCTTTTGATGGCTGTTTTCTGTGTATGTGACACATTCATCCATCTTTGAAAAACAGCATGTCTGAGCCCCTGCCCTCCCCAGGTCCCGACCCCCTCACGGGTACGCTCAGCCATGCGTTAGGGCCATGAAGGGCACTGCAATGAGGAGGTCAGAGGTGGGGGAAGGGGAAAGTCAGGTGTAACAGGATTTCTCCAGGAGCCCACCGACCCGGAGCGTTCCCCTCTGCCCCGGTCACATCTGCTCCCTCACACGCCCGATCAGGCCTGGCCAGATTCTGACGTTTGTGCGCCTAAGGCTGAGCCAAGAGAAGAAACCAGTGAAATTAAGATGATCTACTTCCCACTTCAGAGCCCCCTGAATGATTGGGTTACCCCAGGTGAGCTCATCCTTACATGAAGATATGTATGTGGAGATATCGATCGAGCTGGCGCGCACCTTCGTCCCATTACGGCGTTATCAGAGCGCACTGCATCACATGCGTCAGCAAACAAAGTCTTGCTCAGCTCTGCTCTCCGTGTCTTCATGTTCTCAACCGCCATCGTTCAGCCCAAAGACAACAAACACCTTCTGCAACCCTCAGAGCAGAAGAGAGCACAGTTTCCAGGCTAAGAATACCACAGATTACATCATGGCTGAACTTGTCTCCCTTTTGTCACTAATAGCAGAGACATGGCATCAATTAACAGAGTTAAAACAAACCAAATCTTCACATATTTGATGTGACCTGCATCACCGACCTCAGCGAGTGATGACAGAACCTCGTTCTCCTCTTGAAAAGACAATCTGCGGCGCCACTCTACCCTCGGATCGACGCAGGCTTATTAGCAACAAACTCAGCAGGAAATAAGATTCCATTTTTCAATTGCACGCCTCTTCTCCGAGCCAGCGTGGGCTTCACAAAAGCCTTGAGAAAAAAAAAAAACACCATTCCCTCACCACTTCAATAAACCGGGCTTTATTCAGCAGCACAGTGGTCAGTGAAGAGCGGCTGGCTGTGTCATCCACAGGAAGGTATGAAAGGCACACTGGGACACCCAGACGGATGTTGCCACGCAGATAAAATGCCAAAGATTCTCAAATCAGTCTGTGATTTCTTAAATTAGTTTTTGTCAATCATCGATGGCAATAATAATTAAAAAAAAAAAAAAAAACCCTTCCAGAACAGACATGCGTAGACATTTCTGTGCTCTACAGACAGCTGTTCAGGTTCCATTTTCAAATGAATGCCTTCTTCTGAGTGTTGCTCTTCTGGAGCCCACACATGAAGCTCATCCACTTCAGAAAAGTTCCAAGTCGTGCGGACCTTAGTGGACACCAGCCCACTCAGGAAAACATGTCAGCCTTCTTGTTTTGTACAAGTTTGGATGATTATTTTTGTCATTTTTTTCCACTTTTGAATTAATTTCAACTCAGTTTCTGTTTACTGTAAAGATAATTCATTTGATTTTCATTCTTGTGTGATTTCTTTATTTTGCATAAACAGAAGAAACAGGAGGACAGCACGATTCTTACGGTCTTGTTATTTTCTTGGTCTGACTGATCTGTGCAGACTATTTATTCACCTTTGAGCACGGCCTGTATTTAAACCACTGTTAAACTGATTCATTTGGCTTCACTCACTCTAGTCCACCTCAGTGATCTGAACAATTCATGTCAATATAATAAAAACAGATCCACAAGTGAAAAAAATAGTTTTTTGTTTTTTTTTTTAAGCAGCTTTTATAGTCCATCGGATCACTGCTAAGTCATTGCACAAGTACTTGATTTCAGATTAGATTGAAAGAAGCTCAATAGAATTTTATGAATATCATAAAAAGAACATAGCATGCAGACTTTTTCATTTTCTTGAGTTATACTGCACCCACTACCATACCAATACTAAATACTAATAGCCAATACTAAAAGCACCTCGCAGTTCAATGTCAATAATGTTCTCAGCTGTAGAGAAGCAATATTATGAGCCAAAGACCAAACATATCAATGGGAAAAATCAATAGGAAAAACTCTAAATGCAAGTTAAAACATGTTGTGTTGCAGAACATTCCTCTGCCTGAAGACAGCACGAGCAGCAGCAGAGGCAGATTTCATCCTCATCTTATTTGATGGGACTTTTAATTGCATTTAAAAAACACACATCATAAAACGTACCTGTGAGGCAAAGCGGGGAGTCCCACTGGAGCAGTAAACCGTAGAAACCTTTAATATCCATCAAAAGCTGCAGAACTATCATTCAGTCTTTACCGGCTTTGCAGGAAGCCTCCTGTAGCAACATGGTGGAATGTTTTCAGAAAACAAGAGCAGGAGAAAAGAGTGTGCTGCTAATGAGTGTTGCTCCTTCATCAGGACACCTGGCAGGTGAATCCTGCAGGTGGGCGGAGCTTTCTGTGATTATCCTGTCTAGTGTGTCAACGTAACAAATCGTATAAAAAGTGTTGAATTTTACCATAATTATGATGTACATATATGTATTTAATGCAGACAATAGAGGCACATATATGCATTTTTTAAATGCCTGTCAATGTGTGAGGTGGAGAAACCTGGAACATCAGCTCCAGCTCTCAAACCTCCTGTTGTACACAAGTTCTCTGATGTGAAGGGTCCATGTTGTTTGTCACTACCTGTCTGATGTTTCAGTTTGAGGCGCCTAAGCTCCTGAAAATGTGTCACTATTTTTTTTTCATGTTTCTATTTAAAGAGCTATCTGAATTGCACTGATAATGGTGGATGCAGAACTTTTCCACACAAAATGAGCCATTTGCGAGGCAGCAGTGAGGTTTTTTCACATCTGAATTTGATTTTCTGCAGATGACAGGAGGGAAAATGTGGAAATACTGAATGAAACACATGGGCCCTTTTTTCACCTGGGAAAAAACCTTTCTTCAACAGAGAAATTCACCAGTTGTACAAAGATTGGTCCAAGTTTCTGTCCATCATATTCATGAGTTCTTTCTAATATTTTCAGGTATTTGGATTGTATCAGTGGATTATTGGTTTCCTCACTTTTAGCTGAAAGTCTCCCATAATGCTAGTTTATTTTTACCTAAATGGGAAAACTGGGAAGAGGAAAGGAATACACAGAAGCTGAAGGTACAATCAAATTCAGAGTGTGACAGGCTGATACTGCACATTTTAGTCATCTTGTGTTGGCACTCAGATCCCTCCTGTTGAATAATTTAGCTCTCTCATAAAAAAGACCGAATGGTGTTTTCCAGCCATCCTATTGTTAACTGCTGCTCATTCCTGCAAAACCCGTGCAGAAACGGGAAAAACGTAAGGCCACAGCGCAGAAATGAATCCAGAAACTTGCTCGTGTGCCATATGGGTAAAAATAACAGCATAATCTGGTGATGCCAGATAAATCTTACATATTTTTCTGTACATGAAGTTTAAAAAAAAAATCCAGTTACCATTATAATAAACAACAATAAAAGCAATTGATTTATTACTTGCATTTATAAATAATAATAATAATAATGCATATTAATATAATTTTTTTATGTGTGAATTTACAGACTACAGGATTGTTATTTGCTGACAGAACATAATGCATGATTTCATAATTTTAATGCCTGTTTTTAATGGCTGACTGCACTTGATACTTGATATGAGTGTAATTATGCATTCAGCTGAAATATGAAAACAGTATTTATTTTTCTCTTTCAAACTTGCAGGCAAATGTAGAAAGCTGTCATTTAGTGAGGAATTACGAAGGTCACGCAGCACAAACATCAAGTGACATTACCTCCCAGTCTGCAGTTCTGTGCCTGGTAGTCAGTCATCTCTAAACACACACAAGCATCTGTATTTGTCAAGAGGCTTCTGACAAAGCTGACATTTAAAAATGAACTGCAAACATGATCATATATGTTATTTAGAGTGGCCCCAGAGCCTGTCCCAGAAACACCCCCCCCCCGGGCAGCATCTCGACTCTCATTAACAACTGATTTGTTCTTCATTTAATCCATATTCAGCAGGAAATTTCAAAAGGCTTCATGACAGGAGTACAAAAGAGGACAAATCAGAATCACCCTCCTCCATCCAGGTTCCCTGCTGGTCCTGATGAACAGCTGTCCAGAGTCATGATTCTCTGCCTGACAGGTCTACATCAGTCAGGTTTCCATGGAGAAGGTTTCCTCTGGTTAGCTGCTGATGCTGCTTGTTCTCCTGTGGCACCATGAACACCCCCGAGTGCTGAGTCGATGCCTGCCATCCACAGCTGATTCTGCACTCGGGAGCTTTGAGTCTTTATCTACCCCTTTGCCCTTTGTGAAATGTAGCAGCCCGGGGCTGCTGGTATACACACCCTCATCCAGCTAAACCCACAGAGCAAACCAATCAAAACCCTGTACAATACCGAGGCTCAGAGAAATCTGTCGGCTTTCCAGGGATATTGATCTTGTGCTCCAGAGCAGAGGCCCTTCCATTGCTCAGAGGCTCAGAGTCAGATAAACACACATTATCACTTGTAACAAAAAAATAAAAATCGAATGCCATTGATTTGATCTGAATAGAACAGCTTTTACCTTGAAAAGATATGAATTAACCGGTATTTATCATTGATCACTCCACATTTGGCCAATTTGTTCGAAATTTCCACTAGGCTGGGCAAGGATGGAACTGTCTTTTTTTTTTTTTTTTTTAACTAGATAACTTTAATTTGCAGAAAAGGTAATAACCAGACGTCCATCTCCCGAAGGAACGAATGCATCACTTATATTTAAACCCAACAAAGACGAAATACATTGCAGCTGGTGCCATGTGATAAAGGACGTTTGGGCTGACATTTGGAGTTCTTTGGCAACAGGGGATGAATACACATTGGAGGAAAATGGCTGAGCACTCTGGGTAAACTCCTTAGTACAGTAGGACCAGCAGGAGCATTTATTCTACAACCATGAAGAATTTTATCATGCTTTTTCTTTAGACCTCTCTCTAAAAGTCTCCAATTCAGATTGAGAGCTTTCCAACACATGAGGCAAAAGAAGAAGATGAAAATACGACGAGAACTTTAGTATTTAGAAGTTGTGATTTGGTAATTAAATTTGGTCATTTAATTTGTAAAAACCTCTTTGTAGTCAGAGGTTTCTTAAATATCTACATTCTTAGTGAGTTTTGCAGCTAAAAATGATGACGGATGGATTACAACTGCAGGCATTTTCACACGTTTCCCTCCGTGCACGTTTTCCTACAAGGACAATGCCAGGAGTGGGAGTCAAAGACAAGCACCTCTGTGATGCTCTGGCAATCGATGAAGGGCAATGAGGCCTATATTTGGCTTTGGCGATGTCCGTGGATCAATCTTTATCTGTTTATGATACGATGAAAAGAGCATTACAACCTGATGGTTCCTGTAGCCAAGGACAGTATTCATCAGTTTAAACAGTTATATTCACTCATAGAAATCAAATTACATGAATGCTGTCTCCTGGTTGTAGTTTTCCAATTCCGAGGTTGAGATATATGAGCATATTTTAATGGAAATTTCCTCTATTTTGGTAGCTTAAGCAGAAATATCTAATAGATTTTGGCTTATATGCTGGTTCCTGATGTTACTCATGTTCTTGTACTGGTTGTGACTTTTAAATCTATTACTGCTGAGTTAGCTCGACCCTGTTCTAACAGTTGGTGCTAACAGCTTTCAGTGTCTTTTTGTCTTTTTTGTGAATTTAAGACGTAACAATTTATTAAACATATTATAATTATCAGCTAATACGTCCTTTGACTAATGACTATTTTCATAAAACAAAAACAGCTGACATAGCTTTATAGCAAATATAAAGCTATTAACTGCTGTGACTTTGCTTGTGCTGTAAACATTCTTCATTGTCCCATCGGGACAAGTTTGAATTCCTGAGATAGCTGTTGTTTACCCTGTTCAGGTAATCAACACTGGACGCAGCAGTGAGGACGTATCAGCTTTCATGAGAACGTTAAGATAATCTGCTTAAAAGAGACTGAGGTGACATCAAGGTTGTCATTCATAAAGAGGGTGAAATTCAATTGGATGAGATGAGTTGTGATGCTTTTTCTACAGGGCCGCCGCCCTGATGAAATGGATTCAGTGCCGTGGCAGAAGATAATGAGCTTTACTCAATCAGCTCGAGAGGGCGTCCAACTGCTGCCTCAATTGCTACCTTGGTGAATTTGGGAGGTCTATCTGGGACAGGCTGTTCCAGAGAATCAGAGCGCTGTTGTCCAGCTGTGGTCTGACACAGCGCATTAAATGATTTCTCCACAGGAAACAGCTCCTGCTGCTCATCCCGCTTTAGCTCCCGGATATGCTATGTTACCCAAAAATTGTTTGGTCGACAAAGTAAAGCTCCAACAAACGAATTTAGTTATATTACTGCATGTGGGGAGTCTTTTCACAACAGTCAAATCACAAAGGACGCAGTCAAAACCTGCTTTAGGCCTGTGAGAATAATTGGCAGCATAATTTTACAAACAGAAATAACTGCAATAAATGCAAATACCAGTCACCACTGTGAGTGTTAGTCCATCCTGGGCTACTGAAGGAGCATTAACATCCTGGTGCATTAGTGACATTTGTCCCGAAATGTTGTTGGAATGACCACGATAAATTTGTCCGCATTATAAAATAAGACAAACCTGCATTTTAAAGCGGGTGCTTCAGCAGTAGCCTGTTAGAAAATGCTGATTTTGCCACACAGTCGCGCTTCAGGGTAGTTCATTTTAGCTCCACACTTGCTGCTGTATCTGTCCCAAGTGTGCTTTTGCAGTTTGCAGCACTAAATACATCCATGAAAAGACACATTGTAAACATTAGGTTTACACTCTGCACTGTCCATGAACAGTAGAAGTAATTTAGGCACAAAGGAAAGAGCTCATTAACAGTTCTGGATATACTGAAGTAGCAATTAACACTGTTGAAAGTGTATGCTGGGTTCACGGCAACGTGCATGGTGCAGGATGTTGTGCAATAGGTTCACAAAATCGTGCGTCAGCATATTCTGACATGTTCCATATAGAGAACAGAGAGAACAGCTCTGTCATAGGAGCTTTGTGTCAAAGCTGCATCATTATGAAGAGGAAGAGAGAGACATTGTTTCTGGAGAGATGATACGTTTGCTGACCTCATTTAAGGACAAAGAAGATCCAGTGTGCAAAGACAGAAGAGGATTATTGATATTAGACGCTGAGCCAACTGTGTGCAGACGACAGTCCCGCTAAGAAGGGACCACCCACCACCCACTGACATTCAGACAATCCCCTTCCATGCACACCTCCAATGCAAAGCTTCATATTTGGAAAGCTAATGTTAAATTTAAGATTGATGGCAAAAGCTAGAATGCTTGTGCTGTTTGTGACTGTAAATAGCCCGCACTGATGGCAGAACACAACAAGCTCCTGGCCACAGTTATGTCAAAGAGCCCCCAGCCTCTCCACCACATCCTCTCCCCTACATTCCCAGAAAGACAAACTCATTGGCAGCTGCTTTGTGTCCCATGGCTGGCCAGGCCTCTGCTCCTCATACTCTGTCCTTTTTCATGCCAGAAATCATTTTGATAGTCGATCTGATTATTTTCAAAAGGCGCTTATCTCCACAGGATGCTTGAAATGGCATGACATAATGGAGTTGTAATTGTAAAAGAAACGTTTCAAAGGTGATCTAATTTTAACAATCGGAGCCAGGCGTGCTGAGACGAACGCCTACTAAACGGAGACAAGAGCAGCAGTTTGGGGAGCATGCTTGTTTGGTGTGAAAGCCTTGCATTATTTACCGCTCTGCTTTTAAACTTCTCTTTGCTCACAGTGTAGCAGCAAAACAATTACCCTCTAAATACCTTCCACTTGCACAGAGCGCAGAGGCAACGGCAGCAGCGCCGTGGTGCTTATCCATCCTTTATCCTCAGAGGTCGTTGCAGGTTTTGTTTTTCAGCTCATACACAATGTAGTGAAAAGAGCCTGAGCGTGCATCTAAAAGGGATAGGACTGCTAATGATCCAGCTAACTGAAGTGTGTTATGCATGCACCACATGCGATGCATATTCAATTGCTGTGTTATATAGTATTATTAGATGTAATTACGTTGATTGTAGCCTGGAGTAGCGGCTTATTTTCTCTGTGATTGCGCAAGCCACAGAGGTTACCAATGCCGGCATTCACTTACAAAGTGAAAAGGAGCTTTTGGTCAAGACAAAAGCCAATCAGTGCCAACACCACCGTCCAGTTCTGTAGCAGGCTCATCTGCATGGGTGCAGCTGCACTGGAGGGCTGCGATCTGAGCAGAACTCCATCCTGGACACCGGTCGAGGGTCCGTGTCTGCAGACCAAACACGACTTAATCCAGAAATCCATCGAGGCCAGTTTCTCTATTCTTATTTGTGAAGATTAAAGATATTTCTTCTTCCACTAATGCAGTCTCCCCTCATTGTCTCTGCAATGTTGCTCTGCTGTAAATGAAAAATAAACAGCTGATTTCTAAATCTTTCTGCAGAACAGGGACATGATTACCTAATTGGTGTTTACCTAATTCTGGATTCTCACTAAATGGCCTGTTTTTATAAAGCTTCTTTTTGTCATTGCCCACACAACAGTCCTTTCCAGCTTTATTCGCCTCACATTGACTTGAATGTACCCAACGGCACGATGACCCTCGAATCTCTGACGTGACTGTTGCAGCACCGATGCTGCAGTTTTGTGTTCTTGTGCAGGTGAAAACGCCGACCTTCTCTTTTAAGCATGGTTGAAATGACTGGCTCCCTCTGCCACGGCAACAGCCAAACATGATTTATTCGAGTCTACCCACGGTTCTTTGCTACATGCCTGGAAACAAGACAGGCGGTGTCTGAGGAGGGGGAGGTGCACCAGAAACATTTGCTCCAGGAGAACGCAGTAATTACCTGTGTGTGGTTTGAACGGCGGAATAGTGCTCAGTTTAGAGTGCATCCTCCAGCGCACATTAATCTGCCACATTGAAATTAACTTTCAATTGACTTTTTTGTCTGTTTATATGTAATAGATGCTGCAGCTGAGGAAACGTAACAACTGGAGGGCTTTGATTATCATTTCAGTTCAAAACAATCAATCTGAGATCCTTTCCAAACCAGGAGGGCTTTTCATATATCAAACAGCACATTAAAGGAGTCAAGACAAGGGAAATTACTTATGTTTTATAGCTCTAGAAAATCCATAAAACTCATTTGGTACTTCCTTTCTATTAAAATAGGGTTTGTCACGCTCAGAATAAGAACGTAAACTGCGCAAGTCTGGCTCCCAGTGCAGATCCTGAGCCTGAAAGACTCCACTCTCACTGTCAGCTCTTTCAGTCGAGCACGTGCTTGTCTGTGCATCATCTCTTTTAGTGATTTCAGGGGTTTGCAGACTGACACTAGCTCTGACATGCACTGATCAGTGTTGGATGGACTCGTCTTGATGTACGTATTATTATTATATACTACGTATATAATTACACATTGTATTATTATGCTCCAAAAAACGTTGATGCTGGATATGACTGTGTTTTACCTTGATCTGTATTTTGTGTCAATGATAACAGCACGATGTGCTGTAAAACATCACCAACTGATTGTAATTGTAACTATAATTTTGTCGCTGTTGTTACTGTTACACTTGAATTGGCCTGCTTATTATTATTTTTTTAATAACACCTCTCCACATGCACTATTTTCATCACTTTCTTTTTCTGCCCTTTAATCAGCCAACAGGGAGTTTGCAAAGAGGAGTGATGACCTCCGCTTCGACCTCAACCCTCCTCAATCCCCCATGGCTTCCCCTATTTCTACACACACACACACACACACACACACACACACACACACACACACACACACACACCTCAGCCTGTCCATGGTTTTATATGCATTCACTAAGCTCCTCTCCCTCCACTCCGATGCATGCATGCCCTCCTCCCTCCCAGAGACACGTAATTATTTTTTGCAGACCCTTGTGCTAACTTGTGCCTCTATCTTTAATTACAGCAGAGCCAAGCAGGCTGGAACAGAAAGGCTCAGCCGTGCTGCTTTGATGTCCCTTCCTGCTTGCAGTTTTTTTTTTTTCCTTGTTTGGTTCCAGAACTGGTTTTGATGTGATGTTACCTTAGCAGTCAGCGGCATGTTGCGAGATCCATCTGGCCGTCTGTAAGCTTTCATCATGACAACCAACTATACAGTTGTCTTCCGTTAGAAGACGACGCTGCATGGATTAGTATGTATATTTTACAGAGCGTCCTAATTACAGGAACAGTGCACAAAATTGGATTGGAGGGAAATAAAGGCTGTTTGACAACTGACCTAGACAGTGTTTCCAGATGAAAGCAAAGCTATCTAAATCAAAGATTACCCTCATTGAGCATTCACACAAAACACTTGACATATTCCTCCGAAGTCACAGTCTGTTTCTGTGCACATATCCCCAGGTTTGTTTGTTTGCATGTGTGTTCTTGCACTCCAATGTACTGAGGACCAAAATATACACTTCACTGGGTAAGTGATGACATTTTGGAGATTCTGGCTGGAGCTCACAACTCAAAAAGTCTGTTTGAGGGTCGAGACTTGTTTTTACGGTTCAGGTTAGAATTGGTTCAAGATTGAAGTTAGGGTAAGGGGCTGGGGAATATATATATACTGCTCAAAAATATAAAGCGAACAGTTAAACAACACAATGTAACTCTAAGGCATTGTAGGGAGGTCATACAGGCATGTGGAGGCCACACACACTGCTGAGCCTCATTTTGACTTGTTTTAAGGACATTACATCAAAGTTGGATCAGCCTGTAGAGCAGAGGTGGGCAAACTAAGGCCCGGGGGCCACATGTGGCCTGGTAAACTATTTAATCCGGCCCACAGAGCCTTCACAATAATTTCTCCAAAAGCCAAATGAAGAGGGTTGTCAGCTTGATTGGTTAGAAGGTTCGGACCAGTTGGACCAATTTGAAGTCTCTTCAAAATATTTTCTCAGTCAATAGTCCATCAAGCAGGATTTTTAGCTAACCTCTCATCCTCATTTTTGGGGGTTAGCTTCTTGCACAACCTGGCCGGCCCCTTCTAAAACCCAATGTGGCCCTTCAGGCTAAATAATTGCCCACCCCTGCTGTAGAGTGTTTTCCACTTTAATTTTTAGTGTGACTCCAAATCCAGACCTCCATGGGTTAATAAATTTGATTTCCATTGATCATTTTTGTGTGATTTTATTTTTCAGCACATTCAACTATGTAAATAAGAAGGTATTTAATAAGAATATTTCATTCATTCAGATCTAGAATGTGTTATTTTGAGCAGTGTATATACAGTATATATATATACATATATATACATACACTGCTGTGGGAATACCTAATGCTTGTTGACAGTTTAGAAATCCTCACAATAAATAAATAAATGGAGCTTTGTACAGCGTATGTTTTTTTTGTTTGTTTTTTGTTTTTTTTTTTCACTGTGGAAGTGCTGTGCTCAGCTGATTTCTTAAGGTGCATTTTAAAAAACATTTTTGTCCTTTTGTTGTGACAATGGCAGTTTTTCTCCATTGGGTGCACCCTCACTTAATGTCTGAGGCTACAGGCAGCACAGAATATCAATCAGCCTACAAACAAGTCGGAGGCGTCAGCAGAGTAATGGCTTTTGTCTGAGAAAGAGCCAGTTGAGGTGGATACACACATTTAAAACAATTTCCTTTCCAGCATAATGAAGAGGTATTATGGAAAGTCCATTTGTCTTTGATTGGTTTTTGCTTTCTTTCTTTTGATGCAGGGATTCATTCCTTTTTCTCCATGTTTCATTATTCTTTTCTAATTGACATCGCTGACACGCCTATGTGGCAAGGTGTAATTGCTTTTGCTATAAATCACAAAAACATGTGGGGCTCTGCAGAGTTTCTTCTCTGTGACTGTTTTGCAGACCTTGATAAGCACGTCACATGCTGCTCTCACTATATTCAATCAAGCCTGTACAGGGGAGCAAATTCCTACCTGTGTCTCAGTAACAGGAAGATATAGCTGTAGATAGTTTAAAAAAATGTTTAGAGTGCTGAATGGTGCATTTTGAAGGTCGTGGTAAATGCATTCCTATCCATATCCATGAAGCCCTGGCAGCACATCCTCCCCACCTTCAGTGGCTTCCGGACAAGTTCAGCATTACTTATAAAATCCTTCAGCTCACCTAGAAACACCTCCATGCCCTCGCTCCTCTGCAACCTCCTCCGACCACACACCCTGGCCAACTCCATGCACAGGTTTCGTGAAAGGTGCTATATTTCACAGTTTATGAAAATTTGAACAACTTTTTCCAGACTGTTTTTCATATAAGCAGCCCGATTGAGTCTCCAGCACCATCAGACTGCCCAACCCCCTCTCCTCCACGCCTTTAATGTTGTATCTGGAAACCAGAAACATGTAGACATTTGCCTGAAGCAGAACAGCACATTCTAGTCCACAGGGTTTCTATTCTAATTTAGTTAAGGCATTAGGCAAATCAA
Organism: Pao palembangensis; assembly: GCA_015343265.1. Classification (NCBI taxonomy): domain Eukaryota; kingdom Metazoa; phylum Chordata; class Actinopteri; order Tetraodontiformes; family Tetraodontidae; genus Pao; species Pao palembangensis. The sequence continues at coordinate 32,618,005 of CM027081.1, read as the reverse complement.
CAGCTCCAGCAGCCGCGGCGGTGGTGGCAGCAGCACAGTGCGGAGAAGTGGCTGGAGGTAGAATTTGAATGAGCTAAGTTAAGGCAGACAGAACTGGGGCTTAGCTGTTAGCCTGCAGGTCAAAGAGATAATGTATGAACTTAGCTCTGCTAGTGAAGCAGACAGCAACACATTAGCAGCTGATGAGTATCTGAGAGTGGGTGCTCCATTCTTGAAGTGACACAGCAAGCGTGCACACATCTGACCAGGGACACACATGATATTTCCTTTTTTTGTCCATTTACACCAATAACACTGTTTTGTTGCAACAAGTTTATCCTTTTTTTAACCCCCAAATGCCACAGTAACCGTGATGATGCAGCCAGGGATTTAGATCATCTGTGTTTATGCCGATGTTGTGCATGTTCAGCAGTGTTGGAACTAATGGAGGACACATTTATTTTCTTCCAAGAACAAACAACCTTGGAAATTTTAATGAAAAGTGGTCCGTCCATGTTTAACAAACACCTCAATAATTTACTGAGTAGATATTGCTTTTTTTGTGTGTCCTGTTTTTACTGAGCAAATTCTCGCGGAATGCTGACAGCTCCTAATAAAACACCAAGGTCTTTCTCATATTAAATTCAATCAGCCAATGTCCAACATCACATTTTTCATTCCATGAAAATGATGACAAGGACATACAGATTGCACTGAATCTTAAATGAAACCGACTACTACCGTAGATAATTACATCAGCTGTGATATTATTTTGATCTCTCACTCTGGTGTTAAATTTGGAGGAGCAGTTTAGTTTATTTGTCTGTAATCTGGTAACTTCTGGCTGTCCTTGTTTAAAAGCATCTTGTCTCACCATGGTGACGCTGCCCAACTGTGAGAGACACTTGTAAACCAAAACCATGGGAAATGTTTTCAACTAAATAGTCCCCCAGGGGGAGCCTTGAGGGCCTTGTCTTTCATGGCGAGTAATATCCTTTTTGGTTATGACCTCTCAGGGATCCACACTTTTAATTACTACGTTGACGCTCCCCATTATTAATCTTTTAAAGCTGTGAGTCAATATTTTATAGCAGTGTTAAATTAAAATTGGAATATGAAGTGTGTCAACATTGACCATAATCCCACAGAGAATGACCTGATTGCAGTTACTTGGTTCCACTTTAGCATCTTTTTTTAATGGTCACGCTGGGAATGAGGCACACGATTCAATCCACGGAAAATGGCTGTAAAAAATAGGAGCCAAATTAATCAGCGAAAACATTTGCAGAACCTGGAAAGAGGAAAAAAAGGATGTGATCAATAATGTTCTGCATGTGTTAATGTGGAGAAACTATGCCTGTAAAGCAAATTTTGGCCTATTTAACCACTCATTTCCTGTTAACTCAAATGTATTCCTGCTTCCTAGCAGTTTATGCCAGCAGTCACTGGGTGTGAAGATGGGAGACACCCTGGCAGGTCTCGAACCCCCTGCAGGGCACAAGCCCCTTCCCTTGCACACTTATACAGATGGGCAATCTGAGAGAAAAAAGCAGGAGTAAAAGTCAAGCAGAGAGAACCACACTGAGGTCTCCATCACAACAGAGAGCTCACATGGTGCCTGTTTCTGCAGACATCCAATTCAATGCCTCATTAACCATGCATCTGAAGGTCATTTGACATTAATACTAAACAGCATCATGTGTGATCACTCTGTTTTATACGCTCTCTGTACATGTGAGCCAAGCGGAGAATTAGAAGTAAAAAGCTGCGGTTGATTTTATCTTGAAGATGTGCACCATGTGAGGCATTTAAGAGGCCTGAGATATGCAGGGGGACGTTTCACGATGCCCCCCTCCCCCTCACAGATGTGCAGAGCCCATCAATACAAATGACATTTACAGAAGATATTTGATTACAGTGAAGCTGGAGCCCAAACATGATAGAAAGAGGTGGTGGGCTCGAGGTGGAATCAATCAAATCCGCTTTCATTTCTGTGTTTGTGTAATGGAGGAAAGCTATACAGGCAGGCTGAATCCCCCCTTGCGTGATTTTCTTGTGCAATAACTCATTTGGAAACGGAAATGAGGTGAGGGTGTAGCAGGAGGGAGGTTATAGTGTCCGGACTTGCTTGATTAACTTTTTGTCAAATGGATCTGATCTGGAAAAGGTTTTGTTTGTGTCATGGGAACAACTCAATGAGTTTTGGCTCGCAGTTTAGATGTGAAACGCGGGGTTAGTTGTAATGTCAGGCGGATATGCTGATAGAAGTTGCACTTCTGTCATGAAATATTACAATTTCGAGGAGGTTGTTTAGTCAGCGCAGTTGCTGATGGGATGAGATGGATTAAAATCCCGAGGTTAAAATGCACGCGTGGCGGGGCAGTTGCGTAATACTGACATTCAAACCTAAAGCGGAGACACCGACCTTTAAGCTTTTAACCTCAGTACGTGATTTGAGATTGTTCACGGTTATCAGAAGCCTTCTCTGCTGTTTATCTTGCCCTCCGAGACCACCACGGCTCCTGAATATTCATGATTGTGCCTCCAAACGTCAGGACGCAGCGGCGGCTCATCCTCCCTGACAGGGAGAGGGGAGGAGAGGGGAGACAGTATGCCAGAATCCTCCTGCATCTTTTCTCCCACCGCAGACGAGGGCAGATCTGCTCTCAGCTCAGGCTGATCTGCGTGGTGCTTAAAGCCAACAGCAGTTATGGACTGACGGCACCGCTGGACGAGAGGGGCGAGAAAGAGAAGGGGAGCGACGCCAAACACCGCCTTGTTTATGAAGCATGCACATATTTTCCGGACAGAGCGGGACGCATCCAGTGACCACACCGCCGCTGTGAGGGGAGATATTAGAGCTACACGGCGGTTACAGGATGCGTCGATGAGAGCGATTATTCCAATACATCTCATGTAAGATGGAGCTCATTTCCTGGGGCTAAGAAACTCGCGGCTTGTCCCGTTGCTTGGGAGAGATGTTTTGCATCTGAAGGTTGCACGGCGTCGTTTTTCGCTCGTAATATGTAGCTGAAGCCAGCGTGTGCAGCTCCGTGTCGGCTAAACGCGTCAGCAGCGCTCCGACCCTCCATGTGACGCCCGCGCTGCCCCGCTGAAGAGGCGCGAACAGGCTGCCGAGCTCTCCGTGGTGCTGAACGGGTCTCCTTCAGGACCTCTGCAGGTTGACCTTCTCTCCACCGCGCACAAATTCAACCCTCACACATTCCAGGAATAAGGTGACAAAGCAGGCCACCGCACACGGGCAGTTGCTGGGCTTGACTGGAGTCCAGACCCAATCCCTCTTTCATGGCTGTGGCACGCAAAATCAAAACTTTGCTGACCGTCAACATCCTGGTGTTCGTGGGGATTATCCTGTTCTCAGTCTACTGCAGGATCCAGGACCGATCCGAAGAGCTCATCCAGATCGGGCGCATCTCTGACCAGAGACTGAGGGCCAGGAATGGCAAAGTTTCAAACTTGGTGGACAGGCAGTCCATCCTCCAGAGGCTGGAGAGGCTGGAGGACGTGGTCTACAATCAACTCAATGGTAGGAAGCAACTTCACGGCTTCAGGGACTCACACTTTGGCAGAATTTGGGTGATGTGAAGAGTATATTTCTTTTCTCATTTCTGTAGGCTTCATCTTTCCAGTGTGATGGCGTTAAGGTCTGCAGCCTCTGAGGTGCTTTAACCCTGTCTGTGAATAAGCAAAGTGATTTATTACAGTGTAGTTATATCTGTGGTGATGGGCTTTTCTAGGCGGCTTCTTTAAAACCCCTTTTTCTCTTCATCACTGGCTCCTGCTAAACTCTTTGCCTTAGACTGCTGATGCGCGCAGATCTGCACACGGATGAAATTTGTCTCTCAGCTCGTTTTACTCGAGGCAGAGTTTGGTGAAACAGATCAGATTTAACAAGCAGTCAGAGTTTTGAAGAAGAGGTTGACAGACTTGTATTTCATTACATGGCCATTAGTCTGCAGGGAGGATTTGGTCTCCTCAGCAGCAATCTTTTGAATCAGATTAGCTTCCATGCGACAAAAACAGCTTTTAAGGCTTCCGCACCCCCTGTGACCTTAGTCAACACTGAGCTGAGGTTTAAAGATAACCATCGAATCCTGCAACGCGGATTTTATAGTCAGTATAGTTACAGTATTTAACATTTGGGAGAATGCATGAGCCTATTGAGCTGCAGACATCCCAGAATGTAATTATTTTACATTAAGATTGATAGATTTATAAAGTGAGTGCATTTTATTTTGAAAGTACCAGGATATCAAAGCCGTAATTAGTCTTTTCCCGCTATCTGCCGTGTAGGAGGCTCACATCAGCACATCCTCTTTACAGGAATGTAGCGAAACATAACACCTACACCTTTAACGCGGGAGTGTTGATTGAGATATTATTTAATGTATTCAGAGTGAAGGCTTGTCATAGAACCTCTCACTCCCGGCCTTTTCATTGACTCAACATCTTCTGTTTCTTGTAAGCCAAAAACCTCTTGCTCAAAAGCCAATCATCTCACAGGAAATTTGCAGCTTTGCCGAGTTTATTGGAGGATTTATTATGTGAGAGTAAAGCAAGTCTGTGTTTCTGTGTGTTCTCTTTGTCTTCAGTGGAAATTTCATCTAGTCTTAGAGGCTGAATCTATGTTGTTGTACTTCGCTGTTTTTACCAGCAGATGGCGCATATCTGTACCTTCAACCTTGATTAAAATGAAAAGATTGAATGGAACTATAAGACTGAGAGCAAGAAATTCTCCACAATTCTAGTGAGAACATATTTTTTAAAAAGTTACCTGAGTTAGTGATCGTTTCACTCCTCCAAACCTTGGACTATTTTACCATGATATTATATTTTGCCTGAGCTCAAGCAGCTATTTAAAGGCTCACTCTGTCACTTTGAGTTATGCCTGGGCTCTGGCATCCAGTTAACAGGCATGACCTCTGAAAAAATTACAGTGGCTCCCTCCGTCACTTAGGGACAGAGAAAAAGAAATCAGAGAACCCCACGGAGTGACCGAAACCCGGGAATCTGTTTATTCTTTAGACAATAAAACAATAGCTAAGTACAGTAGATAAGTGATTAGATATTGAGGGCTTGGATTCAGTTTTGAATTGGTGCAATTATTATTTCATTTCTCCCCCTGGATCTTGGCAGGAGCTTGCATTAACTCCATGCCAACACAGCCAAAGATGTTCTTGTCACTATTTAAAAAGACTCTCAGGAATTGCTTTTGGTTCACAAAGCTGAGAAAAAGCCGTCACGTGTGGAAAGAGCAACAGCTGATAAAAGGCTGAAAACGGAACAAGCAGGGGAGGGTAAAACCTTTCAGGTAAATTTTTCAAGCTAAGCCTTTTCTTCGACCTGGATGAGAATTGAAAGCATCCATTTGACAGGGAACAAGTTGGAAGAGAAGCATGGAGGCTAAAAAATATTTGCCTGCTGCCACGTCTTGACTCGCCACTGGAACTTAATCATACCTTCATATCTCTACATATTGTATTCTGTGGCCACTGGGAATAATACAGCAGGAGGAGGACTCTGTGCGCCAATAACCATTACCATGTCCGGCAGCGATATGAAGTAATTGCCCATTTCCTTTGTTGTTTATTGCCTACCAATGGCACGCCATGAGAGCTGCAGCAAAGGTCCAATTAGATTTGAAGGACATAAACAAGTCTCAGAATTCCTTTTATAGTCCTCTGATGAATGGTTACCAGAGCCCCAGTCAGAAAACAGCAGTCAGGATTCTTCAGCGGGCTGCTCATTGCTGAGGCAAATTATGGTTATCAGCGGCACTGTCGTGCTACGTGGATGCCGCTGTCTTTGGGTAATCAGATGAGTGGGTTTTAAGCTTGTTAGCAAGCTTATGAAGCAGCATTTTGACCTTGAGTACTCCATTAGAACCAGCTTATACCACCTCGTTGTGACTTTCTCGCTGAAGCTGCGATTAAATGACGACTACACAAAAAATTAGCTGCTGTTGTTGCTCGGACGCACAGAGATGACGAATACAGGTGAGACTCAGAGGCTGACATGCTTTCCCTTTAAGATCAACACATACCGAGGAGTTACCTGTGATTTTTGCTTGAGCACCATCAGCTATATGGTGTTGTCTCATTTGAAGCAGAAGCAAGCCTCTCCTCTTTGTTATTGTTCTGAAAATGTTCTTTTGAACTTGTTGGAGTCAGGTGGCAGTCCCTCAGCACAAGGTCCTGCCGAGACTGTCATCAGCCGTGCACGTCACTCCTAGGCCTTCTGGCCGTGCGCAGGTGCTGATGGGAGACAGCCTCACGGGCCCAGCTGCAGAACCAGATATGCTTCTTATCTATAATGCCCAATTATGGTGGAGAATCCAATGCTGTTTATATGCTAAGCTCGTTGGGGCAAAGAGTTGATGAGAAATGTCACACAGTCTCTCTTCCGCGCTGACACAGGCTTTATGCTTCTCGGTATCTTAATGTTATGCATCGCCGTGTGTTTTTACGTCGTTATGCGGCATGTAATGGCAGCTGGTGCGGGAACGTGGCATCTCAGCCAGATGAAATGAAATATATTCCAATAATGATATGGAGATGGGGGCTGTGGTTTGACAAAACAGTTTCAGAGAGGGATAAAAATCCATCCAGTGCAGCCTTGAGGAATCAGGATAATGAATTCAGCCGCTAACCTCTGACAATAATGGCCTTTTCACACAAAGTGAGCATTTGTCTTATTTACACTTGCCCAGAGTCGGCCGCTGATCCCATTAGAAGCATTAAATGATCTGATTAACCAACAGCAGAGATATACATGCATGACAGTGCTTTAGAGAGATGCCTGTTTTTTTATTTTTCAGCCAAAAACAAATGTTTGCTTATGCATTTTGATTGTTTCTCTGCTAAACTGACATTTTTTTTTATTTGCTGGTAAATTCTAGTTTACTTCAAAGATGATGCAGGCACGGTTAGATGGTTTGCAGCGTATTGACATCCTGGCTGATGTTGCACAGGTGCTAATTACATCGTCCATAATTTATACCTGACACGTTGCACAAGACAGACGTGTTATTAACAGGCTGCCTCAGAAGGGCACAAGAACAGTAGATGGTTATGTTGTAGCTTTCCTTTTAAAACATTTAAAAGCACATCAAATTAAACGTTACGCTGTTATTGTTGTGCACAGGTAGCTCCATCATGTCAGGAGATATCGCCACAGTGCTGCTATTAGAAGTTGCAGTGAATTAATACGGCCTTCAATATTTCATCATTTGTTTTGGCCTTTGAATGCCTCTCCAGGAGCAACTATTTTCCTCCCCTCTCATCATCAATATTTTGAAGTGGCGCTGCATCTCACTCACACTTTGGTCACAAATAAATCCACTCCTGCCCCTGCATCATTCATCAAAACTGGAGGTCGTCTTTGAATCCGAGACTCGGTGCCAATCCTGAAGGGTTGCTGCATAATTCAGAGCCGATACAGGTTTGATGCGATGCAGCCGAGGTTTCCAGACAGATGGATTGTCTGGAACGATGACAGACGCCATGTTTCCAGGACTTACCTCAACCTAACTCAGAAGGGAAGAAACAGAGGTAGCACAATTGTGCTAATGTGACATCTGATGTCTCACACTTCAGAACTCCTGAAGAGATCTCCTCACTTTGAGTGGGCTGACCACGGTTACAGGCTGTCATTCACTAAGAGCCCCCTCGCTTACATACATTTTTAACTCTGAGAGCTGAAGGTCTAACTCTTCGCTGATTGACCCTCCATGTGTTTGTGCAATTGGTATAATGAAAAATAAAGAATATTCTATTCTCTTCATCCTGGCAGCATCAGAGTCAGGCCTTTCTGTAGTTTTTCTACCCGGAAAGTTGAACAAGAAATGAAAAGAATGATTACTAAAACAGTTGATAGTTGTTTCTCTGAGATGAAGACTATTGAAAATGATCGTTGAAATGGATTTAGTTTTTTAAATTCACAGCTTCACAAATTAAACACGAATGAAAGTTTGAAACAAAATGCCTAGAATCCCTCTGTGAGCGTGTCCTCACATCCCATAATACTTTTACTCAGTGGAATCGGAAGTAGAAAAAGACACAGCATGTGTTGTCCTGCCTCCAGGACTCACACGGCGGACCCTCCAGACTGGAGTCTCCGGCTCTGGAGGGGCTCTCTGTTGTTGTGTGACAGCGGCCTCTGTGCCAGATGGCTCATGTGTGACGTGCACCCCCGCCAACACTTATCAAAATGCCGCTGCATCAGCCGGAGTGGGCTAAAGTCCTCTCCGGGGAGAAGATGGGTTGTGACTATTCAGCTCCAATTACAAATCTTCAGCGGCACCGGAGGCTTTGAGGCCATCCAGACATGGTGATTACCCCACGGCTCATGGGGGGCCGACACGGAGCTGAGACCCTCAATGGTGTCCGTTGTTTACTTGCTGCCTGTGCATCCATCTGTTGAAGAACTGACTCGTTCGTCTACAGCGGCCACAGAGGAAGGCTGGCATGCAAACAATCATCTGACATTTTCCCACAATTCCCTGGAATTTTAAACTGAGGAAAATGGTATGTCCCAGACTTCCAGCTGGAACAAATGCATAAAAGCAGAATAAATTTATGCTACTTAGTAACACCTCTACAAAAATGGACACAGAAAGGAACTTTCTATTGCATATTACTAAAACATTGTCACAATTGTAGATGTTTACATTATCCAACAAGCAAAGCAGCACAACTGAAAACTTACAATTATAAACCATTATTATAGACAACATTTTAATAATGGTGATTTAAAACACTTGCAGTGACTTCATCTATGCTAGTTATAAAACTTTAAAAGCACAACAGTTGGTGTAAAAGTGTGTTTTCTGCACAGACAAAATAGGTCACAGTGTAAAAATATGATAGGAGGCCATCTGCATGGTCCTGCTGCTGGCGGAGAGTGGCCGCAGTTGACTGAGTGGGAGAGGAAAGCCAAGAAGAATACGGCTACAACGCTCAGCTCAGCGATCGCATCTCCCTGGACCGCAGCATCCTTGACTACAGACCTAAAAAGTACGTCCACCTCCAGTCCTGATTTTTAGCTCTAGCATGACGTTGCTCCCCCTGACAGGGTTGTATGGTGCAGCTCTCTGGGTGTGGAGGGCTGTGGGCCCTTACAGCGCCCCCCTACTGGGAATTCAGATTGTTTGCAGTTACCTGCACAGAGATTGTCAGCAGTTGCAAAATGCACCTCTCGCACTGACTGTCACAGTATGTCACCGCTAGAATATCCAACATGTCTTGCAGACCCAGCATGCATCTTTCTGTCCTGGGCTTGTTTGATCTCTGGGCTGTTGGTACTTACAGTAAGCCCTTAAATCATTTTTTCAGCTTTGCTGAGTCAAACCGAAATGACAGTTTCCCTCCCTACTCTGCTTCTTTTTACACCACATGTTTTATTACACTGCAGTGCTTTTTATCCTTCCTAACAGAGGAAGCATTGTTTTAAAACAAGCAAGCAGAATGCAGAGCAACTAGGTGACCTCTGGAGTTCTGCAGACACACCAGCTGCTCCTGATCTGGTTCCATTTTTGGTTTGCCTGAACTGTAGCTGGCTCTTACCTCCTCCTGCATGAATGTGCGCGGCAGTTCTTCACTGGCATCGTCTCCATCTGCCAGCTTTAAACACAACAGCGTCTCTGTTGCAAGTGTGGGGAGAGTGAATTAAACGTGCGGTGTGTAGTGAGCGTGCAGTTTTAAATACAGAGGGCAGATTTTATGAGGGTGTTTGTCATGCGTTATGGCAGCTGGGTCCGTGGACTCCCTCTCTGTTGGAGCATCTCTTAGCCTCTGCTCCGCTCACCTGTGTCTGCATGGCTGAGCATTCTCATGACAGTGTAATGATGGTGGATCGATGGATCCTGCTGGGTCCCAGAACTGCCACAATGTGGAAGAATGTCAATCTCACACCCCTCTTCGTCCAAATCCAAAATCAGAAAAAAAGCATAATTCTGTGTCATTCTCTTCAGGTTTGGCAAAGCCCATGGGGCTTGTCGAGGGACCCGGAGGCCTCGGCCAAGGAGGGGCTCCTGCTACTTTGGGAGAGGACAGCCGGGACGCTGAAGGGAAATACGAAGAATACGGCTACAATGCTCAGCTCAGCGATCGCATCTCCTTGGACCGCAGCATCCCTGACTACAGACCTAAAAAGTACGTCCACCTCCAGTTCTGATTTTTAGCTAGCATGACGTTGCTCCCCCTGGCAGGGTTGTATGGTTTTAGACAGTCTAATCCTCTCTGCAGCTGATTGGTTCTATTTTTGTGGAAGTACACATCCCGAGGCAGGACTTTATGCCAAGAAAGTGTCATTTCGATCAGAGGCAGTGCTTTTTCCACCACCATGCTCTTTGCTTGATTACTCATAAAAGGTGAGTTGGAGATGATAAGCTGCTCAGAGGTGCTGAGGATTACACGGCTGAGGAAGACACCACATGTTTATTCAAAGAGCATCCACCACCAGCGAGAACAGGATGAATTCAGTCAGTGCTTATGGACTCAGACAGTTTGACTTTGCTGCGACCTCTCCAGCCGTCAGGGACGGACCAGCTCTCAGATGTCCTGAGACCGATGACGCAGGAAAACCCAAACTGGCCTTCGACTTTATTTAAGAGCTGTATATTTACTTTGTGTCTCTAGATTTATTCAAGAGCTACCTGGCAAAGAGTCTAGCAGCTGAATAAATGTGCAGGTTGACACATACATCTGAAGCTGCATGTTGCTTTCTGGTTTCAACCTTAATAAATGGCTCAGTGGAAAAAATGCAATCATGATGAAATATTTTGTGGTTCATATGGACCTTTGCCTGAGACCTGCTCTCTAAAATAAGCAATGTGACAAATGAATCAGTGGCATATCAGGACAGTTTTCTTTTTTTTTAATCCCCATGGGCAACCCATCATTAACACTTTTCAGAATATGCTTCATTCTTCCAAACACTTTTAATTGAAGCAAGAGGTTATTTTTCCTCTGACCAGCTAGATATGCACTTTTGTGTTCAAGCCATTTGCATGCAGGTAATGATCTTAAGTGTATTTTAATAGTGACATACATGCATGCAGAGACCCAGTAGCAACATCTAGATGAAAAAGTGTTGCAAAGAGCAGAGCAGGGTGGTACGAGTCTGCTCCATTTCATATCATTTGTATTGATTCACACCACAGGTTATCATGTAACAATGTACAACTGCAGAACACACTTTTTATGGTTAGTGTTTTATTTCCTCTCGATCAGGTCGTCGGCATCTATGAGAAAATCCAGCTCTGGGATGAATTAAAATTGACCAACACACTGACATAAAATGAAGGGAAAAGAAAGTCTGGAGGTTTTGTTGCATTAACTAAAAAGATGCTGGTTTGTTAACTGCGGAATAAATATTTGTGGCTATTTGGGACTGACGGCGAAGCAAATCCACCACATAAAACTATATAGATAAAAGTTAATTCCAGTTTTAAGAGGAAAACGTTGGTCAAATTAGGAGCGAGGCACCACATAATCAAGTAGCTGCCCCTCCTTTGACGTATAAAGATGATGTTCTACATTTTGCTCTTTAATACGACAAGTTCTTTCATCAGTCTCTTTACTTTTAACCATTGACACTGATGTTACAGCAGAAAAGAAGGACTGCTAACAACAGCTGCCTGTAACCTATCTCACCTCGTTCATCAAAACAGTCCCGAGAGATTTCCGCTAGTCCTTTCTTCCTCCCTGCATTATCCTTTTCATCACTCTTACTCCATTCATCCTTCTCCCATAAGTGTCAGTGCAGTGCAGTCATTCTGGCAACAGGGCATCCGAGGGCCCCAGTTATGGGGGGCCACATCACAGGAAACTGTCAGTGCAGTTAATCCCAACATGAAAGAATGGATGAAATGATTAGAGCTGTGCTACAGAGGCGGTCAGCAGCCAGCACCCTTAAAGGTACTTTATAGCCAAATATCACACCAATACAACTGTGATACAGCGCTGCAGCGCTGAGGGTGGGGGGATAATCAGGGCTGCCAGCAGCATTTATTCCACAGTGTCAAAGAACAATGGCGACAGGCAGAAGCACTGCGAGCATATCTGACAGCCGGAAGACCATTCTGAGTGCTTTAGTGAGGATAACAATTCATTTCATCCCCACCATGTTCAGAGCTCAGTTTTCACACCCGCAAAAATTAGACAAGGGGCGGAACAGGGAGGAGGGGGAGCTGTTAAAAATGGGGGTACTGCTAATTAATAAAAATCAGACGAGAGCAGCCCCGGAATGCGAGGTTTCAGGAAATTCCTGTCTTTAATCTCTTAGAGAACGGTAAAGAAAAAAAATGTTACAGTAGTGTTTTAACTTATAAGGTAATGAATCTATTCTTTATGTTTATATATAGTTTAATAGGCCGTGACAAAGGTTCTGCAACCAGAGATGGAGAGTGTCATCCATCTTCAGACTGAAGTGATGGCTGCTATGACCCACGTTCATGATGGAGGCACTAAAGTAATGGATACAAACATACAGCACGTATATTACCGTCTGATGTTTTACAATAAATAACACATCCTGATGAAATTAATTGGCTCCTCAGGCTGGTAGACTAGGTTATAGATCATTAGGATCAATGCAGTTGTTCCTGTTTTCTGTGATTGTGTGAAAGACTGAATTGCTTCTGGTTCCAATTTGTGCTTCTATAATTATGTCCTATGGGTAAAAAAATGAAGACAGTGGTGCAGAAGTGAGGTTTAATACAGGAACCAGACACGTTTAATGGGCTTGTAATTGAACATGAGTCCTTATGGACTCTGATGACCGTTAAAGCTATTGCCGTGACTGAACAATTCTAAAGTCTCGCTCATTCTAAACCTGCAAGTCTGCCAAGATTCCATTTCTAGATATCAAGGGGCTTAAGGGGGCTCTATATCATGGTGAGACAGAGTCTGCTCTTTGCTGTTGCTTGAGGAAAAAAAAAAAACAGACATGCAGGCAAGTTGATACGATTATTGATGGCCACTAAAGAAACAAAATATCTTAAATGCATCTTGTCTGCCAAGAAAAAGTGTTTTTGTGCATGAAATGTGATTTTCTTATTCAATTTTGCCCTCCTGCAAGCTGATTCTGATTCAATTGCATCCAGTTGCACCTTCATCTCTGTTGTCACTTTGTAAATGTAAAAGATTTGATATGTACTGTATTTTCTCACAACTGCTGTCAAATCCCAAACTGAAGCACAGCAGACGATCTGTTTTACCAATGACCCTTTGGGTCTGTGTTTGTCAGCCTGTGGGTGGGTGATAACCATGGTGTGAGGCTGAAGAAAACCGGCTTACCTCATCTCCTGAGCGTCTGATAGCGCGGAATGGGATCGTAAGGTCTACTCTGTTCCGGAGCTCCCGCCGCAAATTGTTGCTCTTTCCAGAGCTCGAGTTTATCTCCTGCATAGGGGAGGTGGAGAAATGACAAGGTAAACCATTATCTTTCAGAGAGGATTGGAAAGTTGCTTTGGTGTTACCTGCACGTCCCGAGGTCCAGGAGGTTAATGTGAAATCTCACTGCAAATAAAAGTGGCCAGCGGGCAGAACGTCAGGGGGAACAGCCTGGGCTGCAAGCTGCCGGAGGAGGAGAGAGGGGGAGCAGGAAGCAGAATACATCTTCATCGAGCAGCCTGTTTCTGTCAAAGCCTGTTCCAGTTCAAATTATGAGCACTGTCCAGCCAGCGCAGTCCCATTAGGAACAGATGAATCAATCACTCATACCGTTACGGTTTTACTGGCGTCTGCTTCTGCATCCAGGTAGAAATTTAAGGCGGAGTGATGGCCGGAATTGACTTCGGCACTTAGGGCAATGGAAGTACAATAACACTTAACGATTTCAGTACTGGAAATCAACCTCAAAGTGCATCTGGTGAGGCGGCTGAGGCCCCTCTGACGAGATAATCTACACCATAACCACAGAAACAGTGTCACGGAAGCCACGATAACCCAGTCCAAGGACCCAATCCACAACTTCAAGACTGCAGTCTGGACTCTCACATTCTCCACGGTCAGCTTTAGCCATACAGAAATGGGAGGAAATGCCATGATGATTGTACAGACTGCACAACAGAACCTCCAGATGTGTGCTTTAATCCAGGAGTGCACACCATGTGACCTGAGATCTACACAAATGCAAATGCCAACTCCTAAACGTGATTGTAAATCTGCATATATGTTGCTGATCCCAGCGCATAACCCCAAGAGCTAAGAACACATGCAGCCACAGCCCAAATGAGCCTGTGATCCTCCCCAAAACAGAATCAATATACATAAATTGTGTCGCGAAGTGTTGTAGTTGCATTGCTTCCTCGTCCTCTCAAACTCTTGGCCAGATTCTTTATTGTATTTATAGACCTGGCAACGCTGCTCAAGAGTGGCATTACAGAAGACCATGAGAGAGAACAAAAGAGCTACTGAAGGGGAGCGTAGGAAAGGACGGGGATGATGTAGCAGAGGGGTCTTCAATCACAACACAACCACAACAGCAGGATTTAAAGTATATGCCACACTCCATCATAAACGCTCTCTCGGCTTTACTTTTCCCTTTATTACCTGACCTGTCAAACATGCGTGGATTACAACAATGCATGTGATTGATAACATTGCATGAAATTAGGCTTCCCAGTTCCACACGCGCAGAGGCTTATTCGGACTGCAAGGTTATAGACAAAAGACTGAACATTCCTATACATCACTGCCAGAAAAATGCCCCGTTACAGGAGAAATTAATGATATTTGAATGGTTCGCAGGTACTTGCAGGACTGGTAACATTAACTCACACTCGTGCAGTTATGTTGCATGAAAGATATTGGAAAATTTCTACATAAAAACAAAGATAATAATGCTCTTCTGGTTCCATCTAACAGTCTGTTCACTGAAAACGGGACTCTTTAACCAAATATAATGTGATTTATCTGTGCTTTTTGCACTACACAAAACTGTGAAAAAGCTACTCCACTGCTCATTAGTGAAGTCTGTGTGTATCATGGCAAAGTGAATAATTTCAGAAATGTTCTTCACACATTCTCATTGAGAGGTGGCAAGTAATTACTGTACAGTATCATATGTAATTATGACACCATCTGTTGAGTTGTGTTGCATTATCTTCTGCCAGTGCTTGTGAGAAATTGCTAATGCACGCCCGCGACATGTGAAACCACTGCTGAGAGATTGGGGGTGGGGAGTTGGACTTCAGCGCCATGCTGAGCTCCATCTGCTGTGGCCATCCCCCGTGGCCTGACCCCACGGAGGCTGCTGCCGACTCAGGCTGACATTCCGGGTTATGGGGACACTGGAAACCAGTAGAGTTCAGATGGCTCTCAGCAAGGGTGGAAGAGCAATAAGCAGGTTTTCTTTGAGCAAAATGTCTTTACGGTAGCATACACAGAATACTGACCTTGATAAAAAACACTATTTTGTGTTTTAAATCAAAAACAGGTAAACATACGGAACATCAAGGTGGTTTTTATTGTGTTTATTCAAGACGTGTTCAAGACATTTTTAAGCATTTCTTCCATTCTTTTAGCACAAAGCATGAAACACCATTGACCAGTCAATATCACTGTGACTCACCTGAATTTTCACTTAAACATCTGACGCAACTTTGTCCTGATGTTCAGGAACAAACTCTTAGGGCTCGTAGAGAATTGGTTCATTTCAAAATGAAACAGAAGTGTTTCCTTTCAGACAAACTCTTATGTAAATAATTTAACCCCAGTAATTAAAATAACTACTTCATCCCTCCAGCAACTCAGCACTGTTAAATTAGATATGTAAAAGCAAGAAGTGGAATACATCTGCTGGCCTTCAGAGGCTAAATGGGTCAGCATCCAGCAGTTTGCAGATAAAATTGTGTGCTTCCTGTCAGAATCATCGTTTCTAATGTCAAATTAAAAGTTTAAATGGAAGAAATATTTTTTTCCCCCACTGAAAATAGCAATGACGTTCCGGAGTTGTATGTTTTGAGTGAAGGAGGATAACCATCTCCTCTTTTATTTTACATCCGTACTTCTGAATCTGCTCTTAGCTCCTTCCTGGTGCAGAGGTTGAACATACAAGGGTGATGAATCCAGGTATTCCGTTTCTTCAGGGGCTGCAGAGGAGGGTCCCTGGCTCCATCAGCCAGCCTACAAAGGCCTGTTTAAGAGCGTCAGTGGTGAATCCAAAAGAAGCAAAACATGCTACATGCGAAGCCAACTGTGAAAACATGAGTTCAACAGCTCCCCTGACTGATGTAGAGGACGTTCAGCAGGCAGTCTAATCTTGCTTAATTATTAATGATCTTGAGCCCCAACAGATCTGTGAATGTAAACCTTCTGCGTGTTTATTAGATGTGTCAACTCAACATGAGATCCTGATTGAGGGGACTGTAATGTGTTATGGGCAACAGTGAACCGCTGGATTCTGGACAATAATCTAACCAATCAATAAAAAAAATAAGCATTATTCTTTTTCTCGCTTGACTCTGGATGAATACAGATTGTGCTTAGCCCTATAGATTCAGTGTGGCTTTACTGCAGCAGAATTCTCAGTATAGAACATCTGGGTCTGAGGTTTCCCTTTGTAACATCTGAAGAATGTGCGCCTTCAAACGATAGCTTAGATAAATGGAATTTTTTTTTTTCCCCTGGTTGGTTTAGTGCACTGAGGAGAGAGATACCCAGCCTTCATCCATTTGTTTTTAAAAAGAACCATAAGGCTGCACCGTGGAGATCACCAGGAATGAAACCTTAAGCATTTTCTCTGTTATAACCTTCGATTTCAAAACGTAAACTGACTGACTCGCTGAATATGTTAAAAGTTTTTCAGTTGCTGGAATGTCTTTTCAGCTGAGCTGGAACAAACTGTTCCACTTGTTCTTGTAGTCTATGCTAACTAGAGCTCTTCAGGTCAGATGTGGAGTCTTAAGAATCAGGAAAAGAACAACGATTAGTCATATATGAGCTTCATGCAGGTGATTGTAATTGTGCTATCAACCTAATTACTCTCTTGTCTTGTTGAATTTAGTCCTCTGTTTTTTTTAACTCATCCTCACAGCCTTTATTATTACATGCTAACGGCCTCCATTCTGCCGTCACAGGTGTAAGCAGCTGACGTACCCTGAGGACCTTCCACAGATCTCCGTGGTCTTCATCTTTGTGAACGAAGCCCTGTCGGTGATACTGCGATCCGTCCACAGCGTCGTCAACCACACGCCAGCTCACCTGCTCAAGGAGATCATCCTGGTGGACGACAACAGCGACAGTGGTAAAAACTGTATTTTCTTTGGAGAAGAAAATGATGTCAGTCAGTTTTGGGTTGGACTCCTGGGCTGCTGGATGTTTAATTTGTGTTTTAATGAATTCCTGCAAACCAGCACTTTGTCACTCATGCTCTCTCATGCTGTAGGTTTACTCTTTCGTACGAGGCACTTCATTTCTCGTCATTTGTTTTCCTTCGTGGAGTATAAATGATGGAGCAATGGGCCGAGGTAGCACTTCTGATGCTGTCGCTGGTTCTGCTTGTGACAGGTTTGGGACTTTTGTGAGTGGTTTTGGTTTAAATGTATGAAGGGATATTGAACCCCTGAGGGTGAACTCTTTTACAGCTGTCTTTAAAATAGATTTGAAGAAAGTAGGAAAACGAGGGATGGGATTTGTCTCGTCTTTGCTTACTAAACTGCGGCATGCTACTCTCTTCATGGGAAAGTGGGTGCTTCAGTTGGCTCCTCAACATAATGCCTGCAGCGGCTGACGAGGCTCGGCTCCACATCCCCAGAGCTTTGGAGTTTTCAGAAGGAGGGACACTGAACTAGATTCCAGACGAGACTTGGCTCCCCTTTAGCTGGCCGGAGGTAACGGGTCTGCCTCCCTCAGGCTGGTGGAGGAAAACGGGGCACAAATAACACAGTGATATAAGGCAGAACACATGCACGTGTCCCCCACTGAGCCTGAGCTGTCTTCAATTTAGCCGTTATAAGCTAGCAACCAGACAGAAGGAAAGCCTTCCTGTCCCGAGTCTGTCTAAAAAGCTGCTGCAGGTGGGAAATTAGTTTTTTTTTTCTTTTGTGTGCATTTTCCCCTCAAAAAAATACTGAATAAAAATATATAAAAGGGGCGGGACAGTCCACACCGTGGAGATGGGTTTGAAGTCTTGCTGACATTGTCACGGCACTGATTGGCTGCTTGTTTGAGCAGCGATGGATTGCAACGACACAGCGTTAATACAATGGCGCTATTACGATGGCGTCGACATCAAATCAAGCTGTTTGTGCAATCACAAAACTAATTTTCTCAGACTGATTGTTATTCTTTCACGAGTCTCTTTCTGCTCCCTTTTAAACATTTTACTGGAAAATGGTCCAATTAAGCACCTACAGAATATATACCTGCCTTAAAACTGTCTTCTTTAAAATCAGGAGGCCCGTCTGAACCAGGTCCAGGGTCATGTTTTCACTGTTCAGTACACAGACAGGGGCTTAAAGAGGAGTTGATGGTTTTAAAACCCCCACATTCGTCACACTGGATTAAAGTGGCCGGCAATAAACACTCAAGGTCAAACATAAAAAGAAACTCCTTGACAAGCGCCGTTTATGGTTCGGCCAGAGCACATGTGAACCGGGAGCCATTCGGTTAACCTCAATATAACTTTGTAAGACCTGACGCTCAGATGGTCAGAGCGTATAAAGGTCACGGAAAACAACAGACTGGAAGATGGGAAGACCTTAAATGTTACGATTATGTTTGACAGCAGGCCTGCGCAGCTGGAGGAGCTGCTCACTTTTAAAAATGAGAATTTCAGTTAGAGGTGGAGGGAAGGTTTTCCCAGCAAAGACAAATGGGATAACCCAGTGGTTTATAAGACATGGTTACATTCTTGGTTTTGGGCTTCCAAATCAATCAGATAAAGAAATCACATTTATTATCTTAAAGTGTGAGTGTATTCATGATTACTTTAGCTTTTGTGATGATCCCTGTCGATGCTATTGTCTGTGTTATCGCCTCCTTTTCACTTGGATCTACTATCTTAGTTATTTTAGTTAATTTCCCGTGTCTGGGATGAATAAAGTACTTCAAACTAATCTAATCTAATCTAATCTAATCTTGATGAATATAAAGTCAAACATTGTTGTCTCTGGTTGCTGCTGCAGCTCACCGTCATGCATCATGTGATGTCTGGAGTGTGTTTGTTGAGCACGCTTATGCTAATTGGTGCAGATGTTGGAGCGGTTCCATGGGAGCTGTTCTGTTTAGGCTTTAGACAATTAACATGCTGGAGAGACTGCTTGACCTTTTCTGGAAGCCTCTGTCTGTCCAGCCTCATTTAAACAAGTCTCAGGGAGACCAGCAGAGGGGCAGCCACACTTGCTCTCAGCATAACATATCACGCACAGAGGTGTGCGTGCCTCTCTGTGGTGACACATTTGGCTTTGCTGGGACAGCTGGTGACATTTATTAGTGGCTGAGGGGTTTATTTTGCTGATAAGCTTTTTCTGTGTGTGCATTCTTGCGGATGACACATAGTGAAGACCAGAATGCACATTGCTGTTAACTCTTTTAGTAAGAACAGAGAAGTCAGACAACCTCACAATCATGGAGTCTTGAAGCTGCAGCCTGAACAACTTGATAGCAACTGTTGATCTGGGGATGTGTGGAGAGAACATGGGGTGTTTTAAGGCTGCCAGCGTGATTGGCTAATGATGGACAGGTGTGCAGCAGAAGGACTGGCAGGTGAGGATCTCAGCTGGAGCCAATGATTGTACTCAGCTCTGTGGAGGGGGAGGACAGGACTGCAGCAGGGCATGAAAGACGTTTTGTCTGGTCCTCAGTGCTTCTGTTTTAGGGTTAAGAGTGTAAAAGGAATGCATCGATGGATAGAAGTAAAAACACTGTTTGTCACTGTTTTTTTTCTGTTTTACATAATTTAGTTCCCGGAAACAACAAATTTATGTAATGAATCAAATAATGAAAAGTGAGGCCAAGTTAAGGCCAGGTTAGGACTGATTTTAAAATAGCTGAAATATTGCAAGGGGAAGGACAGAAAGAGGAGATGAACAGACATAACATTCTTTTATGTTATCTAGTGTCAGAGTTGTTTTATTTATAACTTCCTTTGTAGTCTTCATTTCTCTGACTTTATTATACCGAGGAGCTGGTACTCCATACTATCTTTGATCATCTGAGAAAACCAGTATCGCCACCATATAAAATATCATCTGAATTAATGAACAGCATTGAGGAGGAAACTCAGACAGAGAAAAATAACTGAATTCAGGTTAGTGAGCCTATTTCTGATGTTTTCATAATTTATGAGCTAGAGAAAATCCAGTTCTGTTGAGCAGAATTATAAATGTGACAGGTGGAACACTTCAGATATCAGTTGTAGGATGGATGGACTTTAAATAAATGTTACTCAAAAACCAATTTATAACAAATTTATACCAAAATGAATAAATGAATGCATAATCCATGTTGCCATGACTACTGGAAAGCAAACACCCACCATATTTCTCACTTACACTGGTGTTTAATGAAGCACCTAAACCAAACTAAAAACTAAACTTTTCAAAATATTTAATGAGCACTTGGTAAGTCAGCTTAACCTGGTCTTTTGGCCTGTGTGGGATCGATTGGAGCCATTGATTTCAGATTTGTTTCTAGATCAGTGTCTCAGACAGGTCCATAAATCTCCCATTAGATGCTGTTCGTGCAACATTTTGCCACATATAAGTGCAAGTTGCAATTTATTTGCAAAACAAATAAATAAAACTGTCCAGTGTTTTCATGTGTTCTTAAATAAGATCTTGCATCATGGCCTGTGATGCAGGGCTCTACATGCAGCCTTTACACTCACAGTGTGGTCGATGGTGCAATGCTGCACCCTGTTTTCCTCATATGTCTCCTCCCATGAATAAAAATCCAGTGTCTGATCACTGAGGATCAGGGGAAGGCCCACAACTGCCTCTCTTTCCTGTTAGGCCTAATTATCCTACTCTAATGCTTTAATCATATTGCAGGTGCCGGGTGAAGGCTGATAAGGGTAACCATCACACAGGTGTAAAACCTTTAGCAGCGCTAACAAAACCAAACCACAGGAGTAAGATAAAGAACAAGGATTATCACGAGGCACTGAATCTGTCTTTAACGCAAATCTGATTGATTTAATCTGTGTTACACTCCTGCTAAGATGCCTGGAAACCATTTATCCATTTCTTGTTAAAATTGGACATTCCACATCCTGCAATCATAACACAACCTTAATCCTATGTATTCTGGTGAAGATCACCAGGATTCTGCTTGTCACACACCTTTAGTGTGAATGAACACACATGTTTGCAAACTGCTAATCCACACAGCTGCACAGCTGATATTGTTTCAGGGTCTGCTGTGTTGTTTACTGATGTCCTATATATGCACTTTATGGTCTTTTTTCATTCCACTCACTTACTTTATACGGTTAATTCATAGCTGCTATACATCCATATTTACCTTTGCAATAACACCTCATCACTGCACACCTAAATGAGTGAGACTGTGTATGTAAATACTGTTTTTTTTTTTGTTTATTATTATTTATACTGTTTTTTGTGTTTATTTCTTTATTATTTATTGTTTCTTTTAAAACCAAGCGGTTGTTGGGCTACTGTAACAGTTAAATTTCACCACTGTGGGATCAATAAACATCTTATCTTATTTTATGTTGACCTTATGAGGAAAAAAGAGCACTACAAAACAACAAATCCATACAGTAAATGATAGATAGCCCGTTTCATGACTCAGTGGCTGCCGTAATTTGATGTCGGATGCTAATAACGTTTGACTTACAGGTCACTGCTTCCAAATTTATCCTCTCTCTGCAGCAGCCTCAGAAAGAAAGAAACTAAAAGAGGAAGGAAAAGGCTCTTGACATTCTTGCATTCCATGCTTCTTCTAACACATATGGAGGATTAATCTTAAATCATTCCGTGGAATGTCATTTAAGTCAGAAAGCTGGGTATGGATGTTGCTTGGCGCTGGGGTGCGCCAAAAAAGTCCTCATTGCGCAAGTGGAACGCCAAGCGGTAAGCTAGAGCACAAACTCACACAGGCAACGATCGTCAGGTGAAACACACACAGCAATCTGGGCAACTGGCTGTCTACCCAGGCAACGTTTTCAGTGATGGTAGCACAGATGTAATAAAGCTGTAATAAAGCTGTCAGAATCTAGGTCAGCCTCCACAACAACCAGTAATCTAGCTGCAAAGATGAGCTAATTAAATAAACACTGATAGTCTTGATTTAATGGTATTTTATAATGAATCACAAGCAGCTGCCGCGGATAAAAACCCATTTCTGCATTAATGTAAGAACTGTTCTCCATATTTAATGCCTGTCTTAACACCAAGAGTCATGATTTCCCTGGTAAAAGATCAAGGTTGCTGAAGGCAAATTCAAATAAGATAATTAGTGTCATTCATGGGAAACCTGTCAAGGAAGGTGAGAAGATCAACTTGGATAATTCATTTTTTCATTTTTGGAATCATCTTTAGAGATCAGAAGTTCTGCTATGTTCTTATTTGTAGCTTCACTGGGTGTTCTTTTTGAATTTTTCAGATAATGCAAACATAGAAAAAACATTTTGGCATTTTCAGCAGACAAGCTATGGAACACTGTTTGTAATTCCCACCTGCTTCTCAGGTTTCTCCAAACTGAATGAATGAATGAATGAATGAATGAATGAATGAATGAATGAATGAACAATGAATTTGCTATTTAATGAAAGTGCACCATGACTGGAGCTGCTTCGCCCCTGGTCTAAAACAGAATCCACAGTCTCGGGGCAGAAGCTGAAAAGCTGCAGGATGATGTTTAAAGATTAGATTGAAAAATGGCTTGATGACACATTTATGGCCCATCTGCTGTATCCTTGTTGGCTGCAGAATGAAAAAAAAAGTGTGTGTTTGTCCAATCAAGACTGTCCAATCAGAAATGTAATATTTCCGAACTACTGGAGCAGAGAATTGTTTTGGGGTACAATAATCCCTAAAGCCCTGAAATGTAATTTAGAGCCAAATTCTTCCACCATTTCCAAATTAGTGGAAACCTTACAGCTTGGACCACGAGAGCCCAACACTATGATTTAAAGAGCTCTTCTGTGATCTGCTCTCTTTCAGTGGAACTGAAATTCAACTTGGACCAATATGTCAACAAGCGTTACCCGGGCCTGGTGAAGATCGTGAGGAACAGCAAGAGGGAGGGCCTGATCAGAGCCAGAATACACGGCTGGAACGCGGCCACGGCGCCTGTCGTGGGCTTCTTTGACGCGCACGTTGAGTTCAACACCGGCTGGTAAGAAAAGGTCATGTTGGACACAGCAGGGGTCCCAGCTAGTTCTCTGCCCTCTCTCACCTTTGCCTCTGTGCTTTGCTTTTCATGTTTGCTTCACAGGGATGTTAAGTACATTTATTATATTTGAAATATTCAGCATAATCCACCTTAAGCATTTTTTATATTGAGCCAAGCCTTTTTCTGACAGGCAGCACTTCCAGCAGAGTGACCCTCATATTTGGGAAGCGTTTACTTTAAATGAGCACATTTTTTTCTAATTTTTAATGACTATGGTTAGAGCTCGTAAAACTAAATATAAACTTAAAACAAGAGAGACAGGAAAAGGTCTCTGTGAGTGTGAGTGAAGGCAGCACAAATGCTGAGTATTTTTTGTTATTTCAGTCGCAGGCTCAGGGCTTGGCTTGCAATATAAAATTACTTCTGGGGGTCTCAGTCCAATGTCTGCCCGGCCTCCTGCTAAGGTTTACCAACAAGCAAATCATGTGGAATAGATGTAATTGGCACCTCATTTTAAGCCGTCATGCTGTCAGTGTTTGAAGAGGAGGCGTAGCTTTTGTTCCTCGCTGGCATCTCAGTGGAGAGATGGAGGAGGAAGAATAATTGTTATTAGTAGTAGTAGTAGTAGTAGTAGTAGTAGTAGCAGTAGTAGCAGTATTATGAATATAATGATTACTCCTTTTCTGATGGAACCAAATACACTTTTAAGCACAAAATTCAACAATGTTCAAATCTTTAGCATTTAACCACTGCTGTCCCACCAACAAATTTTTTTTTCTTTTGGGCTTCTCATCTGATCTTTCATTGACATCCCTGCTATAAAAGACTGTTTGATAAGTTGTGTAGATCCGTCAGATCAGATTCACGTTTCCTCACAGGATTGGTGTTTGAGCTCACAGTGACATTTCTGCTTTTTTTGGACTTTATTTTGACGCCCGAGGATTACTGCACATTCAAGCATTTTGAATGGCAGCAGAGAAGAGTCTATACAGACGCAGTTCTGACTGACTGTATGAAAGCACAAGTGGTGATTGCAAAGGCGTCAGTAACTTGACACCATCGTGAATCTGTGACACCAACAAAGTTCCTGTTATTAATCTAAAAACTCTTTCAGCATACAGATGTCAGCATGAAGACATACTGTATATTCACTTACTCAAACTGCCCACCCAGCAATGAGCATTTGGTGCAGAAAGTTGCATCATTGCTCATGCACCGCTGATAACAACTGCTAAACCCCAGTGCTTCTGTCATCTCTCTCACCGTCTGTTTTTGCTTATAAAAATGTGCACCTTTCATGCCGCCACGTAATCCTTCCACTTCCATATGTGTTTGCTTCTGTGTCACTTTCTCGTGTTATCCCACTCCTTCACTTTGATGCCATCGTGTGAGTTTCACACATCTCTCATCCTTGCCACACTCCCCAGCTGACACGCTGCACCCACGCCGGCGCCACATCCCGCTTTAATAACAGGCTTCCTTCATTTCTGTTGTCGTTGTTTTGCCAACTCAGATTTGAGTAAAGGTTTTATTTGCAGGGGATGATGAAAGGTGCAGCAGAGTTTCTTTGATTTTTCTGTGAGTCGATGCCAGCTAAAGGAATGCGACAAGATGCATTTTGACGCCACCTGACGCTTGTGCTGGTGTGATTACCCACAGTTCACAGTGCAGTACTGCTCCTTTATTTAGACAGATTCACTTGTGGCACCTGCACAATTTATCTGTTACAACAGGAGGGGACTGCTATTTATCATAATATGATTACTCACTTAACATGTATAGTGATAAGTGAGATGGATGGCTCTGCATGTTGTGGTGGAACTGCCTCTGTGACCTTGCATATGCGGCCTGAGCCACAGACAAAGCTGCCAAATCACAGCTGCAGTGCTGTGACTCATTGGCACAGCGTCCCCCTGGGTGCTGTACATTTGCAGCTCAAATGTATTGCCGGTCGGCGTTGCTATTATTAAGGCAAACATAATTGCGTCATACTGTATCGTTCACTCTCCACAGCTGCTTCCGACTTCCTCACAATATGTTCGTTTATGAGAAACAGGCAGTTTGCACCTGAGGAGTGATGGAATCCAATTTCCACAGCTTTGCGCCGCTTTAATACAACAACTTGACATTGTAGCTTGTCATTAATGTGGCATTGCATCTGCTAAATTCTCACAATCCATCGTGCGGGTCAGAGCGCGAACAGAACCAGTTTTCCTCCACATGGGATTAACAGCAGGAAATGGAAAAGGGCTGTAATTGAGCCGTGCCGTATGCAGCTGTGCAACTGCAGAGAGGAGGCACGAGGAAATTGATATTTATGTGGTTCTTGAAGCCCTTGCACAGTTGCTATCTCAGGTATTAACGATGCATGATTAGAAGTGTGTAGCAGCCACTCCCTGCTGAGGGGGTGCTGGAGATGAGAAAGATACTGTGCAGAGGTGTGAATGGAACACATGCTTTTGACGGCAATGGCATGATTAATTTTGAATAGCCCAATGGTTTGTGAGCAAGTGATTTATTATTTTATAAGACAATAAAACTGGTAGAAGTGTGAAGAGTGAGGCATGAAGCCAACATTCTCCTTCTGTAATTACACCTTTCAACACCTTTCAAACATCTGTATCTGGGACCTCTGCAGCAGCATTACATTAGATTTAACATGTATTTTTTAAAAATCCAAAAGCATGAGGAAGCATTTCTTCTCTTAAATACATGATTCCTCACTTGCTTTAGTGGCTTTCTGTTTATATCTGTTGGGAGACAACAAAAAAGCTCTTTCAGAGACTGAACAGCCAGACACAGATGTAAGCCACCCTTACATCCTCCAGATCCAAATCAAATGCATTAAAAAGTGTTGAGTCTAGAACCTATTTTTCTACTTCATGCATCTGTATTCAACTTTAAAAATCCCTGCCATCAATTCCTATGAATTGAGATTCTGCATGGACACATTTTCTTTCTTACATTTAAGAGATTTGATGTGCTTAAAATAGCTCGAGGCTCCGCTGACTTAAATTCTCTTTAAAACTCCAGACTACATCACATGCATATGCATTATAGTTTCCCAGTCAACATAAATGAATGCTGAGCTTTTTAGTAACTATTCTGCTCCCACATCTGGGTTTAGTTCGTTATTATCCCTGGAAAGGAATTATGCTCTTATCGTATCTCTGGGTGTCCAACTGGTACTGTAGTCAAGCACCCAACCCTGCTGAGCTCTGTTGCCAGTAGACTGGAGTGAGCGCTCAGATGGACACCTTGGCTGTTAACCAACAACATCGGAACCAAAGATAATTACTGTTGCAATGCACAGACGGTACGGTGGACAGCACTTAGCCTATTTTTAAACACTTAATGCAAGTCACCCTTTTACAATGACCTCTAGGTCATATATTAAAAATCAAACATATATCATGCCATTGACTCAGCAGAGGATTATACTAATGTAGCCAGCAGCGTTTCTGGGTCTTCTGAACCACTTGGATGTCAGGACCAGGTTGCCCCTGGCCCAAATGTAAACATACTCTCTTTTAATTTAGTTTTAAAAGTCGTAACTGTAGGAGAGTTCTTATCACTACTGTTCACATGATTGGTCTCTAAACAATGAGCTCTTTCCATTTGTTTTAGTAAATTATGGGTCTTTTAAAGTGTTTATTCCATAGCTATAGCTCCTATTATAACCAGCACCTTGGAAGACTTGATTCAAATATTACATTTCAGGTAGTGTCTCATATATTCCTAATAATATGACCCTTATTTTGTATGTGATGCTCCAAGATGATGAGTTTCACCCAATGGCTACAAAAATAAGAATGAGAAGTTTTGGTCATCTGTCTTGGCTCTTTTTTTCCTCATGCAGAGAGATGAAAAAGAATGGATATTTTCCAGAAGAGCAGGCTACACCTCACTTTTCACCTGATCTGTTTTGCTTTATCTGGTTTTACCTCTTATCAGTTTTCCCACTGGGATAAGTGTCACATTTTGACATTTCATTTTCAGGAGATATAAAATGGGTCGTGATAGTATTTGTTGTTCCACAGAAAATTCGTTTTCCAAGGTCTTTATATTGTAAACAGTGGAGTGAATTGTACTGAATGCTGATCTGACAGACTGCAAACCCGCGTAAAGTGCTGGAAGGAAAGCTAAGACAACATCAGCAGCCAGCTGTGGTTGCTCCCAGCATCATTCATGGATCAAAAAAAACCCTCTGAAAACAATCTCTTCCATATCTTTTCCTGTTCTTTTTTTATCTTTATGTGCAAAAACAAAAATATGTGATTCTACATATTAGCTTTTAGCTCTTGCTTCCTTAAAGGGCTGAACCCATTCTGACTCGAATGAAGGAGGACCACACCCGCATCATCCTGCCCGCCATCGACAACATCAAGTACAACACGTTTGAGGTGCAGCAGTATGCCAATGCTGCCCATGGGTACAACTGGGGACTGTGGTGCATGTACATCATCCCCCCGCAGGAGTGGCTGGACAAGGGCGATGAGACGGCCCCTATCAGGTGAGGGCCCTGGCTGGTGAGCAGCCTCTATTATAAATGAGTACTTTTGATGAAATATGGATAGACCTGAGTTATGACTTATTGATGTGTGGAACCACCAACCTCAACTGCTGTAAAGCCACCACATGCTGCACAAACACACAAATAAAGTCTTCTTTCAGGTAGCTATCATGATGAATATCTTTATTTTGATAGAGGATCACGAGGCCATGGCTATGCACCGTTATTAGTGTAAATGTGTGTTGAATATGAGCAAGCTATTCCATGAGGCTGCTGCTGATTGGAAGATGCCACTCCTTGTATCACATTTCTGTATCATCACAGAATTGATTAAGTTTGTTCAGGGCAAAGTCTGCTGGTTTTTAATTGACTGAGAAAGGTCAAGGGAGAGTTGTGTTACCTGGAATTAGTTTTATATTCCAATTAGCATCAGCCCGGCGCTGACAGGCCACAGCACTTTAACTTAAAAGAGTCCGTGTAATAAATGTGACCCTTCACCTGTGCTTATGATGTTGCTGTGAATATATTTAAATTCCACTATATTTGTGTGACAAAATTTAAATCAGGTGAAATTACAGTAAAGACCTTAAGGTAATACAATATTTGCATGAATGACAGAGATAATTTATCTCTGAGACTATGCTTTACATTTCTAATTTTATGCATGTGTTAAATACATTTGTAATACTTTGTAAAAAATTATGAATATGTATTTTCTCTGAGGTTCAAGGCTGAAATGTTGTCTAGTGATGTATAATAGGAAGTGTAACAGCACTCAAACCCTTCCAATATACCTTTAAAAATCAATGCTCGCGAACAGACTGCTTGCAAATCTTATAAACCAGCTTTATACGAGGCAAGTTATAGTTATTATTCCTTGTAAGAGAGCCAAGTGTTCAAGGTTGAGCCAAAGAGAGATAAAGAGGCTCCGTTACTCTGTTTGCTGTTTGTTTGTTTGCCAAATTGAAAATGTTGCCACAGGTCAATGTTTGTAAGCGTCGTTTTCCTGCTATAAAATGTCAGGTTGGGGGTTTCTTTTATACACGCATCCTTGTGAGAAGTGTTGTATAGCAACAGGATTACTGGAAGAAAATCAGACAAATGGTCCGACAGAAGTCCAGCAAATATCAGAATACGTCTGATTTTCCTCCTGTCAGTCAGGTCAGAGGTCAGCGATTGATGTCTTCCTTGACATCAATTGCTTCCTGACGTCTGAAACTGCCTCCTCACTTCTGCGCTCTGCTCACTCACATGTTCAGCAGCTGTTGTTCTCACCGTGTCACTCAAATAGAAAATCAATTACAAATTAACAGCAAATTAACCCCAAAAGGGTCAAAAATGTAATACTTAATGTATTATTACATCTGACAAAGGACAGGAGTCATTTTAGTACCATGTGTCTTGCACAAACCCTATGATGTCACACTGGATCAGTATTCTGAGCATTATAGGCAGGATTTAACCTATAGGATAAATATAGTGACCAATGTGAGACACAGCAGAGCTGGTTTGTCTTTCCTGTCGACACAGACAGATCCCCTCAAGGCCTCGCTGTGTGTCAGCAGCAGAGATCTCTTTTGGAAATCATTGCCTTGCTGTTTTCTCCAGGTTTCTGCCCATCAGCAACAGAGGCCCTGCAGAGTCCTTTCCTGGCTGTGAGGACACGTTCAACAGCAGACAAATGAAAGCGACCAAGAAAGCACTAAAGAGCATGGAGAAAAGTCACTTTGTGGTTTCAGCAATTTTAGCCTATAAATATGAGCAAAATTAGAGGATTAAGAGAGTCGAGCAGTTCCCCCCAATGGAACATGCATAAGCCTGTAAAATTTATACCTACTAATTCAGAAACGTTAATACTTAATGCTTTCAAATATGTACTCATAATAAAATACAATATACATTCATTGGTCAGAAAGCAGTTTTAGCAGCAATGTGTTTAATAAAAGGATTGCACACATGGATCAGACGCATACCACTAGTAAATGATGCGGCAGCCAAAATTAAAGGGCACAAGGGACAGTTGAGCCCTCTAGGCCACCGTCTGCACACTCAAAATAAAGTCTAAACACTATTCAAAATTAGAGCATCGACCTCTAAAGCGCAGAAAGACCAGGTTAGCTTTTATGTCACTGGCAGCTCAACCACCTCAACTGTGGTTGAGGGTTAATCCGTTTTTTGAAGCTTGACTGTGCAATTTGTGAATTTGAATATTTTGGGATCTAAATCAGGCCATGGATAATATTTCCTTCTTTATGCATTTCTGAGGGAACAGCTAGCTCTAATTATTTAGTTAATTGGCTTTAGCTGATTGGCGATGGCTGGGGAATTGTTTTCATGTACAACTGTACCAAATTTGATCACGGTGCTCACAAGTGAGACTGGGAACAGTTAAACCTGATTGTAGACATGGTCACGCCCTCTTTTCCAGTATTCCTGAAAAGCTACAAAGACTTTCTGAGCAGTGGTTTCTGAAGGTGCAAAGTGCCAGAGTTGATAAAACTGTGAACATATTGTAAAAAAAGAGCACTCTTTTTAGAAAACTTCACAGAGTTCTCCCTGTGCCAGAGTTCTCCCTGTGCACTCTGGCAGGGGAGGTCACTTGTCTGGAGAGTAGAAAGGATGAAGTAAGAGTGGGCAGACGCTGGTCTTTTTAGCTGTACAATGAGAGCAAATAATGGTTCCTATTATTTATGTCACATATAATAATAATAACAAATAAACTTAAAATGAAGAACTTCAAGAATTCCAATAATTCCATAATCAACATTTATTTCCATGATATCGACATACAGTATCATCCACTGTTTTATAAAACACTTTCTAGAAAGTTCAGTTTTCACATCCATCTCTGCACTGGTCATTTATGCATCTAATGATGAATATTCTTCACAGTTATAGTCTGGGTAATAGCGCAGATTGTGTTTAATGTGGGTCTAAACCTACAGGCACCTTTCTCTTCGGGCGCTGGCCTTTATGGCTCAGTGCACCCTTTAAATACAGAGTCAGCCATTAATAATGCTGCTGGTGGCACACGCACATGCTCCCCTTCTGCCTGTGTGTTTTTTACCCAAGAGACAAGAATAAAACCATTGGTCACTTTAGGAGATATAAATAAATGAAGGAACAACAAAGCATGGTACACTTTATGGATGTAAGGCTTTTTGCAGGAGCTTCGTCCAAGAGCACTTAAAAACTGATAGTCGTCGTAAAAGCAGCCCTGAGGGGACACCAGTGAAAGAAGGCACAGTTCTTGCCCGTTAAAGGTGGGCTTCATCTACTCTCCATTGTTCAAAGAAAAAACCTAACGCGACATGATGACTAAATTCCTTGTCTGAAATGTGTGTCACTAATAGTGATGAAGTGGCCTCCATTCTCAGCAGTACCAGAATTTGCTGTTTGTGTCAAGCCCTGACTGAGGGGGTAGAGCTCCAGCTCAAAGTGGGGGAATGGCATCCATCCCATCAGTCACATCAGTTTCAAAGATATTTTCTCTCTCTTCTCTTTCAGAACTCCGGCTATGATCGGCTGCTCCTTTGTGGTTGATCGAGAATACTTTGGCCAGATTGGTCTTCTGGACCCCGGCATGGAGGTGTACGGAGGCGAAAACATCGAACTGGGCATGAGGGTAAGAGAGGAGACAAACACGCCCAACCCCCCCACACATCACTATTCAGGGGAATTCTTTTTATGCTTCTGTGTGCTCATTATTATTCTTTTTATCTCATTAAAAAGCAGTTTAAATGAATGTAACAGATTTGCAGTTCGTCTAATTGCAAATTCAATATTGGAGTGTATTTTTTAAATGGTGATTTCTGAAAATTACATTCAGATTTTAAAGAGTGTTTTCTTCTGTTTTTCTGTTGGGGAGCTATAGTTCCCCTCAGGGGCACCAACAGGAACTTTGAACACAGAGGAAAAAAAAAAACCAGAGAGAACCTTAATGCAAATCTTCATCCGAACCAAAGACTTTAAAGCCTCCGTACGCGAAATGTAAATCTCTTTTGATGCTGCTTTCAGTTGAATTTAACGCTTGGAGTGAGCAAAGGGCCTGCTGAAGAATTGCTTTAAATTCAGAAAATGTTTCTCTCCAGCTGAGTGGAACCATTCTGAATGTGAACAGATTCCTTTAGCTCTTGGAATGAGATATGCTTGAAAGATTCCACTCCTTCATTTAAAGTCACCCTCGCATTGCACTTTAAAAATCTTGAGGTTGCTCGTGCGACACCTCTGAAGTGTGGACCACTTTGAAAAATCGGTCAAAGAAACGCCAGAGATTTGACACAGATGCTAGCAGCTGATGGCTCCTCATTTCAGACTCCTCACTGCTCTTCAGTCCAGCTACAATTATATTTTTATTTGCTATTAAAAAGATGGCACATTGATTTACTGTACTGTTCATGTCTTCATCTAATAGACTGTTTTACACATAACAGCATGGTGAACCAAACAGCCAAGTTTACATGGCATTTTCACATTTATCTGACTCAGTTGTGCCTATTGTGTGACTAACAAACCATGCGGCTGAGGTTGGAGGAAGAGCCCAATTCAGCGACAGCGGCTAAATAAAGTGGGAGCGACTCTACTGAAGTGTGTAATATGATATAACTGTAAACTTTGCCTGACTCTCACACGCTCAGTCCTCCTGGTCTCTTTTTCTCTGAATATTTACTGAAGCCTTTTGATTCATGGAGTGAAGACGATGCTCCTCTCTCTGCAAACATAATGTAATTACCGCTCCTCCTGTTTGACTTGTCTGTGTGGAAATGAAACACATGAGAACAGAAGAGAGGCTCGTTCGGTGATGTGCATGTTTGAATAGGTCTGCACTGAACAAGCTCTCTCCTAAAGGAATAGAGACGGGCTTTTGGTGAGTGGACGGCAATTACTCCTTAAAGCTGCAAAGGCTCAGGCAGCTCATTGTATCGCCGGCTGAAGAGTCGCCGTTTGGGAGAGGCTTGATTGACGTGAACATGGTTAACAATTAGCCCAAACTGCTCGCAGTCGCCGAGGCTGCCCAGCATCAGCTGACTGCAGGAAGCTGATGAAAGATATTTTTTTACCCGGGAAGGTTTTGTCGTTTTTATAATTTACAGCAATTGTTCTGCTTCTGTTGCTCACCCTCAGAAATACAAGAGCACCGGGATCCGGAACTGGCCTTTCTTCAAGTGACTCAGACGCTAGATTGTGCAGCAAAAGCATCGCATGTGGTGTTGTTTCCACAAATTAGTTGACAAAATGACAAAGCGTCAGCAGAGAACTAGATGCCATCTAAATTAGTTGGAAGAAGAGGAGGTGATATATGATTTTCCCATATTAGAGATGTGTCACGTCTTCACTTTTATGGAGCTCACATCTGAGCTGCCAGGAGGCTTCTGTTACAAAGAAAAAGAAAATGTTATGGACAGAAAGGAGGAAATCTGCCAAATGTGTCAATTTAGGTTTGTCTTATGCGTCCCTCAGAGCCATCAGTGATAGAATATCTCCGAGGAGCCCCTTAAAGTCGGACTGCTCCCCTCCAGAAAATGCATTAGGAGGCCCAGACAGAACCATTTCTACATGTACAATCTAAGACATAAAACATGATTTTGTTCCAAATGTAGTCTGACACTTTAGCAGCTGCAGTATTTTCCATTGAGGAGGTCCGAAAAGGGTCATTGTTGTTATCTTGAGGTTGTTTAAGATCTTCCATAAATTCTTCTTTCATCCAACAAGTAGAATATAACAAGTTCAGTGCAGCATCTATAACTCCTACCTGTCCTTAGGAAATTCTTACTATTTCTCATAAGAGCATGAAGCCGTCTCATTTTCATAATAATCTAATCATCAGTGGTTTCCAGTCTGTGTGATCTCACAGGGTGGTCCGTCTGTTTCACTGACATTTATTAAACTCACCAGGAATTCTTTCTATAAAGTAATGAATTATTTTTTTTTTATTCTTTGAAGTTTTCTCTCGGTGACTGACTGGACTGATCCTAGAGGCGTCTGGCCATAATCTGAGGAGAATGGAGATAATTAAAGTGTGGCAGGAACACCACCTAGGACAGAGTGGGGCATAATTACATTCGGTCCCTCCTGCATCCTGAGAAAACTTATTACACTATGACATTTAATACAGCTCCATGGCCATTTTGATGATGTTATCATCAGTTTATGTATCTCATATTTAACAGGACACACAGTAGCATGAATAATTAACAAATTAATTGTTGAAAGGCATGGAAGCACTAAACTAAGCGCTCGTTTGACCACTTAGAAATCATTTATTTTCTTTTGTTTCATGTAATTAAAATCTGAATCATCATCATAAGACACTATGTGATTCTGTCGCATCTTTTACACACAGCAGTCGTGTCTGTCGGTCGACAGAGAAGAAACAACCCTGACAGCTTTATTTGCAGCCGTACAACAGGTGCAGGTTGAAAGCGGGTGGGTAGAAGCAGTCAGATGTTGCTCTGAGTGCACTCAGGGAACATCTGGCCCTCTGATACAGAGAACAGAACACACACACTCCATTAACCTGACACGCCGTCTGCATTTGTAGACACGAGCGGATTTAAATCCATGTAAATGTAGTTAGAGTTACACTTCAGGCAGCATTTAGCATTCTTTCCCGGGCAGTTGGGCTAATTTTATGGGTAACTCGTCCAAAGTAAAGACAAATGACCCCTACCTGAATGCTAGTGTATCAAGACCTTTCCTAAAAAAAAAAAAAAGTATTACAGAGAGGAGCAGAAGAAATGGTTGAAAAGCACAGTGTGGCTACTGCTGGATGCCATGTGGCACAGAAAGCTTCCCCCGTCTTCTCCTGTGATGGGTTGCGTAAAAACTTGGCTGTTTCTGGAACACACATTAACTCCAAATCCATGTTTCCACTCAAAACAAGGAACATTTAATGCTCTGCCAGGTGAGAGGGTTTAGTTTTGCCAAAGACATAGCAGGAACACCAAACCGGGAGCCAAGAGAATGAAACATAAATGAGGAAAAAGAAAGACAACTCCATCATTTGGTTTATTCATCTTGTCATTTTCTAAAATCAGCGCCACTCTTTTTTCCCCCCTTGACTCATTTTTAAAAACAAAATTCTATATTTGAGCGTTTGGATCCTTAATGGTTTCTGATGTTTGAAATGAACTCTCTTCTCTGAGAGTGCATGCAAACATGCACCCATCCTATAATCTATAATCTACAGTATCAACATTAATACTTCAGTTGCCCCTGATTCTGTCCCTGGATGAACACACGAAATCTCAATATTTACAGGCTGCAGCGTGTTATCAGAGTATGCACCCAGAGCAACTCATTTCCTGATAAGCTGCACAATTTATCACAAAAGAATTCGGCGTGTCTCGACCAAACCTGTGACTCTTGCAGGCTGCAGCCAGCCGCAGGCAGTCAGGGGCTCACCTTGATAAAGGGCAGGGATGTCGTTACGAGGAGGCATTAAGGACCTGCCATCTGCAGACGCCGTCTAATCTGGCAGCTTCGAGATCATCCACGCGCAGATGACAGCGGGCGCCGAGCATATGTGAGCCCTATCCAGCAAACCAAGTCGCTCCGAAGACGAGAGCAAATTTGAGAGATTGTGATGTCACTTCATCAAATCTAATGTCGTCATGAGAAAAGCTGTCGGCATCCGCAATGCCAACATCTAGTGCTTATACATGGTCATTCACTGATCTCTACGTACACCACTATAATTATTTCATAACATTATAATAAATGAACTATTAAATCTTAGTGAAATAATCTGAGGGGGTTTGGAAAATGTTCCAGGCTAAACTAGCCTTATTTAAAAAAAAAAAACCCATTTCTTCAAATCCCCGGTTACATCACGGATTAATCCTCTCATTCTGTGGAGCTGCAGCATGGGGGAAACCATCTTGTCACCATCAATACAGCCCTGCATAGGTAATGATGGCATTGGATATCGATGGGCCATTTGTCTTTTTCAATGGCAGCGTTATTTAGTGGCTGGATCAATTGCTTCAGTCTTAATGGACTTGCATTTACTTACTCCATGGCTCATTGCTGTACGTTCCAGCCAGTATCTGCCTCAGTGCCGGGAAAAGATTCAGGTGGAAAAATCCTGCATGCAAAGCAGATGTTTAAGGGGAATTACAGCAGCTACTAAAGGACTTACTGGTGACATATGGGAAAGTAGAGCAGCTCTGCATATCCTGTGTGGAATTTAGCGCATGATTCAGTTGTCATTATAAAATATGTTCATGATTTGCATTTATTCTCTGCATAAATCATCCAAAGCTTTGTCTTGCCTGAGATCCTGCAGATCCTGGCTCCATTTTATCCCGACAGATTGTGTGTTTGGAAAGCGTGCTTAATGTGTGACAATGATATCTAGCACGTACTCCTCAGCCTTCCAATAGCTTTGGAAAGATGACAGGGTGCCCTCAAAGATTTGCAGCTTTAGAGCCAAAGAGATAACTAATTAGACAGACCTTGTCTGCCTGCTCAGTGTCCACACGAAGCCAAAACTTCAATAACAATCTCTGCTGAGTGGCTGCTCATACTCCCACCTTAATTTCAGCACCTTTTCTGAAAAGGTAATTAAGATTACTGCAGATGGATGGTGGATTTCACATCCTAACGTAATTCAGATGAAGCATCAAAAGCTGTCTCTGCGGACACTATCATCACCAGGACGTACAATAAGATTAAACAAGCTCATTATTATCTGAGCATTAGTTAATCTGCTCACGTAATTGTCTCTGTTGGACATCTCAGAGGCTGAAAACTTGGAATGTTCTGACAGGACCACCATGTTTGAAAAGCTGCACCAGCAGATTTAACGGGACATATCAAAGACAAAGGTCTGCCCGTTGCTCCATCAACAGCATCCATTTTCTGGGGGTGTAAGGAAGAAAAGGAGGCATGAAATGAAGCAATGGCCCACAGGGATTGGCTATCTCTTCCACGGATGCGCAATCAGTTTCTCAGAGGAAGAGTGACTTCAGTTCTCGGCACACTGAAACATCAGTGAGTAGTTTCGCAGGAGAGGAAGGCAAACATGGCGGCGCTCCTACCTTCAGTTGAGATATGAACCACTGGGAATATGACCACAGAAAGTTATCAACGGGTGTTGATATAGTTAATAACAGGCAATAAAAAGTAGAAGACATTTTATGTTCAAAAGATGAGAAATACATACAAAATGTATCAATTTTGAGGTCCTTTTACTGTGTGAATTTAATCAATGTGAATTTATTATTTATGCTAATTCAGTGTCACTGTGAACCAGAGTCCTGCCAATGATGCATTTTCCATTCTGCTGATGGAGTTCAAAAGGTTATAAATTAATAATTAGCACCTAGGTAACTCATAGAGGCTCCAAGTAAAGTGGATGCATTTCAGGCTTAGCATGCTCGCTTACGCTGTATTATTTGCAGGTTGCAAAAAAAATGTAATTTAAATTTCCCATGAAAACAAATTTAAATGTTTTTCTTATCAAACATGGTTGCTTGTCGTCCTTTGCATCATAAATCAAGCGTTGATTTGTTAATACGGTTTTCATTCAGTTGCTTTGTGGCTTGCCACAGTGTGATACTCACAGCTTTCAGCTCTGCAAATTGGAAAATGGATCTTTTCATGCCAGTTGAGAAAATGTTATCTTTGTTGTTATGGTGTTCAGAATCGCTATTTTAGCCAGCTTGAAAATGTGCAACTTATTATTGTTGCATGCAACAGTGATTGCAGAATGTCAAATATCTGCAACCTGCTCCTGTTAAACTTGTTACATTAAATAGAATACATATTTTGTTCAGGACAGAATCACAAGTCACAAAAAAAAAAAGGCTTTTTCAAGCTTTTTTAAAAAAGTTTAATTCCCAGTGTTCTCCAGCTGTGCAGTAAAGGTGCAGTCGTAATTATCTTCTTTTTATGGAACAAATGAGTGGAGAAATTAATGTGGTTTTCAGGTGTTTTCGACAGAACCTTCAGGTAGATTGACAGCCAATTAAAAACCCAAGTGAACCGGTACAACATTTTCTGACATGGTGATATGACAAATTAGAGCTTTGTTCTGCTATTATAAAGTTTGAGCAGCTCTCGCTGTTTTCCTGACAGAGACGGGGGAAACATTCAGGTCAATTTGTTCCTGTTTTTTAAATCGGTGAGTCTGTTTGGCTACTTGAAAAAGGCTAATGAGATTGCCTTCATAAGTGTAGGATAAGTGTAAATTGGAAAAAGTTTGCTAAGTGAAGTAATTGAATTCATGCAGAAATCCTTCAGTTAGTATAATTACTGCAGAGATGGAATGTTCCAACATGACAGTAACCTGAACCATGTACTTCTATTTAAAAAGGCTTTTATTCACAGTAAATAACGTGCAAAGTAAAACTGCTTCTTGGCATCTGAATTAGACCATATCTTGAAAACAGGTTCTTTCTTCTTTAAAGCTGTGCTCTCTGGATACTGGATGAAAAAAGTGCAGAAGCTGAACTCTGGCTGACTGCAGGCTGCACGAAGCTGCTTATCCGAGCAAATCTGCGCCTTCTGTTTTGTTGCCGCGTGATAATTTTCCTCACTGTCTATCAAATGTATCAGTCGGCTGTAGCATGATGAGGCCTTGCATTAAGTCTGCATGATCTCAGCGCTGCCTTTGATCGCCGCTATCTGCTTTCAAAGCAGCTCATCAACTGCTTCTCCTCTGCCCTACTTTTCTTTTTTTTCCCCCACCAGCTGAGAAGGAGCTTAATTTGTAATATCATCTTTACAGTTCAGTAAAGGTTGTGAAAGCTGAATTGAGGATCTCCGTTTTTTTGGCAGTGGTCTGAAGGTCACCCACACTATTTACTGTTTAAAGCCAAGCCCTCAAATGGCTCATTTTATACCAATTTCTAACTGTATCGCTGTATAAAGCTGTTTATACATTACTGTGAAAAGTCAATGACTTGTGTTTAAATCAGTAATGGCTTCACTACTGTTTGAAGGGTTGCCTTTTTGTGAGCAGCAGAAAGCCCAGGCTCTGAGCACCCTGCATGATCACGAGCCCCCACCTGCTGCATCTCCCTCATTTATTGGATACGTGCTGTATGGGTGCTGATGGAAGCCTGCGTACCACAGTTAATGGGCTTTATGCTTTAAACAGCTGATGAATTCTGTGGAACCTGTCATGCTAATGGTCCAGCTGCAATTAACCAACTTCATGTACAAAGACAATTAAATTAACATCAAAGCTGTGAAGAGCTTTCTCTTAATGACTCACATGTGCACTTTAATGAATGGTCAGTGGAAAATAGACTAAAAAAAATTAATTCACGAGGGCAGTTGTGTGTGTGTGTGTGTGTGTGTGTGTGTGTATGGGGGGGGTTATAATAGAAGTTTTTGTTTTTTTTTTAATTTTGTATTTTATATTCATCTTTTTGGGAATTTATTCTGTGCAGCATAAAATGAAGCCCTGTCATTGGCAGAGTCACCTTTCATCACAAAAACCTATATTTATAATCCATGTTTTCAATCAAAATAAGCGACACTGGTTCTGATTTGCAAATGCGCAGGCTGCTGATGTTGACCCAGTCTGGACAGGCAATACTATAATAATAACTATAATATAACTAACTATAATATAATAATATGGTGCATCTAAGCTATCAGATCTCGTAACACACCAGAAAGGTTCATAGTAATTTAAATATTTTGCATGTTGTGGGAGCCTCGATGCATTCCTGAGGCTTCTAATTAGACCTGAAAGTCAAAAGGTTCATTTTAAATGATCTTTAAAGCTGGAAAGAATATCCCACTCCTACTTTTTTCAGAGCTGCATCAGTTAGGTTGACATAGGTTTATTAGCATATGATTTATTACACCACATGTTGAGACGTATAATTAAAGAAATTGTGCGGGATCATTACAGTCACAGTGGGCTATCAGACATATCAGTAGGCAATGAGAACTGCTGAGAAAATGTATTAAGCAACATACACACACACAGTATAAGGCTGAAAGTAACAAATACCCTCATTACTGGAGAAATGTTGCATATCCGGTGACACATGAGGAATCCTGATGTGATTTAAAAAGCCTGTTTTCTGCAGTCATGGCGGCTATTAGGTTTGTGACCTTCTGGAAACGGTTGAGAAAATATTGATCTTCAATTTGCTTTTCAGTGTTGGGCATTCTGCTAACTGCAATTACACAGTTTCAATTATCCAGGAGTGGTGTGCGGTACAGTATTCACAAGCACCTCCCCTACACACTGGCTATCGATTGAGAGGAGGAAACCTGCAACGACAGCAAAGAAAGACGGTTCAGAGCTTGTTACTGCACAATAGGTGATGAGAGAAATGTGCAAGGACTTCAGACTTACCGTTAAACTGGCATCACTCTTGCACACTCATTTACACCCAATCCATGGGGGTTATTCAGAGAAGACCACAGCAATGCAGGTGAAGGCTACAAATTGATTTTTCAGGCAGAGGTTACCTTAGTTCAG
Organism: Pao palembangensis; assembly: GCA_015343265.1. Lineage (NCBI taxonomy): Eukaryota > Metazoa > Chordata > Actinopteri > Tetraodontiformes > Tetraodontidae > Pao > Pao palembangensis. The sequence continues at coordinate 32,577,738 of CM027081.1, read as the reverse complement.
TGGTGCTGAAGACGAGGGGATAATCGGTCAGTGGAGGCGTTTAAGCTGGGGTCATCTCCATGAAAACACACCGCTGACACTGGTTTAAGGCACATAAAAGAGAGAGGGGATCTTTATTTAGATGACGATAAACAGAACCTTTAGACCAAAGTTGAGAATTGTGAGTTATATCAGTGTTTCTTTGGGAAAATGTGAAAAATGAGGCGATGCTCAGCCTCCACAGCCAAGTATCACTGAAGTGATGTGTTCAATGATCTCTGAGGTACTTGTCAGTTTTGTTTATGTCAAAGAATTTCAGAGAGGAAATCTATCATATAGTGTGCAGAAAGCCTCCCTACAGATTAATTCTTGAGAAAGTTAAAGCTTACGTCATGCTCCATTATTAATCAAAATATGAAAGCAGTGTTGCAAATAAAGTCTGTACAAACATTATTAAATCAGTTCCTGGTATAAACCAAATGATTTGTGAGAGAGGTATCCAACATTTGAATAACCTCCACTCCAAATGCAATTATCATGAATATGGCCTGAAGCAGGCAGGAATGTAGTTTTAAATAAATGGGATTGAATGAACACGGTCAGCTCAACATTATTCAGCCAAGATCCAGTGAAAAAACCAAACCCCTTTACAGCAGCGTTCTCCTCTAACGTCACGCAGGAGGTCTATTGTTTTGGGTTCAGAGAGGAGTTAATGGATCCGAACAGCTGTTGCACATTGTGCTGATCGCCATTAAGAGCTTGCAGGGGGTCGAGCTTCTGCTCTCTGTACATCTGGGGAGACATTTCCCCATGCTGTGGACCACGACTGTGTAACTCCTGAGCCACTTTCCCACAGCATGACATAGATTAGCAGCTATTGTTCCTGGAGGACGGATTTATCCATTTATTTTATGGCTCTCTAAGAAATTAAACATCTATTTTACACTATTTGTCACACCAGGTCATGTTAAAAAAATATTAACTTATGCTGCAATGTCTAAAAATCTAATACTATGGGCGGTAATGTTAATTTGCTTCTATATGAAGCTTTAAAGAAAGCCATTGATAAATTAGATAAGAGGGTAACTTACATATTGCCATTGTTCCTGCGTAGAGATGTATATTTCTTTTCACTTTGTATTTTTGTTCAGCTTGTTCGTGAATATGACAAAGCAATGCTGCTGACACAAAAATGAAAAATGTTTCTGACCTTGTTATTTTATTCATTAATTCTGTAGTCAATAATTTTCTTAAACTTTCCTGGTGGCTCCAGTTAAGTTAGATAGAATGCTGGTGTTGTTTACACATTTGTCATGAGTTGCTGTGCTGTCTGTGTGCTGCAGTTCACTTGATTAAGTAGATAACTTTAGTTTTGGATCAAATTCAAAGCTTATTTGCAATCATTTCGAGATGCTGCATTGATGTTTACAGTGAAGACATAAAAATACAACATTCTGAGTAATTTATGCTTTCAGTTTAATGGATTTAAATCTTTGTCCTTGTGTGCGTCTTCTCCTTGCTGTGCAGGTATGGCAGTGTGGCGGCAGTATGGAAGTCCTCCCATGTGCCAGAGTGGCTCACATCGAGCGCACGAAGAAGCCCTACAACAATGACATAGATTACTATGCCAAGCGAAATGCCCTGAGAGCTGCCGAGGTCTGGATGGATGAATACAAATCCCATGTCTACATGGCCTGGAACATTCCCATGAACGTAAGGTTTATTCCCCATCTTTAGTCACTCTCCCTGCTCCCCTCACCCCCTCAGCCCGACCACCTCCCACTTCCAGACCTGCAGCCTCGCGCCCTCCACGCACACCAGTCAACAGAAATTCGACATGCAGATTTCATCCCACTTGACCTTCATACTTGCAGCAGAGCGAAGGCTCAGCAAAGAGGCGGCGTGTTTTCAAACACAGACGTGAAAGAGATGAGCTTCCTGTCTAATCAGTTTATTTTCATACACATCACTTTACCTTAATTGCATTCAGGGGGGCTTTTGAGATGATAAACAGCTACTTTCATTAATAGAGTTTAATACTGAGACCTGATTGCCTCTTCAGTCATGCAGGATGAGATGATTGTCAGTGAAGGAGCTCCAAAACAACACACCACTGCTCGCGAATAAGCGGGAATGTAGCAGCCACACAGGGCTGATCTGCTGCTGAGGTCTGCATGCAGTCTGCATTTTGTACAATCCTCATGGAGAAGTACAAGAAGGAAGTGCCAACTGGGGAAATATGCTTCTTGCATGCAGCATGGAGGTCATGTAGGTGTGGGGGGGGCTTTGAGAAAGGAGCCCCTCATGCTGCAGTCCCTCCACAGTGTAATTACAAACACAGTGGTGTGGCATGCTATTACCCTAGCTGTCCTGAGGTGCACAGTTATTTTATGCACCGTTTAAGACCGTAACACCACACCACCATACTCTATCTGTCTCTCACCCCCACAAACCTGCACAATCTCAGATTCTTGTTATTGTGTGAGGCACCCACTGAGCCCACAATGACTTTGATGGGGGAGGCTGAATGATTCATCCCTTTAGCCAGCCTCCAAGTCAAAAAACATCTCAGGGAAGAACATCTCAGTGAAATTGAAACTGTGTTTGTTATTGTGGCTCCATCTGAACAAAAACCGGAAGATGAATGTACAAGAGTTACATATGGGTACGCTGAAAGTACGTTAGGTGGTTTCCTTTAGACTTATAAAAGAGGAAGGAAAACTGAGAATACTGAGGTGCTTGCATGTGAACATCAGGATTAGGCCATCATTAGGCATTCTGAGGTGGCTCTGCAGACAGGGCCACGCGGGCTTATCATTAATCAGCTGATTAGAATTTACTCAGCACTGATCACAGCTAATAGAAGAGCACTGAGGTTCTCATGTGACAGGTCCACTGCCTCCTAAAGGTGTCCTTTCAGCAGCTCTGGCTCTCAGTCTGTTTCTTCGTGTGACTGAGACACTTTATTTTCCCGATGTTTTTGTGTGCACTTTTGTTGACAGAACCCTGGCGTTGATTTTGGAGACGTGTCGGAGCGCTTAGCCTTGAGAAAGAGGCTGCAGTGTCGAAGTTTCCGCTGGTACCTTGAACACGTTTACCCCGAAATGCGGATCTACAACAACACCATCACGTACGGGGAGGTAAGAAATGAACTTCATTATTTTTGTTGCCTGTAATTATAGTACAGTGTGGGGTTAAAAAGAAAGCTTAGAGGGATCTATGTAAAGGTTAGCGAGATTTTGTAGATTCTAAATGAATTCACACTGAAATGTATGATTAGAATAAATGCTAATGGATTAGGTGCTTTTCCCTCACAATGACTTTAAATGAAACAATTAGTTTTCCAGACCATGCTGATTGTTTTGGAAGTGGGTGCGTGCGTGACACAGCGAGGGAAGGAAACAGGATTATGGCAGGTTGAAGAATTAAACAGACTCCAGACGCTATTTGGCGGTTTGCTCGGCATATATATTGATTCTAACAATGAAAAATCAATTCTGGAAGACATCTTCTGGATTGAAGTGATGTGAATTTACCATTGGCATTGTTTCCCCTGCCCCCTGTTTTGACTTTGGTCCCCAGCTAATGGATTCTTCAGAAAAGCAGCCACTTAAGTGGCACTATTTCAGATCTGTCCACAAGAATTGTGTTGCCATACAGCCGTTACCTCGGAAGTGAGACTCATCTGTCACCGAGCATCAGTGCAGCGCCTGGTCGTGCCAAGCAGACCAGCCGAGTGGAAACCTTCCTGACAACAGCCCATGATAGATATGTCACAACCTGGAAATGAAGACGTGCACATTCGAATCACGCAGCTGAGGATGGAGCGCGGTGCAAGCCACCATCTGGAGGCCTGCAGGGAGACACACGACTGGGCTGTCCACCGCATGACGATGTGCTATCCTGACCAGAGTGCAGAGCATAAGTTAATGTAGGAAGTTGGCAAAAAGTGTTTTAGAACAGGAAATTGAATCAGAGTCAGTCAGTCTCAGAGGTGGGAGGTGGCAAAGCGGACTAAATTGTGTATCAAGAATCTGCCAGACATTCCTTAAATAATAGTTACTCTGTTTTTCACAGGTGAGAAACAGCAAAGCTAGTGGCTACTGCCTGGACCAGGGTGCTGAGGACGATGACAAAGCTATTCTGTACCCCTGCCACGGCATGTCCTCCCAGGTTCGACCCTTTAGACAAATACGTCTCTATTGACTCAAGCTCTTAGCACATTAGGCAAATGTACACATATAGATTTACCAATTAACAAGTGTGGAACTGCAGTGAAGACTGTGGTGTAATTGCTGTCTTCTTCAGGGCCCATTAGCAACTATGCTCTAAATTAAAATACAGCCGCCTAACTGTCTCCGCATGCATGGTTTACAATAAGGGTTTTAACTGCAAATCTACATTTAAAAGCAAATTACTTAACATATACATTTCCTAAAACTGGCTGGAATATTAATATAATATTGATAATATTAATTATCAATATTTACATTTAAAAATATTATAAAGCTTCCTTGGATATCACTCTAGTTACATCACCCAACTGTAATATAAATTGCAATTAGCCATCACGAGTTTGAGCTGTCCAGAAGTACAACACGTCCACTTCTGGGTAAGAGAGCCGTTATATGAATATGCAGATGCTGCTGGAGAATAGAACACATGTGCTCAGCATAATAATTTGCTTGAATGGATACCAGGACAAATGACTCTGGGTGGGTGTCTCTCATCCTGTTTGTGTGCTGCAGGACAAAAGATAAAGCTAAAGCCAAATCATGCAAATGCCATTCATGCATATGAGATTTCCTACCTGTCCTGACCACTTCTGGTGACATGCTCATTTTCTGTCAGGTGAAGAAGTGCTGTAAGACAGCTGGCAGCTCATTTTGTTTTCCATGCTGGGAGCTCACAGGGGTCCTTATTGTAAAGCTTTACTGGTTCATTTTAATTCTGATCCATGAGAGAAAACATACAAATGGAGATGAATTTTATGTCCTGGTATCATTCAATTTTAGTAATGAGTTGTGTGATTCTGAGCAGGCTGAATTTGATTACCTAGGACATTGTGATTTTATATTCATTTGTTTAAAAACATTGCTCTTTTACGTCTGAAGGAGATGATTGAACAGAAACATTTCTATTAGGGTTGTGATGAAGCATCCCTCTGTCTGCTGGCTCTTGGCAGATATCTAAAGAGATTCCAAAATATGCACCATTCCTCCTTATCACCAACTAGTCCGTTGCTTTTTCCCCCCTTTGGTTCCTTTCTGACAAGAAACATTTAGTTTATTTAAAAGGTGAATAGACACTGATGTACAGCACATTACATGCACACACCCTCCTTTGTCAACAGCCTAAAATCATAGTTTTATTATTTATTTGCCTTTTAAATAATGCACAGTTGCATCAAGCTTGCTCTTGTTGACCAACAGCACTCCAAAGCCATAAAAAACCTACTTTGAGTAGACCCAAAATTGAGATTTTTCGTAAAAGGATTCCCAGTTGTGTACTACATTTTGCTCTACATGGTGCTGCTTAAAACTACTGGTTGGGGGGACCCTTATACGCACCAGATGGAGGCTAACCCTTAGATTCCTTCACTAAAACACACTGTGAATGCCTGAAAAACTCTGCAGCATTGCTCATTTACACACTGACATCCTGGAAACTAATTGCATGAACGCAAGCAAATTAAGAATATTACATGTTACATGTACATTATTACAGTCTCTTGTCACAGAAGTTTAGCAATGGCAGGAAGTGTCTTAGCGTTACTGCTTGAGATGCAGGTTAATTAGCCTGGCACAATATTTCCTTGCATTAATTATTTTACAGTCCAATTTCAAAATGTATTAGTGGAGATTATATAGAGGTTCCCTCACGCCAATCACAGTTTATTCCATGCATAAATCAGTTTTGACCTTATGGAAAACAACATCTTCTGAAGAATTCTTAATCCGCTTCCACCAATAATTACCTTTGGGATACCAAGTGAAGGAAAAAACACTGTAAATTTGTTGTCTTGGGAATTGTGCATGCCAGAATGTTAACAAAATGTTGATGTTTTACTCTATAAAATAGATTCTACAAAGCTGTAGTTTCGATTAAGAGTCATCAAAGACCTTGAACACCACATACAGTGCCAGAACAGCTTCTCCAGTTTTTGTGTGGTGGTTCAGTTATGATTGTCTTTTCCCTTCAAAGCTATCTTTGGCATCTCATCTTCAAGCTTGATCACTGCCATAAATAATAAATAATACCTCTAGTCTTACCGAAAAGATATTTATCATTATAAACAGCAAGTTCAAATTTTTGTTCTGGGGAATGCTGAAGTATTAATCAGCTGTCCTCTCAAATGAGCAACATTGTTGGTCTTGTCCAATTTTCGTGATCATAACTGTGTTCATTTACACAGTTTAAGGTGTTTTGTCACTGAAACACATGTCCAGTCTGTGATTTCCAATTAAGCTGTATGTATCTATTGATCCTCGATGCGCTGTGACAGTAAATCACTGCTACACGTGGCTACCTCTGCATTGCAGCTCGCCCGCTACTCCACCGAGGGCCTACTCCAGCTAGGACCCCTGGGGTCGACCACCTTCCTGCCTGACACGAAATGCCTTGTTGATGATGGCAGAGGACGAACTCCCAGGCTCAAAAAATGTGAGGCTGTTTCCAGGATTTCCCAGAGGCTTTGGGATTTTACACAGGTAAAAGAAACATCACAACCACAGCACTTTAGATCCAATAAAATAATCAGCATTGAAGTTTTCAAATTTAAATTCATGCCTGTACTTGGTCGTTATAAATCCAATGTCAGTGTGTAATTACACAGCCTATGAGGCTAACATACTGTCTGAGTTGGGTTGCAAAGCATTACATCACCTGATCAGCTCTGCTGTTCAGCAATCACATGATCAAAACTGATTATCATATCAGATTCAGGCTCACTGCAGCTGCTTTGAATTTCCCTGCTGAGACAATGTCTACAGGTTTGGTCAAATCTTCATGTCTTCTTTTAACTCCAGAATGGTCCAATCATCAGCAGGGACACGGGCCGATGTTTGGAGGTGGAAATGTCCAAAGATGCAAATTTTGGTCTTCGTCTGGTTGTCCAGAGATGCTCTGGTCAGAAGTGGATGATACGTAACTGGGTTAAGCATCCCAGGCACTAAAGCCAGAGACACCGTGGATGGAGTTGGATTTCACACACCGGACAGGTCAGAGACGAGACAGACTTTTGCAGTGTCAGCGTGCTGTTTCATGCCACAGACTCCAGCTACAGGGATTTCTGACGCCATGTCTTTAAGAATATGACCAATTGAAGTGATCCATTGAGCCGTGTGTTCACGGGACCTCACAGCACACACGCTGTTTGAAATGGCCCATATTTCAGAAAACCTGATGTGTAGAACAGAGGAAATAAGCCCAAGCTGGTTTGAGATTAACTGTAAAAACTGTTTTTGTTTTTTGTTTTTTTTTTGGGGGGGGGCGGGGGGGATTGTTTTAGTACGTCTGATCGGATGAGAAGATAACACCGCTGTCAGGTGCCACATCAGAATGATTTATTTGGACTATGATTCACGAGATTCCTTTCAGCCTTTTCTGCTGCCCTGGCAAAATAAGTAATGGGCTTCAGAGGGGAGCCTATCAGGCTGATCAGGAGGAAACATACAACCACACTCAAACATTACTTCTTTTTTGGACTGTATTGCTCTCTGACTGGGAACGATCATGTGCCTTTTTCTCTCTTTTTCATCTTCATTTATTTTCTTTAACTCTGACCGGGGAATGTCAGTCCCTGAAGCATGTATAAAATCAATAAAAAAAAATTCTTAATATATGAAACAATGTATAAAACAGTCTAATGATAGTAATATATTGTACAAAGTGAAACACCAATACTTCTTCAAATAACAATTAGGACATTAAAATCTTTGTTTTTGATGAGCCGTGTCTGATGTTTTTATCCAGCAGCATTTATGTCACAGAATGCCTGCATCCCCTGAGTGTACAACATAAAGCCTGCACATTTCTTTTATTGTACAGTCATTTGCAAACGGCAGCACGACAGTCAGTATGCTTTTGTTGTGCCGGCACTCGAAGCCACCTCCGCCCTCCTTCAGGTTTTTTTTTGGCAAGCTGTGATTGTTCTCTGACGCCCACTGGAAACAAGGTCTTTGAAAAGCTTTTCAGTAGTTTTGCACAAGATTAAAACTTTCTTAGTGTCAGTTTGAGAAAACGTTTTTTCTGTTTATGATTAAGACATTTAAAAGACACCAATGTACATTTTCTTGAGTATGAAACATGCTTTGTTATGACATATGGTCTATTAAGAAACTCCCACTATATAAGCTATGCCAACTCTTCCTGTGTCTTTGGCACACAGCTTTGCAACCCACTTTACCTAATCTCTTTTATTTTATACTCTCTAGCCTAATAAATGACATTTTTGTTGAAGATGATGCTCAATATGCTCTGTGCATAGTAAAGCACCATCTAGTCCTACAAAATGAGAGCTCCCTTCATGGTGCTTCAAAATATGCCAGTTAGGGGTGGAAAATGGATGTGATTACCTTCACATAAGAATAATTACTTTTCACTGATTTCTGCACATGGTTCATCTGATGAGCATGCTGCTTGCAGCTTTCACCTCAGCTCAGTGTGATGTACAGAAGCCGAAGGGCATGCATTCAGACCTTTGTTAAGCTGAGCGGCAGAAAAAAAAATATGAAAAACTTCTTTTTCCCTTCAACACAGACATCACACGCGGTAGACTAATAAGTGCTGCTCCTGAAAGCACCGAATACGCACCCACTCTGTGTGTGTCTAATTCATTTCGCCGCTCCTCTCAGTTCCAGATGGATGGTACATTTTAGGATGCAGCAGAAAGTGAAAAGTCCTTTTAACTGAGGCTGGCCATGTTATCCCACCCGTCCAGTGGTTTTTAATAATATGATTTTGGGATAGGTTATGCTGAGAGACGTCATGGTTCTTTTCACCCTAATCATCCCATGAAAGTAATGCATCATCTGCGTGTTCTTCAGCTTCAGCTGTCCCAAGGTAACGTCTAATCATGGCCTGGTTTATATACTCGCTACCTACCAGTGCGCTCCCTGAATAGCCTGAATTTGGAGATTATTATTGTAGATGCATGTGTTTCCTAGAACTCAACACCTTTAGAATGAAATTGCCCCAACTGATAGAATGAATGTACTCGGCTGTGGTCCACTGAGGTTCTCCTGTGTGGGACTTGGAAATGGTGCAAATAGGAGGCAGGTCTGTTTTACCTGTGCTTAAACTGAATGATAAAAGCCCTCAATAAATGTTTGGATTCATGACTAAAACTACCAATGTAATCAGGAAAGCACTTAGAGTTGTAGAAAAACTCTGGACTGGAATTTATGGTTACACATATAAGGATTTTAAATAAAGCAGCAAAGCATAAAAGGTAGTTTATGGCTAAGGAATTGTGACCTTGAGTATGTTACATGCATTTAACTGCTTATAAGGCTGCAAACGTACATGCAGCCTGTGCATGTGGGATGTAGACAGTAACCCCTCTGTGACAGCAAGTACAGGCAGAGGTGAGGGTGCATTAAAAAGGTTTCACTTTCCCTCAGATCAGATGACGCTGTCATCAAGCAACGATGCTGGTGAGGGAGGCGGGAACGGCACGTGCAACAGGGAGCGGGGGACAATAAAACCATGCTGAGGCCTTGGCGGGGTTGAATGGACAAGGACACCAAATCCATCTCATGTGCAGGGGGCCGTCATTTTTTCTCATTGTGATACTGACAATACTCTCTTTATGCCTGGGCCATTGCCAAGAGGTAGAGGTGACTTCATTATTCAAAAAGATGTGTGTCTGTGTGTGTGTGTGTGTGTGTGTGTGTGTGTGTGTGTGTGTGTGTGTGTGTGTGATTTGTGTTAGGAAACCCTTTTGGTAATTGCCTTCTTTGTGATGCCAACCTAATCCAGAACTGAACGGGCTTGTGTTTCCTCTTGTATTTGTTACTCAGAGAAAACCACAAAAGCAATCTGTGTATTATTCATCTGTAGAAAGAAACAGACAGAAACAGACTCTGCAGGTTTCCACAGGGAGCATGAATGTATACACATCAACAGTGATGGAGTACCAGTGGTTCACAGTGGTACTGTTCGATAAAATCCATCAAAACACACAATTGAAATAAAAATGAATAACTAAGACCATTGTGACCTGAAGCAAATTACAGTTTAAGTTATAGTTTATGAATCTTCTGTATGATAAAATAACCATCGAGCTACAATATTTCAAAGCTTTGTGACAACCATTCATCCTGGAATGACACAACGCTTCTCCTTATTATATTTCCCAGTAAAATGTCGCTTCATTTCTTACAACACAAAATGGGACTACCAAAAACCCATTAACTACAATTTTGAATACGGTCTTGATTGATAGCAACACATTTTCCATCTTGTTTATAAAAAGGTGACAGAGATTAACTTTTCTCCTCAGTTTCTGTTTATATGATAGGCTAAGCTGTCTGCTTCCCAGCTTCACCTCCACACGAGTACTTCCCACCATCCTTGGAGAAAAAACAAAACATTCTACAAAAAGAGTCTCTTTTTGTAGAGTCTCTTTTTGTCTGCTTTATCTGTAGTGGAGTTATAGACAAGGGTAGATATAACTATCCCAGCTCGGGAATAAAGTATAGGAACCCTTGGATGTCCGAGTGGAAATGATAAGTTTCAGTTAAAGAAAAAATGTGTGAAAGCTCATGAAAAAGAATGACGGGGGGAAGAGGCCATCGGGCACTTTGGTGTACAGTTTAGGAAGATTTTAAATGAAGCTGCTCTCATGGCTTGGATGAAACCAAAGTCCTTAAAGCTAACAGCTAGACCAAAATCTTGCAGAGCAGCTTTTCCCTTTGTCTCTGTGCTACGTCTGTAGGTGCACAGCTGATTTCTTAATCGACAATAATTAATTTATTTTGTCAATACAGCAGAGGGACAAAGGAGGCTGCACATGTCTGTGATGTACAAGCTGATGCGATGTTAGATTGAAGAGTGCGCGTATGTGCCTGAACAGCTTGTGGATCTTATAATGAGATCTCGAGAGATGAACTGCATAGTAGCTCCAAGATACAATTAGGCCCAGAGATGCTCTGCCTTCAAGACAGAAACATGTAGGCAGTGCAGAGGTGGTGGGCTCACATGTGGAAGCGTGTGCATGTGTGTCTACTACAATGGAATGTAAAATACATGAAAATGTGGAAGTTGGTTTGGTTGTTGTTTCCTTTTTTTAATGAGTACTACAGGATGTTACGATATCATATACCTCACTTGGTGTGAACAGTTTTTATCAGAACATAAGGATGAAGCCTGTGGGGCAACTTGGAGAACTACAGAAATCTCTAAACTACGGCAAACACATTATTCGTTAAACAGTGCTGAGTCCCTTATAATACTTGAACTGAGTATAGTACAAGGTTATGGGATGCAGCTTGCAACTGCCTTCACTTCTGCATGCAGAAACATACACATCACCCAGTATGGGGCCCAAAGGGCTGTTTTATGCTAATAAGCCCCATCAAGGTCAGCCAGCCTTTTTGCTGTTCCCACATGCCAGTGTTCTTTCCACACTGTATACACTGGTGACTTTAATGGTGCTATTTCCCAAAACAGCGCAATGACTTGAGGGGGAATCACCCACATCAGCATCCGAGGTTATTTTCTGGAGAAAGGTTCCTCTCAGCCCCTAAACTCTTCTTTCTGCCTCATCCTAACAGAATGTAAAACCATGTTACTGTGCTTTGAGATTTATTAGCTAAAGTTAGCACAACTGTTTCAAAAACTCTGGAAAACTGGAAGACATGTCATTTTATATCTGCCACCAAACACGTCAGCCATGTCCTTTATAGATGTTAGGGTCTTCCAGCCCTGCTCGCCAAACTCCTCTCACCAAACTCCTCTCTAACTGTTGACCTGTTGGGTCTTTGCCCACTATCACTCAACTGGCTGCTCACAAATTCATTTTATGCTGACACATTAATAAAGGCTATTTTTACATGTCAAGGACATCCATGTCAATATGTGCAGAGTTCTGTCACAGTTGCCCATCTGTGCAAAAAGGAAAGTACATGATTTCTATGCAGTTGATCAGAATTGTTCCTCTCTGTCCTATACATTTAACAACAACAATCCACTATTTAAAAAAAAAACATAACTTCATTATATTCTTGTTTGCAACAGACTGGACATTCAAAACAATGGGAGAATGGCTTTTCACACCAGACTCACTTCACTGTAAACTGCTTTAACTACAGTCAATGCACTTTCTGAAACTGTGTGCCAAAAGCTGACGTGACAAAAGAATGAAAATGAAATGAAGCAGCTAACACAGAGGCTTAAAGAAAGTAACCCCACAATACTCTTTACTCATTCTATTAACCCAACAACCTTTGAGCCAATTAACATGTTGGCTGTATTCACATAAGCAAGAAACTACTCCAAGCAGGTCGTGTGGAGGTGGTGCAGAGATAGATGCGGGTAATTGAATTATCAGTGGAGTTCTGCTGTAGTTTGCGTTTCTCTATGTACCCTCACTGGCTGCCCTTCAGAGCTTGAAGAACACAAATAAATGAAACGATCCTCACCGTACAGTGGTGGCAGTGAGAGTCATGCTCCTGCATCCAGCTTTTCAAAAAGTCTTTACATCCTGGCAATCAACATTGTACAGAAATGTACTAGTGTAGTAGTAGTACATTTATGACTAGTACTAGTTAGAACTGAACAAATCCAGAGAAAGACGGCTTTGTAATCAGCAATCTTGGGGTACCACCTCTTTATTAAGAATCCCCTGATTTTCACAGCAACAATTTAAGATGTCGTTTCAGAAGTTCTTTTGGGGCTCTCAATCTTGAGTTTACTGCAGGGGTCTGGAATCTAACCAATGACCTATGTAACAATGGAGTGACTGACTACTACCTGGGCCACAGAGATTAACTGCGTACAGTAAATGTATACAATTTATGACAAAAAATAAGTGCATCACTTATTGATATTAGCATGTATTCCCTCAAATTCCAAATAGAGATAGACACTGGTCCTCTACTGAAGACATTCTTTTGTCCTGAGATAACCTTTACTATCAGTGTGTGAATCTCAGTAATCAGTGGGCTTAAAGTAAACGGTTGATATCAGTGAGATACAGCATATATGATTAATTAAGGCACTGATAAAGTTTTCCTTTGATAAAAATCAGAGACTAGACTTTCAACATGTGGAGTTGGTGGTTTCTTACTTTAACTTAACTTTATGGAAACTGTATGGCTTGTGTATTTTGGTTGACAGATCAAAGCAATAATTCCTTTGAAGATGCCATATTTTTCATTTTAGTCAAATGATTTTTTTTTTCATTTGTTTTTTGTTTTGTTGGCAGCAGTCAAGGTAACTCTCAAACAGAGACAGTTAAGGTACTGACACATAAAATTGAGTCTTGGCTTCATAGCAAAAATGAGACTTCCATTGTTCTTTTACTTGACAATGCTTCCAGCAGTAATGACATGAAAAACTATGTAATTTCTTGTACAAATACAGGCAGGCAAATATGATGGTGTGAGTTGGTTTCCTCCAGAATCACATCATGAATTACAGGCAGACATATGGAGGAAATCGTGGACATGTAAAGTAATGAGGAACCCTTGTGTTTTCATTGCCTTCTACTTTAATTGACTGATCCTGCAGTAATGTATTATATAGCTTTCATGTTTGACCAACAAAAACACACACAAAGGACAGGCCATGTCACTCTTTGATGAACAAATCAAAGCAATAATTCCTTCGATGTTGCAAAATCTTTAATTTTTGTCTAATCATAAACCTGTTGAGGAGAAATTGACTACATATGAATATATTGTAGAAATATAATAGTAACGGTCACTAAAATGAAGAACTCTTCAAAAGAACATATTCAGGAATTGACAGTGGACACTTTCAGGTCATCTGTCAAAACCTTTTTTGAAAAAATTACAGAGGAGCAATGGAACTTAATAATATCTGGATGCACCAATGAAAAAACAAGAATCCTGCTGGCAGAGTTCCTTTTGGACATTATAACTTCTACTACGACCACCTTGTTGTCAGCAGTCAAGTGTGACGCAAGTATTATTTCCAGTCTGGATGAAGCATTTCGCAGGAGTTTCTCTGAAGCTCTGTCCATTCCAGAAGTGGAAGATGACACTTTTAGATGCTTGACTGGAATGATTCAGACAGAAGTTAAGAAAAACCTGGAAGCTATCCTTTCTAAGAATAAGGAGCGGGTCACTCCTTTCTTTGGACTTGATTCTATGATAAATTATGCCACTGGACTTTTGAAGAGGTTTGGGAAGGGAATGAATAAATCTTTTGCTCCCAAAAAACACAAAGATAAAGAATGTGAGGAAGTCAAAAGTTGTGAGGAAGTTAAGACAGAGGAATACATGCACGTCTTAAGTGGCGATGATGGAGAACTGAAATCAAAAATACAAGAAAAACTGGAAGAAGAGTTGAATGAAATTGTTAGTCCTATGATGGAGCATGTACCTGTAACAGAATATGAGAAGGTGTGTAGTGACACTGCTATAGAAATCAGTGTACTTTCAGGTCACCTCCTGAGTTCAAGTGGTGAAACCCAGGAGAAAAAGACTTTGAGAAAAACTAGGTGCAAGGTGAGAAATTTCCTTACAAAATGTTTTCTTAACATCTGGATACGTCGCTTACTTGATCAGCTAAAGAGGAAGCACTGCCCCAGCAGGAAAGCTGACAGCGCTGAGGCTGTTCAGGGTCTGATAGAAAATATTGAGTCTTGGCTTCATAGTAAAAATGAGACTTCCATAGTTCTTGCACTCGACAATGTTTCCAGCAGTAATGACTTAGTTTTTACTGAAAAACTTCGTAATTTCCTGTACAAATACTGGCAGGAAAATATATACAAACCTGATGGTGTGAGTTGGTGTTCTCCAGAGTCACATCATGAATTACAGACAGACATATGGAGGAAATCGTGGACATGTCAAGTAATAATGAACTGGTTCCTGAAAACTGTGCTGACACAGCTTGTTGAAAGGGTTAAACTCCCTACTGAGAAAACCATAACAGAACCAGAAGAAGTAGATTTAACTTCTGATACCAATGATGCCAGTGATATGGAAAACCAAGTATACATCAGGTTTTTAATTGAGAAGGTAGTACACCACCTATACCAGGATGCAAAGATGGTACCAAACTACCACACTGATTTAGTCGACTATATGTTTCAGAAAGTCTACAACGAACTCCAGGTTGTTGAGTGTCACATCACAGCCAACTCATTCAAGGAACTGGACAAGACAATTCATAAGCACTTGTGTAAGCAGTTGGGCACAACAGATGAGATCATGCAGTTATGGACAGATTGCTATGATCCAACAGTTCCACGTTGCATCACATCCATAGCCAAGAATCTCCTGAAGGAACCAACCACTAAGAGGAACTGTGTAGTAAAGTGCTTCTCTTTATTGAGACAGCTCTTTAGCAAGAGTTAGAAGTCTGCAAGACATCTAATTATTAAATTGAGGGAATAATATGTTGATTCAATGTGTCAAAAATCAAATAAAAATGACCATTTCAATATGAAGACATTCGCTTATTCATGTAGATTAGAAATGCATATTAATGCCCAACCACCCACTGTTCCCACCAACCTTGGAATAGATTTACACAATTTCACAGCCCGATAATGCGGCAATACTCTGTAGAGGTCTCAGTAGGTCGGAAGAGGAAAACAAAAAGAAATTCTATGCTTTCCTGATTCTAGACAACCCTTCAGAAGGTAGGTTTCCTTTTGCAATACCAATAAGCATCTCCACACCAACATCTCAAAAGCACAACTTTTCCCAACAAGGGCAAAGTGTTTTGAGAAGATTTAGGAAGAAAAAGACATGGAACTCTGTTTGCGTTAAAAGTATGGATTCTTTCTGGTCCTATTCAACCAAGACCTCTCCATGCTGTCGTATATTGACAACATTTAAATTGCTTTCCCTGCTTGATTGATGGGGGGTTGAAGTAAACACACTATCTACTCTTAGTGTCTTGCTATCTGTTCTGCGAGACACCCTGTAATTTATTCAGGTTGCGCAGATACTGCACAGCTCCACCGGTCCCTGTGACTTAAATTGCTGAAGTGGTGTCCTTGTGGCTTTCTAGAGTGCATTTTCTCCCTCTAGGTGCTGCTCCCTCATTTAAAAACAGGACCATGCTGCGTCCATGTTCCAGTTTAAGGAGTGAGTAACTGAGCCAGCAGTTCTGGATGCCAAGTTGTGCTCAACCTACTGGCAACCCACCAACGGAGATATCTATTAACCGAGCAGTGAATTTTGTTTGTGGAAGATGCGATATTTTGTGCACTTTTCTGAAAACAAGTGCATGTGGGCTGGTAATTAATTTGCTCATGTCATGATAATATCTGAAGTGGTGCTATTTTAATTTGGGGTCCCCTGGAAGACTCATTAATTTTTCCAAGATGCTGCTCAGGGCCCGAGGTCCTGTTCTTTTCTCTTCATTAGAAGGTGTCATATTTGTTTTATATTTCATGTTTTCATGGTTTCACTCTTTGATTTCAATAAAAACAAAGAGAGGACACACTGCCTAGTTAGTTATTAGCAAGTGGAGGACATGAAATGTCACCCTATTTCTTCCTTTAAACCACATCTTGACAATAGGACCAACCAGCATTCAGATCTGAGCCAAGTATTTTCTCTATCCATCATTGACTCAGCATTCCTCAACAAACCTGATGCATAGGACTGTGTCTGAAGGGAGTTAGGTGCTCTAGTGAACCTTCAAATAATAAGTAGCCAATGCAAGGCTAATAAAGGTATACTGTATATTCATATCAACATGATCAAAGAGTGAATATTATTGCAAAACTAATGCCCAAAAGTGAAAACGGTGTTTAGATTGCATCTCAAGTGTCAAAATGAACAGGGGATCATTGGAACCCATTATCTATACAATATTTAAGAAACAGCAAATCTAATTGAGCTGATCTGATTGGATAGATCTGATAACTAAACCCCAGATGACCTAGATGGGTGGATTTTTTTGCACATAATAATTGAATTCAACACCTTTAATAGCTTTGTTGACAGATGTGCTGCTCGAGAGTCTGTTTCTGTTAAAACAACTGAATTATTTATTGACAAAAGTGCTTAGATTATCTGAAGAACAACATTTGTTTTGTTTGTTCGGAGCAGCGGATCAATAGCAATTTTATCCTGTCAGATGTTCAGACATCCCCTACTTTAGGCTTGACAGAAACATCAATATGATTAATAAGACGGATCACCACAAAATTTTGTGCAAACCTGAGCATTGTCAGTTCTAATTCTGATCAACCCAGGAAAACTTGAGACTTGAACCACATGGATTGATCTGGAGGCCTTTCCTCATCCCTCAGTTGTCAGATATTAATGTTTTTGTCAGGGTTTCATTATTACAATTTGACATAGTGTAAAAAAGATAATTTACTCATCATGGACTCACCACTTTGTCGATGACCCACCTCAGACTTCTGTGTTTTAGTGTTGCCGACGAGACGAGAGGTATTTCTCTATATTTTCTGCGCCACATTAGCTTGGCTGCTATCAGTGCAGCATGCAGCTTGTGTTTCTGTACTTATGAGTGATTAATGGCCTTTGTTTAATTTCAGTCCAAGGGGGGGTTTAATGTTTATCAAAAATAACTTCAGGAAGAACCATTTAGCTCCTCACTTGGGGTATGGAATTTTAATTTCTTTGGCGATTGTAAGAGTGTAATGATGTACTGGTCCATTAGTGACTGTACAATAAAGAGGGAGTGTGAAACTTTGTAGTCATTTACTGTAGAAATATTTTGGGTGACCGTCACGTGTTTGTACTGACAGGAAGCTTAATCCAACTCTCATACCTAGACCTATGTTTCTGTCTGCTTTAAAACTGGTGGCAGAAAGAAGCAGCTAAAACATGTAATGCATCTGAAATCATCAACATTTATTTAAAATTAAGCCGAAAACACAGTTCAGTCCCTGCGACCCAAAGTGTGGATAAAAGCAGGTACAGAAAATGGATGGATGGACACAGTTCAGTGGTTTAACTTACATGCAATGATTAAACCAAAGTCATTTGAAGAACAGCAACACAAGGAATGACCGACTGATGCACCGACTATCCAATTATCTGCACACCCTTGACTCCTGCCTGGACGGAGACAGAGAACGCTTTAAATAGTGTTAATCCACTTGTTGCTGATTTTCAGCTTGATGCATGATTGCAGGCGCTGTGCTTTAATCACGGTCTGTATTATGTCCTTTCAGTTTAGAAGATGAATGACTGTCCTTTTTATTCCCTCCCTCAGGAATAACACACAAACAGGTTCATGATTTCTTAATCTCTTCTTCAGGGCTCTGATGTTTGCGTTACGCGTGTCCACAAGCTCCACAAATAAGCTGCACCCACTACTGGATATAATTAAAGGTGTCAGATAAAATGGAAATAATTTTGACATGTATACACAGATTAGCACAAGTAATGCCAAAGCAAGGCTCTGTCTACAGAAGTCACTCCTTGTGATTTTAGGACTATATCTCTACAGTCTTTTCACTTATTTTCATTTCTATTCCTTTTTATCTGTAATTTTACCAAGGATAACACTCTGGTAATATTGTAGTTTATTTAGCCTTCTTGGTAAAGTGAGCATTGATCAGTGAGGGGGAAAAAAACACCTTCCTTAGGTGAGAAATGCAAACAGTTCCATCCATTGGCTCAGACATTCTGCACATGAAGAGGCAGAAGGAGAGAGAGGTGGGAGATGAACGAACTCATCCAGGCTGCCTGCCAGCGTCCCCCAGGCAACATGAGGTGCTGATGGACTTGATAGATTGGCAGGAGCATGAGGTTTGGGCTGAGCTGAGTGCTGACCAAACTCCAGCGTTGGGGGAGAAAACATAAATCTGGTCAACACAGGCCAAGTGAGAGCCGTTCCACACACAGCCAAACCCGGATTATGGAGGATTAATCAAAAAGTAGGTAGCTTTAAAGCGCAACTATGCTGTGGTGTGATGATGGTCTCACATCTTGACAGTGCTTTTAATCATACAAAATCGTGGTTTTTTTTTTGTTTTTTTTTGCCTTGTTCCCTTCACTCCTTGTGGCTTCACTGGGGGAGGATGGGGAAAGATGGGGAAGGCTGAGAGCATCGCTGATGATGTGCATCCTTCCATTAGTCGACCATGCCCCGGATGCTAAATCTCGAGATGTAATGGGAATCACGCATGCCTCCAGCCACCTGCATCATCCGCCTTGTCACAAAAAATGATAATGGAGAAAAAGACCAATGTGAGATAGAGATTGATCTAAAGAAATGAGTCCTGATCAATATGGACCTCTGCCTGTACAACAAGGAGCCAAAAACACCCCCTCCACACACACACACAGACACACTACTGTGTGTAGATTTTGATGGAAAATTAATTTAAACCAAAGATGTATTGATCCAGTCATGATTATGATTCAAATCTCAGTCTGAATTGTAATGAATTCAGCTTTACCCCCTGCACCTTTGAATACAAAGCCTCCAGCTACTGATAAATCCTAAAATCCTCAAAAAAAAAAAAATCTGTGCGACCTAAAAAAAAAAAAAAATGAAACTAATACACTTTATTCAACCTATTTAAGCTCATCTAGCATGTGAACTTTTCTGAATATGCTGATTAAATCCCAGGCTGTTTTTTCTCACCTTCAGCAGGAGGTTTATCTGTTCATTACTGACGTTAGCTTTACTTTAACTGACTGTAGCACGCGCGCGCGTGTGTGTGTGTGTGAGAGAGAGAGAGAGAGAGAGAGAGAGAGAGAGAGAGAGAGATACAAAGGATCCACTGAGATGACCTTCATGTCCTCCTCTGGCTTCCTCCTCTTCAAAGATGTTTATTCCTTTGACTTGGATAAACTTCCAGGTCAACACTGCTGTTTTTCTGCATTGTCCAGACAGCAAGCCAAAAACCATGGCAACATCCCAGTAGGAGTCCCTGCAGCTATAAATCTGAGGTGAAGGGTGTGTTGAAATGGAATTTTACTTTTGCTGTCAGACATCATTTGCGTACTCTGCATAGTAGGCTGAAGAGAAGGGTGTTTCAGTCGTGTCATTTTGCCAGCCGGCGCTGAGCAGTATCCACACAGACAGCACTTTACCCAGCAGGCCCCACTTTGCACGCTGAGTGTATTCTCCTTTATTTATTCACTCATTTCCACCTGGACAAGCGCTGTCACTGTGAAGAATGGGAGACGGAGCCGGCCAATTGTTTTTACCAGACAGGATAAGTCTCACACGCTCGGAACTTAGACGCCCCCCTGTTACTTTCTGCCTTTTAAAGGCCCGTATGCTGCTGCCAACATTCTTAAGCTTACCCAAACCCCAGTCTCCAAACCTGACAGGCCTGCCACCTCCCCAGTTAGACGGTACCTCAGTAACTGCTCTTTGCCTCAGTGTTGCCCATTATGCCAGCTGAGGGTCGAATATGGGACCATCATCAAATTCAAAGAATTGTCGAGCTTTCATTTCAAAACTTTCATATAGAATATGATGTGGTTTCATTTCAGCTATTTCTGTTAGAATGCTCGTAATGGACGGAAAGGAACATTATATGGGAGAAATGACCTCTGACTCTTATCCATACGTGCTTGACCTTTTATAAAGCAGGCCAATAATTGCCTCTGAAAATGGAAACAGGCGGCGCACCGTCAGACCGATTGTTCAGTCAGACATAAGCAGTAAACCAAGCCAATTAAATGTCAGCATGTTGCAAGAGCTTTACCCTTTTTACTCCTGAGCCGTAATAAACTTTATCTGCAGATCTGTGCAGCTGACCCCTGCACACACTCACATGAGCTAATGTACAAACATGGTATGTCGAGAAATGTTGCTTTTTTGTTTTTTTTTTTGTATGTATGCAAGTGTTTGTGCACATATTGTTACACATTTTGTTTGTCTCCTTCACAATTAAATTGACATTATTTTTAACAATAAATGACTAATGCTACTTTTGGAAAAGAAAAAAGTTTTTGTTATTCAAATGCGATTACAGTGTTTTTTTGCTAAAATTCTAGGAATTCTTCATTTTTCTCCCTCTTGCTTTAATAAGGGGACTGTATTTTTGATACCATAATCCCTCGTTTCAGTAAATAATTCAGTTAATTCTTGTTTACTGCTTAAATCTTTTGTAGAAAATGCCAAAGAATAGGTTTTTAAACAGTATGAAAACACCAACTCATCCCAGACAGCTGAAATCAGCCTGATCTACATGCACGGATGGACGTGCCTTTGAAGGATGCACAGCCTTCTCACGTATGTCAGGTGATAGAGCAGGAGCAGAAAAGAAAGGATTTTCTTTACCGGCCATTATTGTTGCATCTCTGTAGCTGAGTTGGTGCTCGCAGAGAAGAGGAGAGACTCTGTAACTACAGCTGTAATCATCCTTCTCCAGCACGATATCGACTTGCACGAGTTATCTTGGCACAGTGAAACAGAAAAGCTGCAGGATGCCAGTGGAAGACAGCACAACGTGAAATCCCTTTGTCGAGGCATATCGAGTCTCACCCAGACGATGCATCTTTCATGCGTCTTTCGTCAGCGCCTCTATTTGTGGATGCCAAATGACAGCAGGGGGATTATTTATCTGATAGGAGAAATGAATCATTCATATTTGGCCTCTGAACCGTTGTCAGCTGATTGGTGCTAAAAAAGCAGCCAGGAGTCAGAGTGGCAGCCTTGTAATGAAAGAAGGGCACCAGACAGACAATAACAGATTACTGTGACTGCTTGCAGATGCTGACAGATGCCTCAAAGATCTCTACAACTTCCTTTTGTTTGAATAGGCTCGCTGCATGAGAGTGAAGATCCAGAACAGATGCCACAGGATGATGACAGCGAGTTACACTCTATTTTGGGGGATGGAGATCTAGAAAAGCAAAGTTTTGTGAATGTTCCATGCAGAATTGTAGCAGCTATATTTCGGAATTGTAACAGCTATATTTTAAAATCTCTGGGACAATAGATTGTGCATCAACGTTGGCTTTGCATTTAACTAAATTTGAACAGCACTCTGGTCTTCCTACTTTCACAAGACAGCAAACAGAAGGAGCAGAGATGCAGCCCATTTATAACCAAAAGAGCATAATCTCAGGTGAGTGGTCTGTTCCTGTGATGAGAGTTTATGAATAGAGATACTCTGAGTAACGGGCAAATAAATAACTCACTTCAAATCTTTCTTCATCCTGCAAGTGATCATATCTCTTTCTGTTAAATTAAAAGGTTAATTACTTTGTGTTCATGTGTTTCTGATGTACATATGGAAGTATGTGGATATTTATGCATGTATTCATAAGATCTACATATCAACGGGGATTTGTATCTCACAACAAAACAATCAAATTAAAGTCTGTGTTTTTAAAATTAATTTGATTTCAGTAATGGCATTGTGATAACCATGAGAACTAAAAGCCTTGTTTTCTGTTTTGTTTTGGGTTTTTTTTGTTTTTTTTTTAATCTCTCGGTCCCACCCATTTTAAGGCTGTTGTTAGGTACGGTGCTAGGCGTTATGGGAGCCCCAGATGCACTTTCCAGATACACAAGCCTGTGCCTTCATGCCCAAACCCCTCAAAAATAGCCATGCCAAGCTGCTTTCTCTTGAGACATAGTGCTGGTGTAGGACACAAGGACTGAAGCAGTTTATGAGGTATTTTCTCAGGCAAAGGTCAGGGTAGCAGCAGCCTGTGTGTGTCTGGTGTCAACATGGGTGGACGGATGTGCAGGACACTTAAAGCTGGAATTGTGCTGGCTGTTATTTTGCATCCAGTTTGAGCAAATTATTGCACTTCAAAGTGACTACACAAAAAAAAAAAAAAAAGGGTGGGGGGGGGTGGGGGGGTGGGGGGGCAGAGAGAGAGACCCAGCCTGCTTTTTGGAGCATTGTTCAAAATCCAGTTAATTATGCTCCCAGAGAAGTGTGGCAAATGTGGCCAGATTGTACTTAAGCTCCTCAACTGTAGGATAAATGCAACCAGGAATGACCTGCTATTCATGTTTATTTTAGATGACTATATGAGTTTTTTGGAGAATTTTACAGTGAAAGTTGAATATGCATTAATCTAATTTATGGAAATACAGTTAGTTTTCAATCTGAACTGCATTATTTAGAAATTTACTGGTG
Source organism: Pao palembangensis (assembly GCA_015343265.1). NCBI lineage: Eukaryota > Metazoa > Chordata > Actinopteri > Tetraodontiformes > Tetraodontidae > Pao > Pao palembangensis. The sequence continues at coordinate 32,554,511 of CM027081.1, read as the reverse complement.
AAATACTGAAACAAAAATCAGGATAAACGCATGTTAAAAATGTCTCCACAATCGTTTGAGTGAGTTAATTGGTTCCAGCTTTACCTTTGTGGCTGCTGTAGCTCAAGCTCAAGATTGCTTATGACTCAAAAGTACATTGAAGCATTAGTAACTCGTTTTCTTACTAGCTGTCGCGATGCCGACGCTGTCCTTGGTGCTGATATGGATGCTATCTCTATGCAAACTCTGCCACCTTGTGGTCAGTTATTTAAAAAAAAAAGCCTGTTCACGTGGGCGGAACAACAGACCCCGGAACAAAGGACCATGTTTCTACCCGAGTTACTAAACGCGGTGCACCAGCGGTGTTTTAGCATCTGCATAGAGACTTACCATTTTAAGTAAGTTTAATTGTTTTGTTATGGATCTTGCCGTTGTGAAATTGATATGAGCCGACATATCGAGTATTGGGAAAACCACATGGGTTCATAATATAAAATATTTCGTAATTTAAATGATAGCTTTGTGTTTGCTGGCGCAGCTGCGCTGGTATTAGCTTCACCTCGGACGTTAACCGGCGTATGGTTGATTTTGAAGAACGAATGTTTAATATAAACGTTGTCGTATAACGTTCAGTCAGACCTACTTTATACCTTACCGTGCCTCAAAAAAGAAAAATATTATAACAACACTGGTGTGTGCCGCAGTAATGCATATAATGCGTCTCATTTGAAACTTCAACTTCATTTTCTTCCATTCACTATTGAAGTTTGTGCAGGAGCTATATTAATTTCATACTTGATTATATATGTCAACACAACGCAGGAATACAACAATAATAATACAATAGAGTCTTCGTGAATGATGGAGCCTGTTATATAAACCACTTCCGTAATAACATTAATTTACTATATAGAATAGATTTTTTTTTTTAAAATGCAAATTTAGTTGTAAATTCTGGCTCTAATATCCTGTATATCTTTAAAAATCGTGAACAATAACTACATTTTCACTTTCTGTCTTCTGCTTCCCACAGTGTCATCTAGCCAATGGATTGATAAAGGTGTTAAAAATGCTGTTTAAAGATCTTCCCAGAGATGCCCTGATACGGCCCTTGACCAGGAATGAAGTGGTGGGCATGTTGCTACGCTTGACCATATTTGGAGCAGCCACCTACTACAGCATTAAATGGGTTGTAGAAGCTATGGATCCCACCACCAAACAGAAAAACCAGGCCAAGAAAAGGGTACATGGAACAAAGCATGTCAGAAAATCATGGCTTAGAATAAAATGGAAATATATAATTTGTCCCTTCGGCTGTTATTTTCTTTCTCTGTGTTCAGGCAGAGCAGCTGATGAAGAGGATTGGTGTCGAGGGGGTCAAACTAACTGAATATGAAATGAATATCGCATCTCATCTTGTGGATCCACAAACTATGAAGGTAGAGGTTTTAGTCTTTGGCCTGTAGAATTGAGATTATTGAGTGACAGAATATTTAAATAAACATCCATCAATTTGTACTTACTTTACTTTCTTGTAGGTGACCTGGAGAGATATCGCAGGTCTGGATGAGGTAATAAATGAGCTACAAGACACAGTCATCCTGCCTTTCCAGAAAAGGCATCTTTTATCCGGATCAAAACTCTTTCAACCTCCTAAAGGTACCTTATTACAGAATTTATAAACCAACAACAGTTTTTCTGCTTCATATAAAACACACGTATATGCTGGATTAAAGTCAATAGAGTTATTTGGCTCCCAACAATCAGCAAGCCTCAGTATGAATGTCAAAAACTAGGAAGACGTTTGGGTAAAAGTAGGTACGGTGACACATCTTGTGGTGCTTGCAGGCGTTTTGTTGTTCGGTCCCCCCGGCTGTGGGAAGACTATGATTGCCAAGGCAACAGCTAAAGCCTCAGGCTGCAAGTTCATCAACCTTCAGGCCTCGACGCTGACAGACATGTGGTACGGGGAGTCACAGAAGCTGACCGCCGCTGTCTTCTCGCTGGCCGTCAAAATCCAGCCCTGCATTATTTTTATTGATGAAATTGGTATGTTTCTGTCTGGTTTAATGACTTTCAGTCATCTTAGCTTTTCTGTCTAGGATCTTCGAATTTAGCTAGAATGTTGGTGCTAATTTTAATAAAAACACCAAATGTGCTTGTGTAGACATATTTTGCCATCGTTAAATGTCAATAAGTACAATCTTTTTTTTGTCTTTTTGTTTTAGATATCCCAAGAAAAGCTTTCTGTGTTTTTATTTCAGTGTGACCTCCTAAAGGAGGGTTATTTTAGGAAAGTGGCTCTAACATCTGTGTGTTTGCAGCTGCTACTGCAGCTCCAGGTTATTCTCTTTATTATATAAGTCCTTTGAGGTGAGATAAACAAGTTGTCGGGCAGGAATCCATTCATTCTTTATTAAACCAGTAATATCAGCCTAATAAACAAGTAAATGACTTTAATCCTATTTCATCCCTGTGATATTACCCACACTGGGTTTGCTGTTATTTCAGTTTTATCTCATGAGGTTTGCTTAATTGCTGTCTCCATCTGTTTTTGCTCCCCGTGTCTTTCACCATAGAGTCATTTTTGAGAAACCGCTCCAGTCAGGACCACGAGGCCACAGCCATGATGAAGGCCCAGTTCATGAGCCTGTGGGACGGACTGGATACCTCAGCCACTACCCAGGTTAAAACCATAACCCTGCACCATCCCTTTAGCCCTCAGAGTGAGAGAAATTATAGAAAATGATTTTTAAAAAGCCTGAGTGGGAAAGAATTTGGGTGAGCTTCTGTTTTTGAACATGGTTCTGAGAAAAAGAGGTTTGACAGTTGTTTTCTTTTTTACTATCACTGATAAATTAATTTTAATAGTAATCACGCTCATCTTGTTGCTCAGCAATGATTTGTGACTTGATCAGTGTGTTCCATTGTGATGCGTCTAATCATAGGTGATGGTGATGGGAGCAACTAACCGTCCCCAGGACCTGGATCCAGCCATCCTGCGCAGGATGCCCACAACTTTTCACGTTGGCCTGCCAGTAAGATTTTATACACAAGCTCAAGTTAACCAGTTCTTGACCAAAAATTGATTGTAGGTGCACAAAAAAAATAAAATAAGAATTTCTCTCACTGTCGTATGACATTTGTGATTAAAAAGGAAGTAATGATTGTGCACTCCCTCTTTGTCTGCAGAACTCCAGACAGAGACAGGACATCCTGAGGCTGATTTTAGCTGGAGAGAATGTAAGAAATGCTTTAGTTCATCCTTTTCAGTCGCTGAGGATCATTTCACACCTCTGTTTTTACTGTCAGATCCCATTAAAATGAACATGGCCGCAGCCGGCAGCAGCTTAATGGTGCGTTTAAACAGAGAAATAGTGAAGCATATTTTAGTTTTGCTTCATTTAATTGGGATTAGAGGCCTGTTTGGGATTATTTGCTATGTTTGCTGAAGTAAATAACAAAGTGTGACTGTATTTACATCGACCACAGAGAACAACAGCAGATAAAGTTGTTCTCACCTTTTTAATCGATCCCCTCTAAATCCACAAGAAAAATTCTTGTTTCTACAAAAATTAAAACATATGCTGTCCTAATGTCTCCAGAGAGGAATGAATCAATATTAGTCTCTTTTTTTTTCCCCTCAGCTGAGCAATGCCATTAATCTGAAGGAGATCGCAGAGAAGAGTGAGGGTTACTCTGGCAGCGACCTCCGGGAACTCTGCCGCGATGCCGCCATGTATCGTGTCCGTGACTTCGTCCGCAAGGAGCAGATGAGGCAGATCGCTCAGCAGCTCGAAGACAGCTCGGAGGAGGAAATGTATGACTCACATCCAAACACCCACAAGATTTTATAGGGCAATGCATCCACAGAGCACTTCTGTGCTTCACTCTCACACCTTGTCCTTGACTGTGTGAGGTTAGACTAGTGTAGGGAAACAGATAACTGTTGTTTTGAGTAATATGTGAATGATCAGATGCCTTTTTTTCTTTTTCATTTTTTACATGCATGATCAATGTCATTCAGCTGGACGGCATCTTCTGGACAGCTTATATTTTATAAAGAGCTGCAATTTCTCATCACACTTTCCCAGGATTTAGCTGTTGCTAAGCGACTGTTGTGTCCCCTGTGGAAGAAAGGGTTCTTGAAACTTTTCCTGTAGCCTTCTAAAGACACACATTTCAACCTCATGTTTCTATTGATTCGAGGCAGCACTTGAAGACACGCGGCTCTGCTGTATCTCTCTGTGATAAAAGCACTTCAGTTAATGTGGCACCACTTAAATTAACAGAACAAAGTGGATGCATGTGTAATTAAGGATTTGTTTCAGGATTTGACAGCCAAAGCAAAACTATCATCAGATGCCATAAAAGGCTCTAACAGGGTTGTGAAATCATAGTGATTAAAGGTCTGTTTGACCTTGGCTTTAAACACTGAAATCCTACTTATATTTCTAAAATAAAGAGAATGCTAGAATTGATGCATTTCTGTTCTCATTCTCTGTATCACTGATGAACATAAAAACCTGACTGGCTGGTCTTATGGCTGACCTCTGACCTCTGCTTACAGGCCTGTCGAGGAGGAGCGGTTGCGGCCGGTCACCCAGCTGGACCTCCTCTTTGGACTGGACAAGATGAAGGAATCCAAGAAGGCCTCTGCCTTCATGTTGCCCGGTGTCCCTGAGGTTGCCCTGGACTGACCTGCAGTATGCAACATCCTCCTCCAGCTGTTGTGACCTCACTCCTTCCACACATATCCAGGTCTGCCACGTCGGACATGCGACGTCCCTGATGACGAAGAGAGCATTTCTGTTCAGTTACCACAGCTGCACCACAAACTACGACCCCAGTGTACAGTTTTATATCATCTCAAATCGCGATCAGAGGGATTTAATTAAGCATTCAAGATTTATTTTTTAACGCCGGAGGGTTTCTTCTTTATCTCATTTTCTCAGGTATTTATTTAGTACACTTCCCTTTTTTTAACAGAGAAAAATTGTGAGATTGTTGATCGTGTAATGAATTACAGCTCCCAAGGAGTACATGTTCTTTCGAAATGTAAATATCCAGATATGAAGGGATGGTTTCCACCCATATTGAAAGTTCTCTTGTCTTCTCCTCGCTGCTCTTTTTGACTCCACAGAACATGTTTAGAGTGAGCAGCCTTGCAGCTAAATCCAATGCAGCAGAAGTCTGGCGTGACCATTTTTACAAAGACCAAACAGCAGAACAAAATTAAATCAAAAATGCCTCCTCCGTGCTCCTCCTAGGGGAGCATGAATTCTCCAAAAATGGGAAAAAGACCACTCGTCGTTCATGTTGCCATGAGTGATGTTTCACTGTTTGGTGAACTCTCCCTTTCACAAATATGGCCTGCAGTAGTCATCACCGTCGGTTACAGTATAACAGTACCAGGTTTAGTGCTTCTGTAAATACTTGATTTTCTTTTAATCGTGCCGTGATTGTGCAGACATTGAAATCCATCCAGTAGCTCATCGTAACCCCTAATGTTCTAAACCAGCAGCACCTCCACGGACAGGGTTGTACCTCTGCTTTTTACAGCATGCATCTTCATATTTCTGACAGAAAATTAGTCGTGGAAGGCTTTTCATATTTAATTCCATGACAAGCTTTTTGTTTATAGTGGTTAGACACCACGGTCTTTACAAAGCTTCTACTGCGGCAGTGTTATCGTCGTTTTTTCACTTCCAAACTTTCCATTCATGTTCTCTGGGCATCAATCAGGGAGTGACAACTGCATCTGTCACTGCACATTAAGGTTCCCTGTCAGCCCTCTTTTATTCTGACTGTGAGGAGAACGTGGTTTTTGAACCCGTCTGTCAGTCTGAAGCACGAACACCGTTTGTTCCACCTTCACTCTCACTGCTTAGAAAAAAAAACCCACACAAAGTCGCAGCGTGTGGCCGTGATTCCGTTTGCAGACATTTTCTCCCACGCCTCCACAGAGTTGGGGCAGTAATCTGTTATTCAGCCACCAACACTTGGTGGCACTGTGGCGTCATCGCTCTGGAAGGCGAGTGCTGGACTGGGGAGCGAGGCCCTCTGATAATCTCGCGCTTGCTGGTTTATTCGCTGCTGCTTTTCGTTCACTTCAGGTGACTGTAAAAGGCCAAAACGTCGGGTAAGCAGCGACTGTCCTGCTGCAGTTCAGTCCCAAATTCTGAATGTAATATGTCGTTCGTTGTGGTGTTGCATCAACTTTTATTGTACACGTTTTCAGCTATTTTAACTCTGTGGTCAACAGTGTGTTGTATATAATGCTGTATTTAAACCCCATGTGTATTTAATAAATGACAAAAAAATAAAATATATCTTTTTTTTGCCAAGAAAAATGCTTTTAGTAAAGATAGAACCCCACCCATTTTAATTACATTTACTGTATATTTTCTTGAACCTCACCTTTTTTATTCGTCTAGGACTCTTCTTCTTCAGTGGCCGTGCGGTCAGCAAAATGTAACTGACATTACTGAAGTTTGGTTTTAATGTGCCATCAAATCCTGTCTCCTTTAAAGAAAGTAATTATTATTGAGCTCTTGGTGCTGGTGGTAACAAGAGCTTTAGCTTGTCAGGACGTGCTGACAGCTGAACAATTAAGAAAAATAAATAGATGTAACTGGCACTCTTCTTGCTTGACTCGTCTGCCAGTGTCATTAAAACTGAATTATTACCATAATTCCAAATCAACAGTAGACACAGGATTTTCATGGTTTAATCCACTCTTTTTTTCCAGTTGGGAACGGAAACGGGTGGTCCTTTACCTGAAGACACCTCCCTGTGGTTGCTGTGAACTCTTCTGCAGCCTCTGAAGGATAAACGAACCAATAAGACAGGCCAACAGTGCAATTGCCGATTTATTAACAGCCTCCACTGACAGCTCAGACAGGTATGACTTACTTAAGAGGGAAAGTCTTGTTGGCCTTTATTTATTAGAGAAGGTATTATGGGATATACCGGTGTGTCGTGACAGTGCCTCTGTAGCACCGGATCGATGCAAAAGCTTGCAGCTGTGAGAATGCACTTCTGATAATTGATTAGTTATTCATAAAGGTCAAAGTCCCCATAGTTCTTTTCAATTAGGGACAGCTCCAGTCAATAAACACAGAGAAAACTGTGCGGCACAGACGTTGGGAGATGTCAAAGGCCTCCTGTTGAGACAAAAGATCGGGCATAGATAGATTCCCTCTTGTCAGGCCGTAGCCTGACTGTACAGCAGCCGTCTGCACCTCTCCCATTGGCTCAGGCTTTTATCCATCAGATAGAAGTGGTGCAGAGAGGCCATTATGGCCCTACTCTGCTCTGTCACTGACTGCTGAAAGCCCCTGAGCTATCAGACATGATTGAGCGAGCCCAGAAAAACCATTGGCAGTAGTTGTTGCTGCGACGTTTCTCAGCAGGGTGCCCTGGCTGTTGCCGATGTTCAGGGTTTCACACCTCATTTAAAGAAAAACATAAGCCATATTGTAGAAGCATAATCAGGAGTTCAGCGGTGCCATAGTGGAAAAGCCTCCAGCTGTTTTGGCCAGAGAGCAGTGTTGGTTTACTGCGTTTGTCTTTTTATCGCATGGGCGGATGCTCAAAATGAAAAGTTGTGTGCGCTGTTAGAATACACAAGTTTAAAGGCAGCAACAGGTGAAAAACAACTAACTCCTCATGTGTGTCAAAGTTATGGGAATGTTAGAGTTGATTCCTGTAACTTTACAAAAAAAAATAGAATTAGAGAATTAGATGCTGACAGAGCTGGTGAGCTCCAGCTGCACATAATGGGTGGCATTAAAATTAACACTTTCCCATGAGGGAAAGGTAGAATTACAATCAAGCCATTTTATGGCTGAGTATGAAATATATTGTGAGCAGAAAGGTGGTGGGTGGGCCATACGCCTCATTTATTCTGTCTGAAATGCTGCACTTTAATCTTATATAACAGCAGAAACAAAACAACCGCAGCAAATGTATCCTTGCACTTGTGTGCTTAAAGTCTACTTTCATTTTAATCCAAAGGAAAAATGTACGCATTTACACGGTCCTGCCAAAAATGTTCTACCAAAAATTTTATTTGCATAACATAACATTAATAACCTCAAATCAAAGCTCAGAATAAAAAAAAAATCAAAGATGTAGTTAGTCATAATACCATAAAACTAATAACCTACTGATGATGAGATGATGACAGGTAAATATTTGGTCTAAAACCCTGTCCAACAGTGATATAAATGGTTTAATAACATGATAAAAATTTCTGTTGCTTTTTTCCTCATCATTTTTCTTTGATCTTTTCTGCTCTTTCGTCTTGATGTTGAGATTCTGAAAATAAAAAAAGAAAGAATGGCCGTGTTTGATTTCCATCTGTTCCTTTACCTCAGTGTTACACACAAGAGGACATGAGGAGGTGGAAGATGTTGGTGGTTGGGCAGAGAACGATTGTTTTTTTCATCACTTTTTTCTTCTTTTGTGGTCACTTTTCTACTTTTTCACATTCCTGTGTCTCTGATTTTCACATCATTCTCCCTCATGTATTTTTATCTTTTCTCGTCATCTTTGTTGATCTTTTCTTCCAGTTACGGCTGCTGTTCGAACTTGATTTTGAGGTGCTAAAATAGACAGAAATACACACGTTCTGACTTTAAATGTCACCTCTAACACGGGTCAGTGCTGTGAAGTGATGAGAGGAGTCAGTTTACCTGCAGCTGTTTGCTTTTCTCCATTCATCCCCCCACTCTTGGTGTCTCTTCTTCTGTTCCTCCTCCATCTTGGAGGGTTGATGCTGACTCTCCAGATGGGTTTTGTTTTTTCAATCTCTTTTTTTTTTCTTTAGTTCAGTCCATCTTTTTGTGCCGGCTCTTTTCCTCCTGCTGCCTGTTTTCCCAGCAGGCTGATCTGCTCCTTCATTCATGTTGATGTTCATCTCTGAACTCTCCGACGGTAATGCACAAGGGTGTCCTGACGCTGCCCTGCCGCGGTCAGACTCTCTAAACCGTGAAACGGCAGCTGGCGACTCCATGAGCGGAATGTCCCTGGAGACAGAAACACACATGATTTCTCCCATCTCCAGTCACTTCTGTGTGCATGTATTATAAAACATGGTCATACTGGTCAATCATCCAGTCTGTGTATGTGTGTTTTCCCAGCCTCCATGTGGAGTCCCGGACAGCTGTGGGGGTTTGTGCAGCAGCCTCGTGGGTAGGGGGACTCTTTGAATGTCATCTGGTGAGGTTCTGACCTATATTAAACCTCCCAGGATGATCTCCGCAGGATGTGAGGGCTCTAAAGGGAACACTTTGATGATGCTTGTGTTATTTATGTGAGTGCTGCTGCAGGATAAAAGGAAGAAAAAAAAAAAAAAAAAAACTGAGTGAAGCAAGAAAAGCCTGAATCACCCCAGGATGGACAGTTGCAGCAGGAGGAAGTTCCTCATGTTGCAGTCACATTAAAATGTCTCCGTAAATCAGCTCATCTCTGTGTATTCATTCGGCTCTTTAAGAGAAGCAGGATTTTACAGATTCAAAACTTTATATTAGAAGCTGTGTCTGCAGCCAGATCAGCCTCATTTATATTAACAGGTAATTGGGCATTTTATTTTGGATTTTGATCTAATTTGCAAGGAAAATACTTTGTAATGTCAACAGTCTCCCTGATCATCATTATTACTATGATGGCTTTACATTCTCCCAAAATGCATGTAATTATGGAGTTTTTATTGATGTCATTATCATTGACTAAATGTCATGTTTATGAAGGCTTCTGGGCATAATTATACATAATGAGGCTTATTCCCCCCTGCAGAGAGAGTCTGTTTGCAACCTACCTACAGAGAGGAGAACTGCAGATACTGTAAATGCTTTATGTTCTCAAGACAGGAAACCACAGCAGCTCACACGGAGCCACAAGCGAACCTGCTCTGCTGTCGTAAAGCAAAAAAGTTGCAGAGGGGAAATTATGCACTTTTGGAACTTTATTTATTGTCATTCTTCTTAACTTTTTAAGATAAAAGCATTTTTAAACATCTCTTTTGCAAAGAGAAAACACAAAAATATTCAATTTCAATCTACACAGGACAAATTAGAGCCAGTGTGTCACAAATACACACTCGCAGCATCTCGTATATCAAACCTGGGCATGTAGCCTGTGAGGGGAAGCAAGCCAGTGTTATTCGTAAATGTTAAACCATGATGCTCTGCAGTTGGACTATTTATTCTTTCACAAACCTTTCAGAGCAGCTGAAATGCTGAAGATTGATGGCAGCAATGAGGCAGCGTGAGAAAGGAAAAGCAAATATGCTGAACGCTCAGCCCCGAGTTCAATCTCATCGACAGTGCAAAGAAAATTACATCTCCTGAAATTAAAAAAGAGAAGAATGAAAATAATTATAGGCAACATCAGGCTGATGCTTAAGAATATGTGGAGCTGTAAATCTGCAGGACTGCTGTCACGCATTGAACATATACAGTCTTGATTCCATCCTTCCCTTTTCCTCTCATGGAATTTAAATGGAAGAGAGGAAATAAAATTGTCAAAGACATCAGCCCCCATCAGTCTGCCAGCAACTCCGTCAGCCCGACGCCCCATCTAGAAGCATCTCAATAGGCAGCAGGTGGCGAGCAGGTAACTATGGCAATACAGACGAGGACAAAAAGAAAAGAACCCGCTGAGGGGAGCGGAGATGGGATAATGATGGCTAATTAATCATGCACCAGGAGGTCATGTAGCTCATCTCTGAGACACGGGAGCAGGAGGGAGTGACTCATTCCCCCTGAAGGCTCCACACAGGAGGCAAATGAATAAACTGAGACGCGGCGATCGCAGCCAGAAGCGGTTTAGTGGCACCAGCCAGTGATGCTTATGCATTTAAAAAAAAAAAAAAAAAGCAGGATTTACGCATGTCCACGGATTAAACATTTAACACACTCAAAGATCTGAAACTTAAAAAGCAAAGGGAAGCAATGTGTTTTTGCTGTCCGCTGGTAAATTCAGTTAAAGTACAAGGTACAGCTAAATACATCATCCTGAGCTTTAATAACAAGATTTATTTATCGGTTTGACATAATCTGATAGATTAAATTAAAATTAAAGGGTGTTGACATACAACAGAGGCGTATGAGGGTCATTAAGGGTCATCATCATCAGTCATAGTTGAAGACAGCACATTTTCTTCCACCAGATTCAAGTATTTTGTTGCTCTATTCTTATGACCTGTTCTCCTCTCGTTTATTGTTTTCTTGCTCTGACTGGAACCTTGATGTTTGATTGATTTGAATTGCCTTCACACACTTCAACAGACCTCAAAGTTGCAACCAACCAATAAATAGACGCGACAGGACCAGCTGAAAACAACATTTTTGCTTCACTGGAAGTACTTTACGTAATGGCGACAGTCAGTGTTTGGATCAAAAACAAGAATGGGCAGACAGAGCACATAGCAGCTGTAAATGAGAGCTGCTTGTGACGTCCACCATCTTTAGCATTTACAAGCAAAGGTGCACTTTCATGCAGCTGTGAGGCAAATATTCAGATCTGAGAAGGTGACTAAGACACAAAGACTTCCCCACTGTGAAAATGTGTTCTATAGGAAGCAGTTGGCATCTGTATTATAGCCTTTATTTTTCAGCGGTCGCGTCCATGAAATAATTATGATTTGTTCTCTTCAACTGTGTTTCATTTGCTCCTGGCAAAACCTTCAGTGTCACAAATCAAAGCATCTGGTTTGGCTGGCGCTGCTCAGTGGCGTCACTTCTGCTGACAGCAGTAAAAACAGGAATGAACTGGGTTACAGATTCCTGAGTGATTCTCAACACAACATCTGTTTACAGACATCGAAGCATCAAATACATTTTCATGAAAGCCTGACCCTCTATTTGTGTTACTTTATTCATAAAGTCCTCAGCCAGGATAGCAGGAAGCTCTGCTGTGAAGGACTTTCTGTGGAGATACCTTTAGACAGATATGCTAAAGTGTATTATTAAATTAGATAATGCTAATGAGTTGTAGCAATGATACTGAAATGAACTGATAAAAAATGGAATGTCTTGAAGATCTCCAGTAAACTCTCAACAGTTTCAGCTATTGCGGTGATTTATTTATTTATTTTTTTAATGTATCAGTCTTTCTGTGCAAACATAAGTCAGGTAGAGAACTAATTAGGGAAAGATGAAGGTGTCTAACAAAGGTGAGCTTGTGCCCTTGGAAGACAGGGCTTGCACAAATCAAACCACATTCCACCTTTTTGCAGATATATCACATCCTGGAAGAGGAAGCCAGAGCCTGCGAGAGAGCGCTGCGGGTAGTATTCAGTTTTTTTTTTAAGTTTTGTATGATATCTGGGTCCTAGGTGTCTGCTGCCGTATTTCCACCTCTATGACTTAGTGTGGGCGGCCGGTGACCTGTCAGACATTCTGAAGCAGAATGAAAAGCTAGCAGCAGCAGCAGTATGGCTCAGTCTTCTCTAAATCATTTCCCTTTATCCCGCTGCTCTGCTTTGTTTTTCCCATCATTACCCTGATTCATTCCGCCATGCAGCAACGCTATTTATCTACTGGAGCCATGAATGCAACCAGCCAGCTGTTGTCGCTGTGGATACATCATCAGAATGTCATTCAGGTCCAGCTATTCATTTTATATCAGATCAGATGTCAAAGCTATTTCAATAAAACCAGCTCGACCTCACTATAGCGGAAATGTTCAGGTGTTTTATGGTTGCACAAAGGGCAGAATAAGACCGTAAAAAACAGAAGCTGTGAAAATCAAACAGTGGAAGCACAAAAATGTAAAAATAAAAAACACACAGTGAGATTTATAACCAAGGTGTGAGTTTGATTTAAAACTCAGCATTAGTGCCAAAATCATGGTTGTATTATAGTAGTAAATTGTGTAATGTCATGTGTGGCTGTCTTGTGTATGCAGCTGAGGGTTTATTTATTTATTTATTAAATAATTCCTCTGCAGAAACGTTTGCTTTCTTGTTGGCTCATTTTTCTTGTCAGAGAAAACAAAAGAAGTCTGGCTGTATTGAGCCATTTCTTCAGTGACAAATCTGTCCTTCACTCTTGTCGACAGCTGCTATTTATAATATCTCTGCACCCTGTGTGTTGTGTTACTATGACAACAAACAATATAACATAGAAATTAACTTGCAGCCTAAAAACCTCACTGGAAAAATGTCTTGCCTGTCTCTGTGCTGATCGCGACTGTTCTTTCTGTGTTGTCAGTGTTTCGTGTGCTCGTTGTCCTCCCTAATTACCCTAATGTGTCTCACCTGCGTCTCTTTGGCCCCATTCCCCTCCTGGTCTATTTAATCCCGCGTCTCTTTCCTTCTGGGCCAGTCTGTCATTCCTGAAAGCAACCAGTGCTTTAAACTGCTTGTGCTTTCCTCCAGTGTTTGGATTACACCATGGATTTTACTGCCTGGATTATTGACCTGATTCTGTCTACAATTTCTGAACTTTTATGCCTGCCTGGACCAACTCTTGGTACAAACTTGCTGGATAAATATTTGAACTTCCCAAAATGTTATTTATTCTGCATTGGAGTCCTGCCTAAGTGGTTCTTGGCAGATTATAATTTTCCTCAAATATCCAAACTCCAAAAGTTAAGATTTGGTGATAAAGCTGCAGAAAACTTCATTCCCTCACCAATGCTCCCATTTATTTACAGTGTGTGTGTGTGTGTGTGTGTGTGTGTGTGTGTGTGTGTGTGTGTGTGTGTGTGTGCGCGTGCGTGCGTGCGTGAGTGACAGCCCTTAATGAGTAAAAGGTAAAAGTAATCATTTACAGCCCAGAATTCTTTGTGTACATCCTACTTAGTCAATGGGTGACCTAAATCCTGGAAATAGACTGTAAAGGCAGACGCTAGCCAAAATAAGCTGTTTAAATGAACAGAGTGCTACTTTTTTTTTCTCTCTTTTTTGTGCAGACAATAGGAGCCTCTCACAAATGAGAACTGAGAGGAAGAAGGTTCACCTTTGCCGCCACACTGTTGGCACAGGCCCCTGGCTGGCAGGAGTTTAGAAAAAAATATGCAGCCTTTCTTCTGTCGAGGAGCTAATAAATCAGTTTAGAACATATATTTTGTATACATTAGGTTAATTTTTAATAAATGCAGGTAAATATAAAAATCTAAGATACTGTATAAAAGATATGGAGGAGCTGAGTGCTTGTGGAAGATGTGACATCTCTACTGCTACAGTTAAACCTTTGCAACCTCTCAGCTTTATCTGTTACTTGATTTACAGGAAATATTTACTCTGGCTGATCTGTTTACATCTGTGTTTATACTATATTTGCCATATTGAAAAGAAAAACTCTAGATGTCAAAGACTTTCTGAGACTTTGGCCTACAGATGCGAAATTGAATAACACTGATGCAGATGGTTGATAATTTATAGAATCTCATGGAGTTTGCAAAAGGCTTTCACTGGAAAAAGAAGATAAGTTTCAGGATAATATGACTGACCAATGCTGTCAGAACACAAAGATCCCTTTTAGGTGGTCATTCAGACCATGTTGAGCTGAGAACTGAATTGATTCTCTACCTTTTAAGACTTTTTTACACACTTCATCTCTTGGTTATTACTGTCGGACCACTCACTTGCACAGAAATGTGCCATTTCATTAAACACAACTGAAAAATGAACTTTGAGGCTGGTGGCAACAGCAGTCGGAAAACAACAGCTGTTGAAAATAAATTTTGTTACAGTCCACTCTGTGATTACTATCTCGGACCTGGCAGACTCGATCAATCAGGTTCCCATCGTTGTGAAAACAGTCTGAAGAAGCTGTTACGCAGTGAGTATGAACACTTCTGTTTGTACATTAAGGAGCACGGGGCTGGCAGCTCAGATAAACCCCCGAAAAATCTCCTCGGAGCGCAGGGCGAGGGGGGGGGTCGTAACAATGTAGAGGCGACCTTTCAGACAAAAGCCCCTGTCCCTGAGGAGGAGTCCATGTGATCAAGTTCCATTTTCATAATAAAGAATTGATCACAATGCAAATGAATTCTGCCCCATCCAACTATATTTAATATTAAGGTGGAAGAACTTTAAAGCAACATCTAAAAACAAGATAATAGCTGCTGATTTACTGTGTAAAGCATCAATAAACTGGTGGCTGGGATCAGCCTCTGAGTATTTACAGTGAACAGCTTGTTCAGTCCTGGCACTGAGGCCTCTTTTTGCAGGATCAAGACAATATTTTCATAACAGAATGAGCAATGAGCCTCTGTTGCACCTGAAAATAGTCCCTTTCTTCTCTTTCCATGAATGTCTTTATAATTCCTGTCCAATCAAGCGCTTGTAAACTAGAAATTTTTTAATCAAATGAAGCTATAATATTTTAATTTGCATTTTCTGATTAAATACAAGCTTTTTTTGTTAATCTCCATAGGTTATTATCCTGTTTCTGCAGCAGAATAATGACTTGGGTCACCGCAGGAGATTTCATATCGCGGTTCCTTTTTACAGCAGACGAGGTCTGAAAAATTGCAGCCGAAAAAAATCTGCGTGGGAAAAGGACACAAGTAACACTCCCTCCCCTCCAGCAATGCTTATCACAAAGTGGTCCACTACCAGCAGCCTCTCCATGGGTGCAAACGACCACCAACCACAGGTGGGAGACAGTAAAACGATAAAAGCTGCAGCCGCTAGAGTCAGCTGTGTTTTAAAAGTAAGAAGAAGTGCTGTTAATTTCAAGAAGCTGCAAATGTGGAAAACTTTAACAAAGATGTCTGTGTCTGTAAAAGCTTATGTTACAGTTGTTGGCTGTTATTTCACTCATTTTGAGCGAGGGAAGCATCCCCCCTCCCAGCATTCTTACTCTCCAGAAACCCTCTTTTACAAAATTTTAACTAACGCTGCAAAGGCGGGTAGCAGCGCCACTCACACCACTCACACTCACCGAGACACTTCTTTACGCTGGGTCGCAAGGGTGCAGTTACGCTCTGGCAACAGTTTTAATCTGTTCTGGGGCTCTGCTTACCTCCACATTTTAACGTCATTCATGAGAACCTTCAGGCTCTCTGCCACTGTTCAGTCGTGCATATTTGATAATTAAAGTGCAGTGAGCAGTCACTTACAGAGTGTGTTTATGGCTCACCTTTGGGGAATAACCAGCCGTTAATTGTACATATCCCCCCCCCACACGCCTGATTTCATTTGCAGTGTAAACACTGAGCTGGGCCTGATGAAAGATGATGTAATCTGATCACTTTACTTCATTTCATTGGAGTTCACGGGGGATCTGGTGATGGATCCTATCTATCCTACCTGTGGAGCAGATCTATAAACAGACAAGCTTAAAGTTATCAGTGTTCGATGTGACATAATTTGTAATGAAATAAACAAGTTTCGCCAGTTCAGCTCCTGTGTTAACCCCACTTTTGGCAACCTATTTTTGTGGGAGCTTCAGCGCTCTTGCGTGCAGAGTTGTCTCTCCCGTGCTGCTCTGTACAGCAGATGCTGGTTAGATGGGGAAAAAAAAGATTAGCAAATATTAACTATCGGGAATAAACAGCTTTTCCACCATCCATCCTTTTTCTGTACTTGCTTTATCCACACTTTGGGTCGCAGGGGTCTGCTGGAGCAAGAGGCAGGGTACACCGTGGACAGGTCGCCAGCCTATCGCAGGGCTAACACAAAGACAGACAACCACTCACACCTATGGTCAATTCAGATTGCTCAATTCACCTAACAAGTATGTTTTTTTGGACTGTTGGAGGAAACCGGAGTGCCCAGAGAAAACTCACACATGCACAGGGAGAACATGCAAACTCTGCCAGAGCCGGGATTTGAACCCCAAATCTTCTTGCTGTGAGGCGACAGTGCTAACCACTGCACCACCCCTTTTCCCACCATAGAGGTTGAAATTACTGTAACAGGAAACAGATCTGACAAGACAAGTGGAACAAAATGATGGCCTGATTATACACAGAAGGGAGAGAAGACAAATGGATGGGAGGAGGAGGAGACTGACGTAACTGGGAGTCACAAGACAACATGAAACGTGACGCTGAACATAAAACTGCAAAAACACAGCTGAATTATGAACACCAACTCCTCTGCTGTTGCTGTAGCTGTGTGTGATTTAATGATGACATGCTGAATAAATGTCAGCAATGGCCACCTCCACGTATGACCTTTTCAACATTGTGTCAATTTTTGGTTGGTTCCCTTCATTAAGTGCGGGAGATAGAGGAGTGGAGGGAACTTGGCCATATCCTGACCAAGCCCAAACCCCATCTCTGCTTGGCATAAAAAAATGATTGAATGATGATTAATATTTTCCTGCTTCAGTGGGTCTGTTGTAGCCATTTTGTTGGCACCACGTTCAATCGATAAAAATGACAAGTAATCAGATTTATCCCTGAAAAATCAAGCTTTAAATCATTACAGCACTTAAGACCCAGCAGATATAAAAATGGTTTGAATGTAGGTAAAAACAGGTATGAAACCATTGGCTGCATACAAACTGAACTAAAGTGTACGCGGAGATCTCAAGAATGAATATTTGTTTTTAATGAGATGAAATCTGATCCGCGCCTCTGATGCTGACAGCCGAGGGATTGAAGCAAAGCATCCAGCAGAGATGAGGGTAAAACAGGTGACAGAAAATCCATCCCACGGTCATTAATGCTATCTTGGCCGCACCTGCACTGTGATTTCTGATTGCACTTGTGGAGAGAGCTGAAACTGATTTCAGCACGTGGAAAAGCATGTGCTTATCGGACCTCATCCACCATTTTTAATGAGCGCTCATTCTGGTTACAGCCGCTCTCCGAGGTTTGTGGCGCTGATTATAAGTCGCTTTGCATAAGAGCCTGGCTGAATGAGTCCCACGTGAATGTGAATCAGTGTCAGCGTTAAGTACGCAGAGATGAGAGCTGAAGCTGCTGAGGCAGCGGGACTCCTGAAATTCAACTGACATGCACTGAGCAGGAAATTCAGCAGTCTGTATAAAACATGGCAAGGTGGAGAACATCAGTCCTGTGAGAGCATCTCATGTTGTCTCCTGTTGGTAGTATTTGATCTAGACAGGAGAATGTAACTGTGGCTGGTGATTGTGCTTGTGTGTGTGTGTGTATTCTCTTAAAATAGTGATGCGTGGACGAAAGACTGTCACACTTGAGAATAGGTGCTCTGAGCTGAGTACACACATCACTTCGGCCTAAAATGAGGTGTGTGAAGTGGGTAGTTAAGCACTACAGTGAGTGTTTTAATCCCACATGTCTTGTCAACAATGCGGTCGTGGGAAGATGAGCATCAAAATTTGAAATTAAAAAAAAAGTTTGTAACGTAACACGCATGTAGAACACTAGACTGTTAATCACACTTGTTTTTGTAAAAAAATGATGTTTTTGCAGTCAAATTAGGTTTGATTCTCTCCATTCCAACGAATCTGCGGCCTACAGTGTCTGAACTAGTTGCTGTGGTAACCGAGGCAGACGTGTGAATGCAACAAGACGTAATCAGACATTACAATTGTAAACTGATTCCAAACTAGTCTGCAGTCAGTCCAAACACGGGTTACTGTGTTACATAATAGGGTTGTTCATTTTTAGATCAAAAGTGGATGTTGATCTTTGATTGACCCCTGTGATTCTTGTATGGATGGCAAACGGTCTAATCATTGTTCTCAGCTGGATACGATGGCGTCGACTGCTAAAAGGTTGAGCAGAAGGTAAGCGTTATTGAAGGTAGAAATCTTAAAAAGTGCTGCTTTATACAGCATAGCTTGTCAAAAGACAGGATCGGCTGCTGAAATATCATGTGGAACTCTGCAGAGCTGCACAAGCTGTTGGCGGTTTCAGATCTACCTGAAATCTGTGTGCACCCGCAGAGATAATAACGCCCCCCCCAACAGTGTAAAGGAGGCATCCCAAAGGGAGAACCTTGGCAGCATGTCAAAGCCCTGGTACCGTATGGAAAAACCTCCTAAAAGCACATGTCACACATTTCCTGGGTGTCAAGATCCCACCTACAGTATAGATGTGGATTATGACACCAAAAAGCATTCAAACAAGCCGGTCTCTGTATTTATAGGCTCACAGGGAGTACTGTTTACAGGAAGTGCTCCAGCTGTGAGGTTGAAAATGTGAAATATGACTTGTATTTGAGAGAAATCACAAAAAAAAAAAAACAAAGTATTATTTTCTTCTCTGTGCTGTTAGTTATGCAGACTTGTCGGGCTCAGTGTTCATCTGCGAGGATATTTACAACAACTCTGCCAATACTGTGAAATGCAAAATACAGCTTCGGCTTCCAGCTTAGAAATTTGATTACAGGCGTGAAGAAGGAGCAGAAATTGATTCACAAGTGCTGAATATCTAGGGAGCCAAAGCTGCTTTGACTGGACTGAGATGTGAATTTACAAAGGCTTAAATAACTTAATTTTCAGAATATTTCATGACCTCTTTTGGAACTTGCTCATGGTTAGTATGGTAATTTATGTTTTAAGCTTTATTTATTTCCATTTTTCTTTCTTTGCTGCAGCCATTAATACACGTTTTCACTGACACACTTTGTTTCATCTCCCTTTTTTTTAGACAGTGACGCCAGAACACGAGAAAGAGCAATGTTTTCATACACAATCCACAGAGAAAAACTGTGATTTACTTCTGAATCTTGCAGCAGGAATGTGTGAAAACCGAGGGTGTTGAGCAGAGAAGTGTCATTTTTCTTTTTTTTACACTAATCGTGTGTTTCTTTCACTCCGGCACTGGAGTTTAGTAATAAGAAAGCATCATTTGTAACACCTTCCAATAACGTGATTATATCTTTTTTAGGGTTTTAATGTTTAAAAAAAATGCGTTCCTCTATACAGATATTATTTAAAGGCGACACAATTTGTAAAATCTTGGAATTCGCTTTTACTAACCCAGCAACATCCCAATGCAGAGACGTGATTTATCCACATAAATCAGCTGTATAAGTCGATGCAGCAAGTGGCCAACTGATTCCTCTCATTCCAGGACCTTCCAGGAGTTGATAACTGGTATTTGAAGCTGCTCAGGTGAATCTAAAACAGCAAGAAAATCATACTTAAACCAGCCTTTTCCCAAGGTTTTTAAACCTTTTTGAAGTATCGTTGTTTTCGCTTTATTATTTGATGTTAATTGCGAAGACCAAAATAGCTCCTGAAGCTGCGTTTAAAGTGGTGCCTCACCCTGTCCTCACTCTAGCAGACTTCATTACCCTCATATCCATAACCTGAGTACCACTGTCTCTGAGACTTCACTGAATATCAGAAACATTATGCTCTGCAGCTCTTAAATCTCATTCAATCAGAAAAAATTATATTGCACTTGTGTCAGAACCCTACAGTTGGTTTGGTTTGGACGGATTCTGGGTCTCACAACAACCGAGGCTACATCAGGACTGGCAGCTGACATCTGTGAACGCGCTCATATCTTTATAGTGACACCCACCTGCCTCCTCATCGTAATTTTCAAGTGACCAGATGTGAGACTGCAGAGAGGAGCTGTTTTCTCAGGAACAAAAAAATCTGCCTGTTCCATCCATGAATGTTCTTCATTGTGGAATAATTGACCAAAACCATGCAACATTTAACACCAAGGCAGGTTGTATCATCTTTGGCACTGAAGCCAACAAAAGATTTTGGGAAGGAAATCCAAATGAATCTCTGACATCAAAGAAAAGTGAGGAAATCTGATTATTTTTCTCATTTATTCTTGGTATCCATGGTATCTGTATTTGATTCCTCCCACATACCAACATGTGCATCAGTCGCTTTTGGAGCCGGGTGTCTGTCCAATTTGCATTATGAACAAGTTTAGCTGACCCATTCAAGCAGCACAAAGCTGCCTTTTGAGGAGCGAGCGAGTAACACTAGCCCAGCTATCAGCAAAGCAAATCTCAGACTCTAATCTCGCTCTCACAAATAAAAACTCCAGCCATCCAAGTCCTCATTTTGCACAGCTTTAACCAGGACAGAGACAAAGAAAAGGAAAGGGCACAGACACCACTGACGGAACAGAATAATAGAGTCGCTGGCCCAGATGGAGTACGTGATTCATGAATGGATTAATGAAACATTTGTGTTCGTCACCACACGCGTGTATTCTGTTGCCAGCATTTGTGGTGTTTTTGCAAGAGAATATTGATGTTCTGCTGACGTGTAGCTACCGGAACCATCAAAATAAATATGCAAACTTGAGTAAAAACCTGCTACAACTTTGCATCATAGGAAACACAGACAGAGACTCTTCCTCAGTAGAATGACTGGACACTCGGCTTCCGCATCAATAACCACACAGCTGACTCGTGAGAGGTCACAGGAAGGCTGAGGTTAGAAGCAAGAGGCTTGTGTCAGCGAGCACAGAAATATCAGGATAGAAGCTCCATAAGTGCCGTCCTATGAAGCTCACATGCTGAAGGTCATTGGAGCTGCATGATTCAAGTTCCTGCAGAACATCACTGCTGACGTAAAGGTCACAGATGCAACATGAATACCACAAGAGTGTGTCTTTAGGAAACAGTTGAACCAACATGAAAACTAGCTTACTGACTATCAGTAAAAAGATGCATAAATATTTTGAACACATTAGCGACATTTAAACCTGAAACTTAGATTTAAAAGGCCAGTCTGCATCCCTCCACTTGTCTGCTGTGGTTAATAGTTTTAACCGGCACACAGTCGGCCTGGGTGTGCAGACGCCCCATGTGGCAGGGCGCCGAAGACGACGACAGGACTGAGAGGGGTGAGACAGGGTGTCGGAAGGGCAAACGCTTGCCCTCTTTCTCACAGGTTAGCAACAATGAGCAGAGATGGGAGGCAGCGGCAGATTGACTGCTGCTGGAAGTGGCTCAGACAGCACAGGAACGCACCAGTTTGCTCCAGTCCACACTCACCGACAGACTGCTGACGGTCCTCGCTCGCTATCTGACATGTTGCACGGTTTTACCTCAGCCTGTGCAATTAGGGCCAGTTAAAGACTGTCACTGAGTGAAACCTGTCAATAAATTTCAGTTCCTGCCTGACTGTAATTTAAAGAAAAACTGGAAGAGAAACTAAATGTTTCACCTTGGCTCTACAAAAGAAACCTCAAAGCCATGACTACCATGTGGGAGCATTTTTAGATTTTCCAGCTAATTTGAAGCATCAGATTGAAACATAGTACAGTAGTGCAGTACAGTATGAGCCTGTCTCTATTATTTCTGTTTTTCAAAGCTGCCACTTAATGTCACTCAGTGTGATAAACGACATTGCTTTTTTAAAAAAATGCATCTAGCAGACAAGCATGACAAATAATTAAATCAGAAGACATCTTTTTTTCTATTTGATATTTCATAAGCAGCACACTGAGACCTGGGAGTGTGAAATGTTGTCCATTATCTAAATCTCATCCGACTGCTGTTATATTTTACTCATTTCCAATGCTCTAATGCCTGATGATGTCACCTGGGTAATGTAAGTGGAAATTCAAAAGAGATGCATCATAAATAAGAGGCTGTTTCAAGCCCGACTAGTTAGGGGATCGTTTTCTGCCTTTAGGGAATGTTACAAAATAATGCATGGCAACACTCAGATGTTTGGAAAAGAGAGCCTGTCTACTGTGATGACGTTTAATTTAGATTTGGAAAGTCACCTTTAAGGAGATGAATGAATGGTGACGTGGCCGATGAGATTCTTCCGTTGTCACTGACGAAGTTAAAGCTCAGGTCAGAGCAAAGGCAAAACAACAGCGACACAAAAAACACCTTTGCATGACTGAGCAAAAATGAGCCTTTTCTTTTCTTTTTAGTTGAACCCTAATTTTTGTGTCTTTGTCCCTGCACATGCAGTCGGGCTCCTCCAGCATGGCACATCGCTGCGCTCCTCTGGGCCACGTCCTGACAGCTTGGTCTGAAACATGCACACTAGCAGCCTGCTGCAGGTGGTTTTGTAGGGCTCTGGCAGCTCCCTCTAGTACTGCTGCTGGGCTGACGTGCTTTTCTGATGCTGCCTGGATTTCCCTCTGTAATGGCTGGCCTCACGGCGAACACAGTAAACTACACCATACAAGCTGGTACTTTATCTAACTAATGAGTTAACTAACCCAAATACCAAATTTAAACAATTCTGAGTTGAGTTTGCATGCAATGAGGGGTCCTACTTAAGACATCCTTTAGGAGGATTGTGAGTCTGGGCAGCCTGTGTTTTGTGAAAATATGAAGCAATAAATCAATGCTCAGACACTCTAAAGCTTGTGCATAACATGAGGTACCTGACAGTGAAATCAATACAGAGCAAGCAGGCAGATGTCTGTGTTCACTTTGAAGGCTACAGGGGGCGGGCACACCGCTTGCAATTACTTTGATGCTGGCAGCTTTAAAAAGCATGTATTTACCTTCCACAGCTATGACGGAGGCTAATTACAGAAAGATGCCTCCAGAACTTCTTTGACATGGTGAGCGTCTGCTACAGGCCCGACCCCGCAGGGAGAGCAGACACGTGTGCTGGGATTTGCCACCGGTGGTGTCCGTGGGAAGAAGTTGATATTTTGGGACATTTCACATAAATCGGATTAAGACTTAAGTGGCATGTTTACAGGGTATTTTATGGCTTCTGTTTGAATGAAGGTAACCAATTTTCTGTTCCTGTAAAATGCATTGCTGAATGGAGGCTCTTACGTCAATGTAAATATGTGACAACATGATTACCTCTGCCAGTGGAAGCGGTATTGTGACAGCCAGCATGTGCCTGTAACCTTGGACCTTCCAAAGATCAAAGCAAGGGGCTTTGAGTAGAAAGTAACCTATTACTATCATGCACAAGGATTTTTTGGGTGTAAGGCACAATATGTGGGGAAATGAGCTGCCTGTGGAGGTCTGCGCTCTCCAAGTGCTTTTCTAGTTGCAGATGTAGTGGGATGGTGCAGACGAGCATGTCATAGATCCTGTCAATAAAGAAAATGCTTTTGGCGTGTCGCTGACCTAAATTACATTTGTGACAGTGCATGCTCCGTACATGTGCACAAATTGGAAAGAAACAAAAGAATAATCACAGGAATATTTCATAGCTACAACAGGAACTGGTGAAAGCAGCTCTTAAGTTCCCTTTGTTTACGTACGTGGGAGTGACAGACACGCTGCAAGATACTCAAATTGCAGTGCTTCAGATCTCTGTCCCCATAGCTTTTCCACTTAATTACTGGAGAAGATTAAAATTAGAAGTGTGTGTGTGTGTGTGTGTGTGTGTGTGTGTGTGTGTGTGTGTGTGAGAGAGCTGACAACTGGGCCTGTGGGCAGCATATGTGGAGTACTCATCTGCTCTGCTACTACCATTTATGATTTACTACATCACACACCTTTTTGTCCCAATCACTGACAGTGATGACACACGCGGGGAGTCGGAGCGTGAGGTTAGCCAGGTGAGAGGACAGGAGCCCCTCCGGTGCGCGGCGGTGCGAGTAACACCTCTTGACGTTGCTGCTGGAAGAACGGACATCTTCGGGGAGATGCGATGAAGTCCAGAGGGGTTCGTCTGTTTTCTTACGTGCTAAACAAAATGCCAACATGGCTGGCTGAGGTCGTGTTCCTGCAATTTGCTGTGGGGAATTTTAAAGAGCTGTGCTTCATACCTAAAAATGATACTCACATTGCCACAGGGTCCAATGTAAATGAAGTTATGCCTGATGGAAGCGCACAGTGGAGAGTCGCTCATTGTGATAATGAACTGTATAATTAAAAAGGTCCTCATGCTCTAGTTGCAGTGAATCATGGCTCTGCACACGCAGAAGCTACCACAGTCCCAAAAAAGTTTATTTTTGGATCATCATAAGACCTGATTATGCATTAACTGTGTATGCAAATGTGTTTTGTTGAGGGCAGCATATTCTACTGACAAGGCACACGCACATACACTTCCTTTATGGTTTTTGCCTCGTTTCCTTGCTCTTAAAAAAGATATTCTTCTTTTAAGTGTGCAGCAGCATCCTCATTATCTTAAATACTGGTAAAAAATTCAAGCCTTTTTTGACCTTTTTTCATCTAAACTCATCAGATAAATTGTTCAGTAACTCTAAAGTTTCTTCATGCTTGTGTATTGACCCTGTCCTATTATTTTGGAATCTGTTATTTCACTGGAAGACAACAAGGGCAAAGTTGCACAGGGAAATATAACAGCAATTCATACGCCCGGCTCCAACTTTTTCTGTGTGTTTTATTTCACATTTTGTGTATTTGAACGACACACCTTGTAAGGACAAGGCACCAGACATCCCACATGTCAAACCTGCATGTGTCTCCAGAGGACAGTCATCGTCCTGTTAGCAAGGAGACAGCTGTCATCCAGACTCTGAATAAAATATTTTGCTCCGAGCAGAATGTGAGTAAAGTCTTTTTTTTTCTTTGCTTTGGCACCGTCAAATGCAGATGCAGAGTCCTCGCACTCGCACGACAGCCATGTGACTTTAGAGCAAGGTATGTTTGTTCTTCACAGCACACAAATGTAGATTTTGCTGCCCTTTTCATCAGGATTTGTGTGGAAACCTGTGTGAGGAAATAATATTGTTAGAATTAACCATATGGAGTATGATACTGTTTTTATTTACAACGTGATGACTTTTTTTTCTCCACTTGGACAGTTGTTTGTTGGACAATAGCCACAAAGGTTTCAGTTGCAACGGGCCGATCTTTCACGATATATAAAAGCATTTCATTACAAAACAATGCAACATAGTAGCACGTCCATCCGATGAAGATGTGCCATTGAATTCGAGGTAGAAAAACGTGACCACTGATGGTTGATTTGAAACACGTGACCAGAGAGTTCAGCTCGGAGTGCAGACAGGTAGGAAGCGATCACATCCTGGTTTCAGGGGAGACAAAGGTCGAACACTGGTGGAGCATGTCTGAAGAAATCCTTGAAAGTGCATTTTCACACGGCTGAGTGTCATTTTCAGGTTGTCTGACTGACAGAGCCTTGACTCTGAGAGAGACTCCATTATCTCAACATCACACCTTTGAAGTGACACTACAGAGTCCACAAGTAGCTGTAGAAAACCAGGTCAGCTCGTAGAAAAACGTCATGAAATCAATGAAGATGGAGTTAAAAAACAGTTTCCACGCAATGCTGGACTCGATATGGTGAGCTCATGTATAGTGTGTGATGAAACGCTTGGCAGAAATGTGAAAAATCTGGCATGTTTCACAAATATAGAAACAGGCTTCTATGTAGCGTGCCTTTTTTTTTTTTAGGCTAAAACACTTCCATGAATGGAAACGGCATTTTAACAATTTTCCGTCTGCCTCCGTTCCCTTCGCATTTTGTACTCATTTTGTAAACATTTGTGAAATATTTAAGGTGTTCCCATTTAATTCCGTGAGAGGAGCGACTGCCACCAGTGAAATTGTTTATCGAAAGTGTTTATCTGTGTTTCAAATGGATCTGGGATCTGCTCAGATGAGACACTGTGCGATAAAACATCTTTTAATTAATTTACTTATATACAGACAGAGTTTTGCTGCAAGTTTTTTTTTTTATAAAAACGTCCTGTGGGGGTTTGCTTGTGTTTACTTTTTTTACTCCATTATCCCACCATCAATCCAGAGCCAAGGCGGAACAGACAGAACAAAATGTTGACTTTACGTGTCGGTTTGAATAGCCCATCAAATTTACTCCATGATTTATTCCTAAAAATAGAATGACTGAGTCACACACACCAGAGTGATTTCGCTGTCTCTGGATTTGCAGATGCGCAATTGAGCCGACCAATGAGGACTCCCATTCTGTCAGTTTTTGTCTCGTCTAAGGTTCTGTGTGCGGCCATTCAGCACCAAGCACTCAAACACAGGGTATCCTCCAACTCGGGGTCTGCAATATCCCGGTTTAAACCTTGAGGGCTTCGTGGACGCCCACAGCAGATAGCCGGCGGTTGATGTTACGATAGCGGCAACGTAGAAGGTCACGATAAGTGGATCGCAGGTCCCGATTGAAGAAGGCATAGATGAAGGGGTTCATCAAGGAGTTAGCATAGCCTAGCCACAACAGCGTGCGCTCCAGCCAGAAGGGCACGCAGCTACACTCCACCCCACAGATGAATGGCCGGGCGGTGGTCAGGATGAAGAACGGCAGCCAGCAGAAGCCAAAGACACCCACGATCACCCCCAGTGTCGTTGCTGCTTTCTGCTCCCGCTTAAAGATGGAGATGTTCCTGCGTTCACGGTTCAGGAGGCGGGACAGCGCAGCACACTCCTCTGCCACACCAGCAGGCTTGAGGCCCTGCATTCGCAACGCCTCATTGGCCTCCGTTTCTAAGCGCTCACGGCGGGAAAAGTCGATGAAGCGATGCTTGGCGCCGCTTTTGCGGGCTGCCCTGAAAATCTTGTAGTACATGACCAGCATGACCAGCATAGGAATGTAGAAGGCTACCGCTGTGGAGTAGATGGTGTAGCCAAAATCTTGGCTTATGAGGCACACACCAGCTTTGTGGATGTTTTTGGCCCAGCCGCAGAAAGGCGGCAAGGTGATCGAGGCTGACACCAACCACACCCCCACGATCATCTTCGCCATCAGCTGACCGTTTTGCCGTGCTGGGTAGGTGAGGGGTCGTGTGATGCCCAGATATCTGTGGAGAAAAAAAAAAACATCAGGATGAACTTCTAGGCTGGCGTACAACTGCGTTTAAAACTGATTTAACAAAGAAAAAGTTATGACAAATGTTATTATCCCTTTCCTTACTGCTTGAAAAATCAAATGCATGTTGTCTTCTTTCGATGGCAATGACCAGTTTCACAGAAAGGTCGTATACTGCGTCTCTACTTTTGCTTTGGAAAAGTTGGCATGTACTGTACACGTGTAGGTATAAAGCAAACAGGCAGCTCAATGATATCAAACACCATCTGGAGGAGTCCAAAACAATTAACATAAAACGAGTTGCAAAACAGCTCCAATTTGTATAGAAAACTGGGAAACTAGCCATGAAATGATAAATCTGTGTCTACATCTCTGTTCTGGTTTAACGCCCAGACGCATGAGCATCAAATGCGTCATTGATAAAAGATGAAACTTTTACTCTTTTTTTTCCGCTCCCAGCTGTATTTCGGATTTTCACTCCATCTCAATGAAAAGGCAGCATTTGCCATTTCAAGGCAACTCTCTTCGTCCATCAGTGATGCCATAAGCGCCCTGGTCCTCAGACTCAGTCAGCCTGAGTGGAATCCACTTTATCAGCAGCTTAGATGGTGGGCTTAAATGAGCCAAAGCACAACTACAGCACAGGCATTTTTTAAGGCTTTTACAAACTTTGCAAAGTACAGTGGCATTAATCCAGGGCAGCTTTTTCACGACAGGCACTGATGCAACAACTGAAAACAAAAAATATTTTTGTCAGCAACCCCATTGTGACGTTATTGCGCTCCTTCTATCAGTGGACCTGGGTGAAACCAAATATACGTGCCTCATTTGTGTTGTCATGTTTCAGCACTGTTTTGGCCAATTTCAGGCATTATCGCGTGTAAGTACTCTATTTTAGGCCCTTTCTCAGCGTCCTTTGGCCCAGGTTGCTTACAGTTGTGGGAGGTTACGTAACAATGGGATGTTAGTTTTTGTTCATCTACTGATCCCCCAAGGCAACTCTCTTACTGGCAGTACTTAAGCTTTACAAGAGCAGGGGGAAACATCCAGGCAAGCGATGTCCAAAAGATACAAGACAGACGCTGAGATGGGTACACCACAGGCTGTGGGAATTCTTTAGAATAAATAATGGAAACACAGTAAAGCAGCGGTGCACTCCGAATGCATTATTTAAGCATTACAAAGGTGGCTGCGTTGCTTATTTGTGAGGATGATGTGTCTGACTCATCCAGAAATAAATAGCACTTACTCTATAGCAGGTCCATAGCTTTTTTTCCCCCTTCTGAAAATCCATCAGTATAGAAATCCAAAGTATAGTATCCAAAGTATAGAAATATAAACACATTCAGTACTTAAAGTACTTTCACTGAGGAGCAGCTGTGAGTTGCTGTGAGATGTCTATTCACTGTAAGCACACTTTGACATAGAGGGATTAAACATAATGAGCCATAACTCCATACATTAAACATGTGAGTTATGAGAAAATCCAGCTAATGGTAATAATGCACAGCAAAAATAGCAGACACGAAATCAGGTTTAAGTCCAAGATTTTATGTAACAAAAATTTGTATGTACCTATGAAGAAAACAAACTACTTTGTCACAATAATGTAACCCTGAACATGAATCTGGTTCTGCAATTATCTTTCCTCCACGTCCTCCTCTGTACTTCTGAGTGATTCTAATTGGAAGCAGCTGCTGATCTCTGGTTAAACGGAGCTCACTTGATCCACCTGTTTAGACACAAACACTCCAACAAGGAAGTCATAAGAGCTCGGTGATGATCTACATTTTGATTTAAAGTGTTTTAAGATTTTAAAGCCGTTTCAGATCCCAGAAGGGCCAAGTGTTTGTTTACTCCTAGATAATCAGGAGGAAAACACGCATTTTCACCTCCTGGTTGTGGAAAAATTGTTCAGACTGACTGCTGATCCTGAACAAATGCAAAAATACTATAAAATTGTTTTAAATACGCAACAATGGTTTATAAATTCCCTGTGAAGCATGATTCTTTTTTGCAGTGCAACTTCAAATATGTGTTATGTGCCTCCATATCCTTATCCCTTATCAAAAACAGCTGAAGCAGTTAATTGTGTGAATATTCGGCCACTACGGTGACACACAAGGTGATAGTGAAGTTATCGCTCGTCTCTGGAGGATTTGGTGCAGATACTCACAGCAGCAGCAGTCATTTGGAACTGGGCAGCCATAGACAAATATTGAACCTAAACTAATGGAAAGTTCCATTACCTCTGCGGGGCTGCCAGGTAGGGCACAATCAGGTAAAGTATTTTCTGTTTTGAAACACTAACTGGCTCTGCGGCAAGCTCCAGTCATCTCCAAAAGCACCTCTCAAGCCCTTTATATCTGAGAAAGGATGCACAGTGAAATATTTACCATGCTGAAATAGCTTTGGGCAGAAGAGTGGTACATTTAGAACAGGTTCAAAGTCACAGACAAGTCTACGGATCTGTCAATTTAGTTTTTGCTGAAAAACTTTGCCGAGCAGCCAGTCTAAATTTCTTGTCCTTCTGCACTTGACGGCAGTCTATAAACAGTTTCCTGTTTAAGATAATAAGGCCTTTTTGTTACATGTGCAAGCGACAATTGTCTCCTCCAGAACTGTGCAGCCATGAGCATTTCCAGAGGCAAAAGTGTAGGTTCCAGAAAGCAAGGAGTTCCGTAATTGTCCAGGATGAGGAAACAGCCTAGATCCTCCAGGAGGGCCCCAGCCATCTCTCTGTTAGGGGAACTCACATAGCATAAATCCTGCGTGACCTGTTCCTCTCAGAACAGTATCATACAACACCAGCTCGGCTGTAATTTTCCTTCTCGGTGAGGAAGTGGTTTCCTCTGTTTTTTTTGTATGCAGACCTGCTTAAAGTTAAAGTTTGTGGTGAATGAGGAAAAAGCTTCAGTGGGCTTGTTGTGTTCTTGAATCTCATTTTGACTCTTACATAAATCAAACTGAGTCATCCCTGCATAGACGTACTTCTTCCCTCACATTTCTTCTTATACCTTCACAACTGCCAGCTTAGGTCAGACTGATGTCAAACACCCTGCGAATAACTGTCCGCGCTAAGGAAAAGACATGGATGTTTCCAAAAACGATGGAGGAAAGGCTTAGAGGGATGTTTGTAAATCACAATTATGGCCAGCAAGCAACTAACCAGCGTTTGTATAGTTTGTGAGTCACAGATTTGCTTGAGTGAGCGTCATACAACATTAAATAATTTATTTTTCAGCATGTTTCCAGTGATCTCATGGCGGTCACTGCTAGCTTTTAAAACGTTTAGCTTCTTTACAATGATGGACAGTCCATGTTTTACACAGGTAGATCTGTGGCTGAGCTGTGTTCATCTGACCAGTGTGGTATGAGTGAGGGCTAATGTTTGCACAGCTATTTGCAGGATGTGCAGTTTATTTTAGGAAAAAAACACATACACTTCAAAATTCCATCACACTCATTATTTAACGCCGCTCCCTTTCAGCTCCCACGCCAGAGTCAGCATCCCCACAGACTCTTGGAAATCTCAACCTTCTCACTCTCTCATGATAACAGCAGCCATGAGAGAACCTCTTTGAGCTCTCACATCCCTTCTGTACATCTCTGTACATTATCCTCTGGTCTGTGTATCCATTATAAAGCTCCTTGGATCTATTTAAAGAAAGATGGCGAGTGTTGTATCCTAGAGAACGTTTTTGGACTTCTTGTCCTTCATATATCCTCATATATGTCGTTTGTTTTAGAATTCACCAGAACATGCATTGGAATTGTGGGGATCTGTATCTGTCAGATCAACATGGTCAATTAGCATTTCAGCAGTTGATCAGTGAGTCCAACCTGAGAAGTTTCCTTTGGAACACTTGGACTGTTGATCCTTATTACCCTCCAGTTCAGGGTTAATTGATAGCAAAGATCAGCCCGACTGGCTGTTACACTTTGATGAATGAGGGAAAAACACGAGGGATAAACAGGAGAAAACAAATGGTAGACATGAAACAAGCTCAAATTTTTTCATTTACAAAATATAATTTTCCTTCTATGCAATGGAGAATTTTTTCTACACGGCATGTTTCTATGTGTCGATGTTAAAGAGCGGCTGATTGTAAGCTATAGTTTCTCCGGCTGATTACCATCTGCTTTTTATGCACGTAGCCTTTTTTTCCTGTCAGTCCTTCAAAAGGTTTCATTATCATGAATGATTTGTGTTGTAGCTTCCAAGTCTCTACAGGCTGCTGTTTGCCCAACTATTAAACATGCCCCTGCAAAAACACATCCTCATTTGCATGTCCTATGACATGTTTGAGAGCCTTTACTGCACATGGTCGCGCATTTGCTGTGGTCAGCATCCCACTAACAGCCCGACTATTTTAGCGCCATGCCAAAACTCGCTGTCAGATTTTAATGAGTTGTGCTGATCCTCACTTCATCATTACACAAGTCTGTTAGGGAGGCAAAGAAGTCCCGGCAAGTCCATCATCCTCTCTTTCCTGTCATGTCGATGCGAGAGCACGAGTGTGAAGAGCCCCTCCATGCATCTTTGTCACCTTCCCTTTGGATCTGTCACCAGCCTCCCTCACACTCCTTCTGAGACCACCTCCAAAAAATTGAATAAGCTTCAAGGAGGTCTGAGATGCGTGGGAGGAATACTCCCGTTCTGCTTCTGACCTTTTAGAAAAAAAAAAAAAGTTTGAAAAATTTTGTTGCCAAGGATACCACCAGCAGCTCCTCTGTTCAGTCGAATCACTTTCTTCCAATTTGGCGTCTCACCAGTGGTTCGTATATCTGAAGGAACGGGATGGACCATTATATGCCATCATGTTGTGGCTCAGCAAATGTGACAGGACAGCAGAGGAGGAGATATATCGCATTTGGTCTTCAAAACTAGAGTCTGTGTGCAACATGCAGGAGAACACAGAGGCTTTACTGATCTTTTATTCTGAGGAAGTGAAAATATCAACAATATTTCACACAAAATGAACTGTAAAGCTGATTTGCCTGCACATACTTGAATTTTTATACATACATTCTGTGTAGATATCTGTTCATTAAAAGTGGAATCTCACCTCGCTTTTTTTTTTTTATTTTAAATTCTCTGAAGGGTCCATAAAGTCATGAGAAGCATTTCTCCCACATTTCAGTGTCAAAAGACAAATATGATATTCTGCCTTGTTACATGAGAATGGTTTTGGAAATACATAATTCAATTTGCATCAGCAAAAACAAACGAGCAGAATCCTAAAATATGAATACTTGGGGATAGAGCTTTGTGGTTTTATATTATTTATCAACGTTAGCCAACAATATTAGGAAGAAAAAGCCTAAAATAAAAAGTATTTTTCAGAAAACCTGGTCCTCCATATACATCTTTTATTTGTTGACTCCCTGAATGCAAGACTTCCTTAACCAGCATTAGCTGTCCATTCAAATAATTGAGAACCAAACAAGTAAGAATTATTTAAATATTTTAATGCCATCTTAAATGTTCGTTTATCCTGGGTTTAATATAAATGAGTACAAATAAAAACATGATGTGATGTGTCCTCATCTAAGCTCACAGATGAGCATATTGCCTGACGATGTGACCATCTGTCACTCGTGCAGCATCATTTGAAAGACATTAGCTAAACTACTGCTGTAGGTGAATAAATACAGCTGTAAAAACAAGGTAATGATACTGATAATGCTAATCTGGTGGAATAAAGGTCACTGTTGCAGTTCCAAAGCAGTGTGCATAATCAAGGGGAAACAAGAGCCCAAATAAACAGTGCAGCAAGCTTCATCTGGGCAAAAGCATCATTTTCAGCAGTCCACAATAGTGGACACGGCATTAAAAATGCGTTTTTAATCACAAAATCATTAATCTTGTAAGATTTCAGGGGGTATTTATGTGAGAAAATCCCCCATCTGTGCCTGTCAGATCATTTCCCTCACAGCCGCATGCGCTACGACAGCTTTATTTGAGCTGCAGAAAAGTCCTTTACAGCGAGGCGCCTCAAATTAGGAGAAAAGCACAGACGCTTCTCAACCTTGCTGTGACACGGAGTAAATATAGTGCACGCTCTCCCATTTCACTGGGTCTACTTCCGTGCACACATCCGCACAGACACTCCCACACACTTCACACTGCTGCACCTCTCTGGGCTAGGAAGCTAATATTTTTTTAGGCTGTCTAACTCTGGGGATAGCAAGTTTTTTTCTTGATTATATTATATTGTTTCAGTAACTGTTTAGGAAATCATATTAATATCCATCTTGATTATTTAATATTCTTTTTATGTGTAGATGAGTGAGGATAGCTATATAAAGTTTTTTTTTTTTTTTTTTAATCACTATTATTTCAGAGTTGGTAAAGGAACTTTTCAGCATCCACATGACTTACTACTAATTTTCAGAATTAACTAAAATAACAATTGTAAGTAATAACTTATTGACTGATTAATGAATCAGTCGTTTATCTAACAGGAGTCACTGGAGATACTGGAGCCTCTTTCAAGAGGCTGTAGTGACTGTTTAAATTCAATTTTCTTTGGTAAAGCACTCCAACGTTTAAGACAGGACTGTACTCACAGGCATTTTAACGCATGCAAGAATGACTGCAGCGCCGTGACCCAGTTCTGGTGGTCAGTTCTGAGGTCTTGCCTAAGGGAAGTCTGCTTAATTTTTCTCATCACAAACTCCATTTACTGCCAGGAGTTTTAAAAAAAATTGCAGTGACCTGCCGCCATGAAGATGTAAAATTTGCTAACTGGTTCTTCACTTGATTTTATTCCAAGAATCTCATAGTATAACTTCTTATTGTGCAACAACGAAGCAAGAGTTTCCATCTAATTGACATCCCAGTGTTGCTACATACAGTATAACCTTTGCCCAACATGAAAACAAGCAGTATTACATGTCACACACGTTTTCTGCAAATTGTAAAAACATGCAAAAATGAAATTCTGTGCAATTGCATTCCAAATCACATTTTATGCACTGTATCATCAGATCTTGATTAGCAATGCAGGACAAGACGTTAATATCAATCGCGGTTATCAAGTAAATCAGTAAACAGTCCGTTTTCAAATACAGAGCACACCAGACTTGATCCACCTTTTGGAGCTGCTCAGTTTAAGTGATTGTAACACATGTCCTCCAGAAGCTGTGTGCATTTTGGCAAATAATGCGCTGATACTTGAATTCAGTTCAGTATTGATATGCCAAAATTAAGAAAGCAAAGAGAGTGAAGAAGTAAAGCTGTCCCTTATTTCTGCTCCAACTTGTTGCTCAATCATATAAAAGCAAACACTAAATCTTGAGATATAAAATATTCAAGACATATTATCAACAATTCACAGGATGATGGATTTGATTATGCATCTCTCTCAGCTGCTTCATTAGAAGAAAAAAAAAACAATTATGCTCAGTGTTTGGTAAATGCTGGGTGGCCCTTTATTTAACGTGAATAATGAATAATGAAGCGCGCCTTCTTCTACCACACACAAAGCATGATTCATGCCACACTACTGTCACTCAGCTCTCTGCTGTTTTCTCCTCACTGCCCCTGGAGATTGCTGGCAAAATAGACTGACAGGCAGGGACAAACAAAATAAACCTCATAACTGAGCTCTGACCATCACTCTGTTTCAAAATGTACAGGAAACGTGACATATAATGCAGCATTTCAGGAATTTCCATTAAACAATGTTTAACTCCAACTCAATTAAGTTAAGCACTTTAGTATAGTCGTTATAAACCCATCAGAAGGTGCATAAAAACCATTAGAAACAGTTCAAAATAGCTTTAACTCATGCTTTAACCTTCCTGAAAGCATTTTGATCTGTCGATACTACGCTCTACAATTCAAACATGGAGCTGCTGCTCACAGAGATTTCACTGACTACATTAATCTGATTTAAGTGGCTCTCTGCAGGGGCAGCCAGTAAATCAGCCAAATAAATCAAACTGCAGGGCATGTGTCAGTGAAAAATGAATCTTGGTGCTGTTTAAACACAAATGGCCATCTCGCTACTTGTTAAAGCAAGGACGCAGAGCTTGTGTCATTGCAGACTGAATTGACACCACTGGAACAGTGTAGGTACAGCATTGAACCATGTGCTACAGCCTGACATGAACTTCCTCATAATGCAGCGCAGGCTAAAACATCATGAGAGCTGTGTGTTTTCATTCACACATTTCAGTTTCATTTCCCACTGTTGCAGAATAAATACGGGCCAAAAGAGTCCAAAAATACATGGCAAAAAAAACCCACAGTTGCCAATTTTCGTAGGGAAATTACACATTCAAAGGACAGGGGTAAAGTTGAAAAGAAAATTTGTATGCATGAACACCCTACACCTCTGCTGTAGCTTTCTGTCAATCGTCACCATAGTAACATCAAAGTAAGTTATATAGAGCTGACCCTGATTAGCAGAAAGCACTGGTTAACACAAGATGGTTGGATGGGATTTGCATTAAAAAAAAAAAAATAATTTTAGTAAAACCTATTTAAAAAGAACATCAAAGATCTATGACCCAAAATACAAATCTCCATTTGGATATTTTACCTATAAATGAACATCTGGTACATTAAACCTCCAATACTACAAATGTCTGGTTATTACTGCCAGAGAGAGCTCATATATTTCAGATTAAAGCAGGGTGAAAGAATAATCATGAGATGAATGATAAACCGTCACATTAAATTTGTTCTTTGATTTTCTGAGTCATTCCCCCACACACGACTGTTTGATCAAGAAACCAGACAATTTGTGTTTCACCTCATGTGCTACTGCATTAGAAGTCAAACAGGGTGGAAACAAAGCTGTGGCTGATAACGGAAGCAACATTTATCAGTGATTAACTTTCCTTACCCCAGCATTTTTATTTCATGGTGCAGTTTTGCTTGAGCAATGAAGTAGCTGAAATGTAGGCTCCCTGTAACTTCACAGGTACCTCTTTTGGATACTAAAACCCCTTAAAGGTAGAACACTGCAAACCAGCTGAATCACAGGATTGAACAAATTACTGTAAAATCCTGTTTAGTACGGAAACACACTTTCCGCCTTTCTTTACGAGCATGAACAGCCTTTGATGTGATCAGATTGGCCTTTCAGGAAGATGCCCAACCCTCTGCACTCCAGTGAGGTGGCCGGGAAATTAGAAAGTGAACAGTGCCCGTGGAAAAGGGGCTCAGGCGTCACATCAAATTACCCTAGGCTGCATCACCCAAGTCAAGTCACCTGTGTCTGCTGTGGCAGGTCAATGTCCCCCCAGCTGGAACTGCCTCTCTTGGGACGATAAGAAAAAACATAATCAGGAGGATGGGCCAATATGGGGGCTGCGTGTGAAATCAGTGACATACCAGCAGGCAGCAGTGATGTAAAAGCTGTAGCTAATCCCGCTGCCATCTCAGGGCGGGAGCTACAGCGTGATTTCCGGCCTCAAATCCCCTGCAGAAGCTTAAAGGTTTGATCACACCTACGCTGTGTTCCGCAGAACTTTTGAAGGAAAGTTTACTCGGTTTTCGTGTTACATGATGTGCTTCTTGACCTACATCCAACATATCTGCACAAGTTCTCAGATATTCAAACCAGGTTATTTTTGATCTGCTGCAGCTTTAGCTCTGTCTGTCGCTCCACAAACCCTCCTCTGTTCCTTTAACACTGTCTTTTTTTATTTTTTATAGATGTCTGAGAAGAACTAGAAAAAAGGACAACCCTCTCTTCCCACAGTTGTGAATAAATCATTCATATTTAACGTTTGAATTATTTAACATACAGCACATTACTCTCACCGATGGTAAAAAAAAAAAAAAAAACAACTAAAAGCGATCCTCACTTTTAGGGAAGTTCTGCATGCTGGGATATCCTGTGGAAAAGCAGAAATTACGGTACAATCGATGGGACAGACATACACAAACAGCTCTGATTCTTAGACGACGCTCTTAGGTTTCGACTGGGTCGAGGTGTCGGCGTGTCAAAGGTTCAGTTCGCTGCATTTAAGCTTCACTTACGGTGGACTGAGGTGATGAATGGGTAGTAATCCATAAGCAATGCTTCACAGCTATAAATCAGCATTTGCACATATGGCGCAAAATCAATACTACATAACAGGATTCTGCAGTCAGATTCGTGTGGTCCACACGACATGACCTTTTTCTTCCTCTTCTAAATCTGTGAAAAATGACTAAAAGCCAACGTTTATCTGAGACATTCCTTCTATAGGAGCTGATTCTGTGTTGAGTTTGAAAAGCGTATGTGTATTTTTAACATGTATTTAGGAAGTCACTTTTTATATGTACATGTACTTGTTGTATGCACAGCCGGTTACATCTTATATAAGCATGTGTCAATTTAAGAATTTAGAATGATGAATGTGAGAAAAAAGAGACTTCCTGTTCATTTTTGGATGGCTTTATCCATGTTTGGTGTATCTTTTTAAATATTTAAAATGCCTCTTGGCAAACTGTTTAAACTGCACAACTATTGCACAACATTGAGGGAGGTCTTAGAATTAAACAAGACTGGATTGATGCACCCCCACCTCCCTAACCATGGATGGATGGATGCAAAGCACCTAAATACATTTTAATTACAGGACAACATTCAACAACAGTTTTAAAAATCTACTTTTCCAGGAAACAAAAATCATTTTATTAATAGTTTGTGTCAAGTTATCATCAATCATAATATAATATAATCTGTTTGTATTGAGTGCAGTGACACTACAGTACAAATCTGAACAACCATTCATTTAACAGCTGCACTTCATGATTTATTTTCAGCTATTGTCAATGTGAAAAACAGCATCTTTGGCAAAGAGGAACTTTATTCATAAATTTCTGTATAGCTTTTTTCAGGTGAAACAGACATGTAGATTCTATTTAATCCCTGGCACTGTGCGTGGAAGAAATTTAATATTTATTATTTAAGTTTCAACTGTGCAGCTTGTTTTAACCACAGAAGCTTAAAAAAACACCCACATGGTTTAAAGGGAGACTTCCTGGACACATGCTAAAGTGGATGGAAAATGTCAGAGAAGTTGTACTCCAGCAGGATGCCAGCATCATCTGTCACATCCTGTCATCTCATGACAAGAGCAAGAATTCACTGGCCCCATATACAGTGGGTGGTCGCAGCACACACACACACATATGGGCATAGACTGTAGCTGTTCCCTCTCTAAACCATGGAGCTCTGGGACATCAATGTCCCCATGTGCAGCAGAACCCCTGGTTGTTGTCAACATCCATGAGCAAAGCTGCACTCAGCCTTACCTTCTCAATTCATTTGTGCATGGGAATCCTAAATTACAGCATCCTGCTGCCGCTATTCAAGTGTCTAATTGGCAATTTGTGAGTCTGTTGAATCAGTCTTATGACTCATATGTCAAATATTCTCTGTATTATTCAATTACAACAAGCCTGGCTCGTAAAATCAATGCAAAACAGATAAGGGCAGCCTGTTTGCAAAGTGAAATGCCCGCAGCTTAAAGGTCCATTCACTGATGGGTCCACTTCCCCTCCCACACCATAACCTCCCCTAACCTACAGATATTTTCCTGTCAATGGTACCAAAAAAAAAAAAAGACAGGCTACATCAGTGTCATCATCACACCACGTTTTCTTGTCTTACCGTTTGGTTTCTTTGTGTCATCCACGTGGACGGGTGTCACTGTTTGCACACACTAACATGTTTAACTGGCAAAGTGGTGTGCACGGAATTTAAAATCCATCAAACATAGTCGATTTTTCCACCCCCCTTTCCTGGGAATGTGTATCATTGTTATTTACTCCACACAGACAATCATGATTGTGTCATTTACTTAAAGCCAAAGTTAAAAAGGCATTATAGAGTGTTACAGTGGCTTTTAATTTAATTCAATTTAACGTTCACTGCTCTTTCATTTTGGTTGACGCCTCATTCAATTTTCCAACCTGCTGTCTAAATGAGGTGTTTACATTATCTTCTGTTTTGCCTTTTATCCACTTTCAGCCCATTTTAAAATTATGCTGTAAACACTGTTAATGACCCTTGCACACGGGCTTCGTCGCACATAATCCGGTTACCTTCAAGCCCTGCAGCCAAAAACATTCCTGCATCTGTTAGACTTACAGCTGACTGGAGAGAGGCTGCCTCATCACCACAGGACAGCAGTGATCTACTTCCTTCAATAATATCATTTGTTTTTTAGCTCCGTGCTCAGCGCTTTCACAAAACGCTTTACTGGGGGAAGTGGTGGTTACTGAGGCAGAACACTGATCTCATGACTTGTGTTTGGTTGTGGATCATACTGGGTGCAGTGAACCTCTCTCATTGCTCTCAAGCTATCAGGATCAGCCCACTAATACAAAACCCAAAGGAGCTGGAATACGGAGGATGAGCTGCAGGGGATTCACTTAGTGCCAAAATTAAAGCAAGAGGAAATGCCGGAGCTTGCTTTCATAAATAATTTTATAACACTGTTGATGTAAAACAGCAAGGTGGCAGTGAGTCAGAGCAAAGTCAAGCAGAAAGTGTACTTTGGAACTTCTGTGTGATAAACTGGGGTTTCAGTTAATGTAAATATAATCACAAGGAGCAAATCATGCCAAAGGAATCTTATGTGACCTGCTGCACAGATCGTACAGTCACACTGAACGTCGAATTTTAATCATTTGCTAATTTTCTGATGGAGGTTTCAGACATGCAATTATGTATTCATTATACTTTTTCTTTGAGTAAAATGTTGAGGTTTTCTAAGTTTATTCCATGTGCTGTTTACTGTGAATCACTTGGCACTTCTTGTTTGGTGCCTAATTCTGCAGTCATTTCCACGGTTCAAACAGCAGTTCGAACATGACAGCACCAAAATGCATGTGGAAAACTCACCTGTCCACGCTGATTACGCACAGGGTCATAATGGAGGCCGTACAGCACATTACATCCATGCCGATGAATATGTTGCAGAACACTTCTCCAAACAGCCATTTGCCCCCGGTGAGATCTGTCACGATCACAAAGGGCATCACAACTATGGCCACCGACAGGTCCGCCACTGCCAGAGACACGAGAAGGTAGTTGGAAGGTTGCCTCAGTTTCTTCACCACGCTCACTGCGATCACCACAAGCGTGTTTCCCATCACCGTCACCGCCGTAATGATCGCCAGCATCACCCCAATAAAGATCTTTTGCGGGCGCCCAAAATCCAGCAGCTGCTCCCCGCATGACTCGTTCCACATGGTCGTGGGACTGATGGTGACCAGGACGGTGTAAAGACGCTGCAGAGTGCCATTTAGAACTTCGGAAATATCCTCCTTCTTGTTAAAAGTGTGCTCAATTCTCGAAGTATTGAACATCACGACAGCGTTATCTCGAGAGCAATGCAAAGGGCGCTTCGCCAGTGCCAATTACGCGCATGTTTGGATTCGTGCAAGCCGCGCTCGGCTCCGCGTCAGCGGTTTGAGACGGAATACTGCATATTCCAAACGTACCACATCAGAGACACCATTTAAGAAGCAGTCCATGAAGTGCGATAGGTGCGCGCTTCATTCCTGAAGAAAAAGCAACTTCCGCAAAGAAAATGAGACGATAAAGTTACAGGTCTGACGCGAAGCTGCAGCCTTCAAATGTGGCCATTTTCGCTTTAGCAAAAGCACAAATGTGTTATGCTCAGGGAATTGCGTTGCGCAAACCGCGCCTATTAAGTGTGACGCATAACTGGAAGTGCTGGAGTGGCGCGACAGCGCTTCCGAATCCACTCTGTTTGCGCACGAGCAGAAAGGATTCCCCCGCACCCGCACCCCCCACAGCAACGTTAAAGATTCCTGCGTGATGATAATTCTATACATTTCACGACTTTTTATGTAATTTAATAAGTTTCCGCTTCTATTGAACCAACAGAATTACCCAAACGCACTAAAACCATTTCAACTTAAATCATTTAAAGCTTTACTGATGAGCAAAAAAGTGGCCTAAAATTGAAATATACGTTATGTAATTCCCACGAGCCTCTTTAATATGAAGTGACAGG
The DNA here is from genome assembly GCA_015343265.1 of Pao palembangensis. NCBI lineage: Eukaryota > Metazoa > Chordata > Actinopteri > Tetraodontiformes > Tetraodontidae > Pao > Pao palembangensis. The sequence goes on along the minus strand of CM027081.1, from coordinate 32,512,956 downwards.
AAATGAGCCTGCTGTCATTTTGCCATCACTCCAATCATTGAGGGAAAAATGTTTCTTTATAAATAGAACATCACAGCAATGAAATTATTTATTTATGGAGAATCTACACAGACATCTTATTTATGGATTATTTTTGCTGCCCAGAATAAAGTCAGGCATTGCCAGTGATTCTGGAAAAGAGTGAGACCATATGGAAAAGACTCCATGAACGTGGCTCCTTGCAGGCAACAACAGCTGTGTTCCTCCCCCTGGCTCTGGAGGGACCCTGCATTCGTTCCCCCCCGGCCACGATTCCCTCAACCTGCCATCGCTGCTCCATCACATATTAGCCATCGCAGTCATGGCCTTTACCTCACCATTACCTACTGGCCAGTCTGACAGACAGGTCTGTAATGACTGTCGCATCAGATTTACACCAGTGACCAGTGCCAGTTCCTGCTGGCTCCTGCTGTCACTGAGATTTGGTTTTTTCCCCCAAAACCGATATCACAAAATATCAGAGGAGACGGTTCGGGTTTCCAAGGTGGAAAGCCCCTGAGGTGAATGCTCGGGGCTTATGCAAAGCAACCTGCGGGGGTCTCGTCAAAGGGGTTAAATAGGTATGGATTACTGCTCCCCTGACAGCAATGAGGAGAATCACCGAAATACAAATGATCCTGCAGAAGCTTCAAATGATTCTTTCCTGGAAAAATGAAGGCTATTTCAGCAGTTTCCAGTTTAGATGGAATGAATCATGTTACCATTTATTACTCACCCCAAACTCACAGAAAGGATCAACCTAGCTGACCCCCGCCAGACTTTGTCTGTTAACTTTCATTTGCACATTCAGTCACATTTAATACAAAATAAGAATATTACCTGATTGGTGGGCTAAAAGATGTTTGACAAGGTTAATGACATTGTTCTAAATTGTTTTGCTTGTTTGTTTGTTTTTTTACTCCAGCCTTAATTTGCACACTGAGGTTAAGCAGCTATAATTTGAAACTTTATTCTTATAAATCTTTGAACCTAGCAAAAAGTGCAAAAAGACACATGATATCAGCTTTGACTGTTGGAATGTTGAACATATCAATACTTCTTTGGATGAATAACAGAAATAATGTTGAGCCGTGACTGAAGATGGTAAAGGCAAATACTAGTTCAGACAAGGCAAACTAATAGAAAGAAAATCACATAATTTCATCATGAGGCAAGGTAATTTATGCATTTATTATCAGATCTTACATATTATTGTGCTTGCTTTTCTTCTTTTCTGACTCCTGGTAAGTGAGTTTCTTTGTAACCAAGTTGCAACTTCAACCCCTCTGTGCATGATTCTTTGTGTAATTTGAATAAATTGGTGTGGGCTGCGTGTGTTGATTACACCAACACGTCAATCATTCTTTGACAGTTAAATGTCACAGTCCACTGCCAACAGCTGCCCTCAGGTCTTATCCACACCATGCAATAGATGTGGCAGGTAGTGCCATTAACCGTGTCAGTTTGGAGCCAAATTGCGCCACTGAACAGAAGTGGCGTAATATCAGTCCATCATTTGTAGTCAAATATCTGCCGCTGAGACGCAGATTAGAGCTGAGGCCCAGTGGCCACTGAGCGTCCTCTTCTTTTCAAAGGCCAGAGGGACATAAATATCGACCGCCTTGTGTTTTTGAAGAGGGAGAAGAGCGAATGTGACATTATGTGACACAGTCAGGCCTGGATGGAGACTGCAAACAGCTCACTTAAAAACCTCATTCCAAGAAAGGACAAAAAGACGACTGACGAAAAAACATGTTTCTGCTTAACTGATTTATCCTGAGAGAGGCAAGAATAGAAGCTAAACATAGCCCAGTCCTCTTTTAAAATGTTAAGGGTTGTTTATCTCACTGATGCCTTCTTTTAATGTTTCAAACCACACATGGATATTGATCTTGATCTGGCCTTTGTGTTAAAAAAACAAAAAAAAAAAATCACATTTCATACATGAGCGCTTCATCAGCTCTTAATATCAAAACAGAAATCTCACTGAGTGAAAGTGAAGAGAATGATCCTCTGAGAGTCATAAACAGGAGGAGGGAAATGCCAGATTGCATTTCACATTTTCATTGTTTTATGTGCAGCAAAATAACATTTACAAGGACAGGCTCTCATTTCTCTCGATGGAGATACATGTTGCAGATTTAAATGGCATATATTCACCATAGGCTGTGTTCCATTTGGGTTTAGAACATCAATAGTGTCACCTTCTTGCTTACAATAATAGATACTAAAGGTTTTCTCTCCCTGGAGGCATCTGCCTTTACCTGTGATCTCCAAAAGGGATCAGGGGTCAAGTGAAGTCAAGTCAATTTTATTTGTATAGCGCCTTTTACAAACAGAATTGTCTCTAGATGCTTTACAGAGGCAGAAACTCAAAGCCTGAACCCCCAGATAAGCACAGTGGCAAAGAAAAACTTCCTTTTATCAGGAAGAAACCTTGAGAAGGACCAGGCATACAAGGAGGAACCAAAGAAGGACAAGAAGAGGGAGACAGGACAGAGAGAATAAGAGAGAGAGACAAACAAATGTAGGATAACACAGCATGGCAGGTTATTATAAAAGAGGAACAGCATAGGTAGGTGCTGACAGTGGACACTGGATTTCACAGAGGCCTTGCAGCATGAAGGTCTGGAGACGGGAGACCTGCAGAAAGATACAGAGAGAGAGGAGGGGTAAATAAATAATAATAGCGCTTATTATCACTCTTTCAGCTTACTTCCTGTTTTAATTGTTAAAGGCTGGATGCTGAATATGAATATGACCTTTATTTTGTTTTTGACATATTTTGGTCTGAATACTACTGAAGGAGGAAGTGAGCAATTTTTAGCTCTTTTTACCAGCAGTCCTCAAGGATTGCTCTTATTTAAACATGTACAAAAAAATCACGTTGGTGCTCCCTAATGCATTGAAGGAAACAATCACAAAGAACACAATCAAGAACAGAATCTGAAAGCATTCAAATTACAGACACACAAGTGAAGAGAACCTCCAGTCTTATTTTATCCAAAATATAATTAATTATATACAAAGATTTTTGACTTTTTTTTTTTTTATTCTTTATAGTTCCCTAAACAGAAAATCCAAAAGCTGTACATTCAGCAGGATGCCAGGTACTGCTCAAGGTTTCAAAGTTTTTCCCTGCCACTGTGCTTACCTGGGGGTTCAGGCCCTGTGTTTCTGCCTCTGTCAAGCACCTACAGACAATTTTTATTGTAAAAGACGCTATATAAATAAAATTGAATTGAATATAAATGTTCCATGACACAACAGAAGATTCCCACTAGATGGAGACATAACATAATGTTAAACGTTAATGTTTTAACGTCTCAGTGATTGACAGGTCCAGAAAACCAATGGCTTCCTGCACAGTCTGATAATTATCCAATCAGAAGAGCGAAAATGCTTTACCGTCTCTCCCGCTGATGTAGAATTTCAATTTGTTTCGACTTCGAAGCAGGTGGAGCAGAAATTTTACGTAAGAACAAAAGTTTTAAGTAAGTAGTTTTTACCATCATGTCAATAATTTGCTCTTGTGTTGTTGAATGAGTTTAACAAAGTCTGTAAAATTTTCGTTTTGGTTAATTCCTTTTGCTTGGCGTGGTGTCACGTTTAATTACTTGACCACGTGCTTCTGTTAGCTAGCTAGCTCGCTCATTTTTCTTAGTTTTACAATTTTGAGCAAAGGTGACCGGATATCAACACGGAAATATTTCTTTTTAGTTGACGGATGACTTTGCATGCCAGTTGACGGTGACATTAAAGTAAGTTTGGAAGCAAATATCGTTAGGCGCCACACTGTCTAGCTAATAAATGTCGCTGTCTAAGTCTAAATATTCTTCGGAAAATAAAATGGTTCTTCGTGCTCGAAGTTGTCTTACCGCTGTTTTCTGATTAGATAGTACAATGATTAATTTAGAAGTTTAACTCAACTTGCAAATATATATTTAAATATTGGCCAAAACAAAGATCGGATCCTGGGACAACTTCAAGATGATTATTAGCACACAAGACCCAAACTGTCGTCTTAAGTGTTACGCATCAATAATGAAAAGAATCTGGAAGTTTTCAGTGTTTACAGACACAATGTATAAAGGCATGGGATAATTAGGACACCTGATGCATGCACTGGAAATGTCATCGAGGTTGTAGCCGCTGGTAATTGATGGAGGTGGAATAATGAAAGCTAACACTTGGATAGTAAGCAGAGTAAATTAGCTGCAACCACATCCAGTACCTGTAAATCTGAGATGATATTTCACGCATCCAAATGAATGACTTGCTCACTCAGGACCAGAGGAAAATGTTGCTCCCCAGTCCAGGAGTTTGAGTATCTTGAGTATATGGAGTTTGACTTTTAGTATCTTGTGATTCAGTTCAAGATGTGGGTAGTGCCCATTTGAGATTATGAATAACTGAGCTCCTTTTAGTGTAGATCAGACTAAGAGAGAGGGTAAAAACCTGCATCTCAGACAGGAAACCTATACGATTTATTTGTCATGTACAATTTTGCAATTTAACTTCACAGCTGACCAATGGACCCAAACAGACCTCCAATTACTCAGCCTGTGTTTGGACGTGCACAAAGACTGATGGCACAGTCAGGCCGAGCCAGAGGGCTTCTCCTCTCAGCAACTGAAGCAACAGTAGGGGTAGCAAGAGGTGCTATCTTCACCAGTCTGGAGCCACAGCAGCAACCAGGCCCTTCTTCATCTGATCCCATGACCCAACATGTAAGACTGCCGCAACAAAACCGGCGTAAATCAGACATTTGCTTTAACTTTATCTCAGGATATGTTTGCCATATTATGAAAGGTAATGTCTTTGGTTGTTTTCAGGTCAGGATGCCTGCACATGGTGAAACATCAGCACTTGTCTCCATGTTTAGGGGAATAGGCATTAATTATTCAATGACACCACTAGGAAGAGGAATGCTCCCTGCGGGTCAGTACTGAAAATGTAACTATTTATTCAAAAATCACTGCATCAGCCTTATCAGTGATGTCAGTGAAAGTATTCTTCTGTGATAGTGTTTAATCTTTCACATGTTCCACTCAAGTTAAGTGTTTCCTTTTTTGCAGGAAGGGAAGCAGCCACAGAAACAGGAAATGTGAAGCTGCTGGAAGGTTCCCCAAAGGAAATGGTGGAAACAGGCAGTAGGTATGTGATCAGGAGAGATGAGGGGGACTAAAGTAATTTGTTGGACACTTGCAGGTAGGGAGAATTCTGTGGGAGTGCCTGGGTAACATGTAGCAGCCTTGTGATTTGCTTCCCCACAGTAGTTTACCTCTGATTTCCAGCATGCATTTTAAAAGCCCTTCAATATATATACTGATGTGGAACCTGATCTTACAGTTTCCAAAGCTCGGTCTTTTCTCACCAGACGATGGTGGGGATTGGAAGAGCGGTAGTTCCCCAAATGGCAGCAGGAAAAGGCCGCGCTCTACCCTCGCCTTTTTTACAAGGTCTCACACTTCCTGAAGCTGACAGACAAGCACACACAATCTGCCGGACTCACCCTACTGGTAAGAAATATAGCACAATATACACACTTAAACCACTTATAATAACTAATAACATGGTAAAAAAGAACCTACAACCTACATTTTAAAAATATCATGAACTTTGACCTCCGCACCAGCCGCTGAAGAACTTGATGTTCCTGTTGTTGAACCCGCACAGACGGAGCTGAAAACGGAGGCAGTGTGGTAAATACTCACTTTCCATTCACATGCTTATTAACTTGGACTCTTGTGTTTCCCAATATTGATGCTGTGAGAGCTGCTTTTGCTTCAAGACTGTTAGTAGCTGTGTTAATGAGTTGAATGAATCATCCTAATTTAAATAAAGTATTTTTTGTGATGGTGTCTTCTCCATCTGATCTCAGCAAAACCCTTGATAAGAGTGGGACAAAAGGAACCCCTTTAGCTATTGGATCAAACCACATTCCAGTAAACTGCAAGAATGATGCAGTTTATCAGTACCATGTTACATTCACGTAAGTATGACTGTCATGTGTGCTGAGCAACAGTTTACCTGTAAAATGTGTGGATTTTAATTACTGTCTACTGATTATCATTTCCTCTATATAACCTGGTGTGATTCTAAGATTAAGCAAAGCATAAGCTAAATCCACACAAGATACACATGCTTTTTTAAACAATTCATATTTTTGAGGATTTCTTTCAGCCCCAATATTGAATCGATGGCCATGCGTTTTGGCATGATGAAGGATCACCGCTCCACCACAGGAGATGTAGTAGCCTTCGATGGCTCCATACTGTACCTGCCTGTTAAGATGGATAATGTAGGTTTCAGGAATTGGGTCTTCAGGGCATTGGGACAATTCTAGGGAAGCAGCATATGAATTATTATTCATATATTTCTCTGTTGTATTTACAGGAGGTTAATCTCAAGAGTGTAAGACGCACCGATGGACAGGAGGTACAAATGAAAGTCCAGATGACAAAGATTTTACCACCCACCTCTGACTTGTGTCTCCCATTCTACAATGTTGTGCTCAGGAGGTAATCCTTAATCAAAGATTTTCCCAAACATCTTTGTGTGGTAACAAAACACTTAAATGAGAGTTTGAATCTAGTCATTTTAAATTGCACCTCCAGTCTCCAAGAGCTAGAATGGCAATATAAATAAACGCACATTAGCCACCACGTTGAGTCCAGATGACTCCGACTCGGCTGTGAAGGGAAAATTTCTATAAAAGTGAGACTGCTGGAGAAAATAAATTAGAGCTATTCACCACCACAGATTGGACAGATCTTACATCAGTGTTGGTTTGCCTTTCAAGGGTAATGAAAATCATTGGACTGAAGCTTGTGGGTCGAAACCATTACGATCCCGCAAGTGGCATCGTCATCGGAAAACATCGGTAAGCATCAGAAAGAGAGGAAACAACAAGCAGCAGACGAAACAACAACTCTGATCTCTTTATTATTCTGTTTTTATAGGCTGCAGGTGTGGCCGGGCTATTCGACCTGCATCAAACACACAGATGGAGGCCTTTACATGTGTGTCGATGTCTTGCACAAAGTCTTGAGGACCGACTCGGTGCTGGACGTCATGTGAGTAACAGATTATAGATTAATTGTTGTGTATCTTAGCCGTGACTAAATGTGTTGGGAAGATTTTTCAGCTCAATTAGTTAGAAACTGTCTCTCTTTAATAATATCAACAGTATATTTCTTACTTGCTTGTTTTGTACATCTTTACTGTAAGCAGTTCATGCTGTGAATAGTTACATTAGATGCATCACTCATACATAAGAGTCATAGATATTAAGATATCAAACGGTCTGTCTACTTTAGAGAACTGAGCACCCTCGCCGCTCCTAACGCTGCCCTGTGGGGACATGAGTGTTGCAGGGTGAATGTGGGGGCAGGCTTTTCTAGATCCAGTGGCTCATCTCACATGTGCATTCTTTTATGAAGTCTTGGTAGTCCTGTCTTACTTGGAATTTGAAAAAATGTCGTCACTCTCAGGAATACATTGTACCATCAAAGCAAGGAAAACTTTCAAGACGAATGCACCAAAGAACTCCTGGGCAGCATTGTCATCACTCGCTACAACAACCGCACCTACCGCGTTGATGGTATTGAGTGGAACAAATCCCCCAAAGACAACTTCACTTTAATGGATGGGACAAACACCACCTTTGCGGAGTACTACGAGTGAGAGTAATCCATCGCATCAGCAAAAGAGCAATGTACTCTGCCTTTTTGTGTTCTGTGCTAACACTTGCTCTCTGGACTTCCTCATGTTGACAGTAAGAACTATGGGATTACAGTCAAAGACCTGGACCAGCCTCTGCTCCTGCACCGTCCAAAAGAGAGGTCGAAACCAGGAGGGAAGGTAAAACTTCATCACTGGCTATTTTACATGATAAATGTTACCCAATATACAGACCTTCTCATTTGGATTAGCAGGTTAATCACCTAATTCTTGTCAGATCTTGTGGCTGCAAAAAGTGGTGGGGTGTCAGACAGATGAACAGATCTGCGTCAGCACAGGGCATTTAAACTTGGCCAAATCGTACATTTCGAAATTCAGTTAGTTAAAATATTCAAAATTTGTTGATAACAGTCAATGTTGCGTCTCAGGGAGTGGCCAAATCTTTATGCTTTAGCTTATCTGTTGTAAGTCAGATGTTCATAATGCTTTGTTTTATAGCAAATCAGCACTGGTGAGATCCTTTTGGTGCCAGAGCTTTGCTTCATGACAGGAATCCCCGTCAATACGAGGAAAGACTTCAAAGCTATGAAGGTGCAGTGGCATGTTTTTCTGTAAAATGACCTCACTTTTAAGTGTAACTGTCTTCATCTCAGCCAAATATGATTTTCCATTTGTGATATTTGCTAATAACTGAAGTTTTGTGGGGTCTGCTCGGTGAACTGGCTGCTTTGCCTTGTGCAATGTGTGTGTTTAAGAGTGCGGCATCTTGGAACTACAGACGTTTTCTTGAACGTTTCTGTTGAACAAGCTCGTCATCTTCCCTGCTCTCTGTTGATCTGCAGTCAGCATACTTTGTCTCTGTCATGCACAGCTCAGAGTAAAATGTCAGGGTGCTGACGGTGCTTTTAGAGCCTTGTGATCAGCTCAGCTGTTTTACAGAATGAGAACACAACTACATAATAGGAGGGCAAAGTACCTGACTTTGTTGTTAAGAGAGCCATCATCAGGGTTTAAAGGCAACATTCATGTTCTCCTCCTCAGAGCTGGCCTCATTTGTTCAGCTGTGTGATATGCCATGTTTCTCTTACATTGTAGGACCTTACTATGCACATCAATGTAAGTGCAGAACAGCACACAAACTCGATTCAACAACTTGTGAAGAATATCAGCACACACCCTGAGAGCATGAAGGAACTTGGGCAATGGGGACTGGAGATCAGCTCGCAAATCTTGATGGTGAGTCTGTGTAATATTTTAATTCCTCTGTTCTTATGCACATGCATCCAAGCTTTAGCCCCTTTTTGGAGTGTGTATCGTTTGTTTTTATTTTTTTTTTTGCAGACTCAAGGTAGAACTCTACCTCTTGAAACCATCTGCCTCCAGTCTTCATCTTTTACAGCAGGCACAGATTTTTCCTGGTCCAGAGAGGTTGTCAGAGATGCTGCCATCAGCTCTGTGAGGGACTGTTTCATTAACAAATCCAAGCCAAAATCCCACTCCCCAACATGCCATAAGTGCTGATTGACTACCTTTTATTTATTTTATGTTTAGATTCCCCTCAGTGTCTGGGCCATCTTTTATCCTCGCCACTGTGCAGATCAGACTGAGGAGCTGGTTACAACCTTAAAAAAGGTGGCCGGCCCTATTGGGCTGCAAATGGAGAGGCCCCTTTTGGTGGAGCTGAGAGATGATCGCACTGAGACTTATGTGAAGAGCATTCACTCTCACCTTGCTAGCAAGGTATGATGTAATTGTTGGGATTATTTCTGCAGTAGTTCACTCACATGAATTAAAGCTTTGCCAGTATACTGCAATGACTGTAGCCAGATGGTGTAATATGTGTAGCAGCATGCACATGGTGTAGTTTAATAGTGGGATTGTTGAAATAATTGTAATTTATTTAAGGATTTGTCACAACCACTGTCTATTTGTGTAGACAGTGGCTCCGTTTGCCTGTGCCAGTATGTTGAGTACATGGAGAGATTTAGGGATGGGTTTGATCCTATGTGAGCAGGAGGCCTCCTGCAGCAGAGGCCTTGTGGAATAATGCTTCCACCTAGAGTCCAATCTTGGAACAACACTCAAACCTCACAAGAATACTCTTCATTCATTTCAGAGATTGTTTAGCAAGGATAATTATGTATATCTGTTTTATGTAGCTCTAAGTAATGTTTCCTTGGTAGTATTAATTTTACCAGAGTAATATGTAGGGTTTTTTTTTATTTGACTGGATTTCTTTTTTTTTTTTTTTTCAGCCAAATACACAACTTGCTGTGTGCATCATGGTGGGCAACAGGGATGATCTCTATAGTGCCATCAAAAAGGTCTGCTGTGTCAAAAATCCTATTCCATCCCAGGTTTGTAATAGTGTCCATTGTCTGTACACATTTCCTGTGAAGCGTTTGGTACTGAATGCTTTTTTTATATATACAATTTTGCCCTCAGGCCATTAATGTGCGGACAATTTCTAATCAAGCAAAGTTAAAAAGCATTGCACAGAAGATTCTGTTGCAGGTTAACTGCAAGTTGGGAGGAGAGTTGTGGACTGTCAGTGTCCCTATGGTGAGTCTCAAACAGATATTTCAGGAATGTGTATGCATTTATATATAAATTACAATAGTTAACATAAAACGTTGGTTTCAATAGAAAAATTTTATGGTGGTTGGAGTTGATGTTCACCATGACACCAGCAAGAAGCATCACTCAGTCATGGGGTTTGTTGCAACTGTCAACAGGTGAAATTTTCATTCTTCAGTTATTCAGCGACACAACGTCCATCATCAGATCAATGTTGTTGTTCAGATTTGTTTGTCATTGACTCGACTCTTTCTGCTGTAGCACTCTGACCCGCTGGTACTCCAGAGTGATCTTCCAGACACCCAATGAAGAGCTGATTGGTGGCTTTAGAATTTGCTTTGTGGCAGCACTGCAGAAATATTATGAGGTTAAAAAAAAAAAACCAATGCATTTTATCTGGCTTAACACCTTGGTAGTGTATCCAGGAGAAGACACACCTGATGGCCCATCTGAGCATATCTGTTTTTGGTGCAGGTGAACCACAACCTGCCTGACAAGATCGTGGTGTATCGAGACGGCGTGTCGGAGGGGCAGCTGAGACTAGTGGAGCAGTATGAGATTCCCCAGTTGATCAGATGTTTCGGGACCTTCCCCAACTATGCTCCAAAGCTGGTTTTCATCGTGGTCCAAAAACACATTGCCACCTCCCTTTACTCCTGTGTGGCAAACAGCTTTGGCACACCTCCACCTGGAACTATTCTGGATCACACCCTTACTCAAAGAAACTGGTTGGTTTTAGTCTGTTCTGTTGAGCTTTCTTTAGATCTGCTGCAGTGATTTTTATAGAAGCTCTCCTTTGTGGGTTTTACACTAGGAGTAATATGAAATGAGCATTAGTACAACTAAAAATATCTAACGTGTCTTCAAACAAACGTGTGTTTTTTGTTGGATGGTAATGTTGATTTGTGTTCAGGGTGGATTTCTACTTGATGTCGCATCAAATCCGCCAGGGCTGTGCATTTCCTGCACACTACATATCCTTGTATAACACAACAAACCTGACTCCAGACCATTTGCAAAGGTATCGCGGCTCTTTGACTTAATATGTTGGCGGTGATAAGAGATTGGATAAAATCTATTTCAATACATATTTTAAACAATACTGTTTTGTTGTCAAACCAGGCTCACTTTCAAGATGTGCCATTTATACTGGAACTGGCCTGGGACCATTGCTGTCCCAGCTCCCTGCAAGTATGCCCACAAACTGGCCTACCTGTCGGGCCAGTACCTGCACTCTGAGCCTGCCATCCAGCTGTCGGACAAGCTGTTTTTCCTCTGAGCTCCAGCCTGACCTGAACATCATTACCTGCAATGCTACAGTGTTTAGGAGAATGGGGGGGAAGGTTGTTGGTCAGTAGGCAGCATGGCATTGTGGACATGTTTTTAAAGGTGTGCATAATTCCAGCTAACAAATATTAGCTGATACACAAACATGACTTTAAATCCTTGTAGTTCACTAAACACAGAAAATCCAAAAATTGTACATATGTTTACATGCCATGACAACAGAAGATCATGACAGCACCAGAATGCATGTGGAAAACTCACCTGTCCACGCTGATCACGCACATGGTCATAACGGAGGCCATACAGCACATTACATCCACTTCTCCAAACAGCCATTTGCCCCCGGTGAGATCTGTCACGATCACAAAGGGCATCACAACTATGGCCACCGACAGGTCCGCCACTGCCAGAGACACGAGAAGGTAGTTGGAAGGTTGCCTCAGTTTCTTCACCACGCTCACTGCGATCACCACAAGCGTGTTCCCCATCACCGTCACCGCCGTAATGATCGCCAGCATCACCCCAATAAAGATCTTTTGCGGGCGCCCAAAATCCAGCAGCTGCTCCCCGCATGACTCGTTCCACATGGTCGTGGGACTGATGGTGACCAGGACGGTGTAAAGACGCTGCAGAGTGCCATTTAGAACTTCGGAAATATCCTCCTCCTTGTTAAGTATGCTCAATTCTCGAAGTATTGAACATCACAACAGCGTTATCTCGAGAGCAATGCAAAGGGCGCTTCGCCAGTGCCAATTACGCGCATGTTTGGATTCGTGCAAGCCGCGCTCGGCTCCGCGTCAGGGGTTTGAGACGGAATACTGCATATTCCAAACGTACCACATCAGAGACACCATTTAAGAAGCAGTCCATGAAGTGCGATAGGTACGCGCTTCATCCCTGAAGAAAAAGCAACTACGCAAAGAAAATGAGACAAAGTTACAGGTCTGACGCGAAGCTGCAGCCTTCAAATGTGGCCATTTCCGCTTTAGCAAAAGCACAAATGTGTTATGCTCAGGGAATTGCGTTGCGCAAACCGCGCCTATTAAGTGTGACGCATAACTGGAAGTGCTGGAGTGGCGCGACAGCGCTTCCGAATCCACTCTGTTTGCGCACGAGCAGAAAGGATTCCCCCGCACCCGCACCCCCCACAGCAACGTTAAAGATTCCTGCGTGATGATAATTCTATACATTTCACGACTTTTTATGGAATTTAATAAGTTTCCGCTTCTATTGAACCAACAGAATTACCCAAACGCACTAAAACCATTTCAACTTAAATCATTTAAAGCTTTACTGATGAGCAAAAAAGTGGCCTAAAATTGAAATATACGTTATGTAATTCCCACGAGCCTCTTTAATATGAAGTGACAGGAAATGAGCCTGCTGTCATTTTGCCATCACTCCAATCATTGAGGGAAAAATGCTTCTTTATAAACAGAATATCTACTTTTATGTACATTTAAACATTTTTTGTTGTTGCCCAGAATGGCATGTTTATGTATTTATCAAATTTTACATATTATTGTGCTTGCTTTTCCAACTCCTGGCAAGTGAGTTTCTTTGTAACCTAGTTGCAACTTCAACCCCTCTGTGCACGATTCTTTGTGTAATTTGAATAAATTAGTAGAAAGGACTTCAAAATGCAGGACTTGTTTTGATCCCCCTTGCTGTGAATGTCCTCAGTGGCCTGTTTGGATTTCAGGTTACTTAGACCTTGAGCAGAAACCAAAGTCTGAGTCATTCTTGCTCACAGGGTGCTGGATCTGACAAAATAACGCTGTGAAATCCAAAATGTGAAAGATGTGGGCTGCCAACAGGTTTGACCTGTGATTACACCAACACGTCAATCATTCTTTGACAGTTAAATGTCACAGTCCACTGCCAACAGCTGCCCTCAGGTCTTATCCACACATACTGCAATAGATGTAACAGGTAATGCCATTAACCGTGTCAGTTTGGAGCCAAACTGCACCACTGAACAGAAGTGGCGTAATATCAGTCCATCATATGTAGTCAACTATCTGCTGCTGAGAAGCAGATTAGAGCTGAGGCCCAGTGGGTTCCTACAATAGTATAAGCTCCAAATCATGAAGTACCACTGACAGGAAAGTGACAGTGAAATATTATTTACCAAGATGATCGTGTCAAAATTCTTAGTTACGTTTGTCATACCTGTGGTACACCTGTATTACTTACATCAGCAGTTTGAGCATTGATTGCCTTGAGCCTTTCCAGGAACTTGGACAAGGACGTGGACTGAAGAGGGGCAGAGTCGTTTGAATTCAGCATTGATCTGAATACAGGCAAAAATCACAAAAGATTGGAGTTTAAACATCAGGAAGAAAGCCACCATGACAGTGGATAAGCTCAGTTTAGAAAGGAGATAAAGCATCATAAAATGTATCTACAGCAAATCCAAGAGAAAAACTTACCATGAAATGCCTTACCTCACTGACTTTAAGCAGGGCAGGCCACATTGCCATGAAACTCTCCATTGGTGCATCTCGCACAACTATGTGTCTTCTAAGTGCAAAAGTCTTTTCTATCTTAAGTTTCACAGCCTCTCTGTTCTTCACATCCAAGAGCAGATCTTTCCGCATGTCCTCCAGACTCTTCTCAGTTTCTCTTAAGACTCAGATGAGTTTACTTAATAGAAAAATAATTGCTACATCTGGGAAACGCGCATAGAATATTTACATATTTTCATTTTTGAAAAAAAAAAAAAAAAAGCCTTCCCTGCTTCTTGTTACAATTAGCAGCTCAGTCATTAGACTTTTGCATACAGGCACCGACACAGCTACCAGCTGCAAGGACCCCTGAAATCACTTCTGTTTATTTTCTGACTAACCAGAAATGTCAAAGCATCCTCTTTATTTTACCTATATTTTTCATAAATTAGCCTACTTCAAATAATTTCCTACTGAGGCAATCAGAAAATTGTCCATAAACACGATAACTTGATTAAATCACGCTGACACAAGGAATGTCAATGAATTTGTATTTATATTTGTTTTTGTTAATTCAAACTAGTATTTCCCATTTTTTTTTCTAATTACTACCAAACCAAGAAAAACTAAGAAGGAGGAATCTCAACTGGATTTGACTCTGGAGCTCAGAGGAAAAACAGCTTGTCCGACAGCTGGATGGCAGGCTCAGAGTGCAGGTACTGGCCCGACAGGTAGGCCAGTTTGTGGGCATACTTGCAGGGAGCTGGGACAGCAATGGTCCCAGGCCAGTTCCAGTATAAATGGCACATCTTGAAAGTGAGCCTGGTTTGACAACAAAACAGTATTGTTTAAAATATGTATTGAAATAGATTTTATCCAATCTCTTATCACCGCCAACATATTAAGTCAAAGAGCCGCGATACCTTTGCAAATGGTCTGGAGTCAGGTTTGTTGTGTTATACAAGGATATGTAGTGTGCAGGAAATGCACAGCCCTGGCGGGTTTGATGCGACATCAAGTAGAAATCCACCCTGAACACAAATCAACATTACCATCCAACAAAAAACACACGTTTGTTTGAAGACACGTTAGATATTTTTAGTTGTACTAATGCTCATTTCATATTACTCCTAGTGTAAAACCCACAAAGGAGAGCTTCTATAAAAATCACTGCAGCAGATCTAAAGAAAGCTCAACAGAACAGACTAAAACCAACCAGTTTCTTTGAGTAAGGGTGTGATCCAGAATAGTTCCAGGTGGAGGTGTGCCAAAGCTGTTTGCCACACAGGAGTAAAGGGAGGTGGCAATGTGTTTTTGGACCACGATGAAAACCAGCTTTGGAGCATAGTTGGGGAAGGTCCCGAAACATCTGATCAACTGGGGAATCTCATACTGCTCCACTAGTCTCAGCTGCCCCTCCGACACGCCGTCTCGATACACCACGATCTTGTCAGGCAGGTTGTGGTTCACCTGCACCAAAAACAGATATGCTCAGATGGGCCATCAGGTGTGTCTTCTCCTGGATACACTACCAAGGTGTTAAGCCAGATAAAATGCATTGGTTTTTTTTTTTTAACCTCATAATATTTCTGCAGTGCTGCCACAAAGCAAATTCTAAAGCCACCAATCAGCTCTTCATTGGGTGTCTGGAAGATCACTCTGGAGTACCAGCGGGTCAGAGTGCTACAGCAGAAAGAGTCGAGTCAATGACAAACAAATCTGAACAACAACATTGATCTGATGATGGACGTTGTGTCGCTGAATAACTGAAGAATGAAAATTTCACCTGTTGACAGTTGCAACAAACCCCATGACTGAGTGATGCTTCTTGCTGGTGTCATGGTGAACATCAACTCCAACCACCATAAAATTTTTCTATTGAAACCAACGTTTTATGTTAACTATTGTAATTTATATATAAATGCATACACATTCCTGAAATATCTGTTTGAGACTCACCATAGGGACACTGACAGTCCACAACTCTCCTCCCAACTTGCAATTAACCTGCAACAGAATCTTCTGTGCAATGCTTTTTAACTTTGCTTGATTAGAAATTGTCCGCACATTAATGGCCTGAGGGCAAAATTATATATATAAAAAAACAATGTAAGAGAAACATGGCATATCACACAGCTGAACAAATGAGGCCAGCTCTGAGGAGGAGAACATGAATGTTGCCTTTAAACCCTGATGATGGTTCTCTTAACAACAAAGTCAGGTACTTTGCCCTCCTATTATGTAGTTGTGTTCTCATTCTGTAAAACAGCTGAGCTGATCACAAGGCTCTAAAAGCACCGTCAGCACCCTGACATTTTACTCTGAGCTGTGCATGACAGAGACAAAGTATGCTGACTGCAGATCAACAGAGAGCAGGGAAGATGACGAGCTTGTTCAACAGAAACGTTCAAGAAAACGTCTGTAGTTCCAAGATGCCGCACTCTTAAACACACACATTGCACAAGGCAAAGCAGCCAGTTCACCGAGCAGACCCCACAAAACTTCAGTTATTAGCAAATATCACAAATGGAAAATCATATTTGGCTGAGATGAAGACAGTTACACTTAAAAGTGAGGTCATTTTACAGAAAAACATGCCACTGCACCTTCATAGCTTTGAAGTCTTTCCTCGTATTGACGGGGATTCCTGTCATGAAGCAAAGCTCTGGCACCAAAAGGATCTCACCAGTGCTGATTTGCTATAAAACAAAGCATTATGAACATCTGACTTACAACAGATAAGCTAAAGCATAAAGATTTGGCCACTCCCTGAGACGCAACATTGACTGTTATCAACAAATTTTGAATATTTTAACTAACTGAATTTCGAAATGTACGATTTGGCCAAGTTTAAATGCCCTGTGCTGACGCAGATCTGTTCATCTGTCTGACACCCCACCACTTTTTGCAGCCACAAGATCTGACAAGAATTAGGTGATTAACCTGCTAATCCAAATGAGAAGGTCTGTATATTGGGTAACATTTATCATGTAAAATAGCCAGTGATGAAGTTTTACCTTCCCTCCTGGTTTCGACCTCTCTTTTGGACGGTGCAGGAGCAGAGGCTGGTCCAGGTCTTTGACTGTAATCCCATAGTTCTTACTGTCAACATGAGGAAGTCCAGAGAGCAAGTGTTAGCACAGAACACAAAAAGGCAGAGTACATTGCTCTTTTGCTGATGCGATGGATTACTCTCACTCGTAGTACTCCGCAAAGGTGGTGTTTGTCCCATCCATTAAAGTGAAGTTGTCTTTGGGGGATTTGTTCCACTCAATACCATCAACGCGGTAGGTGCGGTTGTTGTAGCGAGTGATGACAATGCTGCCCAGGAGTTCTTTGGTGCATTCGTCTTGAAAGTTTTCCTTGCTTTGATGGTACAATGTATTCCTGAGAGTGACGACATTTTTTCAAATTCCAAGTAAGACAGGACTACCAAGACTTCATAAAAGAATGCACATGTGAGATGAGCCACTGGATCTAGAAAAGCCTGCCCCCACATTCACCCTGCAACACTCATGTCCCCACAGGGCAGCGTTAGGAGCGGCGAGGGTGCTCAGTTCTCTAAAGTAGACAGACCGTTTGATATCTTAATATCTATGACTCTTATGTATGAGTGATGCATCTAATGTAACTATTCACAGCATGAACTGCTTACAGTAAAGATGTACAAAACAAGCAAGTAAGAAATATACTGTTGATATTATTAAAGAGAGACAGTTTCTAACTAATTGAGCTGAAAAATCTTCCCAACACATTTAGTCACGGCTAAGATACACAACAATTAATCTATAATCTGTTACTCACATGACGTCCAGCACCGAGTCGGTCCTCAAGACTTTGTGCAAGACATCGACACACATGTAAAGGCCTCCATCTGTGTGTTTGATGCAGGTCGAATAGCCCGGCCACACCTGCAGCCTATAAAAACAGAATAATAAAGAGATCAGAGTTGTTGTTTCGTCTGCTGCTTGTTGTTTCCTCTCTTTCTGATGCTTACCGATGTTTTCCGATGACGATGCCACTTGCGGGATCGTAATGGTTTCGACCCACAAGCTTCAGTCCAATGATTTTCATTACCCTTGAAAGGCAAACCAACACTGATGTAAGATCTGTCCAATCTGTGGTGGTGAATAGCTCTAATTTATTTTCTCCAGCAGTCTCACTTTTATAGAAATTTTCCCTTCACAGCCGAGTCGGAGTCATCTGGACTCAACGTGGTGGCTAATGTGCGTTTATTTATATTGCCATTCTAGCTCTTGGAGACTGGAGGTGCAATTTAAAATGACTAGATTCAAACTCTCATTTAAGTGTTTTGTTACCACACAAAGATGTTTGGGAAAATCTTTGATTAAGGATTACCTCCTGAGCACAACATTGTAGAATGGGAGACACAAGTCAGAGGTGGGTGGTAAAATCTTTGTCATCTGGACTTTCATTTGTACCTCCTGTCCATCGGTGCGTCTTACACTCTTGAGATTAACCTCCTGTAAATACAACAGAGAAATATATGAATAATAATTCATATGCTGCTTCCCTAGAATTGTCCCAATGCCCTGAAGACCCAATTCCTGAAACCTACATTATCCATCTTAACAGGCAGGTACAGTATGGAGCCATCGAAGGCTACTACATCTCCTGTGGTGGAGCGGTGATCCTTCATCATGCCAAAACGCATGGCCATCGATTCAATATTGGGGCTGAAAGAAATCCTCAAAAATATGAATTGTTTAAAAAAGCATGTGTATCTTGTGTGGATTTAGCTTATGCTTTGCTTAATCTTAGAATCACACCAGGTTATATAGAGGAAATGATAATCAGTAGACAGTATTTAAAATCCACACATTTTACAGGTAAACTGTTGCTCAGCACACATGACAGTCATACTTACGTGAATGTAACATGGTACTGATAAACTGCATCATTCTTGCAGTTTACTGGAATGTGGTTTGATCCAATAGCTAAAGGGGTTCCTTTTGTCCCACTCTTATCAAGGGTTTTGCTGAGATCAGATGGAGAAGACACCATCACAAAAAATACTTTATTTAAATTAGGATGATTCATTCAACTCATTAACACAGCTACTAACAGTCCTGAAGCAAAAGCAGCTCTCACAGCATCAATATTGGGAAACACAAGAGTCCAAGTTAATAAGCATGTGAATGGAAAGTGAGTATTTACCACACTGCCTCCGTTTTCAGCTCCGTCTGTGCGGGTTCAACAACAGGAACATCAAGTTCTTCAGCGGCTGGTGCGGAGGTCAAAGTTCATGATATTTTTAAAATGTAGGTTGTAGGTTCTCAGATGTTGCTTTTTTACCATGTTATTAGTTATTATAAGTGGTTTAAGTGTGTATATTGTGCTATATTTCTTACCAGTAGGGCGAGTCTGGCAGATTGTGTGTGCTTGTCTGTCAGCTTCAGGAAGTGTGAGACCTTGTAAAAAAGGCGAGGGTAGAGCGCGGCCTTTTCCTGCTGCCATTTGGGGAACTGCCGCTCTTCCAATCCCCACCATCGTCTGGTGAGAAAAGACCGAGCTTTGGAAACTGTAAGATCAGGTTCCACATCAGTATATATATTGAAGGGCTTTTAAAATGCATGCTGGAAATCAGAGGTAAACTACTGTGGGGAAGCAAATCACAAGGCTGCTACATGTTACCCAGGCACTCCCACAGAATTCTCCCTACCTGCAAGTGTCCAACAAATTACTTTAGTCCCCCTCATCTCTCCTGATCACATACCTACTGCCTGTTTCCACCATTTCCTTTGGGGAACCTTCCAGCAGCTTCACATTTCCTGTTTCTGTGGCTGCTTCCCTTCCTGCAAAAAAGGAAACACTTAACTTGAGTGGAACATGTGAAAGATTAAACACTATCACAGAAGAATACTTTCACTGACATCACTGATAAGGCTGATGCAGTGATTTTTGAATAAATAGTTACATTTTCAGTACTGACCCACAGGGAGCATTCCTCTTCCTAGTGGTGTCATTGAATAATTAATGCCTATTCCCCTAAACATGGAGACAAGTGCTGATGTTTCACCATGTGCAGGCATCCTGACCTGAAAACAACCAAAGACATTACCTTTCATAATATGGCAAACATATCCTGAGATAAAGTTAAAGCAAATGTCTGATTTACGCCGGTTTTGTTGCGGCAGTCTTACATGTTGGGTCATGGGATCAGATGAAGAAGGGCCTGGTTCCTGCTGTGGCTCCAGACTGGTGAAGATAGCACCTCTTGCTACCCCTACTGTTGCTTCAGTTGCTGAGAGGAGAAGCCCTCTGGCTCGGCCTGACTGTGCCATCAGTCTTTGTGCACGTCCAAACACAGGCTGAGTAATTGGAGGTCTGTTTGGGTCCATTGGTCAGCTGTGAAGTTAAATTGCAAAATTGTACATGACAAATAAATCGTATAGGTTTCCTGTCTGAGATGCAGGTTTTTACCCTCTCTCTTAGTCTGATCTACACTAAAAGGAGCTCAGTTATTCATAATCTCAAATGGGCACTACCCACATCTTGAACTGAATCACAAGATACTAAAAGTCAAACTCCATATACTCAAGATACTCAAACTCCTGGACTGGGGAGCAACATTTTCCTCTGGTCCTGAGTGAGCAAGTCATTCATTTGGATGCGTGAAATATCATCTCAGATTTACAGGTACTGGATGTGGTTGCAGCTAATTTACTATTATTGATGCGTAACACTTAAGACGACAGTTTGGGTCTTGTGTGCTAATAATCATCTTGAAGTTGTCCCAGGATCCGATCTTTGTTTTGGCCAATATTTAAATATATATTTGCAAGTTGAGTTAAACTTCTAAATTAATCATTGTACTATCTAATCAGAAAACAGCCGTAAGATAACTTCGAGCACGAAGAGAAAATTTAGTATATTTAGCCTGACAGACTTAGACAGCGACATTTATTAGCTTAGACACTGTGGCGCCTAACGATATTTGCTTCCAAGCTTACCTTAATGTCACCGTCAACTGGCATGCAAAGTCATCCGTCAACTAAAAATTAATATTTCCGCGTTGATATCCGAGGTTGCCTTTGCTCAAAATTGCAAAATTAAAAAAAATGAGCTAGCTTACAGAAGCACGTGGTCAAGTAATTAAACATGAATCCAAGCAAAAGGAATTAACCAAAACGAAAATGTTAAACTCATGCAACAACACAAGCGCAAATTATTGACATAATGGTAAAAACTATTTACTTAAAACTTTTGTTCCACCTGCCGCAAAGTTTAAACAAACTGAAATTCTACATCAGCGGGAGAGACGACAAAGCTCTTTCGCTCTTCTGATTGGATAATTATCAGACTGTGCAGACAGCCATTGGTTTTCTGGACCTGTCAATCACTGAGACATAACGTTAACGTAAAACATTGTTATGTCTCCATCTAGTGGTGTTTTTCTGTTGCGTCATGGAACATTTTATATACAATTGTTGGATTTTCTGTGTTTAGGGAACTATAAGGATTTTTATTTTTTTAAATGTCATAAATGTTTGTATATAATTTGTGATATTTTGATTAAAATAAAACTGGAGGTTCTCTTCACTTGTGTGTCTTTGTAATTTGAAAACTCTGTTTCTGTTTTTTTTTGTATCTTAGAAGGTGATTACTGCACTTTAAAAAGTATAACCCTACAGAGATTTGGTTTTCAGGTCAGCAGTCATACACTTTACCAATTAGTCTTATGCAGTTTTGAAATAATGAGAGAAATGCTCCGCCTCAACCTGGTTCTTCTAGGAATGGATGATTCATTGTTGTACAACCATTCTTTTACACTCTGCTCCTCTGCAAGCTTCTTTTTTAAAGGTTAATGTCAAGCTTGACAACAGGAACTACAATATTTATGTTAACATTACATTTTTACAGCGTTATATAAATTACATTTGATTGGTTTTGTGGTATTGCTCTTTATGGAGCAAGAGAAAAAAATAGTTTGTGCACTCGTGTGTATCAGGGAAAACATGCTAGATCAACTAATCCAGCTTCACACACATATTCAAAAATATGTGTCGTGATTGCCTCCTTCTACGAATGCATTAAAGAACACCAATGTGATCTTTTGCATGTTTAAAAATGAGAGCAAACCTTGAGGACCGCTGGTAAAAAGAGCTAAAAATAGCTTAATTCTTCCTCCAGTAGAGTTCAGACCAAATATGTCAAAAACAAAATAAAGGTCATATTCATATTCAGCATCCAACCTTTAACAATCAAAACAGGAAGTAAGCTGAAAGAGTGATAATAACTGCTATTATTAGTATTTATTTATTTACCCCTCCTCTGTATATTTCTGCTGGTCTCCCGTCTCCAGACCTTCATGCTGCAAGGCCTCTGTCAAATCCAGTGTCCACTGTCAGCACCTACCTATGCTGTTCCTCTTTTATAATAACCTGCTATGCTGTATTATCCTATGTTTGTATGTTTATCTTTCTCTCTCTGTCTCCCTCTCCTTGTCCTTCTTTACCCGGCCGGTTTTTAGCAGGATGGTTCCTCTTTGTAAGCCTGGTCCTGCTCTAGGTTTCTTCTTCTTAAAAGGGAGTTTTTCCTTGCCATTGTGCTTATCTGGGGGTTCAGGCTCTGGGTTTCTGCCTCTGTAAAGCAGAAACCCGTGATCTCCAACGGCAGACGCCTCCAGGGAGAGAAAAGCTTTGGTATCTATTATTGTAACCAAGAAGGTGACGCTATTAATGTTCTAAACCCAAATGGAACACAGCCTACCCTTAAATAAGTGTTTATAATTCAATTAAATTAAAACAAAAATGTTATTCCTGGCCTCTGTGAGGTTCAGAAGGAGAAAACGTCTCATTTACCGGTATTTTATGTTGAACAATGTTAGAATAACTGGAGTCTTGGAGGTGCCAAAATGGAAATAATTAATTAAAAATGTAAGTTTCTGTGTGATAAGCTACTGTATTTTCTCTGTATTTGCAGCAGTGGACAGTTTGGTTTCTTTCTTTGATGTGTGGATTTCTTTTTTCATCCTGTGGATGTAAAATGTTTGTTTTACATTTGAAGAAAATCCTGAGTTTTATGGTTGCATTTTAACTGATGAAACATAATGTCATAATCAATGCAGATGATTGCATTTAATTATCAAAGCTTTAATGTTTATTTCCCATTTGATTTATTTTAATATGAGCATGCAGCTACTGTATATCCAGCTCCTTTTCTTTCACCCATCATGTTTTCCTCCGTATTAGTGCTGATTATAACTTTGTTGAGTGACTGATGGAGGTAAAGACATGATTGGTTGCTCATAATGACACTCACCTGGTTCAGGTGTGTCTGGTGACGCGGCTGTAGGTTGGAGGCCAACAGGTGCTCTGACTTAATTCCCTCCTTTTTCCTGTTGTTTAAATCTGCTGTGGAAAAAGGTTGTGGTGGATGCACAAGAAAACAGTAAAAGGTGAGCAGCTAAAGCTACAGGTTACATCATGGCTTTTCTTTGTTTCCTAAATCCTGAACATCAAACCATTTTTTATAATAGATTTGGCATTACCTGAAATTTCTGTTTTATCTCCAGCTGTTCCGTCACGAGTTTTGTTTGAGCTGTGCTGGCCCATTTCAGTGTTACTTCTCGACTGTCAGGGAGGACTTTTAAACTATGGAACCTATTTACATGAAATGCGTTTTCACTTAGATTTTAACTTTTTAAGCCGACAGATCGAGTGTTGACGTTCATGGTTCCGCACCATGAGTCTGCTCTATAGGTTCTATGTGCTGCAGGTATTTAGATTCACCTGAGGAACATGGCTGCAGTGTCTCTTTGTTCTCTCCTGCATGTTGCCCAGCAGTAGTCCAGTCCGGTTTGCATGAAACAAAGAAAAAGGTGCCATGCAAATGTGTGTCTCCTTCATTGGCCAGCAGGCCTGTTGTGTGGTTCAGTGTTGACATCCTGTGTGCAACTTTTGCTTCCATGAGGCTGTTTTGGCTCTAAAGCCTTTTAATAAAGGCTCTGTTTATTCCTTTAAATCTATTGTTGAAAAACTTATACTCCTGATTTTTTTGTTTTGTTTTTTTTTTTGAAGGCCTGAAGAAGACTTAAGCACAGCTCAGGAAATAGTGCTCCCTGCATTTATGAATCCTTACGGGACACCAGATCCGCGCAGTGGCTCTGACTCTTGTTCGCGACCCCCACTGCCGCCGTACTCGCCTTACAATGACCCCTCCCATGAACCATCTCTCTCAGCCATGCTGCCGTCTTCGTCACTCGTCCCAACGGGCCACAGTTGCATGTCGGTTGTGAGCTTTGCTCCCTTCCAGGTTTCCTCTGGCCCAACTCTGATCCCATCACCAGATCACTCCACCTCTGTGCTCCCAGCTGCTGATCCAAGCCTCAGTCTCAGATCTGGGCAGTCAAACATGGTCCCCCAGAGGTCACCAGGTCAAACTCTGTCTCCAGTTCCCCTGTCTACCCCCAACCCTTACCCCGCCCCCTCCTACCAGGTTTCTGTGATCTTCCCGTCCCCAGACCTCCACCTGTCCCCTCTCCAGTCCCGCTGCTTGGAGAACACGTCCCCGGACCTGGAATGCTCCATCTGCTTCAGCCAGTTCAACAATGTGTTCCGTTGCCCCAAGATGCTTCAGTGCAAACACACGTTCTGCCTGGAGTGCCTGGCACGCATCAACGTCAAGTCTGCCCAGCCCGGCACCATCCAGTGTCCTCTTTGCCGCGGGGTCACGACGTTGCCTGCGCTTGGGCTGCCCACGCTGGCCACAGACGTGAGCGTGCTGACCTACCTGCCAGCCGCGATGCAGAGAGTCTACAGCGTCCGCTTCCTGCGCAGCAAAGGGAGGCTGCAAGTCAAAAGGTACGGCTGTTTACCCTAAACGCTTACTGTAAGATTAAATTATTCACCACAGGAAGAGAACTGCAGAATCCTGTTTCCTGTCAAGATCTTCTGTAGGTATGCGAAGATGGCGCCGGGGCTCAGACCGCTCTTTGGACGTTGGGCTTCCCAGCCCGCCTGCGGGGAATCACGCCACAGCTAGCGGCCTGAGTGAGGCTCTGATCCAGCTGACGGGCAGGCCGGCATGCCGAGCCTTCCTCCTGACATCTATGGTGCTGTTGATGGTCCTGCTGATAGGCCTCATCATCTTCCTCATCACCTTCAGACCGAATGACAAAAGCGAGTGACGTCATCTTGCATCACGTTTCGCCTCTGCGCGCATCTCTGATGGAAAACTCAGGATTGAGAAGTGAGCACTAGAATTCCACCATCTCTGGGATTTATTTGTAGTGTTGGCCACATCTGGTTCACTGTTGCAGCCACAAAGCTGAAAACTGATCCAGATGTGTAACACTCATCCAGGCCTGTTGTGCAACGAGAGATTGCATCATTTTGCTGGAATATTGGGAAGACTGCTGAGATAAATTAGACTTTAAATGCTATTTAGTACATAGATTCATGTGCATTTTTAAAGATGACCCGCAGCACTGAAGTTGAGCTGGAATTTTGATGGACTGACATCATCGGTTCTTATTTGAAATAAATCTAAAGGTTTTAACCCAATTTAGATATGACACTTAATTTACATATTGGTCTATAATTCTGTCAGCAGGCGGCGCTGTCTGACCGCATTTTGAGACGTTTTGTCTAAAGCTGTGAAAATGACCTGAGCCATCCCTGACTGTGACCTAAAGGAGACGGGTAATTCATATTTGCCTTCTGTGGTGGTTCTTTTCCTCCAAACTCTCAAACCTTTCATCACATTTTCTCTTTAAAACTTTTGCTAATACTGTGACACTTAGGACCAAAATTTTTGTTTTAATGTTGTAATGTTCCGTTTTGTAGCGCAGGTTGTGTCTGTCCAGTCAAAAAAAAAAACTAAAATCTGTTAATCCCAAGTGTTAAAAGGGGAAGTTTTGTTTCCTCTCAACATTTAATGTTTTTATGTTCTTGAGCTGTTTTACTGCAATGCACAAAATAAATGATTTTATATATTTATGGAACTTTTACACTGTTTGAATAAATTTCTCATTGTACCGTACAAAACTTGGTCCGTATTTGTTAAAAGGCTGTTTTTATAGGAAATTCTGCCGGTGGGAGGTTGACACTTTTTTACGGATCTGCCGCAAGGTAATATGATGCTAATGGAAATCGCAGGATGCTAGAGAACATGGTGTCGCTGTGGTGTTTAGTGTGTCTACTTTTCTCATTACAGGATTCAGTTAACAGCAAAACAAACTGAAAACGTGTTTCCGACAGGTAGCACCTTACAACAAAGTTAAATAAATGCCTTTTATTAGACGATGTTAACATTGCAGTTTCTCACCAAATCTCACAATGCTGTAATTTACATAATATAGCTTTTTTTTTTTTTTTTTTTTTTTGAAATTGGTAATGGAAAACCTGGTAGACTGATGTTTGCACACTTGAAAATGAGCTGTACTGACTTGTCAATTATTTTAATGTACATTATATTACACACACCCTGTAATTTGAAGAGAATGTGACCACGGTCATCTGACTTCAGTCCACTGTTCAGTCATGCTTGTTTTCTAAAGTTAAAAGATTTGGACTCCAATTTTAAAACTAATCTGAATAAACAAAAAAAAAAAAGAGCATTCATTACAAATGAATGCAAATCCAGCTCCCCACCTTCATCTTTCCCCAGTTTTTTTCCATTCACATATCTGTTGCATTCTTCTGTAAAACACACTTCTATCTTTACGAGGACATTTACCATAACCCGATCCACCACAACTAGTTACATAAACCTAACCTTGAATTGATGTAAACCCTAACATTCCCTGGTCATGATTACCAGCCAGAATGTCCTGAAAGCATATTCTGGTCCTCGTTTTGCAGCATGTACACTAAAACACACACCTGCCACTTTTCCTGGAGACAGTGTGTTATTTCTATTTTTAACTCTATTAATCGTTGATGGGTAGTTGCGGACGACATAAACACAACCAAGGAAAAACAGCCTCTGGGGGATTATTAATCCCAGTCAACTGGGATCCAGTTGATCAACTAAAGTTTTGATTGTGGAAAAAAATAATTTCCAACACAATAAAGGCAACTTTTTAATCAGCTTTGGTGTAATGGAATGTCTGGACTGTCTGGACAAAACAAACTTCTCAGTGAAGAAGATGTGACCTTGATGTGCACAATGTAAACAAACCACTGCCGCTGACAACGCACCAGTCTCCAGATCATCCTGGTTTGACCTTGAGTGAATGATTTCGCCCCGACACCACCGCCTGCTGGTCAGCATTGGCAAAACAATGTCACTTTGCTTTGCTGAAATGAGGAAATTTTGGTTTTGCAAGGCAGGAAATCTCTGAAGAGTAGATCAGGGGTTGAGTAGAGAACTGCACGCAACCTCGGCTCAGAGAGACGGAGGGTTGTGTCCTGCTTGGAGCTAGGCATCTCATGCTCTATAATCTTTTCGCACCCACACGAAAAGAATAGTGGCACAATTCATCCTCGTCACAATTAATCCATCATGATGAGACTGAATTCCAGGGTATTAGCCCCTTTAATAACAGTTCTGGGAAAGATCTGCCCCTTATTACTGAGGTGAATAACAGTGATTTTGCTCTAACATGCCTCTGTCTCTTCTTGTTCCCTCCAGGACCAGAGGCCAAGCCTTTCCTCCTGACAGCTGTGCCCCAGCATTATCGGTATTCAGTTGCATCAAACAAATGCAGAAAACAAAATATATAGAAACATGTAGAGACTAGTGGGTTGTACACTGGATCTTTTGATTAAAACTTTCATTTGTTCATCTCCCAGTGACCCCCGTTAGCCATCGTCTTTAACCAAACTCAGCACTCACTCAGTGAAATCAGTCATATCCTTTCTGATGTAATCTTTCTCCAGTTGTCTTTATGGTTCATGGTGGTGGAATGAGACTGTGGCACAGACGTTTCTGCCAATCCTTTCTCAGAATTTGAACAATACTGTATTCAGCTGGCAATGTAGCAATCATGTACACTTTGCGAGAGAAACAATTCCACCCAGTTTTCGACTGATTTTGGGGGAAACGAAGCAATAACACCCTTCAGACCTGAAAATAAACCGAAAAAAAAACCCACTTCTGAATACAATAATTAGACTGACATCTTTAATAGATGCAAATATGGCCTGGATAAGTGAGAACCCACACAGTCAAACGATGTTTTGTATTTTGTTTCACTTGTGTAAGCTCCCCATAACATTGTCTACATTTTTAAAGGTCTAAATTTAGTCCTGCAATGGTGCAAACACAAGCTGTGTAATTGTCTAAAAGTATTTTGCGTGATTGAAGTATCAGGTTTCTGTTCTTAGCAACGTGACGCACGTCAGCTTTGAGTCTTAGGAAAAGAGAAATGTGTGAAAATATACACGCTAAAAATAGAATCCTGGACAAAAGATGCAGATGTCCTTGTCAAAAGAGACAAAGAAAGTATCTTTTTACTCTTGTGGAGGGTGTGTGTGTGTGACTGTAAGAAGTAAAAAGAAGGTGTTCTGAATTCATCTAATAAACATGTAAATTGTAACGGTAGCGTTTGTGTGTGTGTGTGTGTGTGTGTGTGTGTGTGTGTGTGTGTGTGTGTGTGTGTGTGTGCGCAGTGTGGTACATTGACGCAGCAGCAAATGTTGCAGGCTCTTAGATTTGGGCTGAAAATCATCCACAATTAATAAATCCTATGCAAATATTTTGAACTTTCACTTGATTTGACAATTACTTTGTTGATCCACGACTTATTTTATTTGGCCATTTTAACCCGGGTGGCATTTTTTGACAAATGAGATCGTGACTGGTTAGATTAGATTGTATATCTGCTGTCTGCCATGTACCTTCTGATTGCCCTGCAGCGAAGCAAGAGGAGGAGACGTTTGCCTGCAGACAGGTGGAGTTACTCTGTTTCGCAACATTTCAGCCCACAGCAAATGTTTCAATCGTGCACTCATCCTACTGCAGACAGGGCTTGGGTCATTTGGAGGCAACTGGCACCTTCACATCTTCCTCATCGGCCACTCTGCACCCCCGTCCTCGTGTTCGACGTGCCTGTCAGGTCTTGTACCCGCCCCACCAGAGCAGGAGGCCACCAGTGAGGGAAGACCCAGATCAGGCCTGTCGCTGGCTGCTGCTGCTTTCTGCACTCGTCCTGCTGCAGATCTTTACAGAAGAGACACACACTTGTCCCGGTCGGATTAAAAATATAATTGAAACAACTTTAGTAATTATTAATTTGTGCTTCATCTGTAACTTGGGATTGTCAGCCATTTTTTTTTCTCAGCAAAAAGAAACCTCATGACTTTTGTTGCTGAGTTGCAGGTCCCCAGAGTCAGTGCCCAAGTGTGGTATCACCCCAGTCCCAGGAGGGTGATGGCAGCCTGGGCACAGCTCAGGCATGGGCAGGAGAGGAATCCTGGAGGGTTCAGCCTGGGACTGCACCATCAGAAACTCAGTGACAGCGCATGGTGGCCTGAAGGAAGAACATTTAAAGTAATTCATGTTCCATAGACCAGAACAAGAAAGCTTTGCTTCTGCATGATGTTCACATAATAACGCATAATTTCTAATAATTGTAAAAAAAAAAAAAAGGCTGCACATCATGTAACCTAAAATGTATTTATTTCAATACACATTTTAATACATAACTTAATAAATTGAAATCTGAATGAATCAGTTAATGCGTTTTTGTCTTTACTCTAAACCTTTTGTCATAAAGAATAATTAGATTGTTGGTCTCAGCAGCACCACTCAGTTGCAGATTCAGGAAGTCTCCACAGGCAGCAGGATGTTTTCTTCGCTCTGGTTTGCTGTTTGGATGTGAATTCTGTTTTCCACTACTTGTGTGTGTGCAGCAGAAACTCTTTCTGAACTGCTCTCTGCTAGAAAAGTGTAACCGCACCACTTCTACCTTCTGAACGAGGCAGAGGGTTTGCGTGGGTGGGGTTCCTCAGAGCAGGAGGGGTTTTTCAACTGAGATAGTGACTCAGAGATGTGCTTCCTCATTTGGCCCACACAGCCTAGAAGACACACCACTTTGTAGCTGCTGCACAGGCTGGATGCTAAATGTGTCCAGACATGTATATCTGTGTGAACCTGAATGCCACAAAGTCTGACAGGAATGTTATATTGTCGGTTTCACGCTCAGTTTTCAGGTTTTGACTTGACTCAGAGATCAAAGCGTGACTATAACTGGCGTCAGTCAGGATTTTATTATGCATATAAAAATCCTGAGGCAGCTATTTTCATAAACTTAATCTGAGAAGTACATTTAATCTTCTCTTAAACAAAAGGCACCATTATCAGGAAAAATTTCTTCTATGTATAGGGTGAAATTAGGCAGCTACAGAGGAAAACAGAACTTTGGGCATTTGGGCTCATCCAAATGTCACATACCAGCATTAAAAGACTCAGCATTTAATCACACAGCTGTAGCAGAGTGACTTTCCAGGGAAAGTCTGTGTGATCCGATCTGTCTCTGCGTGTACCAGACCCAAGTAGACCGAAACTCAAACTGAATGCAGTGCAAACTGGCTTAATTGAGATGCTTAAATTGGATTTCAGTGTCAGTTTCAGAGCAATGGATTCCAACAGCAGGATCCACTTACATTTTCTAATTAGACCTGTAGTAGGTTAACTTGAACACCCATTATTTCAGTCGCATTTGATTTTGGTGAGTAGAAAATTTGATACATCTGCAGCAAAATAACGAGAATCAACGGCTTGTTAAGATCCTAATGTAATCCAACATCTTTGTTAGTTTTAACATAAGTAGTTGCCGTGCGTTGTGAGTCAGCAGATGTCGTTAGCAGGTCAAAGTGACTGATGTAAAACAGAAATGAGACATCGCGTCACTACACAGGACTGGTTTGGTGAGCATGACTGTTGCTTTCGCTGTCTGTTGGAATCATTTCAATCAAACAGCCAGGTCACGTACTCACTTCACATGCAGGTGTCTTTGTGCAGGTATGCATGCAAATGTGTGTGAGCTTGTACTGTATGTTCGCTTGTTTTCGTTTATACTCCTTCTGATTTGGTTTTGATTGTCAATTAAAATTTGTATTATTGTTGTCATACCGTCTGATAGCCATGTATACATTTTACAGCATAGCATGCTGAACTTATGAGCGTACGTCAGTCTCGTGGTGTTTGTTGCTGCGTTGCCATGGATAACCTTTTCACCTGAACTCAGAAATGGAAGTCCCTCTGTCACATCACCATATCCTGAGATAATGACAGTTTTGTTTTTTGTTTTTTGTTTTTTTTTTATGAGAGGGATCTGTTTGTCAGACTGTATGATTAATCGGTCACTCAATCTCTGGGATTTTCCGTTGGTCAGTTTGAGTGCAGCCGCTACAGTCGCACTGAAAAAAACCCCAAGCCGTGACGCAGCAGCATGACCTCAAATCTCCTGAGTGTTCTTCAATCTCTAATGAGCTGCTGACGTGGATCGGCGGTTACTCAGTGCACGAGGCTCATCTGTTTTCAACATGGTGGTATGGGTGTGAGATTCGGCTGCTTTGTATAAACCACCTCGAGCCTCCTGAAACCGGACGCAGCTGGGATCGTTTATGAGGTTCCCCCCCTTCTGGGTCCTCCTGCCTCTCGGCCCTGCTGGTCCAATCAAACGGAGATGGAAAATTACGAAATAGTTAAAGTTTTCGGTTTTCCCCACAGAGGAGATGAGGCCAGAATATCTCCTTTCTGTGTTTAACACTTTAATGGTCGACAGGCTGTGAGTGACAAGACTCCTCACAAAAAAAAAGGTTTATATAAACTGATATGGATTCATTTAAAACCTCAAACTATACATTTGTTTATACTTCAACCAAGTTGCATGAAACTTTAATGATGTAATAGTTCATCATTTTGGAAGGAATTTACAGGTTCTTTGTTAGGCCATGACCAAGGAGAGATTGTCATTTTTATTCTTATAAACTAAAAACACAGAACACAAATCTGATTTTTATGGGTAAAAGTTGTGTAAAGACTTTATGTTGAATAGGACCTTCTGTAACGATTGCAGCAGATAATTGATAAGGACAACAATCGTCTGTCCGGCTCAATAGAAATGTCTGTCAGCACAAACACCACCGCTGCTGGATCGGTTTGTGTTTCTGAGGGATTTCTCTGTTGGCAGAGCGGGAATAAACGCGGATTCGTCGCCTGACGGACTCTGTCCAGTTCTGCACGTAGACCCTTTCACATGGCCACAGGCCAGCCATGAGCCAGCACGGCCAATCAAAACCCGCTTTGATCAGAATTACCGCACAATGGTGACCAGCATCACCATGTCGCCATAACGACCTGGCAGCCGCGTGCACCCTGAGCCGAAGCTTACTGGGAATAGTCAGTGGTCTAAAGAATCCGAACCCTCAACTGTAAAACCAAACAGGGTGGAAAGTAAAACAGACCACATGGTCAGAACTGTAATCCTGACTCAGCCCAAAGTCTGGAAGTCGTTTTTAGCTCATCTATAGTAAAAGCAGGGGGGAAAAAGATGGTGTTACTTAATTCTGTGCAGGGCATGGAAGCTTTGAATACCAGACGGAGCTTAGACAGCAGACGCAGTGAGGTCGATTCCCGTCGCTGCGGGAAATGAAACATATACAAAGAATGTAGACTATTTTTTTTAATAAAACGTAGGGTTTCGTGGACAGAAATGTTCTGTTACCACAATTGTGTACAGCTTTACAATGACAGTCTCAGATCATTCTGATCATTGGTCAAAGGAGAGGGCAGAGAGAAGTTGTCTTTTGTCATTGATTTGCTGTAAAAGGGGAAATATGACAGTGAAATACAGTTAAAACAGGACATTTTACCACAGACAATAGTGTTTACAATTTGTGTTTACAGGAATTGAGTTGACGACTATCCAGGATTCAAGGTTTTCCAGGATTCCATTCAATCTTTCATTGTCACACAATTGACGCTCCGGGGAAATCCAGTTACGGGAGACTGGATATTTGGGACAGCGGACTGGACTGGACCCATCAAATCATTTCTGAATAAGCCCACATTTCATTCCCCTTTGGTGCCGGTGGGGGTGGTGGTGGTGACAACCATGTTTGGAATCACTGCTGTGTGTATCTATACGGATAGGGAACGTGAGTCTGATGTCACCACGACTGCATTCTCGTCCTGCAGCATGTTCACATGCTTCCGATTCCTTCTGCGGCAGCTCACAGAAACAAAAAGAAAACAAAAGAAACAGCAGCACCATCAGGCATCCCATAATAAACAACGCAGGTTTCCCTTGAAGGGTTGTGGTGCGACTGGAATTTCTAAGAAGTAAAAGAGGAATGCTCTACCTGAATCATATTTTGTCTTCCTGGCTCATTCTCTTCTCTCACAGGATCATTAAACCGACTGGGTAAAAATAGACGTGCTTCTTGTCACCACTGTGACATCTAAACTGCGTTGAGCGAGCGGGTGGAAATAAGCAATTCCCAGAAATAACGTGTTTGAATAAACCAGCAGGAAAGTTGGTGGGAAATACAGAAAGGCCCCATTAACTCTGACTGTACAGGTCCATCGTGTTATTACGAGGCTTTCCGGGGATATCGTGACGCTCGTTCGCGTTCAGGGGGAGTTCTGAATATTCCTTGAGATCCGTGTGTGCCGATGATATTTTTGATGCATGGGTCCTGCGTAGGTGCTCTGAGGTCTTCCCTCTAAACAAAAAGTTTGTTGGCTGGCTCTGGATGTAGCTGCTCACAACATAAACATCAACTGGTGCTACACCCACTCAAAGACCTAACCTTTTCCATACACCAGATATATCCGATATTCAGAATTCTACGATAGATGTGCTTTGCCTGCAAACACTGCGATGAGTTTAATGGTCCCTTTTAATCAGATTTTCCAAGTGTTTGTGGGGAAACCAAAAAGTTTTGCTCTCTGGGCATTATTTCCTTCACTGTCCTTCAAGTTTTTGGTGGCAAAACTGACACTGAACACTTCACATCAGAGCTGGTTGTACAGGATTCTTTTTGCATTTTCTTTTTTCGATTCCTGCTTCCACATGGGCTTACAGTAAATTATTAAACAGAGGACATTCATTTCTTTTCCTGCTTATTCAGAGCTTTACATCCTGCATCCTGATGTGATCGCTCTTCGGCAGCCGTGGGATGACGCGAGACCTGGCAGGTCGGTGCAAGTACGTGCCAGATGCTTTCATTGGCTAAACCCAGAAATCTTAATAAAACTACCCTACAGGAAGGGGTCAAAGAGCCAGGCTGTTATTTGCTCACACAGCTCGTCTTCCTCTTTGGATTTTTCACAGAAGCAACATCCTGTGATCTAAATATTCAAAACAGCTGGATGAAAAGCACGAGAATTCCCCGAGAATGCAAGCAGAGCTATTTTTAGCAAACTCACGAGGATGCCATCAGGGATGCAGATTTTATTCAAGTCTGAGGTTCTATTACAGGATTAATGTCTATTTTGAGTCAAATTTGTTGAGAAGGATGCTTTTAAATGTGGGAAATGACAAGGAAATTAAGAAGCAGTCTCATTTTTATTCATTTAAAACCCGTGTTCTCCCGGTTACAGAGAGGGAAGTTACACACTGTGGCCACTTTTACATCATCTGTGTGTCACATCCGACATCCACACACGGGTAATAACAAAACAGGAGGTCAGCCAGAAGGTCACGCACGCAGTCTTGTTCCGGCTTCATCTGAGGTCTTCAGTGATGATCAGGAGGAACTTTCCAACAGAGTGACCCTTACATGTGACAGAGGATATACTGTGTGCAGCCATGTTTACTGTCAACCTAAACCTTTTCTCTTATCTGTGTCACCCTAGCACATGAAAACATATGAAGATTTTACAGTTGTACGCAAATAAAGAAGACTCTGGGTATTTTGTCGCCCGTAATGATAATTAAAAATGTATTTTCTAAGAAATAAAAGTTTTCTAACTTTTCTAATTTCAGTTTTATTTAAATATCTTTAAAGTGGTTTGTTTGAAACAATGCCCATTCTCCTTAAAATGGTATGTGTCATCTTTCTTTCTCTGGAATCAGATAGGCCTGCTTGCTTTTAACTGTGTTATTTTATAAATTAAGCAATAAGGTGCGTTTGCTGAGCCTTGGGAGTGGCCTGCTCTTCATGGGCGTCTCTAAAAGTACAACCTGGTCTAAAACATATAAAATGTGAGCACTTCGCCGTTTCAAGACTGTCTGACTCCGAGTTACACTACAGAGGCTCTCCGGACGAAAGTCAACACTCCAGGAGAAATGTACCCGCGAACAAACACCTTGACAATGACCGTCCAGCAGGAGCGCTTCGCCTTCGCCGGAATGGCGCCTCGCAGCACGGAGCCAGAAGTCTTCACCTTCGAGCAGGCAACGGCTCAGGCCACCGCCGTGCGCTCCTACGTGCCCATTCGGCCAAAGAAGCGTTGCACTCGCGTAATGTACCCCGCTAAAGTCCGCATGCACCTTCCACCGCCAGAAAAGAGCCAGGCGAAGCGCTGGTTGGTGATCCTGTGCCTGGTGGTACTCTGGCAGGTCTACACCGAGGAGCCCTGCACGGAGACGCCACTGGCCGCCGCTGACGGCCCGGTCAGTGACTGCCAGGGATTCGCCTTTACGTCAGCGGAGGAGATGGCAGACTTTACCACCGGAACCCAACTAATCTCAGGCTCAACACCCAGCTTCGAGGATGGCAGCTTATCTGGCGAACAGATGGCCCCGACCGTCACCTGCCCTGAGCCCCAGGAGCAGGCGGAGAGCGGCCAGTACGAGCAGCAGGGCAGCGGCGCCGGGAAGAGCGTGGTGGCTTTGCTGATGTACCATAGACTTGGCAGCGACAGCTAGAACAGTTACCCCTCTGTCAGGGTTCGACCTTCCAACCAAGTCGGGGATGATCCCGGAGCAGCTTCAAGAGGGCACCGATGCGCCCTGAGCAGCGCTGCCGAGAAGAAGCGCCGACGTCCCCCTCCCAGCGGCCCCCTGAGAGCGGCGGTGGGCAGTCTGAGACGGGACACCTGAAAGAGAAAAACTGTGAACATGACAACCTGAAACTTGAACTCAAGAAAACTTGAACTTTTATCTCTATGTGACAGAAGAAAAAAAAAACATCACTAACTAATGCACTAATGTGCCTGTGGGAAAATGAAGTTTTGTAAAAAAAAAAAAAAAAAAAAAGAAAGAAAACTCATCACTGTAGGCTGCAAAGCTGAAACTGATCTTTTATGTTGTGTTATGTCTTATTTAGTATTTATTTTATTTGCTATTTATTGACTGATAATTTTAATTAAAAAAGTCATTAACTGCAGTTTTGCCTTTTTTATTGATTGACTTATATATTGTGTTGGGTTACAATAAAAGGCCCACTTTATTAAACTTTAAGAATCTCAGAATATGTGGCAGCTTCAGTGAAACAGCAAAAAAAAAAAAAAAAAAAAAAAAAACAGTGCATCTATCAAAATGCAGCAGTCTTGGTTTCAAAAGATCTACAATGCTGAAATAAAACAGCTGCCTTTATTTCAAAACACCGTTTGAAAATAAAACCAAATGCCCTATAAATCAGTACACATATAGGCCAGGTAGTCTGACACTAGTTGACACAAAACTAGTTTTTTTCTCTCTCATGCACAGACGTTATTGGGCTGCACAGATCTCTTCAGTCTTATTAGAAAATCCCTTCTGTCTCAGGAAAAACTCTCACAGCAACAGATTAAATCTGCATTCACAGGCAGGAAATCCTTAAAATGTTGAGGTACAGTTTGACACCGAAGTGGTCCTGATTAATATTTGCTGCATTTGTGTGCATCCTATAGGAAATCCCTCAAGATGAGCTCCCTGTTTCTTCTTCAGTTGCTTTTTCAGTTGCAGAAACACAAATTACTATCAGGATCCATATGTATATGTATCATTTAGACAAACTTTTGAGATGAAAAAAACATGTCAACGCACCAAACACCAAACAGGTCACCTTACAAATGAAATACCTTCTATTTATTCTGAGCAGTCATGCAGACAATGAAGGTCACCAAACAGTTGTGATTTCTTTTCATTGCTGGCTTGTGTGTGGGAGAGAAAAGCTTTTTGTAGCTAAAGAAAATTCTCTGCTTCTTGTTATAAGTCCGACCAAAGAGCTCTCAGGTCTGACGACGTCAGTATGACCCTCAAACAGCCTAAACAGAAGAACTACCAGCAGCAAGGTTGATCTTTATCACTGCAGAGATCCTTCAGGAAAAGGTTCCTCTCAGGAAAATATTTACACATTTGTTATAAATTGTAATTAGTTTGATGTTCAAATTTGTGTGTTACTATAGGAACCAAACATGTTGACTTAGCGTGCACCATAGCATGAATCAGAGCTTCGGCAGCGTTTAGATCCTCCACACGTGCTACGTGTTCACATGTTATGTAATTCAGTAAAAAGAGTGTTGGAGATCTAAATTCTCTTGTCTAAACCTGCCTGAATCTTATTAACTCAGCTGCTTTCATCCAGCCATGACTGCGGTCCAGTAGAAAATTACAGTGAAACTATTCATTCTCCTCAATCTTCTAAGCAGAGACCAAACAATAAAACTACTGGAATTAGCCATATAAATTGAAGGTTTCTGTTTTGTTTTTTTTCCCCACTGAATTTACATTTAAAGATCACTTTTTTATATTCTAACCTGTAAACCTTTTGTCATTCTGTGTAATTAATGATGTCATTGGAAAAAAAGTCAGATAAATGGTTTTTAAACAAGTGGTTAAATATAGGGATGGAGTTACTTGACTGACGTACAAAATGTTCTTTTTAAGCACCTATTCTCACATATAAAGTTATGTTAGGCCCTATGATGTCCTGTTATCTACAATTTTCACATCATCCCCACATAAGCAAATTAGGAGCATCTTTTACTTAAAATTTTGATCCTTTGTCCAACTATTGCTAATCTTGGAAACATAACTGCAGGTCATAATGAGCAACTGCTGGAACCATCCTATGGGACTGATTTTTCATCAGAGGGCAGTCTCATTTGATGCGTTTAGGTTACAAACTGACTTGATCGCTTACAGATTCGTGGTGTCCCTTCACTCTGTGAGAGGATTTTCTCACACATCCGGATCTGCTTCATTTAGAAATGTTTTTATTGTGTTTGTATAAATGTGTGAGTGGTAAGGTTAATTTAAACTGCAATAACTTAAATTACTCATCGAAGCATCCTTTTACATCTGGCTATATATAGGCTGTCTTAACAAACAGCCTATATTTTCTATTTTCGGGATTGTCTAACAGGCCGGCATCACTGAAGGTCAACCGCAGTGTGATAACACGTTCAGCTCTGGAGGCATCATGAGTGTAAGACCTCAACACACACACTCTCTCCCGTGATTTGGTGTAACCGCAGCCAAGTGTGTCTGTTTTCGCATCAAAGGAAAACCCTGATTGCTCGTGTGCACAGAGGTGACCTCAGCGACCAGCTGCCGAGCGGAAGTTGGCCCACACACACAAGCCAGCACACCTTAAATGTGCGGCAGAACAATAGAAACTGTTGTCGCCATAACTTTTCACACAAATGAGCGGCTAGTCTAAACACACGCTGTTGTAACACATCTGTTGTAAACACACTAAAAGACACACAGACACACACACACTGCAGCAGCATGTATTAAATCAAATGAAAATGTATGAAAATGGATGCATGTTTTTTTTAGATAACTTGCAGCATTATTTTGCCAGTGATAGCAGGGTTGTGTATGTGAACCACAGGAAATGGGTGACTGGAAACAAATAATATAACAAGGTAACAGAAGACCCGCAGGCATGAAAAAACCAGTTTACCCACATTTTCTTTATTCATACTTGCGTAATTATGTTGCAGCTTCTGTCATTTTTCCACCCATTGAAATATTGATATCTGTATCCTAATTGGTGTATAAATAAATCAATAAACTGATTCATTTTTTTTAAATCAAGGTTTAAGGCAAAAGTGTTTTAACAAAAGACAAACGATGCTTGATTCTTCCCAGTGAGTTCAAACAGGCAGGCCAGTACGACAAATTTTTATTTTTTATTCTCCACACCTTCTCCACCTCTCCCGGTCCTCCACCTTTTCTCCCCCAACATACTCAGGCTGTGAGTCATCTCTGTTGATTATCAAGTTCAAACCGGAGTGGAGAGGAAAGCGGGAGCAGATGGAGGAGGGGAAGTCACAGGGCAGAAAGAGAGAAACGATGGCAGAGATCCCCGAGAAAAATCTGAGGGGAGCAAAACATGAAATGATTGTTTCTCCAGGAATTAAAATCCATTTAATTTTAACTTTGCTTTGTCAAACTTAATGAGACAGTAATACAGTATTATTACGTTATCACGCGTTATCACAAGTTATATATATTTAATCATTTTTAATCACATTTACACATATTTGAGTTATAATAAGTAATATTCTTGCATTAAACTGGCATTACTTGTGCAAAAAACAAGGGAATAAAAATGATCAGTTTCCTCATGTTATGATTTATCAATCTCTGCCAAGATTCAGGGTTTGTGAATTTGAACGTCAGCTCTGAGTTTGTCTCGGAACAAAAACTGCGACATTAGAAAACTATTGGGAGTATCTGTGTAAAAGAATACACCCTTAACTCCGGATGGGTGGAGCTCCACTCAGGTGAAAAGTATTCATTCAGCTTCGCTGACCTCAGCTGTTTCACACACACCTTCCTCTCCATCATGCAGTCATAAATGACCGTTAGCATGCCAGGCATAGCAGAGACACCTGAGACACGATGACATGATGGATTCCCACCTTAAATGTGCCTTCAGCTTTTTGGGATTACACAAGCTTCTTGTTCCTCGTCAGAGCTAAAATTCGAGGGGATGGTACTCAAAGTCAGAGAAAAGTGCAGATTAGGGTTTTGAACGTCAGTTTAAATTGGTTCAGCTGTGACCAATAAGTCATTCAACAGTAGACTTCCGGCCCAGTCCCTTTATTTCCACATTTTTTTATTCATTCAGACACACCCAGAGGAAGTGCTGTGATGAAATGAGATTTTTTCCCATTGGTAATGAAACTGTTGTGAAATCACGGTTGGGTAAAACACCATTATCTGCTCTTCAAACATATTTCAAAGGAAATATGCCAGGGTTCTTCCCAGTTTGAGCTCAGAACATACCTGAGAAGGCAGTCCTTTGTGTCTGTGCCTGTATGGGTTAAAAGTACAGTTTCATGTCTTTATGTTTTTCTAAATAAAAGATTATTAAGAGAAAAACAAAGTCAATCCATAAACCTATTCACCAGCATCACTTCTTCATCCACAACTGTTGACATTAGTCTTGAAAAACTGGAAATACATTTGGAGAACACTTGCACACTTCATTTTCCAAAATTTGTCCTTTTTTTTCCCTCTGAAACGTCTTTGATCCTTCCTTTGAGTGTGTTCTAAAACATTCATTCAGCTATTCTAAGGCTTCCTGCTAAATGCGGCTGGCGCCATCTTAAATCTGTCGTTCCTCTTTCGCCTCAGGTCAGGAATGTTAGATGAGAGTCAGGACTATGTCGAGGCATGTCTGGTGATGTCACACCTCCAGCGAGATTTCATTTTTTGTGTGAAGTCATTTCGGACAACACAGAGAGTGTGGAGGTGGGAAACTACAGTCTTAAATTAAAAAAAAAAATAAAACAAAGTCAGCCTTAAGCATTAACATTTTATAAAACTTTTTTCACCAACATCATTCTGAGCTCCTGCCTGAAAATTAATCCTTTTATATGTGCTTTAATTACAGGAAATACTGATTTCTTAATGTTTCTTGAATCTGGAAGAAGATCGGTGATCCAGATATTACGTCTTTTAAACTGTAATTTTCTTTTGTCTTGCATTACGCTTTCTGTAAAATGTACTGGAATATGTCCAGATAAACATGGCCGACCTTTAGTCTTCTGTGAGTCTGGATGAATCATAACAGGTCTGCAGCAATGGTGAGTGCACAACTGCAGCTGCAGGAGAGCACCAAAAAAAAAAAAAAAAAAAACCATGACGACTGCGAGTTTGTGTCTGCTGATAACCCAGAAATAATCTCATCGTCTTCCTCCTCCACAGTGATTAATGGCATTTATCTGGATAATGGCCAGTGGCTTGGTTTTCAACACAGACACTGTCAGACGTTTGGATCGGAGATGGATTATATAGACTGAAATGGAGACAAATATTAAGACAAATCCTCCTATTCCTGGAAATATGCAAGTGTGTGTGTGTTTGTTTATGTGGGTCAGTGGGTGGGTGTGTGTTCTACAAAACCGTTGCATCATTGACACACTGGACACTGGCCTTTTTAGCATCATAAACACAGGTAAATTCGACATCATGGTGCTTCCAAATATAGCTCGGAAATCAGATAATAACCGGAGGTGACCTTTTTACCTCTGTGGAATGTTTTCAGGTACAGTTCACTGCCAGTGTGCATTTGTTAAGCATACAAGCTCCTGAAGTAACATCAACATAATCTAAATCGTGAGTAGAGATTGTTAAACCGTGCGCATACACTGGCACTGATTACTGAACCGAAGGAACGGGTTACTAAATGTTGCACAAGTATTATTAACAGTGCAATTCGGGCTATTTTGGTACCAGGTGAAGCTCTTTGTAAGCACATATAGTCACATATCTTGGTAAGCACGTATTAAGAGTAGAGGGAGTGATGCAATGGTGAAACGATGCTGATGTTTACAGTCTGCACAGGAAGGAGTTGCCCTCGCATCCACATTTGGGCGCGTTTGCATGGTTGTTTGGACCATGAGATGAAGCTGATCTGCCTCCTGTTACAGTTCTGTGGCAGACACTGCTGAGTTTACGTCCTCTGCTGGATCTGCTTTTATATATATATCTGCTTTTTTTATATCCTTGCTTTTATATCTGCTTTTATATCCTAATTTATGTCGTTGATTCTATTTTATTTGGCACAGATATTTTCCATTAGTTAAGATTCTGCTGGGGAGCTGCAGAGCGTCATAAATCTGAAAACGCTCATGTTTGACTACATGGTCGCATGTGTTAGGGCAGGTAAGGCACACACGAGGAAACAAAAGCAACAGTGTTATGGTTCAGAATTACTCCATAAATGCAGACACAGTTCTTTAAAAACCACCAGTTTTGCAATTAAAATCTATTTAAACTACAAAGGTGACCTCTGACCTTTGTAAATGAAATACACTCACTGGGCACATAAGTAGTTGATCGCAGTCTGTGTTATCTTTGTTGTATTTTAAACAAAGCTGCAAAGAACGCATATCCGTTTAATTATTGATCCATTAACACTGAATTTTGACACATACACAAGATTTTCATGTGGGACAGACTTTTATGTTCATAAAAAATTTTTATTTGAAATTATCAATGGACGCTTTCTTAATTTTGACAGCGTAAACATGTAAACCTTATTTCATTTTGGGTTGTTCAAATATCTGAAATACTATTATTTTTAATTTACGTTTTATATTTTTAAATCATATTTGAAGCATAAATATATCCGTTCAACAAAATAATGCCACTGGAAAACCTTCAGGCGAGTTTATACTTTTCACTGTGAAGCTTTGCTTCCCTCTGCTGGTTAAGAGACGTAAACACACTTAGCTGATTTCACACGCCCGCGTGTCAGTGAGCGGTCACGTGATTTGAGCGTCCACAAATCACATTCCTGGATAACAAATCAACCAATAAAGGTGCAAATTCAAATTGGCGCAAATAGGAAGTTTTTCCATACGAACAGTTTGTTTTTGGCGAATTTTCCCCAAGTTTAATTCCCAGTTTTAAGTAGCTACAGCTCATTTTTTTTATTTTCAGTTTTCTGACTTCTGATATATTTGGATAGAGTAAAATACATTTTGATAGAAATAAAATACTGTACATTGCCTGAAAAAGAAAGTTTTGACGCGTTAGTCAAGTCTACTTTGGGTTGTCTCATGTCGGACACAAGGTGGCTCAGAACGCCTTCTTCTTCTTTCCCTCCTCCTCCTCTTTCGGAAACGGGATGTGATGTAAATACATTGCAAACTTTTTCTTTTTTTTCCCCCCCGTTCTTACAGAAGTGAATAGATCTTCTACCTTCAGCACATCGTTGAGGGAAAACAGAGAAGAAGCTGAGAAGAAGCGCTAAAACGGTTAAAAGGGTGAAAACGTCGGGCAGGAGACAGGGAGCGATCCACCGACACTTTTGTCCACCATGATCCTCTGAAGTCCTCCAACAACAAACTCAGCGACCTGCCAGAGTCCGAGCAGAAAAAACACCCGGAGAGGAGGTCGCCGCCGTCGCCGCCGCTGCTCTTGTGGATCCGGAGGGGAAAACACGGACAGGTAAACATCTGGCACATTTGTGGATTCATGAAAGAATAAAGTCAGACTAGTTCAGGCTGCGTGGAAACTTTGGAGTGCATGACAGCAGATCAGGGATCAGTGCTGCTGCAGACTGAGGCCTGCAGCTCATATCTGAGATCTTTGTTATCTGGGAGAAATGATCCTGCACTCATTCAACAATTCTCTCACACACGGTGAAATCAGCTGGATAAACTGCAGCGAAAGAGAAACCCAGAAACAGTGTTTCAGTGTAGATTTTATTGTTCTGCCTTATATTATAAATCAGGGTTGGAAGACGGATTTAAAAACTTTGAAGCAAAAATGATCAAATAACGTCTGTGTGTGTATAAAAAAAAATTCAGAGATGTTCAACAACTGCAGGAAATATTCCAAGTCAGTAATTAATGACTAACTGTGAATACAAAACTAAGTGAATATAAAAGTTTGCTTTTTTAGGTCTAGATATTTTTATTTAGCAGGCAAACATCAATTGAATGAAAATAATTACAATAACAACAAAAATGTGGCTCACATGGGCGTCAGTATTGATACTACAAAAACCTCTAATATTTAAATAGTGAATACCTGTAAAGTCTGACTGGAGCTCACCTCAATCTAGTGCACATCCTAAAGTGTGATTATAATTATTATTCTTATCATCCTCTGGGTCTTTTTATGTAATCTGGCAAATTTATGTGACAGTTATTCTTCGTCTCGGCCTGTGGTCTGATGGACAGTGACAGCAGAGTCCCAGTAAAGGTGAACCTGGTGAAAGTTGATGCCCTGCAGTGAAACCATAAGCAGCCTGTCAGCCCCAGGTCCTGCTTGCTGAATGGATATCAATTTCCTGCAGGAGAACTGGTCATTCTGTGTAACATAAATATACCTAAGTCGCCTTCCAAAGATTTAGACCAGTTTTACTGAAAACGCTGGGCTGTTTTTGGTGTCCTTTCTCCGGGGATTTAAATGAGGTCAGGATCTACTTTCATCTGTAACAGAACTAAATTTGCAAAAAGCAACATCCAGTCAGGGCAGTGCGTGATTCTGTGTGCATGTTACTGACTTGTGGACCTCCAGAGGGTTGTGTCAGGATCACGCTCCGGTTATTTTAATTCTAAGTCAGATCAGTTTACAAAAACAAACTGATGTTGATGGATGTCATGATGTGTCAATGTTACCGTTGTGAACTATTTACACATTATTTATCCCCTGTTCTTCTCCTCAAATGTGCAAAAAAAAA
The DNA here is from genome assembly GCA_015343265.1 of Pao palembangensis. NCBI lineage: Eukaryota > Metazoa > Chordata > Actinopteri > Tetraodontiformes > Tetraodontidae > Pao > Pao palembangensis. The sequence continues at coordinate 32,468,438 of CM027081.1, read as the reverse complement.
ATCTCTTGTAAACAGAGAACAAAACAATTAATGTGGCTTTACTCTGTTGCCGTGGAGACTGTAAGCATAGTAAGCATCATGATTCAACCCTAACAGTAAAAATAAAACATATTATTGGACAGGAAAAATGAAACTTTTATAATCGGCGACCTTGGCGAGAGTCTGGATGTTTGGAGTCAGAAGTGGCAGACGTACAAGCAATGGACGTACCAAATGGCCATATTTTTGCATCTCCTCAGTTTGAATTAATGCTCCTGTCTGCACCTTTGATTAATTTCCTGCCCTGAGGCATCCGTGAGTCTCACTTTTACCTTTGCTGCTGCCCTCTGGACACCAAAGTGTTCTTCAAAGTCCTCAAAATCTGAAGCTGCACCGAAGTTTAGCTTTCCAATTGGGGGAATAATCATGGAAAATACTTCTACTTGCCGGGAATCAACAGCGGTGATGACAGACTGCGTCAGCCATCTGCAGGTGTGTCCGTTTGTGAGACAAGCGGCAAAGAACTTGTTTATTGTCACTGCTCGGCAAACAGCCCGGAACTACAGATTTGCGTCAAAAAGTGAAAAAGCAAAGAATAAATGTACTTTTTTTTTATTATCCTTTAAAAATCAGCATTAGTGTCACTTAGAAACTTCCAGTTTTCGTAAATTCACTGCATATCACAGGGAATATGCCAAGGTGGTGTTGAAGTCCGAAACAAACACTATCATATCAGAGGCATCAGATCCGAAAGATACAAGTATGAGTACAAGTAAAAGATTATCTGCCTAATTCTGCTATCTCTGCAGGCAGAAATCCAGATTTCCTCTAATATTTTTCCAGCTCAACCTGAAGCCAATAATGTCAGCTGTGTCAGATTTTTCTTCCTTGGAGATTGATCCAATGAAAGAGTGAAGTTTGTATGTTAGCAGCTAACACTCAGGAAAATATGAAATCAAAATCCTCGCAGAGGTTTAGCTAAATGTTTCCAAAGACGTTGAACCACAGGTCATGTGTGCATCACATAAACGCTTCAGTTCATTTATCTGACCCGGATATGAGTTATGGGGCGTCTCTTAATGCAAACAGCTCATCAGCCTCATTGTTAAATACAAACACTTACAGGAAACGCCTGCAAAATGCCTCCTGGGGACATGTGTGCACTGCTGTGGTTCGACTGGAAGGCGGAGATTGTGCAGGTGTAAATGAGCGTGTTTTGCCTTTCAGTCTTTTGAGCCGCAGCCAACAGCTCGTTAAACCCTTTTCAAACCGCACTGAAACACTTGAAACTGTGAGGAGCAGCGTTGAACGCACGCGCAGCTAAAGGGAGAAGTTTGCAGTAATTACGTTAATTGTCGATGATGCTGTTAAGCTGCAACAGCATTTGTGAGAGATTTACGTTAACATTTGTTCGTAAGTGTGCATTAAGTGCTGCACCTGGTGCTTATGTAAGTCTAGAATATGACAGCATATTTATTTACTTTGTTGCTGAAATGTGCATCAGCCATGTTGGCTTTGCTCTCTGGAAAAGAAAGTCTTGTTATTTCGGAGGACTGAGATAACCTGTAGTTGTAGCACGTCTTTGCACCGTCAGGTTTGGTTCTGTTCCGTGTCGTCCATCCATAAATGATCTATTACATCATCTTCAACACATCTGCGCCTCCATACCGAGAATTTAATTGTTGGCTTCTAAAAACAGAAGTGAGGAGGTGTTTTATGGTTATTGCTGCTCCAGAAAGCATGCTTGAGCGATGTTTGCCCATTTTTCTGCTTTTATGAACAATTAAGTTTCCATATGCAGGTTAGCTGGACCATCAGCGTAGTTGGTATGAAAGAGTCTAAAGGTCCATGTCCAGTGATCTTCTGGACCAACATGTCTGCAGAAATGTCAGGGCCATTTTTAAAAATAAAACAAACCATTTGAAGTTTAAATAACTCTGGGTTCATGCAGCCTTCAACTGAGCTGTGAGACAATCCAGAGAGATGAGCTCCTCTGCTCTTTTCACTGCTGACAGAAGTACGAAACCCGCATACCTGAGAGTGTGCATGTGTGTGTGTGTGTGTGTGTGTGTGTGTGTGTGTGTATGTGTGTGTGCGACACAAAGAGAGTCCTTTTTTAGTGACTGCCAACTTTGCATGCTCAAGACATTCACGTTTCTAACAGCTGAATTTCCTCATTTTTCTGTGCTTTTGATGGACTGACACATTCAGCTGTTATTCAGGTCAGCCTCTTAACTCTTTCCTTTCCTAGTGCCTGGCGGAGCTTACCTTGGCTGCAGAGCTCCCACTACATGTTAACTCAAGCCCTCCTCGCATTCCACAGATGCCAGCAGATCTTTTTAAACCGTGCGTTTCTAATCTTCGGCTCTGGCCGTTTAACATCAGCTGTTTTTGGGCTAAATTTGCCTTTATTTGATTTGTTTTTCAGAAACCCAAATATCCCAGATTCATTTTCAACGATGTCACCTGCTGCACACATATTTAGAGTCAAACTACATTTCTGTGTATTCAGCCTTGAAAGTTGAACTGTTGATTATTCATCTGCATTTTCTTCCCAATGGCGTTAATTTGTCACAATGAGACCGTCAAAACGCCCAAATCACAGCTAGCAAATGCTCGCTGCTGAGGACACTGTGTTGCTGCTGGTTTTGTCTGTTATGGCAACAGAAAGGAAATATTTTATGCTGCCTGGTTTCAGTATTCCATCTGGTGACACCCATCACACTCACCAGATGGCTTCCAACGGCGTTCCAAAATGTTGGGAGGATCTCGCTAAGTCCCCTCTGGGACGAGCACATTTTCATTCTTCTCCTAATAATGTGCAGAAATTATCTAAATATTAGTGTTTTATTCCTTCAGAAGTTTCTTCTTGAGTTAGCTGAGAGTTTTCTGTGTCTTTGAGTGTATCATTACAGGCGTGTGTGTGTGTGTGTGTGTGTGTTGTGTGTGTGTGTGTGTGTGTTATATAATCAGACAGCACTGAAAGAACAGAAAAAGCTTCTTTTGCCACAATGAAGTGCTACAGTCTTCATAACTTAGGCATAATTTCTTGATTAAACCATAACTTCAAGACATCTCAGTTCTCACTGACATTTATGACTCTCCCACATCCTAAAGTCTGGGTACCTGCTTCAATTCAGCTTGTCATACTTAAATGTTTACTGCACCATTAGCATATTTGGCCAGTCAGTTGCCATGCCATGCAGTTGGCAGCCATGCTCCAAAGTTCCTGAAATTTTGAAGAGGGACTTTTCTGGGAGAAAAATGCAAGCAGTTAAATCTACAGTCATGATAAACTGGTGCCATCAAGTTAGTGGACGGTTAATTTATATTTTTAGTGCAGTTATGCATTCAGATGATTCCTAGAACTCAAGCTGGATCCACCAAAAAGTCTTTGGTTTGTGTTTCAGTTCTATTGTTTTGTTCCCAGTGAACTTTGTCTCATTCACCCCTCAAGCAGAGGGAGAGAAAGAGCGAGAGACATGCAGATTCCTGCGTGTAACACTCAGAGAGAGAGAGACTTGGAGAGAGGCATGTGGATTCCTGTGCGTATGTGCGAAAGAGCGACATAGAGGCAGACTGAGGGAGAGAGAGAGAGAGAGCGCCCTGGGTTGCGTTGAATGTTTGGAATGTTGAGGCTTTTGCCTGCAGTTTGTTCTGACGGAGGGAGGAGGAGATGAAGATGGAGAAGGAGGAGTGGGGAGGGAGGGAACCAGAGGGAAAGGAGGACAGAGGGGAGAAAACAAAGAGAGAGAAACAAAAGATTGGAAAAGCAGAAATCATGACTGAAATATGTATTATACATTGAATATTTACATTTTCTCCTGTTCTTTAATTATATATTAACTCACCTTTGATAAATAACTTTAATTATGTGTTTTTCGGCATCACTGTCACTGTTCAGCCTGTTTGAAAACGCGTCCTCTACCAGGCCACAGAGCTGGGAGTTTAGCTTTAGCTTACACAAGCTAGCCACAGCTCATTAAATCTTCTGAAGCTGTTTATTCAGCTGAAACCAGCCAGGCGGCACAAAAAGCCTTTTTGTTTATGTTTCCGTGAAATCGATTTTAAAATGTTCACCATAAACGGTGACAAGATTCAGGTCAAGATGTCTGACGCTAATCTGCTCTGATAGGGTTAAATTTGCTTAATTGCTGTTTATTTCCTGTAATCCTTTTCATTTCCAGGGACAGTTGTGGCACCAGGTTTGTTTTGGTTACAACAACAGTTCCTTGCTGTTGTTCCACAGTACTTGAAATGGACCACTTTTTTTTCTCCTCTGTCTTGCTCTCTCTGTCTCCGGCCAACATTTTTCTTTTTCTCCAGAACTTTTACTGTCAGTCTGCACCCCCCACTCCCCTTCCACCAGTCTGCCTCTCTGCTGTCATGTGATTTTGCTGTAAAGATGAGCAACAGCGCAGGAATCTTAGCAGCAGCCAGCATATTACATAAAGAAGTGTTTGATTCTGAACTGCTGCTTTGTGCTGCGTCTGCGTACACATCTGTATGCGCTCAGCTTAGACAGTCCACGTGGAACAATTCGTATATGTGGACACAGAGAAGTTTATCTGCATCTGTAATTTTGTGATAATCATATTTTCATGAATGCGTTTTCACATGCAGTGACTTTTAATTCGAAATGAACACTTAAATTAGGAGTGATTCAGTGAGCGGGAGGGTGAACCATGTGAGCCTGGTCCTGCGAGGTTTTTTTCCTGTTAAAGGAGAGTTTTTCCTGCAACTGTTACTTGCTCGGTGGTCAGGCTCCGGGTTTCTGTAGAGAGAAAGCTCGATGTGAGATCGTTCTGACCTTGCATTCAAATAATATAATGCAATATAATGTCCTTAATGAACTATAGTCAAAATGGCAATGTTTCATTAAACAACGTGAAAATATTCACCTAATTTATTTGTGATTTAATTACCACACGTGTAGAATGTCCCACATAAAGATCTGAAACTAAAGACAACAGCATGTTTTCACTTGGGGATAATTTGAATACAGGACACAATGTATTACAAACTCAGCTATTACACAATTCTCGCAAAACTCTTGTAACCTCCAGAGGGACGTGACTGACGATTTGCTCGCAACGAATCCCACAAACTCGGACTTTGAATTGGAAACATGGACAAAATTCGGTTGAACTAGGAGTTTCTGTGAGTTTGCATTTTCTATCAACTTGGGTCAACAGCAGGAAAAGGTGTTCGTCACATTGTTTATTGTCTAGCCTTGTTTTTAGTGCTTGAATCAGTCATTCTGCTAACAGGTACGATAGTGCAGCTGACCTGGAAGATAGTGGCTCATGATGAGACGTGAATTCCAACTTCCAGAATTTGTCATTGCGATATTTAACAGGGTTATCATATGAAACATGTTTTGCTGATATGGTGCAGCCCTGTTCTCTGCTCTGCAGTCGCTTGTTTGCGCCCTTTCCTCTGTGTTTTCTCCCTCCAGTTTTTCTGGCTCTCTTCCTCCTCTCCATTTGTCCAGTGGACAACTCTCCTAACCATCTGTTTCCTGCACTAAACTTGACTTTGTCATCGAAACACAACTACAGGGACTCTCGAAAGAGAACAAAAATGTCCGAAAAAGTGCAAAGAGCGATAACGTGCTGTTAATTTCATATGAAATAAAACTTCAATGCTTAAAGAAAAGAGGATTAAGTGTGCTGTTTTGGAGTGTTACGTAACCTGTGAGTGGGCTGCTGTTTGTGCACCCTTTTTTTCTTTTTTTATAAACTCGCTGCGCTCCATCAGCACTAACATTATGAAACGCTCACACAGTCACTTAGTCTGTCGTAAATGAAGGGCAGGCAGGAGTCATTCAGACGAATCCATGTGATAGTTCTGGAGACAGCCCACCTCCTACATTTGTCTCATCAGCTTACAAAACTGAAAAACAATCTGAGTCATTCAATCAAACATGCATCTTAAGGTAGATGTCTGCTTTCTTTAACGGATGAAAGATAAATATTAAAAATCAGTTATTATTCACCTTTAGGAAAGACCAGCTAGAGCTAAAATATACAACTATGACATCTACAAACAAAATTCTGATAATAAGAGTCAATTCAGTCAAGTGCACATAAAAACAAGCAGGGTTGACCAAAATACACCGTTTAAAGCAGATAAAAGTACAAATGTGACAAATAAAATTAAACAAGGATATGAGAACGTGCCCTGGAGTTCAAGACGACACAAAGACAGTATCCGGGGTTATATAAAAATACAATAAAACGAACAATAAACTATGATAAAACCAGTGTCAATGTCTAAACCCCATTAACCATCTAAAATCTGTTTCTGCTCAAAGATTCTTTCCCACATAATCACTTTAAATACAAACCAATAAGGGCAAGAAAGAAGATTTGAACCAAATCCAGTTTGGTTTTCTGCGTTAAGTGGCCTTAAATCAGTGCGGTTTGCTGAACTTTTCCATGCAGCCCAATTGCTTTCAGACGTCAGTAATAAATTCTGGTAGGCATAAATATTTATAATTTCTGCACCAACTCATGTTGCATGTTTTTACATCTCAAATTAACGATGACAAGTTGGGCTTTCTCAGAAGTTGTTGCAGGGAAGTAAATATCCGTCAGTCTGGATGGCAGCGATTTTTGTGAAACACCGCTGTTGTTATGTTCAGGGGCAACTGCAAACAATGCCATTATTTCATCAGGTTCGCGACCCAGACCTCACTCTTTTACTCTCTCTTCTCAGACATGTAGCCAGTGTGTTGGTGTGATCGGCGGACCATCATGCACCTCTTCCTGCTGCTGATCCTTCAAGCCACAGCAGCCTTTGCACAAATTGATCCTGGTGTGCACACACTCACAAACACATGCACGCACACATTTGATTTAACCTGTGGGAGACCTATCTTTACATCTGTTATTTATCCTCTCATAGTGAGAAAATTGGTGTGTGTGTGTGTGTGTTTTTTTAGCACACTGTCGCTATGCCTTGGGTATGGAGGATGGTCGGATTCCAGATGAGGCCATCACAGCATCCAGCCAATGGTATGAGACCACTGGACCACAGTATGCGAGGTGCGTGTGACTTACAGACATCACTTGTGATATGTGTGTTATTACAAGGCAATATTGGCTGGAGAAACAACAAAATTTATTCAAGAAACATGTGAATTTCATTCGATGATGGTGTCATTTCCTGGAAAAAAAGTAAAAAAAAAAAGCAAAAACACATAAAAAGTCCAGAAACCGTGACAGGATACGTCAGGGTTATTTTTTATGGTCAGTTTTAGAGTCGCCTTAACAAACCAACTGTATTCTTTATAAAATGTGTGCTCATGAAACTGTGGGTTCCAGCAGATACATACTAAATTACTGCATTTCTCTCGGTATTTCTGTAATAATTGATTAAAATTAAATCCAGTGTATTCAAAAAGTATATTACACATTAAAAGCCACTGATCTCGATGTTTTTACTGATGTTATTTGGAATGCTTGCAGGTTGAATCAGGAGAAAGGAGACGGCGCCTGGTGTCCAGAGCCTTCAGACAGCCAGTACCTGCAGGTTTGTGTCTGAAACAAAAAAAACTGTTTGCTCGGGTCAGTTTGACAACCGCTAAGTTAGCTGAAGACTAACTAGTAACTTGTGTTTTTCTTGATCGATGTATTCAGAAAAATGGTGGGATTTATGTTGCGATCTGAATGAATGCAGTAGTTCTGGAATTATCGTGTCCAGGTGGACTTGGGCAGACTGACCTTCCTGACTGTGGTCGGGACTCAGGGAAGATTCGCCCGAAACTCTGGGAACGAATTCACCAGAGCGTACCGCCTCAACTACAGCCGGGACGGCCTGCTGTGGAAGTCCTGGAGAAACCGTCTGGGAAATGCGGTGAGGGATCCAAATATTTTAACGCGGAGGGTCGGGAGTGACCGGAGGGAGATGAAGGAAATGAGCCAGGAAGAGAGTAAATAAGAGGAAATATGCGATGGCATGATAGAGCGGGGATGATGGAGGAAAGAATGGGCAGGAGGGGAGGACAATGAGAATAGAGTCAGTCTTTTTTTTTTCACTTGAAGCCACTTCTGTTGTTCACAATCGACGGGAGGAAATGACATTTACCCACAAGTTTCCTGTTGGCGCTCCTGATCGCCTGAAGCTCAGGTTTGGGACATAATTTAGACACCGGGTCATGTTTTTGTCTGAGTCCCATAGACAGTTCTCCCCCCACACAAACCTATATCCTTATTTATTTAATTTTTGTTATCATTAAAGGTATAATTATCCTTAAAGGTATAATGCTAAAAACCAAACAGTAAAGAGGGATTGATAAGCAGAATTCTGCTTTATATTATAACCAAATCTATTGTTTTTGAGAAAAGACTTCCAACAGTTTTAAATACCATAAAATGTCATGAACTTTATTTTTTCAGTTGATAGAGGGCAACAAAAACACGTACGCTTCAGTCATCAATGACCTTCACCCTCCCATCATCACGCGCTACATCAGGCTGCTTCCTATCACCAAACACTCACCCACAGTCTGCATGAGAGTGGAATTGTACGGCTGTCCGTGGGAGGGTAGGATGCACAGATACACACCCACACTACTCATTCTTGCATCAATGCAATGACATTCAGGACACTGCACAACTTTTATCACCACAGAAAACATTTGCTTCCCCAGAGATGAGTAAACTGCCCAGAAATGTTGTCATTCTGCAGCATCAACAGAAGATGAAGATGCACAGCTCAGTACTTAGAAATACATGCTGGATCTTATATTTTCACATATTGATCTGTGGTAGCAAGTCGATTATGTTTTGATGGTGTCAGTAATCGTACATGGCTTTGTTTGAGTGAGAAAAGCAGCTCAGGAATATGATTTATTGATCAATCTCATGGGTTTGTCTCATCAACACACCTTCAGCAGTGGCTCTGAGTCCTACATATTTCATTATTTGTCAAATTATGACCACTAGCTTATTTGTTTATATTTATTCCTGAAGTTTAGACCTGATGATGATGATGATTAAAAATGTCCAGGCCCACGGGGAAATAAGCATGTCTGATTCACTGCTCTGTGTGTTCAAACCTGCCCCAGATGGACTGATCTCTTACAGTGCTCCAGAGGGTCAGCTCATGATGCCCCCCGGCTCTCCCATCGCCTGTCTCAATGACTCCACCTACGATGGAGTGCACGAGAGAAGGCGAGTCAAGGGCACCCTCGTCACCGCATCCCTGTTTCACGCCAGGTGCGTCTGACTGCTGTCTTCTCATGCAGGAGGCTGTTTGGGGGGATGGGCCAGCTGACGGACGGCGTGATCGGCCTGGATGACTTCTTGATGACTCGTCAGTACCACGTGTGGCCGGGCTACGACTATCTGGGCTGGAAGAACGACTCGCTGGGCACTCAGGGATACGTGGAAATGGAATTTGTTTTTGACCGGCAGCGTAACTTCACCTCCATGAAGGTGTGGACATCTGTTTGGCTTTAGCTCAGCAGATCAGAGTTCCATCCTCCAGTGTGTCAATTAAAAACTGTTATGGCGAACACTCAAACGCATCTGCCCCTCCAGGTTCACAGTAACAACATGTTCATCCGTGGCGTCAAGATCTTTTCCGCCGTCTCCTGTTGGTTTAAGCCCCGCCTCATTTCCAGCTGGGAGCCGCAGCCGGTGGTATTCAAGACGGTGCTGGACGACAAAAACCCGAGTGCCCGCTATGTGACCGTGCCGCTCAACCGCCGCGGGGCAAAATCCCTTCGCTGCCGCTTTTACTTTGCCGACATCTGGATGATGTTCAGTGAGATCTCCTTTCAGTCAGGTAACAAAAAACACAAAAAACACACACATTTTCTGCATTAGATTCTGCAATTTAAAAAAAAATATTTGCAACCGTTTACCTGGTCCATCAGCGGACACCATTCTCCCCACCCAAATGACCCTGATGGTGACCTCACCTACGGTCAAAGATGACATCACCACGACAACCACAGGTATGACCTTTAACTTACCTGGATGATTTGTAACAATCCCAGTGAAATGCAGTATTATATCTGTTTCCTTTTATCATTCCATAAGGGAGTAAATGAATGTGAGTGTGGAAGAAGAGGAAACACCTTTTTAAAGAAAACGTCTTGGCAGCTGCTTTACAGTCGCCTTCAAACTCCACCTTCCTCACATCTGAATTCTTTCCTGCAGCTCCCAGTCCATCAGCCAATTCCCCTCCGGACGACAGCAACACGCCCGTACTGATTGGCTGCCTTGTGACCATCATCCTGCTCTTGGTCATCATCATCTTCCTCATCCTCTGGTGCCAGTATGTCTGCAAGGTTCTGGAGAAGGTGAGCACCAATCTGACTAAAAATACTCTCAAGTTATGATTTTATTTCATTCTTTATGATTTTTTTTTTTGGTAGAAATCAAACTGTAAAAGTGATTTTACAGTAATAAGCAGGAGTTTTTCACCAGCTCTGTCCCACTTTTCTGAAAACCCTGGCAGACCATTAGAAGCTTTTATATTTACAGTTTGTTCTTGCTCTCAATAAAAAGTGAGTCACGCATGACATTCTTCCAAACATTTTCCTAATAGGCTGTTACAGGTCTCGGGTTCCAAGTTTCTACCCACCTGTCGAAATATGAAATATTTATCCGAAAGCATCATAAAGCATAAAATGAGAGCAGCTGTTCTCTGCCAGTCAGTCAGGCATGATTACAAACCAAAGAGGGAATTATACCAGCGCCATTATTTTCCTTACTGGGAAAATAAGGTCTGCCGCCATTTCACACCAATATTTATTGCACCATGAACATAAGTGTGAAATGAATTTCAAAAACGTCTAAAATTATCACCTCTGAATAGTCTGTCTCTGGACATTTCTGTACCAGGTTGTGATATTTAATTTTTCCATACACATGAAATATTTTTATTATTAAATCGCCTCCCTCCCTTTTTACTCCAGGCTCCTAGGCAGATCCTGGATGAGGAGGTGACAGTTCGGCTCTCCTCCTGCAGCGACACCATCATCCTCCAGACGCCTCCAGTGCCCCCTCGCTCCAGCCACGCCTCTTCAGGTAGACAGTCACATTAACTTTATTAATCACTGCAACTTTTGATGAATTATAGAAAAATCACAGAAGCTCACAAAACTGAACCTAGTGACACTTTTAGCAGAAATACCCTTAATTAAACCACTCATTGTTTGGACGTTGAATGCCATAATGATGCATTGTTCGCAGATATTTCCTGATTTTTTTTTTCCTTTTCCTCAGGCCCTGCCAACAGCGATCCCCACTATGAGCGAGTTTTCCTGCTGGATCCACAGTACCAGAACCCAGCGGCGCTGAGGAACAAGCTGCCAGAGCTGTCACAAAGCGCGGAGGCCTCAGGTAAACGTAATGTTAGCTCTGACCTCCAGTACGCAGATCAAATGGCAGGAGAGTTTAGGAAAATGCCAGGTTTTTGAGATTTCCAGTACTGTCTCATCCCCAAAAATATAAACTTGAATCAATAATCTGAATCTTCTGTGGTGACGTGTTTAGACACAAGGAACTAGCTGTCTGTCACAGAGTCAAGACCATTAGTCAAACCATGAAATTGCCTCTTTTCTGCCCCCTGCTGGTTTTCCTGCAACACAACATGCTTCTTTCCTTGCCTTTCTGTTCACGGCAATCTTTATGCTTTCAACTCCTTAAAAAATATAACATACCAGTACTGAGTATTTACATATTTACATATTTGAGTTATCTAATATGTAATAGCACAAAAGGGCAGAAACTATTTATTGTCAGAAAGGGGTGTATAAACCATAAAAACAATCCAATCCGACCTAATTTTTTAAAGACTAACCCTCTTATGATTCGTTTCTAAGTTTTTCTTATTTTCTTCCTGATTCTGGTCAAATCGGCATTCTTGTTCATTATCCAGTTTTTCCTCTCTTTTACCTCCCAGCCCTCTCTTTCTCTCTCTGTCTCCCTGTTCTCTCCTCACCCTTCTTCAGCTCTCCTTCTTGGTAATCCTCTCTATGACCTCCTCCTGCTGACATCCTGTCACATGACATCAGGCTGGTTACGTGGTAAGATCTGAGAGGTGTGACTCCTGACATTTTGAAACACGTAAAACTAAGGTTTACAGTGATAGTGGCGAGTTTAAATCAGACATAAATAGCTGCCATGGAAGCTATGAGAATGCTAATAGTCATGTGTCTTTATCCTAAAAAAACAAAAGGATATCAAAATAAGCACGCTCCTCTTCCTCCTCTCTCCGACAGCCTGTGGAGGAGGCTACGCCGAGCCCGACATCACCCAGTGCACGCCTCACCAGTGCTTCCACAGCAGTGCGCCGCACTACGCAGAGACGGACATCGTGAGGCTGCAGGGCGTCACTGGCAGCAACATGTATGCTGTTCCCGCCCTCACTGTGGACTCCCTCACCAGGAAGGACATCTCGGCCGCCGAGTTCCCGCGTCAACAGCTGATCTTCAGGGAGAAGCTGGGGGAGGGGCAGTTTGGAGAGGTCAGTGGTGAGCAGGCAGGCAGAGGAGATCCCTTCAGAATCACATTTTACTGAAGGAAACATGAAGATATCGACAGCAAACTGTTACAATGTTCTAACCTACTTCTGCAGGTCCACCTGTGTGAAGCTGAGGGTCTACCAGAATTCCTCGGTGAGGGGTCGCCGCTTCCTGAGAGAGATGGACATTCAGTTCTGGTGGCTGTGAAGCAGCTGAGGGCTGATGCCACCAGCCAGGCCAGGTATGATTCATGATCCAGCAGCGCGAGCCGTTGTAACATTTGTCTGTCCTTCCCGCCATGTTTGAACACTTGCTAAACGTGATGATGTCGCCTCTCCTCTCACACGTTAGGAACGACTTCCTGAAGGAAATCAAGATCATGTCCCGTCTGAACGACCCCAACATCATCCGGCTGCTGTGTGTGTGTGTGTCCTCTGACCCGTTGTGCATGGTAACTGAATACATGGAGAACGGAGACCTCAATATGTTCCTTTCGCAGCGAGAGATCGAAAGCACGCTGACACACGCCAACAACATCCCTTCAGTCAGGTTGATATGTCACATTTTATTATGTAATATTTACACCGGTTACCATGGCAACACTCTCCTCCTTCCTTCGTCCCTCCAGTCTGTCTGACCTCCTCCACATGGCGGTGCAGATCTCCTCAGGGATGAAATACCTGGCGTCTCTGAACTTTGTGCATCGTGACCTGGCAACCAGGAACTGCCTGCTGGACCGACGCCTCACCATCAAGATCGCTGATTTCGGGATGAGCCGAAACCTGTACAGCAGCGACTACTACCGCATCCAAGGCCGGGCGGTGCTCCCCATACGCTGGATGGCCTGGGAGAGCATCCTGCTGGTGAGTTAGATAACACAGTGATCATTTAGGATTTTCTTTTAAACCAGTAACTTATTTTTAGTTGAAGGTTACAGATTAATATTTTAAACGGCTCCATTTTTTCCACCAGGGTAAGTTCACCACAGCCAGCGACGTGTGGGCGTTTGGTGTCACCCTGTGGGAGATCTTCACCCTGTGTAAGGAGCAGCCCTACAGTCTGCTGTCTGACGAACAGGTCATAGAGAACACTGGCGAGTTCTTCAGGAACCAGGGCAGACAGGTGAGAGCTGTGATGTCATTGTTGTGCAGATTTAATAGTGGTAGTTTGATCCACTGTCCTTTGATAACGAACACTGGTTTATATTGAGGCGTTCCTGTGGCATCCCCACAGATTTTTTTACCTGTGGGGATGCCATATTTTGACATCAGATCTGAAAAATTGGATTTGATCTTTTTTTTGTTCCAGGTATGAAAACCTAAATAAGTATCAGAAACTCACACTTAGTTGAGTAAAACACGGAACGGTCATTTATTGGAAATGCTGTCATCGATTTTTTTGTACTACCCGTTCTGATGAATGTTTTCTCTGTCTAGATTTTCCTTTACGCTCCTCCCCTGTGTCCACCGTCTCTCTTCGAGCTGATGATGCGTTGTTGGAGTCGTGACATACCCGACCGGCCCAACTTTGAGGGACTGTACCAAGCCCTGAGGCCCCACGTCAACCAGTGAGCTGCTGCCGCTGGGATCCGTGCCGCTCTGGCTTTTCCTCAGCACAGCGTTGGCCCATCTCTGAATTCCTGAGTGACGTGGAGGACAGGAACAGCATTGCAAGAGTAAGTCACTGTCAGTGGGAATGAAAAACTGCCGATGTCGGTTTTGGTGGTAAAAGAAGCAACGCTCTTTTCTAAGAGATGGAAAAGGAAAAGCCGGATTCACTTGGATGGAAGACTTTTTTCAACCATTTCTTTTATTAGTAAGTTAATTCATTTTAAGATTTTATGGATGTTTCTTTGACCGATGTGTTTTTTTTAATCTTCAAATGTTCTTCATGTAATTTTAGGGACAAAGGTGCCATAAACTTTATCTTTTTTCTTTCTTATTTGCTTTCAAAGACATTATAAACTGGACGGACTCTTCAGTCTTGGTATTTTCTCCTCTCCCTGTGGTTTTTACTATTATTGCAAAGCACTGTCTGTGTCCCTCGTCATTCGTGTTCATATACCCACACTGGAGTTAGGGCTGGGGTTAAATTATAGTGTAGCTCTATTTTGAATTTCTTTTTCTATTTTATTTCTTTTGTCTTACAGTGTCTCTGTGGATGTAAATGTCCTTGAGTTGAGATTCTCAATTTGGTGCCAGGAGATTGAAATTTGTGTGAATCACAGATCAAAAAGCATTCAAAGAGTTTCTGAGGGAGGGACTGGAGGCACAATGCAAGTAAAAGAAAACAGCTGTTGCATCATTTTGTTGCCAAAGATGATATCCACATTGGTAAATTAAAGTAAGTAGTGGCTTGCAATGCTATTCAAGTCCCTTACAGGACTTTCAAACATGAATGACATCCACAACATTTACAACACTGGTACTGTTTGCATGTGGAGTAATCAACCACGCAAGGCAGAACTTTTCTAAGTGTCTCATTTCAACTGGTTTGGGTTTTTTTTTTTTCTTTTTACAGCAACACTTAATGGAAAAATGAATTGCACACTGTTAGATTTAATCAAAATAGGCTGAGTTTATGGTGTGTGAGCTGCATCACTATTAGCCAGTCTCTCCAGGATTTCCTTCTTTCCTCCCTTAACTTGCAACTTATTCCTTATCGGGTTGGCAGGGGGCGCTGTAGCCCATCTCATCAGTCATCAGGGAAACGTTAGGTTCTCCTCTCTGCAGTAACTTTCCAGGAACAGTGGAAATTCCCACTTTTTCTTGAACAAAAACACAATTTGTGGTTGTTCCAGAATGGCAATTTGGTCAGGAGCCTGATTTAATTACTAAATATTTTTGATTAACAGTGGTTACTTCTGGAAATGCTGGTTAGCTGACTTAAATGTAGAAAGCTCCTGTTTTTAATGGTTTGACTGTTGTTTCAGTAACAGATTTTATCCCACTCAGACAACACAAGAGGCACAATCTTTGTGTGTCTTTATACCCTGTGCAGAATCTTCATTTGAAACGTTTCTATCTGGCAATATATTTATAGTTACAAGGTCTTAAAGCTGTTACAAAATGAGTTTCCACTTTTATAGTAATCAGTTTTTGTTAAACTCGTGCACTCATACACTGTTGGCTTGTAGGTCTGCAATCTGCTATGTCTCTGCACGCATTATTGTACCGCGGGGGGGCCTCTAATGCTAACTAAGCTAACAGTCACAAAAGCTACAGATGATAATAATTAGTCGTAACAAGTAACGTACAGCAGACAGGGTAGAGACAGCAGTTCATGTCATCTGTGATTTTGGATGCACCTTTGAATTCTGTTCACACAGTCACGTGTGTAAAAGTGGTAAATCGCAACAAAGAGAGATTGGTATGATTATGTTAAGTCTGAGTACATTTTTCAGTGTTTTTGTGGTTATCTGTACTGTACCTTATCACTTCTGTGTGCGTGTTTAAAAGATATGTTTCTGTTTGTTTAAATATTATTAACATTCCTTTGAGCACTGGGATCTAGTTGGGATTAAAGTGGTTAACCATATATATTGCCATGTGACTAAATAAGGGAGAGATTTTTTTTTCCTTGTGGTTGTTTGCTTTTTAAGCAGGCATGAAAAGGACAGCAAGTAGGGAAACCACTAAACTCCATCTCCCAGAGTCCTTTGCTACAGTGAGCCTGTGTGTATTTCATTATTATTAGAGAGAGATGAGTCTTTTGACAGTGTACAGTATAAGTGATATATAATGTCTTTTGTGTGTGAATGCAGATTAGAAGTGATCATTGTTATTGATTATCAGAATTTATTGTAGCAATGTCTCAATGATTATTTCTGTTCTGGAAAGATTCGAGGTTTTGCTTCAAAAGAAATGAAGCAGTTTTCAAAATGTTTTCAGTCATTTTTTATGTACATAGGCCTGTAGCTGTGTATATTAATATATATTGGGAGTCAAAAACTGCTAGTCCCAAATATTTTCACTTCTGTATGCTTTCTTGGTGTGATTTTCTTATAATAAACAGCGAAACACAGGAGTGGAGTCCTTATTTTGTCAGTTGTAAGTCCACTTTTATATGTTTTTTTACAATTTGGGTGTTGTGCCTAATATTTCCATTTTCAGTGTCAATATTTTGAAGTGAAAATTCTCATCTTAAACACACGCCCCTTAAAATGGAGCACATGAAAAAGTTTTGAACCATTTTAACAGATGATTCTTTAGTGAAGTGAATTTATGAAAGAATTTTCTTTTCCTTCATCTTCTCTATCTGTTTTCACTACTGCCAGATGTCAGCAGGTGGCGACAAAGAGACTGGACGGCCTTTTCCACGTCTAGAAAAATGTATACGAGACTGCATAAAAGGAAAGACCCTCAGGTGGCTGATATCCTACCACAGATCCTAACATGATGTAGCTCCTGATGGGGAAAAAAACCCCATGCACATTTAGTAGCTCGTGAAATCTAAGGTCTCAACAAACCAACCTTGAAAGACAAGGTAAGGAAAATGTATCCACCCCTCCTTTTCCTGGATAAACAATGGTGCATGTGTTCTGTTTTAACAACAAGGCTCATGAGGTGAGGAGCAAAATAACTCCTGACACTGATGTTTCACAGCATTTTGAGATGAATCCTATCAAGTGTCCTATAAAGTAGATCCTACTTTTAAAAGACACAAGAATTGGAGATCAGATGGGATTTGAAAATAATCTGCTGACGGCTCATCGGTGGCACGGTTGGCACCTGTGATGAAGCAGGGGTGGGCAGCAAAGGAGGAGGTGAAAATGAGGTCCTAGAGGAGCGAAGACTCTGCAGGAGATGGGACAGACACCCCTGACCCATGCAGGATCTGGCGTTTTTCTTTCCAGTCAAATGGAGCTGGTTTGATCTGCCTGTGTCACTTAAACATACGTTCTTCAGGGTCCAATGTCCAAGGAGCTTTGTGAGGAAAAAGAATTTGCATTATTAGGGTTAGCACAGCAGGAAAATCACTTGGAGCCTTTCAAAGCTGTCACAGGTTATAACATTAACTGTTAAAACACTTATATGTAATGAACAAAGTGGGACAATCACCAGGAAAAGAGAGTCTGCGATGAATTAGAGGCTTCTGAAGTCCAGACACTATTGTCCACAGTGTGTTTTTCATCACCATAAACTGAGAGGGGAAAACTCCTGCTCTATTCAAAGGGCTCAAAGCTTTACAACTGATCAGTTTAAGAAAAAAAAAAAAATGAAACAAAAGTGGAGTTTGTGTTTTCGGAAGAGGCTGGGCCTCCATTAGCGTTTGCAGGACAGAGCTATTCTTTCCCCTTCTGAGAACCGCATTTGCTGCAATTATCTTTGGCAGGAACGAAACCTAAAATGATGGAAACTGAAAGCAAACATTTGATTGCAGTTGTGGGCACAAAACTGGCAGCTGGTATAGAGCTTAAAAAAAATGTAAAAAGTGGTTTCTAACTTTAACTACGTTAGATGAGAATATAGCTGAACCTGCCTCTGAAGACAAGACTCTTGGCGGACGTAAAAATGATGTTTTGCATTGAAACGTCCAAGAAAAGAGCTTTTTTTGCCAATTATTTTTTAATTATAAATGTTTTTTTTTATCTTTTATCTATCACATCAGCAAACACAGAGACAGGCCGATGCTCTGGTGCACTTTTGATTTGGCCTTCTTATGAATAACAGGGTGTGGCAGAATAACAAAAATGAACAGACACATCAGAAACGATGTGATAGCATCATTACTGGATGATTTGAAACATTACATGCAGAATCAGGAAGGGACAAATATTTTTCCATAGCGCTGTACATGCAGTGCCGTATGGACAGGTCGACAAGGTCAAAGATGTAATTTTTCTCAGGAGGTAGTTGAGGAGGTGTTGCACGTGTCTAATTTGTAAAATGAAGGTGTGGCGTTCATCACCATTACTGCATTGAGGCTTTAACACCTTTTTATAGGCCAGGCTGTGCAGGGATTCTCCACTGCACCCAAACAAACATGAGAGCTACCTGACTGCTCCAGGCATCAAGTTGGGAATATGAAATTTAAGGAAGTGGGAAAATATTCCTCCCTTTAATCATCCTTATGCAGATTAAAGGTGATGCTATTGCAGATGCAAACCGGTATAGTTGTGTTTTGTGTTTCCAGGGCTCCTTAGGCACTCTATGTGTAGGAGGCCCCTCTAGGTGGGCACCCCTCATTATGAAGCTGTTTAAACTGCTCAGATCAGACCGACACCTGCTTCTCATTGGAAACAGCAGCTGCGGCAGCCTTCTATTCCTGAAAGGGAAGTGCAGCGCGCTGCGATAAAGTCAGTCCACCTTTGATCTTTTACACAAATGTCATAAAAAGCAGCTCTTGTATAGCTTGAGCACTTTTTCCAAACATGTAGTAGGAAACATTTAAGCTGCGTACACATGTTGCACATGTTGCCTCTGTAGGTGAGCTGCATGCTGCCATTCTGCTACCGGAGGAAGGAATGAAGTGACTCCTGCCATATCAAGCTCATGTGTGTCCATGTGTGCATCCATTCACAGGATTTTCATGTGACTTGGACCACGTGCAAAAGTGACCTTTTATGTAACTGTGCTAGTTATGGTTGAATTATCTTAGAGAGAAATGCAAGAAACATAAATTATAATTCAAATCAATCTCAAACCAGACCAACATCTGGTAATTAAAGTATAGATGTATTTCGATGTTATTTCGACATGCAGCTCTAGTTTCTACCACTAGGTGCTAACATAGAGAAACTTTCATTAAAAATAAGAAATAAAACACGGAAAATGTGTTACTTCTACGCTTGTCTGTGTTTTTGTTTTCAATTAGTTTTACCAGAACTGCAACACAACTCTACTTAGAACACATTTCTGTAACATTATGGGTGATGGCATCATCATGCCGATGTTGATTTTTCATCGAATCTCTTCAGAAAAATAGGAAAACTTTCAAAAAAAAAAATCATAAAGGAATAAACATGAAGCACCCTCATTTCTCCCAGATGTATTAGGTACATCTAATATTTATTTAGCATTAATATTGGGAGCAGAAAATCTAAATTCATTAAATACAGACTGAGATGAGCAGATGAAGTCATTGCAGTTGGCGAAGCAGCTGAAAATTGGCAGGTGTTCTAATGAGTGCTTCAGGGGACAATTGATAGGCTTACAGAGCTGAAAAAAATGTTGAGGTACGTGTCTGGAACACCATGAAACAGGACAATGACATCACGGTGTAAGCACGCACAGCCTCACAGGCTCTTTCCCTTGCAGCTCTAAATACATAATACATAATATAGTGTAGTTGTGTTGCAGCATCCAAATATGGCCCCTGATGCATCACACATTGGTTGTGACTGTGTTGTGCATTTTGGGGAAACTTTATCCATTGTTTGGGTTAGCGTGCTAACATTCCAGCAGAAAGGTTATGCTCACTCATGTTTGCATCACTACCATGTCCAGTTTCTGTTGTTGGAGGTTTTCTGTAGGTGTATGCCTTGTCTTGTCAGCGATGTCTTGTTATCTTAACAGGGTTTAATCAGCTCTTTTCTAGCAAATGGACTTTTTGGATGTCGCTTGAACTTAAAAGGTGTCTTAAAAGAAAAAGTGGAGCTGTGTGTGGCATGTGTGTGGCAGGTTGTGTGCTTTTAAAGCGTGTGAGGAGGAAACTTCTCAGTTGGTAAATGCGTCAGTTTCAGCCTTTTCTTTTTTTAAAGCATCCTGAGTGCTCAGCGGGGGAGAGAGGGGCCTGTAAAAGGAAACAAAAGCATCTTGCATGGATTGTTTATGGACGAGGTTCCAAGCGCAGCAAATGAGGGAGACAGTAAAATGAGAAAAGTTGTGATACTGTTGCATTTACTTATACAAAAACTGTAATGAATTCCCTGTAGCATGACCTGCAGCATGTTAAACAACCTGAGAAACCTGAGAGGAAGGTTTTTTTACCAGGGTGGACATTCCAGACCTTTATACCCAAGTGCCAGGCTGGACTCCGAGGTCATTAAATTATGAGAAAAAGTAAAGTAAATGTATAAACCTGCAATTGTTCCAGCCTCCAAGGTTTTTCAGGTACTATGATGCTCTTTTGTATGAAGGCAGACTGTAAATGAGCTTAATTATGATACATAAACATGCAAACCACTGGGGTTGTTCAGAAAAAGCTTGATTTTGGGTCTAATAAGAATGCGTAATCATTAAGTATCCTGCCCTCCCATTTTCTCTCTCTCTCTTGCTCTCTCTCCCTCCCTTCTACTCCCTCTCTTCTTCTTCTTCTCCCTCCCTTTCTCCCTCTCTCTTCTCTCTCTCTCTCTGCATCAGCTGTTACACTCCACTTGAATGAAACGTAATATTTTACATCATGAAGGAACTCTCTCCTGACGTGTTGTTGTCCTGGTTGGCACATGTTTTTTCCCTCTGCAGCCTGCTGGACTGGGCTCAGGCACAGGACACCGCAGGTGACGCCGATGCGCTCCAGCAGGGGTTGACATGGCAACACAACGGCCAAGTTTTCAGCATCCTGAGCCGGGGCTCCCAGTACCGACCGTCCCGGAGACACACCGGCTCGTCCCGCCGCACTAACCCCGTGGTCATCGTCAGGAGCGGTAATGACACGGTTCCCGCCGCCCCGCGGCTCTCTCCGCGGGTCCCCGCCGCCAGCAGCGCGTTGCAATTACGCGCAATGACGCGCCAGCATCAGCAGCCGCCCGCAGGCAGAGAAGAGGATGCTGCCCCGGTCAGACGAGAGGACATGATGGTCGGAGACGACCCGTATAATCCGTACAAGGCATCGAATTATTACCCCTATTATAACTACTACAACTCGTACTACAGACCCCGACCCAGGGCTCATCATGGATATGGCACCAGATACCACCAGTACGGTACGGAAAAATGCGTTTATTCTGTTTGATATACTTGATTTTACCCCAAATTCTTAAAATAAGTTTAATTGTGTTTTATCATTGTTTTTTAAATATTCACAAAATCATCTCACAGACTTTAATATTCAAATATTTAGTCTGACAAATTAGAAAAGTTTAATGGTCTGTGATAAAGGACAATTGATTGCATAGAAAATGGCATTTAAACTTTTTGTTGCCACATAAATGTTGTTTAAAAAAAAAGAGCGGAAAGGGCTGAAGGTAATCCTCAACTTTCTTCTTAAATTAAAAAAAAAAAAAAAGTTATCTCAAAAAAGTACACATTCTGACCAGCAGGGGCGGTGTTCTATATTGTTGCTCTGAGGCCGTTCGCTTTAATTGCTTGCTCCCATGATTGATTCAGCATTCTCCTCCTGCTCACAGGTCTCCCTGATCTGGTTCCTGATCCGTATCATATCCAGACTGGCACCTACGTGCAGAGGATGTCCATGTACAACCTTCGCTGTGCTGCAGAGGAGAACTGCCTCTCCTCGTAAGATAACAGTTTGACCAAAATAACATTTGGAGAAAAAAAAAGCATATAAAATACTGAGTAAGAAGAGTCTCTTTTACCAAAAGCGGGGCTTATCTGGGAGTTGAACCCGGAACCTCTTGCACTCTAAGCGAGACTCATGCCCCATGTCTTTCTGTGTGGATGGGGTCGAGCAAGAGTTGTTGTTTCCCAGATGTAAGCAATCTTATTTCCCCCTTTTCTCTCTCCAGCTCCTCCAGATACTCTTCGGATTATGACACCAGGGTGCTGCTGAGGTTTACTCAGAGGGTGAAGAACCAGGGAACAGCTGACTTCCTGCCCAGCAAACCTCGTTACTCCTGGGAGTGGCACAGCTGTCATAAGTAGGCAGCAACACTGGCTGTTTTATCATTTCTATCCGTTTCTTTTCCTAACTTTCAGTCTTCTTTGCTCAGTCACTTCCACAGCATGGATGAGTTCAGCCTGTACGAGCTGCTGGACGCTGACACTCAGAAGCAGGTCGCCGAGGGACACAAGGCCAGTTTCTGTCTGGAGGACACTTCCTGTGACTCGGGATACTACCGCCGATTCGCCTGCACCTCACACACTCAGGTGTCCACACCCTAACCTAGTAATGAGATATATTATTTATCACGGATCGCTTTTAACCTAAACGCTTTGTCTGGACACAGGGTTTGAGTCCTGGTTGCTATGACACCTACAAGGCCGACATCGACTGTCAGTGGATCGACATCACTGATGTGTCCCCTGGAAAATACATCCTCAAGGTCTGGAAGCTTGAGGATCCTTTGTTCCTCTCTGCAAAAATGTAGTCAGCAGGACCGGTCTGTGCTGGTTCTCCAGCTTTCTGACACGTTCATGCCTGCTGGGATGGTCTCCAGTATCTCAAATGAGGCTGGAACTGAGCACCAGAGACTGGAGATCAGAATATATTAACAAAATCAGTGTTTGTGTGCGTGTCTTATGTTGTTGTGTCGTCCCGTCAGGTGACTGTAAATCCAATGCAGCAGGTTCCAGAGTCCAACTTTGACAACAATGTTGCTCGGTGTGACGTCCATTACACCGGCTCGTCTGCTCACCTTTCTGGATGCACCACCACATCGTGAGAACGGCTTTCTTTTCTCCCCAAGGACCTGATCAGTATTAAAACAGACAACTACAGCTCCAGCTCAGGAATGATAGAAAACAGTTGCATACATTTTGAAACAGAAAACTTCCAAGTTATTTTTTCCAGTTTGGCTTTAATATTGTGTGTTACAAACAGGGTGAAGAGCTGCCAACATCACATGATGAGAGCTCAAATTCATGGACATCAGATCAAGATTACTGGCATTTTAGATGCAAAACAATAAAAGTTCAAATGGGTTAAAATCCAGGCATGTTTTTGAACTCGCACAGCTGCTTTCAAAAATGTGCCAGTCTTACTGGGATGTTACTGGGATGTAAAATCAGCAGTTGTCCCTCTGATGATGGTGTACTGGTGTCTAAATTAGCCACTTGTACTTCAGCAACAGCCCTGCAAAGTTTTCACTGTCTATTTTATTTGACTTGTGTAATTTCAGAGGACTACCTGCAACCTCAGCACAATTTATTTTAGCAATCAGGAGCTTCATTTGTTTGCTTGTTAAGTGTTGATTTTGTTTCATTCTGCAGACACTGAGATGAAACTGGAAACCTGAAGGGCAGAAGAGTGAATCAGCATCAGTAGTTTAAAATTGCCAGTTCAGGGTGACGGCCGGATCACCCTGGTTACTCTGGTACTGCAACAGAATTACGCACATTTACACCACTTGAATTATATTTACAGCTCCTGGATTAAGTTGCACAAACTGTTTGCAAATCCACATTTAAATCTGCAAACGTTTCTTTATTTTTCATGGTTGTGAGTTTTTTTTAAATAAATGTACAAATACAGTCAACATCACAAACTCAATCATCCTGCAAGAAGTTCATATAATAAGGTTTTTTGTACATTAAATCCTTTCACTGCATTGATACATAAATATGTACTTAAATTTGAATTTACAAACAGTTGGTGTGATCTTAAGTTTGGTGCTCGTGTGATGCTTTTTCATTTTATATAACATACTAATATTTACTGTGCATGAAATTAAATGAAAAGAAAGTTCTCCACACAGCAGTTTATAGTTTGTGTTTATACAGTATATAGTAAGTTTCCTATGATTTTAACTGCATTTTCTCACAGTGAATTGTGAATTGAATTTATTTCACTGAAATTTATATTCATACACATAATATGTGCTTTGATTTAAGAGAAATCTGAAATTAACGTTTTCACGTGCATATGACAACCATTATCCAAACATATCCACAGCACTGTATATAACCGAGCTTACATTTTAACTGTCACCCGCTTAATCCATATTTTATTAATAAAGTTTGCTTAAATGGAAACAGTCTAATTTAGACTACTTTTTGTGCCACAAAGGTGGTTAGACAGGGATTTTCGCACCAAAATACCTCAAATTCGTAGCAGTGTCGCTATTTAACCACTAAGTGTCACTGTTGAAGGCCAGATTAATCAGAGAAAGTTGATTCTCATATCAAGAGGAGCACGCTGTTGTTATGGAAACAGAGTACAAATACAGAAAAAAGTTGTGTCTTGTTTCTGAAGATTTATGTAACTCTGTGTATCATGCCAAAAGTCTGATTTTGGAAAAGGAAGATAATTTTTAAAGAATATAGCATGCAAAATTGAATTTCAATAAGTTAGATAATTAGAAGATTGACACTACAGTATGCATCAGTGTATGAATAATTTTAGTTAGGTTTAGTTAATAAATGTTAGGTGTCCTGTAGGTCCTGCATTGTTTCCAATAACAAACAAAAGAAAGTTATAAAACGGGCAAATTTATAATTCAATCAAATACCGTAGTTTCTGTTAAAATGATAAAAGTAAAAATTTGATGAATACATGTTGACATGTTTTATGAAATTATGTAGTTTTTATTCTAAGGATAACGGACTGATGTAACGGGCCCATTTTCTCCGTGTGATCCGCAGCCCTAGTCAAAGATCGCCTATTGACGCAAGATGGCTCAGCGAAGGAACAATGACAGAGCGGTGCTACTTAATTGGAATAATAAAATATCAGAAAATGTCGTCAAGCTCCATCATTTAGAATGTAATAATTACGTATCAGTTAACGTATCATATTTTTAGTAAGTTTATGATCAACATTTTACACCTGGGCTAATTCAGTGCAAATCTGGAGGCAATTTAGTGTGAAGGAAAATTATAGTAAATTTTAATTGCTATTTACAGTCTTGAAAAAACATGACTCTTTACGCCAGTTACATAGTTGCTTATTAAATGAACAAAGATAGTTCTACTATTTGCAAAGTAATGTATAAAGTGAGTGTAATTGGAAAGCCGTTTACATTCAGCTACTAGAAGAACATCGGCGATGCTATGGATATTACTGCGTTGTAATTACAGATTATTTAAACCCAATGTTGAAAGTAAAAGTCGTTAATTCTTTCTGTCGTCGTAGCCTATAGTAACCGGAAACCTATTCAGAGTGAGCCCTCATCTTATTTTTCCTTCTCTGCCGTGCCCATATGTCAAAGTCTTTGTGCTTTTGAAGACAGCGAGGCGACAGAAGGAAAAAAACAGCTGGATCCAAGGAACGTACCAGCTAGCGGCTCCGCTAGCTGTATCCTCTACTCAAGCCAGCGATTTCCCCTCTGCTGTTTGACTTCGATAAGGTACTGTGGCACAAAACTATTGGTTAAAGAGATGAAACGTGTTATTATTGTGGATCCCGGGTCTTTTTCACCTGAGCTTTGTGTTTTGACCTAATTTTTCAACTGCCTGGCTAGCATGTTAGCTTCCACATTAGCATCTCTGGATGCTGATTAGCCAACTAGCTCAATGTTAGCTAATTAGCTTCCTGCTGCTTCATGTACAGATATCAGCATAAGAAATTAGCAGTCAAGTACGAAGAGAGACCATTCTCCACTTATTCTTTCAAAGTGTAAAACTGAAATAACCATGTTTCTTGACACGTTTTGAACTATGTATAATGACTGTATTAAATTTAAGAAAAATTTTACATAAACTCGATTTAGATTGTAAATGAATTCCCTTTCACCTCGTTTCAGTATTTATATAGGTAATACAATTCTCTCTATGTTTAAGGGGATAACTGAATTAAAACATACTTTGATTAATACAAAAATATCACTACATAGGCACTTGCTATTTCTGAGGAAAGAGTGTTAAAGTGATTAAGATAATCTGGCTATCTTTGCATTTTGGGGTTTGGTACCTTGCTCAAGGACACATTTGCAGTGCTCTGGAAATGTCACTGCATCTCTCTTGCAAGTTGGGATCTGGAAACTCTCAAAATCCCCCAAGATAGACCTGATAATTGTCACCCCAAAAGCTCAGGGCTCGTCCAGCATTTGAGCATTTTTTTTTACTTGGATTATAGAAAGTATAATTTTATAATGTTTTGATGATAGGTAGCCTTTATTACCCCAAAACATATGGAAGAAATAATGGAACATTTGTTCTGATGCCAGTTTCACTTTGGAAACTCCAGTGAAAACCAAATAAATCCACAGAACTGTCTGACCAGCACTAATGAGATTTAACCTGGCCAAGATCCCGTCTGCAGGTCCTAATTCCTATAATCAGGTTTCCATATAAGCTCAATTACAGCCCCACTGCCTAATTAGAGAATTACAGCCTCTAACTGACTGATAGCTGAGGTAGTGGAGAGAGCTCTCATGGTTTAAAAAAAACATCCCCGTTGTTACTGAAAGGGTTCTTTTTGTGATACATACACTTTTACACATTTTATGAACTATTTTCTCTGTCTTTAATCATCTTAAATCCACTGAGAGGTTATTTATTTTTCTAAAATTAAAGAAGTGATTTTAAGGGATATAAATTCGTATAGACTCTGAGCTGATCTGTTCCTAGGCAGCATCTCATGATCAGGTTTTCTCCAAGCACAGGGAAAATTGACGCTTACAGCAGAGTGAAGTTGTGCGGCGGCGCCTAAAAATATGAGCGGCTCTCTAAAAAGCCGGTGCTTATTGCGTCTGTTATGGTGAAGGGAGGAGAAGACGGACCGTACTCCTGCCATGTGTAACATTCCCTCATCCAAACCAGAGTCTTCTCAACCTGCTCTCCCCTGAGGTCACGTGAGATGATTTAATCTTTACGGTACCCTGCAGACAGTGATGCACGCTTTAGAACTTGTCAGGCTTTGACGTTTAAGAGCAGAGAATTGTAAAAGTAAATTCTGCGGTGGGTTCTATTGATGGAGCACAATTTGACTTTACAGGTTTGTTGGCATAGCACCGTTTATTTCTTTTTTTAGCCCTGAGAGATCTGGTTAGAATCCATCTAGACTCTGATGCTGTGCTCCCTGTACCCAGCTGTTATTGCTCCAGTGTGCAAACCACAGGCAT
The DNA here is from genome assembly GCA_015343265.1 of Pao palembangensis. Lineage (NCBI taxonomy): Eukaryota > Metazoa > Chordata > Actinopteri > Tetraodontiformes > Tetraodontidae > Pao > Pao palembangensis. The sequence continues at coordinate 32,441,133 of CM027081.1, read as the reverse complement.
TCCTTTTTGTGTTTCTATTTCAGTTGTTGATACAATGTGGGAGGTGTTCTCTCTGTTTTTCCCTTTTTCATCTCTCTTTTTGCCCTTGTTTTGTGTTGGGGCTTGACCAGCAGTTCCACCTGACGCAGTTCCACTCCTCCGAGTGAAACTTGAAGAAATATTTTCCTAATTTAACTGCGTGGCAACAATAAATAAATTGTCTTCTTGGATTATTCTTGAAGCGTTGGATCCAAAAGAGCTTCTCTCTGATTTCTTCTGTGTCCTGCTGCCTGCCTGGAGGGAATCAGGCAGCTACTCACATAAACACTGAAAATAAACTTTTTTTTTTGTAGCTTTGGATTTAAACTGCTGTTATCAGGGATGTTAAACTGAAAGCTGCAGTCGGAGGTTTTGTGCCGACCTTCTGCAGGCTCTCCCACACGGCCAGAATTCAACTCGCCACTTAGGTGAAACCTCCCACAGGCGTTCTGCTCTCTGAGTGGCCTCAACCATGAAATGATAATGTATTTAACATCCAGACAACTGACGAAAGCACAAGCCCGGCCGATACAAACGGTATCCCCAATCTGAGATTTTCCTTTTGCGTGTGGACACAGTTTCTGCAGACCTCAGGCTAATCAGCAGCTCTAGAAAACTGGTCCTGATAATTGAAAAGCCACTTCAGCAGAGTCCAGGCGGGAACATTTGCGAAGAGAATGTGGTCATCAGCAGAGCCGCATGTTATCAGAAGAACATACAAAATGCAGTAACGCTGCTCTCAGGTTGGACCAAGTCCAGCGATTCTGCTGCGTTTTTAAATCTTTTGCACGTTCCCGGTCACGCTGCTTTGTTCTAAGTACTGATTAACATTCTGTTTGGGCGCTTTGATCACGGCAGTTCAGCCACTTTGGGCAGTTGACAGTTTGGTCTTTGAGCCGGTTTGAACGTTACTGAGCGATGAAAGCATTTCATTTCCATCAGATGAAGCACTTTACACGCAGTCTTTGTAAGCGGGTAAAGTCCTGATTAGAATGGAACTCGCAGTTGTTATTTCCACTGTTTCCTCTTTATTCACAGAGCAGCAGTTTGTCATCTAAATGAGAAAAGCAAAGAAAACAGAAGTTTTCACCAGGACTGTTCTCTTTCCTGCAGCTACTTCCTGCATTTAGTCCCCACTGATCATATCAGAGCAACACACATTCTTTAATCAATTATGGGTCTGATGCTCAGAAATAAAAGGCACAGATGACTGTACATGCAAACCAGAAGAATATGTGAGTTTTTAAATGTTAAGACGTTTTTTTTTTTTTGTTTTTTTGCCATTGAAGTAAACATGCACTGTACAAACATGGTAAAATTCTTTTGTGTGTCTCTCAGGATACATTTTTTTTAAAAAGCACCACAAAAATTTGACGTTATAAAACTTTATCTCTTTAAATGTATGATGCAGACTAATGTGTGTGCAGCCTCATTTCCATGAAAAGGAATAATGTACGACATTATTTGTTTGCAGCTGTTTGGGAGGCTGATGATGTGGGGTTAGAGATGGAGGCTCCTGAATACCTGGACCTGGATGAGATCGACTTCTCTGACGATTCAGTGGTCAGTGTGATTCAGAACCCTTTTTCGTAAAAGACTTTTCACAACTTTTTTAACAGAGACCGTGTGAGCACTAATTACACAGTTGTCAGACATCATTTCTACACAGCTACAGTGTGCAGTTCGAGCCGCATTCAGGCAGCTGCGGCTCTCCTTAACTTTGTTCTCTCATCCTGAAGTATTGTGTGACATCCCTGAAAAGCATCCCAGAGTTGTCCAGGAGGAACGATGGCCAGGCTGAGGAGAGACAAGGTAGTCTGGTGTTTGATATGGTTGACACCTTGATGTTTGTCTGGCAAATCTTTATTACTCAGCTAATCTGAGGGTGCGTCTGCACTTCCTGCAGCTCCAGCCATCAACTGGAGCCGGGGCATTTCCGCTCACAGCAGCGGAGTCATCAAACCAACTGGACTTGCTGAGGTCCACAGTAAGTTCCGACCTGTGAAGAGGGTGTCGCCCCTCAAACATCAACCGGAAACTCCTGACTCTGAGTCTGATGGGAAGCTCCAGAACCAGGGGCTGGGGGAGCCAGGGGAGGGCAACAAAGATGAGCCCAGCTTTGATAAACGGACATCGGCCTCCACCTCTACCGATGGGTCTGAAGGGAAAGCAAAGGGCCTCAGCAGCAGCAGCGGCAGCGGCGGTGGCGGTAGCGGCAGTGTCATCGCAGCGAACAACCCACAGGCTCTGTTCGGGGAGCTGGAGCACTACGATCTGGATATGGATGAGATCTTGGATGTGCCTTATATAAAATCCAGTCAGCAGATGTCTACCCTTCCCCGTGTACCACATGACAAGCGCTCGGTAACAGGAAGCAACCTGGGAGGAGGAACCCTGGAGAGGAACCGCGGAGGAGGAGGGCTAAAGAACTCGGCTTTACCCCACAATGAGCCTCTAAGCTTGGGCAGCGGCAGCTCACAGACACCGGTACATTACTTATTAGATTATTTAATAACAAAAATTAAACAAGCAGCCAGCTGTCAAAGCTGATGAGTTAATGTGGGATTATTGACGTTTGAAATGAATGCATTATTGTTCTAACACATGCGGAGCATTAAATAAGGGGAGGAGAGCCGGCCAAGCGGAGAGAACTGTTAATTACTGGGTAGTGATTTGCACAGCCTGCGGGAAGAGTTTTTGTTTCAGCAGTACAGTCTTGAAGTAGCATCCCAAAGCTTAGTGCCTGCTAGTACGAGCTTCATGGTCTGATGCAACGCCTACGCCTATCTTTGCCATTTATCTTTCCATTCCCACGGCAATTAAAAGTGAATAATTGGAGATTATCTGGCCCATTTTTAATTGTGCTTACACATGATTAATCCACAGCTACGCTGTGTTTAATCTGCTTAGAACATTTAATCATCAGGCAGCACTATAAATAATTCAACTGAGCATATTTGCGATTCTTTGAATGTGACCACTGTTTCCTTTTCTTTTACACCAAACTAAGTGTCACAGCGCTGAACTGACTGTAACTTTGTTTACTGCAGTATTGTGTGCTGTCTCCACTCAAATGGTCAGACCTGAGGAAGTCCAAGTCCATGGATCCAGACTTTCACCATTCTCATCATTCCACTGTTGGCTACCAGTCAGACTTTATGTCCTCAGGGCACCTCAGCTGCTCTTCCTCACTCTCTTCTTTCTCTGATGCTGGTATGGCTACAAATTACGTTCTTTCTGGCCTAAAACATGTTGCATGAGGATGGAAGTGATTTTGTTGTCTCAAATGTTCACTTTCAGACAAGCTGCTCTCTGCACGGGTCTACCCAGACTCTCAGATCCAGAGGTCGAGCATAGATCCTCCAGGCGGTTCAGGCCTGATGTTCCCTCTGCCTGGATGTAATATCAGCAGACCAGATGCCTCAAAACCCTGGGCTGGGGCTGCAGGGAGTAGTGCAACAAGAGCTTTTGGAGGAGCAGGAGGGGAGGTGGACGAGGAGACCAAGAAGAATCAAAACATCATAAATATTGTGAGAGAGGGACAGATCTCTTTGCTTGTAAGTGCAGACAACATTGACCAACGGAAGAGCAGAAAGTAGACAGTATTTGCTGTTTTATTCATCCCAATCGACATTTTTATCGCCTCTCGTTGCAGCCTCACCTTGCAGCAGATAATCTTGAGCTAATCAGAGATGAAGACGCAAACAATCTGCTGCACATCTCCGCCTCTCAGGGCCACGCCGACTGTCTGCAGCATCTCACCTCTCTGATGGGAGAGGACGGCCTGAACGAGCGCAACAACCAGCAACTCACCCCTGCTGGTCTGGGAGTCAAGGTTAGTGTGTATGTTGGTGTCAATTCAGAAATACATGTTCTCAAAACAAAGAAGGGAGGCGTCACTATTTTTAATGATAATAAAGTCTTTGATTTGCTGTCAGACAGACCTCAACTTGAACTCAAGTGTCTTGAGTCCTGATTGGCTCTTTCAATCCGTTTCTAATTGGATGACAGATCCCCAACCACCTGTTCCTTAGGTGAACCTGTTAAAAGTCTGTGTATGAATATCTTACAGAACGGTCATCTGGAATGTGTGCGGTGGATGGTGAGCGAGACAGAGGCCATCGCAGAGCTCAGCTGCACCAGAGAATATCCCAGTCTGATTCACTATGCTGCCCGCTATGGACAGGTGACAAACGTCGCATCTTGTTTTTTTAATACCATCACATCACAAACTTGGCCTCCACAGTCTGGGAATGACAGTGTTGTCTCTCTGCAGGAGAAGGTCCTGCTGTGGTTGCTCCAGTTCATGCAGGAACAGGCAATCTCTCTGGATGAAGTGGACCAGAATGGAAACACGGCCGTCCATGTGGCAGCTCAGTATGGACACCTGACCTGTATTCAGGTGCGTGATGTGTGAACTGGGCCAGGTCCTGATTGGGGAATTATTTAAACGAGTGTATTTCTTTTGTAGTGACTGAAGTAAAACTCAAACAAAAAGAAAAGAGTTTAGTTTGTTTTCCTTTTGCAGTGCAGCCTCAGTGTTTTTATTGCTGTGAGGTGGCACATCCTGCTGAGGGAAACACGGATGTTATCAGTTTGGTCTGTTTCCTCTTGGCCAGCCTGACCGACAGTCTACATATTGACTAAATAAATGATCTATTTTACACTGACAGTAACAGAGAAATACATTCTTTCCACTGCGTATGAAATGTACAATAGTAAATCTGATTTAACTCTTGGCTGGCCTCTCTTATCGCAGCTGGAATTCACACTGGTAATATTTTCCTTCTCTGCAACGCTATCCAGACTCTGGTGGAGTACGGCTCTAATGTGACTATCCAGAACCAGCAGGGAGAGCGGCCTTCCCAGAGCGCTGAAAGGCAGGGACACACCACCTGCGCGCGATACCTGGTCGTGGTGGAAACCTGCATGTCTTTGGCTTCACAGGTTGTCAAACTAACCAAACAGCTCAACGAGTAAGTTACTCTGTCGTTGTAATTGTATTTTTTCAGGCACAGATGTGTCGGCCTTGCTCACATTTGACTGTTTTTTTGTCATGCAGGCAGGCAGCAGAGAGGATTGCTCTACAGAAACAACTACAGAGGCTGATGGATCCCAGCAAACCTGAAGGAACGCCTTCTAGATCACCCAGGTAACACACCAGGGAGCCATTCTTTTACTGTTTTTTTTTTTTTTTGTCTGAACTATTTGCATGTTGTGTTAAGGAATACACTAATAAATTTGTTTTAAGTTTAGTAATACTACTAGAAGTAGTCATAATAATCAAAGTGCAGATTAAAGACATCAGTAATTCTTGTCTGTACTGTAGCTCCCATCAGCCCCCGGTGGAGGCATGGCCAGAGATGATGTTGACAGCGGAGGGGACTCCAGGAGACGGTCAGTGGTTGGTTCGTCAAGGGGCCGTGGGCTCAGATTCAGTGTTGCGCCAGCTGTTGGGGAAGGACATGACGGACACACTGTGTCCCAGGGAGAGGCCGCCCCAGGTGGGCGGCCTGAGCAGAGAAGGCCCCGGGGTGACTGGAGCGCGCAGGACAGGCCTGGTAGAGAGGAGAGAACTCAAGCTGGCCAGACTCAAGCAGATCATGCAGCGTTCTCTCAGTGAATCGGATTCAGATGGTTATCCACCAGAAGAAGGCAAAAATCCAGCAGGCTCGATCACAGTGAGAGCTGACCGCCCCTCCCACCTGCCAATCGCAGAGGAGGAGCCAGTCTCAAACCACCTAAACCTGATGATGAGGAAACATCTGCCCTCAACTTCAGCTTCCACAGCTGAGAAGAAGCTGGCGTTTTCTCTCAGCGGGTCAAAGTCAGTAGACAGTATCGGTTACAACCCCTCCCCGACATCCAGCGACCCTGAGGCTGCGGATGGTAAAACACCAGACGCTTCTGCTGATTTTCATGATGGTGCAAACGGCCAAAAGGTTGCCACCAGCCCCAAGAGCGCCCTGAAGTCGCCATCATCCCGGAGAAAGACGTCTCAAAACCCCAAACTGAGGGTCACCTTCGACGAGCAAGTCCACAAGAACACCAGTCAGGAGACGGAGCAAACCAAAGACACCAAAGGGCATCATGGGAAAGAGAGGACAGCAACAGGAAGTTCTGAATGCAAAAGACCGTTCGGGGCATTTCGCTCCATTATGGAGACGCTGAGTGGAAACGCAAATCACAACAACAACAACAGCGGAGGGCAGTCGGGCTCCACCTGTCAGATCTCACCTGGCAGGAAGTCAGAGGCTAAAGGCAGCCCAGGAAATGGGGCTAGAGGGAAGAGCAAAACCAGTAACGTTTAACCACTTGGTGCCTATCGAAGGGCAGGACAGCACACAACAAACGCTTGACCACTACATAGAACAATCAGAAAAGGCTTCTTCTGTTAGCACATTTGTTTTTTTTAAATGTGTTTCTGGTATTCCTGGTGAATTAGGAGAACACGTGTGTTCCCTTTCACCGTGCTGAGATATCCCACATCATCTTTATTTAATACAGTTTTATTTTTCTCATATTAACTTCAAACATTTAAACAAGATTATTAAAGCAAATGGTCAGCTAAAAACACAAAGTGAGCAGTGTTAAAACATGACTTTTCTAAGGAGCTGCCTCTGATGCTGTCCTCAGAACTCCACTAGAGATGAGTATTTATGTTTATGCACAGTTAGAACAAATTTACGTGCTTATTATGCACCCTCACAACAGTGTTGTTTGAAAACCACTGTATATATAGTATTTAACATTTTTTTTTTATCATCCTTTTTATTGTTTTGTTTATACCTATGCAGTATTTTGTTTGGCATGAAATAGTTTAGTTTGAGTGTTTAAGACGGGGAGGTCCTCTCTCTACAGTGGCTGATAATCTGGCCAATCATATCACGTAAAATGAAAAAGAAAAAACAAGTGTGACTGCAGTTTATCAAACCATTTCTCATATCTGTTTCAGGTTTATTGAAACATCCTCCCCCATTTGTGCAATTTTTTTTTTTTTTAAACCAGAAGCTCTTTATTTGCTCACTAGCCCCCCCAAGAGGCTGTGGTGGCAAATGCGCTTCCAAGTTGAAAAGGGCTGAAAAGAACTGAACTGAAATGACATTGAGTGACTGAAAAATATTATATGTGTGCTAAATGAACCTCTCTGTTGTGTGTAACTGAAGAAGAATCCTCAAGACATTTCAGGCACAACAGTAAACATTAGACAAGGTGTTGCAGTCTTCCCATTAGCCTAATCTCTAACTGTAGAAATTAGCCCATACACCGTGTATGTGCCAAAGGTGCGAAAATACTCCTGGCTCAATCAAAGATATCAGCCTAAGCTCTCTAATGTGTAGCTTTGTTGGAAACTGCATCACATCTTCCCTTTGTTTGATGCATTAACACAGATACCGCTGAGTGTGTGTAGTTTTTCTTTCACATTCCAGTGTGTTTGTCTGTCTGACACAGTGGGATTGTGCAGTCGACTCATCTCTGTTTACAAAGACAGGTTGTTCTTTTTAAATTCCTACATATTTACACACCCCGACCTTTGTGCGTCTGTGGTCAGGCTGTTAGAGATGTTTGCAAGAACATTTTTTTTTTTTTTTGGCCAGATACTGTGTCACAGAGATGGAACTATGGAAGTTCACAAAGTGGTTTCTTTTAATAGTTCATAGTTGGTTGGAAACTGGAACTTTGGTCTTCCGCACATCACAAGGCGCAAATGTTTCAAACTTACATTCTCCCAACTTGTGTCTCAGTGCCAGAAAGTCCAATAAGCAGAGGTTTGGAATTTTGTGAGTCTGCTTCCCTGCTTTGGAAGTTGCTGGAAATAATTACTGAATTAGTTCTTAATTATAAGGGGAAATAGTCTTGCACAACTGGTAAAAGCTCATTTATCTTCACTGAATGTTGCCATGATTCCATTTTTAGGCAAAGTGCAACAGAACAGCTGAACATACAAGAATTATGAGCTTATTTACCCATAAGAAACTGGCCTGATTCTTTCTTCTTTGTGACTTTTGTTGCACCTGATTTTAGGAAACTACAAATGTATTATGTTACTAACTTTCTAAAAGGTTTTTCAGACGTGTTGGCTGGACAGAATATGTTCAGCATCACCTCAACAAAGTGAAGCATTTGCTGCCAGGATTGTCAGTACTGTCTGGGCTTGTTTTTGGATGAAGCATCTTCCTCACGACTGCTTCTTCAGGATGGAAGCGTCTGGTGTTGCTTTAAGGTAACATAACTTTTTTTTTTTCTTTACCTGCAAAAAACAAAACAAAAAAAAAAACAGATTCCGTATACGTGAATGTTGACAACTAATTCTAATCTGAATTATTTTTTTTTACCGACCAGCATGTATAGAGACAAGCCTAATGCCTTTCTGTATTTGCAGCTGTTGTGAGTAATAAAATGTTATCTTGTAAATATTTTCTTTGCGAATTTGGGGATTATTGATTGATATAATTTCATCATGTACAGTATCTAGTCACAATGAAAACATTACAGTTCATTTGTATCAGTTTTACCCTTTTTTATGTCAGTATCCAATGCTAAAACTGAATAATCCAACAAAAAAAAAACAAAAAAAGTACAGACTGGTGACACCTGATTTATGTCAAATTAAAAGCCAAGTTCTATAAATTTGATCTCCATACCATCCCTGAGACCTCCTCCAACTCTGTCAGGGGCCTCTAGTGCGTCTCTGGGCTCCAGTTCTGACTACCACTATTTTAGATGGATGCCATCTGTGAATTGTGCTCTTTGGTAATTTCACGGACAATACATAACAGAGTGCGTATTTATTTTCGCGCACCTCCGCGGCATCAAAAACAGTCACTTAACCGTGCAGGATTTATGGTGGTTGGGTAGCAAATTGGCCTTTGATGGTTCCCAAGCAGGGTCGGTTGCTTCCCCACGGAGCCTAATGGGGTTCACTCTAATAGCGTCCCTCCATCATGGCTGCGAATATGAAACATGGGCCTGTGACTAACAATTAGCAAAACAACACCAAGATATGAGGACATAAAGAAAACAGAATTCACTGGAAAATTTCCAAGATTTTCTCCACAAAAAACAGGAGCTACTGTTTTCTCTTTTCCCACCTTCTCCTTTTCCGCCTTCTTTTCTTTTCAGGTTCGCTGTGAAGTTAAACTGATAAATTAGACCTCATTTATTGGCCAACAGTTTGAGTCGATACCCAGCGGCCCTTTGCTGTGCTGCGTGGAAGAGGCTCCTGAGCTGCTAATTGGTCCACTCTGAGTAGATGGAGGGGCTGTTTGTACCGGGAGGGGTTCGAGACAGGTGGGGAAAATGGAACGAGGAGTGTGTTTGGCCGGCGCTGATGCCCACACACACACACACACGGCTGTCTCATGGCCGATGTCTGCGGCATACGCCATGAAAATGGACGAGACAAGAGCTTGATTTGACAGCCGGGGCGGAGGGGTGGAGGTGGGGGGAGAGGAGTCATGTATAGATTTTTGTGTCTGTTGCTTTGGCTTATTTGTGTGCCTCTTTTACTCAGTCAATCAAATTTAATTGACACCGCTGGGCTGGGGCCGGGGCCCCCACGGCATGTTGAGATGACAGGCCTTTAATGCCACGGAGAAGAGAGGAGGTTCTTCTGCTTCTGAAGGATGTGCACGAGGGGGGAGGCGGGGGAATGTGTTGGGGAGGGGGCTGGAGGTGACAATTCCTCACCCCGTCAACCGCATTAATTGATGTAACAACAGTGATGATCGATGCTAATAAATACAACCTTTAGGAAAAAAGTAATTAGACGACGTCCTGGTCTCCTGCTGAGCCTGGCTGATAAACACCATTTGTCTTCCATGAGCCCTTCAGAAGGACACGGGCCGTCATTTACATGCAGATCAACGGCAACATTTGCATTTTTGGCCTCAATAAAAAGATAACAACGCTCGCAGGTCTTGACAAACAAGCCTTTTGGTTTGTTTGCCTACAAGGAGCCAGACATAGTCCTCAATGTTAGCCTCTGTGGTCAAAAACATCCAGATCTGCTCTGGTTTTACAGAGATATGGACATGTTGACATGGTACGGCTCTGATAGAGCAGGTCATGGAGTGCAAGTGTTCTGAAGGGATTTATCTGGAAAGATAAACCTGGCTGCTGAACTGAGCTTCTGTGTTGACTGAGGCCTTTAACAAACCCTGAGTAAAACCATTGTAATACTTATTTTGTAAGAATTTTTTGCAAAAAGAAAACAAATGGATTTTCACTTTTTCCTTTGTTAATATTTTTAAATATTTTTTTTAAATTTCTTCAGTTGTACTTATAAAGGTCAGATAATTGTGTCTACATTTTAGTGCATACACGTAAAAATTATGGATTTATTAAAAAAATGTTGTAAAAGTAATTTTTTTACTTAAATGCGTTTATCTAGATATGAAATGCAGCGTTTACATTAAGACGCAGTTTCTGTTTGCAGTTTTGTTTTGTCGTCAGCAGGGGGCAGCATTGCTGCTTTTAACCTGCTGCAGCGGAACTTTGAGGACCATCACCACCAACAGAAGCAGGAGTCATTTGGCATTTAGCTCCTCTGTCATGCAGTCGATTTGTGGATTCTGGTCATGTAAACAACAGCGGTACCTTGTTAACGTGTTTGTTTGTCCCCAGAGAACAAATGCAAAGAGCAAATTTTATGAATAACCCACAGCAAAGTGATGTCTTGTTTTCCTTTGGCTCTGGAAGTGACAGCGGCCTCAGTTTCCTTCTGAGTGCTGCTGGAACTATCTGTGACCCTGTAAAATGTCAGAAATGCACCAATGAATGAAAAAATTGATTTTCTTTTTCCTGTTTTCACATAAAGTTGTTGGTGTGTTGACAAGGGAGTTTCATCCCAGACAATAACATCTTGTTTGCAGTTCAGCGTTTAATACGGGGACAGAAGACTGATCAGAGGTACAGAAACAGCTTTATTTCATTCAAACCACAGTCATAGATTGTTCTCTGAGCATGTTATGGTTGTTCTCTACGGTTATACATTTACGCTGTTGTTTGAAATTAGATGGGTTTTTTTTATAACAATTAGAATGAAAACAACCTATTTTGAATAGAGGTTTCCTGTCAGCTGCTCTGCTGAAAAAGTACAATATTTTATAGTATAGTATAATATAAATTTTCCATTAAATAGAAAACATTGCTGCCTCTGGCCATGACCTTAAAGACATTTTTTTTTACCGTGTTGACTGTAAAATGACACCAGGCTCAAACCTCCTTCTGCTCGTTCTCTCTCAGTCAGTAATTTTATCCAGAATGAAATAAAACTCAAATAAAACCCTCATTTTGCCGAAGGGTCCCCTGGGAGCCTCTTTAGGGCCGCTGAGGTTCCCCAGACCCCACTTGCGGAGCAGTCATTCTGGCCCACGTTTAGAGGCTGTGGTAATGATGCTTGTTTGTTCAGTGGTCTGTAAATCACACCGACATTAGAGCTGTCACCAGATCCACCGGAGACACAGCAGACCATCGCTAATACCCCGGCCCAGGAGATCCTGCTCCACGCTGGATCTATAAGACCGGCCGAATAAACGACAGAATAACACACGTTGGTGAGCCTGCAAAGGAGCTAAAAGTAGTTTTAAACCAATACAGACCATCTTTAACATGAGTCTGCGGACATAAAAGTGGCCACGCATCAGTCAGAGTGGTGTTAAAAGTGTAAATGTCTTATTTACAGATTTCAAGCAATCAAATTTAATAAACAGAACACATTAATGGGCCATAAAATTGTTAAGTTGGTACCACGCTTCACCTCACCACCTCAAGCCCCGCCTACTCCTGGCTTCCTCCACAGGTGATTGGCTCACCTGTTAGTTCAGACTATCAAAGTCTTATGTTTATTTTATCGGCCAGAGTCAGAATTATCACTTCACATGAACTAATCATTTGCATTTTAAAACTAGCCGGAACTGAAGCAGGAGCCATGAGCAGGCAGCCCTACAAGGCCTCCCAGATTGCACCACCTCTGCCCCCCGGCAGCGTTCTGTCTTTATTTTCTGCTGCCTTCTTCATTCATTACAGCAGCTTTACTGGGAGACGAGCGGCTTTTATTGGCACTGCTGCCTGTAAAATTGCTCAGAGCTGGCAGAGACGCTAACCTTTAAATGGGGAGAGTTTGTTAGAGGAAAGATGGACGTTCAGGCTATAAACAGGAACACACAAACACTGAACTGCACACAGACGTGTTTTCTGCGCTTTGCGGTGCACATTTTGATATTTATCGGGGAGCGATGGCTCCTTTAACCTCACCCATCAACCGCCCAGAGCTCCCATTAAGGCTGACTGGGATGTCCACAGGGAGGAAGGATGAGTGTGTGTGTGTCTCGGAATGGAATCACTTAATGATGGAGTGTTTGTTGGGAGTGTTTATGGGCTGATCTCACCATCTGACTGTTTTCATGTGTGTGCATTTACAGTCACTGAAAAAGCCGTAGACTAAGTTTGAGTTTATTTGTGGATAGATGATCAAACTTTGGTCTGAAAGGTCTCGATGGCCTTGAAATGATTTCATTATCTCACCAAACTCCCACACAGGCTTTAGATGCTAAATTGTCTCCTGGTGTGAGAAACCTGTCTGGTGTGTGTTACTGCCTCTTGCAGGTTTGTGATCCTAATTAGAAGTTAGTGGAATTGAACAGAAGATTCTTTTGCTAAAGAGTCTCTCACAGAACATATTCTAGAACGTTTTTTTTTTTTTTTTAATCCACATATCTTGAATTACAAGTTAATTGTGAAACTGTAAAGTTCTACAACTAACTTTCTGCAGTTTTCTTTCTCCTTTATCTCTGTGTTCGTACATTTTATTCAGAGACATTAACTTCATTATTTTTGAATGACCTTCATTAGAAATTGCGCTCTAAACAAAAAGGCACATCAGTCGTGGTGCTAGTGAGTAGAATTTAGACATTTGTTGGGCAGAAGGGGCAGGAGTTCTTCTTGCTGGACTGCAGCCACGTTTTGATGCAGTCTTTGTGGATGGTGTGGGAGCAGCTCAGTGGGTAGCGGCTCTCGCGATCCACCAGGTTCTGGCATATCAGACAGAATTTACGGAACCCGCCGGTGTGGCCACCCCCTGCTGGTCTGTGCACAGGAGGAGGTGGTCTCTGGACTGGGTTATGGGGCAGCGGCCGGCTGATGGGTCCTGGCGCAGTCTCCCCTCGTGCCAGCAGCAGCCTGATCTGCTCAGTGGCTTCGTCGATGGACATGCCCGCCAACGTGCCTCGGGAGCTCTTCACCTGCTGGAGCAGCGATATCAGCTGAGCACTGTCGCACTGAGGGAAGCGAGTCCCTAACTTCTCCAGGATGTTAGTAGCACTGGCAGCACCAGGCGGAGGTGCGGCATGGGGAGGCTGTACAGGAGGAGAAGGGGAGAGGTTTGGGGGAGGCGTCACCCTGGATGAATGGCCGATCTGAGCCAGGTACTCTGGCTGAGGCAGAGGGGGAGGGTGAAAATGGTGAGGTGGAAAGTGGTAGGGGGGTGGGAAGTGGGGGTGGGGTGGTGGGGGACGGTGGCGTTGATGGTACTGGGGATGGTGGAAGTGCCTCTGGGGAGGGAGGGGTCTGTTCATTAGATCTGGAGGAGGAGGCATGAACTGAGGTTGGGCCAGTGACGGCATCACCTGCTTAAATTTCAGGTCAGCCTGTTAGAGAAGATAAAAGTTAAAAAAAAGAAATAAGCAGACACAATGGATAATTTATACACAAAATTCTGTAATTAAAAATGGAGCACCAGACTTTAACCCCAGACTAAACCCACTAAATGGAATTTCTTTCAGGGGTGTCTTACCATTGGGACCTGTGGCAGTGATGGCACATTGATCCTGGGAAGAGACTCCAACTTTTGACCCTGTTGGAGCTTCTGCAGGACTTCCTCAAAGAGTTCCTGGAGCTCCTCCTGATTCTTTCGAACCAGACTCTCTTTCTTTTGCCAATTTTGCCTCTCATGGGGGTATTGTTGTGGGAACTCCACCCTTAGAGCATTAAGATATTGTTCCACCTGGACCAGGCAACCAAAATTAGTTAGTGTAAGTCCTGATACATTGCTTTACATTTGAAAGTAGACTTAGTGTAGAGAAATTTAAATAAAATATCTGACTCTAACGTGCTGATGTTCTGGGTGTACCTCTTTCTGCCAGGTTTTGATGTGAGTCATGGCAAATTCTCTCTGTTTTTCCACGGCAGCAATCTCCTCCTGTAAGGCCAGCTGTGTGGCCTCCTCCGCCTCCTTCTGTAATTGCTCCATCTCCTGCTTGAGCTCCTCCAGCTCCTCCTGCCACTTCTGCTGCTCTTCTGTCTGCTCCTCTATCAGAGCCGTCAGCTGTTTCTCTTTGTCCTCCAGTTCCTTGGCCAGCCTCAAGGTAAAAAAAAAAGAAGGTAAAAGCAAAGTACATAAATGTACCTTTTTTTGTTTCTTTTATAATATTCTGGAAAAAATATTCGAAACTTTTTACCTGTTTTTCTCCTCCTCTGCTTTATTTTTTTCTAGGATCATTTCCTGTTTCTTGGGTAAAAAGTTCTTTCTGGTGGCCTTTGAGTTATTCAGCTGGAGTTTGACCCGCACTGACTCCAATTTGTCCAGAAGAGCCTGAAAAGCACAGCCAGTCTGATGGTATAATACAGTTTCTCCTACCTTGAGCAGTGTGTGTTTGCCAGTCTGACCTGGTGCTGGCGGATTGCCTCTGCCTTCTTCTTCTGCAGTTGTTCTTTATCTTTCTTATGTGTCGTATCTTCTTCTTCCTGTTGTCTCGTCAGACTGTTATACTTCTCCACCAGGCTAGAGCTGTGCTCAAACATGGCCACCAGCTGACTCTCCCAGTCAGGGTCTGTATTGACACCGGACTCTTCAGTCATGCTGTCTGTCTGCACTGGCTGCACCTTTTGCAGCACGTCTTAGAGAAAAAACAAAGTAGGGAAGAAAGTACATGATTTCAAAACGAGGGTAAAGGAACAGCCTTTGAGAGCCAAGTCCTGACCGCCGAGGTGAGATCATCATGCACCAGAAACCTTTAAGTCATCAGTGAGTTTATAACACTTGACAGTTTCACTTTTTTTTTCGTTTTTCTAGAAGCGAGTCTGAGCTTCTGCGCTCTTACCAGTAAACTGTCAAGCGAACAGGCGTATTATGTCTATCATTTCAAAGCAATTTGAAAGATAAAAGATATTATTTGAAATGTATCCTATCATTATTATTGTTTACTGTTTAAATGGAAAAGCTTGAGGGGTGGAGGCTTGCCCTGGAAAGGAGAGGAATGAAGGTTAGCCGCAGCAAGACGGAGTACATGTGTGTGAATGAGAGGGACCCAAGTGGAAGAGTGAGGTTACAGGGAGAAGAGATAAAGAAGGTGGAGGATTTTAAGTACTTAGGGTCAACAGTCCAGAGCAATGGAGAGTGTGGAAAAGAGGTGAAGAAGCGTGTGCAGGCAGGCTGGAACGGTGGAGAAAAGTGTCAGGTGTGATGTGTGAAAGGAAATGTGTACAAATCTGTGGTGAGACCAGCGATGTTGTTTGGTCTAGACAGGAGGCAGAGCTGGAGGTAGCAGAGATGAAGACGCTGAGGTTCTCTTTGGGAGTGACTAGCATGGACAGGATCAGGAATGAGGACATCAGAGGGACAGCACATCTTAGAGGTTTTGGAGATAAAGTCAGAGAGGCCAGACTGTGATGGTTTGGACATGTCCAGAGGAGAGATTGTGAATATATTGGTAGAAGGATGCTGAGTTTTGAACTGCCAGGCAGGAGGCCTAGAGGAAGACCAAAGAGGAGGCTTATGGATGTAGTGAAAGAGGACATGAATGTAGTTGGTGTGAGAAAAGAGGATGCAGAAGACAGGGTTAGATGGAGGCAACTGATTCGCTAGGGCGACCCCTGAAGGGAAAAGCCGAAAGGAAAAGAAGAAGACTGTTTAAATACTAGCAAAAAAGATTCAACCAACTTATACAATATCTGCGATGCCTTCATTAACCTATACGGTTCTTATTGAATATCAAATTTATGTTCTATCCGAAACTATCGTTTAAATTAATAACTTACCCTCTGCTGTCATGTTTGATAATGCTATATCCAAGTCCTCTGATTTCTGGTCTGATGCCATGCTAACTGTCTCCAAGCTACCGCTCATGCTAACAAAACTAACAACAATAAGCTTTTTTCCCGACTTAAACGCAACCGTACAGTGAAAACAACGTGTATGTGACAAAACTACAACAAACGGCAACGCCTTCTAGAACGTAAAGATTATTTTCGATTTAAAAGATTGGTATGAGTTCAAAAACTTACGACGCCACTGACTTGCTAGCTATGCGGAAGTGATTGTGCGACGTTGAAAATCATCCGCCTGAAACTGGAGGGCTGGAACGACCCAAAGATCGTCTATGAAAACAAATAAAACAGATTATTCGTCGCACAGTTATTGAGCACTTTACCTAATGGTAAAGTACAAACCTAGTTATTAGCAAATCTTTAACGTAAGGGGTAAATACTAAAGCGATACGGCGTGAAATTAGTATTCTGATAGCAACTTTATGTTTATTCTTTTATTTCATGAACAATAGAGGGAGTGAGACATCTTTATTACCCCATGCTCTCTGGCTCCAATCAGGAGTCCAGTTAGTCACATGACAGAATCGCTGCTCCTCCTCTCTTTCTCTCAGTCGACTGTTTCTCCGTCTGCCAGTGTTGGTTTCTTTTAACTATCATCTGCATCAAGCGCAGAAGCGAACATGGCGGACACTGCCAGTCACCCTCCACCGGAGCGCACAGATTTCCAGGAGCTGGAGGACGCGGAGGACCTGTTCTCAGACCCGGCCGTCACACAGGAGGTGAGGAGGACGTGTTTAAGGGAGGCCAAGGGGAGCTATGGTGAGCAGGGCGTGATGCTTCCAGCTGACAACAGATGTAAACTTGGAGGTGGGGAAGCTAGCACGAAGGAAAAGCTAAAATTAAGGCGGATTAAATGAGGTGTGGTATCTAGTGGAAGCTCGCGCTGTATTGATCTCTGCACTGTCACAGTTACATAAAATAGGCTCAAAACGCTTAAAATGCAGTATGAAGCTGCCACCTCTAAAGGTGGAATTTCAAACGTCAATTACAGGTGCCCACGAGGACCATATTTGCTGAGAGTCACACTAAAAAGAGGTGTGTTTCCTACATGTCAGGTGACAGTCACAGGTGTGGGTGTTGCATTCAGGGAAAACTGGACAACACGGGACAAAACTTGGTTGGTTGGTTCTGTCTTATGCTTTAGTATTACTTTGTTTAATTTTTATTTGTACTTCATGTATGGAAAAAAAGGAAACAGGGATACCACGAGTACTGACAAGCAAGCTCAAAAACAAAATGGTACAAAGATATTTAGAAGTTTAGATTGTGTTGGCATTTGTGTCCCTGGCACGAACCTGCCCGATATATTTTTACGGAATAATTTGCATACAGGCAAAATCGATGTAAGTAAGATACAATTTTAATGTGATAGAGAGCAAATATGGTTGGTTAAACAGACAGACTGGATAAACATGATAACTTGTTGCCTCTCTTTTTCTTCTTCTTGCTTCTTTTTGTTTGTTGGCTGAAGGTGAACCGACACCAACAGTGTTATCAGAATATGGTTTAAACAGTTGCCTCAACTATTTTGTAATTTCAGCTCAAGCAAATGTGCAAACTTGCAGTTACACACACACACACACACACACACTTGTGCTTTTATGTTTGTGAGGATATTCATCAGCATAATGTAATATCCATCCAGTGTTTCAGTGGTTAGTATATAGCAAGTAACACACACACACACACACACACACAGGCACACAGAGGCCTCATTTCTCTTTTGTTTGGTCAGCACTCTCAATTTTAATCCTGGTGATGACTACGTTTCATGGGTGTCGCAACAGCATTCCGTTATATATTCTGTGTGTGTCCAACAAAACCGCCCCACAATAACACTACACCAATTAATCATTAATAAAAAAAATATTTCTTGTCCTTCCGTCATAATGACTTTAATTAGATTTTTTTCTTCAGTGTCAAACTAAAAAACATAATTTTCTGTTGTTAATGAATACGATCAGATCATTTAAATGCCGGTTTGTGCACAGAGGTCCGCAAACATGAGGCTGCATTTCTTGTTCAGTCAGTTGTTGTCTTGGATGCGTTTCAGAGCTGATGTTTATTTAACTGTAGGATGTATTTACTGCTACAGACAACAGGTGCACCATTATCGTCAGCTCCGAGTGGTAAAAATGGTCCAATTTCTGATATTAGTTGCAGCTTTATGTGTTGTCAGGCCAGGAATTTTCAGCTCCGACCTGATATTTCTTCTGTGGTGTCCTCATCTTTCTTTTCTCTGTCTTTCTGCCGTCTCAGCAGCTGTTGGACACCTTCTGATGAATGATTACACCAGACTTCTCTCTGACTTTGATCAGAATGCTTGGTTATTATGACCGGATAATTGTTACATCGGTCCTGTAACAGATGTCCAATATTCACGTGCTAGAGATGTAATTGCTACTTGTTTATCGGTTGGTTGATCTGTGTGTATGTGCACACGCCTGTGTGTGTTTCCTGTGTGTGTGTTTGCTGAGTAAGGAAGGAGGAAGCTCCTGGTTATCATCACTCATTTCCTCTTGTGTCCCTCCACATTTGGTGCTCTCTGCTCAGCTGAAATCTTTATCCGTCTCCTGAAGCAGAATTTGATGCTCAGGTTCAGACTCTTCATCTCACAAAGAGCAAAGAAAACCTCCACCCAGACCTGAGATCTGTGTGTGTGTGTGTGTGTGTGTGTGATATGAACCACCAGGATGCCCCAGTGAAAAGGTTTGGGTTCAGATCCATCACTAATCAGTCCATTAACGTCGACGTGCACCACCTTAGGGCACAGTTTTGTTTTTTTTTGCTGCAACTGATGATTCCGTTGAGATTGTAGAAAACGGCAAAGTAACAGGCAGCAACAGACATTCCAGCTCACTCACTTTCTTTCTGCATATATATTTTCCATAAAGTAGTAAAACAAATGGCTCATGTGATTCAGCAACAGTGTGCTGTTGTATGCAGATGAAGACCAGATCCTGTTGAGATTATTTTATTAGTGTCATTGTTGTTTTATCACCTACGGTGCAGGAGTTTATCACCAGACTGAAATAAACAAACCGCTGCATTCATTTCTGCACTTGTGAGGAAAGACGTTAGTTTTAAAAAACAGCACTTGTGCCATTATTCAATACAGTCCCATAACGGATCTGCAATTATTGACAGTATTTAAAGCATGTAAGATCAGTTAAAACGTGTTCATGTTTAAAGGAAATTACGGAATTTCCTTTTAGTGAAAGACAAACGGCCTGTGTCATTGAAGCCCTACTCTGAATTGCATCTGTGACACCTGTTCAGTCCTGTTCTCCAGTGTCAGTCGGGTGTCTGTCACCAGTGCCACGCCGGTTCGGGTTTACCTTCGCCGTTGTGGAGCAGTTGGCGGTTTCCTGGTTGTGAGCAGGAAGTTCTGCTGGATGGATGACACAAGCTGCCCAAAGCTGCTTTTCCTTCTTCTGTGGAATGTGTCCAATCTGCCGGTCGTGGATGTGGCCTCAGTGCTGTGTCAGTTAAAATAATGCAGCTTAGTCACAGTGGAGGAGGTGCAGGGGTCACAGAATATGAGGAAATCAGGCTTTTATTAAAGTTATTGATGAGGCCACAGGTTAAAATGGTCATTTTGAAAACTTGCAGCATTAAAACAGGCAGTCAGTTCCTGTATTTCAGGACCAAAACATGTTTGTAAAGACTCATAAAGTCTTTACCTTTTAAAAAGGCTTGTTATTTGCGTCCTCTCAGTCAGGACCGGCCAGCCTGCTTGCAGAGGACATCAGCACCAACACCAACGGACCCAGACAGGATTCACTGTTTGATGACGACCCAGAGGACCTGTTCGCAGGTAAACTTGCACTTGCACAACAACATCCATGTAAATGTGATGTTCTTTTTGGGCAATAACGTCAGTGTGATTAAAATCCCTGAAGGCAGCTGCTCTTTGACTCTCTGTCACCTTTCGAGACAAACGACGTGGTTGTGTGATTAACATGCTTCTTTTTAGTGACCTACAACACAGGGATGTTGGTCTTCCTCCCAGTAAATGTCTCTATCTGTCCCTCCACAGAGGCCACAGAGGAGGTTTCGCTGGACAGCCCTGAGAGGGACATCCTGCTCTCCGACGGGCCGTCACCTGCCATCACCCCCATCACACCTCCCACCTCTGTCATCACCCCTCGCATCGGCCTCACGCACGACGACATGTTTACACACTCCTCCTTTGACGAGGTACACTCGCTGTGTTCTCCTTCTTTTAGTTCAACTTAATGTTTAAAAATACTGCCTCATTTTGTGGTGTTAGCATTAGCATTGTCCAAATTTTTGTTACTTTGCTGGTTTCTGTAGATTGAAGAAGAGGAGGGCGGAGATTCTTTTGATATAAACATTTCAGTGTCCGACCCTGAGAAAATTGGTGAGTACACACTATTTTCCTGCAGTCCTGAAATATCCCAAAGAATCTCTTCATCTCTACTCCCACACGTACGGACTTGAACTTCTGAAGTACACACTTTCTGAAATTGATGCTGGTTGAAGGAGAAAACACAAGTCACATCTGACGTATACTTGATAAGACGGCTGGAGGAAGTCCACGGCGCTTAATGAACAATTTTAAAAGCTGATCTGAGCATTGCTTAAACACGACAATTAACATTTCTCCTGCTTTTCTCAACCACATGCTAAAAGAAGAAACAGTAATTCCCTTAAAAAACGGTAACCAGTTGAACCAGCTCATAGTCTCACTTTTCTCTCAGTTCTTATCTTTATTTTTTGAGAGTATTATGTGAGTTTACACTAAATACTGAAGAGACACCGAAGGAAATGTGTGTTTACTTTAGTGCTTAGTGTCAATGCCATAGGTCGATTGTGATGAGCTACCAGAAGAAACCAGTCTTTCATTTGTGTGTTCCAGGGGATGGCATGAACGCGTACATGGCCTACAAAGTCACCACGAAGGTGAGCTATCAAAATATACCTTCATCTTCTCAACGAACTACGCAACAAAAATGGGAATCAGAACTCAACTCTTAAACTCCCTTGTTCTTTTTTTGTTTATTTACCTCTCTCTCTCTCTCTCTCTCTCTCTCTCTGTCTCTTCCCCAGACCTCCATGGCTCTGTTTAAAAATAGAGACTTTTCCGTAAAACGCCGTTTCAGTGATTTTCTGGGTCTGCACAGTAAACTGGCCTCAAAGTACCTTCACGTTGGCTACATCGTGCCCCCCGCACCAGAGAAAAGCATCGTGGGTAAGAGTCATCAGCTGGATCCAGAACATAGAGTCTGTGTCTAATTTCACCCACAAATGTGTGTTATATTAGTGTGTTTACTGCTGTCATTCCTAATGTTCCTCCTCTGCAGGAATGACCAAAGTGAAGGTGGGGAAGGAAGACCAGTCCTCCAACGAGTTTGTAGAGAAGAGGAGGTCGGCCCTCGAGAGGTAGGATGAGAAGAATGTGAAAACAAAAATGATATGAGTGTTTGATTGTAAATTCATTTGTACAAACGAGTGGTACAAGTTAAACCACAAATGTCAGATACATCATTATGGCAGCTGTGTGTGTGTTTTTTGTACATGCAACGTACTGAGGTCCAAAACAGGAATTTCACTTGCAAAGTGAGGACATTTTGTTTGGTTCCCTCACAACCTGAAAAGGCTTTTTGAGGGTTCAGACAGGGTCTTAAGGTTAAGGTTAGGGTTGATGCAGGGTTAATGTTAGGGCAGAAAATCCATTAAGTTCTCAAAAGGTAGATGTGAAATGGGTGTGTGTGTATGTGTGTGGAATGCATTTATGT
This sequence comes from Pao palembangensis, assembly GCA_015343265.1. NCBI lineage: Eukaryota > Metazoa > Chordata > Actinopteri > Tetraodontiformes > Tetraodontidae > Pao > Pao palembangensis. The sequence continues at coordinate 32,419,246 of CM027081.1, read as the reverse complement.
TCAGTTCAAGTAAAACAAAATTCTAAGGCAAAAGGTTAAAGCATATCAGATACCTAAATATAATCAGATACATCGTTATTGCAACGTGTGTGTGTGTGTGTGAGAGAGAGATATGAAATCGGGTGGGGCTGACATTCTGCTGCCCTTTACTGATGGTGTTTGATTGACAGGAAGGTCGGTCAGTGACAGCTGAAGAACTCCATGTTGATGGGCACGCATACAATAATATATATATATATATATATATATATATATATATATGTATATATAAACATTGTAACGAATCAATTAAGATTAGAATCTAGTGTCAAAATAGCTCCAGCCCAACAGTTCGAACCCTGATTACGCAGATTTTAGCCGTCACACATGTAGTCAAGAAGCCATTTTTTTGTGTGTTTATCAGGTATCTGCTAAGAACGGTGAAGCATCCCATCCTGCTGAAGGATCCAGATGTCCTGCAGTTTCTGGAGAGCTCAGAGGTAAAATAATTAAAAAAAACTATTTAAAATCGGCAGATCGCGTGATAAACGAGCAGTTACGACTTTATCATAGAACTCTGAGGTGGTGCTGGGATGTCTCACTCGGTGGGAGTTAAAACCTCTGCTGCGGTTTTCCTTTCCTCAACAGCAGCAAAACATCCCAGCAGGGTCCGACCAGTCAGTCTGGACGAGCCCTCAAAAACTGCCTGAGGCTTTGAGGACCTGTGGTGCTCCCTGGTACCTTGGTTCATAGTTTGTTTTCTCATCTCAAACTGCCCAGTTGCCGCCGCTGCCTCCTCTTCCTCCGCTGCTCCTCATCAGCCTCCCCGGTCACCCACATAACCGTTGCTGGAATTGTGCTGGGAAGGAGCCGCCAGCCGTTGGGTCCAGAATAAATGGCCTCGTGTCACAGATTTAACACATAAATCACTCGGATGCTTGACCGAGCGTGTTGGTCCATCTGGCCCACCTAATGAAACACAATCAGAGTGTGTGTGTGCGCGTGTGAGGAGGGAGGCAGGACGCCTCCACATGTTTAGCCTTGTCCCCAACGTCAGGAGGGCCTCCGGGGACCTGGCTGTCCCCGGGTGACTGCTGCTGCCGCCTCTGCGAAATGAAATTGGAGGGCGAGTGGGTGGGTTTTGCAGAGGGGAGGGGGATGAATCAGAGGAAAACCACGGAGCTCCAGGAAAAACGCAAACTTTTCCTAAATGGAGAAAAATGAGCTGGCTTTTGGACAGATGTGTCAGATTGGGGGGGGAGGGATTACAAAAAGATAAAAGATAAAACAAGATTTCCTCCAACCTGTGGAAATGTCAGGTTCTGCTTTCTTGTCTGTCCAGTTGCCGCGGGCGGTCAACACTCAGGCTCTGAGCAGCGCCGGACTTCTCCGAATGGTCAACAAAGCTGCAGATGCTGTCAACAAGATGACCATCAAGATGAACGAGTCAGACGCTGTAAGTGCAGGAGAGGAAGAGGAGGAAGTGAGGATGGAGGCTGAAGAGAGCTGGGAAGGATGAAATATATAGTAAATATGGCACTTGTCAGAAGACTTTATGCCAGTCTTTTTTTTTTTTTTTTTTTTTTTAAGAGTTTCCACATTTAGATTCAGAGTTTGGATTTTTATGGCTCCTATTTAAAGGTTTCTGGAAGGAAGAATAGAAATTGGAATGAGGATGTCGATAAAACAGACAGGAAATGTTAAATTAGAGAGGGGAGAGGAAGGAATCAATCAACGTACTGAACTCCTGATGTGTGTGTTTGTCAGTGGTTTGAGGAGAAGCAGCAGCATTTTGAAAATCTGGATAATCAGTTGAGGAAGCTTCATGCCAGTGTGGAGTCTCTGGTCTGTCACAGGAAAGGTAGGATGTCTTTTATACAGAGTCCTTTTGTAAATATTTGATTGATATTTGAAAATGTGCCTGTGTCACGCTGATTTTTACAATTTTAGGTTTTAATCTATTTTTTTTTATACCAAAAATGTTGCTTTATGAGCCTTTTTTACTTTCTGCTGCATAAAGACGAACACTAGATGGCGCTAACGTTTCACTAACGTGGCGCTGTCAGAAGAGGAGGATGTGCATCTGGATGAATTTCTTTAAAAATCTTTAAAAATGCAGTTTTATTATGTTATTGTACATTAGCAAGACGTTGTCATAGTGATTATAATTAATGTCTCACTTGCAAATAATTTGTTGACACAGTGATTTCACGCTCTAGCCTCTCTCCCCGTTTCTCCTCAGAGCTTTCGGTAAACACGGCGCAGTTCGCCAAGTCAGCAGCCATGCTTGGGAACAGCGAGGACCACACGGCTCTGTCCAGAGCTCTGTCGCAGCTGGCCGAGGTGGAGGAGAAGATCGACCAGCTGCATCAGGAGCAGGCCAACGCAGACTTCTACCTTTTCTCCGAGTTACTGGGAGACTACGTGCGCCTCATCACTGCCGTAAAGGTGAGGCCGACAAGAAGCATGAAACCTTTGGCGAGTGAGCGTTAATCTGAAGAGTAAATTGAGTTTTTGCTGCAGTAATAACTCTGTTGTGCTGACTTGCTGCTCCGTCCTGCACGAGCTGCTGGATTTAAAGCTGTTGTCCACGAGGTAGGCGCAAGATAGGACAGGAAGAACAGAGTTCTGGTAGAATTAGTCGTGTTCACTATGATTGTATAGAAGCTTGTAGATGTAGGTGCTTTTATTTTCTTTATTATTAAAAGAAGAAAAGCACACTTTCATGTCTGATTGAATCTCATATAACTGTGCAGAGAGCTGCATCGTTTAATCAACGCCCAAAATTTTATAATTTTGTGAATTATTGTGAAAATTAGGTCACAAAACACAATCCACTGCCCCCAAAACTGACAAAAAGACAGAAATTGTTACAGCTTTAAAACACTCTTGTCCTGTGTGTGTGTGTGTGTGTGTCTGCAGGGTGTGTTTGACCACCGTATGAAGACGTGGCAGAAGTGGCAGGACAGCCAGTTGTTGCTGCAGAGGAAGAGGGAAGCTGAAGCCAAACTGCAGTTCACCAACAAACCAGACAAGCTGCAGCAGGCCAAAGACGAAATCAAGGAGGTGAGGCACAAACGGACAAATAACCAAAACATTTTATCATCAATCTTCTATTTTAACACGGTAAAATGTAACAGGCAGTCTGACAACAGGATATATCAGTATCCTGGACAGGTACCAAGGCTACGAACGTGAAATATTTAATCAAATTATTGAACTGGTGGTTGAAAGCAGAGCTAAGCAACTGCTGGGCCGACGTTCATATGAAAATAATGTACATTATTTTAATTCTAGAGCTAAAATGGAGACACGTTGCTCACAGGAATCGCTTCTCTCCGAGGCTACAGAGCTGAAAGAAGAGCACAACCACAGCTCAGTCATGTGAAAACTTTTTTTTTTTTTTTTTTTTTTTTTTGCACGTATAAATCTTATTTTCCATCATGCTGCAGACTTCACATGAGCTGAGTAGGACAAACAAGAGCTGGAGAGAGTAGAAAAGTACTTTATTAGAGCCTCTGTTGAAGCTGTCACCACACAAATTCATCCTCTCTGTCAGGATGCAACACACAAGCGCGCACACACGGGCGGCGTGGTCGGGGGTCTGGCATTAGAGCAGAGAAGCTGTCAGATGTGGGGTTTCGGGAGGAGGCCGGGGGAGTTTTGGGGGAGGCTGTCAGAAGCTGCAGACGAGGACAGATTGCAGTAGAGTTGCAACCAACATTTATTTGAAGCCGACATGAGTTTTGCTGCCTGTCAGGAGTCAGGTTTTGGCTCAGCCCTGACGCCGACCCAAAAAACTAGTTCCTTCCTGATGTTTTAAAAAAAAAAAATACAGGTTTAGTTTTCTGAACAGGCGCTACCAGCATCAGATTAACGCTGATTCGATTTAACGATTAAAGAAACAAAAACCGCGCACTGAAAACACCGTTAATGTTCATGGTGGAGCGGAGGAGCCGGTATAAAAATGTAAAAGGAACAGAATGTATGGATTTCTGCTTTCCTGCTGCAAATGTGTTACCCTCATAACAATAGGTAGGAAATTGCAGACAATTTATCTGTGCTATGGTTTATGATTAACAATTGTTTGTACTGAAATGTCAATACCAGAGGAAATATCCTAATTGAAAAACTTTAAATGATAAGGTACAGTTTCAGTCTGTGTTTTAATATATTTGTATATATTTACTATTTTTTTGTATTTACTTTTTATGAGAATGATGGAGAACACGGAGCGGAGCAGGGTTTGGAGTCTGTTTTCAGACAACACTGCCCCCGTGTGGACAGAAAACTAAACACAGCAGCAACTCGAGTAGATCGGTTTACAAAGAGCATTATTCTGTTGTTATAAATTCCATCACATTTATTTCCTTTTAACTATATATAAAGACTTTGGAAATATGGAATGTAGGTATATCAAATATAATTTAAAAAATGAAATTAATTGTGCTTTGCCCAATTTTTTGTTAGATAAAATTTGATTATTTGAAGAAAAACATTAAACATATTGATAATTTTTCAGAACTGATTGACAGAAGACAATATGCAATTTCCACCAATCATGTCTAATCAGTAAATCAGGGAGGACATTTCCTTTTGTTTCAGATTTTATTTTTCTTCATGTTTCTGGATCTTCCTCTTTGGTTTTTTTTTTTTTTTTGGAAGCTCTGAACATTTTTTCCTGCCTCTTAAAATTCTGTTGCATTTTCCCTGCCATGCCTTCTTGCAACCAGGAGATTGAGGAGGTAGGACCTGCCCCGTCTGTCCACGCTCTGTGTCCACCTGTCTGTCTGCCTGCTTCACACCCTTTTAATTTGCTTCCTTGCACCATCCTGCTCCTTCTTGCTTAATAAAACTTTCCTTGGTCTCATTCCTCATCTGTTGTCTAAAAGCAAAGTCACGTGAATGAGTTTACCAGCATGAGGAATTGGGCTGAAAACCTAAATTCACCCTTTAGACAAACCTTTTCATGTGACGTTCAAGATCATCTTGTTGAACACTGTTCATTCGCATCCTAGGATTTGAGCTTTATGCTCATATAAACAGCTCAGTTTCATATAAGAGACTCATATAAAATTTCACAGCAGTGTGTGGTAGATCAGTGACTGTCAGTAACACCAATTAACACACTATATAAATTTGGTTGGGTGTAAAAAAGGTTGGATGATGCCATTTTTAGGTGTGAGGAGGTCAAAGTTCATTTTACTGCATACTGTTGATGTCATCTAGCAGTTTGACTCAGTTATCAGTAAAGTCACCATTGTGTTTGTTTTTATCATTTCAAATGTTTTCCAAAGCTTTTTCAATGTAGCCGAAGGGACTTTTTGAAGGGAGCCTTATTGTTTGCGTGTTTTCTGTGTTTCAGCTGGAGGGGAAGGTCCAGCAGGGAGAGAGAGACTTTGAACAAATCTCCAAAACGATACGTAAAGAAGTCAGCAGGTTTGAGGTGAGAACGATCGATGGGTGTTTGCGAGGAGCCAGAACCCGTGAGAATGTTCAGCAGCGAGGTCTTTTGTTTCGTTTCTCTCAACAGAAAGAAAGAGTGAAAGACTTCAAAACCATCATTGTGAAATATCTGGAGTCGCTGGTTCAGACACAACAGCAGGTGAAACAACACAAATATTCATATTTCTAAATAAAACCAGAACATATTCTATTGTCAGCGGATAAATCTTTTATGTTTCTCTTTTCCAGCTGATAAAATACTGGGAGGCTTTTTTACCTGAGGCCAAGGCCATCTCTTAAAGTCCACACACACACACACACACACACACACACACACACACACACACGGACAGACAGTCCTGACTGGCTCCAAACCAAGTCCCCACAATGTACCTGTCAACCAGGGTTGCACGAATCCTGATTAAACCCAGAGTGAAGAAGAGACATGAGACTGTGAATTACAAATGTTTCTGCAGTTTAAAAAGTCCCCAGAAAAACACAAAGCTCACGTTTACTCTCTATTTCTGCTGAATGAACGCCAGGCTGCAGCAAATCCCCGTGCAAAAACACTATTATTTTAGCAATTTTTCAGCTAAATAACAATAATTCATCTTGTTCTCACAACCAAAGCTCATAATCGTCTACGGTCTGAGTGCAGCAGCAGGTTCTCTGATGCTTTTATCTGCAGCACTTTTACATTCATTCACTGATTAAATGTGCCGACGGTCAAATGAATTTCACTAAAAACTTTAATAGCTTAATAATTACCAAAAACCAATACTGTCCAGATACACCAAGTTAATAGCGGGTGGCTCGAAAAGCTAGCATTTACCAGTTAGCTTTAAATTGTTGCATAAAGTGATGCTTCTGCTTCCAATCAGCAGGTGTCCCTGATAATTTTACATGGTAACCAAACCAAAAACCTATTTTTTTTTTCATCATAGATTCTTATTTCTGTCTCAGTATTGTGGTGATATGCAAAACAATACTCTGTGGGACAAAGATGTGCGCTGTGCAACTGATCCGGATACCGTTTCTATGTTGTACCTCCTGCCGCCTCTTCTTTCCTTTCACAATAAGAGCTCTTTTTACTGTTGCTGCATGATCGAGAGTGAAGGCAACAGTTTCGACGTCTCTGAGTTGGCGAAAAAGCACATTCATTTATCTAAAACTTAAAAGTGGGTTTAGCTGTCTTTTAAATTTAGCTCTAGAGTCCACAAATGAAAATAGAGAGGGACAATAAAAGGACACTTCCTGACCTTTAACCTGAGCTGCCATATTGTGTGAGTGGCCTGATTTTCAGCATCCAGAAATTGTTTTATTGGTTCCCACTGACGAGTAGCCATCAACCGACGTTCGAGCTCCTTTTTATAAACCAATTGGGATTTCTTATTTGGCCTGGGGTGATGTGGAGCCTTTCTTCACTTTCGTCTTTGGTTTCCTGCCCATTAAATCCGTCCAAATGACTACCGTCATCAGTGTTTTCTACAGGCGGAATTGGCCTGAGAAGCTGACTTATCCTATATGCTATATCTCCAAGACATAGACATTTTATTACCAGAGCTGTATCCGTACATATTTATCAACGTTGTCCCGTTCTGATGCTGGACCTGTTGTGCCTGGACATAAAGATACTGCACATTTCTCCATACAGCCGTTCTCAAGTCTCTTTTCAGTAGCATTCCTTTTTGACTTGGACATTTCTTTTGCTCTTACTTTTTTAATTGGACAACAGTGGTGGTATCTTCAGGTTCAGGAAGGGTCTTTCTGTTTAAAATAATTAGAGAGAGGACAGATTTTTAGTAGATTTCAAAAGCTTCAGACCTGAGTTGCCTGAATGTTTTCAGTGGTGAAAAACGTTGGAGTGTATCCGTCCACAGAGCCAACTCAGACCCCCGGTTTATTTTACTGGCTGTTTCTGGCCGGATCTTGCATCCCTTCCGTTCTCTGTTATCACGTTGTGATTTCTTATTGAATTTAGAGAACATTTGGTGATCAGAATTCAGAATTCATCAGATTTCAGAATCAAACTATTCAGAATCGTCTGGAGAGACTTGTCTCCTAATAAAGTTGAAATTCATATATAAATCACTCGTTTTTACTTGATTGTAAGTTGTTTGTATTTCCTTCCGTGTTGCATTCTGTTTTTTTGCCACCTGCTGATGTGCAATTGTTGAGAATTTATTTTTTTTTCTTTTCTGATTTCGCAGCAGAATTTTGAAACATTTGTTTCGATGTGACATTCCTTCAGTGTGAGCGGAGCGGAACTTTGATGACAATAAAGGAATGTATCTCACCCTCGGCTGTGCTGTCGTTCTTCAAGGAATCGCAGATCATTTCTCCGAAAGAATAACAGAAATGCAGTTGTTTAAAATAAAAGTCCACTGACCTTACAAATGTGATAAAATGTGGTTGCCATGTTCAGAATTTAATTATTAGGTCAAAGATTTTTGGATTTTATTAGTTTATTTTACTAAATTAAGTTGCAGAATTAATTCTTCCTCTGAATGGCAAATACAAATTCTATTTTCCTGAGTAACATTGTTTATATTCTCTTTAAGTCCTGATCCAAGCTCTTCTGAGCCTGATCGACCACCAGGAAATAAAAAATGAAGATTAAAGACGTTCAACAAGGTAACAAATGTTCACCAGTTGTACCTGCACTGACATGTGGCTCTTCTCCAGACTGGAAAATATCCACACACATTGTCAGGGAGCTTCATGTCAGCTCTGCATACATGCACACGCTCGCACACATTTGAGTGTTCTGCGCAGCCGGAGCGCTGTCAGGAAGTGGGCCTTGCCTTATTTTGTGTTATGGCTGTCACAGGATCGACTAGCTGTCATATTCAAGCTGCAGGTTCCTCTGCGAGAACAGATTCACATCTGAATTTTCAAGAGAAATACTGTATTTGGACGGTGTGTGTGTGAGGAAGAGAGAGAGAGAGCTTTCATGTAAATCCAGCTGTTTATACTGCTCGTAATGAAATATCCCCATTTATGCTCCATTTGTATCAATCTTAATTAGATCAATTCATGAACACCTTATTACATTTTACATTGAGCCACCACAATGTGCCACCATTTTCAGGAGAACACAAAAAGAAGCTAATGAATAGTTTTTAATAGTATTTTTCATACTTCATGAGCAACATTTGTGCACCTGTTATTGCTTTCTTTAACCTTCCTGGTGATATTTGGCCCTTCCTGCGCTGGCAGCCGGTTGTATTCAGCGGCCGACTGCGGCCTGTTCGGCTCGGAGAATAATGCAGGTAAACCTGCAGCTCCCACTATCACTTAAGCTGAAGAGAAATGCTGCGTCCACTTTTCCGGCCTCACCTCCACCTCCTCACATCTCCACTTTGACTCGGGGCTGATGTATCTGCATCTGTTTTTCCTGCTCGCTCACTGACCTCGCGCTCACTCATGACTCCAGAATAATGTAGATTTATTTTTCAGCCGGCCCCCCCTTCCGACCTCCTGCCTGTACAATAATGTAAGCACATCTGTCGTGCTCACCCCCGTAACCCCTCAATTTCCCCGCCACTTCGGGGTAATGTGGGTGCATCTATTATCCACGCTGCTGTCTCCAGACTGCTTCTTAGAATAATGCAGCAGCGTTTGCACAGCCACCCACACCCCACCCCTGCAGAACCACCTCCTCTTAATAACTGCAGATACGAGTCCAGACCCGCTTTAAACTTTAAAATCTCTCTCGGTTATTTATGATTTCAGCTCGTCATTTCACCTTTGTAGTCTACTACTTTAACTTTCTGCTCTTTTCTCTGGAGAAACACACTGAAATGATGTGCACAGGGGCGGAGGGGTGGGGGAGCAAAAAGCACTCAGTGGAGGAGATAAGAGTGTTGTTGCAGTGCAACCTCCACCTTTTATTTATTTATCATATCTTCAAATGGCGGCGTAGCTGTTGTGCTGTGGTCAGGATACAGTGACCTCAGTTGATCAACTATCCCCTCAGTGGGCTGATAAGGCCTAATATAACAAGCAGGAGGGGAGAAGAGCTGTACTGTAATTATTTCTGTGCTGTCGAGCTGGAAAGGAGGGGGGGGATATGGCCACCCTCCTCTTCCGATTCAAATCTGAGGGAAAAAGAGAAGAAGAGGAACAAGAAAGAAGAGCAACCGTGAGACAAATATCAGGCGGCTGCAGCGACACAGCTGAAATTGGACTAGTTTGTCATGCATGGCTGCCACACACACACACACACACACACACACTTCAAACTTTGCCCACCAACACTGAATATTCACTCGCCTTAAAACATTGACAGTAGCAAAATGAATAACAGTAATAATAATTATTATTGCCTTTGTAGATTTGAATCTGCTGATAAAAGTATTCTGTCCAGTCCCTCCAGGATTGAGAAGGATATTTTTATTTCTAACATTTTTCTGTGGAGGCAGCACTCTTCCCTCCACAGTGAAAGCAGAGGAATCTGTGTCCGGGTTGTCTGCTTGAGTCCACGCTGTCAGTCCAGCTCCCACCATCTTGTGTCCTGTTATTTTCCTGAGGAAAGGTCACAGCGTCAGCCTGTGAACTTCAGCAACCTGCACCCGACTGTCGTGTCGCCTGTCGTGCAAAAAGGTTTTGGCTTTAGTCGACTCACTTTTGGGGGAAACGTGGTCCGATGGGGGTTCAGTCCACCGTCAGTGGTGCCGGAATCATTCACGATGTTCCTAAAGCATCTGCGAGCAACTTGATCTCAGTCTCACTTTATTTGACCTTGAACAGCCACGCGGCCACGGCGGCGCTCGATGTAATTACGGCACACAAAAGTGTCAATTGTAGGTTTTATTGTGAAGCCGAAGAGATCTATGAGCCGGCGTCGCCTGGTGATAGATGAGGCGATATGAAGCTTTCCTGATTTCGCAAATTTCTATGAAATGTGTCTGGAGTTCACGAAGGCGTGGAGATAAGAGGCTGCAGGAGGCTCGTCGGCCAATAGGATTCATCCATTTCTGCCTCTCTGAGCTGATAAGAGGACCTACTCTTCCTCTCTCCCTCTCTTTTCTTCCTCACTTCTCTTTATTTCTATTGCTTCATCACATCCTTCACCTTTTGTCTCTTTTGCTCTTCTCTCATCTTCCTCTCTTTGTCTGCCATCTTCATCCTCTTGCCACAAACCTCCTGGTCTCCTGGTTTTCTTTAGGGAATTTTGTCCTATTTTTCAGTTAAAAAGTCCCAATAAGAGAGTTTAAACACCATAAATTAACCTCCGGATAACAGAGTTATTAACCATGAACTTGTTTGGTGAAAATGAAAGCAGTACCAGAGTCGGAGCCGATCCACAGTTTTCTTGAAAAAACACTTTGGAACTGTTTGTGTCCGCACTTTCCTGCAAAGCTGCCGTCGCTGCCGTTCCTCTGGCTGTGACACTAGATCTTCTTTAAGACACTTCAACGCTTTTTCTTTTTTAAGATCCCCTAAAACAACATTGATTGTTTCCCAGAATGACTTTCTGTCGCCGTGTTAATGATTATGCAGATGTGGCACAACCTTTCCGTTTGACGGGCGGTTCCCACGGGGGAGGCGGTGATGTGGCCTCGGAGACAGGCGGCCGACACGTCCCCTCTCCGCCCTGCTCGACCCGTCCGCTTGTGCTTAGTCTGGCCTTTTCCTGGATGATGGAGGAGCCGGTGTCTTTAATATGTTTTAAAATAACTGAATTATCAGAGCAATCAAGCCAAACTAAGAATGTTTTCATCTGAAGTGTAAAAGTACCTTGAAGATTTTGATTTTGTTCTTCTGTAACAGTTGATTAGCTGGATTATTCCAGTGGAATCGTGGATTAATCTGGGATCAGAAGGTCCTGCCTGGGCCTCTTGGTGACGGTTTCCCTCCCGTTTTTGATTAACAGATTTACTAAAGAAAATGTCACCTGTGAAGTAAAACCTCCCCTCCTGCCTGGCGGCGTCCCGCGGCTCTGTCCTCCAATGACAGCCCTGGATCCGTTTATTCTTCCTCCTGACTGGCCTTCAGCCATCCCATTGACAGCAGACCTTCTTCATCATATATCCACTTTTCTTCTCCTCTTCCAGATCATTTTTCCTTTCATATTAAGTCCCCCCTCCATCCCCCCGCTCCCTCCGCTCTGCTGCTGGAATGTATTTGACAGGAAATATTCCAGGCGATGTGGCGTGGTTGTAGATCTCACGCCGTGGCAGACGCCATCGATCGGTCCCATTTGCATACATAAATCTATTGGTTATCTGACACTTGCCAATACCGTGGGCAGCTGGGAGTGGTGCTGCTGAGTCGGCCAGGTCACATTATCATTGGTGATGGAGCTTTGATGAAGTGTGACAGCGACTGACTGACTGGAGCAGAGGCCACGCTGTAAAAAATGAAGCTTCAAGTTTAAGAGAACACTGAGGGAAATGGCAGGTTAAGCAGAAAATGATATGCTTCAAATTAGGATTAGTTTAGGACATTTTTGTAATGTTTCCCTCTGATCCTTCATCTATTGTAAATGATTAGGTAAAAGATTTTTTTCATCCCTCTTCACTTTGTCCTTTGTTCCTTGGGTCCGGTTATTGATATATTTTCGGTAGAATTCTAATTTTCTGATAAATACAATCATTTTTCTATTTTAACTTTACTTTATCCCTCCATACCAAAAGTGATTTGTCATCATTTAACCATTTATTGCATAAAATTGACACTAATGACCTCATACAGCTTTGCTCTTAAATACTTGTGCTGTGAATGTCTATACTTATTTGTGTGTGTGTTAGAAAAAGATAGCTGTGTGTGTGTATGAAGCAGCCTGTAGTTTCTTTGTTTCTGTCGGAAGAAAAGGTCAAAGCAGCGCAGAGAATTAATTGAGGAGTGAGAGAGCAGAGCTGGTTCTGCCAGAGCGTGTGTGTGTGTGTGTGTGTGTAATAAAATAAGTGATTGGTATTTTGTGCTGATCTAAAGATTTAAAGTACATATCTATCTAATTTATTCAACCTGAGCTGAGAAAATCAGGTGAGCTCAGATGAGCTCAGGTGAGCTACCTGAACCTGCAACAGTCAAACCAGTACACGACAACGATTCTCCAGTCTTTTTTATCTGTTTCACCAGATCCCAGTCATGAGACAGCAGTTTGAGAAAGTATCAAGGTGTTCACACATGGAAGATCTAATACCTCCAGTTTGTCCAGCTGTTGCCCAGGTAACTAACCCAGTTCCTTCAGACTGGGTCCACTCTGAGCTCTGTTAGGCTAAACTGGCCTGTGGTTGAGTTAAAAACACCTTTCCACTTACACATGTACACTCTTTTCTTCTTTACAGTATTTTCTGTGGGCGTGTGCGCATGCATGTGCATGTGTTCCCTCATTACCAGTGGTCCTGGTGTCGTGTCGCCGTGGGAACCGTGACAACCTGCTCGCCACTTTTGTATGCAGGAGAACAATACTGATGGTGGAGCAGAGTTAATAGCTCTTCTGTGAGGCTCTGATCCACACACACACACACACACACACACACACACACACACACCTCCCTCTACACAATGATACAAACACCAAGTGGCACAATTTAATGAAGTTCTGTTCTTTAAAGCAAGTGGCGGTTGGGGGCGGGGGTGGGGGGGTGTTGGGGGCCCGAGAACCTCTCGGCTCCTTCAGCTCATCTGTTTCTTTGAATAGTTTCCACGAGCCAATCGATGTGCCGGTTTTCTCCTGGCCTTTCAGCGCTGTCAGCCATCATTGAGGAATGCAAATTCACATCAGAACCCGGCCTGACAGTTTTCCTGTGGCAGGAGCCGCCGCTCGAAAACGCCGCGGCTCAGCAATAAACGAGGTGAGGGCCTTGTTTCTCAGAGGGCCAACGGGGAGAGAGAGAAAGACCTTTTCCATCAAAGTTTTCTCTCTCCGCGCTGACAAGACGAGAGCGTAAAAGGACACTTGGTAAAGTTCAGTTCTCTCTCAATGAAGAAGCACCAAAAGTCCAAAAAGGAAGTTCTCTGATGGATTACTGGTTACGCCCGAGGCTGGATTAGACAAAGATGAATGCTGGCGGTGGATGGGTTTACACAGCAGATTATTTCATGCTAAATTGGTATGTTCTTTGGCATGTCCACATCTGTTTTCAATTGTTTATGTTAAAAACTATAGGGAGGTTGGATTGTCAAACCATAGCGTTGCTGAGACTAAACATTTTGAGCAGTTGATGTCAGAGTAGAGGACAAAGCTCCTCTACCTCTCCCTGTTTCCTGTATAGTGCACCAACTCGGGTGTGCATTGTGAAAAGTAGCGTCCAACCGAATCTCCAAAACATCAAGATTTATTCATAGAAGGACTAAAGAGCAGTGCTCTTTGCAGCTAAGATATTTCCTCTCTCCCAAGGTCCTCTGCTCTGGGACTGGAGGATTTACCTTGAAACAACAACCAGTGATTGTGGAAGAAAGAAAATAGGAACTCGATTTTGTAAGTAAGTAGAATCTGTCCATTCTTCACATCTCCATTACATTATAATGTTAGAGAGAGCAAACTCATGGTTCCTGTTCTCCAGTTTTATAGATGATGTGACTCTAATCGAACCTTAGCTACAGCCGAACCAACAAGGTGACATATCTGAACAGCATTACAGATGTTCCAGATTTTCCAATAGAAGCTTGTAAAACAACACTGCATGTTAGGCTGAGATGAACACTTTTATCATCACCGTTAACAATGATGAAGGCCACTATTTGATTGAGTTATGCTAATTGTGGTTGGTGGACTGTAGGCCTGCAGAATCTTGCATACGCAGAACAAATATCCTCCCTTAGTCCTCTTGCAAAGTCACACACTTGCCTCTTGTGTCTGATCATGCCTTATTCCGCCTCATCAACTGGCCTTTGCTCTATTTCATCATTTCCTCCTCCCCTCCCCACCTCGCTCCATCCTCTCACCATCTGCCGTCTACTTATTAAGATTTCAAAGATACAAATGGCGGCAGGCTGATTGCTTTCAGGGAATCTGCCTTTAATAATTACAGGTGGAGAAGCTCGGCGTAGCGTCGGCCTGGCAGAGACTAATGGAAAACTAGATTTTTTCACTGAATTAGAGTGAGGAGTGGAGATCCATATATTGACAAGCCATCAACTGGCCGTAGATCAGGACAAGTGCTTTGGAATTGTTGGAGAAGGTGGCAGCAAACTGTCTGTGATGCTCCGTGGCACCTTGACACGCTTCCTGCAGTCGCCGCCAGGCTGCCGGGAGGATCAAACCGACCTTCATCTCCCAGAGCAGCCTGTGCAAGGAGGACAGGGTGGTAGCAGAGGAGGGGGAGGAGAGCTAAAGGCCACAGAGTTAACCTTTTTTTCTGATGACTCCCTGCAGAGGACCTGAATCAAAATGTAAATGTTGGGGCCTCTGAGGGACCCGGGCTCTGGGATATGCTTGTATTGATTATATGAAGTGAGTTAGAGTTGCTCTGTTCAACAACCGAATGTGTTTTCCCTCGATGCTCTGTGACAGGAATTACCCAGCGTTCAACAGGCGTAGAGGTCTGCTGCTAATGGCATTTATTTCAGAGTCCGCATCACTTTTGTTTAAAAAATTGAGTTTTTTTTTTGGTTTTTCCCTGTCTGGTATTAAAGGGAGACACTTTATTAGGACATATTATTCCGTCCTGAATATTTAGGCAATAACTTTTATTGATTTTTGGTGGTTTGGTCATTTTTATTACTTTAGAGGTTAAATTAGAGATACAACCTTCATAACTAATATTTTTAAATCTTTTGGAATATAAGATGCAGCTTGTGCTGCTATCATCTTTTCTCCAATACAACCAGTACATCTAGTTTCTCTGTCCCACCAGAACTCCTTTTGTCTTCTCTGTCCCAGTGCAACCAATCTGTTTGTCCTCTTTGCCCCACTATAACCAGTCAATTTTAACTATAAATATAGTCCAATATATAACCAATGTATTTAGTGTGTTTGTCCCACTACAGGGCCCTCTATTATTTTTAAGTTTTATTTTATTACCTCCCAAACGGAAGTGACATTTTTGCACTTGTTAGCGCACACTCAACTCTGCGTCCACGTGAGCTCATTGTGTGCTTTTCAGCGAGTTGTTTCTTTTTTTCACGTTTTCGGGGGGGTGTGATGTTTTGCCAGTTCTGTGTGCTGTAGCAGCTGACCGGTTCATCCATCATTTGCTCCGACTCTCTCTGCTACTCCCTCCTCAAACTTGCTTTTTGTTTGGAAATCATCCATCATTTTTCTGAGCATGATACACTGACCAAAGGCATCCCGATGAAGCACTCTGAACGTGTTTTTCCTGCTATGAAGTCATGTGTTTGTGCTGGTAAAACAACTTGGTAGCCAAAAATAACAAAAACAGAAAAAATATTTTCACACCAGTCTGCCACATTCATGCATCAGTCTGGGCTTGCACCTTCATTTTGGCTGAAATTTCTCAAAAGGTTAATCAGAAACTGCACCTTAGTAAAGGTATGAAATTAAAATGGAGGCCAGTTATGAGTGGAAACAGTCAGAAGAACAGCAGAAATAACTTTCCCTCCAAGCTTCTGCATACTTTTCACAGTGATTTCATTTTTTTCCCTGCACTCGCAGCTGTGTTTACCCCGTTAATGTTAACACGGTCACCAGCTGCTTTGGAATCCATCTTTACTGTTTTGCCAGCTATTTGTATTTCACGCCTCCCTGAAACACTATCAGGTCAACACCATCAACAACAGGGCAGACTGGAAACTGGTTATGAGGCCAGACTCGTGCACGTGATGGTGATGCTGACATGATGGTGTTCTTTTGTAACATTGTAGGAACAGAATCTACAGTTAGCATTGTAGCTTTATGTCTTACCAGTTACATCTTTGTCTATGTCTCTCCCTCTCTCTTTCTTCCTGTACACCTGTAGACTCCATCCTACAAATGATGTGATTATGATATATCATGTAACTGAGAAAGTCTCTTTGTTTCCGCTGGAGAAGAAAAAAAAAATCAATACCGGGGTACCGTGGTGCCTTCAGGGGCCGTGGCATCATCCCTGGACTGGTCAGGTAAGGATTAGGGCCAGTTGGGTGTATGGCAGAGCCTAAAGCTGCTGATGCTACAGTTAGCCTGACAGTGATGCATGTCTCAGCCTGTCCCAGTCCTATTGGCCTGGTACCTGAGGGTCCGGCTGAGGGAGATCAGCTGTGGACCAGGATGGAGGAGGGGGAGCACAGGGGGCCGGAAACCCTGAATTATTTTTAGAGGCAGCCTGAAAGGAAGCAAAATTGGAACAAAATCTTTATTTGACGGTGAAAATGTGTAGTTGAGGCCCAAGGCCCTGAGACATGAGAGAGTCTGCCTGGGGTCAGGGCCGGGGGCAAATGTCCCACCACCCCTGCAGGAGCCCAAACAGTCATCCCCAAGGAACGGGTCAGGGCTAGCTTACCACAAAATCCCTGCTTTTTTACCCACACATATACACAGAGTCATGTTTGTGATGCCGACCTTTGGCCTCTGACCTTAGCGAAGCGTGTCGCCAGTCATCATTAGACTGGTCTGGAGCATGTAGGAGGCACCAGCATCCACTGCTCTGATAGGAAAGGGGTGATGCCTGGATGGTGCTGGGGATCAATTTATTGGATTAACGTTACTGCTCTGTAAATCGTCTGCACAAAATTTGTGATTTTAGCAGTTAAAACGCAGCAAGTCAAGTCTCCGACATCACGTAGGAGAAACTTTTGCTCCATACTGAGCGTGGTGGAGAAATGAACAATCTTGACAGGAACATATTTTCAAGAAAGTACAGAAAGTAAACATTTGTTAAGGCAGCTAAACCACTGTGCAGCTGGCCAGAGTTAAAAATAAGGTCCAAGTCCTCACAGAGAGCGTGTAAATCCTCATGCAGGATGGATGTAGCTGCCGCTGTTGTTCCTGTTGTTGTGTCCACCATCCCTTATAGAGACAATGGTGTTAATGAGCCTCACATATCAACCACAGTGTATTCCATCGTCTGTGTGTGTGTGTGCTGGTCAGGGGCTGTATATCTCAGTGTTGGTTTTGCTGATATTTTTTGAAGCAGGAGTCCAGTGTGTTTTTTTGCACTGTTGCATCTCTTTGCAAGTAAAATTTGCAAGTTTAAAGCATTTTAATGTAATTCTTTTTACTATTTTGGATAAATGAAAGTCTCTGTGTTTATTGATTTGTATAAATAATGTTTAAAAAAAAACAAAGAAGTAAATAGAATATGGTAATATTAGCGTTCCCTCCGTGTTGACCTTCATTTTGTTCTTTTGTGTTTGCTCCAGTTGTCCGTTGCCGTTTCTGCTATTCGTGATGTGGCTGTATCCAAAAAAAGATCTTTATTATGGCTGTTGTTTGCATGTGATGCGCATGGTGCATCAAAGCAGTCTCCCACAATGTCTTTGTAACCAGCTCAATTGCAAGGGTTCAATTACAGTACTCGTAATGGAAAAGTATACCTCTCTGCATAAAAGTAAACAGAGGCGAGTACAGCTGAGGTGAGCTGAGTAGTTGTCTGCAGTTTTTACATCCTTTTCAGACATCAGATCCAAACTCGGGTGCAGTTCTCCAAAATAATGACAGTGAGATGCAGGTATGACTAGCTCCATTAGCCTGGAGAAGTATCAGATGTTTATTTTCCTGTTTTGCCTGCAAAATTTACCACTTTATCAGTGAACGATAACATGAAATTACTGTAACCTAACCCAAGACAACATGTATTGTACTAATTACTGTAGCTATAACATGGGTCCAAAACAAGCATCTCCAACAGTTGCCTACTCATCTTAACGCCCTTGCTTGAGGCTTTTCTCCATAAATACCAAACTGGTAAATCACAGTCACCCCTTTATACCTCGGCTGGTCTAAATGAGTCAGAAATCTGCACAATACCTGCGCTTCTTTCACCACTGGTGAGGTACTGGAGGTGATGCTGGGGGTCGTCACGGTGCATTCGCTGTCTGTCAGTGGACGGACATGGTAGAATTTCTGTGTTGAAGTCAGGCTCAGGTTTGCCATCTGTCAGCTCTGAAGGCCAAACTATTGATCCAAACCATGGGTCACAACACCCCCCCCACCCCCAATACACACACACACACACACACACACACACACACACACATTAAGTACATGACAGTAATGGGATGGTCACTTTGCCATTGTGATGTCATGTCAGTGTCACTCTGCAGCGATACAGCCATCACTCTTAACCTTTTTGTCAGTAGAAACCTGTCAGTGTGTGAGGGAGGGAGAGGAGACCTGTATATGTGGAAGTATTCTCTCTACTGATAGAATTTTTGCGCATTTGCAAATACTGTATGTTTGCTCATGCTCCTAGCCATTGGACCCCCCCACCCCCCCCCAGACTTCCTCTTCCTGTTTGATCCAGACTTTAAAAAACACCTCAGCAGCTCAAACATCCAATCCTGCAGCCTCCAATCTCAGAAAGAGCCGACAGGAGCAAATCGAGCTGGAATTGATACTCAATTAGAGGTCACTTTAATGGGTGGGGAAGCTTTTTCTGCCCTCTTGTTCGTTTTTATCCTCAACTTCAGCCGATCTGTTTAGGTTAACACATCATTGACCCGGTGAGGTCACACACGTTTTTCAGTTAAAGTTTAAAAACTTAAATTTTTAATGAAGAAGAGAAAACTGGGAGTTCTGCATCAGGCAGCTGAAACCTCAGCAGAGGTCAGAGGTTTGGTCCCTGCTGTGGTTTTTCTGTCTAAACAAGGTTCTGTGCTGACCTGGGCTGCGGTAGAAAGATGGTGGACCATTCCACCTGCGGAGGGGGACTCACGAAAAAGAGTGATTAGTATACGTATATACTGTTGAACAGAACATAACATTAATAAATCCAGGATATGTACATAAACTATAAAATTTAAGAGACGTGTAAAATTAAAAACACTCTCAGTGTCCAGTAAGACAGACGAGGCAGCAGGAGGCTGGTGGTCCAGTTTTTCTTCTTCATTAGTGCTTGTCCCTGCGGCTGTTAAATAATATTAATGACCTCCAGCGTCACTACTTACCTCTGCGCTTGGCTTTACCTCAAGTGATTTTATCGACTCCTGACCCTTCAGCGTGTTTGTGCGAATGCGTGTGTGATTATTCTCGGCGATATTATCAGTTACTTTAATAAGTTGATTAGCCGTGGCTCGCTATCTGCTAACTGGATCTAGATGATGATGTTGATTGGACGGAGCGCCCCACCATCAATCTTTCTGATTGGCTAATAACTAAAATCCATTACAGGTCCGTGTGTGTGTGTGGTGTGTGTTTCTTTTTTCTTTTATCAGTGTGGGTTATTTTCTTCCTCTTTTTCCTCTTCCCACACTTTGTTCTTTTCATGTATATCTTTTTTTTTTAATTTTCATTGATTTACCTTCTACAGTTCTTACTTTCAAAGCTTTTCTTGTCAACTTTTTCAATAGCGCATAGATAACGAAGGGGATGAAGACTGAAATGAAAGAAAGACGGACTGTGCTCTGCACAACTGGACTGCTTCCACCCAGGAAGAACAAGAGTAAAAAGAAGTGTGTGTTTATTGATCGGTAGTTGTAACCACACTTAGGGGCAGTATTGATATTCAGGGTTACTGAAGCCAACAGCTCTTTGTTCAACACACGCTTACCCACAGAATTCTAAAAGAATGACCCACAGTACACAGAAAAACAGGAAGTACGAGAGTGTAGCGAGAATCAAAGAAATAACAGCTGTGCTTTCCTATGGCAGGTTTCTAACTATGGCTGCAGCATTTTATGAGTTACAAATAATGAATATGGTGCTTTGTTAGCTAACACTGTTATTTCTCTGATGTGCAGCTGAAGCTGTTGTCTGTAACGCTCTTTCAGTTGAGGCTGCAGACAGGAGTGCTGTCAGTTTTAAAACAAATGCAACAGAATGCACAAATCTGACTGTTTTGAAGACCGCAGAAAACGTAGTACAGTCACTGTTGCCCTGCGCCCTGTCCCAAGTTTAAACTGTTAGTCAGGTGAAGTATTTTTACTGTAGAATTAGACTGTTTTGATGTGACCTGGTGCAGTGTATATTGGGTGGCAGCCGAAGACAGGGACCTTGGCGGTCCGATCCCCGGCTGCAGAAGCTAGTTCTAGGGACATGGAATGTCACCTCTCTGATGGGGAAGGAGCCTGAGCTGGTGTGCGAGGTTGAAAGTTCCGATTAGATATATTTGGCCTCACCTCGACGCATAGCAAGGGCTCTGGAACCAGCCTCCTCGAGAGGGGTTGGACTCTCTTCCACTCTGGAGTGGCCAATGGGGAGAGGCGGGCGGGCGGGCAGGGGTGGCGATTCTTGTTGCCCCCCAGCTCAGTGCCTGTACATTGGAGTTTACCCCGGTGAACAAGAAGGGGCCTCCCTCCGCCTTTGGGTGGGGGGACGGGTGCTGATTGTGGTTTGTGCCAAATTTCCCAAACAGCAGTTTGGTGTACCCGCCCTTTTTGGAGTCCTTAGAGGGAGTACTGGAGAGTGCTCCTTCTGGGGGTTCCCTCGACCTCCTGGGTGACTTCAGTGCTCACGTTGGCAGTGACAGTGAGACCTGGAGGTGCGTGATTGGGAAGAACAGCCCACCTGATCTGAACCCGAGCGGTGTTCTGTTGTTGGACTTCTGTGCTCATCACAGATTGTCCATAACGAACACCATGTTCAGGCATAAGGGTGTCCATATTTGCACTTGGCACCAGGACATCTTAGGCTGCTGCCTTTGTCACCGATTCTGTTCATAACTTTTTTGGACAGAATTTCTAGGCGCAGCCGTGGTGTTGAGGGGGTCCGGTTTGGTGACCTCAGGATCGGGTCTCTGCCTTTTGCAGATGATGTGGTCCTGTTGGCTCCATCGGCCCGTGACCTCCAACTCTTGCTGGATCGGTTCGCAGCCGAGTGTGAAGTGGCCGGGATGAGAATCAGCACCTCCAAATCTGAGGCCATGGTTCTCAGCCGGAAAAAAGTGGAGTGCCTCCTTCGGGTCCCTTGGGGTCTTGTTCATGAGTGAGGGAAGAATGGAGCGGGAGATCGACAGGCGGATTGTTGCGGTGTCTGCAGTAATGAGACTCTGCACTGGTCCGTTGTGGTGAAAAAACAGCTGAGCCGAAAGGCGTAGCTCTCAATTTATCGGTCGATCTTCATTCCTACCCTCACCTATGGGCTTTGGGTAGTGACCAAAAGAACAAGATCGCGAGTACCAGCGGCCGAAATGAGTTTCCTCCACAGAGGCTGGGTTCTCCTGGGATCCCCGTGGAAGAGCTGGATGAAGTGGCTGGGGAGAGGGAAGTCTGGATTCCCTGCTTAGGCTGCTGCCCCCACGACCCGACCCCGGATAAGCGAAAGAAGATGGATGGATGGATTGATGTGACCTGACTATTATATTGCACAATAAAATGCACATTAACCAGTTAGCTGCAGCCTGTCCGACTGCATAATGCCAATAAGTCCTCATGTTAGCACGGATAGTTTTTGGGAGATTCTTCTGGTTAAAGATGCTAGTGATTGCTGAAAGTTTCATGATTCTCCAGAGTGTTATAATCGATTTTCCCAAAACGCAGCATTTGGTGCATTCATTGAAAATCTGTAAAAGTGCTGACTTACTGGGCTTAGTGCGTCCGAACGTGAGAAAACTATGCCCCACCATAAGAAGCAGATGTCAGTGTCAGCACGATGTTATCGTGTTTAAAGTTATGGCGGCAGTTGAGTTGTGCATCAGTTTACACGCGTGTTTGTTGAAAGTATGAGTGGCTCTTAGCAAAATAGGAGTGAAAAGCTCACTGTTGTGAAACCCCTAATTAATTCTTGCCCGTTTTTCTCGGACACACTTGTTGACGTGTGTGTGTGTGTGTGTGTGTGTGTGTGTGTGTGTGTGTGTGTGTGGATGGTGAGTCTCAGGAGTTTTGGCTGCTGTAGAAACAATATATTGGTCTCTGCTCGGCCCAAAGACTAATTACTCAGAGTGACATGACTACACACGCACACACACGCACACACATACATACACACAGGTTTTATTTGTTGTCCTGCAGGAGAGCAGCTCACTTAATAAAGAAAAATAATTCCATCCCCTTTCCCCCCGCGTTCTCTTCAGTTTCCAGCTCCCGTGTGTTTGTTTGTTTATGTTGGTGAAAAATGTACTGGTGATTATTTTGGCTGGAAATGTAATAGATTATTTCTGTTTTACTTTAGCTCTTACATCTTTTCATTGCAGGGACCAGATATTCCTATTTATTTTCCTATTTATTTTCTTTTGTTTTTCAGGTTTTTTTTTTTTGGGTGTGGCTTCTTGTTTACTTAATGTCATGTGTCACACTTCTGCTGCTCTGATTGGTTGAAATTGGTTTGCTCTGTGCCCCATAGGCAACCGTCGATTTGCCACAATGTCAAATTAGAGAAAAGCTTTGACTGGTGGATGTCGACTGAATCAGCCTGGCCAACATCACAGGATGCTCCAAGCTGAGGCGGCTCAACAGCTTCCAAAGAGGATAAATATGGAAAAGCCAAGATAAGATCTTTTTTCATTTTTTCTAAGAATGTATTTGAAAAACACCAAATGTTGCGAGAAATAATTGGATATTTGCCAATATATCTATTGGGTTACGTCTACAGACACACAGAGGCACCCAGACACGCACAGTCCAGTTGAAAGAGAGTTACATCATCATTTAGTTCTGTTTTACTTCCCGCATTTCCTCATTGGAAGCAGAAGATTAAACTTGCCTGGCCATTGGTCTTCATTTGGAACCCGAAACACTGCTAATGTGTGTGTGTGTGTGTGTTGTTACATTTTATCAGTGCGTTTTGGTACTCCATCTTGAATTTCGTGTGTGTGTGTGTGTGTGTGTGTGTGTGTGTGTGTGTGTTGCGTAATTAGCCGGGTCAAGTTAATTGACCTTGCGGTGTAAGTGCATGTTAGCTGCAGATTGCTAATGTTAGTTGAGCTGAGGCTGAGAGCAGTGATGGATGTGTCGGAGTGCTTGCAACAAAAATGCAGGGAAAAGAAGTGAACCTCGCAGGACCTTTTAGGTAGAAGTGCTTTTTCAGTCAGACCTCCAACAAACCACCAAACACATGTAGCTTCAGAAGATGCTTCCCAGATCAATTCATCCATAACGCAGAGGTCGTGGAGTCATTTAGGAACTGAAAAGGTTAAAATAATGTAAGAATATTTTGATATTTCAGTCCATACGCCATCATCTCCTGGCTTCAGCTAACAAGCAGGGCAGATTTATTCTCCTCGTCCAGCTCTGATTGGCCTCCTCAGGATCCTCTCTGCAGCAACAGTGTGCCAGGTCATCGATGCCTCGCAGTTGCTTAAGATTTATGCCGGGAAGCGTCCAGTCGGCCGGCTGCTGAAGAGGCTTTTTACAAATGATGAAACGATAAAAACGGGAAGTCATATTTCCTCACAAAGGCTTTATTTTTTTGAAAAATTAAGGCTGAGCGGTGGAGATGGATGAGGCTTTAAAGTGACGATGGTGTTCTATGACTGCCATTGAATGGAGCACATCTTTAACAAATGTCCCCGGCATCCCCCCTGTGTAGTGGACCCCCCCTTCTTTCTCTCTGTCTCTGCACAAGATGGATGTGTGTGTGTGTGGCCTATGACAGAGTAATGTGTCCTGGCATACTAGTTGGGTTTATTAGCTGAAACTAGTTATTTCTGGGACCTCCTGTGAGTGTGTGTGAGTGTGTGTGTGAGCGTGTATCAGCAGTGATAGATGCA
This sequence comes from Pao palembangensis, assembly GCA_015343265.1. NCBI lineage: Eukaryota > Metazoa > Chordata > Actinopteri > Tetraodontiformes > Tetraodontidae > Pao > Pao palembangensis. The sequence continues at coordinate 32,395,127 of CM027081.1, read as the reverse complement.
GTGTGGCTCCGGTTGATTTTGTTCATTTGTCAAATGGCTGGAGAAAGGGTTAATCAGCTCTGGTCTCTATTTCTATTATACATCTCTCCATCTCTTCCCCTATGGCGTCTTTCTCTCCTTTCTCAATTTGTTCCTTCACTCTCATTTGTGGCTTTACTCCCTCTCTCATCCCATTTTCTCCTCTTTCCTTGACTCATTTATTTGCGGCTCTCTCGAGCGTTGACCATTATATTTATCTTTATTGCGTTTACCAGATTTGACGCCGTCCTGTCACGCTGTGTCTCACTAGAAACATCCAGAAATTTCGCTTTGCCTCAACGAGATCACAAAGGTGGGTTTTTACCGACAACCTAATCAATCCTAGGTCAGTTTAACACCTCTGCTGTGTTCTCATATTTGTTTCTGCACCCATAAGCATCCCCACAAAGACAGAGAAGTTGCAGGTACAAGTGTTTAACATTTCCATCTTGTGCAGTTTACTCTTCCTCATCCCTTTTGGGATCTGGTGTCTGATTTAAACACTTTAAGCTGAATAATTCTTTTTTTCAGGTCTCATTAGTCCTTTTGGTAAAAAAAAAAAAAAAAAAGAAAACCTCTGAATCCTGTTATTGACAGTGTCATTTATACAGGAACAGATAAATATATAAAAAAACGTAAATTACAATTGTTCAGAATGGATTTTTTTTTCATCCTTTTAATGGTTGCAGAGTTTTAATGATCTCGCACTGGTTATTCGTCTGTTTCAGCTGCAGCTCTCAGGTCTTTTTTCCAGCCCTCTGTCCTGGGTGACCCGCCGATTCTTCAGCGTCCTCTGGGCTGCATCAAATCCACTTTTAATCACTCCAGGGGTCGGTGTTGTGTTTTCCACATTCACACCGGGGTGTATGGTGCTCCTGGCGTGTGCCTGGGGCCACTGGTCCAACAGTGTGGCCCCACAGTTGTGTGGGTGGGTCTTTGCAGGATACCCCACAGGATACAGCTGTTATCATTTATGTCTTTTGGTACAGTTCTCTCATAGCGTGAAGGTTCTGGGTTCTAGCATGTTGTATATGATGCAATTTACACATTACTTGAACCCTAAATAGACTGAAAAAGAGGGCGGATAAAGCAGGATGAAAACACTAAAGAAACACACACTCATCCTCTCCGATCCATCTATTTCAGCTTGTGGAAATAAGGGTCTCCTTGTTGTCAGCTTGTTATTTTTTTGCCCTTCTCCCTCACTTGCTCTCTCTCTCTCTTCATCCCTGCCTCTCTCACCCTGTGCCCTGTCGGCGGCGTTCTGTCATGTGTGAAGGTATCGATTTGCCAGCGTTTTAACCATCAAACTGCAGCTCAGCTTTTTAAACAATATCTGACGGACCGAGAGAGGGGTGGACGCCAACGGAGGGGAGTAAATGATGGGAGGAACAGGGGAGGGAATGGATAAAAGGAGGGGAGGAAGGAAAAAAGGACAATATGTGTGAGGGTAGGAAGGTGTAAAGTAAGAAGAGGAGAGAGAAGAATGAATTAAAAATTGAAAAAATAACTTGATCCTAAAAATATTAAGGCATGCCAATAACAACAGTAACTAAGGAAGCAAAAGAGGGACGAAAAAGAGAAGAAAGGGGAGAACAGTGACACACGAGTGACAGTGAGGGCACATATCAGAGGTGGCTGAAGAAGAATAAGAGACAGATGAGAGATTAATTTATAGAGAAGAAAGGGAAGACAAGCGTGCCTCCTTTGAAGCTCCATTGCTATCGTTTACAGCAGACAGTCATAAAAGCAGAAAATGGATGGATGGATGGATGAATAGATAGGTGGGTGGATGGATGGATGATGGATGGATGGGTGGATGGATGGATGTTGCAGGACAAAGTGAGAGAAAATATACATTTGAAAAAAGAAGATCCATTTAGGGAAGTTGGATGGATTTGATGGATGGATAAAAATCAAAAGTTTAAAGGATGAAATTCAGGCAGACACGTGCACGCTTCGACGAGAGAGACTGAAAGACAAAAACAGACAATCGAGTAAGACAAAAACAGTGTTGGTCCTCTTTGTGGATTACTTATGTTCAAGCAAAGTTTGGCAGCATTGATCATTGTGTGTGTGTGTGTCTGAGTGAGAGAGAGAGAGAGAGTTAAGATCTGACACACACACACACACACACACACACACACACCCCCACAGGGTGTTCAAGCCACTCAGTGGAGCATCTCGTCCTACTAGAGTGTGAAGACAATAAGAGAGATGGAGCAGGATGAAAAATCCATCCATTCCACTGTGAAAGAGAGAGAGAAGGGAAACTCCATCACTCGAAGAAAAGTATCCCTCCTCTACGTAGCTGTCTTTCATTTAAGTGAAACAAACAAAATCCAAACATGCAGAAGCCCAGAAGCTGATGAATTAACACCACTGAAGCATTTTCTGTTTCAGTCCCTGCAGGTTTTACATGGAATGTTCTGTTAAATCTGTGAATTTCACCTCTTGGACAATAAATCAACCTTGTTTATCTTCAGTGGCCGTTTACAGCTCAGGGCTGCAAACAACTACAGTTCCGGACCTTTAATCCACTTTTGGGTCTTTCCCCCCCTCCTTCTCACCACCTCTGGTTCTGTGGTCTCGTTCTTCATGTCTTCCTCCTTTGCTCCTCCCTCAGCTCCCGACTTCACTGATAATTAGTTTCAGAGGGAGAGAGGGGGTAAGAAGGGAGGGATGGAGAGAGGGAGGAGGGGAAGAAAGGGGACAGATGAAGAGTGAGCGAATGCAATAAGAGAAAAAAAATCTAAAAATACTGCTGATTTGGTCCATATCTTACTTTAACCTTTACTTTTACTGATGCATTTGTACTGTCTGATCCCACAAATTCTGTTACTGCCATCAAATAACTGTGAAAGAACTACAACTGCACTGTTTTTAGTTCTAATACCATTAGAGGAACAGTTTTTCAAAAAATGTAAAATCCGCTAATCCACTCATTAAAATGTATTTTACGCACGCGAACTTTTTTTGTTTGTTTTTTTCGAAAAGAGTGAAAAAATAGGTACTTCTGAAAATGATAAAAGGACAGGAAACTGCGCTCTTCCCAGTTAGGATTTTAATTGGACTATGAGCGGTGTCCACGGGCCCTCTGAGGATGTTTGGTGTGTGTGTGTGTGTCAGGGTTTCGATTTTCTCGCAGCGTCCCTCTCTCTTGAAGACGGAGGTGTCGCCATGGTTGAGGTTGCTGTTGGTGACAGGACGGCAGCTGCTCTCTCCTCCCTTTTCTCTCTCTGTCTCTCCCTCTTCAGTGGTCCGGATGAAGGAAACTCAGGGGAAATCATCACTATGTTTACCCCCACCGCCACACCACCCACTATCCCCATCCCACAACCCCCTGCTGTCTCCAAACCCCTCCCTCATCCCCATATCTCTGTTTTCCACCCCATGATGCTGGCTGTTAGACAGATCGACACCCCCTCCCCAATTGTCTCTACTCTCTCTTGTAAATTTGTGACCTCCTCTAGCTTCTGAGGAGATGGGGGGGCGGGGGGGGGGGATTCGTAACTCGCAATTGGTGCTGATATGAGGACGGGGGGTAGTAAAGGCCAGACAATTGGCGGTGAGGGATGCGAAAGAGAAGGATGAAGGGGAGAGGAGAGAAAAGAGGCCTTGAGAGTACGATCAATGCGATGTTCACCTGCCGTCCACCTCCCCAATTTAAAGAGAAGGCGCACTAACGATTTCCACACACGGCTCCTCTGGACTGATGGAGGCAGAGAGGAAAGGATGCGCAGAGAAAGTAGAAAAATTATGCCTCTCTGCCGCAATGCATATAGATGGGAGAAGGTCGCTCAGAATAATTAGCTTTTAATGGTATAAAGAATGTAGTCAAAGCAGAAATGGGAGGAAAATGGAGCCGAAATGAGGCTTTTAATGCAGGGATGCATACGAACGGTGAGGGATTCTACTGCGAGAATTTAGATTATGAAACATGAGAAAATAAACTTTATAGTAGCTGAGTGAATGAATGCACTCAGGGAATGCATCCTAGAGAAGAACTGTGTTTTACTGTAAACCAAAATGAATGAAGATGGATGAAGTTTATCCATCGCCTCCTACTCTACAAAAAAAAAATCCAAAATGTCCACAAGCAGCACTATTTTGGTGGCTTAGATCAACCGTCAATCAGACCACTTTTCACTTCAGATCCGACTTTGATGCAGAGCAAGAAGTTGGTTTCATACTCAACATGTTGGGGGTCATATACTGTATTTTACAGGTATATATTTGTTCTTATGCCTGTTAAATCCAGACATGCATGTTTTTTCCTTTTTGCAGAGACCCCTGGCTGACAGCCATGCCTGCAAGAGTGTGGATGCGTAGTTCAGTGCAGTCTGACTGTCCTCCTCTACTGTGTTTGATGTCAATATGTCTCTGTGCAAATGTCAGCTGATTCCTGGGCATTTCAGGACCTGGAGGCCTCAGCGACTCACAATTTGAATTGACTGTGTGTCATTGTCATAATATCAAAGCTACAATAAGACACGCTGATACATCCGTGCCCTCCTCCTCCCCCACGCTCTGACACGTGTGAGTATTCATGTTCCTGCTCTCCTGCCCTGACCTGTCAGCGTTGTCAATGATTATTCTTCTCTCTAATTGCAGTCGGACAGGAGGCGGAACCCCTCAGTCCGGCGCGGTGACGGCGCACAGAAGTAAGAACATGATGACTGTTGGTCATGTGCTGTTTAACATCAATAACTAGTTTTTTACAGTCCAACACTGGGAGGGACTGGTTTTAGTATATAGCAATGTTTTATATGGATATATCATGTTAAATATTATCCACAAGAAAGGAAAGAAGTACCTCTTATTAAAACAGCAGTTACATTACTATAAGTATCAGAAACAAGGTAAATTTGAGATTTTAAGGAATGAAAAGTTTAGTTGTTTTTGCAATTTACGTTTTCATGTGACCCAGGGATGTTGTCATGATGCAGAGCTGAGTTGTGGGTGCAACTCAGCATTTCTTTAGCTGGTTTTGAGCATGTTATACTTACATGTCTGCACATGTTGATTGGTTTTAAACGGTAGCACACCGCTATCGTCTGTTGGTATCAGACTGTATCCTGCTGTGCGTCATAGCTGCGGTGCAGTTCAGTGTGCGCTTGTGTGCAGGTTCGCTGGTTGTTATCAGTGCTCCTCTCTGTCTCTCTGTCTGATGATGTGTTTGCTGTTGACCTTTAAACAACTCTGTCCCATCATCCTTCTCTTTGGAAGGCCCACAGGGACACACACGAACACACCCACATGCATGCAAATGGACTTTTGCTAGCATGACAAGACACACAGCGCTTAAGGAAGAATATGCACACGCGAACAAGAACAAACACAAAGATGTGAACAAACGCAGACACATCACTGTCTGAGCTTTGTTGGTAATGAGGCCTGTCATCCTTCCACACAGCCTCTCTTGCTCTTTCTTGCTCTCTTTCTTTTTTCATTGATCCACTAACAGATCCCCAATATAACACTTTTGCTGTGAGAGCCTCCTTTTCCTCCTCCTCCTCCACCTCAACATGCATCCCTCCGGACCATTTAAAAACCCACCACTACTTTCTCTCTCCCCACTCCTCCATCTCCTTCTGTGTCTCTCTATCTTCTATTTCTCTCTGCTGGCTCCGACAGTCTTGTTATATCTTCTGACAAACGGCGAAGAGGTTTCTCGGCGGCGTGCTGAGGAGAGGCGGTGGATGGATAAAGGTGGGAGTTTGTGCATCTGTGTCCATCTCACCTGCTCGTCTTGGTAAAAAATGATAGCCAGGAAATATAGAATGAGCTTCAAACATATGAAAGAGGATCCAAACACATTTCTCTGAGGAAATGCACCACTGTTAATGTTTATATCTGATCATGCACTCATTTTAAAGAATTTACATCTGTTTAAAATTAACCTGATCAGAACCAAAACCCGTTCAAAGTGTCGAGCTGCTTCTGATTTTCCACCAGTGAATGAAAATCGGGATTATTTGTGTGACTCTTGGTAGATCTGACTTTTCAAAAGAGCGCGAGCGTTGATTTATTTCACTGTTTTATGTTGACTTCCTGTCTTCCTCTGGAGGTTTCTGTTCAGGTCTGACCTTTGTGTTCGGAGATGTTTTCCTCCCCTGTGTGTGTGAGTGAAGGCATGTGTGCGTATCTGTGTGTGTCTCGTGGAAGAGTGGAAAACAAATCACCCGCTGTAGTTCTCATTAGCAGCAGTTTTGTGTCAGCGCTGAGAGATCAGTTGTCAGCGCTCAGCTTCCTCTGCAGCTTCACCTTTTACCGACGATAATTACACAGTTTAACGCCAAGGTATCGCAAACTGTGGCCTGCAGATCCAAAACAAGCCCAAATGTGGGATAAAATATGGACACAGGACAATACTGAGGACAGGAATCGAACCCTTTATAGGGCTTTAAACAAGGTTTATCTTTCCCAGATCTAAAACATGTGTACATGTGTAATAACATGTGTAATAATGCAGTTGTTTCATCCGGGTCCATGAAAGGAATTCTTCTACACCATAAAAGAGCTACCGAGGAACATTTGACTTTGCAAATAATAGAAAGACCACAGATCTAATTTATTAACAGCGTATTTATTGTAGCAAAACAAACCTTTTTGGCACTTTTTTGTAGTTTGTATAAAGAAGTAAAAGTGGTCTGATATGTTCACTGAAGAAGTTCAAAATGCTTCAGAACTTACGCTGAAATGCAACCAGAGGTTTGGTCATCTGAAGTCCCACAAGAAAAAAACAATAAAAAGATCAACAGTCAGCATAAATATGAAGTCGAAGACACATTACAGGATTTTTACTGTGAAGTATAAACTAAACAGGTATTTTTATGAATACTCACAAATAGTTTAGTGACAGTAACACAAACTACATTTAAGACCATTGCAGGGAGAACAACAGCGGTTTTAACACTGCAATATTAATACCTACAGGTAATTTCCCTTCTGTGATATTTCATCTGCGTGATGTTTGCATGATATGATGACTGAAATGTTAAAAAAAAAATTGAAGAAAGTTGCATAATAGTCAGCATGTTAGAGTAGATGCATAAAAAGAAGTAGTTCTGGAAGTGCAAGACTGCGGCATAATTTGAATCACAGTTTAAGTTTTAAATACAAAGTATTTATATGTATGACACCACATTGTCAACAATGAACATAAAAGATCTTCAAAAGGCAGCACAATTGCCTCATTCTGTATGCTACAGTCAAATTTAAATTCTTGTATCAACCAAATCTAAAAATATTTAATTTATCGCACACAAAATAAGATTTTAAGATTCTTCTTTGATGGTATCAAAAACATTTTAAGCAGCTCTTCCTGCAGGCAAGGGTGCGCAGTCATGCAGATATGAAATTGGCAACCAGTGAAGTAAACTTGTGATATGATCTTCCACAATAATTCTACAGTTTCTTTGTTTCAGCACCACCATTCACCAACCCTCCACCTCCACCACAAAGGGCTCTTTAACGGGGATCCTCCCACTGTTGACGATCTCGCACTCGTTGTCTGGCAGGTTCCTGATGTTGGTGTCCTGAAGCTCAACGGTGTGAAACACAGACTGTCAGGAGAGACACAGAAGCATTCTCTCTCACTGAGAGCACAAGGTTTTACATTTTATAACATCATTTAAATGTAATCCTTAATACCTTCCCAGCCTGCTCCCAACCAGCACATACATGGAACTATCCCACACAGTAAAGTGTGGGATATCCTCTCTGTGATAATATTTATTCATGAGGTACAATTAATGCAAATTACTACCCCCTGCTGGTATGGAGAGGTATTACCTCTTAAGCATGCGCAGGTTGTGTCTGTTTTTCTCTTTACAGGGTGTTTGGCCTTCAGGTGACACCATGCTTGTGTGTGTGTGTGTGTGTGTGTGTGTGTGTGTGTGTGTGTGTGTGTGTGTGTGTGTGTGTGTGTGTGTGTGTGTGTGTGTATGTGTGTGCGTGCGTGCGTGCATCCAGTCAATCCAGTTGACAGCTGGCAATCATGGTAAGTAGTTTTGATTTTCCTGTCAATGGTCAAAGTGTCTCCCTATTAACTTTTCTTCTCTATTCTGAATAGAAACTGAATGTAGAAATGTTTTTAAATATGTTTTATATTTGTAGATACAGTGAAATGCTCCTGCGGCTCCACCCACCATCCCATCAAGGACTTTGCCAAACACCACATGTTTTCCATCCAGCCACGGTGCCTTGGTAGCCAGGATAAAGAACTGGGACCCGTTGGTGTCTGGACCAGCGTTGGCCATGCTCACCTGGTAGGATCATACATGTTTCTCCTTAATAATAATGTTTTCAATCTGGTTTTAGTCACTAATGGTTCGAAATAGTTTTTCCCGCTATTAGAGTGATTTCTGTCAGAACTCACCCAGCCCGCTCCGATGTGCTTCAGCTTGAAGTTCTCATCTGCAAAAGTTGTTCCATAGATGCTGTGACCTGTGCAGAAAAGGAATATTAATTGTAAATATAATAATAAATAAAGTCCGTTAAAGTAATAACAAACGGCCCTTTGAATCTGAAGACATGCAGGTATCTCACCTCCACTTCCGTCCCCAGCTGTAAAATCTCCTCCCTGGATCATGAAGTCCTTGATGACTCTGTGGAACTTTGTCCCCTTGTAGCCATAACCTTTCTGTGGAGAACAGAGGGAAATCCCAGCGAGTGGCAATGAGCAGGCCTAACGTTACACAACAATCAGACAAATAATTTCACTTCGTCCTGATTTATTCTAATAGTAATCTATTAAAAAATAAACTAAATAACGAAATAAATACCAAGCGAAAAAGCCAAAATAAGCAATAAAAATTCACCTACCTCTCCAGTTGCCAGGGCAACAAAGTTGTTGACAGTGTGTGGGACCACTTCTCCAAAGAGACCGATGACGATTCGACCCACCTCGTGACCTGCCACGGTGACGTCAAAAAATACCTGGACACACACAGAACAGGTCGTTTCAACAAAAGTGTCCAAAATAAAACTTTAGAGTCTTAATGCGTTTTTTCCGCCGTTTTTAATCGGTTTTAATTTTAAGAGAAGAGGTTTTCCTATTTTTAAAGTGCAGGAATGCGAATAAAATAACCCGGTTGCAGTCTTCATTATGAGCATGAATGGATTTCCTTTTGGTGTGCGCATCTGTGCGTGAACGACCCGAGGGGGAGGCACAGTCTCATCAGAATGAACGTGTGCAGCTGAGCATGCGTGCATGCGTGCGGGAGGGGTAGAGTGCTTTCTGGAAAGATCTGTGTTTAAATGGCTTGAGGTTCATTTTCCCCATTTTGATAACAAACATCCGTTTCGCTCACCCTCGCCACGTATGTGCACGCGTATGCCCGTTTGCCGTTCGAAGAAGACGGCGCACGCAGAAATAATGCAGCGTGGATTTCACGCACACTAACGCAGCATCAGCACCCACCTTCTCGGTGACCTTCGGTCCTCTCCGAGGAGCCGCCCCGCATGCAGCCTGCAGACAGGCGGCAGAGATGCAGAGCACCGCGGGCAGGATCGTCCGGAGCTCCATGTTAACCGGGGAGATCAGCGGGAGATCAGCGGGAGCAGGCCCCTGCTGCTGCTGGGAGTCAAGGCGACGAGGCTGATCGGGGAAGAGGGCTCGAAACACGGACGCGTCACAAACCACGCCCCATATTAGCTTGGCCCCGCCCATGGCGAAAAAGAGAAAGTGAAAGTCGACGTGACTTTGTTATCTGACGTTAATCTACTTATTCTACATATTAAAACTCAGAATTTAGAATAGAAAAGGCAGATGTTAGCATTTCTTTCTTCCTTAACACGGTATAATCAGTGAATAAATACATGCAAAAATGCTTTACTGTCACCCCAAAAGATTTTAAAAGAATTAACACATATCTAGGGTGGTTCCATGAAGAGCGTGACTGTATTTTCCCTGCAGAACACGTGATTTGTCTGTAGTTGAACCATCCCTGGGTGTAAACAAAGGTTACCATGTTTCTTTCGACCTTTAACATCCCCAGTTGATAGAAAGAGAAAGGTGTGTTTCCTCGTTTGTAGTAATAAGGAGAATGTCATAGCTGCCAGCCTGCACACACCTGCAGGAGCAGCTCTGGTTGAATGAGCAGCTCCGCAGGAGACAGACACTGAATATAAACAGGAACATGTGCTTCTCTGTGTTACCTCATGTTTTTCCTTGTTAATATGCCAATTCCGCTGAATGCTTTTCTAAAAAAATGTAAACTAAATTCATACAATTTTAATTCCAACAACACTACTATTCTTTTGTCAGCAAGAGAAAAATTATCCAGAAGCTTTGTGAGTCCACATATCAATACACATTTCTAACAATGCAATAATCAATGATAAGCAGTTTTTGTCAAGAGAATGAAAGGAATTATTGAAGTCCGCAGACCAGGATTACAGCTTCACAACATTTAACTGCATTAAAAACACCTCAGTGGAGCACAGCTTCAGGAAATAAAGCTGAAAAAGAGAATATAAGTCCCTGCTGAATACATGTCTATAGAGATGAATTATAATAGTCAGCCTTCCGTGACCTTAACACCACGGCTGGGACACACACACACACACACACACACACACACACATACACGGACAGTTATCGGCCTCCTGTCAAAGCAGGCCGTCCATTCGTCTTTTCTTCCCGCCATCGGCCGAATTAATTAAGCAGAAATGTAAACGTTTTAATTGAATGTCAAAGCAGGACCTTAACAACATGCTCCTATGTAAATGAAAGTGACACCGCTTTAAACCTGCATGTTTAAATCTACCAGTCTCTCCCAGCAAGGTTAAGTGCGTGTAAACGAACAAGGGACATGCCAAAGTTTTAATTGAATTACCATCAGTTAGGTGCTAACTAACCCTGGTGGATTTAAACCAAGGCATTCTCATTTAGTGCAAAGAAGTAAGCTTTTATTCTTTTTGTACTGGGTTTTTATACCAATGGAGTAGGACCTCTGTGACATAAACATTTTTTTGGATTAGTTTTGTGATCTGTTTTTATATGCTAATACAAATGAGCCATGACAGGACTTATAAAATTCAAAAAGAGCTGGGTGCAAAATGGACTCAGTGGTTCCTGTTCTGATGATTCGTATAGTTGAGTTGCAGATGCTGCTGCTGACAGAACCACTGCATGTTCTACTTTGTAAGGAGCTTAGAGGCTCTTCTGTGGGTGCTCTGATTCAGCTATGCCTTCACATCAGCATCTGGACAACATGAGCCCAGCGCCACAACGTTTGAGGAGACCCAAACGTGAGCTCTGGAGCTCAGCTGCAAGGCACGGGGCCGCTATGCCTAGTAATGTTCAATTTACCACTTCTGTGGACACTTTTCATTTCTATTTTCTACCTTAGACCAGCACTTTTCAGTTGCATAAATGACATACAATTATATCAGCAACAATAACACAAATTCCAATCCTTGAGATGTGGAGGTGAAACCAAATATGTAAATTAGTGACATTCATCCGACAAACTGGAAAGGTACAAACAATCTGTGGCCGGCTGCTCGGTGATCTCTTTTGCATGTGGCCCTGGGCTCATTTTTCACCTACGTTGCAACTGTTTGAATCGATTTCCATAATTTATTCAACTGTAAACTCATTTTAATGTTCTCTGTGCTTATGTTGAGTTTAAATGTAAACAGCAGCTCTGCAGCGCTCTCACTTGAAGGAATACACCACTTTGCTAAATGAACTCTTGTTAATATTGCGTTTTTTTTCCCTTCCTTCAGCCGTCTAAATAATTAGCTTTTGTTGTAGAAAATGATGAATTTGGGCAGTTAATTTATTGATCGTCCGGCTTCTCCAATGTGCTTTGCTTTGGAAAGCCATTAATCAATGGATGAAAACACCTAATTCTCTGCCTGCTTGGATGTGTCCCCCCCCCATCTTTTATGCTTTCCTTCAGAGTATGCCCAGATACAATATGGAGACGAGTTGTAATTATGGACTAATGGCGATAATGAGAGCAAGATGGAAAAATAATAGTTTTGGTACATTTCGAATAAAAAGGGGCTTTTGCTGAAATTTTATTTTTTAAAAAGATTAATGAGTTCTAATCAACATTATCAAACGTTACCGTGACTGCACCCTTAAAATGTGAAAATAACCTATACAAGCATGAATCCTTTAATCCAGCCTGGCTATAAATACCTTTAATGTCATGTAAATAATTATATTGCCATTGCTATTGTCTAGTAAATGGTTGGTTTGCTTTGTTTTTTTTTTTTAATTCACTAAAACCTTTTGTGAGAATCTAACATATCTAAATTGGTTTGTCACACAAAACTCTTCACACTGAGAAAACACAGCTGTGGCTCAGTAATAAAGGTGTTTAAAATTTCACTGGGACCCTCTGGAGAAGGCTGATACTGCGATTTCTGCCGCCGTGCTGCTAAAATCTCCTTAAAAGGCTAAATCGGTAAGCTCTGCTTTTGAGCCATGCATTGTTCCAAGGTTCTTATATATTACCTTATTTATCGAATTGTATTACTCATTAGTTATTTTGTATTAATAGCAATAGATAGGTAGCAATAGGTAATAGAACAAAAAAATGACCAACTTCACAGTGCATTCTTGAGAATGCTCATCGAACGAGGGTATATCACAGCCACCGTACTTGGCAGGAGTTACCTCCTGCTCCTTATGTTGGGTAGCCGGCATAGAAGCTTCCCCCTTAAGACTGAGGGCCCAGCGGTATGTTACACTGGGTTTTCCAGTGGGCGCTTCACCAGTGTTTCGCCCATGACCCCTCAGTGGGGGTTGACAGCAGAACCAGAGTCCTAGACCTGCTCGCTTGGCCCTTCAGGCTCTGAACTAGTTTTTTCCTAGTCTCCCCTCCCTTGATGTCCTGCACTCGCCAAGCTGTTGTGCGTCAGCATTTTAAAATATGTAGATGTTGTATTGAGAAGCTGGAGTTTGGTTCCCCACTGACCACCACTGACCCTGAACCTGTGATGTCATGTTGTAGCTCCGCATTCCTCTCCACTGAAAAAGTCGCTTCAAGCCGACAAGACTTCATTTTCAGACGCTTATGTTTGTGTTTTTGTTCTTTATCAATCCACCAGAGGTCCCAAGGATGACAAATGGGTCCTGTCAGGGCGACGCCAGTCATAACACACACACACACACACACACACTCACACACAAGGTTCCGTTTTAGGCATTTAGCTCAAGTTCTTATCCGTAGCAACTTAAAATGACTGATGTATACACACTGTATGCTTTATATGTGTGCATGTGTGTGTTAGAGAAAGAGAGAGAGAGAGAGCAGTAGACGGGTGGGAAAAGCCAGGGTTTGTGGATAACAAGTCAGCCTTAGAAACACAATGAGTCTGGTTGCAATCAGTCTTATCAGTGCACAAGCACACATATACACACACACACACACACACACACACTGAATTAAAGTGATAAAGAAGCTGAGGTGAGCTGACAACAGAATGACCACCTACAAGTGCAGTAATAATAACACATTTTTGATGATAATCTCAGTTGCAACATTGACAAAAGTTCTAAATAAATAGAGAGAAGATGCAGCTAACAGCAACTCTCCTTCGTCTTGGTTCGGAAACAAATGCCCCTAATTGTCTTCGAAAGGAGACCTCTTGTGGTCATACTAGTACGCTAGTACACTTTCCATTTCCTTTTCCAAAAACTAAAGCCTCAATCAGACTACATGAATTCAATCAGATTACAAACCCATAATGCTGCTAATTGTGCTTGATTAGACAAACCTTGTACCCCAGCAGAAGCGGCTCCCACTTTTGTGTTTCCCAGTAAAAGCACAAGTATCAACGATGTGACTTTTTCTGGCTAGTTGTTGATTGACACTTTCGTGCCCCCCCTTCTTGGTGTTGACAGCAGCATGTGATCTTGGGTGAAGATCATGAAGAGACGCCCTCGTCCTGATAGAGATGCAGCAGACAGTGTGAAGGGCATGAAGGACATGCTGTGACTATTTCCATTTTTAACACTTCTGCTCCACTATAAACACATATTACTCCTTCAGTTCACTGTTTGTCCAATAATCTGTCCAACTGTGTACAGGATCTGCAGATTAAATGTGTCTGAACGTAATATACTGAAGGATGTGATGCGTTATGGGTTGGAACAACCATGAAATCCTTAAGGTCCCTGTTTTTTTTTTTATTTTTGGGGGTTTCTTTTTAATAGAGAGATAATGCAATATTCTATAATCACAAATGACCAAATAATATAATCATATAAAAGAGGTCTCACACTAAATAGTTATCTTGTGCGAAGTGTGCGTTTCTGTTCTTCCATAGATCCAATAATGTAAGATATCACTGCAGGCATCAAAGGCAGCCGTGTTGTCAGAACATGCTGTATACTTTTGCTTAATGTCAATAAAGAGCATTTAAATCAAATAAAATTGGAGTAAAGGAACAGGAATCGCCAACAGGGAGGCAGAAAACAGACCGAATGTTAAAGTCAGAGGAGACGCGGGAAAAGAGGAGAAACGATGGAGAAGAAGCAGAGGGAGAAATAATACGTGTGAATTAGAGAAAGAGGGGAGGAGAGAGAGTGGGGTGGGGGAGAGACGCTGAGAGACAGAGGGAGAGAGAGCGCGCAGTAAGTGCCTCAGTAGTTTTGGCTGCAGATACGCGGCAGCGCGCAGCGAAGTGTCCCGGCTCACCTCGATGGTTCAGCGCAGCCCGGAGGAGGGACGAACCTTCCTGCCGGAAATCAACACCGAGGGGCCGCCGATCACGACCTGACAGAAGTAAGCCTCTTTAACAACTTGTGCATTAAAGCGTAAGAAACGGAAAGAAAAAAGAACTAATGGAGACACGGAGAAATGTCTAGGCGTTTTCTTCCCGTTGACCGCTGCCTCTGTCCGGCCAGGGATCTAACGCCAACCCGCTGATGGGACCGGACTTGACCGGACAAGTCAATTAATTGAGGATGTAACTTTTTTTTTTTTCTTTTCTTTTTTTTTTTTTTGGAAATTTAACAGACGCGTTTGTAAACTTCACCTTGTAATTTTGTTATTTCATAAATTTGGTGCGGTTTGTGCGCTTCGCTTCCGTGCGCGTTTAAACGTTTGTAAAAGAGCGCAGCAGAGCCGGACAGAAGCCGGAGGGTCAACCGGACTGAAGTCACTGTTTTCTGGTTTTATTGGCTGTAGTGAAGCAGAAGAGGTTCTTCTTTTTAAGAGAAGTCAACTTTTTTCTCTTCTTTCGAAGATTATGAAAATCTAAAGTGTGCGTCAATTTTCTGCCTTGACAAAAAAATAATACATTTTTATTTAATCGTAGTTCGAATGCTTATATTTTCACACCTTTTAACTTTCTTGCGGAACTTGTCAGCCCGTGATTTTTTTAAAAATCCCTAACAGAAAAAAACCATCTCAGTGCTACTAAACGTGCGTGAACGTCAGACTTAAAATGTTGACTTTAGAGCCGAATGTTTATTGAAATCTAACATTATTTTAAACAGTGCTTTAAAAAGTTTAATGCCACGAAGGTGACAACGATGCAATTAAAAAAAAAAGCCCGGATTATTCTGGGTACAAAACTTGAACTCTGGATGTGACCTGCAAGAAAAACTTATCTGCATGACTGTAAATTCTTTGTAAAGGTTAAAAACTTGTGATCATTCAGGTAAAGAATCATCGAAGTAAAACAAAAAAAAAGACAAACAGTTGAGATTTTAATTCAGCTTTTCAAATTCCCGTTAAATTTCCTTCAGTTTGGTTTCTGTGTTTGAATTAAATTCCGAAATATGAGTCAGATTTTCCACGTTTGTCCCCTGATGTCTGTTGCTAACGCATGTCTGACTCTGATGTCTCCCCTCTCAGCCGCCGGCGGGCAGCCATGCTGAAGCCAGGCGACCCAAGCGGCTCGGCCTTCCTGAAGGTGGACCCGTCCTACCTGCAGCACTGGCAGCACCTCTTCCCTCAGGCCCAGCTGAAGGCTCCCCTGGTGCCGCCGCTGCCACCAGCTGATCGCCTCTCTATCCCTGTGGAAAGCATGCGCCCATCCCGCCTTCACAGCCACCTCCTGGCCTCCACGCACTGCAACACCTCCTCCTCTTCTTCTACATCCTCTTCCTCAACTTCTTCCTCAGCTGTCGCAGCAGCTCTCACTCAGTCCTCCATTTCCATCTCCACCTCAGTAGGGATCTCCCAGCTGCCTGTCCCCCAGCAGATTGCACTTTTCGGGCAGACGCTGGCTCCAGTCTGCGGGCCTGGCGGTCCTGGAGGAGGAGCAGGAGGTGGAGGAGATCTGATGGTGGTAATCCCTCCAGAGAACCAGCAGGATCACAATCAAGCAGCGGGACTTCTCCATCAGGCAAAAGAGCAGAGCTGTGGTGGCGTCAGCGTGGTGTCATCCAGTCTGAAGAGCACTAGCAGCAGCAGCGGAGGAAGAGAAGGAGGAGGAAGAGTCGAGGACGGAAGCAAAGCAGCAGCGCCTGGACTCAAGCTGACGTCTGAGGAGCTGGACTACTACCTGTACGGACAGCAGAGGATGGAGATCATCCCTCTGAGCAACCAGACCGGGGAGGTCAACAACCGTACGTAACACACACACACACACACACACACAAGGAAAACAAAACACTGTGTTTTAATAAAACAATCGTCTTAAAATAGTTTTTCTGGATATGACAATATGCACTTGATTCATTTAATCACTTTAGTGACCTTTGACCTCACAGCTTTAATATTTCTTTCTTGTGTTGATTTCTTAGAATCTTATATTTATAGTTTGCAGTGTTGGCTGAAAATTTTCTGTACATCATTTCTGTCTTCAACAGTAATGTAATCGTTATATATTTTCTAAGTGTTATTTCACAAAGGTAATAATTGTCCATAATCCATCCTCTCTTAAAAAACGAATCATTTACGCCATGAGAAACCTGCAAATTATGTCTGAAATTTGACTGAAATATCTTTACGTTCATAAACGGTTCATCAGAAAAAGAAAATGCCAGGCTGAGTTTTAAAATTTTTATATTTGTAAATACATGACAATGTGGTATTTTACACGACATTATTAGAACTTTTTAAAATCAAAGACTCAATCACATGTCGGGCCTTAACTAACTTAACTTAACTTACAATGAGTACATTGAAATGTACTAAGGTACAAAACAGAGCAACAAATGCTTGATGATTTAACCAGATTTGTTCTGCTTTCTGCACATAAACGTCAAATCAAAAATTGTGAATGAGAAACTGTGAAATTGTTATTAAAAACTGGGACATTGTTATTTAAAATGGTCAGTTGCACAGTTGTCTGGCAGGGGCTGCGGGAGGGTTTGCACGTAATGGAGGGGCAGAGGTCAGAGGTCAGCAGCCAGGCCAGGGGTTCAAGTCCTCAGACAGCAGCAGGAGCCCCCAGTTAATATTAATTAGGCTTCATTTAGATTTCATGCTAATAAGAATCTGAGTTCCCTCCTTCTCTAAAACTGTTATTTTCTATGTGCACAAACATTAATCTCAATTAAACTCGGTTTGAAACGATCGATTAATTGCATATTTATGCCAGCTTTTCTTAAACTGATCCTAAACTCTTATAAAATCCTACTCAAATTGCTCATGTATGAATTAATCACCATCCACAGCTCCATATTTACAACGCGCAACATGTATGCAGTCAGTTAAAATCGTATTATTCAGTGTGATGCGCGCCTGTATTTGTGTGTGTGAGTGTGTGTGTTTTATTGACAAAGCGCCGTCATGCGTCGACTTTACGCAGTCCTGGTCAAAGCCTCCCCAGCAGGGCTCAGAGGTCTCCGTCCATCTGAAGCTTCAGAGGATCCGGTTACTCCTAAATTCGTGACAGCTCGAACTCCGCGGTCCGTTTGTTCGCTGCTTCCATCCGCGTCTGAAAACTCTTCTGGTGTCTAAATAATCATTGAGCCATTTCTGCTCTCTAAAGCGTGAAAGGACACTCTGTCGGTTTCCAACTCCTTTTTTCTAAAACGTTTATCTTAAAAGTTTGACCATAATTCCACAATTTCTTGTTTGAAATGCACTCAAATTACCAGGTCTTATTTATGTCGCTTTTTCTGCTCAGTGAAATTATACTGAAGCAAATACGTTTTATTAAATATTAAATGGGAGATTCTTTTTTCTATGGTTTATTTTCATCACCTTTATCCTTTTAAACCTGTTTCCATCGCGCCGTTTTCCTAACGCAAAAGTGTGAGTTGACATCAAAATTTAATAATCAAGAGGATTATTATTTATTATTATTATTATTATTTATTAATAATTTGAATAAAGTGACTGTCGCTTGATTTTTTTTTTTTTTTTTTGTAGAGATCGCGTTTGTGTCTCTGTGTGCGTGCATGTGCGCGCGAGTTTCAGTGGTGATAAAACGGACCATCAGCAGTAATCTGCGTCGATACGCGCCGGCAGGACCGATGAGGGATGGAGGGACAAGCAGGAATTAATTGCCGTATAGTTTTGTGTGTGCGTGAGAGAGAGAGAGAGAGAGAGAGAGAGAGAGAGACAGAAAGAGAGAGAGAGAGACAGACAGACAGAGAGAGGAGGGGATCGATCCAGCATCCACAGGGCCGCTATTTATCATCCCAACACGACTGTATTGAGGTCTCTGGTGTGTGTGTTTGTGTGTGTGCTCGCGCGCGCGTGCGCTCTTGTGTGTGTGTGTGTGTGTGTGTGTGTGTGTGTGTGTCTTGGAACAAGCGAATAAAGCAATCACGCGCACACTCCCTCATGCGTCACTGTCCGCAATAATTAATTACACCGATAATAATGATAACAACATAAGCATGAAATAATATAATAATAATAATAATAATAATAATAATAATAATAATAATAATAATAAATCGATCAGTTATGCGCGTTATGGTTTTCGTTGAAATTCAAGCATTTCTCTTGTAATTTTTTTTACTGGTTTGTGTTTAACCATTTACTTTTTATCATCATTTTATCAACTACGTCCTATTTAATGGCGCTTCAGGAGAATTTGGAATTAACATGGACCTTTAGAGCATTAAATCAAAACTTGAATCAGCGCTTTAAATATACATTTGTCTTATTTAAAAAAGGAACACTAAACGGATTACGTTTTACGTTTTACTTAAAAAAAATAGTTTTTCTGATTAAGGTGACGTGGAAGACAACACTGTATATACTAAACAATAAACCGATCTGGGGTCAGTTTATTTTATAGATAACGACATAGGCTACGTACATGAAAGCGTGAAGTCTCGTTTTATTTTACAGGAAATAAAATTTTCAATTATTTAATATCAGTTTACAATCTGGAGCGAACAGCAGAGGTTCGGGTATATTATGTATTATATATATCTCTGACAATAAAAAAATCGATGTATAATAATTTACATTTTTTTGCTAATGAGCAGAAATCAAACAAAAAAAGCCTCAATATGAAACATGGAAATAAATATCAGTCATTTGCTATGAAATGCGGTAGTGATATGAAGTAATTGGCTGTGTTATTAAAATGTAAAGGGAGTGTTTTTTAGCTATAATTTAAAAATTAATTTCTAATTAAATATGTTACATATTAATTTTTATTAGATAATACTTTATTGTCTTTTTGTCTTATAATGAAAATTTTAGACTACTTCCTTGAAGGTGAAAACGTCAATCTGTTTAAATCAGTTTAAGATTCAGAAGTGATTTCTGACCTGATTAAGATAATTACTCATACTTATAGTTTATAAAAATGATTCTCATCATCTTTTTTTTGCATCTAAAAAAAAATAAGTAAAATTCAATTGCTGAAGTTTTGCTTATTTTAATCTGATTAAAGATTAAATAAAACACTGGATCAGGTCATCTGTGGTCACAGGTCGTTATTCTGACCATGTGATGAAAGCATTCACTCCGTTTAGCTCTGTGTTATCTGTGACAGCTTGGGAAGAAGTTTCAGCTGTTAGCCGTTGCTCTCCCGTCTCTTCCTGCCGTTTGGTGCGGGATGAGTTTTTCACAGGTTGTTTACTGCCTCCGGGAACAACGAGCGCGAGGCAGAAGCCCCAAACTCTGAGATGAAAGGGACTAAGTGCTTTGCAGAGCCTTGTGTGCAGCGTGTGGGTGCCTCGCTGTGTGGTCCGCCTCATCTGGCCTCACAGCTGCGTTGGAAACAAACACAGCTTTTTATCATCATATACTTTATGAAGTGTGATGGGTTTGTTAAGGGGTCCAGGGGTTTCAACCCCCTCACTTTCTGGTGCATGTAATAGCTGCAAATCAGGAGTGACACACGCTGTGTGTTCCAAAGTCCCTTTTTCACACTGGATGTGAGGTAGATACGGTGACATGCAGAAATGGAAAGCGCCGCTTTGAAGTCTACATTACAGATGTGTTTATGGGACAATGATCCAGGTGCATTTTAGGGGATGAAAAACTGAAGATTTTGTGGGAGCGAAAAGGTGCCTGCGGGCGCTGGGAGATCAGAGGCGGAGTGGAACTGTCCAAACACTGGCGATGGATGTAACGGAATACTGAGTTTGAATGATGTGCACCGAGGACAGCGTGTCATAACAAGTTCACAGCTAGTTTATCAGCCTGAGCGAGACGGAGAGAAGAAGAGCCAAGAGGAAGAGGAACCGGCGACTTCATAGCCTCCGTGCTGCTCTCCTTCCATAGTTTCAGCGTTAGCGTGCATGTTTCATTTGCTTCTGAATAAACCATCTCTCATCGTTTTCACATCTCACCCTAAAAGAGGACAAAAAAAAGATGATCAACAGAACATCTGATTCCACCTCAGCTTTCGAGCCAAGAGCTGTGACCGTTACCCTGTGGCAATGTCAAATATTTTTCAGCTGTAAATAAATATTCACACTTACCGTCTGTGCTCTCCCAACATACAAATCCAAAGCTTTAGTTTTTGACTGATTACATAAGAGAATCAATATCTTAGAACAGCAACTTTAGCAAACTGATGGTCTTGGCTGCTGTGGACAGAAAAGCAAATAAACCCAGCGCTCTTCTCTTTAATTCGCAATCCATCCATTTTCTGTGCCTGCTTTATCCAACTTTGGGTCGCAGGGGTCTGCCGGAGCCTATCCCAGCTGTCAAGGGGCGAAAGGTGGGGTACACCCTGGACAGGTCGCCAGCCTATCACAGGGCTAACACTAAGACAGACAAGCACTCACGGTCAATTTAGATGCTCAATTCACCTAACAAGCATGTTTTTGGACTGTGGGAGGGAATCAGAGAAAACCCACGCATGCACAGGGAGAACATGCAAACTCCACACAGAGAGGCCAGAGCCGAGATTTGAACCCCAAACCTTCTTGCTGTGAGGCGACAGTGCTAACCACTGCACCACTGCGCCGCACGGTCGCAATCCCAAGAACACAAATTTTTGTTTGTTTTACTAAGCTCTGGGTCAGGGAGAATTCAACCTGACAAATTTTTCTCATTTACTCACCCATGAAGCTGGGTTGTTGCTCATAAATGAGTGTAATATGGTTTCATTCACTCCTATCAATCATGGGGTTAAGGTAGTTGTCAGGTTCCCAAATTAATTTGGGGGAGAAAATAGCAAAAATAAAAATACCCCAACAATAACATCCTGCTCCTGTCGGGACCTTCGACTGTGACTGGCTCTGTGGGAGTTTGGTGTCCCGATAATAATCTCCCATTACGCTGTTACAGTCATTTAACTACTATTACTGTCAGACTGCATCTTTGAACCAGCGCTGACACTCAGTAATCCCCAGCATTTGGCCAAAGCACCTTTTGACTGAAGGATACACAAGACCATAAGATTTTAGGATTTATATTTTACAAAAAAAAAAAATGTATATAATAATAATCATCCCAACTGTCATTCTAGTTGACTTCAGAAAGTCTTGATCATTATTTGATCTGTTTATGGAAAAGTTGAGCTGCTCCCATCTCCTCCCCCCAGGCTGTGACATGTGTGCAGACAACAGGAATGGTGAATGTCCGATGCACGGCCCTCTTCATTCGCTGCGCCGCCTTGTTGGCACCAGTAGCACCGCAGCACCCGTCACCTTGCCGGACGTCCCAGAATGGCTGCGGGATCTACCCAGAGAGGTGGGAAAGCTGCTTTAACCTTCCAATACATTTATTATGGAAAAGGCAACATATGCTGGCTGGTGTGCGTGCAGGTGTGTCTGTGCACCAGTACGGTTCCTGGCCTGGGTTATGGGATCTGTGCGGCTCAGCGGATCCCTCAGGGAACCTGGATCGGCCCGTTTCAGGGGGTCCCTCTCCTGCTGGACAAACTGCAGCCTGGAGCTGTCAGGAACACCAGACACCTGTGGGAGGTAAGAAAGGTGTGAAAGCTGCGGAAGAGCCAGCCTTCGGCTCATATTTTACTGCAGTAACACAAGAAAGGTCAAATGGCTTTTTCTTAATTAAATCAATTTACAAACTGATATAAAAGTAACTATAAAAAGCCATTAAATGACACATTAAAGAAAATTAAATGAATTTCTATTTTAATGAATGAATGTATTAATTTATTTCATTTGTTTGTGGAAATTATTACACATAAAACAAAAGCACCCATCTATTTTACCCTTGAATTGAGAACTTGAGGGAATATGTGTTGGATTAGATACTGAAAAAGGAATTTTGGAGATCTGATAATTAGTAACTGGCAATAATTAAAATGCTGTTAAGGTCAGACTCCATTTAGATAAGATTATTGTTGTTCAAAGGATATAGAAAACTCCAATATATATTGAATAATTACTCTAGTTTGTCTCAACATAATATTCTCCATGTAATTCTGTTTTAACTAATTGGTACACGGTCATGATCATGTGCGTGCACGTGTGTGTGTGTGTGTGTGTGTGTGTGTGGGGCCATCACCATGATGCCTCTGGTCCATCGATCAGAGCGCATTTACATAGAACAGCAAGAGAGAAGGAACGTAGCAGATAAAAAGAGCAGCATTAGCATCAGAAAGAGGGAGGAGGCTGACGGGACGTCGGTTTCTCAGCCGTCAGCCGGAGAGCGGGGTCCAGAGGTCAGAGGTCAGCTGGCAGTTTGGCCATGTAAGACCTCATAGAGCAAGTCCAGCAGGAGATGGATCTGTTCATCAAACAACAGAAGGACCATTCTGCTGTAAAGAGGAGGAAAAATACTCTCATTCCTCAAAACATGAAGATTCCTAAGACATCCTGTATCAGGCCAAAGAAATGTGATTATTCTTTTTTAACTAACTCATCTGCCTTGACATAATAATTTATATAATCCAGTGTGAGCATAAGTGAACTAAAGACTGGTTTCGTTCCCTTAAAGAGACTTTAAAGCCATCGGCCCTGGAGAAATTGTGATCCAATAACCTGGCTGGGCTATTGGCAGCTTATCGGCTGCCCTGGTAAAAGTGGTCATTAGGCTTATTGATGATGCAGCTTTACACACAGATCCCATTAAAACTCACTAGCTGTTAAACTCACTTACTGATGCCTCCCAAAACGGGAGGAGACGTCTGTACTACAACCAATCAGGGACTGTCTCATGCAGGGGGCAGCTTTAACAGTTGGAACAATTAGTAAAACTTTAACTTGTTTGGACATTTTTGGACACATTTCAACTTGTTTGAGTCAGCAGAGGATTCCAGACCTTCCGACTCCTCCTCGGAGATCTTTGGAACACATTTAGGGTGTTTCTCACTTTGTTTGAGGCACTTTCATGTCACAATCTCTCACACGGTTTCTTTTTGATCGGTCATGCTTTGAATGCCTCCTGAAAGAGGCACCTCTAATCTGGTTACCTGCAGTTTAATGTACAATCACACATTCAGAGAGGCCAAATGCACCAAAGATGGGTGGAGAGAACCACATCCTGATCTTAAAACCATTGAAACCTCTGGCACCGGTGTTTTGTTGGAGTTGGAAAGAAGGCAGACGAACATGACTTTTCCTGTAAAACTTTTTTTAAACAACAGACCCTAAAACTCTTTTCCTGTAACTGATGGGAGGATGCCATTACATGGCAGCGGTGGCACTAGATGCAGCCAAGATAAGGAGCCCCAACGCCCCAAACACGGCCAATTGCAATCATTCAGATTAGAGGAAAACAAGGTAAAAACCCAGTGGGTGATTAAATGGGGAGTCTGTACTGGGTTTGGCAGTGTTTCGTTATTAAAGAAATGTACCATTAACAAAAACAAAGTCAAAACTGCTTCCGTCAACAAGAGCAAGAACCTCTGATTTAACAATGAAGGGTTTACGTAGGACAGGATCGTAAATCTGGGCCTCGGCTGAAAAGAATGTGCAGTGAAAACAGCAGAGACGTCCTGGAGCCGCAGCCCAGACCTCATCTTCAGGGGTTTCATCGGGAGTTTTCCTCTGGTCGGATCTGAGAGTGAACGACTGTCAGTGCAGAGTCAATGAAAACAGAGCCCGACTGTCGTCAGCTCAGAGAGGCAAAGAAAGGAAAACTGCGGCTGCACAGTTTAAGGCTAAATATTTTGTTAGCGTGGGATGCTAACGACACTCACGGGGATACAGAAAAAAATGTTTTTTTAAATCTTATAACTGGGTACAGATTCTTATAGATTCTATTACTTTGTGTCCGCCACCTAAATAGCCGCGGTCTTTCTTCACTCACTTTTTGCAGCGTCCTCTCGTGTTTGTCTTCAGAATTCCCTGTGACTTTGTGTTTTCAGCGGTTTGTGGTCACAGCGTCCAGCAGAGGCTCTGTAATGTTGTTCTGGACCGATGATGTCAAATGCTTGTGTAAGTGTCGGTACTCTGGGTTGCATTAAGGGTCTGATCGCCGATGACATCATTGGTTTGATTTCTTATTTGTCAGTGGGGTGAAGTTTTATCACTGGAATATTTGAACCAAAACAGTGAGGATCAGACTGATAAACACATCTATTAACAAAGACTATAAAGATAGAATATATATCTGTTTATATAATGACAACACCAGCTACAGTAGGTGGAAGTGAAGTAGTTGCTGTTTTGCAGGTCTTAAATGAAATTCTTACCATTTTTTCCTTAAAAAATATTGCTTATCATTTGTTTAAATCTTTTTTTACGGGCAGCTTTTTAACCGGGTTAATAAAACGATGCTGTTACTGCAGGCTGTGGAAAGCACCACACGCTCCTGTGCTGTTTGGTTAAACCCACTCAGAGTCGGGCTCATTTCTCCGCTCTGCGTGACGTCGCGTCGAAGACACGGAATCAGAGGGGGGTCGAGAACAAAGACTGGGGTTTTCCATCAGGACCCTGGCGTTGGAATAACACAGGGTGTGTGTGTGTTTGTACATGTGTGGAGCAGCATGCTTGGTGACTCCTGTTTTTACAGAGATGTAAAACTTGTGTTTTTGTTTTTTTTTACATATCAGGGTTCAGTGAGTCTTCAGGGGTCTTGGAGAACTGTTCTCTTGGCTCTACCATCTTCTGCCAGCAATAGTCAATCATCTAAAATGATTCTTTAATATTTGGGGATTTATCTATTTGTTTATTTTTAATGAATTTATTATAAAGGTCAGGATTTTGGCACTTCAGCTCCGTCAATGTCTCACCCATGGACGGTGGTCCTTCAGCTCTTTTAACGAATGTGCCTCATTCCTCTGGGTGGTACCAGTGGTGGTGGTGATACTGGGTGTGCTGGTGTGTGACCCTCTGCCTGCTTTTGTTGTGAGAGAAAGCAACAGCTCTGCCTTTAGTCTGGGACTGTTGATACTGGGGTGAATCAGGGTCCGTTGTATAAATATTATCCGTGTCTCTGAACAATTATTGCCCCTCCTGATTTATGAGCGCGCTAACTGCTCGATGAGAAAAGAGTGTGGGATTGTGGAGCAGCTCTGGTGGTGACAGGGACGGCGGTGAGGGTTTCAGACTGCCCAGTAAAACATTGACTCCAGGCCACGGGTGTGGAAGAACATACTTTATGGAAAGGAATATGGATGAGTGGGAGCAGATGGAAGTGGGGATTTACATGAAGTGTGAAGATAAAAATGCAAGGCACGGAGGGAACATAAAGCAGACCAAACTGGTTGGTATGAATTTACAATTCATGTGCTGGAGAATGTCTTATCTTTACAGTATGTCACATTCTTGTTTAGTAGCTAGCTACCTACAGGATAACCAAGAAGCACTCCTGGAGCATCAATTTTAAAACAGCAAATACGTTAAATCCCTTACACATATGCCCCGCAATCATGAACCTAGCGTAGACACTCTCTTGGGGGAGGTGCACGTGAGAACACGCGTGTCAAAATCAGTAGGCCTGGACGTTAAACAGACATTTCCCTGCCCGTGTCCAAGTCTGTCAGATTAAGCCCGTGTGTGTGTGTGTGTGTGTGTGTGTGTGTGTGTGGAGGAAGTCAGTGACAGAGAGTACGCAGCAGGCCGCTGGATGAGTTGGCGATGACGTTATGATGTTGCACAATCAGACACGTGTAGATGCTTCATGGAGAGCGGATGGTTTGGATTCAGACAGAATCAGAGATCTACTGCAGAGTCCAAGTCTTCTGTCCAGAGGTGTTGATGCTGTTTTGGCCATCACCTGCACAACAATGGTGAGCCCCACTCGGAAAAGCCGGAAGAGATTGAGAGGAGAAAAAAGAGGAGAGGACATGCTAAGATAAGGCAGACGAGCAAGGCAAATGAAGAATGCAGATAACAGAAGAATTAGTGGAGTTTCATTGATTAGCTGTAGGAGAGAAGTGTGCGAGCATTGATTGTCTCTCAGGAACAGTTTTACAGGATTTGGAGTGAAAAAGAGGAAGACAACGCTGTATTCTGTAGAGAAAGAGAAGTAGATGAAGATTATCAGTGAGGCTTTTTCTGACACTGACGTTCTGTCTCCAGATACAGCTGGCTGGTCTTTCAACATCTGTATTCTGCCCTGATATGAGCTAAAATGTTAATCCCACAACAAAACAGCAACCAGAGCTTAAATTAACCTGTGAGCTCAGTTTGCCTTTTATGTGTGTCTTAAGTTTCAGCACTTCCAGGAGCGCTTCAGTGCAGCCCTTAGGTTTTGTGGCAGGGCTGCGCACTCAGGGCGCGGCCAGTACTCTTTGACAGTTGCTTTCAACAGGTTTAACATGTAGGTTTGTCTCTCATTACATTAACAAGTTGGATTTTACGGGTGTAAGATTTTATTAACAGTAGTTTGGAATGAGCGCCACAGCAAAGGGCCAGTGGTCCAAATGGGACCCAAGAGACCTTCAGGATCTGCCTCTCACTAAACACACAATGGGGAATTTTATTTCTAAAGCCAACATTTTTCTCTCTTTACAACAGAAAACTTCCAGACTCCCCATTAGCTTTTTTCTGTAGTCTTGTTACTGGCTTTAAGTAGATATCTTTATATATAAAAATCATAATTTCAAAACATTATCTAAAGTGACCAGCGTTCCCAATGTGTGTGTGCACTCAAGCAAGAGAGTGCTGTGTAACACCTTCTGACACGATAACTTACAAGCAACTTTCTGACAGGCGAGTGTCACAACCCCGGCGATAAACGCGTTTGACATACACAGACAAACACATACTCGTCACGCTCACCTATCGTCCCCTCACGGAGCTGCAGCCATTTACATGCCAGCGTGGCCTGAGTGGTGCAGTTAAGTGTCTTAGACTGATAACTGAGCTGCATTCCTGTCAGACAGCAGCCATGTGTGCATCAGTACGACTGAATCACAGCTCAGCCCGGCCTCAGTTTGTACCTTTCTCTTGGATTGCACAAGGATTTATTACATAAATGCAATAATGAAGTGATGGGTCCTATACAGATGGTTGGACACCGAGCCCTCAGAGAAATTCTCACATTCACAGTGTGTGTGTGTGTGTGTGTGTGTGTGTGTGTGTGTGTGAGTGTGTGTGAGGGAGTGTGTGATTGAAGTTATCCTCCCCTCTTACCTCCACTCTTCTGGTTCTTGTAAGCACAAAGAGGCAGATGCAGACCAGGCATATTTCTATGTCTTTCTTGAGAAAAGCTGTAATTTATTCATGACAACGTATCGACACATTTTCTGTCTTTGGAAATTTTGGAGCCGCACCAAGAATTTAGCTTTTCACATTCTTATAAAGGTTCGTAATAAATATTAAGAGAACTGCATGGTTCTATATAGCACAAAATTATAAGGTAATTATTGTCGGTGGAAAATGCTGCTAGTCTAGTTTTTAAATTATTATTAATTAGTATTTATGTATTCTTTTTAAGGAACATATGTTAGCCTTTCAGCCTGCTAGCCTGTGTGGTCTAAGAATGTGAATATAATGTGATAGGTCGACTGTCCCAGACAAAATTAAGGTCAAACTTATGTAATTTCTTGAACTTTAAAACTTTCAACTTTAAAAGCCAGAGGGGAAAAAAAATTACAAACTTTGTCCTGATGGTTGTGCTGTAAAAGAAAAAAAAAAAAAAGACAGCTGGAGCTAAGGACACCAGCCAGGCACTGTTTGCAACATTTTCTAGCAGTTGAGCTAAACAACATGTTGTATTTAGCCGTTTGTCTTGCAGATGGAATTTTTGCAGCGATATATTTGATAAACACCAGCAGCCAAAACATTTTTGACAGAACAGCATCAAGTTAGAAACCAGCTGCTGTTCCGAGAGGATCCAGCTCTCTGCAGCTTCAGGCGGTTCACTGTACAAGGCAGCATACACACACACACACACACACACACACACACATCAAAACATTATCGGACAAAATAAAGGCTCCTGTAATGTGTTGTCTATTAAATATATGGCAAGAAATCTGCACATATCAGGAAATCTTTATATAAACGAGCTCAGCAAAAGTGATTTTTATTCTAAATTCTTACCACAAACAAGACTCAGTGTGCAAAAGTTTAACATGTCTTTATTTGGTGGGGGGTCATGTATAATGGGTAAGTGGATCTTTGATTTGTATAAAAAGACGCAGTGACAAAGTAGGTGAGCAGTAACAAAAGCTTTAAACAAGAGAAGAGTG
Source organism: Pao palembangensis (assembly GCA_015343265.1). Classification (NCBI taxonomy): domain Eukaryota; kingdom Metazoa; phylum Chordata; class Actinopteri; order Tetraodontiformes; family Tetraodontidae; genus Pao; species Pao palembangensis. The sequence goes on along the minus strand of CM027081.1, from coordinate 32,366,207 downwards.
CAGAAGTTTCATTATTTGTATTTAGGAGGACCCTCAGCGACGTGAGTGTTCCTGCAGTCAACCTAACTGACGTTTAAAACCGAGAGTGTTGCCAAGTTGTGAAATTGGTTCACATACAGACAAAGAGCAAGATTACTGATATCACTGATTCAGTGGAAGAAAAAGAGATATTGGAATAATTCATCTGAATTTCTCTTTGGAACTCTGAAATACAGATCAATTTGGCTTGGAAAAAAGATACGGCAAAGTTCAACACCAGCATGGGCAGAAACTAAATTTAAAGTTTTACTTTAATCCAATAAGCATCAGAAAATCAAGAAAGAATGACTGGGATAAAAGCAGGGGAGCGACACAGTGGCGGACATTAAAGTGCCTGCATGCAGAGAATAATGAATGATTCTCCCAGTCATTTACAGCATTGATTGTTTGTTGGCCGTGTGGCCAGCGGAGGGGCCTGCTATTGGCTCGGGTCATCACCTTACAAACGCACTCAACGCCTCTTCAATACAGTCGCGCTGCATCACCACGGATGGATGGAGGGATGGATTAATAATGAACACTGTGAGGATGAGGAGATCGACTTATTCTAACTGCTTATTATGGTGTGTTCATGGCTCTGTTGATTTATGTATTAACTTTATCTTGGTCTCTTGCACTTGCTCTTATACATGAATCTTACAGAGGGGCGTGGCTTTGTAATTTATGCCAATACTTACCTGCCCCTGATGCGTCACCATGATAAATTGTGTTCATTGTGCCATGGCGCAGTATAGTTTAAAGGCAGACACATCTGGCAGAGCGGACAAGCTCCAGCTGTGGGCTGAAAAGGGGTGTGATGAGATATTTATAATAAATTTAAAGTGTGGAATCAGAGTACTGTCAGCTGCAACTGCATTGCAACTTTAGTTTCATTTGTTTTTCACAAAGGTCGACAAAAAAAAAAAAAAACAGCATATTTACATACAATATCTAGTGCCTTAAAAAGGAAAGGTCATGAGTGAACTTGTTCAAGACTAATGCTAAAAAGCAGAAAAATATGCTAATATGGCACTGCGTGTGTGCTGCCCCCTGGTGGCACAGCGACACAATGACCCACGTAAAAATACAGCTTTCTCGAAGCTTTCTCCTCATCCATGATCCAGATGAGGCCTCTAACTGGGACCAGGAATTTTGTGGAAAACAGTGTGGCAACACCTAGTTAGCATAGAATACCTGGATTTTAATAGTGGCATTATATTTATCAAAATTCCAGTACTGTAAATTCAATACATCTTTAATTCTTTGATGTACTTTTTAAACTACACACCTAATTTCTTTTGTTGGCTCTGGTTTAAACCAATTTAAATTAAAGCGAGCAGGGAAATAAAAGCAAAGATTCATTAAATGATTTTGTTGGTGACTCTGATAACTGTGTTCTTTGAGGTTAGAGCCAAAGCAGATTAAGTCCAGCTGGATGAGATTCCACAAAGCTTACATCCCGGCTCTGTCAGGCCCGGTGTAAATATTACACTTTATTTCATGTGAGCACATACAACTTATGACCTCTTCAGAATTGGGATTTATTCTATAGACGTGCCACCATCTATGTCGTCTTTCTTTCTCTTGCTTCCACTCTTTCTTACTTTTCTGGTTTAGACACTCCCAGTTCAGTGTCTAAACCAGAAAAGCTGAGGCTTTTAGGCGCGTGTAAATCAGGTTTGTATAACGTTTAACACCCAGCAGGCCTGTAACAATGACAGCTTCAGCACAACTGTGGATAAGAGGCTAGTGATTTGTTGCCAAGACTTCCTTGAAACATTTCAAATCAACTGGAGTTATTTCTTTTTGTTTCAGCTGCAAGTGTGGTGCCCCAAATAATTTTCAATTGCAAACATCCATCAGGAAAACTCAACACCTTAAAGTGAAACAAAGCAGATGTATGTGGTGTCTCATAAAATGTAGATAATTTTCACGCTGACATTCCCATAAACAGATTTTGTGCTTCAATTAATCTACGGGTGTATACTTTATTACCAAATACTATATTTCAGGTAGTATTTTTAAAAGCCATTATTTCGAAAGCCCTGCCAAACCTGTACTTTTCCGCTACGGACATCACATAGTCCATAGCTTCTGATCGGTCAGCTCATTTTTAAATGTAAACAGTTGTCTTCTTCTGTTCTTCCTCTTACTTCTTCTTTTAGATCTGTAATGCATCCTAATGCTTTTATACCAAATGTCTGTTTTTATATTGAAGTCAGATGTTTGAAATACAATCAGAAAACAGACAGATAGTACATACAATTACATTTTAAAGTCCACAAAGTCCAAGTCCACAGTATAATCATAACAAAATAAAGCACACTCCATGTTTTTTTAGGACTTGCAGCATATCCTAAATATTTAAAAATATTTGCTTCCTACTTGAACTTGCTTATAACACAAAATTAACTAAAATGACGATTAACTAGAATGATGTTCAACAATACAAACCATTCAAATTTCCTTCAAACTCTGGATTTTTGGGTGTGTAATCCGGGTTTTAATGTGTTTGAGTGAAACAATTACAAAATGTGGAGTTTTATTTGAAACACTGACACCTTGAACGAGACTGTGGATTTAACCTTTATTTATTTTGTAAAAAACTGTTAATTTCAGCCCGTGTAAAAACTTCCAATAACTTTGTAATTCACTTAATCTTGATATGATTAATTTATTTATTCACAGCTTTTAACTGAGTCTCTATTTGCATGTTCCAGATCTATGACGCAGAAGGGACATTACAGCACTTTATTGATGGTAATGATCCCAGTAAATCCAGCTGGATGAGGTATATCCGCTGCGCCAGGCACTGTGGGGAGCAGAACATGATGGTGGTACAGTACAGGTAAGCACACTTTCACCTCCCTGACGGGTGATAACTGGTTTTCAATTCCAACACCTTATATCAGCATGTAAAAAAAAACACATTTAATTTTATCATACAATGACATATAAAAACATGACTTGCAGTTACAGTGATGTTAGTAATTAGTAACTAATTAGTATAAGTACCATTAGTAATTTAATTATGTAATTAAGATTCAATGTATCATGCACAAAATACAACAAAGAGCCTGTTTATATAGTATATTACTTTCCAAAACCAGAACTTATATCATGAATAGTGATGATATTGAAAGTGCTGAAGGCTTGAATTCTACTTTATGTCTTCTATCAAACAGTATGACAGATAGATAACATTACCAAGTACTAGACAGAAATGATAGAATTATCAAGAAAGAAAGAAAATCAACTTAAACTAGAGTCAAAAGTAGCAGAAGACTGTTGTGTATTTTGATCATACTCTTCTCAAACTCGTCACAATGGTAATTTAACATCTAAATATGTAAGCATTTCTCTTGTGGGTAATGGCTTCTTATTTTATTTAACAGTATGAATCTATAGCCAGATATTTCCAAAAAGCACTGAAAGAACTGCAAAATGGTGGGCGACAGTGTGTCTGTGTGAAACTGAATTAACTTGCAGTGAATTAAACGCATCCCGACTCCTCCTCTTTACAATCTCAGAGTGTTTTGGATTGTAGGATTATTATGATTTCCTCATAATGTATGAAGATCTGTGTCAGTCTCTGTTTGTCACAAGATGACACATTTCCCTCTGGCTTTTTTAACGTGATCTAGTATCCATGTGTTAAGTTCTTCCTCGTGTATTGCCATTAGGTCAGTGATTTCTTCATTGCCATTTTCATAATTGCGATCCATCGTCATCAGTAGTTGATTGAGTTCGTCTTCTTGTCTTTTCTGCAGTCGTTGAAAGTCTTTCCGAAAAGATTTGTTTTTGTTCAGCTGTTGAACTATGAGGTCTTTGTGCTCTTGATTCCTCTGCTTCACCACATCCATTTCCTGTTTATCCTTCTCCTGTGGGTCTGAGAACATCCAGGTGTAGTTCACTATGAAATCATTTCTCTCTTCAGCTTCCCTTCTTGCGTCTTCCTGATGTTTTTTCTCAGATGCTCCAAGTTTTTCCTCAAGCGTCTCCTGAAGTTCCTCCAAGAGTTTTTCATTTCGCTCTTTTCTGAGCTGCTCTTCTTTCATTTTGTTATAATTCTCTATAGCCTTTTTATATTCCTCTACCAGATTTCTAAGTTTTGTTTGCTTCTCCTTTTGGCTCTGTTGTTCTTCTAGAAGTAGTTTGTCCCAGTACTCCATTCGACTCTTCTCCCAAGTCTCTTGTTCTTCTTCCATTGTCTCTCTTTTCATCATCTCCATATAAATGCTCTCAGTGTCCAGTGTATCTTTCATACTGTTTTCCAAAGTTTCAGATTTTTGCAGCCACTTCATTCTTTTCTCTTCATCCTCAAACATCATCTTCATTTTTTCTTTCTCCTTCTCTTCCTGTTCTTTCTCCATTTTTTCCTGTTCTTGTTTGATGCATTCCTCTTTTTGCTTGATCAGTTCAGCTGCCACCTCTGTTTCTTGTGTAGTTACGTTCCTTTGTTCTGCCATTTCTTTTATCTTTGCTTCTATTTCACAGGTGTATACCTTTTCTATCTCTTTTCTATTTCTCTCTATCTCTTTTTCTTTTTCCTTCAGGATTCTCTCTGTTTCCTTTTGTATCGCTGCCTCAGCTTCTTGGAAAATCTCAGCAGTGTAACAGTTTTGCTGATTTTCTTCCACCATTAACTTAATTTGACTCAGTAGCTCTCTGACTTGATCGCTGCTTTGATCTTTATTGTTAAAGACCTTGTATCTATTGCCACAATCTTTGATCAGTTTCTTCAAAGAGCCTTCTCTGTCACTCTCTATGTAAGATTCAATGGTTTGATTCTGAAGCCCATCTCCTTTAGTGAATAGAATGATGATGAAGTCTTCGGCCTTGCTGCCAAAAAAATCCTGGATCAGTTTGACGGTGTCTTTTTCCTCCTTTGTAAAGCGGTCAATTGTTAACACCAGTAGGAAAACGTGGGGTCCCGGCGCCAGCATGGTGATGCACTTAACCAGTTCCTGCTTAACTTGTTCGTTGGACAGATTTGTGTCGAACAGGCCGGGTGTGTCCACCACCACAACCGGCTGCCCGTTAAACTCTCCTGTCTCTTTTTGGCAACACTGGGTGATTGAATTTATAGAGGTTTCAGATTTGAAGCAATTTTTACCTAAAATAGTGTTTGCCGTGGCGCTCTTTCCGTTGCCAGTCTTCCCGATCAGCACAATCCGGAGGCACTCTTCATTTTGCGAGGACTTTTGAGGCTTTGTTGTCATCTCTTTTGGAAGAGCTACCTCAAAATTTGGCTTTGTCATCATTTTTCTTTTGAAGGACCTGGATTCCCCAGCGCTTGTTTTCTCCACCGTGTCCAGCAGCTGATCAACTTGCTGCCTGTCTGTCAGATCCAGGACAAAATATCGCCCGCCACAGCTTCCACAAAGTTCCAGGAAGTGCTTGTTCTCCCTGAGAAACCTCTGAACGGCTGCAGAACTGCGGTCGCACTTCACCGTTAACACAATCATGGTGAAGTCTTTCACCCTGGAGGTGAAAATGCTCTGCAGGGCCTCTAACTCAATCTCATCTTCATCAGTTAGGGGGTCCACAGGTAGGATCAGGACGAAGGCATGGACTCCCTCGGGGTCACAGAGAGACATGCAATGAAATGATTCCTTTATAGCTGCTTCCTCAGGCATTCCATACAAAACAGGAAGCTCTACCAGCGATACTAAACGTCCACACGCCTCACCCTGGAATTTGGCACACTCTAAAGGATTGTGATTTGAGCTCTTTCTTCCTCCTAAAATAGCACTGGTTGCTGAGGTCTTCCAGGTTTGAAATCTCCCACACAGCACTAAGTTGAGAGGTGGTTTGGAGTTTGCAGATATTGGATCAGTCTTTTCGGTGTAGTTCAGATGTCTTCCTTTGTTCTCAGTCACAATCGTCTCCATCTTTTCCATCAGTGCTTCATAATCATGTTCTGGGAGATCTTTGTCAAAGGAAACTGTGTGATATCTGTTTCCACAGTCTTGGATGACCTGGCTGAGGAAAGAATTCTGTACGTCTGCAGTCTGTGCTTGGATGACCATTGAGTGTTTAAAAGCATCTCGACCGAAGAAACTCAGAATTAAGTTTAACCTGTGTCGTTCTTCTTCGCTGAAGTCAGGTTTCAGTAACAGTAGGAGAACATTTGGTCCAGGGGGACAGAGAACAACAGACTTTTTCATCTCGTGTTTTAGCTCAGCTTCAGGTAGGCTGAACATATCTGGGGTTGTTACTACGATTATCATTGTTTTCTTATATTCTCCACAGGTGATTGTACAATGCGTCCTCACTCCCCGGGGGATCTTATTTCTCCTCGTGATAGCATTTGTTAGCATTGTCTTCTCATTTTGGCTGCTTCCAAAAACCACAATTCTAAGGTTGAATCCTAAAAAAAAAATACCACACAGAGACCACATCATGAGACATTCATACAATTAATTAATTATTCCTCTTTGCAAACCAGGTAAACAATGGCTTATTAAGTCTCAAAAAGCTATTTAGACTGCCTACGTTTGGTTCCTGTTTGTCTTGTCCTGCTTAGTTACTGTTGGTGTTTTGCCTTAGAGGCGCATTCTTGTTATTGTCTCACCCTAAAATTCTTACCGTACTTTCCAAATGCGTCCATGCTGTCACTTGGCGTTAACAGAAAATCTGACGCGATGGCTGTGCAAACAAAAATAAATAAAATGTAAAATGATGATATACACAGCTAAAAAAATACATTTGTTTCATCAAATTAACTGTTTTATAATGAAAAAAACACTTAAAATCTGTAGGTTTAAGGCTTATAACAGATAAATACAAAAATTCTGTCAGCACATTTCATATTTAAAACTCCATATTTTAAACTTTAATTGTATGAGTTTACCTCTGTGTTATTTATCAGTCATACAATTTACTTACAATATAGACAGCATGGCAAAACAAATTATATTAAATTACACGCGTAACAAACAACTGTTGATAATTTCACAAGTCAGTTATTGTGTCAGGTTGCATCCAATACAGGTGCTTCACTTACCTCAGTTTCAAGCAGCAGCTGTAAAGGTTGTTGCTATGGTTTCCCAGTTGCACATCCCACCTGAAGAAACAGGGGAGACGGTTACCAAGAAACACATTTTCTGTTTCTGAGTTTATGTTCTACCTACCAGGTGAGATTCTTAAAGTCCCGGCTTCATTCTGACTTTAACGTTGTCATACCAGCTGCTTAAGAACATTTGGAACTTCCTTTTACCGGAGAAGGTGTGGTCTGTCTTTCACTGTCAAAACAAACCAGGCGTAGAGCTACTGTAGTAACTGACACATGTTTACTTCCCGAAAGCTTAACATGTTGGTTTTAATCCCGATACAAATTTTGATAAGCGGAAATAGTTCAATCAAGAAAGGAAGTTTCTTTGGTAGAATCTTTTCGGTTCGGGCGCCTTGGCGGGTTGCCTGAATGAGCTGGTCCACAGATAAATGTAGAGACGGTGAGGGGGACTGTTGATGGCAATGATTTTGTCCCTCATTCTCCCCTCAGTTACTGCCTCCAGAGACTCCTGGACCAGCGAGGCCGCGCAGCAGCCTCTCTAACCAGCCACATGCTTTATTTGTCTGTAGAACTGACCTTCTCCCATCTCTACGCACACTCTTTCAGAGGTGTTTGGGAATTTATTTTATAAAAGTTAACAATTTCTACACTGCGTTTAAAGTTTATAACATGTGTTTTTAGCTAGATCGGATGTAAAATTTGGAGTGTGCAACATTATTTTTTAACCGGTCTCTGTTTTGGAATACTGTAGCTTCCTTTGCACACTGATTAATTTGAACCCCAAATTATATATATTAACCTTTGACCTTAAAGTGTCTTTTACAACTATGACTTTTCCAAAAGGGCACCAGCTCACTCTCTAATCAGTGTAGCACTAATAAGAGTCTGATTCAAGGACCAGTCCAACACATTTTTAAACATTTAATTTTTAATTGCTCTAGTAATGAATTTTTAATCATTAGCGTATGTACAAGGAATACAATAATATTATTCAGATAAGTAAAAACACCAACATTTTCCTGCAGTTTAGTTCTGACTGCAGCTGTCACATGTGACATAAGTGTGCCTAGTCTACATTCATTTATTTCTTGTATGGAACTTTAACATCTCCATAGTTTTTGCTAGAACAACCAATTTTAAAAGCCTTTTGCAAAAGACATAAATACATTTTAAGCAAAGCTCTAATGATGATGAAACATGTCATAAAATGCTACAGATATTTTTAGAGTGTGAATCCAAACACTGACATATCAACAGGTGTAATTCTTCCTCATGCCTTCTCTCTAACAGACTCATTTCCTCATTCCAATTCTCATTACTGATTTGTTTCAGTTTTAGCTCATTTTCCTCCATTAGTTGTTTTATCCTCAGTTTATCATAGGCTTTCCTGTTTACTCTGTTTCTGCAGAGATATTTTATTATCTGATTTTGTGAATCTTGTCTTAGCAGCAGGGTTTGACTTGCATTCATGTCAATCTTGTCTGAAACAAGAATTTTGTAGACACGCTGAATATGAATGCGTTCCTGAGCTTGCTTCCTGGCCTCCTCATCATCTTCTTGATCTTTTTGCAGTTGTCTTTCCTCCTTTTCTCTCCTAAGTCTGGCCTCTTTCTCTCTTATGCTTTCATACTTTTGTAATTCTTTCTCATAGGCCTTTCTGAGTTTTTGAAGCAATTCGTGGTTGTCCTTGTGTCTCTTGTCATCTTCCTCCTTTTGTTTTTCCCACCATGTCTTCCTTTCCAGCTCCCACGCTTGTTTTTCTTTTATGATCTCAGCTCTGCGTTGTAGTATTGTTTTAGCTTCCTCGACAGATGTTACTCCACTCTGCAAGCTTTCAAAACATCTTTGCCATTTTTGCAACATCAATTTCTCTTGTTCTTTTCTTTTTTCCACCTCTTGTTCCCTTTTTTCTTCTTCTAACTTTATCTGTTCTAACATCTTTCTCATTAATTCCTTATTTTGTTGACATAGCCTCTCTTGACTGGCTTGAGCTAAGTTATAGTTTGACTCTGCATTGGTTTCTTTTTTTTCTTCTTCATGTCTTATTTTGAGTGTCTTTTGTTTCAATAGTATTCCTGGTTCCTTCTCTTTCAAGATTTTCTGTGTTTCCTCATCTATAGCGCTTTCTGGCTCCTTGAACATCTCTGTGGTGTAGTAACTATTGCCATTCTTCTTTATCATTGCCTCCACCTTGGTCAGCAGCTGGCTCACCTGAGAACGATTCTCCTGGTCGTTATTGTTGAAGACCAGGTATCTCCCTTCACATATGCTTGTCAGTTCACGAAGAGAGCCCTCCTTGTCTTGTGCTAGATAATGGTCTATTGATTGACCTTTGAGCTCGTCTCCCCTAGTAAATATAATGATGATGAAATCTTTTGATTTTTCACCAAAAAGTGTTATTATGAGCTCCACTGTAATACTTTCCTCCAGTGTGAAGCGACCAATCTTCAACACCAGTAAAAACACATGAGGTCCAGGAGCCAACAAGCTAATACATTTCACAATCTCCTTTTTAGTGGTTTCATTCGAAAAAGACGTGTCAAACAAACCAGGGGTGTCAACCACAGCAACACGGTGCCCATTAACCTCTCCTAATTTTCTTTCACACTGGCGGGTCACTGAGTTTATACAAACTTTAGATTCAAAGTAATTTTGTCCCAAAATGGTGTTTCCAGTGGCACTCTTACCGCTGCCAGTCATCCCAATAAGCACCATCCGGAGAGGCTCTGTCTGCACTGGCCTGTCACACCTGTGATGTGGAACCTTGGTCCTTACAGCAGGTGTTGGAGTCAAAGTGTTCCTGAATAGGTTTGCTCTTTGAAACAGTCTATTTCCAGCCTGATAATTAGAACTCTCTGAAAAAGTTGATTGTCGTGAAACAGGCGTGTGACGTGTGTCTTTGATAGTAAAGCCATTGCCCGTTTTTTTCACGTCATGCATCACCTGAAAGACTTGCTGCTTGTCCAATATGTTGATGATCTTGTATTGTCCACTGCAGCTCTGCAGGATCTGCTTGATATCTGCATTTTGCTTTAGAAGCCTTTCAACCTGTGAAGTGTTTGCACTTCCCTTTGTAATAAAGAGAATCGTGATGAAGTCATTGACTTTAGTGCCGAATGCTTCTTGGATCGCCTCTAACTCTTCCACGTCTTCATTTGGTGGAGGTTGCAAAGGTAGGACCAAAAGGAAGGCATTAACGACACTAGAAACAAAGAGGGAAAAAGATCCTAATGCTGCTGCTTGGGCTTCTTTCTTTGTCTTTTTAGACAAGGAAGGCAACTTCACCATTTTGACACATTCTGTGTCACGCTTTGTTTCTTCCAAAATGGCGTTCAGCACGGAAGTCTTCAAATGAGTGTGTCTGCCACAGAGCACTAGGTTTAGGGATTCTTTTGGACAATGAAGTACATCACCCTTGCCTGAAAAATTTAAATGTTGTCCCCTGTTTCTTTGAACTATGATCTCCATTTTTTTTATCAGTTCTTGGGGGTCGTAGTCCTGAAGATCTGTCTCGTCCAAGTCGATTGTGTGCACATTGTGGGAACAGTCTTCGATGAGTTGGTTCACAGAAAAATTTCCTCCTCCATAGTTTTGTGTTACGATAACCATTAAGTGTTTCAAAGATTCATGTCCAAAAAGGCTCAAGGCAAAATGCAGTTTTTGCCTGTTTTCCTCAGTAAAATCAGACGGCCTCACTAGCAGCAGCACAATGTTCGGTCCCGGGTGACACTGAGCGATGCATCTCTTCATCTCATGTTTCACTGTGCTCCCTGAAAGACTGAAGATGTCTAATGGTTGAACGACTGTAAGTTCCTTCCTAAACTTTTTGGGCATCTTTTGATTGTGCTCTCTGATGAAGCGACTGAGTCTCATCATTTCAGCTGGACTTTTTCCAAACATAAGTATTCTGAGTGCTGTTGCTGCAAGACAACAAAGAGCAAAAACATGCAACCATCCATGTCAGAAAATCAAAGCCATTTTAGATGCTTCCTCCTTACAAAAACTGGTTCTGTGAAATGATGATTTACTGGATTTACCTGTTACTGATGCTGCCATTTTGTCTCGGTAAATATCCAGTACAGTAGCTTAATTTGATACCTGTTGCATGGAGAAAAATACTGCAAAATAATTATGTAACTTTACCAAGAGTAAATAAAATGCAAGTGACATGACGTCCATAATCTATAATCTAACATCACATCAGGTGCATTAAAATGACTTTTAATGCTGTTTGTAAAAGCCCTTTAATAGCTTGCTATTAGCCAAGAGACAAACATTCAACAAAAAATATTTGTGAATAAATAAACATAATTGGAATGACACGGATTTTCTAGTTTTAGCAGAATAACCAACTACACAATTAACTTACATAAAACAAATATTTCAAGTCGCATTTATTTTATGCCTTTATCATCTCTAGTTTACTCACCAGATTAATTTACTCCGTCACCGAGTCTGCATGTGAAAATTAATGCCACTCTGGTGCTAAAACTAAACGAGTTTATCTTTAACAGCCAGTGGGCAGGACCCTACACCACCAATGGAGAAACTCAAATCTAAAAAAACAAACTCTGGCAGGGAATGTCAGAAAGTACCTGCCCATGACTCATCTTTTTTTCCAGTTGTTGAAACTATTTGTCGAGCTACAGGCTGAAAATAGTTGTTAACAAGCACCCTAAATCAAGCTGTGGTGTCTGAAACATTAACATCTTTTAACATACGAGTTGTGAGTGTACGTCATGTTCACGTTCAGTGGTAGTTCTCCCTAATTTTGCTACTTATTTTCCTCTCGTGAACTACATTCCCTAAGAAGTCTTGTGGTTTGGAAGCCATCAGTCATTTAGGTTCTCTTTTGTTGTCTTAGTTTAAGCCGTGAGTGGGTTGTAAATTGGATAACACTTGTCTTTTGGACCTTGGAATTCCCCTGACAGGGTGCGTTTCTTTGTGTGAACCAGGATGTAGTCAGAGTTGTAAAATCTTTGCTGGGAAAATATACCAACTTCAGCTGCTTTACTCAGATATTGACTCCTGTTATTCCAGTGTTGTGTAAATTCAAAGTGAAACTACTTCACTCTGGTTTAATTTTACAGATCTAGTAGCTTTAGTTATTATTTATTCTATCATTTAAACCAATTTTCTGTCAGCGAACAAAAATGTTGTTTCTCCTCTGAGTGGGTTTGATTTGATGTTGAGATATGTATGATTTTATACCGGTCTTACTTCCTAAGTTTAAGGAAGAACTGATTGCACTAAGAGGAGTTTTAGCAAAGAATACAAATGTCATTAGTATCACACTTTGCGCTTGATGAAACTTAACCTGATTTGAATCGTTTTCGACGCTGACAAGCAATTGTGGTTTGGACGCAAAGTGATTTCTGTTCACTTTAAGTGGCTGTCTCAATCTATTTGCAAAGAGAAATAACATTTCAAGCTGAAAAGCATGGGAGCTGTGTGCGTCCCGGTCTGGTTTGTCCTACACCCAGCCAAATGAATAAAATATCTTTCTTGTTTCTATAACCCCTATAATTATTTTATTGAGCGAAAACATATCTGATTGTGTTTGTTTTAGGTCATGTATCTTCTACAGAGCTTGTGTGGACATCCCCAGAGGAACAGAACTGCTGGTTTGGTACAACGACTCCTACACTTCATTCTTCGGCATCCCGCTGCAGTGCGTCGCTCAGGATGAAAACTGTAAGACTCTTCTCTCCATCTTAGACATTCCAGATGTACAGTAAATGTGACCGTAACATCTAAATATTGCATCTGTAAGACAGACCTCACACTGATTTCAACGTCTTTGACGAGGGTGAAGTAGACTACGATGCTGTCAGCATCATGTGTGAATTTGTGTCCTTTCTCCTCTTCCTTGGGTCTCCTTTGTGCTTTTTGTCTTTGTTTTCCTCTGTTTCTGCCTCTGGTTCTTCTGTCTCTGTCACTAATTTATTTTTGTTTACATCATCTCCAGTTTTCTGCTCTGTCTCTCTGTTTAACTTTTTCCATTCTATCTGGTTTTCTTTGCCTTTGACAGGGTCCCTCCAGGAAGAAGCAAAAACAAACTTTGAATGTTTTGTTTTTATATAAGAATTACAAAGCAAAAGTACAAAACACAAAGAATGAGTTTTATTCTTTGGAATCTGGATTGAAATAAATTGAATTAGGCGCTCCTCTTTCACAGACTCGGTATAATTGAATCGTGCTGATTGTAAATGAGAGATGTTTGACCATGAAGGAGTTTATTCTACAGATGGAAGCTGTCAGTGACGTGGAATTGTTCTTACGAGGGGACTGTGGTCACATGCAACGATGCACTGAGGCCTTTGTGAGGACCTACACGACCACGACAATGCTCACAAAACAGCTTCCCAGATAAAGAGGATAGTCTCATTTAAATGGTAGCATGTCCTAGAATAAATTCCGAATATGGTGCAGCAGGTTTGGGGGTTCAGTCAGTCATTGATTAATGATTTTAACCTTTTGAATTATTTTATTTGCTTGAGACTTTTTAGGTTATATGAAAGATCAGAAACTGAGGGGCTAAATTGGTCAAAGATTTGTTTTCTTGTCCAATAACTTCCAAAATGTCTTCCATTTTCTAACAAGACACTCTTTCACCCGCACTGAAATGTCGTACTGACACACAGACGGAGGACAAAGACCTGGGAGGCTTGGCTTTTTTCCCCCAGCAGTCAAGAAACAAGTTTGTTCACATCTAAATGAACAGAAATTTGATTAAGCTTTATTTCAACAACTGAAAGACGGCAGCTCTGCTCCAAATTAAAGACATGACATTTATTTAACTACATTTGGGTTTTCCATGGCTTTGGCTCTACTGCAGAGGATGAGTTTGGCGTCTTATTTGTGCCAAGTGGAGACAGCAGGGCTGTGAGTCCCAGGAGAATCACCAGAACAAATATTGGGTTATTTTTTCCCTCTAATATCTGCAGAACGACTCAGGGAAGTCTGTCTGTCTGTCTGTCTACTCGTGCTTTACGTATTCAATTTTTAATCAGCTTGTACCGCCTTGTTTGGTGTTTTTTTTTGTTTGTTTTTTTAATGCAGGACAAGACAAAAACTGATCTCTTCTGCTACATTTTCAATGTCACCATGAGCTGTACACATATTTGAAACTGCTTGTATTCACGTGTACTGTAGATGAACTTGTAAACACGCACATTCTCATATCAAAGTGAAAGCAAAATCATATTAGTCCTGAAACGGAGGCACACGCACACACACGCACGCACTCACAGACACACAGACACACACAACCGCCCTTTTGCAGCATACAAATCCTGTGGTTGTTTACTTGCATACGTTCTGTTCAATCACTGTCTGTCTGCCTGACACTGCGCAGCCTCGCTGCCGCCTAACAACAATAACGCACACTGACAGTAAAGGAAAAATCACTACAGTGAGACTCCTCTCTGCTGACCTCCTCTTCATTCCGTTACTTCCTCCTTCTACTCCATTTGCTTGTCTCTTGTCTACCTTTTTGTCGTAGCATATCTGATTTGTGCTCCGTTTCTGTCTTGTAAATTCTTTGCTGGAGAGCAGTGACACCAGGAGGATGACTTGTGTTGTCAGAGCAAGCATTAGGAGTGGAAAAGATCGAGGGCGAAGGATGAAAGTGAAAAAATGTGGCATAAATAAGGGAGAAGATATGATTGTTGCAAAAAATATTAAGAGGTTAATGATGAAGACTGTTAATTGTAGTTGACTGTGACTTTTGTGGTCTGTTTATCTCTATAAAAAAGACGTAAAAGTCACGGTCTGCAACGCTGAGAACTGTCTCTATATTATTCTGCCATTTTGGGGATGCATTCCATGAGGAGGCCAAGTGTTATTGACTCGCAATGTGCCATTTGTATATGTGCTTTGTTGCCAAATGAGAAGTGTATGGGCGAGCAGCAAGTAATGCATGCATCAATACTGCCATTGGGCAAATTACAAATGGTATAATTATCTCCTCATAAGATTATTAGAGGATCAATGCACTTCTGTGACCTGATAGCAGAGGTGAAATAATGAATGATGGAAAACGGGTGTGTGGCATGGTAACCATGGAAAGGAAAACCAATCACTGAGACAAGTAGACAAGCACTCCTCAAGTCATGTCAAACATTATGAAGGTTTATGATGTCCAGGGCTCTTATTTGCTCAGACCAAAGAACAGAGCCGAGCTCAGTTCTGGGTAAAGTGAGGACAGTCAGCATCATCCAGTTAGCCAAAAATCGAATTTGCACACTTTTTTACAATATTTGATCCTTGTTAATGTTATTGTTTTTGACTCATATGCATTAGAATTGTTGCAGTGTTGTTATCTTGCAAACTGTGGATTAAAGCCTTCCATCTTTGTTTACGTGATACAACAATAAAATAAACCTTTACAGGTTCATGACCACAGGTGAACCTGTGGTCTTTGAACACACGTCTGCTTCTTGGATTTCTCCTTAGCCTCAACTCGGGGAGGACTGCAGATAGTTTGTTGATTGATTTTGGCAAAATCAAAAATCCCTCCTATGAAACCACAGAAATCCTTGGCATGACCATTTCTATTTTATTTCCAGTAAACGTCCCAGCCTCAGTGATGGAAGCTATGACAAGGCAAGAGTCTCTCCAATCCTTCAGCAAGAATGGAAAAAGCTCCTCAGCTTCGTCCTCTTCATCCTCTTCTTCTGTCCTAATGCGCTCCATGGTCTTCCAGCACTCACCCTGCCCCAAGAATTTCTCCCTGTTGGACAAGGTTGGGGGTGGCCTTCAGTCAGACTCCAGTTTCAGCCAGCTGGGGTCAAAGAACCAGCGGATCCTCGCCAGCCCAACCTCCACCAGCCAGCTGAGCAGTGATTTCAGTGACTGGCACCTGTGGAAGTGCGGCCAGTGCTTTAAGACGTTCACCCAGAGAATCCTGCTGCAGATGCATGTTTGTCCACAGAATCCAGACAGGTAAGACGGTACAGCTTATGCCTGTTACAGTATTACTGCTGCTAGAGTTTAATAGAGCTAAGAGCTGTGACCACAAGGTATCCAGGAATCTCCATCAGGCCTCATATGACATTTCATGACATGGAAAACTAGTTACAGCTTCTCCCTCAATAAGTATCCGACTACAGCCAGGCCAGCCTTGGCCTTTGACTGAGAAAAAAAACAATCGTTAAAACTATATTCTTTGTTCCCAGGAGCACTGCCTGTCTTTGCATGACATTGGCACAAGTCATATTCGGTTGTTTATTTTTTGTGTGTGTTTATAGCCCATTCATTCATCATTCAGTGTAGGGAAATGCTGAAAAACTACCATAAACCACTTATATTTAAACCAACAAACCCAGCTGTGTTGAGGTTAGATGTTGAGGTATTTTGTCAAAGTTCCAGTTTAACACACTTCAAGGGTGGAATGGAAATACGTTGTCTTCTCGTCTTACAGTGCCTGGCTGGGGAGAATAAATAGACTGAAAACGTCTTCTGCTAGTTTAGGCACATTTTTTTGGAAATCATACCTGCCTCGGCGGAATTAATTTAGCGAATGAGGGTTTGTACAGATTTAACACTTGCAGACATATTGCATTTGCTAAAGTGGATCTGGTTGAGTAGATTATCTTTTCCACAGGATCCTTGAATAACCTAGCAACAATCCAAATTATATTGGAATCAGGAGTAATTAAAAATGTAATGATACCAACATGCAATGGAATCCCCCTAAAATCCCCTCAACCCTGTAATGATGCACATCAGAAAGTACATGTTTGACATCCATCCATCTATCCATCCATCCATCCAGAATATCACACAGCCTTCTTATCTTGAAAAGCTAATGTTGCAGCGTTGCAGAGGGAGCAACTACCCAAAAGTTTGGTCCTTTAATTTAATATTTTGGTTGTCTCATCATCATCATCACTTCATTTATTCTCGACACAAAGTGGGAGTTTTTAATAAAGAGAGTGTTTGATTGTATATAACATCTGCCAACTTAATTATACAGGATGGTGGAAGGAGGGAAGGAGTGGTAAATGTTTGTTAGGGGATGGGGGATGTATTGGAAAATTTTTGCTTAGCTTTATTTTTTTTTTTTTTTTTTTGTTAGGTGAGTCAGAACAGCATATAAATCAGCCTGGGTGTCAGTGAGAAATACCTCGCCTTACGCTCAACGGGGCCAGGAAAACAGATGCCACTTATTCAATAAACTAATACTCATAGGGAAGAAAAATGTGGGCTGGATATGGAGGAGGGAGGTGGGGGTCGATGTGGAGCTGTCTGTCAATAGGAAGGTTTTATGTGACAAAGGAGCAGATAAAATTCAGCTGAACAAGCCAAACAGTCCTGACTTGTAGAGCTTCAGGGTCCCAGTATGGCTCACACTCGTGTGTGTGTGTATGTGTGTGTACACAAGTAGGGTTCTGGTTAATCCCTAAAAACCTTACTTTCATTGAAATTATCAATACTTTTTGTTTCAGTTTAGATTTGGAGGATTAAGTGTCGATTCACATCTACAAAAAGGCATCAAGTGGAATACTGAAGCATCTAAAACCTTTAATATTTTTTAACACCCATGTTTCAGTTTATTCATTTAATGCTTCATTCCGCTCTCGTTTCCTTTTCATACACATTTATTGGTCTTTACATGAAATGATCATTTGGAAGACTAATCTTTTTACTAGTGTTGAAAAAAAAAGACACACCTCCTCACAGCTCCACCTCTCTCAGGCTTTTCTGTCTCTTTTTTTTAACTAGAAAAAATCTTTCACCGGAGGAGAAGTGTGTTTATATCAGCGAGGCCTTGGACACGCTTTTGATCACGACACGGGATGTTGTGGTGGGGGTCAGGAGAGAAATGAACCTAATATCGCTTTCTGGTTTAAATTGCTGCAGGAGAATCTGGGTATAAACCTCTGCAATGATGAAATTATTAACCGCTGCTTTTATGATTGATGTGTTTACGGCACCGGTGTTTAAAAGAATCATTAGTGGTTTTATCAGAAGGGGGTCGTTTCTACCCGCCACTTTGATCTCCCAGTCTCACTGGTTAAGTCCAGCTCTTGTGGTCGCTGCTGTTTATGGCGAAGGCATGGCTTTGTTTATGGACATAATCACACTTGGGTATCAAAGTCCAGCTGACCAAAACTGCACATCAGCACAGTTTTATCTTTAAATATTAATTTTTCTATTAGACTTTACAGTCTAGCAGTGTTACATTATAGTTGCATCTTCGCAGACGGATATTCATTTTTTCATCGGTCATTAATCTTTTTGCATAATTTATGACTTACTTAATTTATACTTATCACTTTCTGCATGTGTGCCTCAAAAAAGGGCAACCTTGCACCCAGCCTTGAATAAAAAGTGTGCCCACACGGTTGACTAACACTCACAAAACCCAATTAGCTCTAAATGTTTGCATGTCAAGTCTGCTTCTCTGTTTTGCTAAACAGTTGACGTTTAGAAGATTTATCACCCAACCGTGCAGACACATTTGCATTTAACATTAACACAGATGTGTGCTGTCCCTGCTGGACACACAGATGTGTTGAGAAATTGCTTTATTTCATTTTTTCTCCATGGAGCCGCAGGAGGAACCAGTGACGATCCGTCACTGTGATGAACGGGTTTGTAGAATTATTTTTAAGGTTTATTTGTACCCGCCATGTTTGTCACTGGAGTGAAAAAACTGTATAAATGTTATTATGTGTTTCAGTGTTTAAATGTCTTTGCCTTTTTAAAAAGAGGAGATGAGATTAGTAGAATTGGAAAATACATGCAAATAAGGACAATGTATTGTGTTTGTTTAGTACTGGTGAATTTTTTCTTTGTTTTTGGATGTCAGTGCTCACACACACACACACACACACACACACACTATGTATGCAATATTATGTGTGTGAGTCGATGTGTGTTCAGAGAGACATTGATTGTGCTGTGTATTGACGAGGTAGCGGCAGTGATTAATAGCTGCTCGTCTCAGAGGAATAATGTCTTCATATGAGGCAGACAGAAGACATCCTCACAGCACAGATTTAGCTTCATATGGATTCGCCCGACTCCAGATGGGTCAATCAACGCGCCTCTCTGCATCGCTGCTCGCTGCAGTCCCACACATGCTTTAAAGTTCTTCCTGCACAGAATTATTCCCTTTTCAAACACAGAAAATATACACGCGTGATAACTGTAACTATTAACAAATAGCGTTTCTGACCTCTGACCCCAGGTCAAATTATACAGAATCATGCGGAAGGAAGCATAAGAAATACCTGGAGGGATGGAAAGCTGCTCGTCTCTTTCATCAGCTCATGTGTTAAATGTGTGGGCGCAGCCACACGTCGACTCTGTCTGTTGTTATTCCCACGTGTTGTGTTGAAAAGTGAAATTTATTGTCCTGAACTGTTTTGCTGAAAATGCCCTCCCTGACACACACACACACACTCAGTCTCAAACCTTAGAACACTCCATTACATGGAATGAGTTTACTGGTTCTAATCCAAAAAAATTCTTTAGTTGTCCACGTAATTAATAGGATTTAGCAATTTAGTGTTTTTTTTTTTTCTCTCACTAAAGTATATCTGCATAAGCACATACGTGTGATCTGAGGTGTTTATGCTTCACCTCCTGCTTCTTTCTACTGTAATAAACAATAACTGAGCATTAATCTCCAGGCCTGCTGTCTTAATAAATAATATCCACACATTCATCAACTTAAACTATTCACAATCAATGCTGCTCTTCATAGAAAACCCACCTAATAAATAGTGGTGCGGCCCACTGAGGCGTGAACTTATAGACCGGCCGGTTGATAAATGAACCAACCCCCCACAGCAAGACGCCTTTTATGTGGGAAAACTGCAAGTGAGATTTTTTCGATTTTATATGAGACTATTTTTTTCTTATTACTTTGCTCTGTGTGTGTGTGTGTTGTCCTCTCAGGGTACAGTAGGTGTTGTGATTAATACAACAAGTAAAGATGTTGGTCTATTTGTTTTATTCTAGTTCAGGACTGTTTGTATTTATGAGTGTTATTGGTTTTTTAACAGAATCTTTGCTTTATTTTCTATGTGCCGCATAGACAGTAGGTATAAGTCTCAGGACCACTACAGGAGAGCTATAAATTAAGTATTAATATAGTTATAAACATCAAGAATTTTTGTGCGTATTGCTGCAAGAAAGCTTCGGAAGCCGGGCTTAATTCTACATTGATATGACAGTAAATAGTATTAAAATTCACTGTGTGATGCACTGAGGAGGCGGTTTTTCCACCACAGGACCAGGCTGGATGCCTTGTAACAGAAAACCTTCTACAGGACAATAACTGCCTCTGAAGTCCTGGTTCAGATTGGTGAAAGGAAAGTTTCTTTTTTTTTTTTTTTAATATTCAGATTTTGAAGCAACAGAACATTTAGATTATTCTGTCCCGGTACCTATATGATCGGTGTATCCCTGCATTTAACACTTCAAACTAGTACCTCTGGATATTATATTGTTGGGGGAGGGGAAAGTTTTCTATCGTTGGAAACAGGAAGAATGATAATAGCAAACAGGAGATCTGAGATATCAATAGGAGCTATGATGGCACTGCAAGTGTCCTGTAAGTTAAAATAAGGAGATGATGATAACAAGCGACTGTGTTCAGCTCAATAAATAGAAAAAGTGGGAGATTAGATCTGCGCATCTGCTGGACAGAAGCGGGTAGATGCACCGACACAGCTATTGTTGGTTGTTTGTTTGGGTCTGATTCACTCCCATCTGAGCAGAAACACACTGTGTGTGTGTGTGTGTGTGTGTTTATCTCTATCTCCTCTGGTTCTGTTACGGTCTCTATCTCATCCCCTCTTAACTACACACAGACACACGGTGATAGATGGTGCAGTTGTAATCCTGGCCTGAATTGTTGATGAGGGTCATGCTGCCATGGTTACCGAAGCAGTGTCTGACTCCCCCCGTGTATACACGTGTGTGTAGGCTGTTTCATGATCTAACAGTGTGGGTACTTGCGTAATACTTTCTTTATTTCTTCATTTGTGGTGTTGATTTTATTTTAATTTTTGTGTTATGATTTTTGTGTTAAGATTGTGTGTTATGATTTTTGACCAACATTTAGAATAAAACCAAAACCATCTCGATTAGCAACATATAACACTCCTATATAACACTCCTCACAGATCAAATGCGATCAACTCGAGAGATTCTTTGTGTGTAGTAAACCCAATAACAATATCACCACTTGTAATGCTGCAGAAATCACTGGTAACACTGGTTTTGTTCAGAAAGCACAGTTTCTTTCCTCACCTGTCACTGTCCTTCTCTTTCTCAGACCCTACCAGTGTGGCCATTGTTCCCAGTCCTTCTCTCAGCCATCAGATTTGAGGAATCACGTGGTGACGCACTCCAGCGACAGACCTTTCAAATGTGGATATTGTGGCCGAGCATTCGCCGGAGCCACAACCCTCAATAACCACATACGCACACACACCGGGGAGAAGCCTTTCAAGTAAGTAACTCTCCACCAGTCCAACATCTCTGGTTTTAGACTCTGAAATGCCTGTTCACGTTCAATGATTCATACATTCTATTTCCCATTGTTATAAAGAAGAATCAAAAATAAAAACAGGGAATGCATTGGTTAAAATGGGTCAGTGACCTCTGACCTCTGCTGGCTTTCTGTGATCGCTGCTATAGGAAGTCCAGCTTGTGTATCAGTGGAACGTAGATCAGAGTGAATACAGGGAGAGCGTGATTACAGCAGTGAGAGGACTCTTTTACATTTATTATTCAAGGATGGCAGATACAATTTCATGGAAGCCACACTGCAATTAGTGTTTCCCAGAAGCTTCTGTTGTCATGCTGTCAACTTGTCAGTGCTGGAGGGCAGCAAAGATTCCCCAGAGGCCAAAGGTCAGAATTCAGGAGAGCAGGGGGCGGCGGAGGGGAGAGGATGAAATAGTAAGGTAAGCGATATCATAGAAAGTGGAATAAGGGAATTGCATGTTGGCAAAAGCTGAGAGAGTGTGTAAAAGTAAAGCTGTGGAAGCAAATTAAGGCCTTTAGCAATCAGAAGTCTAAAGTCATCATTGATGGATAGGGCCAAAGGGCAAAGAGAACAAATGAGAGAACAAGAGATCAGGGTGAAAAAGTGGAACAAAAGCCTGGGACAAAAAAAAAAATCAGGTTAAAGCAAATCAGCATTCTTAATAAGTAATCAGAGAGAAACCCTGAACCTTTTCATCAGCACTTCAGAGTCTGGATGGAGGCAGAGCGGGACAAAGACAATCATGGACGGGCGTCAGAAATCTTTAGCAGATCGATGGCCTCTGGGAGTTATCTCCTTTTGGACGCTGCAGCAAATAGATTAAAGCTGCCAGTGTCACTTTGTCAGGATGAAAATGCTCAACTTTATTTTCCCACTGAGGAGACCAGGCACGGATTCTGTGTGCTCGGCAGCTTTTCAGCACCGACACTCTCCGGAGCCGACCAGGCTGCTGTTTCTGAACCAAACCAAATCAGTGTGTTGCTGATTCCCCAGCACAGCGAAGAAGCTCCATCCTCAGTCTTTACCTTCTGCATCCATAACATCCGCGCTCCTCGCTCCTGTCCTGATTAGACTTTGAGGACGTTGTTTCAAATGACGGAATCAAACCAGAAAGCTGTCAGAAATGTAGCTGTTGACATTATTAGCGCTGCTAAAGGGGATTTACTGGCTCTACAGTGAGGAGTGGTGGGATCTTAGTGGTCCCGTCAGTCCAACTGAAATCCATTTGTGTTTGTGTGCTTCCAGTTATGTCCCCTTTAGCAGGAAGAGCTGAGATAAAAGGGGGCCTGAAACTTCAGTGATCCCTGAGAAAGCCATTAAAGCTCCCTCTGTCATTTTGTCAGGCTCAGTGTTGCTGGATTTTTCCCTGCCCAGAAAAGGTGCACGCCGGTAAAAGGTTCTGCTGGGTCGATAGCCAGCGGTCTGCAGACGTCGCGTCTCAGCTCTGGCCTTTGTTCTGCTGGAGAACCATCTTCATTTCTGTCCTGGAGGATAAACCACTGTGGCAGAGGAACTTCAGAAGAGCTTTGATCAGCTGATCGAGCAGATTTACAGATCTGAGCAGACAGGATCAACTTCAGGGCAAAATGTTCTGCTGCGATCAGTTCACCATGCAGATCTTTTAACAGTCTAAAGCTTTTAACTCTCCACCATCGCTGGCGTCAACATATTTCATAAACTGGGCCTGAAAACTAAAAATATATGCGCCTTTTTGTACTGTCACCCCTCCTCCCCTTCCTCCTGTCAATCCAACACCATGTTAGCCTTGTTTCAGGGCTGTTAGGTCCAATACCTCAACACAGCTTCTTTCTATTTGAAGAACACACACACACACGCGCGCACGCACTTGTTCAGCACATACACTTGCCCGTCTCCAGCCTGTTCTTGCTCAGACTAAAAGCTCCATCTCTGCTCTCATTCTAATGAAATTGACAGTGACGCTGCTTTATCAGGGCTTGATGTGTGTGTGTGTGTGTGTGTGTGTGTGTGTGTGTGTGTGTGTGAAAGGACATGTGAGATGGGAATTTCCTCCCCAGTCCACTAGATAGATTATTGACAGGCGGACCGTGTGTGTGCTTGTGTGTCAGTCAGGGTGTGAAGATCAGGGCAACAATTACAGCTTGCTGCTCCACTGGGTCTCACACACACTTTGTACTGTCACTGGATATTAGAGTTAACAGGAAGGTGTGCTTGTATGTGTGTGTGTGTGTGTGTGTCTGTGTATGCGTGCATGCGCTTGTTGAGATCTTAAGGTTATGTCTATGTTCTGTTGCTGTTAAATATTTTCTGTCATTTGCAACATACAGCCTTGATCACACTCTTTCTTTTTGTGTGTCTTTCTTTCCAATGGTGTGTATGTATGTGTGTGTGTGTGTGTGGTGTGTGTGTGACAGGTGCGAGCGTTGCGACCGCAGCTTCACACAGGCCACTCAGCTCAGCCGGCATCAGCGACTTCCCAACGAGTGTAAACCCGTGAACGAGAGTGAATCTATAGAGGTGGATTAACCCGACTGACGCGCGCACACACACACACACACACACACACACACATTAAGGCAGCTAAATTTGAGATAGCTTTTCCTTCCTGTTTTTGGCTCTCCATCCACACCAGAACACAGTTTATCACCTAAAAAATACAGTCACTAAAATTGTTGTTTTTGAGACATCCATTCTGCAGCCAAAGACAGACTAAAAAAAACAAAAACTAAACCCCAATTATTGTAAAACCCTTTCCTTGTCAGGGGAGATGTGGCAGTAAATTGACAAAGAGCGGATTCTGCTGGTGCTAACTCAACCTCTAGTTGCTCATTTAAGGGTCAAGGGAGCGCGTGTTGCCTTCATGATCATAAAACCTTTCTGCAGCTTCTTCATTCACATGGTGGAAAGTCTTTCCTCTGCTGGAACAGCTCCGGTTTTGGCCGCTCATACACAATTTCAGGTTGTTCTGCTCTTATTAGCTGTTTTACTGCTGTTATGTGACTTAATTCTTCTGGCTGTGGGTCTCACACTCCCTCGCACAGTTGAATTTGTGTCGATGTCTCCTGCCTATGACACACAAGAAAAGAGAGAAAAGGTGATAGTTTTTGTTGATTTGACCTTAAAATATACAGGTGGGAGTTTTCCTCTGACCCTGGTGTCGAAGGAGAACCTGGAAAACATTTTTTTTTGTTATCTTCTTCAGATTTAGCTGGTTTAATATGAACTCTTCTCCACTGAGTGTGGACAGACAGTGAAGTCACGCTCATCCCGCTGGAGAGAATCCCCGTCCAGTCAAACCAAAGATTTGTTTTGTCCACAGAGATGAATTTTCACACGCAGAGGTCGGACTTGTGACTCTAAAACGCTTTATGGAGGCTTTTGGGAATCCTGTCGGAGTTCCCTCCAAAGAAAATTCTTTCTTGAATCCTGGACAAAAGAGACAGAGAGAGGCTGTTGTTCTGCAGCTTTATTCCTCACGTTTTATTTTCTTTTTACAACAGCGATGCCAAAGCGAGCAGACTGTAAATGCACAGCAGAGGAGGTGGGAGACAACATGTTTTAAATTAAAAAATGAACACAATGAC
The DNA here is from genome assembly GCA_015343265.1 of Pao palembangensis. NCBI lineage: Eukaryota > Metazoa > Chordata > Actinopteri > Tetraodontiformes > Tetraodontidae > Pao > Pao palembangensis. The sequence goes on along the minus strand of CM027081.1, from coordinate 32,341,096 downwards.
AAGTGATATATAAAGAAAAAACAGGAAGAAGCTTACTATATTATCATTGCGTCAGGCTCTTTTCTTTGAAATGTTAATTTAATTTTTGATGTTAACAGTGGAAAAACAAATACTAGGGAGATGATGGATGTGATTTCTTATAGAAATAACCCCATGGTTCATGTGTTAAATATGAGGTTATGACATCATGTGTTCAAGTATGTATTTAGGTTAAAGTCAGTCCGATGTGTTCAGCCTGTTTACATTTCATAGATGAAAGATTTGGTCGCCAACATAAAGCTCAAGAATGGTAAAAGTTTCCAGTCTGCGAGTTGTGAGTTTGAATCCATTCACAGGGAATCTCAGACGTGTAAATATTCATTCTAAAAAACTTTGTATCAAAATCACGGAGGGTAAAAGCACAGTTGTTACAGGAATACCAAATATTTTTTTGTGCCTGAGAGTTTAAAAAGAAAAAAAGCTTTAATGATAAAAGTATCACTAACTTTCCAAAGATCATGGCAGTTCTGAATCAGGCGGGTGTACATCTATGGTCTGAAACAGAGCTCAAACACGTCTGTCAGAGTCCCAGAGAGCTCAAATAATCTGAATACAACCATCTAATATCTCTACTAAAACTCTAAACTGCAAACCTCAGCAAACCTCATAGTGTTTAGAGCGGAAAAGCTCTCTAAACTCCTTCAGACGTGTTTGAAATGTGAAATGTCTTTATTTTGAATGCTTATTGGTCCAGTGATTTCTGTATATAAAATAATAATAATATGGGCTTTCTACACACTGATCCTTAGATAAAAACAAACCAAAACACCGATGTGAATACGAACCGAAGCTGGAAGCAAATTCACCTTCTGTTCACGTCTGTCATGATGCAGAAGTTGAACTTTTCAGCTGAGGTTTAAAGAAATAGAGACTTCCTGCCAAAGCAGACAAGCTGAAGACGTGTTTCCAAAAAAATATACAGATGTTTGGCAAAAGCAAAGCAGTTCAAAGGTACTGACACCAAAGACATGAGATCAGGCCTGGTCTCCGCAGTGGTTGAATAGAGGAAATCAAACTACAGTATTGTTATTAAAGTGTTCCCTTTACTCTATTTTTCCACAAGTTGCTCTTTTTTTTGTAAATCAGATCAACTCCTCCGATGAGCTGCACACAATCTGGATCGTGTTCGGTCATTCTAATGTCAAAATAAACAAAAAGAAGAATGGATCTTGATTGTGTCTCCATCATTTGTGACACTGTTGTTAATGGTATAGTCCGGGTGAGATGGTGTGGTCTGGATTGGTACAGTCTGACCTGCCTTTTCACTATGAGTAGTGAAACATGGATGGTAACAAACAGCTGTTTCCTTTCTCTTGATGGATGTCTGTCAACCAGTAATCCCAGCGCAGAGTGTCTGGCTCCACCTCTCCACTGGAGCATTAAAGACTCTATTAAGTGGTTCTTCCTGCCCTACAGAAATCACCTGACTCACTATGATGTGTTTTTAGGCTCAAATAATGATCTAAATTGCCTCATGTGAGCTTTGGCAAGGCATCAACAGCTGCCTCTACTTACTGCTAATAATCTGCAACACGGAGAGGGACAGCAGCGCCTTGACCTCAGCGCCGTCAGGCCGCAGTCACAAAGTGGACTTTTCCACTTTCCAGTCTGATTTCATAGATTATTCCTGAGAGGATTTGACAAATTCACCAAAACAAACACAGCTGGAGCTTTTCAGCCATCAATCACCGACGTTTTTCCAGCGTGGGAAGCAGATCAGGAACCCTGAGGCCAAACAAATGATCGCACGACCAAAACGTTTCAAATCTGTCTGTCTTTTAATGTTGGGGCAAAGGCTGATTAAATTACATTAAATAACGGCGGCGGTAGGTTTTCATTAGAAACATCGAGAAATAAATTAAAAAAGTGCAGACTGATACACGTCTGAAGAGAAAAGCTTGGTTTGATTGATTTTTATCAGGAAAGTTCTGATGGGAACTAAAAAGAATAGAATCTGTTTAAGATAATAAACTAAGTTCGTATCATTGAGGGGAAAAGTTTGTGTTACTGAGATGTAATGGTCGGTTTTGGTGGAATTTCCTGTCAAATGGGGAAAATATTGAGCAGACAAGAGGTCAAAACCAAGTGGACATGAAGCTTAATTGGAAACATATTGGAAAACAGAAAAACAGAAAAAAAATTAATTTCACTGTGAGAAAATCTAACCATGTGTGAGAGAGAACTTCTACATGAATCATTCCTTTTAAAGAACATAGTGAAGAAATACTGCTGTCGCATGGCGTGTATCGTGATAAAATTGCCCATTTATAATTTGAATAGTTTTGTCTGCACTTCAGAAGTTATTCGATAATTATTTGGTTAAGACTTGTGAACAATCGATTTCAGTAAATAAATAAATGAGACGAAGAATCTTAACTGACCGTTTTTGATAATAATCTCAATAATCCTGACAAAAATAAACGCTACAGCTAAGGATAATTTCAAAACAAACATTTGGAACCCATACTGATGTTACACTGCCCCCCATCAGTGTGGAGGGTCATTATTATTTAAAGTTGTCTTCACTATAATTGAATTAAATACAATTTTACTTATATCAAAACGCCTTGATTTTACTCTTTGTATTGATGGATGGATTTGCCCTCGCTGTCTTCAAGACCTGCGTACGTGTGTACGTGTGTGCCTGCGTCGTTTACCACTCATAAAAAGTTTTACAAGCACAAGTTTGAGATAAAACACACCCACATGACAAAATATTAAAGGAGGATTTTAGTTCAAATGTCAGCATCACATTTTCTCTTAACATCTCTTTATCTTCCCCAACGCTGCACCCTCCTCCTCCTGCTCTTGGTAGATGGATGAGTTGGGAACATCTGTTCCCTGTCAGCACTGAGGGCCCAGATCTCAACACAGACGCACTGTGTGTTTGTGTGTGTGTGTGTTTTAGCATGTTCTACATGCAACAACAGCTGTCGTCTGTCTACGGTAATCCTACAGCTGATTCTGTTCACATTATTTATAACATTATATTTATTATACTTTCATTTATATTTAACTGAAACTAAAACGGCTTTATATCAGTTTACGGAGCCCCCGGAGCAAGGGACATGGGAGAAAAAAACGATGCGTGGGGGAACGCACTTCTGCGAGATCTCGCAAAAAGCTGCGAGCTTCGATGACCCGCCCACTAATGAAACAAAAAATGGAGCGGTATAAGGGGAATTCATGTGACGTTATTTCCTCTTCCGTGTTTACCGATATCAGGGTACGCTATTTTTTGCTCCATTGAGTGACCTTCAGGATCCCAGATAAACGACGTTAAAATTCGAAAGGTATAGAGAACATTGATATTATTTACGACGAGGCAATAGGTTGTCTTGCTAATGTTATATATGTTTGAAATTTTACTATTATGAAAAAGTCTAAATTATTTGGGAATGGAAGTAAGCAATGCTAATATTGTTAGCGACCTCCCAGTGTGTAACTAGCCTCACTTTGTTATGCATTTCCTTTTTATATCAATGCATAATCACTCACCATACCTCTAACTCTTGGGCAAAGCACATCTAATCTAATGAACCCTAAAATTTAAATTACTAAGCTCACTGGGTTTTATACTTTGTGTTGTGGATGTGCAGTTTTTAAGTGGGCAAGGCATATCTGTTGTTAACATGGTTATCTACTTTAAAACTGCCATGCCAGTGTCTGTATAGATTCTCATTCACCCAGATCATAGTTATCCAAAGATAGATCCTCAGTTCATGAAGAAGCCATCTGGAGAGAAGGTGAAACATCTTCAAGGAAACCTTACAGTCCAGTTGCACACAGAGATCTAACGTTGGATTGCCAGGCCAGTGGTCTTTATCAGCTGAATAGGCTGATGAAAACATAAATTCTTTGGCTATATCCTATGACTGATTCGAGAATCCTAGAAATGCTATTTATAGGCTAATACCTAGCTATGTATAATACCACATGTGGACTTCTTTTTGCGTTTCATTTTTATACCAACAGTTTTATATCAAAGTTAATATTTCCACAGCAGTAAAACTTTGTTGCTCTTTTTCTTTCTCACATCAGTATGTCACAAGCCTGGTGCAGTGTCGCTTATTGCCCCATCAGCAAAAGGAAATCCCCCCATTTGAACCTGCCACGGCACCACCGGCAACTCACCATAATCATGTTTGTTTTCCTCTACGCCACAGAGGACTTTCAATGATGACATGAACAGACAGCACTATACAGCTGGATGCTTGGACCCACTCAGTTCTTCCTATAGTATATAGTGCATGGGACTAGATTAAGAATTTGTGACGCTAGAAGCATTTTAGCTTTGCATTGTATGTAAATGATTCGTCCATATAAATATCATCAGCCCCCATCAGGGTGGCACTGTTGCATTAATGCATCACAAATGTTAGCTGATCACAGCTAATTGATAAAATGTACCTGCTGAGATTCAAACCTGACACAACACCATTAGCAACTCACTGTAGTCATGTTCTCTTCCCTCTACGCCACAGAGGTGTTATATAACGTTCATAGATTAATCTACCAAAATAACACATTGATCCCATTTCAACAATATTTACTAGAATTGAGAACCAAAAAAAACCAAAATATGATAAAAGATAATTTTATTGAAAAAACACAACAGTAATTTCACTTTACTGTGAATAATTTATTGCAGACAAACACAAAAATCTGTCACCTCTAATAAAACAAATTTAAGTCTCAGAGACTTTTTGCTCAGGTGATGTTTGTTCTGGAGCTACAGGCCATCTAACTTAACCCTCACATTAAAATCAATTTTGGAAAAAATAATTTAAACACCTCGTCCAATCTGTATCTGAGTATACAGATTGGATATTCCAATAATCTGATGCTAAACCTCATCAATCCAGTGTGGCGAATAAAAGTTGATTCCTGTCTGCAAATGAAATCTGTCCAGATGAAAGTTATTAATGACTGTGTACAGGAGAGACATGATTAACATGAACTCTAATCCCACATCCCCTCAAATGTTAAACTCATCGAGATAATCTCATCAACAGGCACTTTCCTATATGAACCAACGTTGGCACACGAATGTAAACACACACTGATGTATATGGATTATCGCATAAAAGAAACGATCTGCGGGAGGAGGACGTAAACAAACAGCACGCGGAATGAAATCTGGGAAAGATCATGTTCTACCATCAGCTCACAGTTTGAAGTTTTATTTACACTGTAACAGTATGGCTGAATTTAAGTTAATTTTAGATATGAAACATCATGATTGACGGATAAACTCATGCTTTGGCCACGCAAACGTCTCCTCTGCTCTTCCGGGTTTCTCTTTCTGCCGCCGTCAGAGCTTTCCTCGCTCCCTCATGGCATCCAGTATCTGTCTGTTAAGCTCGGAGATGATTCTGTCATCATGGGTGTAAACACCTGTCCTCAGCAGAGTGTCTCTCTCCTCGTACAGGCGGCTCAGGTGCTCGTCAGCGTGCCCGTTAACAGGGCGCGAGGGGGCGGGGCCAGATTGTGGGGAGGAGGGGCCTAGTCGGTCTTCTTGTTGCTTCAATCTGAGACACAATATTGATTCATTAATTACCTGAAAGAAATGTTTTGCATAGCTTTTAAGAATACATGTATAATGTGTGCTGAATGAAAACTTAAATATTAGCAACATAATTCAGTTGAGTTATGCTGAGTTCTTTTTTACCGGTTGAGGTCATTCCTGATGTCTTCCAACTCCTTTCGGTCCTGCTGAACAGCCGCTTTCTGCTCCGTTGCTAGGTAACGAAGTTTCAGGGCCTCAAGCTCCGCCTGCTGCTTTTTGAGGCGCGTCATTGCGTTTTCCTGCTCTCGCTGTAAACACAGATTTGACCAGTTTTCAAAAGGAGACTGAGCTGGTGGTGATGGTTTATCAACTCAGGATTTCCTGATGAGAACGTTTACATCAAAGAAGACTTGCCATGTTATAAACGTTTGTGTATATATTTACAGATTATTTAATTAGCATATGTGTGGTCCTTGTAAACATATTTGTTTTTTCTTTGATGCATCACCTCTTCCGGAGCTGGTAACCATAGTAACACACTCCAGGCAACGGCGGTCAGGCTTTATAAGAATAAAATACGTGTGTTAACTTCGATAAAGGAACAGGCCTTGGGTCTGCAGATCAAATCTGAGCATATTTAAAAATAAACCTCTGACCTCATCGCTGAAATGTGCATCAAGTTGCCAGGAAGCTGCTTATTTTTATTAGCGGAGCTTGGTGATTAATTTGTCTGGTTTCACATTTTCATAAAACCTCCCTGAGAAAAGTGCTGCGCGACCCGAAGAGCCCACAGTCGGACCAACACCAGCACGATGGGAAAAGAGTCGGTGTCATAAAAACGTCTGTAAGTCATATTTCTCTCAGCTGTTCTAACCTCCAGCTCAGTCAGACTTCCCCAAATTACCCCTAATACCAAATGATGTCTCTGTCTACTCTGGCTCACATCTGGACATGCATAAATCAGAGAAGCTGTCCGAGGAGAGAGCAGAACGAGCGCTTCTGGATGGGAAAGCCGACTCGCGCTCACACACGGAAAGCTTCCATTTTCACACGGCTGATCAGCTCACCTCCTCACAGGGAAAAAAAAAAGCAGACAGACACATGAAAACACACACAATCTCTCATGAACATATCATACGCACACGTACGGCATGTTGACACAGGCTCGACTCTCTGCGGACCATTAGCCGTCTGTATTACAGGCTGTTTTAAGGCTAATTACAACAAAAACAAATAGGCTAAACATTTTCTCTGGTGTCTGCTGCCAAGGACAATCTTGGGGCCGAGACCTGAAACAATTAGAGGACGAGGTGATACCAGGGCCTCGGTGGGGGGAGAGGAAGAGGGTGAAGCACAAAAGGTACTAAAAGTCTGTTTCTGTGGCAGATATTTCACATTCACGGCGTCAATCAACCGGCAGCTGCAGCTGGCACCGTCACCACGGCGATAAGGTGAAAACACAAGACAGGAGACACAAACAAACCAGACCCGAAGACAAGAAGACCTGAAGTCAACTGCACCCCCCACTGGTATGCACATTTTCACTGTGCAAACAATTACAGTTTCACTTTTCCTGACATGACTAATGTCAGCTTATCAGAGGGAAAAACAACTGGTTTATTTACAGAGCCTGGAAATTATGGATGGAATGACCCAAAGATAAAAGGAGAAACATATCCTGCAACTGCAAATGAGGCTTTTGAAGGACATTCTCATTAAAACAGGAAATACCGGTTTCTTTCAAAAATAGTGGAGGACATTTTTCTGACCCTCCGTGAGCTCAAACTGGAAACGTGATGTCATATTTTACTCAGCTCACGATGACCTTCACTGGTCCAAAAGTGCTCCAGGAGAGCAGATTCAGATTTCAGATGGTTGATTTCTGGACAAACGACCAGAGGACGCCTTCTCCTCCCCCGGCTGCTCCTCGGTTCTCCCTCCTCTACTCTGGAGGGTCGTTTCGTACAAACGTTTTTGTCTCGCTGCTCACATGTGGATACACTTTTACTTCACCTCAGAAGGAGTTTTCTGAGCAGCACCCCCACCAGCAGGAGTTCAAGGGCCTTTTCATCACTGCTGTTTGAACTTTTTTGGTATTTGACGGACAAAAACAGAGAACTGGGACTCCTATTAGAGATTAATGGGTCTGCAGTAAATTACACAATTAAAAGCACGTACATAAACAAGGATTAATTACGCCAGTCCATTTCCTCTTACAATTAAATCCAAAACCCAAGCTCACCTATTAAAGCAGTTAAACCAGATTTGGGTGATTTTTAATAACAACAAAATTGCCACGATGTCCATTTATGTGAAGGTGAAACTGGAGAAGTTCAGGTCAGATTCACAGAGGCTGCAGCATATCTGGGTGTCGTCAAAGGTTAAGATCAGTATTTTCAGGCTGCACTTGTGGGTTTGTAAAAGCGATAACGTGAGATAAGAGACACAGGAGCAGAGGTTTAAGAATGCGCTCAGCCTGTGATAAAGGCCCACACTCTGGTTCAAACACCTCTTTATATAGAGATTAGAAACACAGATCCCACTGGTATATTTGTTTAGTTGTCTTGACAACGGCTGCGATGGTTTGTATTATTTTGAGGATTAACGAGTGACAAAAAAGGGTAATCTAATTCTGTGCTTTTGTTTTTCTAAAACGCTGATATATAGTTAAAGCAGGGGTCGGGAACCTTTTTAGCTGAGAGAGCCAAAAAAGTCACATTTTTTAAAATGTATTTCCATGAGAGCCATACAGTAGTTTTTAACTCTAAATGTGTACATTTTTAAACAAGGCCGACAATTTTAGAGCCTAAGAGGTCTCTGAATTTATTTTTGTTCTTAATAACAAAATAAATTATGCTATCCAATACATAAAATACTTCTTACCATCAATGCCACTTCTGGTGCTGCGTGGTTTTGCTGATGGCTTTATATTCTGGTTGATATGCGGTGAATTTGAGCTTCATGCAGGCGTTGGGTGAATGTTTGGGCAAACTCGAAATAAAACTACGTTGACACATTTATCAATGAAGAGTTTAAATTGTCTTAAACGGACTTACGTGTTTTGTTGTGGGCGGTAGTGGACATTTCTTTTCTTTTCTTTTTTTTTTTACTGTGCGCTCCAATGAGTGCGGTTATTTAAGAGTCAAATTTTGGTTGGCGATTTATATTGAAATCAGGATCATTTATGGGCAAATAGTAATCTAATGTTGACGTGCAGACATCAGTTTGACTCCGTTCAGGGAAATCACTGACCGTTATCTTTATCTTTGGCTTTAAAAATTTTTTCTCTCCAATCCACATTTCTCTTGTGGACTTTTGGCTCATGCGTCCGTGAGCTGTGAAGCTCCTACCAGAGTCCTGTAATGACTGCGCAGGTACGCAAGCATCGGCATTAATCAATCTGGACGTGAGCAGATGATACGATCAAATCTCACGTCAGGTCTGACCTCATGGACTTAAATCAGTGTAGATTTGTGGTGCAGCCTAGCAAAATCTGAAAATAATGACAGAGCAGCAGCGTCAGGGCAGCAACACGTAAGCTCGCCCACGACAACGCTGTTCTGCGCCGCTGTAATCATTCTAATATTTAAGGGCTTAACATGTTTAAATTATTTTTATCACTGATATCTGTAATGTTTTATTATTATTCATTACTTATTATGTTAAGAAATGTCAGATTTATCCGAGAGCCAGATGCAGTCATCAAAAGAGCCACATCTGGCTCGCAAGCCACAGGTTCCCGACCCGAGTTAAAGTGTCATCATGTTTCACACATAGCAAGACGACACAGCACCTGGTTCTGTATGCCAAGGTTGATGGTTTCTTCACAGGTTTGTTAGTTAAAATGGTCAATTTTGCTGACCGACCCTCAATGTGGGCTTTAAAAATACCGATTTAACTTCTCCCACTCAAAACTTTAATCCCTTTATCCCAATATTTTTGCTCTGAGAGGGCTAACTTAAGCTCCCTGTCCCAATATTTTGAGTTGAAAAAGACTGAGGCCGACGCTTTGATCTAAAACCTCAGTGCTGTCTGGGTATTCATTCTGGTTCTCTGAGCGCCAATGCCTCCTGGTTTGAAAAACACATTATTCCTCGGGCAAGAATTTTTATGATCCAAGCTGAGCTAAACATCATGCCATATGAGGCGCTGAGAGGAGAGAATAAATAGGCGAGGAAAGGCCGACAAAAACCAAACAAGTGTCGGTTTTTAAAACCGCGGAGGGCCAAGATGGATGGTCGTGTAAACACACGCCTGATATTTTACAAAAAAGCAAGAGTGTGACATCTGAATAGTAAACGGATGCTCGCTTATTGCTCAATGCGATCCCGGGAAGATTAATAGGCAAGGGGTGACACTCTGCACCGAACCCCCTTAGAGCTGCATAAATCACACCGTGTTTTCTTTATGATGATGTGGCACTTAAAGAGAGGAGAAGGGAGGGATGGTAGGCAAAGGAGAGGAGAGAGAGTGAAAAAAGGGAAAAGACAGGCATGAAGAAAACAGACCAGTCACTTTCTAGACATGAACCAGAATCTGATGATCTGGATAATCTGTCCGTGCAAGCATATAAACAAATAAAACCAAAAAGTAACACAAAAAAACAGGAGAAAGAATATAAGGGCGGGAAGAAAATGATAATGGACAAAAAAAATGAGAAACAGAGGCAGGAGAAGGAAATATAAATGATGCTCATGAAAAAGGAGAGAATTCCAGCTGTTTGATGTCAGTAACAGTTATTGGTTTATCAGAGCAGTCCTATATGAGCGGATTTACATTAGGCTCAGCTCACTAAAGCCCCGCTCGGCTCTCTGTCACACAAACTCTCTGCAGTCAGAAGCTGTAACCTGTCACGCTGAACCGAGACGGACCGACTTCAGACCAAATTCAAGTGTGTGGTGGCGTAATTTACTGCATCTCCGAGGACATTTGTACTATTACTGACTGTGAAAGCTGGTAAAATATTTACCTTAATGAATCAACGGGATGTATTTTCTATTGTGAGTGAAGACTATAAAAAGGACAGGAGTCATGGATGGACGAAGAGTACCTGTTTGAACCTGGCCAGCTCTTTCAGGGCACGTCCCCACTGCTGTTTGTAGTGCAGCTTGGACTTGGTGGTGGACTCCAGCTTCCTCTCCAGCTCCACCTGAATATCATGAGGCAAATTATATAACATCTCAATTACTGTTGACAGAGATAGATATCATCAAATAGATATTAAGTGTAAATTCATTTCAGGATTGATAGCAGCTAAAACTAGGCAGGAACCTGTATTATTTTACACTATGTTGAAGAATGACAGCGATAGAATGACACAAAATACATCAAAGTTAAAGTGATAGACTGTTGGAGAACCTATGGTGCAGCAGGTACCCTGTACCTTTATGACGTACCTTTTCCAGAGTGAGAACATTGACCTCTGATTGCAGTCTGAACTCAGGTTTGATGTTTTGTTGTTCTCTGTATTGCTGGAACTCTTTTTCAAGCTGCTTATACCGAGACTTGCCGTCTGCAATCTGGACAAGAGTAAATAACATTATAATAAAGTTAGGTCATTCTTAAAATAACCATAATCCTCTCTGAGGACCTGCTGCAGCAGGCGAGTTCTCTCCTCCTCCATGAGTTGAACTCTGTCCCTCTCTAGCGCCACCCTGTGTTCACATTCCTGCTGCAGCCTCCTCCTGCTCTCCTGCAGCTCCCTTTCGATCAGATCACGCTCTGCTCGCAGCTCCTTCCGGGCAAGATCGTGTTCGGCCTGCAGCTCTCTCTGCAGCCTCTGAACCTTAACAAGACATAAATGTCAAAAAGGCCTTTAACTGCTACAGTTGTAGAGAGAACAGAATCATTTAATACTGCATATATAATGTTAGTTGCAATGTTGTGTTAGTTGTGTACATTTAACTACTTTAAAATAGCATATTTTCATCCAGCCCTCGTGCACCAACTCATTTTGTGTCAGATGGGTCTCACCTCTAGCTCTGCTTCAGCTAGCTGTTCCTCTCTTTTCTTCAGATCAAGCAGGGTGGTTTGGAGCTGCTCCTCAAAGGCTTTATACTCCATTTCCTATGAACAGAGGTTTTTGAATTAAAAGTAAATGCGGTCACTTGTTATCCTTCAAATTAGGTATTGTAGTTTAGACATAAAGGAGGCACCTTCTTTCTGAATATAGCTTCTCTCTCCTGTTCCCTCTTCTTTACCTCTCCTGCCAGAGCCTGCATATAGCTCAGCTCCTTCTTCCTCAGCTGCAGAAATTATAGTAACATGGATATTTGTGCTCTTTTTTCATGTAAAGATGTGGGCTTGAGTCAACAACCATCCACTTATCTAATTTCACCTCATTGTCAAACAGGTCCTCCTGCTCTTCCTTCCATCGTTCCAGCTCCAGAGCTGTACGGTACTCCAGGGTGTCTCTTTGTGAAATTGGGGCTATGGGGGCCACTGTGGAAGCAGGAGGTCTGTGTGCTGCTGGGTTGGATGGTAGCTGTGTGGTACCAGTAGGTTCATTCTGATGACGCAATACATAAAAAGGAAAGTAAACACTATAACACTCGAATAAATCACAGCAGACATGGAACAGGAAGCGTAGACATGCTTTGGGCGCAGACATGCATGTCTCACCTGTAAAGAGTCAGACACGATGACTTCTCTGGTTTTAACGAATCCCAGATCCTCCAGAGTGGCCACGAAGCTCAACTCTGCCACCTTTTCAGTGGGACTGACAGACAATGTTAAAAAGTGGTTAACAAAGCCAACGTGAGTACAGCTTGTAGGGCCTGTAAAGCCCCTTTCACACATGCACTGGAATGGTTTAAATGTAAATGTTTCCTACTGTTGTGGTTTTAGAACAGGGACTCTATCCTGGTGAGTCTGTCTCCAGCCCTGCTGACCCGTTGATGCCTGAAATCTGCGCCTTTCGGACATCAGGAGGTGAGACAGTTGGATGGTGGCTTTTCCTATCAACTGGTCTCTGCTGTTGGTGTCTTTGTGCCAAACCTCCACCTCCAGAGGAACTCTGCAAGATGCACAAATTCACACGTTAATCCAAACATGCCTTGAGCCTTTACCAAACACTCGCTTGCAAAAAAATATTTAAACAGTCATATTCCGCCCCCTTCTGGATAAAAATGAAAATGAAGACTGCTATCTGCAATATAGTAATGAAATTACATCACTTTGTAGTGTTATTATATGTATTTTAAAAATTATAGATAATTGATCTTAATTCCAGCGGCACATTGTATCAGCAATAGCTCACTCTAAAGTGATTAAATATAACCTGATAAAAACAGAGACAGGAAGTACAACGTTTATGCGTCTTCCTACTTGAGAAAGGTATCCTGTAGATGTTGTGGGAGAGCAGAAAAGTCAAAGGCACAGTAGGACTGAGGCAGAGACACTTCCATGTTCCTCTGCAGCTGCACCGGAGGGTTAGTCATAATGGGAGCTGGACTACTGAAGAACTGATAGGTATACCTGAAAAACACCACCGTCATTAAATTAGTGATCACCATTCTAAATTCTTCTGCACCAGATTATTTGACTTGACCTGTTGTTAATATTTTTAGCCTTAACCAGAAAAAATGTATATGATGCTTACAGTAAAATCAAGACTAGTTTCTGGGGGTTTCACATAAAAAAAACCAAAACAAAACAAAAAAACAGTACAGAAATTCAGTGACTTTATTTTTAACCTGAGAGTAGCAGCAATAGAGTGTGTTAGCCTCAGGCCTCCCAGGGTGCGAAGGTGCAGAGAGAAGCAGTAGTGATGGGCAGAGGGAGGGATTGTTATTTTCGGAGCCGAAACACTGACTGATGATGCGCCACCATCTGCAGTAGCTTCAGTCTGCACAGGACCCACATCTGGAGCTGCTTAGAAACATATAAACAGTTATGGTCCTCGTAATAATTTAAACATTATCCTGTGAAAATGAGTTTTGCCGTTTTGGGCCTCACCTGGCAGTCCTGTCTGAGGTTCTTCCAACAAACTCTCTGCTTCACTCTCAGTGTGATGGCTCAGAGGGGAGAGAGGAGAAGAAGGAGGAGGAGAATCTCTGGGTTTTTGAACTGGAGATGCACTTCGAGGTCTCTGCTCAGCAGAGGCAACAGCTGCGGTGACGGTAGGAGGAGGGTGGGAGGGCGTCTGAACGGCATATCCTTCTTTGTTGGAAGAAGGCTGGAAAACAATAGAAGACAACATGTCAGTTTATTGTGATGCTGATAACAGACTACAAAGCAACATTTGTTTTTTCGAAGATAACCTTCATGGCTTTTTGGATTGTTACAAGACATATTTTACATTGCTGCACATTGCTTTTCTCAAATTTGAAATGGCTGAATGCTTCTCAGATCTTGAATATAAGAATCTTTCCAGTGCGTACCTTCTGCATGCCTGCCTCTCTCCTCAGGGTAACAGACACTCCCACAGTGGGCTGCAGGTCTTCAGGCAGATTCTGTTTAGTGCCGTTTGGAGGTCTGAGTATGAAAGCACCTTCCACTGCTGCTGCCTTGCTCTCCAGATCCACCGAACCAACAGCCAGAACTGAGAGAGAAATGTTGGTGCTCCCCAGAGACTGACTCCCACAACACAAATGGATCTGAGAAGACAAGCACAGTGAAAGAACACACTGTGATCCTTCACAGTGTTTGTAACAAACTGAATTTTAACTCACCTCTAAATCGGGCTCCTGCGACAGGAAGGTCTGGAGGACCCGTTTGCTGCTGCGGATACGTACAGAAGAGCGCTCAGGCTCAAAGTTGGGACTCAGCAGGTTGTGGAAAGGCTCACTGGTGATGTCATTCCCCAGTAAAGAGTAGTAGAAAAAAAACTCGGAGCCCTCTGCTGACAGCTTCACTGTGCTGGTAATCAGCTAACACAAAAATACATTTTATACATTTTTAATATTAATTCAATTCATTAAAAAAATCCTATAAAATTATCCAGAGCATCACTTCATGGTCTGAAAAGCACAATGTAAAAGTGACTGATTGAAGTCAAAAATATCGTCCTCACCTGTTCTAGTTTATTTGCAAAGGCCAGAGTGACTGATAGGATAAACATGTCAGAGCAGTGATCTGCAGGTCCAATCTGATGGTAACCCTGATCTGGGATCAGAACAGCCTCCATTTTTTCTGGCAGAAGTTCAATGACTGCAGGAGAACCTAAAATAGCAGAGCAGTAGAGGATTTAAAAAAGAGACAGGAAATGAGCAATGAGGATAAGCAGGTTATACAATTTTTTTTTTTTATTATGCAACAGCCCAAGCTCAAATATTTTCTTATATAAGTTAAACAAAAGATAGATAGCAAACAAGCACTAATTATGAAACACCAAACCTTGTCTTGGTGGTGCCTTCCTTGCTTTGAACCTATCAGGAGATGGCTCTGAGGGCTTGTTATCATTCTCCAGCGCCATGCTGAGGAGAAGAGCTGGTCTTAGCTTGGTGTATTTACTGCTCAGCAATGGACACCAACGAGGATCCTGGAAGTAACAATGACAAAATTATATTCCTGGCACCAGAGGCCAGACATCACTTTCATCAACTACGGCCATCATCACTGTGGAAATAACTTTTTAGCCCAGAGAGGGGGGGAAAAAAAAAAAGAGGATCACCTGTTTGCCTTCCTGTACAGAACGAAGGTCCAGAATGATGTAGCCAACATTTTCTTTCCTCCTTGTCACTGATTCAACAGCAAAGCACTGAAGTTTGATGGGAGTTCTCTGAAGCCTAGAACATGTCAACATGCATAAAAACTACAAAGCCACACAATCAAATACTAAACAGTATGGGTCTGTTCACGAGTAGGAACATAAAACTAGAACATGCGTGTGAGGGCCACCTGTGTTGGTGCAGGGTCTTGCGGTCCAGCTCCCAGGCCAACTCAGTGTTGAACTGCGGATGATCTCTGTGCTCCACTGGGTCTGTGGCCAAGTGTTCACCATCGAAGCTAGCCTGGACCACCAGACTGAGACGCTGGCTCTTTGGAAAGTTTCGACCTTAGGAAGGAAAGCTGGTTTATCGTGACGAGTTTTTCATGAGAATTATGAATTACCTGTCTTTTGCCGTATGAAAAGGAGTAGCTAGCATAGCAACAGGTTGCTTTTTAGGCGTAAACCATATTCTGTGATCACTATAAGTTCATAAGTGTCTCGATGCTTTAAGGAGTCCTGAACAACTTAATTAAACAGTTTGGGTTGTAATTCAACTATTTATACAGCTTACCTTCCAGAATGGAAAGAACGATCAAAAGTCGATCTGTCTTCGTTGACATTTCTGCTTTGATATTAAGCTTGTGTTTCTTCTTCAATTAAGATATATCCCTTTACCCACTTCGAAGAGGCGACATCGTAATTACAGATTTAAACGCACAGGAGTCGAACGAAAAGCCGCTTTGTTGTCAGGCTTTGGCGCCACCCATTTGGTCTAAAAAGCGGAAGTGATGAAGGGGAAACAGGTTTTAACGCCCCCTGGTGGAAGGAGGTAAAATTTGACAGTCTATATTTTTTTTTTTTATTATTTTTGAATTTTGTACGTCATTTGGCTAAAATAAATGTCTCTCTTAATTCTTAATTTATATTTTTTTATATGTAAGACACGTTCAACTACTCTGAAATTCATTGCTGCGTCAAATCGAAAATTCAGTGAACACAGTCACAAGATGCACCCCAGACCTGCAGAGGGCAAAGAGTGAATCCTTCAATGGTTGTTCGAGCAGCTTTTCAAGTTTGTGCAGAGTTGTGGTCACAAAAAACACACACAACTTGACATTCATATTTTTTTTTTGTTTTTTTAAAATATAAATACTTTTATACTGCAAATTGGCTAAAAACTGCAATAAGTTTCCAAATTCAAACCATAAAGACCCAAAACCAGCTGATATTACTTCAGCAAGACCATTCACTTTTTTCCAGAAATAAAGCAATTTTTACCTTTAGTCAGAAAACTGCAGAGGCAAACTTTTATATAAACATCCTTTAATCATGATTGCCAAACATATGAATTAAGGCATATACAGTATAAAAAAGCAACAGCAGGTTTCATGTTTGTTTGAGTTTAGTGTTATTAAATGGATAAACCTTGGTGGATTAACGGAACATACCAAGCAGCTTTTTAAAGACAACACTGTGTCTCCCAAAAGATGACAGCATTTTGTAAACAGAGTTCATAGCACTATATTCAAGTAATTGAATGATCACTGACACGATGCAGGTAAGATGTTGTGTAAGTGAGGCAGAGCAGCTGATAGACCAGGTCCGACCACTGGGACTTGACTTTTGACTCCTTGCAGAGATTTTTACTATATTAATTTGACAAGAATACTGTTTTTGCATTTTAATGTGCCTTGAATGTTTTTACTTGAACACTAAATTCTGCTCTTGTATCTGGCTGTTGCATCATTGAAAATTTCCCCCCTGTGGGACACATAAAGGTTTTCTTATTCTTTACAATACAAATCAATCAGTGACACAGCTGACTTAAAAACACTGCAAAAACAAAAAATAAAAGTCTGGTTTGCAGAGGTTACTTCTTGGTTTGTTCACAATTAATACATTTACCTGAAAATAATACATTTCCAAAGATAATGTCTTAGTTACACTTGAGGCTAATGTCTTTAATGCAACACATTAGCAGTTGGCATATTCAAGTATCTTCTGCATGACTGGATACTTGGTAAACATGACGTGAATACAATTTTCTTTTTGATCTGACTGGTTCTGTCTTCACTATCTAAGAGTCTAATTCTTAGTGTGTCAGACCACCTTCATGAAAACTAATCCACATTTTTTTGGTGTAAAAATCTACTTATTTAACTGAAATAACCTGTATAAACCACTGCCCACATGAATGATTCTGATTTTGATGTCTTTGCTTAATGGGCCTGTGTTAATTGAGTATATTTTATGTGGAATTACTACATCAACCTTAACTAATTGGGCTGAACCTTACAGTTAATGAAGATCATATCCAATAGAGAAGCTGTATTTGTGCAGTTCTGTCTATCAGAGGCTCTGCAGTGAGCTAGTTATCTTGAAAGAAGCATGTGAGGCAGCAGCAGAGCTAATGATTGGGGCACATTTTCATCAAAGCCACAAACGAAAAAAAAAAAAAAAAAGACCATTTTGCATGGGACAATTCCAGTGAACTTAATTCGTTCCTAAGCTAGTTTTCCAGCTAACTATGTTCTTTACTTTGCTGTTTTATTAACAAATGGCTTCTCTGCGCCCACATAATACAGTTCCTGAGCAAACTTGGATCAAAATATAAGTGTAGCAGTAATAAATTAAGATTGCAACAGTGAAATTGACATTTTTAGGTATTGATACTAAAAGTAAATAGCAAAAAAAAAAAAACATATTAGACCGTTACTCTAAAATCAAACGTTTTCAGCAAATGGTCAAAAAGGAGGAAATTAAACCTATATAGAAAGTGTGAAACTGAATTTGTGTTGCTGCTCTGCCTGCTGCTCTCCTGCACAGATGATGGAGGTCAACATAGAGTAATAAAGCATGTTAGTGCTCTGCCATGAATCTGTACAGAATATATACACCACTGGGTTCCTACATGGCATCGGGCAGGTAGATGTGAAGGTTTACTCTCACATAAAGACAATACAATCAACATGGTTACGTCAAGTACAGGTTAGTTATACAAATGCAGTGTCAGCACTATCGAGGGAGGAGGACCACTTCAATAATCAGAATAATAAGGATAATAATAGACTTTTTAGCATCCTAATGCTAATACCCAAGATCAGATTTAAAAAAACCAAAAAAAAAACACTATTGAGATAACGCAAGTCATCGTCAGTACATTCAGTCATATCAGCATCATATTACACTATGATAAATGTGCATGTCATAAAGCCGTGGTGGGACTGAGAGCACGGCGCTCTGGATTGTTTTATTTTATACATGCCTACGGCTTCTGATAAAATCCTGCAAAACTGAAAGTTCCCAAAGTTTGGATTTGAGCTTTTCCCTCAGAGAAGTCCCAATCCTGCTTTCTGCCCCTCTGTCAGCCCGTCCACTTTGACGGCGTGCTATAAAACCGGTGCTCGCCGTTAGTGCGAAATGAAAGAGGTTTTCAAATGTCTTGTTCTCTGCCTCTCAGCGAGGCGAAGCTTATTCAACACCATGGAATTGATGTCTGATAAATCTGCCGTTCCTCATGTGAGACGTGGTCACATGGTTTACTTCTTCCCTTCACTTTCTGCAGAGAGAAGAACGCAGGCCAGTCACATCTGATTTATTGCCCTGGTTCATCTTGTAGATGTTCCAGACAAGATTCTGTTTGCAAAATCCATCATAAGGCAGAAGATCTGAACGCAGAGAGGCATTTATTTGAGCTGAAAATGTTTGAATTTTAGCTCTTATTTAATGTTTCATGTTCTGCTCCTGTCAGTTTTCAAAAAATCCATATTCATATCTTCTAAATTAAACCTTTAAACTGAAGTGATTTGGTTAATTTAGTTAAGTCAAACATGCATGAAAACTACAAAGCCACACAATCCGTAAAAAGACTTTTTTTTACACATTGAAAGACTTTTTTTCAAGGTTTTATTGAAATCACACTAAATATAATGTAACCTTGACAATGACGTGATAAATAAGGAAATAGTTTTGTTTCACAGGATATTAGGAGTTGTGATTTTTAGATTTCCTAACTACACAAAATCAGCAGGCATTCTCAGCTGCAGGGAGCTTCATCTTCTCCATTATCTGCAGTCAGATATCTGCAGTTTTACACAGTTAATGTTATTATTGCATTATGGGCTTTAACTGAGTGGCATTATCTCTCTGCTGTATTTAAAAAAATAAAATAGCCAGTGAAAGAGGAGTTATTAAAAAAAATAAGCATAGAAACAACTGAAAAGCAGATAACCATCTGGAAAAGAATGATAGATAAAATGTGAGTTGCTGCATTTTTTTAATGGGAAAAAAAATCCTTTCATATATAGAGATCCAACGGACAACCCATCACAGCTCTAGTCAGAGTACAATAAATACGATAATAGAAAAAATAAACTCTGAGCTAAGATATACATATTCATGAGCATAATGATGAAACCCTCAGGGCAGAACTGAACAATCTTCTTAACATAGCGGCATTAAGTTCTGAATGTCACAGCCTGACAGAAACTATTTCAAATATGCTCAGAACACTGATAAAACTAAAACTACCCTATCCTCTGGATTGTAATGGCTGTAACAGGACACCAAAATTTTCTGTGAGGCTTCTGGGCTGAGTATTGATTAAACGTACCGGTAGAGGAGTGCCCGGACACCTGCTGACTCGAGACCAGCGACCTGGAGCTCAAACCTTACAACAAAAGAAAAATAGTTCAAAGGAAGAATTCTTCTAACTCCTATTTTAGGTAACTGACTTGAGCGGATGATTGACACATGACTGACGTGAGTTCAAGCTATGTCGTCGGTACTACCTTGGTAGATGTCATACTGTCCTGACATCAGGTTGTAGCTCATACCCAGGTGTGTGTGATGGTGTGTGTGGAGGTGCCGGGCAAACGAGACGTGGCTCCTGTCTCCTCTCTCTGCCTCTCTTTCTCCCTCAGGGGAACCCTTCTCACCAGGCTGCAGGAGAAGAAACACACCTACTTACACACACTCAGTACATTGCTGAAGGACTGTTCAGTCTTTTCACTTCTGTACTGGAGAGAAAGCTGAAACCATATAGTTTAATCTGGAATATGCATATATAATTAGTAGTATTCACAAAGATAAACTAATATTAAGATAATTTAAAAACAATTTTCTTTTACAAAGACATTGTGCTAGGGTACAATTTTGAATATGTGCTTTTATTTTCATTATTCTATCTTATGTCCTAGCTAATAATTGTCTGTCTGACGGGAAGACCCACAGTATTTTAACACTAAAGAATGTGCTCTTTTCATGCATTCTAAAAATAAAATCAGGGTATAATGACGGTCGCAGCAGCTTGGCTGGGGTGGTGCAGTAAACAGTGTCTCACAGCAGGTGATTTTCCGCGGTACTGATGGGACTGCTGCTGCAGCAAGTCAATGGCGGAAGGTGAGGAGGAGTCACCGCTCTGCTTGCTGCTCACCACTGCTCCTCTGCCAGGCTGAGTCACCTCTGATTCGTCCCTGTCTGCTGTTTTTCCATACAGAGGATAGTGAAAACCTGGTGGGAGACAAACACAGATGCACAAACACAGAACAACATACCCACGCACATGCCATTAAAGTCATGTTACATTTTTACAGTCATCTCATTGTCATTTAAAAAGCACAGTGGGGCAGCCTGTTTTCACACTACTATATCAATATATTATAATATTTTAAAAATGGGCCACTTCTTCCTCAAGTGTAATTCCTTTTACTGACAGAAGAGGGACAGAGCACACATACAGCATATTTCATTTACATTCCATACATTTTTTTTTAATTACGACACACAATGTTGCAGTCATGAATAATGAATATATATTTTACTTTTACTTACCTGGGTAATTGTGTACAAGAGTTGGGGACACCCCTCTATAGGAGCCCCCACCACTCTCACACATGGCAAGGTAGGCTGGGTAAGGGGAGTGCTGATACTGGATGTAGGGCTGCTGAGAGGTCATGGGAGGAGAGACTGCTACTCGGGCATTTTGGGACTCCTCAGCCAGACCTCCCATCGGCTCCTGGCTTTGATCATCCAGCCCTTCCAGCCTATCAGGGTCCTCCGTCGTGTCGATGCCAGGCAGAAGATCGTGGGATGCATGGAGGCGCACTCTTTTCAGATCATCACTTGATCCTCCTCCCTTTTGTCCTCCAACTCCTCCTCCTGAGATGACTTTGGCCCCAGCAGGCTCCATGGTAGCTCCCCATTCCTTTCCCCTGTCTGCCTCGCCCTCTTCGGCTTCCTCCCCACGTTGAATGTGTAGCTCTGTAGGGTATTTGCTGTGAACCAGGCAGTGAGCCCAGGCCGGGCCGTCTGAGGGCTAGATCGATGGGGAGAAGTGTTGGTGGCAGTCGCAGTGTTTCCCCTATAATTTTTGTTAACAGTGGTGGGTAGAGTCACATTGCTGTCAGTTCAACGTCGGTCCACGTCTTGTCCCAGTTTTGTCTAAATGGCCAGTTGGAGAGCTAAAACTACCTGTTTTACAAGTGTCAATGGTCTTAACTCTAGTGTGATTTTGTTTGAAGAACATAGGGGTAATTAAATGACTTAGCATTTTCCTTTTTTTAGCGGGGTTGGAGAATTTCTTGCTGCGGTGGCCCACCGCTGCTGAGTGACTATAGAGGAAACACTGTGCAATTGAGTGAACAGAACCATAGACAGACCATCTATCACAGGCTCTGGGTGTGATGCTGATGAAGGATGACGACGTTGCAAAAGCAGGCGGCCATTCACGGGTGGAATGTGAGCAGTGTGGTGTCCCTCTCAATGACACAAATCACGATGCGTCTCACACATGATCAGCTGCAGAATTTAGGTCAAAATGAAGAGTGAAAAAACAAAAACAACCTACCCTCCCAAACACATCGTTCATTCAGTTCATACAATCATTTTTACATGACCCAGATTGGCTAGTGTTAGCAGTTATCTGCACAACATTAAATACTTAAAATCTGTACAAGCTCTCTGGAAAAAAAGCAGCCGATATCAAAACCATTAGCATTAGAAATGCTTCCTTTGTCCCTTTATGTGCTTCCATTTACAGCTAAAGTGAACAATACACATCCCCCATTAATTCTTACTCTTAACATTAAAAACATAATGCATCATTAAAATGAAATGACATATGTCAGAGTAGAGCGACAGCACCACAGAAGCCACATGGTCTTTGTTATTAGCACCTACTAATTTTGCTGTACACAACGTGCGATTAATTTCTTTGTGATACTCAACAGTCAGTAAAGCACACCAACAACAGCATCAGCGGCGGCGGAAGATTATAGACAGAGGGAGAAACTTACACTGGAAAAGGAAACATTTGAGTCCAGATCTGTCTGACTGTTTGGGTTGTGAAGTGAAGAAGAAGAGGAAGAGGACGGTGATTTGATGTCATCACAGTCTTTCATGGAGACCTGGTGTTGGTCCATACCACTGTGCACAGACTTAATGCCCAAACTCTGTCCCCGTTCTCCTCTCTCACTCATCTCCACATAAGAGAGGACGGGTTTGGGACAGCAACCCTTAGCAATGTCCGGACCTTTGCCTAGCATAGAACCAGTGGCTGAACCCCCAAGCATGTGTTTATCATCCTCACTGTCTCTTATCCCCTGTCCCCTCTGTTTGGCACTGTGCATCTGGTCACAGCATTTTGAGGACATCAACAGTTTCTGGTCCAAGTACAGTCCTCTGGAGTATTGGCCATAATACAGCGACTGGGCCAATGCAGTCTGGGTCTGACTCATAGCCAGCTGAAGTTGAGATTGAGGGAGTGCATCGACCTTCTTGGAGTCAGAGAAGTCATGGGATGAGATTTTGTCATCCTCTTTGGCTTCTTCTTTTCTGTCTTTTCCTTTCCCATCGAGGGCTGAGCTTTTATGATAAGCACTAGTGCTGTTCTGCCTGTCTGACTGCATATAGCCCTGCAGGTAGTAGGGCTCATAGCCGTGGTAGTATGGAGATTGAGAGTCTTTTGATGATGCGGCAGATGGGGTGGACAGACTTTTACCAGAATTACCATGATGACTGTTGGAGCTCAACTCTGAAGAGGTGGAGGAGTTGGACTTGGATCTAACGCCATCTGAGCGACACTCAGAAGATCCCCCATCTTCTCCGGCGTCTGAGATGTCAGAATAAGCAGGACTGTTGTTCTTGCTGTTACTATCTCCTGCTGTCAGACAACTTCCACTGGAGTCAAGCCTAGACGATCCTCCTATGGAGGGACTGGGGGCATTGTCAGTGAATGTGTATACCTTGTCAGCTTCGGCTCGGATACTGGCCATCCGGCTCTCTTGGCTCTCTGTGATCCCATTTATCACATCCTGCTTACTCAGGTGCTCCTTCAGTAGGCTTCCAGAAATTTCCTTGATACCTATTTTAGAACTACCACTACTGTCTTCTATTTTAATTCCGTTGCTGTCACCATTTGGAGTCCTGGTTGGCATATCTTTATGTTTGTCCTTCAGCTTCCGTTTCTCTTTCTTTCTTGTCTCTTTGCTGCAGGTAACCAAAGTGGCTTTGACAAGACTTGGTTCCATTACAATGCTTAGCTTTGGTTTGATGGGTTTCAGAGGAAGATTTTTACTATTCAGGCCTATAACTGCCATGGGAGAGGGCTGCTGTGACGGGGGAGTATCTGCTGTCCCAGATGGATACGTAGTGTTGGGAATGGCGATGAGTTTGGGAGGTGCAGGGGCTGGGGCAATCGGCCGGTTGGTCCGTGACTTAGATAGCTTCTCAACCTTCCCGTTAGCTTTCTTGCCCTTGTCACATGCTCCTCCCTTTTTGTCGATTAGGCCCTCTGCTTCCAGTTTGGGCATCTCCACTGAGGAGTTCCTGTCTGGTACCATGCAGTTCTCCAGAACCACGGTCATGTTAGAAATAATGGGCAGATTACTGAGGTCATCAATGAGTCCGTCTTTGAGCAGTGAGGTTCTTCTGGTCTTGGAGTTTGCTATGGGTGTGTGGTCAGTACTGAGCAGTAGCCTTCTGTTCTTTGGAGACCCCACTGTGGTCACCTTGTAGAGAGGGGTGGGTTTTTTAGAAGAGCTGTTGGCATTTGAGCTGTTTGTCTCTGAGAGGTCATATGTCATGTTGCCAATGGTGTCCTCACAGTCTGATAGTCGTCCCTCACTATCCCCATCCTTCAGGGGTTCCAGTTCAGGCTTCCTCTGCTCTTCAGCCTCCAGATGTGCATGAGTCTGGTGGTAGCGCAATCCATTGATGTGCTTGTAGCGCTTAGTGCAGTTGGGGTGGGGACAGTCAATGAGGATTGGCGGAGGCGGTGATGAGGCACAGCCTCCTCCAGGGTCCATGAACGAAGGGTCAGATTTACCTTGCGGCGTGGAGGGGGCACTCCGGGATTTCGCCCTGATCCTCTTCCCGTTCCCATTCTTAATGTCGTCAGACACCAGGCTGAGGTCCAGGTCTGCGGGGGGTTTGTTTTTTCGCTTTCCAGAGGACAGAGAGGAGGTGCTGTTGGCAGGTTTCACCTCCTCCACGGTGAAAAAAGAAGGCGGTGGTCGGCAGTTGTTGTTGATGAGGTTCATGCTGCCTCTCCGTCCCTTGGTATGAATGGGTGTGGTAGTCCCAGCTACACCACCTCCTCGGCTCCTGTGCTGCGGCAGGCCTCTGACTTTGGCAGTGGAGGCTGGCTCGATGCAGAGGCGCTCAGCCATTCCCATTCGCATCCTTTTACCTCTGCCTCGTCCACCCAGCAGCTCTGGGTCACTGGTGGGAGACTCACAAAACCTGAACAGAAGATGAGAAGTAAGATCAGGATAAACGTTGAACATCGGTACCTTTAATCACTGGGACTAAGTGGTGACTAAATCAGCAATAATCAAGCCACACAGACTGCCAGTTTTATATTAGGATATTTTTTACAGCCAGTCCAATTTGCTTCGGATAAATGTAAAATTTTCAAGGAGATAACAGAATTTTATTGAATATTTTTCAATTTAGCCATGTCGTCATTAATATTTTTTGCTTGAAAAGGCATTGACATAAAAATTTGGATGCAACAACAAACATTTTTAGCTATATTGATGTATTAATAGTACTTAATAAGATAACACAATATGGTCAAATTATAGCTGTTGATGCAGGTTGGTCTTTGTTATTTGCTACCTCAACAACAACCTGAACTCATGACCCTACACACACAACCAATCACATCTAAGACATTATCATTCAAAGCTGACGCAGACCACTTTACAGAGACACCAGGGTTAAAAATGGATTTTTCTCTGTTTTTGATATCGAGGAATTTGTATTCACTCACCACTCCCTCTGCCTCCCCAGACCTCACAGACCTTTATATGCATTAATTACGACAATAGATCACAATAATGGTTAGTGGCCATTACTGAGCAGCTATATTCTGACCTTGAGAAGCGTGCTTTGGGTGTTAATCACCTCATTATTGAAACAGACTACAAAACACACTGAGACAAGTCTTTCCTGTTCCCGACTGTGATTTGAAAACGATGATATCTCACATTTCCTGTGATGTTTGTAATTGCTTTTTATATCAGAGAGTCCCTGGATATTAAACAATGCTGCTGGGATGGACGTGCATGCGTCATGTGACATTTGAAGTTTTGCTTATTTATCTCGATCTTTTCTGTGGTTTTGCATATTTAAAACTGAAGTCATAATTACACAAGATTTTATTTGAAGTGCTAAATAACCCGCTGGTAACCTTTGCTATTAATACATATATACTGTATATATAGGGTTAGGGTTTTATATATATAAAAAATATATATATATATATATATATATATATATATATATATATATATATATATATATATATATATTCAAAGTGAAATAATGAACCACTCCAAGATTGTTTTATTTACAGGAATTATTGCTGTTTAAAGAAAGAGAAGAAACATTAATTTGCGACTGACGGATATCTGCAGTGACAATGCTGCAGTTATAAAAAGCAATTTACCTCCTTTTATCACCAAGATTAAGCTGTAAATACAACGACAGCATTCATTTACATACAGGAGCAATAATTGGGAGGTTTCAGACCCAGAAATCACAAAAACACTCTCCATCTGTGAAGCCGCTGAGATGAGTTTGTTTGAGGCTCATTAAGGAACAACAGCAATAAAACCAATTCAGCATTCATGTCTAACCCAGATCAATGAATTTATATTATTATTAAAACAAATGAAAGCCAAGAAGAATGAATTCAATAAAATAGAAAAAAACAGATGACTGATCAGCAGACAATAATCACAATAATTGTGTATAATTGCAGGAACCTTATCATTGAAATGCTTTATCAAAGAGGTGATAAAAAGCTCTGGTTTTCGCTCTAATCTCAATTTATCTGTAGAGGACTCTTTCAGTACAGAAAAACTAAACTAAGGCACTATAAAATGATTTTCACATGCATAACAAACACAGTTACAGCCCATATGCAACAGCCCTTTTATAGTGGGCCTCACAGTCAGTGTTTCCAGTGCTTCATCCGGTGCTTCAGGATGACAAATCATGTAATACTGGAATGTATGGGTTTCCACGGAGATTACTAGTGCACAGTAGTTTTTCTTACAGTGAGGAACAGACAAGGGAATATGGTGTTACCTTGGAGGAGCCCAGTCGTGCTTAGTGCAGTCGAGCAGAGTTCCCACGTATGTTCTCTTCCTCCAGGTCACGTTAACCACCAGCACACCTGTCAGTCACAGGGATGGAGTGGTTAGAACCACAGGGAATGCACTGGGGACGTGGTTCCACTGGTCGGAATAAAAACATCAGAACGCAGAGAAGCACAGAGGAATTTAAACGGAAATCTGGTTTGTGTAGCTGTAAGAAATCCTGATGACGTTCACAAGTGTATACGACTGATTAGGATATTGATTATAACAGAATTACAGAAACACGGCTGTGAGTGTTTACAGAGCCTCTTTTCACCAGCGCAGCAGACATTCATTTGATTTCAGCTTCTATGCGAAGGGGAACACATATACACAAAGCAATTTGATTTCAGAAAACAGCAACGCTTAATGGTTTGGAAATACAATAAACAGGCAACGGGAGCAAAGTCAGCGATTCTAAAGCACTCAAAATGTGTTCAAAATGGTTGCAACTTTGGCAGGTACAGCCCGCAGAATGACTGACAAAATGATATTAGTCAGCAAGATCTGCAGGGGAGAACAGCAATCCCGTCAGGTTTATTGTCAGAAGAAAAACTGCGAGGTTTCAGCTGTAATGTTAGGATACCCTTCAGCCATCTGTATGAAACATTTTGCTCCCCCTCTTTCGGTCTCTCTCTCACACTCACCAGCTGACATTTGAAAACCATTAACCTCCGTTTTGTGATGTGCCAGGAGCAATGTCGAGCAAATCAAATTTTGGCTGCGTTACGGCGTTAAAATGAGGTTTGACTGCAGCACACGACTTCTTGATCTTCAATTAAAGCTGATGGCCACCGCCATCACACAACACTCTTCCAGATAAATTAGAGCTGGGAAACACTGCCAAGTGTGTTGTTCATTTAAGCAAGAGGTGGATGCAGATCAGGAATATTTCTCAGTTTCATCACAAGCAAAAATCTCCAATTAATGAGTGGGATGGAGGTGAATGGTGAGCAGCTTAATATTCCCAATATCCTCTTTGAGTGTCCCCATAAAGTACTTTGATAGAGTACTTTACTCTACACTGGGCTGATACCTCAAATGTAAAGCATGCATTTACCGAAGGCCAAGTCCCAGACTGCCTCGAGCCTACAATCTAAGTGGTTGTAGGGTTTAACAAGCCCAGATCTGCTAGTTTGATGTTGTAAAAAAAGGTTCCTACAGCAGGTTCATTAACTCTGGTGTGCAAATACACACTCTCAGATCCCCATCCACCATTTTATTTTAGATATAAAAACAGTCTTCTGTGTTTTTAAATTATACTGCAGTACATAACTCTTGACTTTAAATTTAAATGGTTTTTAGTCGATTTTTCAATCACAGCTGCAGCGATGTACCCATGTGCACACAAAAAATATATTAAAATGGGCACTCCCATCTGCACACAAGTGTATTTGGTACCATGACAACATGATTGCTGGACATGGAATTTCTTTTGTACTGGTCCCCTTCTTTGGTCCTGTTAAATGTCCACAGCCAGTTAAGCACTTGTGGTTTAATGAACACTGTGAGGTTTTAATTGCATTTATTAGATAAAATAATTAAAAGTCGTTATTTTAAAAAGTCAGTTGTAAGGCCTATGATGGTGTTAAAGTTTAAAAAAAAAGACATTTGTACGGCCAACAATTGATCTGCAGCTTCATCAGGACTGATGTGACACTCAGTCCATCCACAGGTCCTCGAGTTAACTATTCACACATTCATCCAGTATATAAACCAGTATAAAAGTACAGTGAATAAAGTTCACTATTCCAGTTCAAGGTCAGCAGTGTACTCCTCACTGTCATCTCTCTTGAAATGAGTGTTTCTATTTTGAGCCTGCATCACTCTTATCTTCTTATTCAGCTCTTGAGTTCTTTGTCATTATCATAAATACTCTTTTTGCAAACATTTTACAGAACATGTGCTTCTCTCAAAATCCTTCAAGGCATGTTTTTAATTTCTAACCCGTCTTGAAAAGAAATATCCTTAAATGACAGAAGTCCCCAAACCCACAGAACGCTGTGACTTCAGGGTTTGTTTATTGCTCTGCGAAGAAAAAGGGAAAAAAACAGCGCCCTTTCTCTCTTCCTTCCTGCCTCCTCGCTGAATGCACATCAAAACATTTCATCATTTCACTTCATTTCATTTCATCGAGAAAACATAAAACCCTCTTCAAAGTCCCCTTTCCTTCTGCCCCTGCCTCTCTTTCTCCTAGCTTGTTGATTTTCTTCTGATTCAAACTCAAGGTTGAGAAAAAAAAAAAACAACTGATGAACTAAATAAAAAAAAAAGCTTTGTGACTGAATGAGGTAGTACATTTTGGTTGCACACACAGACGTTGAGCTTAAAATCCTGATTTTCAGCAGTACTTCAGGAGTACATCATCAGGAGAGACAAAGCGACTGCCATTCACCCAAACAAGTGCATGTGGACGAATCAGGGAGAATAAAATCTTTTAATAAACCAATCTTTTAAATGTTAATTGCATGAATAAGTACAGCTGTCGTCTGAATAAATTTGAGTGACACAGACAGAAGGTCTTGAAGTCGAAACATCCTGTGAAGCTCAGCTGAGAGTCGAGCCAATCACAACCTGATTAACGCTCATTACACTCAGACCTCCTGCAGAGAGGAGCAGAGAGGAGACGGGGGAGTCTACGGCTGAACTGCTGGTGCTGTCTTCATCTCTCCTTTTCCTCTCTGCTCTTCCAATTAGCATTCAGCTTAATTAGCATGCACAGGGCGTCCTCCCCTCGTATCCTTCCACGAGAAGAGAGCTGTGCTAATTTCTACGCCTCCAGAGCAACAGTCCCCACAGCAGACACAGCAGACTTAAAAAATACAAACAGACCAAAAAAAGAGTCTTTCTCCCCCGTGCTCCCTCACTGTTATCATCCTATGTTCACCTGTCTATCCCTGCCTGTCTCCATCCCTCCGTCAGTGTGAAAACATCGACGAAACCTCTGCTACCACCCTGCCCATGCCTAACACTTCACTGTATCTCCACCATCCCTCCATCCAAACCGTCAGCCTGTTCAGACTGCATCCATTTTCTCTTATCAGTGCATCCTTTGTCACTGGAGTCTGATGTTCCCTCATCCCTGCATCCATCTGTATTATATGTCAACATCTATACACCCAATTACACCCAGTGTTTTAACTGGCCATATATTATGTTTTACTTGTTTTTAAAACAGTTTATATGCAGACTACTGCAGCGCACAGATGGGCGGCAGCTGTTTTTTTCCTGTTTAGATGGATTTACAGATTTCTGCTTATAATCGGCATTTCTTTTATTATTTTGTTTATGACTGTCAAAGTCTGCAAGAAAGAAGAAAACACACCAACCCTCTGCAGTCCACATTATGTTGCCAGTTGTTCGGCGGAAAAAAAGACATTTAGCCTTGAGGCAACACGCTAGATATAAAATATCTGTTACACAAGATTCAAATTTGAACATATTATATTCTAAACCATGTTACAAAAAGTCTATCAAAAAAACACAATGAAATGCAGAAACCCTCCAATCCTAATTTCTATATAAAACTAGTAAAACAGATGGTAAATACATTCTGTTCTTTTAGCATTCTGGCAAATTTCAGTCACTATCCACCTTTCACCTGAGGCAGAAGATGTTCTCTTCACTATCTGTCTTTTTCTCTGTTCTCTTTAGGAACATTCCTCAGTCCGTCCAGGATATATCCCCCCGTGTTTTCTCCTTCCCCTTCATCTTTCTTCTCTCAGACCGAGTAGCCAGAGTTAATTAATAGTGGGCCAGGAAACAAACACCTCTCCACCAAACTCGACACTCCACTTCAGAAGCCCTGCGGCTGGCAGAGCGAGATGGGCACCAAATGATGGGATTTATTCATTAGCAGCCTCAGTAAGGCATTACACCATCGCTGAGAAGCCGCAGTGCCGAGCAGTGTCCTCGTTAACCACCTATCAAAGTGCAGCAGCATCAAAATCTGCGGATGAATCATCGGACTGTCTGATCCACCGCCTGGCACTCCCAGGGTATCGTTTTGTAGCTCTGGATTGGTTTCTGGTTCTGCTCTTTCTGCATTGGTACATGATTACCCGCATCTGAGCGCCAACACAGGTCTCGTGAGAATATCCGATCGTGATAAATATAAATGAGCTTTGGCTGTCTCTATTTGGATCTTACAAAGCATCTGGGACAATAAAAATAATAACAGCCATTTGCTTAGCGTTTCGTTTTACAGCTTATTCAGTATGTTTTCAGTTGTAAAACAGAAACATGATGTTTGGAATGAGCTAAATAAAAGAAACTATATATATAAAAGAAAAGAAAAATGACCAATCCTGACATTCATTCAGCAAAGATCCAGCCTGAGGAGCTCTTTGGCGTTCAAGGACACTTGGGCATACAGAATACAGAGGCTTTAGATTTAAATAACGACCTTTGTGCCGCTCTACGACCTGAGCTACAGCCACTCCACAGCTATCAATCAGCTGAGGGGCACGACCGTGTTTCAAACCCATGTTCCCAGCAGCCAACCTCAGCTCTGCTGCAAGTCTGAGTTTCCCTCTATTGGGATTACATTCTCTATAAACAACAAACTGGAAACAGTATCTCTTTTTTGTATCATGGTGCCAGCAGCACCATGAAGAGGACGGCAGACATTTCAGTAATGGCTGTCTTTCTGGAGCGGACAGAGATGAGGCAGCTACATCTGCTCAGGACAGCAGTTGTGATTGTCGCTGACTGTTTAAATGTTGATGAGTCACAGACTAAATTGGCAAGACGGCCACTAACTTTGAAATCTGGAGGCAGTTTTAAAAGAAAAACACCTGGCCGAGGACATCGAAGGGTAAGTCTGGGCTCCTTTACATGTCAACAGAAAATAAAAGTCCTGCCAACCAAAGTCGCCTAAAGCTGGCGGATCAGAAAAGCTGCTGATGCACTTCCACCATTTTGGCTTTTCCAGAGGCACTGAGGCGTGCTGAGTGTTTTATTTACACATGTTCACCACCTAAAGGCTTTTCACATTCCTACATCTCCAAACAGCTGTCCTGCAAACATCAAGGTGTTCACATTAGGGTAGAACATTGAGGTTGTGCAGCACCGTGAACAAGCCCAGTTCCACCTCACGCAACGTGACTGCAGGCTTAAATAATAGATATACTCTGTCAAATGGAAGAACAACACGAAGGCTAAACAAAACTCCTTCAGCGTTTTGCTGACCTTCCTCGGTCTCATGCCAGACAATGCCTTCCAGGTTGACGCTGGTCCCTGGCTGGCAGGGCCCCAGGCAGGCCGGGTCCCCCTCCAGTGCTCCTGAGATACCGCCATCTTGGGTGTTGGTGCCTATGGACCGCGTCCTCACCGTCAGCTGTTTTGGACTCAAAGCAGGCAGGGCCGGTGGGGAGAAAGAGGGGGTCGAGGGCAGAGAGGGTCCGGGGCCCCCGGGGTGACCAGGAGCAGGAGGAGTAAACATGGGGTCCATCTGAAAGGAAAAGGAAAAGGCAAACAGATTTAACTAAAACACACTTTCACTAGATTTTTAAAAATGCAACTGCACCGGAATACATTTGGGAAAAGAATTATTAAAGGTGAAGAAATATTAGTGACGTGAGTCAATGTGACATTTTAGGAGTGTTGGATCGTCCTGCTATAGAGGGCATTTCAGAACAGGAAACATTATCACTAAATGTCATACCCTTCATTATTCTGTCTACAGTCTGCACTTAGCAACTTTCTAAACACTAACTGCCAGCTAATCATCTCTCAAACATATCCAGACTTTCCAGAGAAACCTTCTTTTACGTGTCCTCGCCTCACCTAATCTCTCTATATAATGAGTTGCAAAACAGATTTCATCCTCAATCTCTTGTGTTTTTCAGGAGCAACTACGTTTCCAGCCGAGGCACACATTCAGTCGTTACACGTTGTAATTAGCCACATTTGCACAGAGCAACTTGGTAAAAAGCTGTGGCCGTATAATAAAGCAACATTACTGCAGCTTATCCAGCGTGACTGTAAAAACAATAATGGCTTCTCTGTTGCCACGGAAATGGGTTTTACATGCCTGTGGAGCTTTACTAAAATGGGGTTCAGTGTTTTTGCAGTTAAATGCAGTAACGAGACATTCAAAGACGTTTGAAAAGTTTCTAAGAGCTGCTGAACGCTTCTGACCACAGTCAGTCTCAGCTAAGTAGAAAAAGGTGAGGAAAATGTTCCTGATCTAGTGTTTCATCACGGCGAACACCAGCTGCCAATACCCCCTGCTGGGTCTGCAGCAAAGGCAAGGTTGTTCTTGTGGCTAAACAATATATTCTCCATGCAACCACCTATAAGAGTAACACAACCTGTCAGAAAATGAGATGAAAAGAAACAGGAATGACAGTGAAATCAAGGAACCGCGGGTTGCCTGTGCCAGACAAGACCGTTCTCAGCAGATTAACAGCTGGAACTTAACAGCAGACAAAGACAGAGATGGTGGGGGTGAAGGAAACACACAGAGATTGGTGCAACGTTGCAGTAACAAAGACTCCTCTCTGTATTTCTTTCGTTATTTATCATAAAGCGTACAGGTTAGGTTGAGCTGCAGCGGCGGAGCGCTAAGTTGCAGCTGCTCCGGACTGACCTTCCATCTGGCCTTGTTATTTCATTGTACAACCATTGTTTAAGACAGTAAAGCTACTTACAAATTATTTACGCAGAATAGCATCAAGGTGTCAAAGCGCTGACTCACAGTTTCGTTTAAGAAAGCAATCCAGCATCCTGCCATTAGACAAAGATGTGATAAGATCTGTGAGGGAGGGACTTCTGACCCCAGCAAAAGGAGAAATGAAAGGCCAGCTTATGTTGGACCTTCAGCAGCAACCCAAAACGTCATACACAGATATTGTTTTAAAACTGGCAACTTACGGACACACTTGTACTTTTTTTTTGTCTCCTGTTACGAATGGATTCTTTAAAAATATGTAACTGATGGAACGGACCTGCGTGGATCCTCTATCTCACCCTTTCATAAAACCAATTCTTCGGTTTCTGAAGTGCGTGATTGATCTTGGCTGTCATTACTTTGCTTACGTGTAATAAAACACTAAGTCACCCGTGTGTGCCTGAGCTTTACTAGCACCTTCAGAGCTTATTATGGCCCCAATTACAACAGCACTGGGAAATAATTCTGCCGAGAGGGCAGCGGCAATAAGGAATGACGGATTTTTCTTGCCGGCACGGCTCAATGAAGATCACAGGTTTTGTGGATAACTCGTGGCAGGAAATTTACTGAACTGGCTGAGAACAAAACCTCAGTCTGTACTTGAGAAAACAGCATTGCTTTGTCACCGTGTCTTTGTGTGTGTATCTGTGTGTGTGTGGTGTTAGGTGTGCCAGAACACGGAGCTGGGTTACAGTTACTCAAACAAATCTGAGGAGAGAACTATTTTTTCTCTTCTCCTGGAGAAAGAAACAGACAATACGGCGCTCATTTTAATAAAATCCCTCCTTTGCCTTTTCTTCCACTGCAGCGTTTGCTCACAGTTCCACACTGTGGGCCGCATATCAGCAGTAATTTTCTCCATGATTAACCTGTACTGCAGAGAAACATTTGCGAAAAGCGGGTTTCATTACGCTTACAACTTGCTAAACAACTGTGAGTGTGGCATGGATCTGGAGATTCTGTATTCCAGGAATTCGTAGAAACCATTTCTCAGCATTATGTTTCGCAGAATTTATGTAAAAGACAATGCAAATTTATCACAGAAATGGTAATAAAACAAAACAGAGTCGATCCCCAGTGCTTCTTGAAACTGTCTTCTCCCACACAGATGCTGACAAAGACCACCCAGGATTTATCCTATAAAATTCGCAAAGCAAATTAACTCTAAGGGAAGGATTGTGATCCTCTGTGAATTCCGCTCCGCCGTTAATGCCTTCTCCTCCCTCAGACACCCACAATAACAAGTGCTCAATCACAATTCACGCAGCAGCGACAGACTGCTGGAGTCAGAAAGCAAGGTAAGAAAAAAAAAGGTATGATAGAGTCTGTCGTGTGCTCAGTGCTTTCAATGCATCATCTTTTCATTCACTCTTTTTAAAATAGTCCAACAGTAACAAAGCCAGTGAGAGGATGTCCAGATAGAGTTAGCTTAGTCTGAGCCTGCTGCTGAACTAGCTGCTCAACAATCAATACATGTAATATATTTAATACATGTTATGATTCAGGTCTATTAAGATAATGAAATAAGTAACCAAAGCATTAAAAAACATAGTCATCTCTGTTATCCAAGTTCCTCCTAATTTAATTTCCGCATAAACATTCTCAGTTCAGGCCTCTTTGATCACTGTATTATTCTTTTCCACAAGTCTCTAGCATGCTGTTTTGTGAGCCTTTTTGGCTCTAAAAGCACAAAAACTTGTGTATTTCTGTTTCCACTAATCCACACAGGAGACTGAAGTACACAGAGACCTAAATAACACTAAAATATGCATGGGCCCTGGAGCTGTGCACACACAAGGACTTGCTCTCCACTTTTCAGGCAAAACTATCTTCATGCTCCCTCACAGAATTAGCAGAAGAAGCCAAACCTTTTTGTCGAGCATTAAAAAGAGCAAAGCCAGACAGTCCTCCAAAAACAGGGTTGAGACTCTGCAAGCTTTTATCACCCTGTCCTCTGTGTGACACCACTCCACTGCACAATCCAAAAATTCGCCATTACTAAGTAGCCCTTCTGCAGACAAACTGGTGATTCGGTATAACTGGAAAAAAACGAAGAACCAATATCAACGAAACAACAGCTGCGTGATAAAGTTCACACCTTTAGCGGTTTGTGTCACCAGGTGTGTTAATGAGAGTTGATTGGGCGTAGCAAAATCTCACAACCAAACCTACAGGAACCTTTAAGTTTGTTACAAAACCTCTGGTCACACATGAGCATTCAGGCAGGAAACAAACCCAAATTCCCACAACAATCACAACAATCTAACAGAGGAGAAGGCAGGGCAGCCATGTTGTCAATTACCACATCACAGTTTTCTTGTCTTTCCATGTTTGTTCAGTCATGTGGTTTAAAATAAGCACAGAGCGGCACAATAACAACAACTAGTCATCATTAAGGCTGCCTCACACATAAGAAATAAAATGAAAATCTCAAAAGCTCACAGAGTGCTTAAAAAGAGTACAGCACAAACAAAAGACGCGAAAGACAAATGCGGCGCAGTCCAAAGGAAAGCAGATTTGTTTCCTATGACATGCTGGAGCTTTGTGTTGAGGCTGAATCACAAACAGCTGCAATAACCCACATACAGAGCTGAATTTCCCCAAATTAATCAGCAGAGTGGTGGTGGTGGAAGTGGTGGAGGTGGTGGAGGGGCTGTCTGGGGAGCCAGCTGAGGTTTTTCCATTAATTCTGCATCTAAAAAAAATCTATAATTAAACGGGATCTTTTTGTTTATTAATTTATTTCAAATCTGCAGTCACGTTGTAGGTGCAGCACAGTCTGCCAAGGAATCCCGCTATGCTTTTAAAAGAACGTTGCGCAGCGACATTAACGATCCACTTGTGCATCTTTTCACACATTCTTCTGACTAATCCCTTCTCACCCAGCTCGGTTAATGAATTAAAGTTAAACCATCCTCAGTATGACAACATGTGACTGGAATTTAGCACATAAGCGACCGAAAAGTCAGACTGCGGAGCTGCAGGTTGCAGTCTTGCAGGGCTTGTACCACAACGTGTGGAACATACTGGATACATGGCTGCAGTATGTCCACTGATCCTTTATTCTAAACCAATGGTCCTGCATAAGGTTGATCAGTAACAATGGGCCATTCAGGAGCATTCATTGTACCTTTTTTATTACAATTTCTCTCCAGATTGACACTAAAATTAAAGGCATTTGACATCTTGTCCTTTCTTATTTCCTCACCTCTATTTCTCTTGCCTTCATCTCCTATTTTCTGTTGTCATTTTCCTCCCTGCTTTCTTCCTCCTGCTTCCTTTTTCGTTCGCACCTCCTTGTGCTGATGTCCTCCTCCCACCTCTCTCCCCCTCCTCCTCATGTCCTCTTCCTCCTCCCTGCCTATTAAATCCCCCAGTGAGCAGCCACACTGACAGTTTTTTCCCCAGACAGAAATCGCCGTCTTTATTGTCAGGCTGCTGAAAAAAGAGGCTGTGTGTGTGTGTGTGTGTGTGTGTGTACGTGTGTGTGTGCAGACAATCTGTGATTTTGAAGTGTGTGTTTGTGGCGTATGTGATTTTTTTTTTTTTGGTGTGTGAACGGCAGCCATCTTTTTTCTCCCATTTTCTCTCTCCAGCGCCTCTCATCTTCTTTTTTCACTCCCCACAAAATCACCCTGAGTACACACACACACACACACACACACACACACACACACACACCACTTACCTTCCTGCTGAATGACAAGCTTTAATGGCACAACATTACTCACCGCTGTAATAACTCCTGCTGCTGTGAAGCGTTTGAAAAACATCAATCGCTTTCTCTCCTTTGACACCACCAACGCTGCACAATCAACCATTTCCAATAATTATGTTTGCTCAATTTGCCATAAAATAATCACCCCTATTTTCTGCATCTGCAGCAACATTTTTATAAAAATACACAATGAATATTATGTGACATCATGGGTTTGTAGTCTGGTAGCTGATTTAACGTCAGAGATTATTTTATCATAAGACAGGTAATTGGGTTACCAAAGAGAATATAAAAACTTAAAATTGTCACAGCTGACTCATGAAAAACCTGCTTCAGAGTATAAACAGCAGCAAGTGGGAGCAATTATCTCCTCAAAGACAACTATATTTAATGAGGTAATCTAAGATGAAAGCTATTATTGTTTCTCCACAACATTTTATAAATATGGTACATTTTAAGTGTCTGAATAATATATTTAGACATATACACAGTATAGTTGGAGCTTAAGCTTGTTCTCCAGTATGTACATGGGTACACACAACTGCAATGAAATCACTCACATTCTTCCCCAAGAAAACATTATGATTCTTTTGTTTACATTTTAATCACGTCCAGTCCAGCTTTTACTAAAACACATTTTAAAATTGGAAAAAGATGAGATGTATAAATGTCAGTGCAGGGGGATGAAAATATGGAAAAGTACAGCTGCACAGACATATTCTGTGCAGTATTTAGTTATTAGAACAGCCTCTAAGATGATAAGACCTTTGCTTAAAATTCAGACTGAGGATGAACTCCGACTCTTTGAATATTTTATCCTCTTCCCACTGTACTCGGTTACCGTTTAACCCACAGATCCAAGAATATAAAAGTCACACAACTCAATTCACAAATTAATTTGACCCTATTGAGTTTCGCTGACTGCATTAGATGAAAAAATCTTTAATCTAGTTGTAATTCCAGTCAGACATCCCCTGAGCTGAATTAAAAAAAAAAAAAGACTGCAAAAATGAATAAAATGTTGGTAAATCTTAAGCTACGGTCAATAAATCACAAAAGCAGAGAAGAGACAACCCTCGAGTCAGATGCTGGGCAGTGATGTGAAGATGTAGTCTCTTTATTTCTGCATCTCTTTCAGCCGTCAAGGCTTTGCAGAGAGGATCTGCTGTGTGTGTGTGTGTGTGTGTGTGTGTGTGTGTGTGTGTGTGTGTGTGTGTGTGTGTGTGTGGGTGTGCGTGAAAGTCTTTTCAC
Source organism: Pao palembangensis (assembly GCA_015343265.1). Lineage (NCBI taxonomy): Eukaryota > Metazoa > Chordata > Actinopteri > Tetraodontiformes > Tetraodontidae > Pao > Pao palembangensis. The sequence continues at coordinate 32,302,609 of CM027081.1, read as the reverse complement.
ACCACCTCCCTTTCATCCCAAATGGACGTCAAGACCTTCACAGAAAACGCTGCAAAATATGTCTTTTTCTTTCAGAGCAACCTCCAATACACCAGTTATCAAAATGTCAACATTCAGCAGACGATAACATATATTATCACCTTTATATTCCTCCAAACACAAGTAGAAGCAGCACGAAATCTGCCTCTGAATTTTAAAATGATGATACATGGTAATGTTAATTAATCGGCTGCCCTTTTCAAGATGAAAGAAAAAGAAAGAAAACTCATCCAGTAATCCAGTTTGTAGCAGCTAACTCACCCCGATAATGCAGTTAGATGTCGAGCAACTCCTGCAAGTAATACCCTCAAAATCAGACTCCATCTCCAGTTTGCCGCCTGCTCTTTGACACAGAAGTTAAACAACATTGCTAGTTTATCTCTGTCGAGCTTTTTTATCGATGGGTTTTTTTGTGTGTGGGGGAGCGGGTCAAGCAGAAATAGCCTTTTATTAAGTCTCAGGAAGGATTATTGCCACCGAGCAGAGTGAGGTGTACCTCGGGCGGTAATCCATATAACGACTTTAATGCATGTAAATGTCCCCAGTTGTAAGACAGAATATCTCTAAAATAAAATATGAACCATTTTCTCCCTTTGATTTGGATTTGTAGATTCAACTAGCTTGAAATTGCATATCCGCTAATAACACCAGGACACCTGCTGTGTTAAAAAGTGGTCAGGATGAAATGATTGAGGCTGATACATTTTTTATTGTGTCTGTTTAAACAGCTTCGGTTTCATTTGGCTGTCCGACGTTGCGCAGAGACCTTTGAAAGTCTTTCCTTGCGCTGTGTAAATGTTGTAAAGTCATCACACATGTCAGGCGTGATGTCTAAAGCAGACGTGAGTCATCTCCCTGGCGGTTCGTCATCAACACCCAGACATTTTGTGATTTTAGAAAATTTTCCTGCCTGTTTGTGGGGAAAAGGGGCCGAAAGTTAGATAACAGTCTGACCGAACGGCTGACGGAGCTTCTCTCCGCCCAATATTCCTTGAAAATGAAGAAATGCGTCCACGGTCTTTGGGGCGGACATTTTGCTGGTTATTAGAGAAAATGTTGGAATACCAATGCGCCGGCGTGACGGGTGTGAGAACTAAGAGCAGCCACATTTGTGTCTCCAAACACTGAACAATAGGTGCAGCCCTGGATGATTTGTCTCAGCACAACAACCCCAAAGGTGGAAAGATTTTGGACGTTTGCTGACACTGACCTCTAGGTGCAGCCGGTCTACACACAGATAAACGCAGAGTGATTCTTATATACTTACAGCCGTCAGCTGACGTGCGGTTATCATTTGGGCAGTGTTTAGGACATTTTATGTATCAGTATAGGGGAGTATCTGCTCTGTAATTACTGCTATAAGGTGGGTTATTGTCTTTAAAGTCATCACACCACTAAAATCGTATCCAGGTGGGTGCATGCAGCAACACCATGATTTTTATGCAGGAGCAATCGTGACAACATGAGCGTTGGTCTATATTTCACAAGCCTTCATCTTCGGTGCATCCCTGCTGCCATGTCTCCCAATCGCTCTCCATCTTAAAGCGCCCACGCTGGCGATCCGCTGTTTGGATGCACTGTAACGTCAAGCATGAGCACCGTCACATCTCGCTGCACAAAACCAACACTGTCAGTTCCGCTGCTGGAATCAGAGCCTCGGCCAACGTGTGAAAACCCACCAGGTAACAACAAAACGTGCCAGCTTCACGAGAGCGAAGCGCCGTGCTTACAGTAAGCAAGGCGCAGTGTTTCCATACAAGAGCGCTACACCAATCAGAGGTCCTGGAGAATAGCCGGGCATTGACAGACATGCTAATACTCCTGTGGTGCAAACAGAATTCAGGATAAATCAATCCAATCCAACAGGAGCAGGAAGTGTTTGTTGTCTCAGCCTTATCCAGCCTGCAGGGATACAGACTGACAGCCAGAAAATGAGAGCAGAACAGTTGCTGTCACTGACAGACAGACTCTAGTGCATCTTATTTTCATGCAGAAGACAACTTGAGCTGCTTTTATCTCTGCCGACAAGGCAGGATCAGATTAAAGAAGAAAGTCGCTTTGATTTTTCAGATGTGCCATTTTGGCTATCATAACTGGACGGTCAGTCAGTCAGATAAAAACTTTGGTTGACTTGGTGACTTACAAGGATTATATGATCCATCCACCCATTTTCCAAACTTTAAGCAGCATTTCAAGCATTTACTACTATGAAATATTTGATTTGGCGTACAGAGACATTTGTTAGCTAATTAGAACAAACAACAAAGGCAACTGTGGATCCCACACTAGAACTGACTGTGTAACACACAACTTTCTGGATTTACCTCTTTTATCAGTGTATTTCGGTCCTTCGTAGCTGACAACCTCATCAGGGGCCCAAGTTTGAGGGGGCGGTAAACATTTCCTTAGTAACAGCGTGCTCCACCAATGAGAGACACGTGCGTCGTATGTACTGCGGTTGTTTTCCCCAACTGAGTGGCTTTACATGGCACTTAACGGCCAATAAATGAATACAGTGAACAGAACACAAATACGATTTTTAATTACACATCTGCAATAATGCACCCTATAGAACCAAGTTTCTGCAGCGAGGCAATGTACGGAATTACAAACCTAGAGTTCTTTTTAATTTTATAAGGAAAGTTCTGCAGAATTTATAGTTTCTGCCCATTCCATTCTGTAAGGATGTTAATAATGTCTCCTTTTACCATTTCCAAGTGTGCATTAAAGTGTAAAATGATTTGTAAATGATAGTCCTGTGTGCAAAGGACATAATGATTAATGCACTGACAGATTCATACGTGCACTCTAGCTGAATATTGTTTTATTAAAGCAGAAAATAGTATTAATTTTACTGGCTCAGTGTTTGCCTCTTATTAGAAAACATTACTGGCAGGCCTGAGAGCATCAGCACGTCAGGGCTGTCACGGTGGATTCTGAGAATTCTGCCAGAAAAGCCTCCTGCAGGGAAGGTATTAATGCAAACAAGTGAAAGATATTAAATATACAGTGGAGTTCTTCTGTGATAAACATGTTATTTCTAAGCTTTATCCAAATTCTCCACAGTAGCTGTAAATGCACGTACTTGTTCCAGGCAACAAGGGTGTAACTATTTAATCCACTTTTCCCTTCATTTAAAATAAAATCTCTTATTCTGCTCATGATTTGAGGATTTCTGCAGCGGGCGGAAAGCAGAATTCGGTGTTGTTTTATTGCTGCGAGTTGCTCGTCACGCTCGGCTGTTTCAAAGTCAGAAGAGGAGGCTACAATGACAGCATAGCAAGAGGTGCGTCCGACCAATCAGGTGTGAGGAGCACTGACGTTGACGTCTGAGCGAGAGCGCCGTCACGCTTTGAATATACTACTGCTGAATATAAAAGCTCCTCAAGGAAAAACCTCTCCTGCAGCAATGCAACACTTAAATTATGAAACGTATTCCTTTTATTTTACGCACATCTTTCCAGGCTGTTTCCAACCACTGTGAGCGTTAAAAGTCTGCAGGAACACCGAAACTTCCAGGGCTGCCAAGAGAATCACAACAAACCATCTCTGCAAACGTCACCACAAAACTTTCACATAAAAACACAATATGTTCCAAATTTGTGCAACATTAATTTGTACAGTACAGACCAAACCAGCTGTCTTAAAGTTACATGTACGCATGTGACCGTATCTGGCCAATCAGAAGGAGCGTTGCTGCCTTCACGGCTCAGATGTGCTGTCAACGTGAAGGCCTGATTAAAGTCACGCTAATGGAGATGCAGCTGATTACGGCACCGTGCTGAAGGCGGGGAGAAAGCGTTGCAGGGAATATGTGAAGGACACGCTGTAGCACATGAGCAGAAAGTCATTAAAAATGTAATGTGCAATACTTGCTAATTATCAAGAGGATTTAACCGGGTGCTGCGTGGCCCTGAGAAAACAGCACCCACGAGAGACTGGCTGCAACTTCACGCTTGCAGCTGACAGATTTTCATCCATTTTTCAGTCAGCAGTCACGGCAGAAGCAAATCCTCCGTGGGTGACAACAGAATTGAATATGGAATAATATGTACTTATATAGATGTTAATATTTTAGTAGGGTTAGGGTTAGGAGGCTACTCGTGCAGCCAACTTCTGATTTGTCGAGTATTTGCACTTGTACATGACGGGGCTCGTCTGTTAATCTCTCTTGTCTAAAGTAGAAAAAAGTAACATGTAAAGCCTACTTTTATGCATTTTCTGTGCACTAAAATGTCCTGAAATCAGAGTGCAAGCAGAAAATAATCACAATAACTCAACGATGCCAAGCAATAAATCTGTGTTCATAATGTTTGATTGTTTAAATAACTATAAAAAAATATATTTACTTTGGAGTGTCAAACTGCATTAAAGGTGTAAAAGCCACTGGATGACCATCAAAAGCTCAAATTACTGTTGACATGGTAGTTAAGTGTGTGTGTGTGTGTGTGTGTGTGTGTGTGTGTGTGTGTGTGTGTGTGTGTGAATGGGAATCCTTCAGATCAACAAATAAACAAAGCAGTAGGGGCGAATCCTGTCAGTGGCTTCAGTTTTTCTAATCAAGCATCCACAAAGAAGAAAAACCTCCTTCTAGACATCCTCCATCTGTTTCTTTTATTTCCTCTGTCTGCCTGACTCTTTCATCCCTCGTCCTCTGCTGTCAAGTCCAATTCCTCCCTCTCTATCAAACATCTCTCTCCTCACGTCACCTCTCTCCACCCATCCCTCCATCTTCCTCTATCTTTGTGTCATGCAGGATGACTTATTCAAACCCCCCAAAAAACAACATCCGGTGGGGGGGGAAAAAAAAAAAAACAGGTCGTCAAGAGTTTCTGTTAAACCTCGACGACACATCCTGTCATCCTGCAGTCTTATTCAAAGAGGATTGGAGCCGACCTGACACCAGGTTTATTTTTCTTCCCTACAGATGAAAAGAGCAAACAAAGCTGGTACCAGTGCAACAGAAAAGAGGAGCAGTCTCACCTTTGTTGTGTTTCTCCTCTATCTTCTCCTCTAACCTCCAGATGAAATGAGCAGAGCTGGATTAAATGCTTCTGAAAGGAGGAGGATAGAGATGGAGGACACGCTGCTGCTGCCTCCCTCCTCTACCCCCCATCTCCCCTCCAAAAGCAAAAATCAAATCTCCTCTCTCTCCCTCTCTCTCTCTCTCTCTCTCTCTCTCTCTCTCTCTCTCTCCATCAACATGGTAAATATTAGATATTGACAGTGGAAACAAAGACTCCAGCTGAGCAACAACAATAGGAAATATGAAAAATCATGTGTTGGGCAGATGGTCCCTCCTCCATCACCATTCAAACATTCCTGCTGTGTCTCCGGGCTTCTTTGTGGCCCTCACACCTGCATCTGACTCAGTGTGTGCGCTGAATATTAAAAATATTCCATATCTCCCCTTTTGCATTGGTTTCTCACCTTTGCGTGGCATAAATACCTCATGTGAAGGAGCTGCATGCGTGATGCTCGTGTGTGTTTTGTTGCTTCCAGTTTTTCTTGCAGACAACAAAATGCCTCTTACCTTCTCGGCTCCTCTGTGTTTCTTGGCCGCCGGTGTGTCGTCATGCTGCCGTCTGACAACAATAGCCCCGCCGCTTTTAACTCCACAGTCCAGCGTGGCTTTATTGGCAGCGCCACCGCCGTGACTCCCGCAATTATTGTTATTGTTTACGTTGCTGTTATCCCCCATGATCCTGCAGTCCGGTGCGGCGCAGGGGCAGAGTCCGGAGCCGTCACGGCACAGATGATGCTCGGGGAGGAAGACGGAGGGGGGAGGAGGAGACGAGCCATCACCGGGCTTCTCTTTCCTCGTTCGGAGTGGAGGAGCAGGGGGAGCAGCCGCGTCTCTGTCTCTCTCCCTCTTCCAGCCCCGGATCACGTTTTTCCCCTTCCGCTCCTCCTTGCTTTTGGGGCAGCCGGCGGGAGAAGCGTTTATTTCGGGGACAATGTTGTTGTTTCGCACGTTGCCACAGTTCTCCACGTCCCTGCTGACGGCCGAAATCATCTCCAGGCCGTCTCCACGTCCTTGAGCCTCTAGCAGGCGTTGCTGCTGCTGCGGCTGCCGCTTACCGAACGCGCACACGTCGCCGCCGCCGCTGCCGCTGCCGCGCACCGCGACGGCCGCCGCTGAGCGTTGCTCCGCTTCCCCTCGCCCCTCCCGGCCAGCTCTGCTGCCTTTCTGTGCGGATCTCCTCTGCTCCGACCCGCAGCTGCCGCCGCCGCCACCGCCGACAGGTCCCCGGGTCTGGAGCGAGGATAGGGCCGCGTATCTGTCAGCGTCGCTGCAGCAGGATGAGGAGGAGGAGGAGGAGGCGGTGTGGTTGGGTGACAGCTCCGTGCAGTCCGTCAGGAGCCCTCCATTCTCACCAGCTCTAAGGAAACGGTTCATCTCCTTCTCTTACGTGTCCTTTGTCGATCTTCACAATAATCAGCATTCAAGTCATTGTCAGGCCGCCGCAGTGTGACACCACACTGAATCAATGACCAAGTAGCACCAAACTAGTGACACGAACAGGCAAATTAAAAAAATAGATTTTTGACATAATGCAATCTGAAACAAATAAATTAATGACATTGCAAACATAGGCCTTATAAGGTTTAGAAATGGAAAATATAATATATACATAAACTATTAGAAACCACGTCGTTTCGAATATACTGAAAACTAAAGCGCTGTTCTTAAATTTAATGTTTTGTAAAAAAAGAAAAAAGGTTTTTATGGAGAAAAAAGAAATACTAAGCGCATACCTTGTATGGGCCACCAGGTGGCACTGCAGCCGTTTTCTTCTTGTTTCGGCTCCTTTCTGGACATTTTCGAACTTCAAATTTCATCCACAAGAGGGAGCTATAGTTAAACTTGAGTAAATGTTTGCATATTAAAAAAATAATGTTTAATTATTTAGTAATTTAGTAATAATTATTACTTCTGATTTTCTTTCAATTTCGTTTTTAAAATTCATTAGCATAAAATTGAGCTGGATTAAAAGTGAACAGACATTTTTCCTTTAATGACAATATTTAACTAAAGTACATACTGATGCATAGGCATTATTATGCATAATAATGCCTATGCATCAGTATTATCTTATGTTATCAATATTATGTTGTTTTTTTTTTTTTTGCCAGAAACACGCAGAGTTTCTGAATATTTTGGAAAAAATAAAATAAAGCAGAGGAAACACATTTGCCACAAAAGTTGTGCAGGAAATTAGGAGCAGCAAATCTGAAAGACAAAAATTACAAAAACAAAAAAGGCAAACAAGCACTGTTTATATTTCAAAGTGCAGTGTGTGTGTGTGTGTTCACAGAGTGTGTGTCCTGCTCCTGACTCCCTGTTACCTTGCCTTTAAGATCATCTTAGCAAATCAAAAAATGTATATTTCATTACTTTAAAAAAAGTAGTTTTAATTAATTATCATAAAACATTATTATGAAAGAAGTAGTTACAAAACAGTCCCAGTAGAAGGTTGCCCAGCAACAAATTTTTCCAGCACACATCCACATACGTATACACACAGATGGTCAAAACCATAAAGTGATGGGTGTATCTACAGTATGTGAAGAAATTCACAGATTCTTCAATAATGTAAAACCAGGCATAAAACTATCAGATGCAGAGAGAAAGCTGGATTTCCAAGGTAGGAGAGCAAAGACGTCAGTGAGAGTCGATCTGATGAGAGTCAATCTGAATGTGTGTTTGTATTTATGAGCAGCTCAATAATGAAGGAATAGAGACAAGGGACTAAAGTAAAAACACGCAGAGGACAAACTTGTTGACTGACAAAGTGCCCCAGTAACCCATAGCTGATTACACATACAGGTCAGATTGCACACACACACACACACACACACACACACACACACACACACACACAAAGGAGGATAGCTCACGTTTCCATGAACTTATCATCGATGCATGTGTTGAAAACCTCAAAATTTTGATCAGCATTTGTTTTCAGTATTATTTTATTTGAAAAAAAGATGATAGATGCTTCAATTAAAAAGAAAAAAAAATGTTGAAAATTTGAATAACGCTCTCAGGACAGTAGAACATATGGGGTCATCCCTTTACTTGTGTCCTGTGACACTTTCATCCAATTACGAGAAATCCAGGTCGAAACATCAGATTCCAGTAACAAAAAAAAAAAAAAAACAACCACAAAAACAAAGAATGACGCATCAGATTTCATCCCATTTGCTCCCCTGTAAACTGAGTCGGAGGGAAAACACGTTGCCCCTGATATCAAACATGGCAACGTTTATGTCATGACACACGCTGTCCGCAGAAAATATAGATTTCTGGAAAGGTTTCCTCTTCAAACAAACCCGTGTTACAAGTCACTGATCAAAGGTTTAAAAACACACGCGCACGCACACAGCACCTAGGCTTGCACTGACCGCGCTGATTGGCTGTTGAGGGTGAGACCCGGAGGCCTCCAGGACCCTCCCACCGGGCAGGTGCAGGAGCAGAGGAGCAGGCTGCAGGTTCAGCGCAGACACGGCGAAAGCTGCTGCTGGTGATGACGGAACAGTGTGTGACCCAGCTGACGTCGCAGGAGGACGCCAGGAAGAGCCACAGAGGAAGTGCAAAACATGTGGAAAGAGATTACCAGTGAGTGGGAACCTGCAGACCGGGACAAACACGGCAGACTGGAAGACATAAACAGAGATCAGCTGTGAAATGAGGGTTTGTGGGAGGAGAAACTACCCCTGAGTGGTCGACACCTCCATTTTTTTACCGCATCAACAGCAGGCGGGCTTCAGCCGCCTGGTGACACTAACGTGTTTCAGGTCATTCTGAGGGTTCATCAGAACGCTCCTGTTTACTTTGTGAAAGTCTTTTTCCTGGTGTTGATTTTCTGGTGTTTGATTAATTGGTAGCACAAAAAAGTAAAAAAATATCAATACATTTACACATTTCTGTTGTATTTAATCCCTTTTGGTGGTTTAGAGGATTGTTGAGGACGGACTCATTAATGATGAAATCAAAGAAGTTGTTAGAAACCACTGATGACTCAGCTCCAGTTCTGTGCAGTTTGTGTGTGTGTGTGTGTGTGTGAGCCATCTGACTGTTGTTTTTCATGCCTTCATAGTTCGGATGATGAACACATGGAGGAGCAGCAGAGATATGAGAGGCCTGTTGGCGAGCCTCTGCTGGCCTTTGATCCGGACCAACAGGAGGGTTCAGGCCGAAGGAAACCAGCGCTGGTCAGGTACACGGCACTCGCACTCTTGTTAACTGGTGTTGTTACCATATCAACCTGGTAATAACCCAAGAGAAAGTCTCCTTTTTTGTTACCCTAAACCGAATGAGGATTGTGGCTGATATTTAATTAATTTCTGTTATGAAAAGTGAATTTGAAAATGCAGAAATACCTTTGAACACAATTTAACTTAACTATAAATAAACACAAACAACAAACTTTCCTGTTGTGTTCTACGTGCACATTCAGCTGAACATTCGCTGTCTACGTCGCTGTTTTCTGTGTTTGCAGGTCAAAGACTTTCGATCACTCCATGTTGACTCACATCCTGACAGACTCGGACCCCAAGATAGAGAGGAAGAAGCCTCAGTACAGCCAGGTTGGCAGAGCAAAATAACCTCTGAGCAGAGTTTTATTACAGCCATAAACCTTACATCAGTAAATCTATCGGGTAGATACGGAGAGCTCAGGTGTGACTTCGCCCGACTGGAAACTGTCAATATGAATCTGGATCAGATTTCATGTTGTTCCAGGTGGAAATCTAAGCCTCAATCCTTGAAATCTGTCTTTTTTTTCCGTGTGTTTCAGATCTCAAAGGGCAACAGCCAGTACCATAAAATATTTAAGGAACTCAGCAAAGAGGAGCAGCTCATCCAGAGTGAGTCAGTAATGATCACACACCTTAAATGCTGGTTGAGAGGGAAGATAAGAGCTAAAAATGTGAATTATATTTTAACAAGCCCTATTTTGGTTTGTTTGTTCTGTAAAACAGTCAGCGCACAGCTTCAATGTGCAGTTAATGAGTTTTTTTTTTTTCCCCGTTCGTCAGGTTACACCTGTGCTCTGCAGAAAGACATCCTCTACCAAGGACGGATGTTTGTCTCCGACCACTGGATCTGCTTCCACTCCAAAGTGTTTGGCAAAGACACCAAGGTACTGGTGCAGCTGTGTTTACGTCTCCACGTCGGCGGAGAGCAACGCGGCCTTTTGTGAAATGTGAAAACGACATGTTTGGCTGATTCCCACCTGATGATGTTATTTTGGGCCAGATCGCCATTCCCGTGATGTCGGTCGCCCACATCAAGAAGACCAAAACCGCCATTCTGGTGCCAAATGCTCTGGTGATCGCAACAGCAAGCGATAAGGTCAGGAGGTCAGCTCATCGTGAGGTCACGACTCAGAAACTGAGACTGTTAAAAGGACAAGAGGGAAATTCTTAGACAAGCTTGTGTGGAAATTGTCATCAGGCTGTTCTTCTGTGGTTTTTGTGCAGTACGTGTTTGTGTCCTTCCTGTCCCGAGACAACACCTACAAGGTCCTGATGTCCATCTGTCCTCATCTGGAGGTAGGACTCATGCCCCCCCCATTCAGCTATAAACGTGTGCGTGAACGTATGCTAACGCTCTTCGCGGTCTAGCTAACATGATTTGTCTGTATTCTCTTTCTTGCCAATCAAAGGTTTTGTGTTTTTGTCACATTGGCTTTGAACTGAGGGAATGTTTGATTGTGGGAATGTGTTCTAGGAGAAGAGTCCATGCAGCAGCCCGATTCCCTCCTCAGCTGACAACAGCTTCCGGGGTCAGAGGTCACCTCACTTCAGTCTGGTAGGTTGGACCCAGGCTCACCGCAGCAGCAGACTGATTCACGAGGATGCTGATTCTTGGTCTGTGTGTCTCTGAAGAGGTTTCCAGGTGATTTTGGCGACCTGGATGGAGCACTCAGACAGAGGAGGCAGGAGCTGGAGGAGAGCAGCAGCTCTGACTCCCAAACCCCCGACTATGAGAAGATAGCAGGTATGATCCCCAAGCCACCAAAGAACAATGATTCCAACCACTCATCTAAACTTAGCTAATGATTTGGGGACTCCTCCAGCCTTCTCAGGGCTTTTCCTGGTTTCTGGTTTTCCTCAATCCTGCAGAACTCCCCATACCTCCTTTTCTGGACGTAGTGAAACACAAGACTTCTCCTGAAAGTCCAGAGCATCAACATAAAGTGAAGAAGAACAAGAAGAGCTCAGAGAAACAGCACATCGGTAGAGATAAGACAAACATATCAGACAATGTTCCTCTGACCCCCAGGATTTAAAAGAACTTATCTGAACCAAAGAGAAGTTCACAAATACTTGATTTATTTCCTCTTTCCAGGCCCACAGCAGTTGTTGGACAGAAGTGTGAAAACAGTTTCTGTCAACACTGTACTGTTTGTCTACCTGTTTCTGTAAGATTCATTCATTCATTCATTCATTCATTCATTCATTCATTCATTCGTTCATTCATTCATTCATTCGTTCATTCACTCATTCATTCACTCAATCACTCAGTCAATGCACAATAATAACAATCACCACCAAATAACTTTACTTTTATCCATCTGCCACTCTCTCCTTCTCTGGTTGTGTGTGTGCGTGTGTGTGTGTGTGTGTGTGCGTGTGTGTGTGTGTGTTAACAGAGTGTGTGTCCTGCTCCTGACTTCCTGTTACCTCGCCTTTAAGATCATCTTATTGGAGCAGAAGCTGTCAACTCTCGGCTCTGTTCAGGACTTCAACCACCAGACGTGAGTCTGATTGACAGATTATTATTTCCATACATCAAAAATTCCAGATGATATTCTGATATGTGTCTTCCTGCTTTTACTTGTGTGTGTGTGTGTGTGTGTGTTCCTCCCAGTAAAGACTTCCTGCAGGACGCTGGTGCAAACGCAGACCACTCCTCTGAGCTCCTGACCCTGAACCTGATAAAGCTGGAGAAGGTCAGTCTCCCTCTCTGCTCATTAATCTGTCCATCATATGTCAATGGACGTTAGAGATGGTTGGTCGTGTCCCTCAGGTCCTAGTCAGGACGTGAACTCGCGCAGTTTGCAGACAAACGAGTAACTGGACGCTCGTTGCCTTTAATCATTAATAGTCAACGATCTGCTCAGACAAAAGCGGGAAGGTCGTCTGTAAGAAGATCTTTGTTCTCATCAGCGTATCTGACGCTGAAACAAACGCTAAAGCACCCCCTCATCTCTAAATACAGAATTAAACCCTGGTGATATTTATTTTGTAAAATATGAGCCTGTTCAATAGGAATAAAATAAATTTACAAAAACATGGAATGTCCTGAACCAGAACAGAGGAAAAAAACGGACCAAACCTGGCAACCCTGATACAGATCAGTTGTTTAGTTTGCTCAGAAAATAACATTATCTCTCCAGCAGATTGTTTCCTGCTTAAAATAATATTCATTACAATGTTGTTCCACAATAATTTAAGGTTTGTCTATTTAGGTTCAAAAGATCTTGCAGAGACTTCTGGAAGAAGCTGTGTGAATGTGCTGGAGACCAGTATGAACTTGTACACAAGCTGTAAATATAAAGTTTATCATGAGAGTTGTTACAACACGAAAAAGGCTCAATTTTTTTTTTTTTTAAAAAATGGCCAAAAAGTGATCAAACAAGAGATTGAACAATTAAAAGTGAATGAACTGAATATCATCATGTGTCTATCATGTGTCTCAGGAGGACAAGAACTTCTCTTTAACGCACAAGAACTTCTCTCAAACTCCTTTCATACTAAGTGCACTGTAGGCTCATTCTTCCATAAAACAATGTGCAGATGTACTATAGAAATTAGTAAAGCTTCTAATATGTCAATTTATCCCAAAAAAATAATGAAATTAATACTAAACAGAGTGGTTTTGTGTGTTTTGCTGAGCATAAATGTGTGCTTTTATTGATGCAAAAATGTTTTGCTTTTGTGTTTACATCAAAGACGTTTCTTATAATAATAATAATAATAAATAATAATAAAATAATAACTCAAAGGGCAACATATGCATGGAGAATTGCATCAATTGTTCTGCTGGTATTCCACATATGAACGTTACCACCTTTTCCTGTTCCCTCAGCAGCCCTCACCTGTGCCATCAGATTACTTGTGATTTACAAACCTCACCATCGTTTTTCAGGATTCGACATCACATTTGGTGCTCTAAAATAACTGCATTTGCATTTCCCTATAATCTGCATTTTTCCAGGAGAAACACAAACATATGTAAAAGAGTTAGAGTTACAGCCATAACTAGAATTCTAGAAATAACCATTTTCACAGATTAATGATGTGATTATGTTTCCTGTGTTGGTGACACATTTGTATGTTGAAATAAAAAAAATTATTTTTGCTGTTTTGCATCTGTTTTGTGGCCTTTGTTTTTAGCCTATTATGAGCGTGCACGTCATGGGCGGGGGGGGCGGTTTAATGGAGTTTCTGGACCTGCAGTCCTAGTTTTTACCACAGGGTGTCAGTGTTTCCAAAGCTAACGCATCACCGGCGCAACAAACGCGGACAGAAGCTCAGCAGCGCTCACATCTAAATGATATATGTCGATGCAGTCTGAAATGTCACTCATCTAAAATTCCTAATCATTCTGGCAGGATTTTTGTTGCCATAATCCAAAAAAAAAAAGTGTTTTGTTTTAATGTTAGACAAACAATACAATTTCAGTAACGCAGAAAGTGCAAATGCCGAGATATATCAAATGTATTAAAATCCTTCTATTTGATTTATGTTCATTAATAAGTATGCGTTTATAATTCAAAAACTACAACTGAGTCGCAATAGAGTTTACATTTTCAATACACAAAAACAAAGAGTACTAATATGGATTACAAGTGTCAAAACTACGTATGTGCGTCGCTCACTGATGGGCTTCAGCATCAAGTTCTCTGGCATGAAAGCAGCTGTTCTTCACCGTATGCTTCTCTCTCTCTCTCTCTCTCTCTCACGAGTGCACGCGCACGCATGCACACACACTTTGCCATTCTGCATGTGAGTCTAGTGTGCGAACGTCTCAATGCGTCACCAACAGTGATGACAAATCTCTTTGTTTGATGCTTCCAGGCACACACAAACCACACAAACACACACGTTTGCTGGTGTATGTATGGGTTATTTTCCAATTATGTAATATTTAAATCAATCCAATAATATTGTTTTGAATAAGAGTTTTGAAAGTTGAGTATTGATTTTTTTTTTTTTTTTTTTAAATTAACAACGTTATTAAACGGTTGTTTTTGGACTGAATGAGGCGTCAGGAGCTCTGAGAGTGAAATTAAGTCCATAATGTTTGCTTTTTTTTTGTTTTTGTTTTTTTTTTTTAAAGATCCTCTTTCGTCTCTTCCTCTCATGAACACTTGCCTTGGATGTGCCAGGACGCAGCCCAGAGACTGGCGCGTAATTGACACCGGCCGGTCGTTTCTCGGTCTTCCTCTCCGCCGTGTGCGTCCTGGGATGTCTCGCAGAGAGAGGGCGGAGGGGGGAGAGGAGAGAATGGGGAAGGGAGGAGAGAGGGAGAAGGATATGACAATAAACCTTTTGAGTCGCCTTCTGAGTGGACGACACGCTCGCCAACTGGCGGAGGGTTAGACAGACGCAGTCAAGGACCGAACTCACCGCACACGGAACTCTGCGGCTCATCCGGACACTTTGAGCCCCGATGAGGACCTGAGGAGAACCTGTTTCAAGGAGACTTTCCGCTTGTGTGCGCACCGGCTGCTTGGCACTCAATGATCCACTCTGCTGCCCGGACGCCCCCGTGTTCTTGGAGCAGGTGTTAACAGGTGTCACAGTTAACAGGTGTTTTCGAGGCTCTCTGGAAGCGCTTAAACATGTCGGGAGAGAATCAGAGGAGTGACAGAAGCCGCTTCCAGGTGGATGTGGTGTCTGAGGTTTCACCCGCAGCGCCCAGTTCCAGCCCTGCTCAGGCTCCTGGATCTCCCCCTGTTCCGGGCCCTACGGACGGATTCAAGCCGTCTGAAGAATCCAAAGGTCGCTTCAGGCTGGTGGGCTTCAGTGATCCGGCCGCGCTGGGCAGCGCGATGGACATCGGTCTGCCACCTGATGTGTCCCATGAGCCGGACACAACGAGGAGCGACTCGGTCAGTCTACACTCGACGGGCACGGGTCACACGCACATCTCCGACCACTCCAACACCTACTACATGAGGACGTTTGGACACAACACCATAGACGCGGTGCCCAACATCGACTTTTACCGGCAGACTGCTGCGTCATTTGGAGAGAAGCTGAGCAGACCGTCGCTGTCGGAGCTCCACGATGAACTTGAAAAAGTAAAGTAAAGCGTTGAACGCAACCTTTTTCAAAGACATCTTAACATGCAACAGTACTGATATTTTTGAAATTGTACGTGTCAAATTTTGAATGTAAAATTTTAAATCTTTTATCTGAAAAATAACATATCAACAATACTTACACTTCTGCTTTCCTCTGACCCTGAGTGGGCTCAATGACATCATAGCATGCACGCGCGCGCGCACACACACACACACACACACACACACACACACAATGCTGCCTCTCATGTTCCTGCAGCCGTCCCCTGTCATGCTCCCACTCCTCAGATACAACAAGGTAACATAGACCTACATTGTCTGCTGGCGTGCAGCTGACGTGCTGCGAAGGACGTCAGATGGCGTTTGGGCTCTCTGAGACTTCTCCAGAATTTCCCAATATCCACTACATTGTAGCACGCACAATAATGATGAATAAACTGACTTAATGATGCAAGTCTCTTGCACCAGCAGATCAAACCAAAGACGATTGTGGTTCATTCTGACCTCAGACTTGGTGGACACTGGTGGACGTTCGTCCATCAGAGGTCACTCTCAAAGCAGTGTCAGCTTTTTACGTAGTGAAATCTGCCCATAAGAGGCCAAAGATGGATGGCACTGATAAATGGTATTCTCACGTGGCGTAATACAGCCATAAACTAGTCCCTGCAAGCAAGCTATGACAGGAACTCGCAAAGGTTCATGTGGCTGTTATTGATTTCCAGGAACCATTTGAGGACGGACTGGCTAATGGTGAGGAGCCATCAGCAGCAGAGGAAGCGGCGGCCTTGGCCGCCAAGGAAGGCAAAGGCGGAACTGTGAAATTTGGTTGGGTCAAAGGGGTCTTGGTGAGTGAGACCTCTGAATGCAAAAAGCGATGCTCCATTTCAGAGATTGAACTCTTTAATCTGTGTTATAGATCCGCTGCATGTTGAATATCTGGGGTGTGATGCTCTTTATCCGAATGTCCTGGATTGTGGGACAGGCTGGAATAGGTCAGTACAAACAAACCCCTTTCCAGAGTCCTGATCGCTTAGTAAGTATAAAATAATCATCTGAAATTCAGAGCATACAAAGGACATGTTTTGTCTGTCAGATAAAATCAGCAGCTTCATGTATCCTGATAAAACTCCTGTCTGTGACACATGAATGACTCCTTCTGTTTTCTCCACAAAATCATTATCAGAGTACACACGCTGCATGTCAGCAGTTCTCATCTATAAAGACAGCACCAACATCGTCTAATTCACATACGACGCTTTTTAAATGCACCGCTCATCGATTTTTTTTTTGGTTTGTGTGCTAGGACTCACCCTTGCCATCATTCTGATGGCCACGGTGGTCACCACCATCACCGGCCTGTCCACCTCTGCCATAGCAACCAACGGCTTCGTGCGCGGAGGTGAGACGACAGCTGTTTGTGCGTTGACTGATGTGTTACTAAAGAAACTGATCAAAGCGGTGGGTTGCAGGAGGGGCGTATTATTTAATCTCCAGGAGTCTGGGGCCGGAGTTCGGAGGCTCCATTGGTCTTATCTTTGCCTTCGCCAACGCCGTAGCTGTCGCCATGTACGTGGTGGGCTTCGCAGAGACCGTCGTGGAGATGCTTAACGTGAGAAATGGCTTGATTGAAGTGCTCACCCACATGTGGGTCTGTGCCGCTGTGTTGAACTGCTTTCTGCTGTATCTGCTGGCTGCAGGACGTTGATGCTCTGATGACTGATGAGCTAAACGACATTCGCATCGTCGGGACTCTGACCATCATCCTTTTGCTGGGAATCTCTGTCGCTGGGATGGAATGGGAGGCCAAAGTTTGTACTGTTAAACCACAGACACAGAAAATGATGGATTGAGGAGCTAGCAAGAGCCAAGATATTTGTTGAAAAGTTCAGATTTATATCAGGAAAAACCTTCATAAACGTAGAGCGAGAGGATTTAATGAGGAAAAAAGGTTAGCGATATAGCGATTTTGACTTTGTGTTGGCGTCACTAATGAGATTTCTTTCCTTCCCTCTTTTCATCAGGCACAGATTGTCCTCCTGGTGATCCTGCTGGCCGCCATCGCCAACTATTTCATAGGAAGTTTCATGTCAGTAGAAAGCAAAGAACCCAAAGGATTCTTCGGTTACCACAGTCAGTGGCCATTTTCCCACAAACCTGTGTCTATTCTGTGATGTACTGAGACATTTAAAACACTGACCTAAAATTATCCGTCTGCAGCTTCCATTTTTTTAGAGAACCTGGGTCCGGATTTTCGAGACGATGAGACGTTCTTCTCTGTGTTTGCCATCTTCTTCCCTGCAGCCACGGGGATCCTGGCTGGAGCCAACATCTCTGGAGACCTCAGTGTAAGAGTGATGCAATGCTCATTGCTTTTTATCTGAGGAGTGATTAGAATGAGACCGTTGTCATGACTTTGGGTGAGACCGTGAGCTGAGCAGTGAGTAGACCTGAACTTGTTCGTGTCTGCAGGACCCTCAGTCAGCGATACCCAAAGGTACCCTGCTGGCCATCGCCATCACTGGCATCTCCTATGTGTTTGTTGCCATATCTGCAGGTAATATATGCCTAAGCTGATGTAAACTGACGAGAAATCATTGTGCAGGCAGCATTAAATTTGTGTGTGAACTCATCCGATGTCTCAGGCTCCTGCATGCTCAGAGACGCCACAGGCGACCACAACGACACGGTGAGCGACACGCTCAACTGCACCGACGCTGCCTGCGTGCTGGGGTACGACTTCTCCATCTGCAAGGAGGGAGGCTGTCAGTACGGCCTGATGAATGACTTCCAGGTAACGCTGCTGTTACTGTGTGTGTGTGTGTGTGTGTGTGTGTGAAAGACAGAGCGAGAGAGAAAGGAGAAAGAGGGGGAGCTGTTCCTAAACAAAGTGTAACCATGATAATAGTGACTGTTGTTTAGAGTCACAAGGTTCTTTGGCCGAGAGCTGAATGAAAGCATTGACAGTATCCACCTACACACACACACACATGCACGCACGCACACACACACACACACACACGCACACAGTTTTATCATGATGCTTGTTTATGTTTTGCTTCTCTATAATTCAGTTTGTCTGTCTTAGACTCACAGATGTGCATAAATCCAACATCTATAATGTTTCTGATCCTTTTACATGCTGGCAGATGTCCTGTAATGTTGGTAGGTACTAAATGATGTTAGAAGGAGATTAGGAAACATGGTCCTGAGCTCCAGCTTTTGGGCTGACTGTTATTATAAAGATCCTGGCAGCACAGTGTGGCAGCCTTGGACATGTTTGCGCTCTTGATGAGATATTGTTCAGCTGGTTGAGTTGTTGCACTGCTTTTGCAAAGGGTTTGGCAAGCAAAGCAAAAGATATGAAGGTACATAAAGATACGTGCTTGTGCATGTGTGTGTCACACAGGTGATGAGTTTGGTTTCAGGCTTCGCACCTCTGATTTCTGCTGGGATTTTTTCCGCCACTCTGTCCTCTGCACTGGCGTCATTGGTCAGCGCGCCCAAAGTCTTCCAGGTCAGACAATCCAGCCACATTTACGACAAGCAAGAAACAATACTGTCACTGTTATTTTATCCACAATGAAAACATTTCGAGGGAAATTCAACTGTCAAATCTTGCTGTTATTCCAGGCTCTGTGTAAGGATAACATCTATCCAGGACTAGGTGTCTTTGCAAAAGGTTATGGAAAGAACAATGAACCGCTCCGTGCTTATGTCCTGACCTTCTGCATCGGCCTCGCTTTTATTCTGATTGGTAAGTTCTGCTCAGTATTTTACAGTTCCATCCAAATGTAAACCTTTTGATTCTATGACTGAATGCTGAAGCTCTCTCAATGTTGTCTTTCAGCGGAACTGAACATCATTGCACCCATCATCTCCAACTTTTTTCTGGCCTCGTATGCTCTGATAAATTTCTCGGTCTTTCACGCATCCTTGGCCAACTCTCCAGGTGAATTTGGCAAAACTAAGCGGGACAATCTTTAATGCTAGACTTAATAATATTTATAAAATGGAGAGCTCTGATAAACAACTTTAGCAAGTAGTTTGTTCATATTTCACTTTTTGCATCACGTTCATACCATCGCTTACCACAGGGTGGCGCCCAAGCTTCAAGTACTACAACATGTGGGTGTCGCTTGCGGGTGCGATTCTGTGCTGCGTTGTCATGTTTGTCATCAACTGGTGGGCTGCTCTGGTCACTCTGCTCATCGTCCTCGCCCTTTACATTTATGTCTGCTACAAGAAACCTGGTAAAAAAATAAATAAATAAATAAAAACAAGTCAAACGACTAAAGCTGAAAGTGTTGCTTCCTCTGCAGATGTGAACTGGGGTTCATCCACACAGGCTCTGATCTACAACCAGGCCCTGACTCACTGCCTGAACCTCACTGGTGTCGAGGACCATGTGAAGAATTTCAGGTGCGCTCAAAGATTCCAGTTCACGGTGGTGTCTTTATGGTGCAGGTTACCGGAACAATAATTACACGGATGCATTTGAAAAACGGTGAATGTGAAGTTGGGCATGTTTTACAGGCCTCAGTGTTTGGTTCTGACTGGATATCCAAACTCTCGACCAGCTTTGCTTCAGCTGGTTTATTCCTTCACCAAGAACGTTGGCCTCATGGTCTGCGGTCACGTCCGGACCGTACGTACAGGAGCTTTACGAAGCATTTTAGCCAGATCACCTTCTGTCGTCTAATTCCATCAGAGTTGTCTGGTTCTGTCGTCCGTCACCTCCTGTGTCTCTGTTCAGGTGTCCAGACGACCAAATTTTAAGGAGCTGTACCAGGATCGTGCCCACTGTCAGCGTTGGCTAAATAAAAAACACATAAAAGCCTTCTACTCCACTGTTTTTGCCGACAACCTGAGACACGGGACACAGTTCCTTCTGCAGGCAGGAACAACTTCATATAATGCAAAATACTCTGTGTGTAAAAATGCTTTCCACTCAACTGCTAGAACCATATGAAATGAGCAAGTAAGCCCTAAATGAAAGGTGAGTACAGCACATAATCAATTCAGATGCGCAAATCAAAGCAAAGACTTTGTTCATTTTGAACTGCGAGCTGCAAATAAACAGTCAGAGATGGGGAACAGAATCGAACACGATACGGTAATCACAAAAGTCCGAACTGTGACTGGACATCACACAAACGACTAACTGCTCTTTTCCTGACTGGAACTATTGTGTCTACTGAGAGCTAACATGAGCTGAATTAGCCTTTAATTTTATGTCCTGTTCTCTGTTCAACGACCTTCAGGCTGTCGGTTTGGGTCGCCTGAAGCCGAACACGTTGGTCATGGGTTTCAAGAACAACTGGAGTGATGGAGACATGAGACATGTTGAGATTTACATCAATACTATACAGTAAGGCCTGAAGGTAAACCAATCAAATGTGGTTGAGGGTTCAAAGTAACGTACTGTTGTGTCTTCTAGTGATGCCTTTGATCTGCAGTTTGGAGTTGTGATCCTTCGACTGAAGGATGGACTGGACATCTCTCACATCCAGGGACAAGGTACATCTCCGTCTAACTCTACTGACAAGATCTTCAACATGGACTGCGTAAGAGAATGTGTCCATCTCCCATTTTGTCCCTCCCAGACGATCTAATGTCCTCTCAGGAGAAGCCGCCGATTAGCAGTCAGGAAGCTGTGATTTCGGTCAGCATGGCTAAGGACTCGGACTCGGACTCCAGCCCGTCAAAAGTCACCAGCAACCAGAGCAGCCCGCTTATCATCAGAGGTGATGCTGAGCTCCTCCGTCTGACACGAGGAGAAGAGGATCATTCATGGAACAGAGTTGTCTGGCCCTCACGCTGTGCCATGTGATGCTGTTTACAGAGTCCAAGTCGCCTCTCAGCCCCGCTGAGCAGCGGCTGCTGGAGAGCAGCCAGCAGTTTAAGAAGAAACAAGGCAAAGGAACCATCGACGTCTGGTGGTTGTTTGACGATGGAGGTTGGTTTCCATGGGACACTTTGTTACAGACTCGCCGTCATCATCAAAGCATGACCTTTTTTAACCAAGCGTGTGTTTGTAATTGCAGGTCTGACGCTGCTCATTCCCTTCCTGCTTACCAACAGAGGCAAATGGGGCGGCTGTCGGATCCGTGTCTTCATTGGTGGCAAGATCAACCGGATCGATCACGACCGTCGAGCGTGAGTTGAATCACCGGTGGTGTTATTCACAGGTGAAGGCAGATCCTAAGAATAACCTCTGCATTTTTGTCGTGCACATCCTCTTTTCATCACACCAGGATGGCCACGCTGCTCAGCCGGTTCAGGATCGACTTTTCTGACATCATTGTCCTCGGAGACATCAATACCAAACCTAAGAAACACAAGTAATGACCTCTATGACCTCAGGAGACTTAGTTCACTGCCATCTTTCAGCATATTATTGCAATAGATTGAATTTGCTTTGTCTTTCCACAGTAAGCTGACATTTAAGGAGCTGATTGAGCCGTTCAGGCTGAAGGAAGATGACATGGAGCAGGAGGCAGCAGAGAGGCTGAAGGCCCAGGAACCCTGGAGGATCACTGATAATGAGCTGGAGCTCTACAAGGCCAAGGTCTGCTTGTCTCTGACCAATCAAACGCCGATATGATAGAGCTGCACACCAAAGACCGGTTGAATAAACAAACTGTGTGTGATCTTTCAGACCAACCGACAGATCAGGTTGAACGAGCTGCTGAAGGAACATTCCAGCACAGCAAAACTTATCGTCATGTAAGAACTTCAAGTTATTTCTTGTAAAAGTTTGTGCTTATCGTCACATTTCTCTCTTGAGGCATTGCAAAAAACTTATCAAAGTTTGACAGCTTGGGTCTCTTTAAGACATACCTAGTCATCAAGAAAAAAAAATGTTAACCTGACACAAATGACCAGATCAGGAGTAATAACACACCGTTACACTAATGTTCAAGCACATTTAGAACAGGAGCAAAAAATAGCTAGCCTAGCAAGCATACTGATGCATCTACTCATCTGTTTGTGTCTAGGAGTATGCCATTGGCCAGGAAGGGTACAGTGTCCAGTGCTCTCTATATGTGCTGGCTGGAAACTCTGTCCAGAGACGTCCCTCCTCTACTGCTGGTCCGAGGAAACCACCAGAGTGTCCTCACCTTCTACTCATAATGCACACTCATAAATATGCAGCACTCATGCAAATATAGTGCCCATGTTTATTTATTACAGTCTTCCAGCACCTGCAGAAATCCTATGGTCACACTTTTGAACTTGACCAAATAATGAATAAATCTATATGTTAACTTTGCTAACGGTAACATTTTCGATAGCTTGTGCTTTTTTAGTATGCATAAATAAGAACAAATCAAATAATTAACTTATTTTGTCTGTCTTTATGTATTTATATGATGAAATAAAGATTGCAGAATGTTGTCACAAAATTTGTATTCCATGTAACATTATTTTAAAAGGGTTTTATTAAAGTATTAACAAAACCACGTTTGTGTTTGTGGAAATGAAATGAAAACGTAGCAAGTAGAGTATTTCAAGCTAAAATGCTGCTTTTGTGAAGAAGGCAACAAGTAAATTTAAGAAAGGTTTGAAAAGTCTGCACCTGAAGGCAACACAGATGTGTTATTTTTTTCTGATGTTCATGAACGCAGCACGAAACATCAAACTACTTCCTGTACAGACGGAAGCAGCTCTTTGTTGATGAGGGTAAGACTTTTTTTTATTATTGCTAAATTGAAACTCCAAATGAATATGACATGCTCTGATCAGGTATTTGTTACTGATTTACAGCTATGATGTTGCTTTCTAAGTTAATTAAGGTAAGCGCGACAAGTATAAAGTTACTAAAGCAGCTAGAGGCACACAACGGTTGTTCTAACAGTCCATATACGAGCTCTAAACTCACCCACAGCTTGTAAACAACTTTAAATGAAAATTGTTAAGGTTACAAACCGCAGGGAATGCTACATTTGCTTAATTTAAGATTCTTTTTATAATGATTTGATCATTGAATAACTATCCCGAACTCTCGCACTTTCTGCAGTTGCTAGCATGACGAGCCTCCAGCTGAGTTCAAAGGAGGAGATGGTGGAGCGGTTTCTGGATGCTGCAGCCCGAGGAGACCTACCCCAGCTGACCCTGATGCTGTCACATACCCCGGCCCTCATCACCAAGACGGGTGACAGCGGCTGGACGGCGCTGATGTTCGCTGCTCGCAATGGACACTGCAATGTTGCGGAGGCACTGCTGGCTCACGGGTAGAATAAGCGATATTTTCCATCAACAAGAGAAAGGCTGCAGCTACATTAAAAGTGTAAAATACTGAATTGTCATCCGCTGGTTATGATTTAGTTTTAGCTCTAAAATGAGTTTTAATTAGGTATTTTTCGTTAGATCTTTTATATATTAATTGATACACTTACTGCTTTTTCCCTTTAAAAGTTGCGATAAGTTGTCGGTGAACAGTTCCTCGCAGACCGCCTACGACATCGCCAAGTTCTGGGGCCACAAGCACATCTCCAACCTCCTGGCCAGGACAGATGATGTCTGCAATGAAGTCTTGCCAGGGATTGATCGCACCCAGCCGGAACTTTATTTCAGCAGAGAAACACTGGACCGACAGAGTGGGAAGAGGACAGACAAGGTCTGGTTAGAGGCCAAACAGAGCGACCCGAATACCATCTATCTGCTCTTCTCCAATGTTGCCCCGATGGTCAACAGTTCTCAGAACGATGAGAGTTCAAAGGTTTGATGGCTACTAAAGCTAGTTCTACTTGTTTCTGATTTCAGCTGACTACACACTGTCCAGCTACACGCTTAAGGCCCAACACTGTGTATTTGTGCCCAGAGAATAAGTGGTATTTTGTTGTTGTTTTTTTTTTTTTTTTTAACCATTTTGAACTTCTGATATTGGCAAAGCCAAAAAAGAAATACATGGTCACATGAAACTGAATCACTAAGCTGGATCAGTCTGGCCCAGTCTGACTACACCATTTCTCATTTTAGCACATTCTTTACATTTTGCCAAATTCATTTCAGTGTTATTTTGTCATTAATAATTTACCAAAAAAAGTTAAAAACATTATCATGTTGAACTAATGGTGAATGTTTCTCCACCAGGTTCTCACCAAACTGTGTCGGTTCAGGTATGACGCAGTCAGAGACCTTGTCCAGAAACCCACGACCAAGCTCATCTTCCTGGGAGTGGAAAAGAAGAAAGCGTCTTCTTCTCAGAAGCAGGACGGCTTCCGGGAGCCTCCTGCCTGGTTTGCCATCGGGACAGAAGAAGATGCTGGTGAACTTCTGAAGCGCTGCAGAGAAAAGAACTGTTACTTCCCAAAGTCACCCAACAGAGACCTGCTGGAATTCAGCGAAGAAGAAGCTGGTAGTGAACGAAATTAATACTTTTAGTCTGGCAATTTAAATCTAAACATTTACGATTGATTTTGTGTGGTTATCCTCCAGGAATCGTGGCTCAGGCTCGATCGGTGTTGGCGTGGCACGACCGCTACAGCTTCTGTCCGACGTGTGGCAGCAGCACCAGCCTGGAGGAGGGCGGATACAAGAGGAGCTGCCTGAACTCGGACTGCAGGAGCCTCAAGGGTGTTCACAACACCTGCTATCCACGAGTCGGTAGGAGATTTCTGGGCCCTGTTGTCACTTCCAGAGCAGTTCAGTTGAGGACAGTTCTAGTTCTTCAAGCTGTAGGTTAGATTCGATTGAGATGCGACTGACTCCGAAATTCAGGTACCTCGGGGTCTTGTTCACGAGTGAGGGAAGAATGGAGCAGGAGGTCGACAGGCGGATCGGTGCAGCGTCTGCAGTAATGCGGACTTTGCACCGACCCGTTGCGGTGAAGAGAGATTTACCGGTCGATCTTCGTACCCTCACCTATGGTCATGAGCTTTGGGTAGTGACCGAAAGAACAAGATCGCGGGTGCAAGCCCTGAAATGAGTCTCCTCCGCAGGGTGGCTGGGCTCTCCCTTAGAGATAGGCTGAGAAGCTCTGCCATCCGGGAGGAGCTCGGAGTAGAGCCAGATGAGGTGGCTCAGGCATCTAGTCAGGATGCCACCCAGGACACACTGGAGGGACCATGTCCCTCGGCTGGCCTGGGAAGGCCTTGGGATCCCTCTGGAGGAGCTGGACGAAGTAGCTGGGGAGAGGGAAGTCTGGGCTTCCCTGCTTAGGCTGGTGCCCCCGCAACCCAACCCCGGATAAGTGGAGGAAGATGGATGGATGGATGAGATGCGACTGACTCCGAAATTATTTAATCTGTGGGAGTGAAGCTCTTTCTTTGCCTTATGCCTTTCTAGACCCGGTTGTGATCATGCTGGTGGTCCACCCTGATGGAAACCAGTGCTTACTGGGAAGGAAGAAGAACTTTCCTGTTGGCATGTTCTCCTGTCTGGCTGGATTCATAGAACCTGGTAATGAGACCACACAAACCCTGAAGCGCAGTTACTGGACCCCGATCTGCTCTGCGTCACCTCCCCTGCAGGAGAGGCCATCGAGGATGCCGTGAGGAGGGAGGTGGAGGAGGAGAGCGGAGTGAAGGTCGGACCAGTTCAGTACGTCTGCTGTCAGCCCTGGCCGATGCCCTCCAACCTCATGATTGGCTGCCTCGCCGTCGCCATATCCACTGACATCAGAGTGGATCAGAATGAGATTGAGGAAGCTCGATGGTTGACACGGCAGCAGGTGCATGCATCAGAAATCATCATAGCTCTCTTTCTTTATCCAAAAATGTTGAACATCACACGTTGAAAACTTTAAACCATTACAGCTTTAAAGAGAATCTAAAAAAATGTATATAGTTGTAAAACAGAGGTGGGCAAACTAAGGCCCGGGGGCCACATGTGGCCCGATGAACTATTTAATCCGGCCCGCAGAGCCTTCACAATAATTTCTCCAAAAGCCAAATTAAGAAGGTTGTCAGCTTGATTGATTAGAAAAAGGTTCAGACCCCCCCCCCTTCACTTAGCATGCTAACATGTCCTCTCAAGAAGGTGGGGCCAAACATCATTCAGAGCTTCATCATCCATTTCTAGTGGACCAATTTACAAGCCCTTCTAAATATTTTCTCCATCAAGATAGTCCATCAAGCAGGATTTTTAGTCAACCTCTGATCCTCATTTGGGGGAGTTAGTTTCCTGCACCACCTGACCCGGCCCGATCTAAAACCCAATGTGGCCCTTCAGGCAAAATAATTGCCCACCGCTGCTGAAAAAGGACATCTTTGTGTCTTTTGTTTAGGCTGTTGAGTCCCTGCACAGAGGAGCCCGCCCAGCCTTGATGGTCCCTCCCAGTCAGACCATTGCCCACCAGCTGATCAGATACTGGATCGGCATGAACGCTAACCTTTAGCACCTGTGGACATTTGAACCGTGTGTGTTTCTCAACACACAACAGGGAGAGCGGTTATTTTAGATCTCAGGTTTAAGCTACCGATCAAATCAAAAACGGGAAACACTTGATTCAATATAAGTACAGTTTGGTTTATCGTGTTAATAGACGTTCATTTCAAGCAAAATGAGTTTTTAACAGAAAACACCACAAATGCATAGACATATAAAATGAAATTAAAAAATTCTTGATATATTGAATTCTTGTTTGTGTTGTCTTGTTCTTATTTTCCACCTGTCATCCTCACTGTTTTAAAGGCGACAAAATTTGTTCCACAAATATATAATCTGTCTCGCAGGTGATGTGAGTGTTCTGGGTTTGTTCAGAAAGGTGTCGGTCCAGACACAACTCTGAAAGTTGGAACAGAGAGTTCTCCTCTTGTTTGTGAAGAAAGCTGTCGTTCGCACTGTTTTCTCGCTCGGTGATGAGTTCAGAAAGACAAACAGAGTCCAGCCTGATGGCTTCCCTCTGCTGAGAGGTGTCTTCATGTAGGTCCTCTCTGAAGACGCGCTCTGGTCTCGGACCAACCAGGACGAGGCCTGTCTCCCCCAGTACATCCATGATCCGGAAGTCTTCAATATCCAAGACCTGTTTGTCCAAGGTTCTCTGCTGAAGTAATGATTGATTGGATTTTTAAAAATATTTATACATTTTTTGTAGAAACTTGGCAACCTTATTAATTCGACGAGTTTCCAGGGAATTTTCTGTAAATCATTTGTAAATGTAACGGAATCAGATGACCTGGGGGGTTGGGTTCATCAGCCAGTGGCCTGTTTTGCTGCTCCAAGGGCTGGAGATGATCGGGAAGAAGTATGCCTTGCATCTACACGTTGATGCAATGACAGAAAACTTGCCAATGAACTGCTGCAATGAAAAAGAGCGTACAAAAATGACTACAGAGACTCACATAGTCCTGGACAGGAGGGAGATGATGACCACAACAGCAGCCAGCAGCAGCAGCGGAGCAGCTGCAGCCACCACAGGAAGCTCGTCTGAAAAAGAAGATTTCTTTTTTAACGGTTGAAATTATTTTTTTATTTTATTTTTTTTCACTATTAGTTGGCAGTATGGATCACCGTGTGAGATTCTACCCACCAAAATCTGTTTTCACAGATGTGGTGTGTCTGGAAACATTATCAGCCAATAGGAGGAGAGAATACTCAGTGTTAGGCGTCAGGTGATAGAACGTGTGCTGCCATTGGTCAGGCCACAAAGACGTAGCTGGAGAGAAACAGGACAAAAATATTGAAGTTATAAGTATATAAATATTGAAGTATATAAGAAAAAAGTTGCTAAATATATCCATTGTTGAAACACATAACTTACATGGTTTGTTTTTTTCGTTTTTGTTTTTTTATTTGGCATGTTTCTTATAAAACTGATTCAAACCTACTTTGCATCTCTGAGCCTCTCCTCAGCATCACTTGGTACCCGTTCACCCTGACTGGCCTAGACTTCCTTTGCCACACCCAGTTCACCGTCACTGTCGTCTTGGTAACGCCCGTCAACTTCATTTGGACTGCCTCCATCAAAGCTGACAAATATAAAACTGTTTTAAACTGCTAGATTTTTTTTAAAAATACATTTCAAATCATGGCCCCTTTTGAAAAAACCTGTTGCAGACCTCCGTGCTGCAGTCTGGCAGGCAGTGACCATGAAGCTCCGCACTGCTGGTCGTAGACGGGGATCACGCTGATCGCGTAAGATCCATCAAGGCCAATATCTGTAAAGATGTATGTTTAATATAGGTGCAATCCAAAGCACCTTAAAAAACACGAGTAGGATGAGTTAGCAGACTTTCTATGAGAGTGGAGCTGTTCCAGCTGTCCACTGTGATCCAGCAGCCGATGGACGGACGCGTCTCGGGGCGCCACTGAACGTAAAAATGACTGACGGGAGGGCCGGAAGAATTTTGCCAGTGGACCTGAACGGCAGTCATGGCAGGGAAGTAGCTGGAAACCCACAGGTGTCTGACCGGTGGGAGGGCTGTGGAAGACAGATTTCTTACAAACACAGAAGTAAACGATCACCAGCACAAAACCTTTTGTTTTATGGACAACAACAACTGGTTCGACAGCTAAAAAAAGGGAAGTGCAGCTCTGTTGCAATTTTATCTGATAAACTTGCTGCTTATCTGCTTCCTTCTTCAGATTTTCTCAGGGAAGTAGAGACACACATACACATGCACAGAGAGAACTATGATTATCTGTTAAACTGTCATGACTGGCAACTTTTGAATAAACACTATCAAGTTTAAACACTCCTCATCCTGTCCGTGTGTGGTCATGTCTTTTTGTTTGTGTATGGGTTGTTGAATGTTGTTGTGCTTGTATTTGGTGTATTCATGCATCATAGTGTCTTACTCACAATTCACTCTTTGTATGTCGATGTAGAGTTGTGCAACAGGGCCGTAACCAGCCGTGTTATAGGCTCTGACTGTGACGCTGCAGTTCCCCTCCTCGGCCAGCAGGAGCGCTGTCACGTCTGTCACATTCAACATTAAAGCATCCTGTAGCTGCTTCTTCCTCTCTGGCCTGTAGCTCACCTGATATCCAAGGACACGACTTCCAGGGTCACAGAGAGTCCTGTCCTGTTGAAAACAGGATGGAAAACTGGACCAAAGTTTATCTCTCCCGAAACAGTGAAGCATTTCCCCTCAACAACATGGTGTGTTCTTCACACAGCCATACGTGAGATTACCGTAAATACGTACCTGCCATCTGAGACGTAAGAGAAAAGATCCACCAGACACAGTTTTCTCCACTGTGTAACAAACCTCAACCGGCCTAGATGGAACTGCAAATAAAGTAAAGCAGATTGGGACCCTTTTGAATTTAGCATAATACCAGTGCTAATGTTCCTTGAGCATTTTTAGACCTCTACGCTAAAGTTTGTCAAAGTTACACATTCTCTTACTTCAAAAACAGTTTGTCATTTTTGCTGAAAACACAGTTTGATTTTGCCTGACTCAGAAACATAGTGATCAGTGATCACATCAGTGATTTTCAACATTCCATGTCTAAAATGTCTGAACTGGACATCATAACAAAAAGTAGTATTTCCCATCCTCACTATGTGGCGCTATTATAATGCCATATAATTTGCTTAATCTTTCAATGTAAACGGGTTCTACTCTTTAGTGTCATTGTACATGACAAGTGAATTGAGGATATGATGACATGACAATTAAAAATGTCATTGAATATCCCAAGATATGCGGGCCTGCCACGCCTCAACGATTCGCGCAATTAGAATGGATTTTATAATAGTTGGTCACAGAACACAGCAGCCAATTTTATAACAGATAAGGTGAAAGCCTAGTTACTCATATCCGGTGTCCTGACAGTGACCTCGGCGCTCCAGTCGCTCCAGATATTGGAGTCTCCTCTGCAGGCCACGGCAGCCCTGTACATGGTGAAGGGCAGTAGATCTTTGATGCTGTAGGTCAGGGTCTGATCTTCATGTGCAGGAACTGTATCAGCAGCCTGGAAACAACGCAGGAAGTTAATTTCAGATATGAGGTCAGTCTTCCACACTAACCGGTCTGACTCCCCGCCTAGACCCCAGGGTCTGTCAGGGGCTTCTGCCATTCCTCACCACCGTTTCTCCAGGGGATAGTGGCTTTTCTCTCAGCTTATTATTGACATCGGACAATAACCAGTTTGACATACACTAATTCAGGACAGACAGTTCAGTGAATCAACCTGTGTCCACGCACGCGTGCCGTTGGCTCGATAGCGAAGTCGGCAGCCACCGTCACCGGTGCTCCTCCAGGTCACATCAACGGAGCTGGCAGCGGAGCCGAGGACAGTTAGTACAGGCTGGGAGGGTTTGACTGAGAGGAGACACACACCTGAGCAAACGGCATCATTCACTGTTGCAGCACAGATGATCGTCGCAAACCTGCATCGTAAAGAATCACGGTGAGAGGCTGAGACCAGATCTCAGCGTCCATCACAGAGCTCATCTTGGCTGTGATGCTGAGGGTAGCTGCTGGGTTAATGACCGCCTCACAGGAGTAAATGATATTCTTACTGAAGGAGAAAAAGAAAGGTTCACTTTCACTTGCTCGGATCAAACTCTGCTGTGATGTGCCGCAGGATGTTCGTTCTTTACCTCCTGAAGATGAGTGAGACATTCAGGAGCCCCACGGAGGCTGAAGTCTCGCTCCACTCACATGTCACGGATGTCTGAGCTATCTGGTAGTAACAGGACAGGTTCAGGCCCTCTGCAAGAAAACAGCACCAGGATAAGGAGAAAGCATTAGCATAGGTGTTTAAACATTTGCTTTACTTGGGTTTGCCCATGTTTGGGCACTGCTGATGTGAGTTTGCGTGTGTGTATACTCTCTATAGCTGAAGGGGACCGAGGGCCACAGTCTCGGGGATCAATGACACACACTTTCTTGTCCTGTTTACATGGCTTCAGATCTGAGCTCCTCACCGTCACCTCTGGCACAAAGAAAACCATGAATTATTGTAATAATTTAACAAAATGGAAACTTTTTTTCATTTGTCAAATTAAGGTTTTTCAAAATAAAAAATCAGACATTAAAAATGCTGCAGTTAGAGGCTCAGTTCTATTAAAAAATTAAAACATTTACAACTGTGACACCATTTTGAATCTGGAAGCTAGACTCTAATGCCGACTTAGATGGTACACCTGGCCAACCAGACACAAATCAGCCAATTCAATTTAAAGACTTTGTGCCAACTCACCATGAGCAAACACACAGAGAAGGTTCAACACCGTCCAGGTAGCAAGAGACCAAACATCCATTTTAATGGGTGGAAAAAATAAAATGACAAAATGCCACCTCATTTGTCAAACATCCGTCGGAGGCAGCGACTGAAGAGACCACGTGGCTGATGCTATCAGAAGACTCCGTCACGCCCCCCTGCACAGGAAATCAGTCCGACTGACACCCACAAACACGGGAAACCCTTCTGTCCCTGTGACAACCACTCAGAACAGCAACGATTACCATCGCAATGCAACTCAAGTTCACCAATATATTTGGGCGGCATAATATGACTCACTGTAGCTTTCTTTCACACACGTGTGACACAAACTCTTCTGCATTGTTTATTTTCAGGTCATGAAAAGCAAAAATTTCAGCTCATCTCATTTTCTTCTTCACCTCATAGAAAATGGAAAACACAATTTGCCTTGTACAAACTTTAAAAAATGACATGATTTAAAAAAAAAGGGGAAAAGCTGTACAGATTATTAAAGAAAAGTTCCCCCTCCCTCAGGACTCATCTGTGCAGTGAAGTACAGCAGCTACTATTTATTTACACACATTAAATTGGCAGAATAGTGCATTACACCTGCTGTGGACAAAAAAAAAAAGACATCACAACACACTTTTTTTCGAAGTTTACAAGAAGTTGAGAGGATTGGTCATGTTTTAGAACCCCGATAAAAGGTCCAGTGTGTAGGATTTTAGGTAATCTACCAGCATAGGACAGCACCAAATCCTACACGGTGGTTCAAAAAAAGTCCTGAAACTTTGCGGTGGTTTCCCCCCAGCAGTAGATTTGTGGATGCAAAGGTAGAGAGAGAAAGGAAAATCAGGATATTTACAAAAGAGACACAATGTCAAACAGCCTTGAAGCAGTTAAGCTTGCAGAAGCGGTTATGTTATGTGATTTCAAAGAGACTCTCGTTGACGCAGCAAAATCCTAAAGCAACTGTTGATTTTCATGATTTATAAATAAAAGAATAATCACCAGATAATGTTAATAGATTAGTGAGCACCTGATGGTTGATTAAAGGCCTGTATTATACAATTTATTAAAACATTTTGGGTTGAAAACAAAATGGAGGACCTGAAATCCACGAAGGCTGACAGCCCCACGTGCAATTAAAACGTGACAGTTATCTACTTGAATGTGACTGGAGCAAGTTTAACTGCAAATCCCAGATCAAATATCTGAGATAGTTAACTGAGAAGACAGTTACTCTCCTTCCACTTTTTTTTGTATAAAAAAACTGAATCCAAAACGTGCAAGTGCTACTAAAAGTTAGTCAATTCCATCACTGGGAGTGCTGGTAAATTTGTTACAGTAGCACTACCAAAAACACAATGAGCCTTCTAGAAAAATAAACATATATCTTATACATATATATATATATATTTATAAACCTCAGGACAAAATCCATTTTTGAAGAAAATTCAATTAATATAAAATTTCCTCTCTGATCTGATTTGACCTGGGTCCATTCTGGATAAAGCGAAAGATCCAGGAAATCAAAATTAGACAATTTGGGGGCCATTGTGATGCCTTTGCTGCTATTTTTAAATCACTGGTTCTCTTGCTGTAGATCCTGCAGACACTCAGGGGGCTGACAAAAAAAAAAAAAAAGAATAAATAGAATGTCATCGCATAAGCATGACTGCACATGCTGGAAACTTCCCGCTTGGCAAAAAGCCGATTCAAACGTTTGAGCTGAGCTGATCACTGGACCTTCTTTCAGTGGTTTGGAAACACCATCCAACCACGTGAAGAAAAGAATATCCACTGATTCCAAAAGCGCTGCAGCTCAAATGTTGGTCGTCTGCACTGAAAGAGAAATAACTACATTGAGATGTGGAATAGAATATATATACCACATGATTGACTATTTTATAATTTAAATTACAATAAAAAAATAGCTGTTGTGCTTCCGGTTACGTTTTCCAAGCAGCCCTAAGTGCTGTCCAACTTACACGAGGACTCTAATGGGCTAAATTAGCCACCACTGATTCAGTCTCTCTCTTCAGGCTCTTTCCATACATCCATTGTGCCAAGTTAACTTCAAATTAATCTAAATGTTGCTTTTTTGGGGACAGGTTGAGAAATATTGCCGTTAGGGCTTTAAAAACTCAGCGAAACTTCCAGAGCGCTCCCTCATTTTCCTCAAAGGGTGGACAAAAGCATGAGGATGCTTCTGCAGATAAGGGCGGGACTTTGGTACAAGTGTATTACTCCTTTCGCTCAGACTGTTCTCAGATGGGCTCTTCACCTCTGCTCTTCATATCTGATTTAACGGGATTTGCAGCTTCCGTTCCTGCGTAAAGCGGAAGACAAACCTGCGACATTTCTAACCGAGTGCAGAGAGGTGCATAGGACAGAGAACAAAACTAGGGTCCAAAAGAACCAAAAAGAAGTTAGCGGCCACTTCTTCCAAGTGAGCGACCGTGATGAAAATTCTCTTCAGGCTGTTGCAACAGGCTTTTAAAATGAGATGAGGAAAGCAGTCGGGTTTTCCCAAAACGGGGAGCGTCTTGGACAAACCGTACTGCTTTAAGGGGGACTCCAAGCGCGTTTGTGTGTGCAGAGCACAGTGTGTTATTTATTGCGCAGCAGCTCCAGCTGGTCCTGGTATTCAGTGAACAGTCTCTGGAATCGCAAGTTCTCGCCGATGACTGGCAAAACCTCCCGCAGCAGATCTCGCTTCCGCAGACCCTGAAAACAAACCAGAGAATTTGATTTGTTTAAATAACAACCTAAAAAATAAGCTGTGCTTGGGGCACTTATGCAAATGTGAATTCTATAAAATCCCATTGGATGATGATATATAAACTTGAACAGACCTCTGTTCGCTTGAGTTGAGAACCCTAAAAGTGTGGTTCCATTCCAGTTTGAAAATAACACATACATTTTGACCAATTATTTAGTAGAGTCATCCCTACCAGTGTGGTGGGCTCCCATGAAGTTGTAGTTGATTTGTGGACGGGACCCAACAGCTCTTTGCAAAGTTCTCTAAGATGATACTCTGGGCCTGGAGTGCGAGCAGAAAATGAGGCGCTGAAATGAGTTAGTCAACAACGTCATATCATGAGTAAGGGATCATCACCTTCATTGACCAGGAAGCGCGTGTAGATGAGCAGCCAGTAACGGTATTCCTGCGTTGACTGCAGAGTGAGAGCGGATGCTAACTGATTCTCCAGGAAGGCCAGCGTCATGCGCTGCTGAAGGTGGTGCGGTGTGGAGGAGAGGCGTGAGGCCAGGCGACCAGCACTGCAGAGAGCAGACAAATGTTTTACATCCACAAGACTCTGGTGTTGGGAGGGGGGCTGAAAGGTCACTCTCGTACTTGAAGTTGCGTCCCTGCATGACAGCCAGGGGCCCTGAGGGGGCATCTTGAGTAGGTAAGCAATTCCTGAAGTCAGCACACTGGACCAAAGAGTCTGCTGTATTTGCAATCAGTGTCCTGAGGATGAGACAATCACAAAATCACTGTCAGGCCTGGAAACTAAAGCAGGTTCATAGAAACGACTCCCTCATTAACAATCAAATATTTATTAGCAGTTCTGAATCTATGCCAATGATGTGTTTGGTTTTCAGAGTGCATCTCAGCCATTGAGTTTCTCACCACGTCTCCAGCGACAAACTGAAACAGTAAGACTTTCCGTTGGACAACCCAACAACTGGAACACCCTGCTGAGTCAGCAGAGACTGAGACACTGTGACATCAGCACCTGCGCACAAAAACACACACGTACGCTGAATCGTGCTTCAAGGAAAAAGCGTCATTGTTTTCCCTCAGTGCGTTAAAATGTCAACGCCAGAAGAAGAACTAATGAGAAATTACACCAATTCCTTTTAATTGGAATTATGTGCTAGGAAACACTGCAGTGTCTCACCAGATAAAATGGTCAGCAGAGACTCGTTCTTCACCAAAGCTTTCTGTTTGTGAACGTCCCTGCAAACAGAAAAGTAAACAATACATTTTATCAATAAATGAATGTCAGGAAACCCGTTATTAAATATATAATCTGTGCATATTTAACACTGGAACCCTCGATCTGTAGTTTAGGGGAAATGAGCCACATGACATTTATAACAGAACAGGAGGCCACTGACCAGACTGACAGCGTTGCACCGGCAGTCAGAACCATGACGAAGTGCGTGGAGCAATGGAGAGCTGACACGGGTGTGGCTAGCTGGATGGCTGGAAGCAGGCGTCGCCCGCAGGAGGAGAACACCGATAAAATCCTGTCCTGACTTGCCACGGCAAGAACATCGCTGAGGACGAAACCCAAAACAAATGACACATTCTCAGCTGATCCCCACAATAAAGACCTGGTTCAGTCCTACCTGCTCCCTGCAGCTGTGACCACCGAGCTCGGGAGCAGTGTGTTCCAGTCCCGACCGTCTCTAGAGCATCGCAGCTGGCTGAGTCTTGAACCCGCGACCACAGATACCTCGTTCTCCACCTCCAGGATGACAGATGGCTCCATGCTGACCTAAACACAGCCCAACATCTCCATTTACAGCCAACACATTGCTCAGTCTAGCGGCAAATGGGTTCGCTGCTGTAGCTCTAGATGTGAACTGATGTGAATATTCTGATGTCCAGTGTTACCTGAAGAGTGAAAGCCTTCTTTAGGCTTGGTGTTGGCAGTTTGAGAGCAGCTGGAGCTGCTGGAGCAGCAGCAGCTCTGGTGGGCTCCCGCTCTGCTGGGGGAGTTATCTGTCAGGAGAAACGGGCATGGAAACGCTCTCATCTTTGTCTGGATCTTTGCAATCGTATTCCGAGGTCATGTATACAAAGGCATCTTTCACTAGATCTGATGGTTCAGATAAAATTACTTCTGCTTTAAAACATATGAGTTTATAAATGTATTTAAAAATGTATATGCCTCCTCCCCTACCTGAGTAAGGGGCTGGGCAACAGGGGCAGTCATCTTGTCTTTCCTAGGCCGTCCCTTCTTCCTTTTTTCCACCACCTCCCCTCCATCCAGCAGCAGGTCTGGTTTCCTCTTGTTAAAAGCCAGATTTTTGTTGATGGTGGCCATCTTGTCCTCACTGTCACTGCTGGTGTCTTCTTTGGACTTCACATCTTTCTGTATGAGGGTGCTCTCTTTTGGTCTGCCAAATGAAAAAAAAAAATAACAGCACTTGATTTAGATGCAGTTTTTAAAAATCTGGCACACTTCAACCACTTGGTCTGTAGTGAGTAAATCACCGCTCTAAAGGCATGAGCCCCGTGGAGGAAGCGATGGCAGCTGTGGCCCCTGGAGTGGCCTTGGACCTTTCTGTGAAGCGGGAGTCCAAGGCTTTCATTGGCTCAATCTTGGAGGCGGAAGTTAGCAGCAGGCACGACTTCACCCTGCACCATTTACAAAACAGAAAAAAATATGAGAACAGGACAATATCAGTGCAGATAGGAAGGACACAAAAGAGGGAGGCACGTTAAGAGAAAAATATTTCTTGTTATGTGCAGACACAGATTAAAAAAAGAAAAAATGACAGCTTGCTGTCTGTTTGTACCCATCCTTATTGTCCTCCAAGACTTTGGCGGCACTGTTGGGAGGAGGTGAGGTGAGCAAGGGGTCTTGGCTTGGCCTAAGCCCCAGAGGAGGAGCCTGGCCTGGGCTGGAGTCACAGCTCAGCTGGGAGGTGAGCTGGTTGGACATGGAGGAGCCTGAAGGCAGGATGGGAGCACTGTTGAACAGAGCTGGTGAGAAATCCCTGCACAGAAAGAGAAAGACAATGAGTAGTGTTTCTATGGCTACCACTGCCAGTTTATTATCAATTCTGCAGCAGCTAAAGCTATGAAGCTACATACTTAATTCCTTCTATGATGTACCGGTATATTCTTGGTGCCTTTTCAATAACATTCAAATCTCTTATAATATTCAATTAAGGTGATTTTCTCTGAATTTATGAGTGGAGGTAGCTGTCCTTTCCCATTACCCATCCGTCTTACATAACTGCGACTGGAATCTTTTATAAATCTTAAAGGCGTCTAATACCCAGCTTAATGATAAAAGATAACCTTTTTCATTTCTTTTATCTTTAAATATAAGAAGAGATGAGAAGAATAAAACATATGAGAAGAAAAACATCAGCAACCACGTTTGAAATGTATTTTTCTGTCATCATGAGTCCTGATTTCCTACCCTGTGTCCAGCTGCGCGATGCACAGGGGGGTGATTCGTCTTCTGCCATCAGCAGTTCTTGTCTCCACCTGCTTTTTCAGGAGGTTCTGAAGAAGAATGGGAAAAATTTCATCTCTATATAATATAATACAATGCAACACAAGATACTGCCTTGCAAATTGATGTTCAAATATTTATACTGAGTCTGAAACGTATGTGAATATTTATTAATGATAAACAGACACTGGAAGCTGAGGACCAACATATTAACAAAATCAAAGTTTTGCCGTTTGTTGGATGTTACCTTTCTGATGTCTTCAAGCGACTCTCCGTTCACCACGCTGTTGACTTTGGGAGCGGAGGATTCGGCCCCTGTGCCCCCAGGTCCTGAGTTGGCATGAGCCGAGCTCTGTCGCTCCTGCTGGTATTTGAGCATCTCGGGGTTCTCGATGATGGTGGTGGAGAGCTGAGGCTCTGTGTTTGTTATGGCTAGGCTTTTCCCATAGATGTTCTGGTGGATGCTGTTCTGTAGGTCAGAGAAAGGGAGAGAACAAATATGTCACCTGAACTTGGGCTTTTATTTTCCATTTATTATCACAAAAGCTGATTTGTGTGTTTTCCCAAGTAAATAACTGATATTTTTCTCATCTGATGAAGGTCTAACCTTTTCCTCCTCGCTCAGTGGGTCTCCCAGTTCGTCTAGTGAAAAGTCTAAGTAGGCCACAGTACCGTCCATGGAACACACCAACATCCCCAGTCCTGTCAATGTCCTGACACACACACAGTAACATGCAGAGATGCAGGACAGATATGCTTAAAGAACAGACTTAAACAAGTGCTGCCTCAACTCACCAGGAAATGTCCATTATTGATTTGTCAAACAGATCATGGATGACTACCAGGGGGCGCTTCAGGGAGGTCAGCTGGGAAGCACAAAGTACTCATTTGCAACAGTTTGAAAAGCTATTACAACGAAATCGACTGTCATAAAGTAAAAGTCAATTTTGCGTGTTGACTGACCCAGACAGAGAGCGATCGGTCTTTGCTGCCCACCGCGCAGCAGCAGTAGGGACAACTGGGTTTTGGAGAGCTGCCATTTTTCTGCTTCTTCTTGAAGATTTTCGGGTTGAATTTCTGCCAAGAAAGAGAGATTCACTCATTTGTAGATTTTGGGTAATGTTTGTTTCGGTGTACCTAAACGTGAAGCCCACAGGTGGGATAGCATGTTTGATTTGAAAAGTTTTCTTACCACCACGGTGACGGCTTTACGGTGACCCACAAAGTCCATATTGGTCTTCCAGCCATCTCTCTCCACGATTTGCGCAGTGGGACCGGAGTTGTTCATGGCATGAGCCGACACCAGGTACTGACCGTCTGGAGACCAGGACAGACGCAGGACATGAGTTGTCCCGCCACACTGCGACAAAAACAGAAATAAATTAGATTTTAGGCAGAGCCGGTGACACGTGACGTATATAACTTAAATTCATAAGTGAAGCAAAACGTGTCCAACAGGAATTGCATCTACACCCAGAGAGCCAGAGTGCTTTAGTTTACCTCACTGAAGGGTTTGGTGATATTAGCTTCCATCTGCCAGTCCACAGTCCTCCACACTCTGAGGCTATGGTCATCGGCCTGGGATGCAATGTACTTCCCCACTGGATCCCACGTGAGCCCTTTCACCAAACCAGTGTGTCCTCGCAGACATGTCACCATTTCTGGAAAAACAGGGTTGATGAGCTGAGAAGAACTCCCTTTCTGTAAGAAAAGCACCTCACACTTGAAGGTGTTGAACTGTCCCACAGAGGAAAGACGATGGATGTCATCTACCTGGGAATTTGCGAGCATTCCAAATGACAATGGTGTTGTCCACACTGCAGGAGGCCAGCCAGACATCATGGGGTGACCATGACACATCCATCACATCTGTAAACAACAAAAAAACTTCAGTCACATCATTGTTTTTCTATACATATTGATTATTTTGTGGGCATCTTACCGCCAGTGTGGTTCCTCAGGATAGTGACACACCTCCACTGTTCCACATTAGCCAGCTTGTTGCTGGATCCAAACACTGTACTTGGACCAATTAATCTACACAGGAAGGAAAAAAATGTTTGGTTAAAGCGTTTTGCTTCTATATGATAGTGGTTTTGATTTACTGTAAAAGATGTGTAAATATCTACAGCATTTGTTCAGGTTGATGTGTGTACTTACGCAGCTCTCTTCCACACCATGACCAGTTTGTCATCTCCTCCTGATGCCAGGTACAGCCCGTTGTTGGACCAACGTACACAGTTTACACATGCTACACAGACGACACACACAGAAGTCAAAATCTCAACTATTTTAACAGCAGAAAATTGATTTCCTAAAGCTGTTATCAGCGCTTTAGTCATGTGAATGTAAATGTCACTAAAAAAAAAATAAATAAATAACAAAGTAGGTTACCCAGATGATTGTCCATTTGGCAAAGCATTTTGGGAATATTTTCATTCTTCTCATCCTCCTCTTTGAGAACTGGTGCCATGTTCCAGATCATCACCTTACCAGAATCCTCCCCTTAAAAATGGTATAATGTTATATATAAGTGACAAAATGCTTCCAGGAACAAAATGTTATAACACCCAGTAAACTTGGCTGGAGAATATTAGGAAATTACATCTCTTTTGGGTGATTGTGTATATTATAACTGACCTAAAATACATAAAATCCTTCCTTGCACTTTAGTACACTAAAGTAAAGACCAGCATACCTTGTCCACCAGTTGCAAACTTTGTTCCATCAGGATGAATGTCCACTGAAAATATGGGTTTGCCTGAAAACACAAAGGTTCTGGGTTCACCTGAACTTATGATCAGATCTCATTTGGCTATTCTACACGTAAAACAATAATAATTATACATAGTTGTTTACAATAAACACCAAATGTTTTATATCAAATAATATTTCAGGCTACTCTTCCAGTAAAGGTTTCAATATCTTTGAATGTTTCAAAAGACAAGTGCTGCACATTCAATTAACTTCCTTTATGTTTGAGTTGCTAATGCAAATACTAAGAATGCACCTACAATACAGAGTTGGGAATTACTTTGATGGTGATATAGTTACTTTTTTCATCTGTAGAACATAAATAAAAACATCCACCCACTGCATTATGTCTAAATTAACAATCGTCAACTTCACCCTAAACTAAATCCGTTTCCCAACGGCTGACAAATCGACAGTTTTAACATTTCCCAACAGATACTTCTTTAACTCCATCATTTTAAGCATGAACAGTCTAAGGTGTCTGCTAAAAAATTATGCATGAGCTGCCAAACAATTCAATTTAAGACATCATCTCACACGAGTATATAAATGTGCAAAGGTTAGAGTATCAAAGCTAGCTGAGGGCTAACTGGCTAGCTAGCTATAGTTAGCAAACATTTATATCTTCTGAGCAGCAAAGGGTAATAGTGATACTACTACATCCGTGTCAGTTTAAGTATTGCATTTAGTTTATTAATTATTTGAGAGACTATTCAGTGACAAACAAGTCATACAAGTTTTGACCACCACCAGCACGCCTGTTCAATTCACCCCCTCCGACAACAAAAGACAACTTGGTCCCCCAGATTCCTGCACAAGCTTACCGTTGTGGCTCACCCAGCTCGGCTTCAGCAGCTTCATTCTTAACCCGATTTTAACTCTCCTCCTATCTTACTTTCAACAAACAATCCATCCAGCGAGCCGTCCGGTTGAAGAACTAACGCTTGGACCTCTTGCTTTGTCTCAAACTCTGAACAGCAATTTGTTGTTCTTTCGCTTCAACTCCATCCCAGCAGACGCATCCCGGTCTGCTTTTGGAGCATATCAGTGTTGACACCCCGGACGATAGGCGAGGTGACACCGAACAGCACAGGAAATGTTCAGTTATTTTTGACCGCGGACCGGAAAATCATGAAGGAGACTGTCATAATAATTCAATAAAGAAAATTATTTAGCTTTCCTTTAAATAAAAATAAGCAAAATAAATACTCAACAATGCACAAATTGATTCGACACTTACTTAGTTTAGTCGCTACCAAGAGGAAAATGTATTCTATATTTATCAATTGTAAATTTCCACTGTGTGGGTTTTTATTTTGAAAGGTAATTAAATCAAGAACAAACAAAATTTAAATAAACCTACACACAAATAGGCGTGGGGCTAAGGCAGAATTCAAAAATAATTTTCCAATGCATAATATGGTTTAGTATACACATATACACATACACTCGATACTTTGAAAGATAAAATCTGCACTTAAAAATACAATCTCAATAAGATAATGACCTTCATAGTGGCACAAATTGGCAGAAATTTTCTTCAATATTCATTAAAATGTAGGTATACTTAAATTTCTGGGTTTGTTTTTCTGAACCAGTAGTGGAATCATGCTGTTGATTAAAAGATTTCAGTGACAGAAACTGGGACTCAGTGTTTCTTTTTTTGTTTTTTATCCGATTCAGGATTAAGTGTTTAATTTGTCAGATTACTACCAATAAAGTGATGAAATAATATTGAATCAACACAATTACAAAACAAAAACATCCCAACAGAAAGCAAAATACTTTCTTCATCACTACCTCTCGAGTATAAAATTTAATAGAATGTAATTACCACCCCCTTTACAAGAGTACGCCCCAATCCCAAAATAATATGATATAATCAACCAGTGCAATAGTTTCTCATTGTTGTCTTAAATTACCACATTTATTGATGACTGGTCAAATACATTAAAGACAGTCAGGAATTAATGTAAACAATTGACTCACTTCCCAAAACGTCAGTACATTAAAATGTCTTATATCCTTTTTTTTTTTTTTTTTTTTTTTTTTTTTTAAAGGAGTGACGTGCTATACCAGATACACCAGTGCAACTGAGCTATTGCGGAAACACCAGCAGGGGGCAGTGTGCAATTCTGAAAACACCAATGTGTGATCTGTTGTGCGTTTTCACTTCAGCCAGCCTCACATTTCAAACGATTTTCTGTCCTTCATGTTTAATATTCTAAAGAAAACTGTCTTTCCTAAGAAATATTCTGACCTACAGAATTAGATCAGATTTCCTTTTCAAAACACTACAAGAAGCATTATAAACCCATACTATAATGACTATAATGAAAAATATTTTACATAGACTGAAGGATATACTAGTGTTTATCTTAGCCTAAAATCTTTGAAGGCATAAAAAAAACTTCTGAGTTATCACAGTCTCCTGTAAATCATTTGTTTTAGAAAAATGAGGCCTGAGATTTTCGTGTCAAGAAGTGGATGAGTGAAAGGGTTGGAGAGTTAGGGGCCTGATGTTCCCCTGAAAGTTGCTTCAATCTGTTCCAGAGTTTTGCCCTTTGTCTCTGGTATGAAAGCCATGGTGAAGATGACGCTGAAGATGCACATAAATGCAAACAACCAGAAGGTTCCAGCACTGGTCAGAACATTCTGAAAGAAATTTCAGTTCAAGACGTCAAAGTTATTCTGATCACAGTTATGCTAAAGCTTCGGTTTAGCATTGTTGTTTAACATAACTAGAAACACTCACCATCATATCCTGGAAGGTTTTGGTTACAAAGAACGCCATGCCCCAGTTGGTAAGTACACATGCAGCGCTGGCAAACCCTCT
This sequence comes from Pao palembangensis, assembly GCA_015343265.1. NCBI lineage: Eukaryota > Metazoa > Chordata > Actinopteri > Tetraodontiformes > Tetraodontidae > Pao > Pao palembangensis. The sequence goes on along the minus strand of CM027081.1, from coordinate 32,259,344 downwards.
CGCTTTGACAGGGAAAATTTCTGACATGACCAGCCAAGGGATTGGACCCCAACCGAGAGCAAAACCTGAACATACGAACCAATTTTGCATTATCCACATGTGTTGCTTTTAAAGTTTAAATTCAAGCATAAAACATTTAAGTTAAACTGTGAGTTTGGATTCAAATACCTGCGATGAATACTGCCATGCTGGCCAGGGGCAACCAAGACAGGTCAGGCTGAGCCTCTGTCGCGTGGCTGCTGTGATATACTGACACGATGTAGAAATAAACCCCGAATGCTGCAGTGCTGATCGTCATGGCGATACCTCGATTAGGAAAAGGATAACAGCGTCAAGCTCTCATGGTGCATGGGGAGCTCACACAAAAATAAAAGACTGCGAGTGGCTTAAGATACCTGAGATGATAAGAAGGACTTTCCTTCCAGCTTTGTCCATGATAATCGCAGCAATTCCCGTAAAAATAACCTGGATCAGACCCACGAGCACTGAAGCAAGGTCACTGTTCTAAAAACAAAAACCCAAAAACAACAAAATAACCATTTCAAATGGAAAAACTCTAAAAAAGAATTTATAAACATGTCCGATCTATGCATTTCCATACATTTGTACTTATTCACCTCCCTCCCTGATATCCAGTATCATCCAACACTAATTCCTGTTATTTTACTAAATGCAATCTTCTGAGATTGAAACTCTCAAAGGTCAGACTAGGTCTTTCTTAAAACTCTGAAGCTTAGAACACAGACAAAGATGACTGAAAGACTCTTCACCTCAAAATGTGCCTGTTCAAAAATGTTCTCAGCGTAGAACATGATGTCATTGATGCCTGTCATCTGCTGAAATACCATCAGCATGACGCCGATTATCAGTGGTTTGTACACACCGGGGTCCTTCAGATCTAACAAGTGGAAGCTGGATCCCTGCAGGTAAACATCAAAACCATCTCATCATCTCAGACTAAATCAGGAGCGTACTTCACCCTGAAGCTTTAGCCACTGTGGACTCACCTGTTCGTCACATGCATCTTCAATGCGGGCACACTCCCATTCAATGGGAGCGTCTGGTCCTCGCAGGAATCGCAGCGCTTCCTCCGCCTCACGCCTCTTTCCCTTTGACAGCAGGAAGCGCGGCGTCTCCGGCATGAAGCACATCAGGACCATGAGTAGAACGGGGGGGATGGAGCAGCAGATGGCCAGCCAGCGCCAGTTCATGAAAAGACCTGCAGGAGGAGTTTGCGCCAATCAGAATCAGAATTAAAGTATTTAATAATAAAAAAAAAAGTAAGGTACATTAAAATGATGCGTTGGCAGGCACCAAGTCATCCATCTCAAAACTAATGGAGCTTTGTTAAGTTTGGGTTTCCTCATTCCTTTATTCAAGTGCTGCAGCTAAAAATACTCTTTTCTGCCAATGTGACTGTTCCACTGAATTTCTGACAAAAAAAAAATCACACTGTTGATAACAGTACCTGCGATGTTTGACACACTTGTACAGTACAATATATACTGTATATCCAACATGTTACACATCAAAGAAGCCATTTGATTTAAATAGCATAATCCTATTTTGACATGGACCTCTGCAGTACATGAACCCATCTCATGTGACCGGCCTCTGCTAATGGAAAGGACATGCTGATAATAAGATTATGGAGAAGCAGCAACATTCACAGGACAGGAATCTCAAAATGGCAGCACAGGACCGAGGCAGATCACATCACATGATGCGTTTAAACTGTAGGTTGCAGCAGCCAAATGCAGTTTATATTACCGAGACCTCAGACCTGGATGTGGTGTGGCTGTCTGAAAGTTTCAGATAAAGATAAAAGTTGAGCATACATGCCTGCGAGATACACTCCCATGATGCCCAGCACCACCATCAGCTGCACACAGGAGCCTAATGTGCCTCGTACTCGCTCATGTGACATCTCAGAGATGTATAGCTGTATGGAGAGGAAAAAAAACACACTTAAATGATGGGCGGGGAGTACATTATTAAGCTTGAGATAATTTAGAATAGAATAGAGGTACTTTATTCATCCCAGACATGGGAAATTAACTTGTCCCAGCAGCATCGTCAGCATTATCATAATATATTTACTAAGAAATGTCATTCCATTCTTATTTTTCTATAAATGTTTCCAGTTTTAGTCTCAAACATTAAAACTGAAGTGATGAACTTTTATAAAAATCTCATTTAGAAATTAAAAAACTATAAACAACAACAACATTCCTCAAACAGACAGAAAAGAGAGAAGACCGACTGCGAGAGCAGTGTTTCCTACCGGGACGACCAGTGACGTGACTCCGCTGGCGAGGCCAGTGAGCAACCTGCCGACGTAAAGCATCCACACGTTCTGGGCCGCGATGATGACGGTGAAACCAAAGACAAACGGCAGTGAGCAGAACATCAGGCTCAGCTTCCTCCCAATCTTCTCCACCATCCAGCCCCCCAGCAGGCCCCCTACGGCTGCTCCCACAGTCACTATCGACTGAACGACAAAAGATTTTAACTTCTAAGACACCAACTATCAAATATCAACCCTTGAAGATGGCGTCATACCCCGAACCAGGAGGCCTGGTTTGCATCCAACTGCAATCGAGGGTCAGCGATGGCAGTGAGTTCGGGGATGACGGGTGAGCTGTACCCCAGTACAAACCCGAAACTCATGGGGCCCAGAACTGATGCAAAAGTGGCCAGGTACAACTTCTTGTTCTTCACTTTACTAAGGTGAGAATAGGGAACAGAGCAGGTTGTAAATGGCAAAGGTCAGGGTTAGTCTTTACATTTGCACATTTACACAATCGACTTTGCCTTGTTAAACTTTTAGGTTAAACGCTGGCACCTATTTGGGGGCCGGAATACAATAAAATAAACTCTTTCGACTCATCTGAGAGTTGACCAGACTTGATAGTTCAAGCCTGAGCGTTGTTTGTTCAGCAGAGTTAGAATTTGCTTATCAATTAAGAACTAGGACGTTAGGAAGTTTCAACTAGGTTTGCTGGTTTAGTTAGATGCATTTGCTCAAATTACCTGCTGACTCTTAACCCAGTGACAAATGATGATTACCAGTTTATATTGCGAGTATGAACTAACCTCAGGTACGCATCCTGCTCAGATATGAGTCCAGTGGGATCGTGTCCGTCCTCCGCGTCCAACAACCTTCTCCTCTCTTGCTGGATGTCCATACTTAGAGCACTAATATCGCTCCTTTTTTTCCTTGTTCCCCGTAAATCGTCGATCACAGGTAAAACCGGTCAGCTCTCCTCGTACTGGACAAACTCCTCCTCAGAGAGGAGCTCAGTCGAAATATAAACGCTCGGCGAAATCGGGGCCAGCGGTGAAATATTTACCTAAAGACAATCGTTGCTTCACATTGTGTCATTAAAGTCATAGCACACTGTGAAAGGTCGCTTCCTCAACACCGGCGTACAACTTGCTTTGTCAACATTTCAGTCACCTGACCATTGTGGGCGTACGCGATTTCCTTTTTCTTTCAGCATAAGAGTTTTATTCAGTAACTAGTACTAATGGCGCTCAATTAATGATGCACTCTGTTGTTAACAGTGTAACTGTACTTTATTCACATGTTTAAAACTCTTAATTCTGTCCAGGTGGTTAATGTTATTCTTAAAATATTAATTATTACATTGTTTAGTTATATTTCGGTGGGATCGAAACCACACCGGAAAAGCCTCGTGCTCCTCTAGCGGCAGATTCCATGACAATACCTAGATTTGACAATATTCAGCAAATGTAAAATTCTGGCGTGTATATAGACACGCTGAAAATAACTGCATGTGGTTTTAAGGGGAGAAACGAGCATTTAATCCTCATAAATATGGCACTCAACTCTTTTTTGTCATCAGCAGCCTCTTAAGAATGAATCAGTACCTGGCTGGCCTTTATCTACTATCAATTGAATGTTTTAAGTATAATCTTAACATTATATAACCATTACAATAATCCTTATTCCCGATGAGTCAGTGTCATGATATTTCAGTTGAAATATAACAATATCTCTCAAGATCTCTGTTTAACAAACAATAGCACAAGTTTGAGAGATTTTCATGATGACAAAAATTTTGTGGAAAGTGGGAACAAAAACTGCTTTGTTAGGCATAATCAAGACTCTTCTTAATCCGTTGATTCAATCAAGGGAGCTGAGTCAGATACCAACACATTACTAATCAATATGTTTTGTCTTGTTTATCCAGCAAGGCCCGTCTTACTGCTGCAGGCTGACATACATGAAGCTGGTGCGTATATGGTGATAGATGTTCCTCCTCCTGATCTTTACCCAGTCAGAGCCTGTCAGCAAACTACACAACCAGGTTACAGCAGTTGTGTTTCAGTCAGTGCATTGCTGTCTTCATTAGAGGAATTGATCTGCTCTAATTATGAAATACTGTGTTTAAGATTTACAGCCAGAAATCAGAACAGTGAAATCTTTGCTGTGGATCGCAGAATTTGATCTGTCTTTCTTTTTTCCTGGTGGTAATTTCAATAAGCACATTTCTAAGTGGCAGTGACCATGTCAGACAGGTGGAACCTGACAGTCCTGACTGGTAATTATCTTTGTTCACAAGTTTATTTTACAACGTATACTGTGTCTGTGTAGATTCTCACTCATCCAGGTCATGGTTATCCAAAGTAGATCTCTCTGTGTCAGCTGGACTGAAAGGTTTCCTTGAAAACGTTTCGCCCTCTCTCCAGAGAGCTTCTTCAGTTCTAAGTTTGCTGGGGCAGAGCTTGAATATAGCAAGCTTGAAAGAGGAACGACCCTGCCAACCACCCTGCCAAGGACTCTCAGGTGACCACCCGGGCCATTAACATGCCGATGGTCCACAGGGCTATATTTTCAAAAAAATTAAAAAAATTAAAAAAAATTGTTAGAACACTCATGCTGCAATAAGTGTGCAGTATTTTTAAAAAGGCAGCTACTGGGTGTACTACACCTGTTTAATATTTTATCCAGTAGATGGCAGCAGAAGCTCAATTTGAGAATAAAATCAATTTTCATTAGATTTTCCAAAAACTTTCAACCTAATTTCTTTAGACATCGATAAGAAAATGTCATGCTGGTTCATTCATGCAGCATAAAATTATTCACCTTTTTTGATTTACTTGATTTGCTGTTTATCTCCCCATCCCCTCCTACATTGCTCTAAAAGGTTTTTCCTCACTTTCATTGATCACAATGCAAGCTGAGTCTCAAATGAGCCTGCCTGCTAATTTAGTGTTGTACTTAGTTACCATCTAACAGTTCACATAGTTTATCTATGTGTCACTTGTGATGACAAACAGAGCTTAGAACACAGCTACTCCATGTCACCCTCAATGTTTCCATGACTACACCCATACAAAGTTATCTTGGCCCCATATCAGCACTGCAATATCAGGCAGTTGTGGGGTGGGCAACTGTTTATTGCTAAACAGTCTTGTCTGATTGGGTGATTTTTCTTCCAGTAAAGTAGTGATGTCTGACAGGCAGTTAAAATGTCACAAGTTAATGAATTTCAGCAGTGATGATGTGTTATGCTTGCATCTCTGCGGCGTTCCCTGACAAGCAGCTGACCTCACAGTATTAACAACAGCTGTTGTAACAGCTGACATACAGAGCGAGGACCTGTGGCACACTGGCTGCCGTCTCATCACATAAAACACCCACACCACATTGGTAAGAGCATAAACATACCGACCATACCAGGGTCCTCCACGGTCACTCTATTCTCATTGCCTTCTCCAAAAAAGGCCACTACTGGTGTAAACTGACAACCCTGGTGTCATTGGTGTCATTTTATAGGATTGGGTCGGTATTCATTTCTACATAAATGTGTGCGGGCTTCTTCCCATCAGCAGAGTGCTGCGGGATAGACAGTGGTCTTGAAGCATTTCACACGCGTGTGTAGCAAAGAAAAAAAAAGAAAGGATCGCGTTACAAGCCTGACAGGGCCGGGAGGCACAGCCACCCGGGTGGTGCCAGTGGCCCAGCCAGCCTGAATTTTGAGGCCAGACAAAACCACCTTTCTCTGGGCACAGGGTGCATGCTGGGTGGCTTGGCCTCGGCTCAAGACATTTCAAAGTAAAAAGGGATATTCACATTTTTGCTGTAGGCTGTTTTGTCTAGGATATACAGGATGTGTTTGTAGTCTCTGGACGCACAACTCCATGTCCTGAAGTGAAAGCGGATGGAGAATTGTGGGTTTAAAATTGGATTAGTATCGTTAGACGAGGAACAGGTCTTGAAGCACACTTTGTGCCAGCCAGGAATTTGTTAGCATCTGCTTTACCAATCTATACTGTATCCCTGTGTTATGTCAATAGATGGTTGAGGCTTTTAAAATGAGTTCTTTTCTTCACATCGTTGCCTTTTTTTAATTACAAAATGATCAAAGGAAAAAAAAAACTGAATATGCACGCTAGCATACTGCAATAAATTAGCTCACAGAAAAATTACACACTCTAAAAAATGTCCATGGAGACAGAATGTAGTGCTCAGACATGATTCACTAATCCACCTGCTAATTCCAAAATTTGATTATACACAAAGAACACTTAAACCTTCTTTACGGTCCTGTAATTCTGACAAATATGGCCACCTGGTTCCTTTCTGTAAGACACAGGAAAGACAAAGAGGAGGAGGGGGAACTGACAGACAGAAGCGAGCAGACAAAGCCTCTCCCCCGAGGAACATTTCTTTAGACAATTTATATATTTTGGAGAGATAAAACATCTGCCTATTGGCTCTTCCCATAAATTTTCCAGTCAGTTTACTGGCTTGTCTGAACTGCCGTCTCCCAGTTCATGCTGTGTGTGTTCTTTTGTAGCATGCTGCCTGTCCTCTGAGTTAGACAAGTGCTTTAAACAGCTGTGCTCATACTGGACCTTTGAAGGCACTGCATGCTGTTTATTTTTGTACCATGTTGGGCTGTTTTGTCCCTTTGCATGTCAGCTAGGTTTTATAAATACAGTTTTTTATCACAAACATCCAACCAGCCGTCCTTTTCAAAGTAGAAAGGAGCTTGCACTTGATGGTCGGCTTTCTGCTGAGTTGGCAGTCTCATAAATTTATCAGATTTAAGCAGACAACTCCTGGATGACGCTCCCCTATTGCCCGCTCATAGCTGACCATTCCTCTGCCTGTTCTTCAGGATATGTTATGATAGGGCTGAAAGTTGTTTTTTTTTCCCTCTTCACTTCCAGCCGTTCATCTCTTTAAGCTTGCTGATGCTGGTGCCTTTGATGGGCGTGGAGGGCGGGGGGTGGTAAAGAGGCAAGGTGGTGCTGCTGCTTCCTCGTTTCCACAGTTTCTCAGTGGGAACAGTCCACACGGACCGAGATGACTTCTTAGAGGACTTCTTTGGCTTGTCTGTGTTCTCTTTGGAGCTACCAGGAGACATGGACTGAAGAGGGACCAATTAGGAAACATGATTAGTGCCAAAAATGACAATCAAAATTAGTCTAGCCTCTTTCGGCTGCATTTCTTAGTCAATATAATAAATGTAGCATACACAGCAGCAGAGAGTAAAGCAGGTGAGCTTCGCGGCGTTTTGTCCCGTCCCTGCATAGCGATTCTTCTTTGGCAACAGCAGGATAAAGGACACAGCCAGGGACAGATGGTAGAAGCTGTGGACGTAGGCGTAGTCCCACTCCTGCAGTGACCAAAGCAGAGCACATCGGGGGCTCATGGCCTTAATTCATGCAAATTTATTCCATGATTATGCGAGAAAAAAACGAAAAAACCTTCTTAAAACCCTATAATTTAAAAACACAGTGGGGGTGAATATATGAATAAGGCATTTATTTTGATTGTTACCTCGAAATAGAAACGCAGCATCAGAGCCAGAGCACCGAAGCAGCAGCCGGGGCCGACCTGCTGCGTGTACACCGTCTTCTCCGGATACACCGCTCTCAGCTGCTTCATCTTCTGAAGCTGAAACAGCAGTCACAGCAAAGGCACATTGAGAACAGAGTGGTTGCTTTGGCACTTGGAACAAACGACACCTCTTACCCATTTGACAGTGATTATGAAGACAGCCGATCCAATGGGTCCAGAGTAGATCCCATAGCCCCAGCGGTCCTGGTAGATCCTTACAGCAATAGTCAACACTCCAAACATGGTTAAACTTGACCTTTGGGGTTCATCAAAGTCTCCCAGCGCTGGAGGAGCATTCATATTCATACTGAGTTGAATGAGCTACATTAAAAAAAGCTTTATTTTATTGTACGATATCTGTTTGTCAGTTTAACACTGTTAAAGTTCAAATTATGAATAAGTATAGAGAAAATCTTCCAAGTATCAAGGTCACTGATGCCGCTGGCATGGACACAAGACATTATTTGTATTAATCATTTACACGCTGAACCTGGATTTGATATTGACTCAGTCGTTTTGAAACTCTTCAGATGCCAAAGAGACCCATCAGTGAGGACAGCTGTCAAAGATTTCCAGCATGTGATTGAAAACACTTGGTGGAAAACCTCAGGAGCTTAGATGGGAAGGGAGCGTGGCCAACAACAAGCATGTCTGAACAGATGTGAGGTGAAGTCACAGACACAACATTTGCTGTAACAACTGCTGTGGCCAGAGCGGATTAACTCTACTGTTGTATCCTAACCCCTAATAATACATCGTAAAAGAAGAAAATCATTTTTTAAATGTCACATAGTGAATTAATTGGCTGTAAATCTATTATACAGATAAAAAAATCTCCAGCTAAAGATATGAATGAGCGGCTCAGTTAGGGACACTAACGTGTAAATTGAGATTTAAAGTATATCAGCAGCCCTAATACCCAACTGTATTGTTACTGTCAGTATTTTTTAGCCGTACATGTGCAGATCCACACACAGTACAAGTACCGAGAAGTCTCACTGATGTGGACTTACCGATTAGCGTGACCCACATTGAAAGAGCGGTCCCATAAACACTGAAGTACTCCAGGACATCATATCTCATGAAACACAGGATGGAGAGGCCTGGTCCATCACATGCATGGTAGATCTATGGTCAAACAAATATACTGGCTGTTACAGAGTTGGTAAAGAAATACTGAATGATTCACAACAGATTTCTCACCGCAGCAAAGAACATGGTGAAAAAGTAGACCATTGCCTCCATGTGGAAGCCCCTTTTGGCAGCAACACTGGCTGTAGGCAGGAGCACCAGGCTGCTGACTGTTGGAAGCAGCATCTTAGCGATGAAGGCACCCATGGTGAAGATGAGCTGTAGCTCAAGGTCCTCGTGAAGTTCCTCAGTCTTTAAAATCTTGAATAGTGATGCTGCAGGTTTGCATGTGATTCGGGAGCCTAGCAGAGACTGAATGAGCTAGGTGATGCATGTACAAGCACATGTAGACTCACACGCGGTGAAAACACACCCAGCTGTCCAGTTTGGCCATTTAAAGTTTAAATGGCCGGCTGGTTGGTCCACAGAGGCCTGTACGTGTGGTGTCATGGTTCAGCAGTTGTCTGCATACCAGCGTGATATGGGAGGGGCTAGGCGGGCATTAAAATGCAACATTAGTGCCCGTTTATGAACAATTTCAAGTATCAATGCAGCTATTTTTCACTTATTTTTATAAAATAATTTGAGGAAACCGAAAGACTGCATTTCGACTATTTCTGCTAAAAGATTTTGTTGGACAACGATAATGTTGACCAACAGCAGAATGTCACAGGTTTTCTTGTGCTACATTGAGGAAGGTGCTCCTCCATGTCTGACTGTAAACATAAAGGCCGTAGATGACCCCTCACGGTTAAGGCAGCAGTTGGCCTCCGACTTTCTCCACTCAGCTGTTACACCTGCTCAAAGGCTCGATGCAGCCGCTCGAAGGGCACAGTATCTCTGAGGGCTTTCACTCCATGTTTCAGATTCTCTGAGGGTTTGGGTAGCACAAGTCGCAGGGGCCAGGGCTTTAAACAAATTCTCGCGCAGACGCTTCACAGTTTTCTGAAAATTTGACTCGCTTTGTGTTCAAAATGGCTTAAAACTCTCTTTTAGGACATAGAGTAACCTAACTGTTGGCGGACACCTGCTGGTGAAAAGCGATTGTAAAGTAAACAGAGTGAAGTGGTCTTCATCTGCGTCACTGCCGAACCCTCGCTGACCCTGGCGAAATGGTCAGTTGCTCGGTGAGTGGTGGCATCGGAAAATGGTAAAAAATATAGTGTTATTTATAGCAATGCCCCCAAATAGTAGTGGACATTATATATGTTGTCATTGACTTTTTAGTTAGAACTTCCAAGAGCTTGTAGTCTCCCGGCCTAGCTCCGTGTTTGTGTGTCCGTGCAATGTCAGGACCCTCGATTCTTCTTGTCCAGGAGAGTTTGTGGGCTGGGCTTTCATCTCAGGACCCCTCAGTCTAAACACGACGAGTTACTGTGGGAACATGGAAGCGACTTCCTGAACGCATCTGAAAAAACACCAGGCTTCCTTTTGATTTGGTAATAAATAGCTGTGACATCTGAACCTCAGGCTTTCCTAATAAATAACTGCAGGACAGCACTTATATGTTTGACTAATCCACATGGACAGATCAATCCGGAATAGGACCTTTTCTTTCTATTTCTTTTCATTTGATATCTTTACTGCGCCCTAAAATTAACTGCATCATTTATTTGTCATATTTTGTTTGGGATTAAATTACAGTAATTCCTCTATTTGTTATCTTAATCATATGAAATAACCTAATAAACAGGAAATTATATTTATATCTGGGTTTCTTACAGAGTCTTTGGGCTGTTCTCATCCTTCATCAAACTTTAATTAAAACCTAACTTTTGAATTTAGATGCTGTGTTTTGAAGAATATTAAAAAAAAATACTCATACTGAAAAACAAGAGTTGATCACACATGCATCTGACTAACAGTGGATAGTCTAATGAACTTTAATAAAAAAAAAAGTTATTGTAATGTGGCGTGGGTGATCGTGGCATTAGAAATCAGAACTGGGTTTTAGTTAAATCTGCTAACTGTGTGTGATCCTCCAGAGGACCCTAAATTCATCCAGCACCAACTTAAAACTGCATTTAAATTAGTTGCCGTGGTCAATGTTCTAATGGTTTTTGACAGTGGCGATGATTCAAGGATTGTAATGAAGGAAAAAGAAATTTCATTGATGGCCAATCACCAGTGTGTGATGTCTTCCAAATGTCTTGGAACGGGTTACTGTTTCCCAGGAACATTTCTGAGCTGTTCAGGAATGGTTCATTTCATCTTTCCAGCTGAAAAAACCTGCTGGGTGTTTGGATAAAATCTTAAACTAATAAAAAGCATAACCAACCAGAATATATATTTTTGGTTAGTGCCAAAGTGTATGTGCATCTGCGTGTGTGTGTGTGCGTGCGTGCGTGCGTGTGTGTGTGTGTGTGTGTGTGTGTGTGTGTGTGTGTGTGCGCACTGTCAAAGGGTTGGATCCCTCCTTTTGTGAGAGCCATCTCATAAATGAAACCATAGTGTCTCACACTCACAAGACCAGCATATCAGCTGTGCGCACACACACACACACACACACACACACACGACATTAAAGACCAGAAAAACTACAACAACAACAACTAATGACACTATGGCACCAGGCAGCACTTAGAGACAAGGTTAGCGTCTGTATCTGCATTTTTAGGAACTACAGCACTCTGTTTTTATTTCATTTTTTCTCTCTCTGTGGTAATATTTATAACACCTTAAACTGCTCTTTTGTCTGCATGCACCAACGCTAATGAGGCCATCCTGGCATCCTACAAATGAGCACGCACAAATAAACCCAGGAGCATTGTAAACTGTTCTGCTGCATATTTTCTGTATTGCTGTTCTTTTTATGTGTGTGTGTGTGTGTGGTGCAGTGTGTGTGTTTATGTGTGTGTGTGTGTGGTGCAGTGTGTGTGTTTATGTGTGTGTGTGTGTTGGTGGTAGTAGGTCTGTGCAGAGGTGCGTATGGATTGATTGATTCTCACGAAGAAGAAAATGATTTCTAAACACGAGCGAAGTGAAAAGAACAAGCGCAAAGCTAAAAAGAGACAGCTGTAGAAACAGAAGAATGAGTAAAGGTGTGTTGACTGCAAGTGGAAAGAAAGAAACATAAGGAGGAAGAGAGGGAGTGGTGAGAAATAACAACAGGGAAGAAAAAATGAAGATGAGAACCGGGGAGAAATCTGAATAGAGACAGAGAAGAGAATGAGGAAATGGAGGTGGAGACAGCATGGTGGGCAGACACGGTGGTCCTCAGACATCTGCTTGTCTTTCTGTCATCATTCACTCTTCTCTCCTTCATTCCTCTGTCTGAATTTCTGTCCTTCCAGCTTTTCCCCTTTTGGCTCTATTTCCTAGTGTGATTCAGGAAAAGATCAATCCTTAAGGAGATTTCCTCTTAAAGAAAATGTATTTCGTCTCTCAAAACTTCAGCATCTGACAAATGCAAGTGATTTGCAATTAAATTAGTATTTAAAATAAATTATAATACAGTCATCATCATCATAGGGACACATTTCCATGTAATGTCCAGCAAGTATGTGTAAGTGAGCTTTCATAGATCCCAGTCTGCGTTGTTTTATGCACTCCAACACATCTATGACTTGATAAGAGGTCAATGTGACAGTTAAAGAGTTTTCTTTTTCAGTAATCCATCAATGACTCTCAGAAAGGCGAGTTTAAACAGACTGAAAAGACGATATCCAGATACGGTGGAAGCACTGCTGGAAACTCGCAGAGGTGATGATTAATATAGTAAGAAACAAGCCAGAAAAAGAGAAGTAAAACATACCATTCTGATGCATCAACCTGGACAATTAGCTCTCTTTTTCCTCCATTCATGTCGGAATAAATACGTGGCTGAAACACCAGTGTTCAGATTTACCTTGTTTTCAGGGGTTTTATCGCTGTAGAATAAATCCGTGTCCTTTAAATAAGATATTTAAATATTTTAATATCTTATTAAAAGAGAAGAAAACAACTTGTGTAGGCTTTGGTCAGTGACTGGACTTTAAGATTTGTTGCTATGTCAAAAAAACGATGAGCAAATATTACAAATCACTATTATAGGCTCATTTAAAGCTTAATCCTTGAAATAATCTTTAAAAAAATACTTAAAACTACTGACTACACTGTCAAAACATGCCCATCAAATATTCTTCTCTTCTCTCCTCTAAAACATTGCGAACTTAAAGACACAACCTGAGATTGAAAGTGATGTTTCCGCTCTGAGCTGGGCAAGGAAAGGCGACAGGAAGTATGACCAAATTACACTCCGTTCATCCTGTCTGCCTGTCTGTCTCTCTGTCTGTCTGTCTAGTTTCTCTCACTTTTCATCCTTACAACAGGTTCACGAAGAACGATGGATGACGGACATGTCTAAAGGGGATAAAGATGTAATCACGCAGAGTTTATATTTCCGCAGAACTCTTACAGCAGTATCAGAGTAATGAACCCACTCAGTCAGGGTCCCTCCTGTCCAAACATCCCACCTTCTCCCTCCGCTGCTCCTGCCGGTTGAGGAGGAGGAGGAGGAGGAGGAGGAGGAGGAGGAAGAGGGATGCAGGGAGAGCACACCTTACCTCCCTCCCTTTCTTTTTCCTCCCTCTGTCTGTCTCTCTCTCCTTCCTCACTCCACAGCGACAGCAGCACTCACCAACACAAGACCACTGGTTGCTGGCACATTAACACACACGCACACACATACACACACATGCACACACTTTGAGAGGCATCCTCACTAAAGCCAGGGACGACCTTAGACTGCTGAAGGCGAGGTGAGTATGTGAATATTTGAAACCTCCTGTTTCTGTGTGTGTGTGTGTGTGTGTGTGTGTGTGTGTGCGCGTGTTTGTTTGTTGTCAAAGATTGTGTAAGTTGTTTTTTTGTTTATAAGGTGTTTTGTAATTTAGTGTCTGTGCATGGGTTGGTGTGCCTCTATGCATGTTGACTGTTTGTAGGATTGCATATCCCGGTTTGGTTTTCATTTGCACTGTGTGTGTGCGTGTGTGTGTGTGTGTGTTTGTGTGTGTGTGTGTGTGTGTGTGTGTGTGTGTGTGTGTGTTTTATGAGCTACGCTCATGCCAATGAGACTTGTGATTTGCACCAGACCAAAACAAGTTCACAAATTAATGCTGACTCCCTTTCAGAAGTGTGTGTGTGTGTGTGTGTGTGTGTGTGTGTGTGTGTGTGTGTGTGTCTGGAGAGGCCGTCTGGAAACTTGTCAGCTGCTGGGAGGTTTGTGTGTGCTTATGTGAAAGTGTGTGTATGTGCATGCATACGAGAGAGGAAGAGAGAGAGAGAGAGAGAGAGAGAGGGAGGGAGAGAGAGGTAGTGGTGAGGTAGAAGCTGCTGCCAGTGCTAGTTGTCAAACTGTAGTTTGTTTGGTGTGGCTCTAAACTGTTGCAGAAATTTTACAGGATAAAATCTCTGCAGCTGTTATGGTCCACATTCACTCTCTAAAAATTGCTGAATTTATACTGGAGATGCATAAAATACTTTCACACACTACTGGGTCAATATTGGGAACATATTCTTGGTTATTATAGTAATTGCAATAATGTAAGGAAATGTAAGTTCATTAGTAGCAATGAGGTTGTCACTCATTTGGTATTTAGTGATTATAATTATTAAGTTAAAAGCCCAAAAACTAAAATTGAATATCTCATCAACTGCACTGCACATCGCTAACAGATTCCTTTACATTTCGAAGGTCTGTATGGAAGAGCTCAGCTGCTTTTTTTCCATTTGAGTGAGAAGATTTTAACATGAATGAACTGCTTCTCGTCTTGCTGCCTTGAAGAGCGGGTCCATAAATGGGTCAGAGTTGAGTGCGAGCATCTCTCCTGGCTCCTGTTTGCATACAGGCCAGCTCAACTCTCTTGACCTCCCTTGCACTTCCTCTCAGACTTCTCTGTTTATTCGTCTCGCTCTTGTGGAATCTTTCGTCATGATCATCTACTTTTTCTGTCTGCGTTCCCATCGAAGTGTCACGCCTATCTGCATTCAAAAGTCTGTGGAGAATATGATCTAATTTCGCACACTGAACTCGCATATGAGAAGGAACCAAACATCTGCACCTACGTGGTAGAAAGTTATAGTCAAATACAGTAACGCACAAGCTGTCAGAGGTGATGTTTTAATATTGTCCTTTTTATGGTCAATATTTATGTGGGCAGGATGTTAAATTGCAATTTTGCACCTCATCCATCCAGAAGATGATTCTCTCATTACTGCGTTATTATTTTAGTGGAAACATGAAAATGTTTTCATTGTCACAAAGAAGAATGATCATGTTAGCCAACCATGCCTGACTAATATCTATTAGATAATAAACCTCCAGTATTGGTCCAGAGCTAGCTCTACAAAAACAGAACAGAAAGACCAGGGGCCCCAGTAACCCATCAGGGTAGCGATGGCATAACCTGCTTATTTTAATTACTGCAGACCTGGAGGATGGCTGGGAAATGACAGTAAAGGTGATGAGAAGGGAGAGAAGGCTGCTTGGCCAGGAGAGTTCACGTGTGTGTGATGAGAAAGTGAAAAGCCTGGGAAATAGGAGATTCAAAGCCTAAAAACATGAGGTTAATGTGTCGGTCATGTGTTGACGTGAGGATGTTCCAGAAGACTGAGCCAGAACTGGACAGGACACTTTCACACTGTCTCCGACTCTAACTGCGGTTGTGAGCAGGATTCTGGACACGTTTCTGGTGCAGGACCAGCCAGAGAAGTACTAGAAAGTCTTCACCTTTCCGAATGTGACCTTTCGTGATTTGCATGTTCACGTGCTCAGACCTAAGCGTGAGCGTGGGCCAGTGGGCAACCTGTTAGTCTCAGTGTCTGCATACTCAGTCACGCCACCGGCTGAGTGTATACACACGGGCAGCTGTGTCTGAATGTCCGTCTCCACTCTCAATGTGTGTTTGGCAGCTGGCTGAGCTCCAGCTGCATCTGGTGGGATAATGAAGTCCAGGTGCTGCTGCGCCGGCTCTAAGGCACCTGTCACCAATATTTAGCGCCAGAGAAATCCAGACTGCAAACAGGGCGAGACGAGATATTTGCTTATTTTAACAAGGCTGCCTAACTGGACGTTGTACACATCCAGGTATCATCTCCTCTCCTCAGATATCCTTGCAGACAATCCCCGAGATTCATTTGTGTTT
Source organism: Pao palembangensis (assembly GCA_015343265.1). Lineage (NCBI taxonomy): Eukaryota > Metazoa > Chordata > Actinopteri > Tetraodontiformes > Tetraodontidae > Pao > Pao palembangensis. The sequence continues at coordinate 32,243,210 of CM027081.1, read as the reverse complement.
TATAGTTTCTCCAAGTCAAAGGTATCCTGGAGGTTATCTAACGGGCTGCAGAGCAGTCAGAAGGTAGTTTATTTCTGTGATGAAACAGTGACATCATCTGCTTTGCTACCATCTTTATCTTTTCTGCATGCAAATCAGATGCTGATGCATGTCTGCAGTCATCAAAAAAAACACTACCAATAGTAACTGTATGTTTTGTGGCTTTGCACTACACAAACCTACAAAAGGAATGTAACGCAGGGATGTTTGAGACGGAGCGCTCTGCAGACACCTGGGATAAGTGTTACTCTACACCTATAGGCTTTGGTTCTGTTGCTTTGACTCAAAGGCTTCATTGAACTAAATGGGTCCATAGAAATACCTTCCTCAGGAAAAGGAGGGTACCTTTAAGTACCCTTCTTTTCCTGTGAGTCTGCGTCTGTTCATGTGAGCCTTTACATACAGACATCTACATTTCCTTTATAGTCTGAGGAGCCAAACAAAGGCCTACCTGTGCCCACTTCTGGGAAACCTACCTTGGTCCTTCCAGGCCTGTTTAACTTGCACGAGCCCCTCCACTGTCCAACTCTTGCCTCTAACACTTGTGCCTCTTAACTGCCTGTCTATGTCAGGCCCCAAAAGCCTGCGCCAGGCTTCCTTGTGCTGCCAGCGCGTTTAAATTCATGCAGCCTGCACCCTCCGTTCCATCCTACATTGTCTTTCTTCCGTTTTGCCTTTGTTACACTTGTCATTTCCACCCATTTGTCCTGTGTTTTGCTGACGTATTCAGAAACCAAAAAGTGCGTAAGAGGTTAGATTTGAAGTGCAGTCCACCTGATGCTTTCTATGCCCTTGCATGGTTCAGTCCTAATTGAATCAAGGCAATAATGCGAGTCAGAGAGGAGCTTTATAAACACTGTTTTAATAGGTGCAGTTCTAGTGCTGTTAGGCAGTGGAAGAATTTCTTTTGGTGGCCGCAGTGCACGAGAAGCTGCATCAGGTTCCAGGATAAACTGACCTTGTCAGTAGTTGATCCAAGTTCTTCTTTGTTACCAGCAGACCTTCTTACAAATAAAGACATCTTGCAGGTCTTGTAATATGCATTTCACCTTCACTGAATTTCTGACTTATTAGGATCAGGATGCGGTCATGGGAACTGTTTGGAGAGAGCTGCGTGGTTCTGCTGGGTTTCTTGACACTGGCTGTGTCTCTGGGGAACCTGTCCACCAGAGGGCTACAGGTACGCTGGACAACACGGGACAACAATCTTAAAGTGCTCTGCGAGCGCTGGCTATCTGTTTTAGTTTGAAATACCACACCTTACTGAATCTTTTCAGAATGTCAAGTTTATAAGCCAAACTAAAATGAAATTCTGAGGAACTCTCTGCTATAGTTTTCTGTCTTTGCCTCTCTGCAGCCATCTCTTTGTTTCTCTCTCACTTACGCTCCCTGTCTGGTATTTCCAGTGTCTCTCACCCTTTCTCACGTCTGCTCTCTCTCACACCTTTACAAGGAGCTCAGTGCACATTCCAGTGGTCACTCTGATAAATCTGTGTGAATAAAGGGACACAGCCATCGGCCTAAATTATTGATGTTCCTGCACATCAGGAATGCGTGAAATGCTGACCGTCTTTACACACTGGATTACAGGACAACACTGACGCTTATTTACTGTCATTCTCCAGGGTTCTGACACACTTTGTTATGACAGTTCAAACATTTGCGCAGCTGTTTTCAAATCCTGCTAAAACCATTACATATACTGGGGCGATGCTAATGTAACCGTGCTATCACAATACTGAACTACTGTTGCTTCCCCGGCGACCCGTGCTGAGCTCTATTAATGACCTCTAATTAGCAAAACACTTTAAAAAACACATTGAAGTTGGATTAAAATGCCAAAATGTTCCTGTTGATAAAACCCTTTAGTGACAGCTGGAAGATGTGCACTGGGAGACAACAGTTTGGAAGCTGTTGGCTGAGAAGAAGAACAAGTTATTGGAGCTGAGTGTGATGGAGATCCTGCGAGCCAGTAAATAAATAAACTAAAACTACAACTTTTACAGAAAGAATCAGTTCAGTGAATGAAACCTCATTTCCAAATCTGTTAGTCTTCTTGGACATAGGTGTCTACACACACGTACTGTATATGTTGATGAGGAAATGTACACTTCAGTAACACACATATGACGACACTTATCGTTGTTCATTTATTAATTTATAGGTGCTCAGATTTGAAAACTGTTGTTTGTTTGTTTGTTCATATGACTAACAAAATATGACACAAAATGAGTGGACGTGTCTGCGTGTGTGTACTCAGGAGGATGGTGTGGCATCCAACAGTCTGGAGGAGGAACTGGAAGTGACCACCTACTGGTGGGGCGAGTGGGCCAAGTGGACAGCCTGCACGCGCACGTGTGGAGGGGGAGTGATGACACAGGAGAGACACTGCCTCAAACAGAGGTCCGTCTGTCTGAGCGCACGCACGCACGCACACACGACTTCACAATTATAAGCTTGTCTTCCCACTCCATATCCAAACGCATGTGCTGTTATATCTTTTATATATTATTCATCCAAATATTTGTCTTTCATGTCTAGAAAAAAAGTGGTTGCTGGGAAGGACAATATGACCTGTACAGGAACTGCCAAGAAATATCATCTTTGCAACACTAAGGTGAGTCACAGACTTCCAGTTAATTTCTCATCACTTTGTTTGACATCTTTATTAAAACAAACACCTTCCCGCTGACTACTCTGCAGACAGCACAGGCCTGTGGTTGGGACAGGCAACCTCCATGACTGTCTGTAGTTCCAGCCGAGGTTCAGAGCGGTTATGCATTCTTACAAACCTTTCCCAGCACAAATAAACACTCAGAAAGACTTTATTTGTACAACAGACAGTAAAACTGAGTCTTAACAAGTGTGGAAACAAACTTCTTTTAATGGTCTGTGCTGTTTCTCTGGATGGCAGGAATGCCCTGCCACTGGGAGGAGCTTCAGAGAGGAGCAGTGCTGGTCCTTCAACTCCCAGCTTTACAATGGACGGCGTTACCAGTGGAAATCTCTCTATCCTGGTATTAACACCCATAAAGTGCTTTGACTTTGACTACTCATTAGGACAAGCAGAATAAGGGGTCAATGAGGTCACTGCAGAGTTGCTAAGCTTCGGCTAACTAATGGCTCGATAAGAAGATAGTTAGCTGGAGGAAATTATTTTAGTAAATTACAATAATGCAAATCCAAAAAAACAGCTTTACTAAAACGCCTAACCTGTGCTCTTCTGAAGATGACTACGTTCACATCTCAAGTAACCCCTGTGACCTTCACTGCACCACCACTGATGGCCAGAGGCAGCTGATGGTCAAGGCTCGAGACGGCACTTCCTGCAAATATAGCAGCTATCGCGGTGTCTGTGTGGACGGTAAGTGTGAGGTGAGTCCCGCATCTTTCTTACCTTGTCCCTCTTTCACTTCCCCTACTTTCACACCAATACTTCGCGGACCCTGTCGAGTGTGTCCGTGATTATTAAAGCACAAAAAAACTGCGAATAAAAGTAAAAGTTTGAAAGAAAAAGAATACAGACTGTTCCCCCCTCGCTCTCGCTCTAGCCAATCGGCTGTGACGGAGTTCTGTTTTCCTCCAACACCCTTGATAAGTGTGGGGTCTGCCAGGGAGACGGCAGCAGCTGTAGCAGAGTTGCTGGAAACTTCCGTCGTGTTGCGATGACGCTGGGTAAGGCCCAACAGAAGGTTAACAGTCAAATGTTTTTAAAAATAATCTACAACAACTGCCTCTTTACTTTCACCTTTCCTGTTGCCAAGGTTACTCTTTTATAACTCAAATCCCAGAGGGAGCATGGGATATCCAAATTATTGAAAGGAAGAAGTCAACTGATGTTCTAGGTGAGTCCTTACTGTCTGCATGGCTGGTTTTCATGTCATAGATATGAGGAAAGAAATCATCCTTGTTTCAGGTGCGGATATTTCCACCGGACTACGTTTGTGTTCTGGTTGTATCTCACAGGTTTCTCTTTGCTTTTCTTCCAGCGGTGACTGACCAGGCGGGCAACTTCTTTTTTAACGGGGCCTATAAGTTGGACAGCCCCCAGAACTTTCATGCAGCAGGAACTGTCTTCAAGTACCGCCGGCCCATGGACGTGTATGAGACTGGGATCGAATACGTTGTGGCCAAAGGCCCCACTGACCAAGCCATCAATATACTGGTACATTCCGCATCATCTACATATAACACAGGGTGTCTGTCTTGAGTTTACTTTGTGTTCCAGCTGGTGGATGATGTCGGTCAGATATGCAGAATATGATATAAACACTTCAAAGGTTCTCTTTTTGTTCATCCTGCAGGTGTGGAACCAGAATGGACGTACCCCGTACATTACTTTCGAATACACTGTCCTACGGGAGTCCCTGCCGCCTGTTCCACCACCCCCTGTCTATACCGGTGCAGACAGCTCCGCTGGAGAGGTTTCTGTGGAGGTGGTGGGTCTGCTGGCCCCCAACAGCAGCATCTATGATCAGGCGGCTCCTGAGGACTCCAGAGGTGTAGAAGTGCAAAAGGGCCAAGAGACCAATGAGGTGTACGAGGAGTCGGCAGCCATAGACTGTGACCAGGATGCAGCAGCCGCCCCCAAATATTCAGGTAGCGATCATAACAAAGTATGCTCTCATTAGACTGTAAGAAAGATTTTGGTAAGTGTTTTAGTTGTTCGGAAGCTGATGTCATCGTACGAGTGGTTTGCCTGGTTTACCTGGTTTTCCACGCATGAAACATATTGCAAAAATGTCGGCCACAATAAGTTCTCAGCAGTGAGGATTTCTGAAAAGCGCAGACACTGAATCATCTGGTTACAGGAGAAATTAAAATATTTCAGTACAGTATATTTTTCCAGAGCATGACTAACAGCATAATAGTTAAAGACTGTTGTAGTTGATTGCTTTGAATGACAGAGGCATGACACTTAAGAAGCAAATTCATCGTGTTCCTTCCCACAGTACGTAGAACAAGGATGCAGCTGCAAAGAGTCTCGGGCCAAGATGAATATTAAATTACATTCTCAAGTGACCAATGAATAAGACCTACACTACAGATAGAACTTAGACCTACATAACAGATAGAAAACAGTTTTTTGGGTTTTTTTTTCTTTTTTAACGTTTTTTTTTTTTTCTTTTTTCCCCATCAGAGAACAACAGCAGTCATACAGGCAGCACTGCTAAGCCTGTACCTGCCGGTGGGTCTCTGGATATGAGGCCAGATGCACCAAATCTCATCTGGAGGGTCCTGCTGGGTGACAGGATTGGACCTGATGAGCTGCTCGTCAACATCTCCACCAATCAGCTGCTGACAGATGGAGACAGTTTGTTCTCAGCAGAGGTGGGACCAATGGAGACTGGCCTGAGCAGTACAGAGATGGATGGGCCACTTGGCCTGAACGAAACGCTAGAGTTTACCCTGGGTCGTAAGCGCAACGACAGCGGGGACGGTTCCTACCAGAACAAAACAGTGCAGTCTGGTGGTAGGCCCTCCAGCCGCTCCAACAGAACCAGGTAAATGGGGAAGAAAAAAAAACCCGAAGGTTGTTTTCACTGCTCCATTTACGTTTGGAGTGATGAAAAGCAGCTTTCCTTCAGGCTGGATTAAGTCTGGACTGAAAGTCTTAAGGTTAGTGTCACTCTGGGCCTGAATGTTCAGACATTGCGAAGCCCCTGGGTCTCTGCCGCTGGCTGAGACAAACATACTGCTGGCAGTGAGCAGACTGGATGGCTTCAGCACCTTTTTTTTCAAAACTTTCTCAGTGAGACAAACAATTGAACTACGGAGGGATCGAAAGCCAAATCGCAAAGTTAGCCAAGTAGCTATACAAGTAGGTGTACTGACTAATAAAGCAGCAAGACAGGCCTATGGGATGGTAATGACGCACTTGTTGCCATCAGTATCAGACTGCAGACTGCTGTGCAGTTCTCGCTACATCACCTTTGGTGCATCAGTTTTCAGTTGTGCAGTCATTTCCAGTTCACGTGCACTCAGAGAGCACAGGTCATGTTACTGTCACAGTTATAGCTTGACATGCTAACTGTGTGTTTTGAGAACAAATCAGTTGTGTGCGCACATTAATAGTAAAGCTCCAAAAGTCAGACGCACGCAGCATCATCTGCTTTACTGCATAAACAGACATAAACACACCATAACTTCCACCTCAGCTTCTCTTTGATGTAACTAAGAACTAAACGGACTCACTACCTGATTATCTTGCATTTCGTGTCCTCCACATTGATAATAATAACTAGAATCTGCAGAATCTGTTAGATATTTAACATGTAAACCATCGAGCTATAGGCAAGGATGCGTCAGTATGCCTCTAAAATAGCAGACAAACAAGGTCACACAAAGTACATTTTCTATTATATATTTAAAGAATTGAAATGACAGCATCTATCAGAAGTGCGGTAGATTAAACATGTATACTTAAACCAAGAAACATACATTTTAGACATGTTAGAGCTGTAGGAACTTAAGTAAATTAAAACAGTAGACAGGTGGACCAGGCTCATATGTAGAATGCATGTTACTCTTCACATCCAGAAAAACAGGTTCAAAAGTGTTGGAGCCAGCAGCTTTAAAACAGACCATCACACGCATTCTCTGTCTCTCACACACACAGACACAGACACACACACCCTTTCCTTTGAGAGACAGGGAGGAGTGGAAATGAGCAGAGCACAGACGCACAGGTCACTGCCACACGTGGAAACAAATAATTCAAAGTTATCCACAAGCAAAGTGAAAAAATGATACAAATGCGGAAAGTGTGCTGTCAGACTGTAGTCTCCTCTGGGGAGAGTAATAATGTGCAGGAATCATTCTGGCTTTATATGGATGGATGCTGGCGAGGTATAACTCGAGGTGCCTGTGATTTTCAAATAAATATCTGGCGGCGAGAATAAGCAGCATTATGATAAGAATGTGCACATGATTTTTATGTGATGTGAAATAAATGTGTATCTGCCAGGTCTGTGAATCAGCTGTGTGGCTTTTAGGGTTTTTATTTACAGTAAGAGAATTTTGACTGAGAACCTATGTACATCATGAATCTATGATGATTACTATTATTATTATTGTTAACATTGTTGTAACAGCTTAACAGTTATAACATCGGGCATTTAAACCTTGCTGCTGCAGTATATTGTACCATATGTTCCCCGTATGTGTGTGTGTGTGTGTGTGTGTGTGTGTGTGCGCATGCGTACACGTGTTTGGTAACAGGGGGAATCAAAGATTCAACCAAAAGAACCTGAAACTGAGTGCTGCTGACATGTATCGTTGGAAACTTTCCTCTCAAGAGCCTTGTAGCATGACCTGCTCTATAGGTAAGCACACACACACACACACACACACACACACACACAATTACCTGTTACATATGAATGTATGAAACTGAATCCTAATCCTGAAATTTATTGCATATAGTGTTCTGAATAAATTAAAAAAAAGAGCGATAAAGCAGATATACTTTAAATCTTTCAGATTCATTTGCTTTTAATGTCAAACATTAAATCAAAATGTCTGTTTGCTGTGACTGTCCAGGCATCTCAAAGTCTTTTGTCACATGTATTCGCTATGATGGCGCTGAGGTCCATGACATGTACTGTGATGCACTGACCCGGCCTGAGCCGGTCCACGACTTCTGCATCGGCAGAGAATGCCAGCCCAGGTAGAATCCACCGGGGAAAAAATACACACCGTAAAAAGTGCTTGAGGTTATGATTTGCTCGCGCTCAGGTGGGAGGCGAGCAGCTGGAGCGAGTGCTCAAGAACCTGTGGGGAGGGATTCCAGTTTCGTCAAGTTCGATGTTGGAAGATGCTGTCACCGGGCCTGGACAGCTCGGTCTACAGTGAACTCTGCACCATGGCCGACCTGGAGCGGCCCATAGAGAGGCGGCCCTGCAAAAGCCCTGCCTGTGGTCCACAGTGGGAGGTGGCAGAGTGGACCGAGGTATGAGCCATGCCTGAGCGTTTCCTCTGCAGAAAAGAAATCGCATAAACTGTTTGCGCCTCCATCCAGTGTCCTGCTAAATGCGGCCGCAAGGCCCAGGTGACCCGTGATGTCCGGTGCTCTGATGAGACCAGACCATGTGACCCGATGACCAAACCACCAAACATCAAAAACTGCACCGGTCCACCCTGCGAGCGCCACTGGACCATGTCTGAGTGGGGGCCTGTGAGTTGATTCATTCCTCGGTGTCCTGTGACAGTTCTGGTTGCATGTATTATAATGTCAGCCTGCACCAGAAGGGATAGAACAACTCTGGGCTTTATGTCAGTTCTATTTCTGTTTTCATCTCTCTTCATGAGCAAATGTAAAATGACGTGAGATGATTTTTTTTTTTTCTTGGTAATGTGACATTTTAATGCTCCGATTTTGACCTGTGTCGCTGCAGTGCTCGGGGTCATGTGGCCAGGGAAAGATGATGCGTCATGTGTACTGTAAGACTCCAGAGGGCCGCGTTGTTCCCGACAACCAGTGTTCTGTTGAAAACAAACCTCTGGCCATCCACCCCTGCGGGGGTAGAGACTGCGCTCCGATCTGGCTGAGCCAAGAGTGGGAGAAGGTAACGTACATTTAATTTATGTTTTTTTTTTTTTTTTTTTTCAACATTAAAATATAGATGTTGAGCAACAAAGAAGCAGCAGATAACAGAATGTTTCCTCCGCAGTGCAACACAACCTGCGGCCGCGGCGTGAAGCGGAGAGTTGTCCTGTGCGTGGGCATTAGCGGAGGAAAGTTCCAGATGTTTGATGAGGAGGCGTGTGGAGGCAGCTTGACCAAACCTGAAGGGGAGACAACCTGCTTTGAGAGGCCGTGCTTCAAATGGTACACAACCCCCTGGTCTGAGGTGAGGCCGGCACGGAAACGCTCGCTCCACGCTTCCCATTTCCTGAGCCGTGGGCTGAGTTTGTGCTCCTGTGTCTTCTCAGTGCACCAAGACGTGCGGTGTAGGCGTGAGGATGAGAGATGTGAAGTGCTACCAGGGCAGGGAGCTGGTCCGGGGCTGTGACCCGCTCACCAAACCGGTGTCCAAACAGACCTGCACCCTGCAGCCCTGCCCTACTGAGCCACCAGGTAACCCACAACCTCCTGTCAATAGGTCTAAATTGGGAGTTCAGACATTTTTTTAAAACCAGTAATTACCATGAAATGGCCTGACTGTGTTGATGGTTTGACCCATGGCTGAAAAGTGGCATCACGTGTTCATGTTAACTGTATCCCAGATGAGAGCTGCCAGGATCGTCCCTCTACCAACTGTCTGCTGGCGCTGAAGGTCAACCTGTGCAGCCACTGGTACTACAGTAAAGCCTGCTGCCACTCGTGCCGCGCTGTACGACCTTCGACCTCCTAACGCAGGACTGCACAAGCTCTCCCTCCAACTTGACTCTAACTGAAGCTCCAGGAAAGAAATGTGGACATTTAGGGACATGAACTGTGTCAACTTGAAGCTTTTTACCTCTTTGAAAGATGCAGAGGTTATTCCAATTAATTTGACTGTTTAAAAGATGGAGTGATTGTGTTTTTTTTTTTTTTAATATCTTCTATTTTGGCTCCTTATGAAGCTGCATCTGCTTGCACTCCTTCACTTCATCACACAGCTCCCGTCATTGGATAAAAGGTTGAGTTAAAGCTTACACAAACCACCATCTGTCTTTGTGAGCTCTTGTCGGGTTGATTAACATAAAAAAAGGAAAGTACTTTCTCCACCGAATATACTGCATGACACGATATTTAAAACAAGTACTGTTTATGAAATGTTATTTAAGTACGTTTTGATTTGGTTTCTGGCATGTCAGCAACTTGGTGCCTCGCCAGTAGCCCAGCGGGATACAGAACCATATTTATTAGTCATATTTACATTTATTTTGACGCTCCTGATGCCAGCTGATACTTATTCATCAGGAAACTTGATGCCAGCTGTAGTCTGTGTGTGACGGAGGAAAAAAAAAAGTGTACAAACACAGAAGGAAACATTCCTGACACTTGAAGTACGATTTAGATTTGTACGTGTATGTCTCATTTGTAACGATTTGTGTACTTTTTATATAACTGATCAGCCCAGCTGTCACAATTGTACAGATCTGCAAGCCATAAACACGACACTTTTGCTTCTTTCATTTCTGCTCATCGCATCTGTTCACACAGGCTCAGGAGGGAAAGCGAAAACGCGACGCGCTTCAAAACCACTTTAACCAGCTGTGACCAGGTGTTTTTGTGGCTATATTTGTTACCAGGTGGAAATCTGACCAGAGCAGAAGTGTGATGCTGCAACAGTGATGAAAATGTGAAGTTTGAGCATATCTGTGACTTGCAAACGCAGCTGGGCTGAACTAATACCTCTTTGTACAAAACCAAGTGAGGGAACTTTGTACTGATAATACTGACCTTTATTACAATTAAATTACAAGAGAAATTAAATGTGTCCGCTGATTGTCATTATGATTTTGTTGAACAATCTGTTGTCAGCGTTGAACCCCAGGTCGGCATGGCAGTGGTCAGCAGGTATGATCCGAGCTCAGGGCTGTCTTTGTGGAGTTTGCATGTACACAGGTCTGTGTGTGTTTTCTCTGCCCTCTCTGGTTTCCTCCCGCTGTCTAAAATAAAGCACATTAGACTCAAAGCCACATTCTCTGAACCAAATGCCAGGTCATGCTGGATGCTGGTGATGAATTTAGCTAACCAAAATTGGCCAGCACTTTTGGTTAGCTAAATCTGATCTGACAGCGTTTGATTTAATGAGGGTTAGAACTGTTTGATGTAACAAAAAAAAAAAAGTTTTGGTCAGTTTGTATGTTGAACGGTTAAAGAAAAGTCTTGATTTGTACCAGAAATGTGTCTTTTATTGCTAAAATCTGTACGGTAAAATTCAATGAGTAGACGCTGCTTGGCGACTGTCTCCCCCTACTGGCGAAAAGGAGACAAAAACGTCACCGTTAGTTTCATGAGTCATTTTCCACCGTTACAAAAACTTTTGAATACTGTACATTGTTAGGATCATAACTTAGTTTATGGCCTAAAATAATCAGTGAGAGGTAATAATGTCAAATACGAAAGACAAACACAAAAAAACACCAGAACTTGAGTCTATGTTTTTAAGCAGCAGTTTATTGTACATAAATTGTACTTTGTTGCAACGCTAAACTGGTTTCACAGTATCAGGACTGATCATGTATCACATATATTTGCTCATATTTCTTCTCCAAAAATCAAGAATAACCTATCGAATTTCATCACTTGTAAACACAACATAAATTTTAAATCTGAAAATATGATTTTTGTATTGACAGAGAAAAATTTAAGTGGATTCTCCATTTGATTTTGGGATAGATGGAACAATAATGCTCTATTTTTCAGCTGTTATACACCAGCTACAGTATTTTTACAGGAGAAAACAGAAATCACAGTCACTGGTTCACTGAACGCCTCAGAAAAGCCCTTTAAAATATTTTAAATGAGATTTATTTTCTGCATCACAGCATTAGTACCTGCAAATGTTTTCACTGCCTGAGCCACACATTTTTTTTTTTTTTTATTAATTCCTTTATCCAACGATAAATCTGTTATCCAAGGACCTACCGGTTTAAAATGTTTTCTTTAATCTTTAAACGCAACAGGGCATATAACTAACTATATACTAAGATTATGATTTCAAACAGCTCATCATGTGTCAAAAATGTTTTAAAAAATCAAGCCAACACTGAAAACCTGAGATTTTAGTTTTCTCAGCTAAATCATTAAGGTTGAAATACATTCTTTTATATACTTCAGACCCTTTTAGACCTTTAAAATAATCTGTACAGCCACTTAGTTTACTAGACAATACTCTGTGGACAGTATTTAGTTGGAGTGGAGGAAATAAATGTGAACAACTAAAGACAGAGTTGTTGAATGAGAAAACACATTTCAGGTATATTTTTCCATTAAGTATAGTACAGTAAATGCTCACAGTCCAGTGGTAAAAGGAGGATAATTAGGTTCTGTCAATGCATGTTGAGATGGGTGTGAAAAGAGTCCAACAAAAGCTTTGTTTCCTCCAAAACTAGTGAGTTGTTGAAAGATTTACTATATATCTTGAACCAATCCAATGAAAAAGCTAATACCCATGGTCACAGAGAGATTTTTAGGTTTTAATTGATACAATTTTATGAATCTAATACAGTCTATGGACCCAGCAGAAGCTCATGAACAACTACGGAGCCCAAAAAAGGGTAGGAAGGAACTATTTTCACTGGACGGAAGGGCTTCCACCTTACTTTTACAGGTATGTCACAGGAAACAGAGCTTTTTTTTCTTTGAAGTGTATTTAAATAAACATAATCTGTGCTACATTTATCCTACTGACAAACCATGAAATGATGAAGACATACAGAACAATATCATTAGTTAATCGGCACACTAGCTATTCTTCTAACTGTCACAAAATGATCAATTTTAGGTCAGAATTATTGAAGTCATTTCCAGGGGTCTGCAGAAACTGCTGCGCAGACGCAAGCCCCGTTTAGCAGCCTCCAGCTTCTGCAGCTTCTGCAGCCCTCGGTGTTGCAGTGTCTCTGTAGCCGGAATGATGGTGATATTTCAGCGTGCCCGCAGGCTCCACACGCACCGCTCCTACACGTCCGTGCTGATGCTGTTGTTGGCCCTCACGCCGGCAGAGCGGATGAGATTAAGCTTGTGGTACAAGCTCGCCAGGTCCATGGGCAGTTCCAGGTCCTCTTGGTGCACAGTCCTGTAGCTGATCCTGCGGCCGCCGTTGCACAAGCGCTCTGGGTGCTGCAGGTAAAAGGGCAGCGAGCCGCGAGCGCAGGATGGGCAGAAGGCATGCGAGCGCTGGCACCTGCGAGGTGGTGGTGTTGGAGAGAAGCTGGCCGGCCCGTTGGCCTCGGTGAGGAAGGTGGGAGGGTAGGTCTCTGCTTCATCACTGTAGTGGTCTGGTGTTGGCGGCGTAGGGGGAGCTGACAGAGCCAGGGGGCGGGTCGGCGACATGGCGGCAAACTCTGGTTCCTCCTCTTCCCCCTTTTCAGACTCCTCCCTCTTGCAGCAGTAATACTAGAGTTTGGTGACAATGAGGGAGAAGTACACGTCAGAGTTTTGTCAGAGGTTGTGAGTTAGCTTTCTGCTAAAAAAGAAAAAAAAGAAAAAGCACAACTTTAGACTAAACGCAAAATGCAACATTTGATCCAAATAAAAATGGCTGAAAGTCGCCTTGGTGGGAAGACAGCCGTACCTGCAACCTACATAAACACAGTACAGCGACGATGGTCAGTAAGATGACTGTAGCCAGAATTCCCCCTGCAATGACCACTGTCCCGGCTGACATTCGAAATCCTCTCCATCAACAGCCTGCAGGAAGAGCGCAAACAAACAGGTACAGAGGCGATCCGCATCTGTCTTTTCCTCATGGACCTGATGAAAAAAAGAACCATCTTGTCTAAATAAGAAGGAAATTCTGATTTGCAAGTTTGGGTCGCCAAGAGGAGGAAAATTAGAAGTGGACTGGAAGATTGGCACCAGTAAAACATCTTGTTCTCTCTAATTATATTGATTTTGTACTGGTGGATGCACCTAGCTAGTTATAATTAGTGTTTCACAGGACATGTTTGAGTGAGTGGGACAGAAAGTCAAGTGTGAGAGTGCCATTAGCATCTTTCCTGAAGGAGGAGTGTATGACCAGAGAGGGCCCACCCCTTCACATCAGGTGACTCGGAGACAGAGACCAGAATAGTTTCTTTTATCCTTTGGTGCTGCTGGAATTCATGATGGGGCTGAAGACATTTATCGACTCGCCAATAGAGTCAATGCAGCAAATTTCACAGTGACACAACCAACACCACAGACAAATCACCGGGCAGGCCATCGCATTCAGAGGCCAAGATCCCTGGAGCCCAGCAGAAACTACAATTTCATTTAATGTAACTATGGGAAACACTGATTTCATCCAGCCAGGCTCATTGAAGAACAACAGAACAGTCTTTAAAAAAGGCTGATTTGTGATATAATATAAAGTGTTCTGTCTGGAAGTTTCAAATCCAACATGGAGCAAAGATCAGAATGGATGATGGATCAGGAACAATCTGGGCTGCTGCTGAAATACTGCATAAATGTAGAATTCCATTACGTTAGCGTTGAGAGTCACAGACAGAAATACTGTTTGTATCATCAAAAAAAAAAAAAAAAAAAAAAAAAAAAAAATATATATATATATATATATATATATATATATATATAGTCAGCAGTATTTTTTTTCTTTAAATGTAAATTTGTGAGTTAATAGTTGAATCGACAAATATTTATAGTGAAATATTGGGAAAAAAAATCAAGAAAGTCAACGGCTGATCTGTTTGCAGAGAAGCTGCGTGTTGAGATTTTTTGTGCGCAAATTAACGCATCAAGTTGAAAAGTGGAGTTTCGTCGAGTTTTGTGTCGTGTGGATTCACACATCTGCGCGTCAGATTTAATTGCGTCTTTTTAATTCTATATCTAAACTGATGTTTTATTTATGTGCCATCTTGGTGCTAATTATATATCAATTGTACCTGCGATTAAAAGATTAGCAACAAAAATGCACTGGATATTTTAAATTAAAATCGTAACCAGATACAAAAATAAATCATCTTTTCGAAAACTTTCAATGGTCTTTGGTCACCTGGTGCCGGACAATCTTACCCATCACATCAGATGCTGGATCGTTCCGTGGCGGCACCTCCGGATCGAGGCGCGCCGTAGTTTGAGGGCAGAAGTGGATGCTGTTCGGATTCGGAGAGATGACTTTCAGTTCGGAGACGTGTGACCAAATCTGTCACTCAAGGAAAAAACGATATCCAGACGCGCAGAGAGATGCGGGGATCTTAACAGGGGAAGGAGCAAATCTGGTCACGTTATTTCTACGCTGATTTGGATCTGCGATTGGATCAATTTCCCCTCAGGTGCAGCAGTTGCCTCTTCCACGGTGTAGTTCGTCTGCACGTCAATAAAATCCCAAATGTTGGTAAATTTCCTCTCCAGGTGCTCAGCCGATGAAGGACATAGATGTGATCCAAAGCGCTGATCCTTTAGGTAATTAATTGGTGGACGCTTGTGCGCTCCACAGTTCCGGACTCACCACGCGCGTCTGTGCGGCAGCGCGTGCATTACGATGACTTCACTGGATGTGTCCGCGCGTCACAGCAGCACGCGAGGCAAAAGCAGATACCTGAGGTCGCACAAATCCACAGTTTTACTCTTCATCGCTTTATGAGACGTCCATTCAGTTCGTTTCATTCGATGTATTTAAAAAAAAAAATGACATACGTATTTTTTATGCCTCCAATCACATTTTTCTGGAGAACTGTCGTTATTCATATATAAAACTACAACTGAGGTAACATTTCACAGGCAAACATGAAGTTGAGGGTTCATAAGTGTACTTCCTGGAGAACTAAATAAGAAATAAAGTATTATTTAATACGTGCAAAAATCAGAGTAAAGAGAACCCTGACGCACAGTCCATCATTTGATTTGGAAAAAGTCAAAATATTTATCTTGTAGTTTTGTAGAAAACCGCTGTGTGTCTTCTCTCTCGCTCTCTCTCTCTCTCTCTCTCTCTCTCTCTCTCTCTCTCTCTCTCTCTCTGCACCAGGAGAAAGAAGACTCTTTTTGGAGGCAGTGAAAGAAAAGATTTTACTGTGTGAATTATTTAAAGGATGAGGCAGGCTGAGATTCCACCATATTGTACAGACAAGAGTGTGTAATATTAATGATGCTAGAGGTTACTTCCCCTCATATCCGCCGAAGTACTGATCCCACATCCTGCTGCTTTCACTGGAAACATGACGCCCATGTTCATAATCGAACACCTTCATTCTCCTCTGCCGTCAAGCAATATAAAGTTTTTTGTTTTCTTTTGTTTATTTTCTTTTTTTCTGATCCAAAGGGGTTTTATGGGGTATTGACCATGCCCATGGTTAGCATTGCTGCTCCCAGTGGAGTTCTGTGTCTCTTTGTTGCAGCAGTAGTGAAAAGGAGACTGAACGTCTCGTCGGTTTTGGTGAAACTTACCAGCCAGTCTTAGTTTGTGGTGGAAATGAGTTGAGAAAGGATGGAGGAGGAAGTGTTTCAGGCCTGTCCAGCCAGGAGGAGACCCTGAGGCAGACCATAGGGAGACACAGAAAGTCGTGTCTTTGTCATCAGATGTTTCCATCTAGCTCGAAATCAGTGTTACTGAGATCATTTTCACTTTTTTACCAGAATATCATCACTTGGTTATAGATTAGCAAATCGGCGACCCTCCGCCGTCTTTGTTAGCTCACCGCCTCTAACATAGCTCGATAAGACAAACGGTCCCAGTGTAAGTCACCCACTTAGCATTGATCCCACATCAGAGTGATGGATTGGTTTACAGGGCGCACTGGCGCATGCAGAAGGTCGTGCAGCACGTCAGCAGAGTCATCAAGTATCAGATGTTTAAACCCTGTCATGGATGCTGGTGGCCACCCCTGCAGCATGACCTTTTCTTGATGTTGCATGGTTTTGTTGCCATATTTTGATATCAGCAACATTGCTGGGGTTTGGCCAGTGGCCACCAGTTCATCAGTCATGCAGAGCAACAAAGGAATTTCTTGGAAAAAACCTGTAAAAGTGGAAATCTGCCTTACTGGTGCAACAAGAATCATTTTCTCTTCACCTCTTTCTGAGCTGTCTCAAGCAAAATGTTGAGAAACTGGAGATGGTTTAGTTGTAAAAATCATTTTCTTGGCCTAACTAGTTTCACTAAGTAGGACGGAATATGAATGGTTCCAGCACGCTGCCACTGGTCTAAGTCCTGCTGGATTCCTCTGGATTCAAACTTCAGCGTCAACACCACAACCGATCTGTGCTTTCTTACTTGAAAATGACACATCTTTCGCAGATATCATCTCTTATCCGGCTCCTGGCTTTTATGTTTGATGTGCTAAACATTTAGCACTGCAAAACCGGGCTTGATAACACTGTTTCCCACATGGAATATTCAGTCGGGCGCTAAATCACATGACGGACAGCAGAATAAACATATCAGATTTACACAGAGCGGCACAAAGACGCGTCTCTGCAGCGGCTGTCTTCAGATGTTCAGTAAGTCAGGCTGGTCTTAGTGCAGAGAACACTCTAACACAAGTCAATGCAAAGTGAGAGTACATGTTTCGCAAAATGGCTCCTTAAATTGTTCATTTATGGTCCAGGAACCTTTTAGGCTTCGTCTGTCTGGACTCTACGGTCTATTTCAGAGGCAGATACACCCTGCTGCTAAATTGGGCCCCCAGACTATTTTCAGGGGAAGGTCCTTTGGTGCCGAGGAAAACAGTGACCGACTGTTTCTCCTGTCACCGGTTGGAACCGGTTGTGCAGAAATTATTGAAGGTGGTGCAAAATTTCCTCCATTGCTTGAACTTTATCGTTTGCTCACAGGGGGAATCTTTGCTTTCAGCCACTTGGTAACGATGGTTATGCTTTATCAAGCACAAGCCCTCAGTCGGTCTTCATGAAAAATGCTCAATAGTATTAACCCCTGCTGGGACTGATTTCAGGCTGTTCCATCTGCTGATGCTCTCAGATGGCGCCTGAACCTTTCTCACTGATTTCTGAACTTTGCTCACTGATTTCTGGGCGTCTCCTCCTCCAGCTGTACCAAAGTCGACCCGACTTCCTGACCGAGCGGACTCATCAGCTTCCAGGTGTCTCCTGTTTCTTCTATTATTGAGTCTAGGGATTCCTGTGTGAGAGGAGCCTCCATTTGTCTGCGGGAGCCTGTAGCACCCAGCAGCTTTATTGTCATTTCATCAGAATTCAGGTTCTCTGTGGAAAAATGAGGCAAAGCGGGAAAGAAGCGGGTTAACCCTCCATAGCTTTCCCACCAAACCCAAATGTTTGTCAGCTATCTAGAGTTCTCCACACATTACAGCTGGTGATGTCAGCGTGTACCGCTTCGCACCGTACTTCCACAGTCTGGAACCGTTCATACAGCCGACCGGTGGAGAACGCGGCGCAAACAGGCTCTCGTCTCCAGACAAAACAGAGGAAAGAATCTGCGTTGTTACGGATGTCAAACACAATCTTCTGTCCTGTGTTTGTCCTGTGCTTCAGGTTTGTAACACAGTTTTCTAGAGATCAGTTACCTGCCCTCAGGGTGTTAGCGTTGCAGACGTGCAGCTGACAGGTTAAAGCTGTACCAAGAGCACCTCTTTTATCTATTTGAGCTCCAATAATTGGCAATTCTTCATTAAATATGTGTGTGTAGAGTAGCCACATCCTCCATTTCATCCTTGTTGGAGTGACCAGTTTTCAGGGCCATAAGAAGTTTAGGGTAAAAGTACAAACGTTGAACGAGAAACCTCCAGCTGACACCACTTCTTAATCAGGATTTTCTATTTACGAAAGAACCCTACTGATCAACTGCTCATCGTCAGGTGTGCAGGAGCTGCATTTCCCTCCAGCTGCAGCTCATCCTGCAATCAGCCCCACCCTTCCTCCCACGCCCTTTAAAAGGCCCCAGCTCCCACCCTCGGCTTTTGGTGCTTTTTGCTCTGACTCTGCTCGTCCTGCTGACTCACATGGTCCTTCTGCTCTGTTCCCTGTTTCAGCAGCTATTCTGAAAAGCTTGTCTACCCCAGTGTTCCCTTCCTGCCTGTGCATTTTGCCTTGTGGCCATATTGACTTATGAAGCATTTTAACATAAATGAGGCAAAAATTCTTGAATTTAAATGACTTTTAGGTGAGATTTCACCTGTGGTGACTGCTGAAGGAGTCGCATGAAACAATGGTGAAGCAGATACCCTGATGCTAGTGAGATATTTAATTGCTGACACTGGCCATCAGCTCTTGTGGTGCATTCTCTTGAGGTCATCAGCGTGGTTTAAAACATCTTACTGCAGAGTTCCTACCAAGGATGCAGCAATATAAAAGCCCATCTTCTGGGATTCTTTGGTGCAGGAGAATTCAAAGTAAATACTAACATTAGGGAGCAGATTAAGTGCTTCTACATGTATTTTTCAAAGAGTAAACAATTGGAATTCAAAATCACTGCACTGAGCAAAATCCAATCAAACAGAACAATGTTCTAGTCTTGTCTGGGGCTGTTCTTGTCTTTCAAAAATGTACCGGAAGTTGTACAAACAGTCACTGCAACATAACATGGCTTATTAAAAGTTGCTCCTCATAAATTTACCGGCCTGCACCTGTTTTTGTGCGCCTCTGAAGCCACTAGACTTCAACATATCACATCCAAAGACACCTTCTCTTGCTCCTTTAGTGCCAACAGCATTATTAATAATGAAACAGAAAGATTTCTATTTGATGGGTTGAGTCCTCGTCAGTGCTCTGACCCCACCTTTATAGAAAGGAAAAATGGCTCTTTCAGAAACGATTGCAGCCCATCTCCACTGAAGCGCATGGAGAACATCTCTGTCTGCAGAAGCTTTTATTGGATAAGAGCACACGACCTTCACCGTCCCCTCATAAACCATCAGAGCTCCTGCAGCTCGGACATCCAGGCTTGAGAAATACGTTTGACACACATGTTTTTATTGATTTCTTTTATTGGAGTGGTGAAGAAAATGGTTGCGTTGAAATAAACGTCTCAACAACCCCTGTTGCCATCATGTCCAGGAGCCGCAGACTGGCTGTGCTGGGCAGCTCCCAGTCCCTGGGCCTTGGGACCGTCTGAATTATGACAGCGCTGAAAAAGTCCACGAATACGCGAAGGTTAAAAACTTTGTCGGAGACACGCAAGGTTGAGCTGTTAAGTTATGCAGATGAGGTCCCGGTGGAAGAGAAGCAAGTGTTCATGCAGAACGATGGGGGCTGCATGAAAAACGAAGGTCGAAGGAACAACGTTAACCCTCACATACAGAGATATTCGCAATGTTACTGCACTCTCGTCTCCATTTAAATGTGGATCACAAATGTGTGCATGCTCTCTTTTTAGCAGCTCATTAATGGAAGACAGAAACTTTTCCCCCTGGTAAGTCTGATGTCATGTAAAATGCAGACCTGCAGCAAATCTCCTGGCAAACAAGGTTGTGGTTTGTCATCATGATCCATTTGGTATCATCTTGAAATTGAGATTATTTGTCTTGCCCTGCTGCATCCTGGGTCGTGCATCCGCCCTAAAAATACCCAACGGTTGACTCTAGATCATCTTTTGGTTGCCCTGCTGCCTCACGATCCAAATCTGCCTGCCTCACGTCTCTTTTAACTGGACACATGCCAGCGCGACGCTGGCCGTGGTCACGTGTCTCCTGGTGAGTCATGGAAAGAAGTTTGGAGAGAAGAAAGTTCCCCCAATGACACTGATCCTAAGCTCCCAGCTGTCATCCTGAATGTAGGCCTAAATGTTGATGAATATTTATTAATTCCTATTAGCATATTGTTCGGAATATTAGCATACCCCGTGACACAAACATCAGGGTGAGGGGAGCAGATGAATCAGAGGGCACACAGAGAGGAAGTGGGCAGATTGGGCCTGGAGGGGACAGCAGGTTAGCATGCATTACTTCATATACCGGGTCATGGAAGACAGGGGCGGGTCTGACAGGGTCCGCACTGAGCAGATTTGGAGGAGGAGGTTGTCATCTGAAGAGCCTGTGGAACATTCCACAACAAGCTTTGGTTTAGGGTTAGCTTAGCAGCATAGAGCATTATTACAACCTACTTTCATACCTGATCTGTGTCCAGAACTCTAAAATGAAAAGGTGCATCTCTTAACACCTGTGGAGGACTTAGAATGATGATGCAGAAAGCACATATGGTCCTCCAGTTATAGTTATCTCACACACACACACACACACACACACACACACACGGGGAAGCAAATGGCATCATACTGTCTTGAGATGCCAGGTAAGATGAGCCTCTGAAATGCAAAATGTGCTCAAAGAAAAAGCAGATGCATTTTTCATGGAAAACACAGCAGCTTCGCTCCACCCATATGACAATGAGCACTCGCAGTGTGCTCCATGTGCTCGGCCGGCTCCCACACACACATTTGGCTCTGCAGTGCAGCAAAATGTAAATGTTATAAGAGATTGTGCTGCTTATACATGAAGGCACATTGGGGATGAGTGTTTTATCCACCCAACAGAATTCTACTAACTTTCCATGAGAATTCACATCTAGATGTGAGCAGACACAAACCCTGCATGACTAACCTCCAAATCAACACACAGGATAAGAATAATATCCGATGCACGCAAGAGTATGTTTCTGCCTTAAACCCTGAGTTTAGTCACCCAAGCTG
Organism: Pao palembangensis; assembly: GCA_015343265.1. Taxonomy (NCBI): domain Eukaryota; kingdom Metazoa; phylum Chordata; class Actinopteri; order Tetraodontiformes; family Tetraodontidae; genus Pao; species Pao palembangensis. Next base: position 32,221,920 of record CM027081.1, on the reverse strand, counting down.
AGGACCCCCCCCCCAACACACACACACACAACCTCCAGCAACTACTGACCCAAGACTGATGCCCTGTGATAGACAACATGACAGTAATATCTGGTAATTTTGCTTAACAGTAAAAAGACATACGTTTTTATGTTAATAAAACAGTTTAATTGTAAATGTGTATAGATTACACATTACAGCATCCCAACTGACTTGCCTTTGTGTGTGTCAGTGGCAGAAAAGTGGCTGAGAAAAGTGGCTCCAGGCGAAGTGTTAATGTCAGTGTGGCATTTAAACAGCCACAGCCTGGTAACTTGGGCGCCTTTTAATGAGTTTTTCAGCTTGATCGTCATCACCCTGAGCGCAGCCATCTATTCAGCCCAGTCAGAACAGCTCACTGTCAGGGGCCTTTGAGGGCACACCCAAGCCCAGGCTGGCCAAAAACCCGTGCTAGTGCCCGTCCGACCTTCCATGGTCTGCAAAATCCCCAAAAAACTTTCATCAAAAATAGCCAAATCAAAGCAAATTAATTACACCTATATTAAGTTTTCTCAACCATTAGATCCCACTTTTTAAACACTTATAAATAAATCTTTAGACTTGATGCACAAATCAATTAAGTACTGACAGCAACCAATAGAAAACAGCAAGATTTTATTTAATTTGTCCTAAAAGCAGCAATGAGTGCAGCTCTGCATCACTCACTTTTATAGAATCATCGCAACTGAGTGCATATGTGTGAGACAAAGAGACAGAGATATAGATGGATAAAATGGAAAGAGAAGGTAAAGATGGACTCTATGTTTTATTTATCTTTGGTTAAAAGCCAGAGAGAGCTGCAGTCAAACTGCTGGATAAGGAATCCTTAAATGTATCTCTTATAGCTCGGATTATTGTATTTAAATCAGTCAAAATCATTTTATTTATTAGTTTGTTTGTTTTTTTTGTTTTTTTAGCAATTGTTTCTAAATTTACTGAAAAGTGAACCAAAAAGGCCTTAGATACTATTACATTATATATTGTTTTGACCTACAGAATATTTTTGTAAATCAGGCTTTTTGTAACAAATCAATATTTTTTGACCAACACTGACATTTTGCCTCTTTTATTGAATCTAATAAGAATTTAAAATTTATAAGCTTCAACTTTACTTCTGAAGTCTGTTACCGCCGTCTGCTGGTTCAATCTGTGAACCGCAGCCTAATCAGGTCATTGAGACAATAAGTTCAGATAAAGTTTAACTTAAAGATAAAGTCGGGGGGGGGGGGACGGTTATGACATCAGCCATTTCAGCTATGAGCTGAACAAAAAAAAAATAGAATTAAAGCGTGTAATGCATCATGGCATAGCTGTCTCCTGTGGTAACCATAATGCATGAAAGGGTTAAAAATCCAAGTCATTGTAATTCCTAAAATGCCCAGAAGGTGTCAGTAAATATTTTCAGTTCAATTCCTCGATCACCCAGCAGGAAATTGGATTACACTAAAGAAATCTTATTTTAAATACCCTGACAATGATTGGTCCTTGTAAAGCTCTTTTTGAATGTTGCAGCATTTTAAATCTATCAATATCACATTTATTTGAAACATGTGTTTGCAAAATGTGCATTCCTAGTATATAATCCATCCATCCTAGTATATAAAATTGCAAATAAACGACTCATGAATGCCTCACTCATGAACTCAGTTGTGATGCAACCTGAAATCCATCTGAGAGCTCCGGATAATCATTCAATCAATCTGTATATTCAGCTGACTTTTGATTTTTGGTACCTTGATTGACTCAATTTTAGGTTATTGTCGACAGCTTGATGGAAGTCTTGAAATAATGGCACGATGCATGAAGGTCATTGATATCTGAGTCAGACGGACAAATGACTGATAACCTAAACAGTCTAAATGGTTCCTCGTTAATAATCTTTAATCTTATCTATATTTATCTCTCCTCTGCTTATGAAGGGGAGATTATCCACATCGTTGCAAACGTTCATAAGTGTTTTGTGTGATTTGTCTTCACCATCATTTATGCAGCTTCGGTCTCATACAGGCCAGAGACTGAAATATTTTAGACCCTGATAAGGCACTTAAAATGTCCTCATAATTACTTTTGTTTTCCACTTAGGAATATTCAGTGCTGGAATAACAAATCCTTAATAATGAGTATTATGGAAGAACTGATCAGTTTAAAAGTTTTACAGGAAAAATGAACCCAGTCTGAAATGTAATCTGACTTTTGTGGGGAAGAAGCAGGAAAACTGTCCCTTCTCCTGCCTCTGTTTCTGACAGAAAGTGCACTGTCAACTTTACGGTTGTGTCATAAACCTGTGTATATAAACCATGAGGAGAGCGGCTGCAGACTCAGCTGGGAGCGACTCTAACAGTGAGTGTTGTTCTTCAATCAATCAGACGAGTGATCAGTTTAAATCTGACTGCAGTAATATTGGTGGAGTCTTTTTTTCTTGAGTGTTGTACGTGAGGGCAGAAGCCTTAAACACCGTTTGTGTCTCCAGATGAAGCTGACGGTGTTGGCGCTGCTGGCCTTTTTGGCTCTGTCCTCAGCCAGTCTGCAGGACATTGTGAAGAAGAGCTCACGGTACCAAAAAGGTAAAGTTCCCTACCTTACATGGCAAGAAGATTTAAATGTAAAACAAGCAAACTCTTGAATCTGCATAGATTTCTAGTTGTTGTTGTTGTTGTTGTTTTTATCGTAGCATTTTGTTTAAAGATGCTGTGGTTTAAGATACGTTTTTTTCTCTTCTGGGCAGTCTCAATCCTGAACCCTGAGCTGGAGGACGTGGTGCCTAAAGCGGGTAACGCTGTGGTCTCAGCTCCCCTGACTCCCATTGAACTGAGGCAACAGCTTTCCTCCAACATTTTCGGTGACAATGTTAATCTGGAGTGGCTGACCTGGGACGGAGCGCTGCCCAACGGAGCCGTATCCATCTACAACAGCTACACCAAACGCACCGACTATGTCTGCAAGTACAAGTGCGAGGCTGGTTTCTACAACCCAAAACTGGGCCCATACTGCCGCTACCCCTATGGGAACCGCGAGTACTACGCCTCCAAGTTCGAGATCCTGGCCAACAAAGACAACTTTGAGTTCCTGGAATGGAAGGAAGGTTCCTATGGTTCAGTGCCGCAGCATTCAGTCAGGTCCTGTGCAGGAGTTGGTGTCTATGTTGGGAAGAACAAGTACGGGCTGGGGAAGGTCGTTCCTCAGTTCGAAGCTTTCTTCCTCCCCTGGGAAGGCAGTGAGTACTGGTACAAGAACTACCAGGTTCTCTCCATCAACAGGGACGCCTACACCCAGCACATCAGCGACGTCAAGTATGCCATCGATGAGGCCGCCATCTTTCAGTATCCTCCCGAGACCATGCGCATCTCTGGCATCACCAACAACGACTGTCAGGATGTGGTGAAGACGGTCACCATCACAAAGACCACAGAGGTGGAGACCACTTGGAACATCGGCAGAGCCACCATGTTGGGCATCACAGGCAGCATCACAGCAAAGATCCCGCTCCTCGGCTCGGGCGGCATCGAGATGAGCGGCGAGAAGACCCTCCAGTTCTCCAGAGGAACTACGATGGTGGAGGAACTCAGCCACTCTGTGTCCGTGGAGCTCACCGTCCCACCGAACCACACCTGCAAAGTCCGCATGGAGGGACGCAAGATGAAGGCAGACATCCCCTACACAGCTCGCCTCAGCCGCACCTACCGCAATGGAGAGACCCAGTGGACCACCATCACCGGCACGTACGACGGAGTCCAGATCGGAGAAGTCCGGGCCATCGTGGACCGCTGCGAAGCGGTGGTCGATGCCAAACCTTGCCCCTGATTAACGACAAACCTGAACATCTGATCTTTGTCAAAACAAATGTGTGCCAAATTAAAGATTCCCGTGGACGTGATGTGTGGAAACTTTGTCCTGGGTCAGCTGGTGTCCAAAAGAAAACATGAAAAACCATTTCAGCCATATGATATACAGAAAAAAATACATACGCACAGACATAAAACAGCTCAAAAGAGTTTATTTTCCTCTTTCAAGATGAGATAAAATACACTGAAATGCACCAAATGAATGCCTGAATGAACAGCCCTAAAACCAAGAAAGGAGAAGTAATGGGGCCATAAAATTATTAACATTTTTACTTTAAACAGATATAGGTCCAAACATTGGGGGCAGCACATGAACCCCTGGAGGTCTGAGCCACATTCCTCTCATCAGAGCCCCAAATACTGCAGGAACGTAGAGACGGTACCCTGAACCCACATATATATTTTTGATATTTGGATTTTGGGGATTTATTGCTTCTTCTCATGTATAAATGTCTTCCAGAAGATGGATGGACAAAAGGACCTTTTGTTTGCCTCGTTCCACACATTCAGCAAACTTTCACCGAGTCAGAGCTTAAAATCAGCCTGTAAATCAGGATGAATTGCTTTTTGTCACCCTTCGCCGCGTTTACAGGAATAAAATAACAAAGCTCGCTAACCGCAGCAATGACAGTGAAGTTCTTCATGTCTGAAAGCAGAAGCAGCTGCAGGCAGTGACCGCACAGTTCCTGTGTAAATGACCTTTAGTCAGCCATGTTTCACAGAGTCCTCATTCAATATGAAATAAATACATTGATAATAAGGGTCAGTCTGTCTCAAGGACGCTCGCACACAGATGGCCATGACATCAGCGAATCTCAATGACAAGTCTGTGTGTCTTCTTCTCTGGTTTAATCTCAGCAGCCAGCATATTACACAACTAAGACCTTTCAAATCAGTGACCCACTATTACAGGAGATCTAATCGCTGTGTTCCAGGTTGATCTTATCTGCAGTATCTTGTCATCTATGGAGAAAGAGCAGCGTGGCACTTTGGACGTCATGTGGTCCTCTATCAGCCTACAGGACGCTGAATCCAAACAAATTCATTTATGAAGCACATCTAACTGTGTCAATAAATGTGTTCAATAAAGAGTCTTATCATTGTCTGAGTGGACATTCTACACTCATGCAGAGCTGCAGGAGGACATCTTTGTGTCAAAGACAAAGACAGTGGGAACCGTTACCTAACTATCTGATTTTTACAAGGGCTTTTTTTTCAACTTAACTAAATTAGAAGTGATAAATTTAAATAAAAGCGTTCCGCTGATGCTGATATTTAGAAAAGCAACACATATCCAATCAATTGAATATTATTTTCAAATTCTCCCACATGAGCAACTAATTTGAAAATTAAAGGACAAAAATATGTCCCCTGAGGTTGAATGTCCATCATCATCCATCCATCCATCCATCCATCCATCAGGGTCCCTGGGGGTGCATTACCAATCGTCCTAAACCATAAAAAAACCTTTGTTAATTTTGTCCTCACTTCTGCATTGTAATTATTAATACTATATATAAAGTTAGAAATATTAGATTTAGGTGGCATTTGAAGTTCTACAGATTTTTTTTGTCAGTACAATAGTTCCTCTATTAACTGTGTTAGACACTTTTACCTATTACTGAGTGAACATGACATAATCCAGGGTCAGGGTTCAGGTGATTGGCTCACTGAAGTTAGAATGAAGTGGTCAGACTGGTCCACTCCCAGGAATATTTCAGAAAACTGGAATGAGACCCTAATTAGAATATATGTAATGATTTCTCACATATGGGGACTGGGACATTCTTTTTTTGTCGACTTGGCGAACAAGACGAGTGGAGCGTTGGGTCAACGGGCGAGACACAGCTGCAGCTTCCTTTCTTCTTTATTACAGGCAATAATTCAGGAGGGAGGTTTTAAAACGCAGCCCTCCTGTGCAGACGGCGTCACTGCTGGAGGAACCGGTTGAGGTAAAAACAGTTTTCTGACAAACTGGATGTAACATATAAAGGCATACATACTTATTAATTAATTACTGCGTTAATTGTTGCATACGAGTCCAAATGTGTGAGCGCACATAAATTATTTATCCAATTTTAACTTTTTTTTTCTTTTTTTTGTAGCCACAGGTTTCTGTTATTCCTCTTGTTCCTAAGTTTAATTGTAGCTTTGAATTTGCTGCTACAACACTTCATGCATTTTCATCTCTGCAGAAGATGTGGTGCGTAGCTGTCGTGTTAGCGGTGCTGCAGCTCTGCAAACCAGCACTGCAGGCTGACCCGTCAGTCACCTACCAGCTGCAGGACGGCCGAGAAAAACCCAGTGAGTTTCATGATTACGCTGCAAACTTATCTAATCAGATGCACAAATACAGAGCTGGTTACAAAAGAGGACATGTTACAGCGGGACAGCCAGCGTTGAAGGTGCAGTTTCACATGCTGTTACTTACTTATTAAGAAGTTTTTTATTTATCCATGTATTTATGGTTTTAATGCCTTTTTTACTCCAAACCATTTGAGCTGCATTTTAAAGAAGCATTTCCTGTCCCCTCTCTGTTGTTGTGCAGAGCCGTGGCTCAACCCCAGTCTGAAGGATGTGGTCCCTTCCAGGGAGGTCAGCAAACCTCCCATAGATGGCCAGACTCCAGAAACTGATGCAAGCTCACACTCTTTGCCAATGTTCAGTGAAAACACTAACCTCAAGTGGGTCACATGGAATGGGTCTCTCCCGAACGGCGCCGTGGCCATCTTCAACGGCTACACTGAACGCACCGACTACGTTTGCAAAGTCAACTGCGAGGCCGGTTTCTACACCCCCAGCAAAGGGAACTTCTGCAGGTACCCATATGCTGACAAAGAGTATGCATCCTCCAAGTTTGAAATGCTGGTTAACGTGGACCACTTTGAGTTCCTGATGTGGGTTGAAGATTCCTATGGGTCAGTCCCAAGTTATGCAATCAAAACCTGCGGCAACTTGGATGTCTACGTGGGCAAGAACAAGTATGGACTTGGCAAAGTGGTCACTCGACACGAGGCCTTCTTCCTTCCCTGGGAGGGCAATGAGTACTGGTACAAAAAATATCAGGTTCTGGCGATCAACAGGGACTCCTACAGCCAGCATATCTCCCATGTGGAGTATGCCATTGACCAGATGAAGCTGTTCCATCATCCTCCAGAGGCCCTGAAACTCACCAAAGTCACCAACCTGGAATGCAGTGCCGTGGAGAAGACCGTCAAGCTGGAGAAGATCAGTACAGTGGAGAAAAGCTGGGACATTGGCAGAGAGACTCGTAACGGCTCTGTCTCCACCATGACAGCCAAGGTGCCCATCCTCGGCCCAGGGACAGTGGACTTCACCAAGGAGCACACGGTGACCTTTTCAGAGGGGACCAAGATGGTGGAGTCACTTAGCCATGCTGTCTCTGTGGACCTAAAGGTCCCACCCAACCATTCCTGTGCTGTGAGGATGGAAGGTCGAAAGATGACAGCAGACATTCCATTCACCGGAAGGCTGAGCAGGACCAACTATAATGGAGACACCCACTGGACGTATGTCACAGGCACCTACGATGGCGTAAACGTGGGCGAGATTAATGCCGTGGTGGAGCGATGCCAGCCAGTGACTGAAGCTGCTCCCTGTCCATCAGCACAGAATTGATCATGGCAAAATATCTCCAAATAAAACCTAAATCTAAAGTTTTCATTGTGTTGCCACTTTTCTAACGGTGCTTAAAATATATTTTACATATTAACTATGACTGAGTGCATTTAATTGAATGTATCAACTTTATTATTAATATTTTAGGATGAAATAACAGAAATGTATTCAAACTGTTTGTGTTTCTATTTTTTGGAAAAAGGTTATAAAATCAGAAAAGTTATATTTTCCAACAATTACTATTTATTAGTGGCTCCTGAGCTGCAAGCTGATGATGTATTAACCAACAAAATAAGGAATTAATAAATATATGGTCAATATAGTCAATAATTTGTTAAATGAATAAAAATGTATTTATGGTACTTTCAAAAGAAAATATATTGGACACAAAAATTATATGTGAAACGAATCTTCAGATATTGGTGGTTGTTTTACCTCCGCGCCGCTCGATGTCGCTGTGATCCCATAGAACAGGAAATGACCGTTCCTCGCACTTACTCTATAGCGCTCATTGACTGACGTGACACTAGCTCGCGTGAGTTGACAGTTAACCTTATTTTATTTTCATCTCGTATCTCATTTTTTTAGCGGATTGTATGTTAGCACTGTTGTTCGTTGTTGTGTTTTCAGTCTTTACCTAATTGTTTTGATGAGCGTGTAAAGTAAGCACAGTGACCTCAGGAAAGCTGAAGTTTGCTTTCACAGGTCCCATTGATTGGTTCGTTATACTCATAAATGCAGTGATTTTAATATAGCTTGAGAATGAAGAAATACGTCTGATAAAACTTCGTATTTAGTGGATGAAATTTTAATATCGGTCCAGTGACACAATGACCCTCAAACACTGCGTTCTCTTTAAATTCACGTGAAATTTTTCAAAATTTAACAGAAGAATCGGTTGTCTTCATGATCCGATTAAATAAACTCGGTATATTAAGTACGTTGCGTCAGTTCTTATCTTTATTTTGTAAGAAACTGTTGAATTTCGTCACGATGCGAAGACTTTTAACACGAGTAATGAACCGAGTTTTGCTGAGTGAGGCGTTTACGCCAGTGTTGGGCTCTGAAGCACAAATCCACGCACAAGGCCGCCGGAAACTGGTAAGTCTGCATAGAACTAAAGCATTTAGAGGATATAACTTCTAAATACCAATGAATTTGAACTGTACTGCTTCAAATATAGTTTTGCTAGGTGATGTTATTGGTAAGCAGACTGTATTGATTTTATTTATAGTTCAGGTTCAGTGCGTTAAACTAATTGATGAAATATTACCTGGTTGACCTCCCCTTGCACACGTCTTAAAATAAACTCAGCCTGTCACTGAATGCAATGTTTGCAGTGTCAGCAGGAAAAGCCTTTTACTGTAGAGTCGACAGTACGATTCCCTTAACAGAGCCACTCTCATCAGTACCATCCCTGCTGAGCAGGAACTGCTGATGTCAAACTCACTTGACTTAAGGAATTTATGGAATACTGCAACCACATTGCTGTTCCTTGTTGTTTCACGTTGTAAATGTGATTGTGGTGGTGTGATAGGTGGTGGGACTTGGTAACCCGGGGATGGACGGTACCAGGCACAGCGTTGGCATGGCGGTGCTCAGCGCACTCGCCGCTCGACTCAGTGTGGCGGACCGTTGGCGTGTTGACAAGCACGTGTCCGGTGAGGTCATCGTGTCTGAAGAACACACGGGTGTGGTGCTGCTTCGTCCCAGGCTCCTGATGAACATCAACGGGGTGTCAGTGGCCAAAGCCGGTGAGGTCACCGTCCACACTCGTGCCTGGCCGCTTTTTGAACTTCTGTTATAATACAGTTGATGAAAGTAACTTTCTTTGATCTGTTTCTAGCTGGTAAATATGGCATCAAGCCAGAAGATATTCTACTGGTACATGATGAGCTGGACAAACCTCTAGGGAAACTCTCCTTCAAACATGGAGGAAGTGCCAGGTTATTTTTTTTTTTTAGGTTTTAATGATCCCCATTTCATTTTACACATGTCAGCGCAGTTGTGTTGTCTTAGTAAAATTAAGAGTAAAAATTCATACATTGCTAAACTTTTCCTTTTACAGAGGTCATAATGGAGTACGCTCCTGTATCGACTGTCTCAAGACTGACGTAAGTGACAATTAACTCTGTAGCACATTGATTCATCAATGAAATTGCAGGAAAAAAATATTCTGAGAAACATCTAACTGATTTAAGCAGTGAAAAAAAACACAAATTCTTCAAAAGATGGAGGGTAGCTGACACAAATCTGAATTGGCAGGTGATGCCAAGACTCCGGGTTGGGATCAGCCGGCCAGCCGGGAAATCCTCAGTGGAGCGTCATGTCCTGGGTTGCTTCTCAACCGAAGAAAAGAAAGTCCTGGACTCTGTTCTGGTCCAGAGTGTGGACCTCCTCCTCTCTCAACTCTCTTTGCTAGACTCCCAAAAGAAACCCCCTTCGCCACCAGCAGGGGGCAGACATGCAGCACAGAGCAGCAAAGAGAAGGACTGCTCGGCTTCCCCGGCTGCAGATTCTGCTGCTGCTGCTCAGAGTTGAAGCTTCTCAGGCTGAGATGCATGAAGGGATACAGAGAAGAGAACTTTTATCTACACTGTAATTATTCTCCTCTGGCATATAAGGTAATAAAAGTAATGCATCTTTGCCGAACATGATCACAACTGAATATAAGAACACATCACGGTTCATACCTGTGGGCGTGCTGGGTGTGCATATTTTTCAGGAATATAGAGCAATGTGCAAAATTTAAAGTCTAAATGATATCACCTTTTCTTTTAAAAATTACCCATAAATTTCTGCAACATGCAGATAATTTAACAATATACAGTAACAAAAATACTGATATTTTAAGCTGATTTGGCCTCAAATGTTCTGAGCCGAAGTACATTTTATGATTATTTCTTCCAGTCCTTGATCTGCTAGCTACAAAAAAAAAAACATTTCTGTGTTTTAAACCCTCCACAAACAAACTGGGTCATTCTGAAACCATTGTATTTTGCTGCCAGTGTGAGCACTGTAAAAACCAACTGTCCTTGAAGGCCACTTCCTTCTCTTCTGGGCCTAAAAGGAGGAAGTGAGCCTCAATCTGCTCTGTCACCAGAACCTACGGTTCTCCTCACATGCTGCTCTCTTCTGCCTTGTGCCCAGTATTGTGGCTCTTTTAGCTAAAAACATATTGATTTCCCCTTACGATTGTCACACTAATTACACTCTTCATCAATTAGGCGCCTTTAATGGGCTGCATCCAGTCAAGAGGCACGCTGCATTCTCACACTACAGAGAATGCCAGAGGAGAGTACAGCGGGGGAGGTGGCGGCGATACAAGAAAGCCAGAAAAGAGCATATAAAACAGCGGAAAGAGGCTGACGAGCCGCTGAATGAGGGAAATCAATACAAAGGAGGCCAGTAGATTGCGATGGAGGGCTGCAGAAGAAAGGCAGGGGAGAAACAAAAGGGGCCAAACATTGTTTAGAGCCGGTTTGTTTGAGGCCTTCTGCCCTGCTGCAGCACAGAGTCACAATAGCTGCGGGGACACACTTGTGGACACGAGGAGGAGGGGGCTGCTCAAAGGAAACTTCTTCACTCCATGACACCCCCTTTCCACACACACCGCCAACACCCCTCACCCTCCTAAACCCCTGCGTTTCTTAGCTGTGACCCTGTTGAGCCACCCTTTCCCTTCATCAGGCCATTTTCCCAGCCCCTTCTTGATGGTCAGCTTTAGGAGGCTTCAGCAGTGGCTTCAATAACTTCTTCAGCTGGGGTCAGAGGTCACCAGTGGGCTTGGACACCTGGGTCTTTAGAGGAGAACCTAAATTTATTCAGGAATGGGACCCCCAACCTCCCCTTATGGTCTTTAGCCAGGCCTAGCTGGACTCGCTCTTGCCCGGTGGGGGGTCTTTCCTTCTAAGTGCTCAGTGTGCAGAACTTAGCACACACTGGCACAAACCAATACATGATGCTGGATGCTAATTAGCATCCTGCTAGATTCAGGTGGGAGGCATTAGCATTGGCTACAGCTGTAAAATCTTGTACTTAAGCTTCACCTCCAGTGCCAAAAATCACATTTTCAGCCCCTTAAAATGATTCATATGGTGCAAGTTCACGCCTGAGGATCTGCTGTGTTCACAGGTGCAGTCTCTGGAAGTCCAGGTCAGACACGCCACGCTCAAAGTTCTCCATCAACCAGTCAGTGGACACCATCCTGGCAGGTGTTGTTGGGAAAACAAGTCAGACCCTCTCAAATGCACCAACTTGTGCTGTTTAGCTCCTCCTCTTCAGGGGCGGCTGTGGTCAAACATTTAACTGAAATATAAGGGCCATGTTTAAAATAAACAAAATCTACACGAGTGAGGTACATGTCATTTTAGACTGGCTAGATCATGTTATTTTGAAGTATATCTTCAAAATTCCCTAATTAGAATCTAGAAAGTGCAGATTTTAATGGTCTCAGTTCTTCTGAGCTAGGGTTAGGGTTAGGTTAACCCTAACCCTGATTGTGTTTGAACGTCTCCTTCATTCATAACTGGGTACCTGTGATTTGTTAGAACTGGCTTTCCTGGTTCCATGTAGCACTGGCCTCTCAAGACGCAGTGTGCTCTTGTTGCCGTGGTAACCGGTTGCATTAATGAGCTGTTGCAGAGGCATGTGGTGTCCCGGGCCTCAGAAGACTGAAGGGGCATGAGTCAGTGGTCAGGGCTGGTTTGAAACCCCCGACTGGTGTGTCCTCTAACCGCTGGTCCGTCTCTTGTTTTGTGAGGAGCAGATCACACTTTGATTTGCTGTCCAGCTTTAGCGAAGGAGGGCTCACAGGAAAGCGCCACCCACTGGTGTGGAGCGTTAGTGATCCCAAAAGTTCTTCCCAACTTCCAACTTTTATATATTACAGCTTCTGTTCTTCTGAAACCAAGTAAACTATTTATTAGTCCTAACATTCACTTCAACATTCAAAAATGTGCTTTACTGGTGTATCCTGGTTTCTCACAGCCGTGTCTTACAGTGAGTCCAACCCACTGGGAATCACTCTAGCACGTCGCTCAGCGATGAGCGGGCATTAATAACGTGTCCTTCTCCCCTTTCATAGTCATAATCTCCAGTAATCTTGGGCCTCCCACACTAAATTATTCTTCCAGGGCCATGAAAGGCAGTGGCGAGGCCTTTTAAGAGGCAAATGAGCATCCAGCGTGCAAAGATGTTCCCAGTAACGGAAATATTAGCTCACCATACACAGCAGAAGAACAGAGAGGACAGGTCCACCGTCACTCCTCAGGCAAAGCCTGCTGGGTAATTTATTCCTTAACCCCTTGTCTAACTGTTTACATTTGGCTTTAAGTTGATGGTTATGCACAAAAGGGGCTCACAGAGTGCAACAGTAAAGACTGACATGCTGGATTATCATGCCTGGGATCCATGATGTAGGTCCAAGAAGCCAGCGCAGAGAAGACTGATTCGATTTTTCTGTATCACTGATTAAGGAAGAGAGAGAGTCATTTGTGCATTTTCATAGGAACTGTTTATAATTAGAACAGAAATAATGAGGCATTATCAGTTTTCAGCCCCTGTTAGAGATTAGCAGATTATATCCACATGTCAGGTGTGGTTTGGCTCAACTTCACTGGAGTTTGGGGGCCAATATTAATCACCACAGTCTTCCGATACTGGACCACGGCTCTTGATTCAGGGTTAGGCTCGTTAATGTTGTGTCATTTCCAGTAGAAACCGAACATTCCTGAGGGAATGTCATTGATCAGCTTTTGTGATGGAAGAAAACGACGGTTTCTAATAATTGAAGGTTTATTCATTTCTTTGAGAATATACAAAATTACATTTAAAAAAATCGCATTGAGAAATGAAGTTAATTAAAAGTGAAGCACATCAAAATATCAGTGTAACTTCAGTACATTATATGATTTCTAGGAATTTTCCGTTTTTATAATTCAATAATTTTAAGATTGAAGCATTTTAAATATTTATGAACTCTCAGATAAGTCGAACAGTTGCATGTCTTTACATAATAAGCATGTTATTATTTATCATTTCATTACATTAAGCATCAGTTTAGGGAGCAAGTCATGTTCTCTGTGGTCAGAGTCCATGCTAAAAACCTGCATTTTGAGGTAAGTTCAAATAAATAAAGTCATTGATTCATTTTAATTCTGCTGCTGCAAAAGGTTGCAAAAGTGTTCAAATATGGTTATTTGGGAAATATAATAGTGACATGCGATGATTAAAAAAGTATTTAATTTTAAAAATATACACAGGTTTTATATGGCAGTATTTAATTAGTTTACTCTTATTATTCTTTTACCAGTTGAGACTGTGGCTGTTTGCTGTGCACGTCATAAAGAACGAATCAGGTTTTTCCGAAATATTTGTGCATATTTTTGTTTGTCAGTTGTCACTGAGGGAAAGTGTCCATCAGCAGCCAAAAGGGAAACGTCAGCGTGTGTGTGTGTGTGTGTGTGTGTGTGTTCGTTAACAGCGTGATCGTTGTACTCAGAACTGGAGGGAAAAAAAAGCGATGGAGAGAAAAATAAAAATCAAACTGTTGTATTTCTTTAAGAGGTTTTCTGCTCGACCGTTCAGTCTCTCTCCCTCTCTCTCTCCCTCTCTCTCTTTCCCTCTCTCCCATTAGTTCTCCTCCTCCTCCTCCTCCGGCCACAATGGGCATTTATCATCACCCCCGCGGTGCGTGTGTGTGCGTCTATGAATCTGTGTGTTTATTCAAATCTCAGTACCATGAGCGCAGCGGCCCCACTCCCGAGCTCTCTCTCGGTGACACGGACGCACTATTGTTGAGGGAGCCCCAGAAAAAGCCCCCCAGACCAGACCGAGCCAAACCGGAGCCGGCGGCGGCGGCTGCGATCCTGCAGACCTTCCTGGAGGGGGGATCCTCCAGCCATCCCTGCCCGCTTCCTCGCTGCCACCATCGGGTCGCTTCTGCCGCTGGAGTAGCCTGATTCTACCCCGGAACTACACACGGAGGAGCAGGTGCATCACCCTGCGAGACATCCCCCCCCCCACCACCCCGACATTTTTACCCTTTTCTTCTATTTTATCTCAAGGTGAAAGGCACGCGTTACAGCTTAATTGTACCTTTTTATAGCTTTTTTGTTGGAGGGAGGAGGGAGGAAGGATGGAGGAGAAAGATGCGTCCTAACAGGTGCAGATATGGCGGAGAGGACTTTTGGTCCAAACCTCGGGATTTCTCTCCTCCTCCCTCTGATCGCCAACTTGCTCTCTGTCTGTGTGCTGTTTGTGAACGGAATCCTGGTTTTTTCCTGGGCCTTGGTTTGGTGCTGGGATCATTTAATCTCGATAAATTCGGAAAGCGCTAATGAGCAGCAGTAATTGGATAACGTGGCCTGCTGCTGGTGTGTGCGCACACTGCCGCTGCTGCTTCACTTTGAGCTGGAGGTTGGATGGAGTCGGACGTATGAACGATCATGTTTGCTCAGTTTTTGTTTTTGTTTTTTTTGGTTTTGTTTCATATTTTCTGAGCACTAGCAGCTGATTGTCCAAACGCAATTCTTGTGAAAATTCAAAGCCTACCCGAGAATTGTGCCTGGACATCTGTTGCTGGACGCTCCTGCTCTTCTTTCTAGATAAAAAAAAAATAATAATAATTGTGTTTTTAAATGTGTTTTTTAACCCTCATAGTTATCAAGTCTATGTCTAGTTGTTATTTTCGATTGCGAGTCCTTTAATTAACTAAAAAAAAAAACGGTTTTGGGCTCCTTCAGATGATGAACCAAAGCAGGAAAGTTGTGCACATTTGGCCGCAGATTTGCAGAAGTAGGCCAACCACAAAATGATAAAGAGCGATAATGAAGTAATTTACAAGGTGGGACATTTTTTCCAAGTTGTTGGAGTGAAACTAATATTTCCCAGGCAGGCCCAGCTCCGCAGCTCCTCTCTTTCTTCACACTTTTCCTCGCAGGGAAGGTTTATTGTCGCTCCACTGGTGAGCTTTTGTTGCCGTCTTTTGTTGGCGTTTTGGGGATTATAATTTGCATAATTCTTGAGGAATGTATCATTTTAATTTTGTTTAACAAACCGTGACCTTTTCCAAGCCCTTTCATCCCTTTGATAAAAGATGCCATTACAAGCCAATAAAGACGGGATTCGTTTGTTGCTGATTCTTCTGTTGGTGAATAATAAAGAACTAATGATCATGAAGAGAATCAGGATTTATTTAATTAATTGTTTTGTTTGTCTCTTTTTTTCTTTTATTCGATATCATGTGCATGAGATGTGCAAATAGTATTGTATTTTAATTTCGCAAAATAATCACAATTATATTTATTTAACGTTCTGTTTCTTTGGACCTCATGGTTCCTGTTTCAGGAGTCAAGTTTTGGTCATGTGACTTCTGGCAATCTGATTATTATTCATAAGAACTCAAAAGGCAACTCAAATCGCTGTAATTTCACTCGGATTTTTATAGAAAAATAAAATCTCTAAAATAAAATATCTTTATAATAAAACATTTTTAAAAATCAGCAAATTTAATGCTAAAATAAAATCGACAAAACGAATAAAACCTTACATTTTTGCCACATTGGCTGCAACTTCCTTTGCCCAGTTTTACTTTGTGAAGTTTCCCTTTTTTTGTATAAGTAGGACGACTGTGACATAAGAGGAATGTGAAAAGCTGTCAGCAGCAGGATGAATCAGTCCTCAGATTGACTTTGGCCTCTTTAGTGTTTTGGGACAGGGGTCTGTTTGATTTTCACACCACAGCATCACCTCAGCTCAGATGCTTCAGGTCTCCTCAGACTAATTTGCTGCTGTAATCCTCTCCCAGCATGTTGCCAAAGGAGCCGAGCAGTTCTGGCATGGAACTCACAACAGTGGATTAAAAAATGCGGGGAGGTGTGTGTGTGTGTGTGTGTGCTGTCTGTATCTGTGTGTGTGTGTGTGTGTGTGTGTGTGTGAGTGTATGTGTGTGTGTGTGCTGAGTCCAAACACCACCACCCAAGTTGGAGGGAAAAACACACACACACAACACAGAACACACACTCCTTCACGGACTAGAAAGGGTTAAAAATGCTTCTCAGGTCAAAGTTCATGAAAGAACAAAAAATGTCTGTGAAAGTAAACAATATCTGCAAATATTTCTTTTTTTTTAATTTTTATTCAAAGAAAAAAAATTCTAGTTTTACAGAGAGGGGAAAAAACAAATCAATAAATCCATTAGTTTAAGAAAAAATAAAAAGTGAAAAATAAACCCATCAACAAAATTGTAAAAATTCAAAATTTAATTTTAAGATGAAATACATTAAATTCTTAATGAATAGAATAGAATGGAATAGAAGAGAAATACTTTTATTTATCCCAGACATGGGAAATTGACTTGTTACATCAGCAATCGTCAACATAATCACAATAATATTTACAGCAAGAGGGCCAGGGTAAAAACCAGTGTGGCAATTTACAGCAAATTACAGCAAAACTAAATGGACAAGACTAAATGTGCAAAATGCGCAACATGAAAACATGACAATTATATTTTTAAATGAATATATTTGATTATAGTAATATTGTAATCATTTATAAGTGTCTAAAATGGAATTTTCATCACTGAAAATGTATCATTTTAAATTTAGAAAACTGATTAAAACCACCACAGTTGCTCTTGGTTTATTTACAAACATTGTTTCCTCATCCATTTAATAATAATCAAAATTCTGAAGAAAATATTTCTGAACAAAAGTGTGCGAAAAATGAGATTTAACAAACACAACCGAATGGGTTAAATTTACATTTCACATGAAACCAGATCTTTTCCAGCCTTTTCTGTCTTTATTTGGTCAAACAAAATGGTCCAGCAGAAAGGTTGACTCTGTCACTGAGAGTTACTGAGGTGCCTGAACGAAGAATTGATCAGTATTGGCAGTGATATTGATGACAAGGATATCTAGAGGAAACAATTAGTGGAGCAGTGTAATGATTAGTGAGATCATTACAGCTATTTAGCCTCGGTGGCATCTGCTGATGACTGATCACCGGAATTTTCTTCACATCCTATTTTCTTCTCGTTCCTTCTTGTGAAAGGTGAATTTCCTTTATCTGATAAAGCTTTTCGAACTCTCTGCATCAGCACAAACACTAACAATCAGCCTCCTGCTCTTGGTACTAAAGAAACAGTGACAGCTAACAACTGTTTTTCTTCCTATAAATCTTACCCTCCGATTCCAGATTTTTTTTAAGCACATTTTTCAAACTATAGAGTTGTTTTAGACGCGTCTTTGTCGCTGGATCAGTGTATGAGGTCAGGGCACTGAAGACAAAGGCGATTTCGCACGCTAACCCACAATTCCTCTTCTGCTCCCGGCCTCCATGTTGGATGGCATTGAGCAGCTCTCTTCCTGCTGTGCTCTGCTCCAGGTCAGTCACTTCCTCCTTCATGTCCTCCTCCTCCAACACCATCAACCCTAAACAGTCACGTGACCAGAGCTGTGTCATCGCTGTGACACACACACACACACACACACACGGATGCAAAGTAAAATGCAGGGAGGTTGGAGAAATAATGAAGGGAGGGGACCGGATGTGGGCGGAGAAGGTGCCGAAGCATCACAGGGGTGACGTCACATCACGACCTTTTTCCTTATTCTGTCTTTCTCTGCACACACACACACACACACGCACACGCACACGCACAAATACACATGCAGTAGTGTGTGAGGATTGTGCATATTAAAAGCTCCTATTTTTTGAAAATTACTCAATTTAACTCCATATAGGAACTCCGTGTGTGTGTGTGTGTGTGTGTGTGTGTGTGTGTGTGTGTTTGCATGCAGACCTCATGTTCATCTGCATCATTTGCTTGCTAATAAGAGCAGTCGGAGGTGAATCGCCACCGTATGCCACAAGCTAACATTTTCTTTGGGGGGGGGGGCGGCTGCAGATGTCTATATGATGTTGGACCCCGCCTCCTTCGCTCTCCTACTCTTTTTCATCTTCCCGCTCAGACCCGTATGATGCTGGATCATGAATAGGGACCAGCTCCTTGTACCAAACGCTGCCTTCGCAGCACACAGACCTTTATGCTATGAATTGTTTATTTTGGGAGTATTTTCCAGGTTTCAGGCTCAGAGATGACTGACTTCGCCGCCATCACCATCACCATCACCATCACCATCAAAGCCCCCCCCCCCACGCCCGCCCACAACAGCAGCCAGTCCTCCCCATACTGCACCACTGTTCAGCCCCATGCAGCTGCAGATGCACAGCTGCAGTTCAGCAGGGGCGCGGTGACATCACCGCCTGCTCCCAGCCAATCACATCCTTTGATTATTTTAAGCAACACTTACTGTTTGTGCACAGGAAGACATTTTGGCTGTTCTCACTGAAGGTCTTCTCTGTCGCGCTCACTGCCTGAACCAGCACGATGAGATGCTCGAACCTGGAATCAGAGCTCTCCATCGCGTCTGTGGACGGCAGCTGTGAAGGGACATTTTGACAAATTGTTTCCAGAATGTACTGAACGCAGAGTGAGTGTGTGAAACAGCCAGGAACAACCACAGAAAGACAGGGGAACCCTTTCACAATCCCTTCATCAAACTGGTCGTTTCGGAAATGGTCTAACGTGTGTCACATTGTGCACATTGATTTCTGCCCTCTTTCATTTTATCAAATGGAACTAATTGAAGGAAAACTGATTCATTTGTCATTTGTTTTTGAGAGTTAGGAGTGACTCAAAGTGTAAAGAGAAAGAAAGAGTGGAAGGAAAAAGGGGGAAATGGAAAAATTGGGTTTTAATATCATTTGAAAAGTATTTATTGTGAGGGTTGGACTTGAATACGTCTAATCTTTGATTGTAAAGAATGAACTTACATTTCCAATACGCTCCCACATGCCAGATGGGAGAATGAAGCCTTTCCCACTAATGCTGAGCTAGCCTTGTTGTGTGGGATCAGGGAGCTGTGCAGAGCAGCTGCAGACTTGTGCACCTCATCTCTCGCCGCATTATTACCATAATTTGTGGTGGGAAAGGAATCGCTCATCAATCAGAAGTGTTGGGAAAGTGACCACTCCAAAGACGCCGGTGCGGCTGTTTCGGCAGAGGGCTCGCAGGGGTCAGCTGGCGTGCCTTGTGTGTCTGTGTGCTTTGTCATTAATCACCGCGGGTTTGAAGAGAACGGGAGGCGTCGCAGCCTTTATCCTTCCCCGATCACACTCCTCCCTCGCGCCCGGTGGCCTTCGCACCCCATCTGACCACCGTGCAGAGGCCAAGGTCAGCCTGGCCAACCCCCCAACCTCTACACCCACCAGCACCCTCTCATCTGCGATCAGCGTTCTCCAGGAGTCACCCTTCACCCCACCTCCATCCAGACACCCTCCTTCCCTCGCCTGGCATTCCCCCCGCCGCGTCCCCTTTGTCCACCTGTTGTCCTGGAGACTCAATTGCCGCTGAGACCACCCTTCAGCTGCGCACTGTGGCAGGGCACATGTGCATGAATGTGTGTGTCGGTGTGGCAGAGGTCAGAGTAGAAGCTAAAATAACAGATAATCCCAGAGAACACTGGTCAGGCCACGACACCATGGAGGCCACTCAAGGACCAACATGGAGCCGCAGACGTGGACCTCGCACGGCTCATCATCACGTCTCAGCTCTGTGGTACCAATATAAGAAACGTTACCCACACAGAAGGTAAATTTCTCCCCTCTGGTGCCTTTAGGTGGGATTATTTCTCCCTTTCGCACATGCAAACAGAGGCCTGGATGTCCTCAGAGGAAGACAATTGAGGTTCATGTCTAAATCCAGATTTGGTTTTCTGGTTGCCATCACACCACCAGTGGAACTATGTGACCACTAGCTGCAGCCTGCGATGGCAAACTGACTTTACGTCCAGGTTTTGGTAGCACGCTGGGGGTTTCGTCTCTGGGAGGGGGCTTCTGCTGCTGGAGGCATAAACATCTTTGCCTTCTTCTAATGTTTAGCTTCATAAATGACTCAAACTGGCCCTTTTCCATCTTCCTCAGTGAGTTGAGTTGACACAGCATTTTAAAAATGGAGCTTGCTGGTGTTTTGCTAATGTGTTTGGCCGATCAATATATATTATATCACTGGCACGTCCTTCTGTAGACCCTAAAACTAGGAGTTGAAAAGGAATTCTTATAACTGGAAAGTGAAACATGAGCAGTGATTCTGCAGAGAAAACACAGCAACTCTAAAATCCTTTTATTTATTTGAAAGAGTTTTAGTCTTCAACACTGCTAAGAAAAAACCCTGGAGCACTTTCCATCCATCAAATGTTCAAATATCTGTGGATATCATTCCATGTTGCTGATATCCGGGTTTCATGTTTCTAAATATCATATTCACTGGTGTCTGACACGGGGCCACACTAAACACGGGTGGCTACGCTTTTCCATTGATTTAAATGTGGTAACAGTTTCAGAGACGTGCTGCTGTTGTTTTACACAGTATCCCCCCCCCCCGTATTAAAGTCTTCTGCCAGCATTTTAAAGCTGTCACTCAATTATTCTGCCCAGTAAAATGTAGCAGCTTTGTGACCAGTCATAAACATAAACATTAACGCTGGCGTAAAACAGAAAAGGTCACGAGAAAAGAGGTTAAACTGTTGAAGGATAAATCATGAAGACTCATGGGTTTCACTCATCATGTTTGTCATGATGTACAAAGACCTGGTGTTTCCAAATGTCTCCATGTTTGTAGTCCCAAACACACAGATACGTTGATCACTTAGAGTGAAAAGAACTAGTTTGGATTTCAGGTCATTACAAGAGAAAGAAAAACTGCTTAAAAGCACTCAAAGAACAGAGTTTTCCTTTAATTATTTTGAGCGTGATGCATTCACACACTGCTCAAAAGAACGGACAAAACAATTACGGGAACGCTTCGTTTATATTTTTGTGGCTTGGTGCCGAACCGGCTCCTGCAACTGAAAATTGCTGCATAAATTAGCTCATTTTTAAGAAGCAGTCAGTGCTCATTGAAGGCATTATTGTACATTACCAAGGCAGAAACCAGGAAGGGCGACATCGCCATGCTCCGAGGCTTTCAAGGGACTTTTCTGACACTTATGGAGGGGTTCACACCACGGTTTAGTGGTGCAGTGTTGCAGCTTGAGGAATGAAGCCTGTGCTCATTCTTTCAAGTTTGAAACATTATTTCAGTCATGATTTGAATTCACATTTAAAAAAAAAAGTTTTCAAATACATTGCTTGGGTCTGACATATCAAAGAATCTGCTAAGCATCAACTGGCTGTCATTGTATTTATTTATTTATTCATTTTCTTTTGAATATTTAGAAGTAAATTTAGCGCAAACAGCAAGTAAATCCATATTCTGTCACTGCTGTCCACACACTGATCACTTTTCAACATATGACATCTCCTCCTTCTGGGCAGTAAACCATTTCTAACTGTTGAGCTTTTGCCCAGGCCGCCGCTCCATCGTGGACCCTGCGGCTGCAGGAATTTGAGAGCTGGGCCCGTTCCAACTGTCCCAAATGACTGCATCCACAAAAAAGGGTTTAACTCTTTGTCACAATTGTCTCCTCACACTCTGGTCTGCCGGGGAAAAAAACAAAAAAAAAAACCAAAAAAAACACAAGACTCCCTAAAACAACCGCAGCCCTCCTTCACCACCCTCTACCCTGACCCACCCCCTCATTGTATACACCCTCCCTCCTCTCCTGCCCCTACCTCGCTGCTGACCCCGGCCGCCTGCATAAAAGACCCATCAGAAGTATCGCTGGCCACATTTACAAGTGAAAGAGGCCCAATAATGGAGCGGTTAGAGAGAAGAATGAGCGGACAGAGGGGCACTCACAGATGTGGAGGTGGGTGGGGAGGTGGGGTGGGGGAAGGAAGGAGCAACGTCCCATTGTTACCAAAACGCCCCCCCAATGGAGGGGAGGAAGAAGACAGGGCTGAGAGGGGGTGAGGAGGCCATGGTGGCTTCCTACAGCCGAACACTGACAGAAGAGATGAACGGAGGAAAGAAGAAGGAGAAGAAGAAAAAGCAAAGAGGAAGAGTTGTGTCCACTTTTGTTCTGCAACTTAACTTAAAAAGTGTGCACAGAACGTCCACACTCACTTTGTGCAGTGACAGAGCAGAGTGGTCAGTCCAGCTGTTCCGCAGGGAGCGTGTGAAAACAGGCCCCAAGGTCAAACCAGGCGTGGATGCGTGTGTGCACTTGTGCGCGCACGTGCATCAATTATGTATGCATATGTGCGTCTCATTGTCCAGGAGCACAGAGATGACGATACAGCAGCTGGGCTGAGAAGGCCTTTAAGCTGGCCTTCGAACCCCTGCTCTTCCTCAAACTGCCTCTGTGGTGGCGCGCGCGTGTGCGTGTGTGTGTGTGCAGGTGCGTGTGTGAGGGAGGGCGTTAATAAAGTCATCATGGCTGGATCATGGTGAGATGTGGCATATATGAGAGGCAACAAATCAGAGGTTAATGAAACTTTGGGGTAGATTCAGTTTACTCGTATAAAGTTTACGTGTAACTAGCGATGCTGTGTCGTGCGTTTGAGAACAGTCAGCTCAGTATTTAACTGCCACCTCACTCATTTGAACAAGGTGGGTTTAAAACCTGCAGAACAGAAGACCATGTCTGCATTTTTCCAGCCCAGTCTGCTCGCTGTGATGAAACTCTACAACTTCTTTTTTGTACTTTTATTGCGTGAAATACCGTTAAGGTTCTTTTTCTACAATTACCTCTCAATGCAATAAATACATAAGACTTTATTACTTGGGTAGTTGAAGAATAATGTGGCAAGTACTTTACTTTCTGATGAACTCAGTCACACATTTTTAATCCCTTTTATCCACCACATTTATAAAGTGCACTTTTCATGTGTTTAAGTGTAATATTTTTATTTGAAAAAGTAATAAATTATCAATTTGTTTACGCACAAGTCTCTAGTGCCACCTGCTGGCAGAAACACAGATGTGATCCCAGTTCAGCCCAGCTGAGTGTTTTCAAGTAAAATCCAACTCTTCCGAGCTCACGATCAGGTGTGCAGGAAGCGCTTCTGCACCGATGCTTTAAGGAAAAATTTAACATTCCAAAACCACAATGAAAGTTGTGTCTTTTGAGTTCAGTTTTCCTTGATCCGTACTACAGGATGTGTTTTTGACTCTGAATCTGTTTGCTCTGATGCACCTCACAGCCCCAAAGTGGGGACTGTATCTTAACAGATGCAGAGACCCTTTAAAATCAGCTGCTCCTCCACTCACAGGAAGAGGTTGATTTTTGCTGGGACAGCCTTACAGCCAGTGGTAGAGAAGTGTCCCTGGGCAGGAGTGTAGATCATGGCAGCTCCAACTGCTTCCACCACGTCATTGCGGGAACACATGCCCTCCAAGCAGAGCTGCGAGCGGACGCAGCGCTCTACGTGGCGTCGCCTCAGCGGTAGGAACGGCACGAGGCTGGTGATGAGCCTCTCCTGAATGATGCGGGATTTAAAGAAGCCACCTGCAGAGAAAAAAAGGAGACAGACAGATGGAGCCCTTCAGTTCCCTTAATCTGACATTACCGGAATTTACAGCAGCTCGGGCTGAGCTGCAATTAACTGGCAAATTGGCTTATTTGATTGACTGAATCAACTCAAACCAATTTAGAGCTTTTCCCATTAGCATTTGCAAGATGGGCCTGCTTCTTGTTAACCTCATTTAAATAGCTCCTTCTAAATAACTGGGAATACGATCTCAGCACCACTTACTTGTAGTGCTGTTGTAGAGTGTTTGTGCGAGGGTTTCCTGCAGGTCGTCCAATTTGATCTCCTCTCTGTCCCGTCCAGCCTGACGGTTCTCCAATGCAACTCTGGTAATCACCTCCTCTCCTGTAGTGCTGTGGGAACAATAAAAAAAAACTGAGTAAAAATTGATTATTATTATTATTATTATTATTATTATTATTATTATTATTATTAACAGTTGCACCAAACTGGAGGTTGTTGAATAATCCAGATTTTTTTTTTTTTTAAACATTCATTGTTGAGTCAGAATGTCTAGTTTGCATGTTTAAGTACCCTATAAAGACATAAATGGCCTTGCGGTAATTAGTGCGAAACACGACATGAGACGGCCCCAGGAAAGGCTCCAAGACATCGATGAGACCTGGAGGCATCTTTTCCATCTCGTCAAAAAAGAAGATCGAGCGAGCACACTCCGTCAGGTTGCCCTGCACCCAGCTCTTCAGGTCTTCCTTTCAAAAAATAAAGAGAAATTCATTCCAGGAAGCCACACAAAAGCTGAAGTAAGGCGCACAATCATGCAAATCACTAACTTACCCTGTACTCTTTTACCCGGTCAGGTGAAGGGAAATGCAACGTGGGAACGAACTGATGGACATATGGGCTGCTCATTGCTGAACCATATAGATGATTTCCCAGCATGGAGCTGACCAGCGTTTTTCCTGTCCCAGAAGGGCCGTGAAAAGACAAAACTAGGGGACGGTCTGGGTTTTTATTCTGAAGGAACTTTGCCACCTCCTCTGAAACAATATCCTGGACCAGATGTTGTCCATAAAGGTTTCTGTAGAGGTCCCACTCCAGATCTGGTCAGGAAATACAAATAACAGTGTTCTTAACATTGATAAGTGTTTCTGATAATATACTTACAAATATGACAGTCATGTGTTATATTAACTACCAAATCATGATTGTTTTTAAATTTTATGTTATAAAGTCTAAAGCCAACAGGTGGCACTACTGTCTTTATGTATTTCGATCTATGGTATAGCAAATAACTAAATCGCTCCCATTACTTAACAGTAATGCATTTTTAATGCATTATTCAGTATTTATTGATTAAAATATGAAACTCTGCACGCTAAAACTGTTTGACGGTTGGTAAAAATAACCAAATGACAACTCCATGTTTACAGTAAAAACAGGAAAAAGCTAGCTAACGTTTTGTTGTACACAACAGACTAAACCACCACAACACAACCACTAAACAAAAAAATAGTATATATAACGTCAGAATGAGTAAGTTGTGCCCTGAGTCCAGTCGGCTTGACAACAAGAAGCTACGTTTGTCATCTTAGATCAGCTGATGGCAACACCTTAAGACCTTACCTTTAATATTCGGTTTGAAATCACAGTTACAGCTGTCTGATATGGTACAGTAGAGTTGCTGTAAAATGCCGCAAACAGGGTTTAAAAGAAATAAAAGCTGCACAGACCGGGTGGCGAACATTTTAGATGCCTGTTCGCAAAGCAACGTCTATGCAGACCACTTCCGGGCCACTTCCGGTTTGTAGTTCTTGAATTTTCGCCTCGACGTAGAAACACGGTGAAAGAATTGAGTGAGAAAACTACATTTCCCAGAGAAAGGAAAGCCCGAAGTGAGGTCGGTGTCGTATGTTCCGTACACAGTCAACTTCCACGTTGTTGGACTATAGTGATCAGAGTCCAAAAAGCATGCTGTATAAAAGAAAAACATCCTGGTGAATATATGTGCTTTATAAATATATATTCACTGAAAAATATATCTATTCTGGCTACGCATATAAAACAGCCAGAGAAGGAATACCTATAGCTCACTGGCTAATTTAAAAACACAATTAGATTAAAACCAATAAATCACTTTTTCCTGTGCCTGCACGAGTCAGATAGTCATCATTTGTATACTGTCATTTCTAATATACAAATGAATTATTATTATTAC
Organism: Pao palembangensis; assembly: GCA_015343265.1. Lineage (NCBI taxonomy): Eukaryota > Metazoa > Chordata > Actinopteri > Tetraodontiformes > Tetraodontidae > Pao > Pao palembangensis. Next base: position 32,195,763 of record CM027081.1, on the reverse strand, counting down.
TATTATTATTGTTAGTACAGTTAGCAGCTATATGCAATTGTAGCTACATACAAGTTGTGTCCTCTGGATGATGCTCAGCAGTTTGTTGCCAGGATCTCTTGTTCACATTCCAGGTTAATGATACTGTACATGTGTTTACCACAAATGTCCCTCTAGGCTGCCGCGAAACAACCATTGTGATGTTTTATGGATGCTTCTGGAACCCTGTTCAGGTTCATGAAGCATTTTAAATGCATTTGAGAACTATGCCATTACGGGACAGTATGCTGCAGCATGTAGCAAACATTTGGTTCAAACTGACAACAAATAAGATGTAAGAAAAGACAGAATTAGGCTGCAACACACTGGAGAAGTTTGATTTCATCCCAAGTTTAACTTTAATTTAGACCAACAAAGAGATGGTTTAAACTGTTTTAATAGCAAGTAAAAAAGGCACCATTTCTACATTTCAGTGACAAGAATATAGGTTACACATGAGTTAAAAAAAAGACGTACAACAAACTGTTGTTTGGTCATAAATAGTTTTTTAAAGTTGCGTTCACTGATTAACACTTGAAATGAGAGGCAGAAGTGAATCCAACATCCACAGACCGTAAAGAAACAACGACTGAGTGATCATCAGTGTCCTGCACTGAAAAAACTAACGTGACAAACACAAGCGTCTTGCACCTTGAACCTTCACATTTCAAGTGTGGCAACCAATCATGGTCGAAGCAGAGGAAGTGTCAAATCAGAACGACCCAGACTGAGGTCATAGCACGGGGTGTTTTGGGTCCAAGTGCTGTAAAAATACTGCAGTTTACCTAAAAACCTAACTAAAATCAAAAGTTAAAGCATATATGACAGACAGGTTGTTAATACTGATGCATGAAACATTGATTATGTCACTACGCTATAAATATTGAATAATTTGAGGATGAAAATTATGATTTAAATAACATTTTCCCCAAGCAACAGTGTTAGCTCAGTGTGTAAGAGGGCAGATTCGTTTTAAAATACTCACATCAACAGAGCTTCAGGTTCATAGAAATGCAGTGCTGGTTTCAGATTGAGCACAATTTTTTATGTTTCATACTCGCATGTCAGGTGAGTTTTAACCGTCAACTGTCAAACAAACATAGCAGAAACGCAGTCTGCCTCTGAAATGGTGAAAATGTTCAAAGTGACTCAAAACTACTGCTGAGTAACTGGATTTTCCAGCACAAATCCAGTAATTCAACAAAATGACCTGAGCAGCAGAGAAAGAACCAAAAGTTTGTTCTGATGCACGGTGACTGCTGTCCCTGAATGTGTCACACGGCCCAGAGTAAAGCACCGGGTTAGAACCTCCTGCAGGGAGACGGTAACGCTCCAGATGGCGTCCTGGAGTTTTTAATGGCCTCTGCACCGCGAGGCTGATGTACTTTGGGTTTTTTTTTTTTTTTAGCCTAAATTCCTCAAATGCTCTTTAATTTAGCCTTTGTGGTTCTATCCACACAAAACAAACATAAAATGTCTTATTTTATTTTTTTGCCTCTTAGGGAAAATGATTTTATTCTCAGCTGAGGTGAAATGGTTGATTAATAAAATACAGTGAAACAGCACCAGAAACAGTAAAAGAAGATGACATTTAACGACATTAATCTGCGTAGTTAACTGTGCTGCGTTTCACTGAATGTCATGTGTGTTGGCGCGTCATTTTAGATGTGACCCTAGGAACATATAGTTCATGAGTTCATGCACCTCTGCACAGCTTTGATAACATCAGTTTTCATTCGTTCCTCCCCATCACATTTGCTGCCTACCGTTCATTCACCTGCTGCAGGCTTTTCAGAGCAACTAATCTGTTCATCTCAATGCAGCCAGCTTTGAATACGTGCACAGCAGCGTCAGATGGAATGGTGCCTTTTCATTTTAGGATTGCACGTGTGTTTTGATGGGTACAGACAGTTGGGGGCTCAGTGTGGGAAGAAACGCTCCCTGACAGGAGGGCTCAGCAGGAGGCCTTCCACTGATGGAGCAGGACCACCCACTCGAACCAACAACTACTGCTTAAGTGACATGTTTTCAGAAGTCTTAATTGTAAAAGAGTTCTAATTTAAGGTAAATGTGAGTCAATTCCCAGGGAACTGGATGATTTAAACATTTCTAAAATATCATAAATGTCAGTTAATTTATCATATAACAAAAGCCTTAGAAAACAGCTGATAGAGAAATCTACCTTCTTGCAGGCTGATGCTACTCTTCAAACACTCCCAGGAGGATTGACGAGAACATGGACGATGGTGGGAAACCTAAGAGCTGAGGTTAGTGATAAAGTCCAGACTGGTTCTGTTTGTGTAGCACCAGTCAAAAATCTCAACCTCAATCATTCGATTAACCCTGGGCCCAGATTTCACTCATACGGGGGCAAAATGTGCAAAATAAATATGAGTATAGCTGCACAGGTGGTGCCAAGTCTGAGAAAACGTATCTTAATTTTCCTGAGAAGATGCTGAAACTGATGAGTATTAATAATATGAGTAAAAGTTAAAGCGATGCTTTCATCGCTTTTAAAAAGTCTGATCCAAGATTTTCCTCTTCAATGCCAAAAAAAAAAAAAAAATGGGGAAAGCGTGTTTCTGATTCTCCACGGGTTAACTCACGCATTTCTGCAGGCAAAAAAGTCCACGCCGACGTAGCGAGGATAGCCCTCCAGCGAGTTCATGCCGACTGGATCGAATTTCCAATACTGTCGTCCTCGGATAAAGTGGGCATAGCCTGAAAGACGAGCAGGAAAAGGTGACTGTAACTCAGTGATGCGCTCCTGCAGAAGCAGTAGAAATGCTGTGGTGATTATAAAAATATGGGTATATAAATGTTGCCCCGTACCATAAAGGTCCCTGAAAGAGGCGTCCACGTCGTTGGGGATTCCGCTCCAGTCCTGCATGCTTCGCGGGTAGGCAGACTCCACGCGGTTTTGGTGGGGGCTGAACCTCCAGTAGCTGCCCGACTTGAAGAAGTAGGTGTCGTAGGTGGAGTCGTGGCCCCAGCGCAGGGCCGCCTGGATCCCCGACACCGACAAACCCAAAGTCCTGATGGACTCCGGCCCTCGGATCTGCCTCTCGGCGTCAAACACCCAGTAGTTCTCACCTACGCAGAGAAGCAAAAAAGCGTGGGTTGATACGGTCCTTTCGGAGTTTCAGCCATTCTAAAGGAGCAAAACAAGATGGCTGACACATGACAAACGCATTTTATTTGTTGTTCAGGACGTGGCCTTGTTTGCATGTATGAAAGTGTCGCAGTTTAAAGTGTTTAAACTAGATTACATAATCATTTTAAGCCGCAAGTGCCCTCAGTCCAGCATCGACCTTCCAAGATGCGCTCACAGTTCTCTCCCTATAAATCACATCAAGTACTAACGTGTAGACATTTAATCCTTAGCTAAAACCAGATCAAGTGCACACAAGTGCGTGTTATATACGAGCCATAAGCTCAGCCAGATGTATCAGTTATTCAGATTCCGTGTCTGCGTCAGCATGATCAAACAAACGGAGCAAACATGGCTGACGGTGATTTATGACTTAAACTTCACTGCTGTGTCACATTAAGCGCTTCCTGGCAGCCACTTTTAATTCCCCGTGCTTTTCTTTGTGCGTCGTGTTTAATTTGAATGATCAACTGGTGCTACAGGGTGGATGACAAGCGCTGCAGCATCTGTGTTCCTTCTTCCAGCTTCTTTGAAGGTGGAAGGTTGGATTAAAGCAGACCGGACACATCAAAGAACATCCCGATAATGACATTCATTTTCAGCATTTGGGTGAAAAGGACTGATGTTTGCTTCCGCCAACCTCCAAAACACAAGGGTTAGACAGCATTCCAATAATTTCACAACTGTAATTTCATTATCCACACGACCAGTTTGAACTCGCCCAGCAGCGCGTGACACTTCCCGAGCAACGCTAACCCGCAGATCAGCGAGGCCAGGCCGTCCTGCTCACCTTGAAAGAACCAAATATTTCCCGACTTGTCTTCAAACGCTGCATCGATGCTGCTGGGAATCCCCCGCCAGTGACGGGACGCCAGCGCCGGGTAACCGCTCTCCAGATGGCCGTCCCTGATCCGCCACACGTAGCCCGACTTAAAGAAGAACAGCTCTCCTCGGATCATTGAGACGGCATCAAAGTCCGTCTGGCAGGCGTCAGGCTGGAGAGCAGATAAGAGACGAGAGTTGAATTTCCCACGCCATGTTTGATCGAATGTTTAGAAGCCCCAGCTGATGCTGCTAATCCTGCCACCCACTAATTCACCGGTTAAAATAGTGCCTATGCTCTGCTCACATTGGTGACAATCTCATTGGTTTCTGGGTTCGCCGGAGGCGGAGGTGGCGGTGGCGGCGGCGATGTCGGCGGGACTTGAGGGTGAGCGCCGTACAGATACTGGATGCCTTGCTTGTCATCCTCGCTCAGCCTCAGCGGGTACGAGAAGGAGTAGTAAGCAGACATGATGGCCCCCGGCTCGCGGGAGTGCTGCAGGCCCAGGACGTGCCCAAACTCATGGGCAGCAACCTGGAGAAGGTCCGTGCCTGCGGGGGACGTAGAGGAGAGGAACACCACAGCTGGCTTACATGGTGGTCTGGATTTTGTTTCTTCCCCCTCGTCTGCCCCAGACTGTTTGTTTCAGGTTTGCGCTCTCGGGGCTGACCTTTTCAACTTTCCCACAAAGAGAGTCTGAGTTGAGTCTGCTCTCATTAACGTTAGCGTCTCAGCCAGACACTCACCCATGTGGTTTCCGAGGGTCCATGACTCATCGTAGTCAAAGTGGATGTCGCCCTGGCGGTGCGTTTTTGGGAAGAAGGCGTGAGCAAGGATCCCACCCGGGCCATCAAAGGGGAGGTTGTCTCCGTGCCAATACCTGTAGGTGCATAAATCAAACACGCGTTCAAACCGCTCTGAAGCAACAATGGAGGAAAACAACCAGAAACACCTTTAAAGCACGCAGACGCCCAGCTGCGAGAAGAACGTAATCACCAAGTTTACTGTCATTTTTATCTTACCCTAGATTAAAGACATGCACGTGTCTTTGAACACAGTCGATGCTGTTTTTAACTACAATGATTTGCAAGGATATGAAGACTAATGAAAAGCAAAAATTAACCGCTTCTATAAGAAAGCGTATAAGATGAAAGAGTATGAGCCATTCCAATGACACAGATCCCCATAGATCAGCAGTTTTATATCTATTTTTAGTTAACATCTGCTGTTGCTCAAGTGCTGGGTGCTGTCAAAAGATCCTCAACAGCCCCCCCACCTCGTGAAGTCGATGCGAATGTCGGCCTTCCCGCTGTGGACCTCGGTGAAGGTGAGCGGCGTGACGTCGCTCCAGATTTTCAGCGCCTCTCGAAAGACACGCCGGACCTTCTCCTCGCCCATCTGCCAGGGGAACCGCACGATCCTGCCAGGGAGCAATACAGGTAGCAGAGGAGGACCACCAGCATCGCAGTCCTCCCTCTCATATCTCCATCATCTCGTCAGCAGACAGGTGGGCTGTTAGCGATGCCCTCAGGCTCGCTAACAAAACATCACATTGTGCTTTCTTCTTTTTTCTCTTGAGTAAAAACCACCTTGTGGGATAATGGATGGGAAAATGTTATCTTACTAACAGGATACACAACAGTACATGCATGTATGTATCGGTACTGTTGTGTATCCTGTTGTATCTCTTGTCTTTGTGCTCGGTTTGAAGGTGCAGACTGTGGCTTTGACATCCATCTGTGTATTTTTGAGCATGGCAGGAGTCCGCTTAGCTTTAGGTTCTGTCTTTAACAATGTCAATCATCACATTTAAATGTTTTTGATGGAATCCAATGCTCTTAGTCATATTTGATGAGGAAAGTCTGCACCAGATGAACTCATTATCAGCTGGGTAAATGTCAGTGGTTTCTCGTGTGTGTACAGATAATCAGAAATTAGCAGTGAAAAACAAATTTAAACTTTTATGACTCAGAACTTCACAGGTCATGTCAAGAGGTTGCATTCAGGTTCGTCTGTCTTTTCTTGACATCTGTAGAAACACTCGAGCACACATGGAGGTCAGACCTGCATCAATATTTATATGAATATTACACGCACTGACCTTTAACCCTATGTGTTTACCCTACCGCTGCAGCCAGGGGTACACGTGTCAATTCCTGTCACAGAGGAAAATGTGCAAAATTCCATGAATTCACCAGGTTACCCTTGAATTTTGTTAAAGCAGATGGACCAGGGCTGTACTTTATTTTGATTTGTTCAGCCCACAGTGTAGAGGGTGACATTAGCATGGCAAAAAAAGATTAATTAGCTAAGACTAAATTCTTTATTGCCTTAAAGTATTTACTGCAGTAACTGCAACACCTTGAAGTTTGTTCTTTTAAACTCAGTTTAAAACTCAGTACTGAAAATAAACATATGTCTTCACTGAAACATGAAGGGCTACTGTGCAAACACAGTGCAAATATTTGTACTAGCTGCATTATGTTGGCACAAAGGGATTTTTTTTGAGTGCAGAGTTCACACACTGTAAGTGAAAATAATCACCATTAGTTCAATTATGGTTCTAGCCCTTTATCAGAAATGTCATCAAGGAGTTTGGAGCAGCTTTTGTGCAGAGACAGAAGCTCTCAGCCTGAGTTGTTGTATTGTTGCACATCACATTACTTCTGTCTTTCTGCTTTTCACAGGAGTCCTTGATGAATGCCAAGTCTTTGACTCTGAATGACACGCTGACTGCCACTGGACGTGAGGCTTGATGCTTTTGGGATTTGCAGCCTGAGAGCTTGGTTTCAGCGTTTAAAGCCTTAAAAGCAGCTCTGCCGTCAGCTCAGCCGACATGACTTTGCACGTCATGTCAGGGCTTGCCTCAGAAGTTCCAAATGCTGCGTGCGCTAAATAAAATGTAAGGCGCAGCGCAGGCACTCGTTACCCGGCTCCATTCTGTCAGCGCTCACATTGTCCACCCAGAATTACCCGCCGACTTTACGGACTGTAGATCTCGGCCGACCACATCAGTCTGTCAGGTGTCGCCTCAAGGAGCGATTTATTGGTGCAGTCAGACAGACTTCATTAGCCTGTGACCAATACTCATATTAAAAGAACCGTTTTTCTCCCCATTTTTCTGTCCTGACATGATTTTGACTTAAAAGATGTGTACAATGAAAAGGGCCCCAGGAGACACAGACAGAGAGGCAGCAGCCGGCAGAAAGTGGCCAGACGTTCAGTGGTGCCAAGACTGGAGATGAAAGGAAATCAACAGCCCCAAAAAAGACTTCTTTTTCTGCAATCTCCTTTCCGTGCAGTTCCTTCTGTATGTCTCACCTGCAGTCATCACATTTTTCGCATTGACTGACTGTAGTAATCGTGAGCTATGGTATAAAAACATGTTTTTCTCTCAGCCTGAGCCCACTGATTACTGTTTATGGTTGCATTTGCGTCGTGATGCATCATTGTTGTCTCTCAGAGACAAACACGATCGTTTATCTGGGGTCATGTTTACATGCTCAGCTCAGTCTGTCTGCTGTTGATGCAGAAGGGGCATTTTAGAGAGCTGCTGACTGTGGCAATAAAATCAGTGAGATGCTCGGAGAGGCACCAGTAAACGGTAAAACAGTGGGAAATCCGTAGGGCCCGTTGACCCGCTTTCAACCAAATTCCTGAAAATGTTGTGATCCCGACTGCTCACGGGGGCAAGTTTCCATTCAAGGAGCCTTAACTTTGTGGAAGCAAGTCAACAATGCACATTCACGAGAGAATATATCCCCAAATAACCCTGACGCAACACAGGTAAGCAGAAGTAGACACGAACTTGAGCTCCTTTTTTAGGTCAACGTTCTGAGATGACCCAAAATCGATATTCAGCCTCAAATAATGAGTGCAGGAGTGATGAATCCACATTATTACTAAGAAAATATAATCCCGACTGCACTTTCTGTACCTGTAGGTGAGGTCTGTCCTGTCCAAACGTCCTCCGTACAGGACAAAGCGCCTCTGGCGGTTTCGCACACGATAGTGGACCTCCTCCTGGGCTGGGTAGTCCGGCACGCCGCAGCGGGGTCGGTTCCAGGTGTTGGAGCTGTTGGCTGGTAAACTCACCTCCTTAAGGGAACCCTGAGCACGAGGAGCCTTTCCGGCCTTCTTCAGGTCCGGGGACTTCGCAGACTCCTGGAACATAAGGTCAGTTTCTGTTAAACGTTCATCAGAACAAAACAAAGAGAGCGTGACGAATGCGGCTGAGTCACAAAAAGGTCATCAAGAGGAGGAAATTAGAGGCTTAGAGGTTGATGGATTAGAAGAAAACCACAGAGGAGAATTAGAATTGGTGCTACAACACGTTCATAATCAGGTCAATGAGCCACGTCGTGTCCCAGTTAGAGGAGACACTAACTGCCAGGGAGTTCCATTTTCCCTGATATCCTCAGAGGAAATGAGTTTGCTCATTTCCACGGAGCAAATTACAGAGCACCTCATCTGACAGGCCTCCACCTCCACATTCACACCAGGGAACTCCAGGGTGTTCTCCTCCCATCAGACAAATGATATGCATTTCCTTTTCCGCTGCTGCTGCTTATGAAGAATCTCTGGGAAAAAGTTGCTATCCATATACCATGTTGAGATTAAACTAATTAAGGCAGAGCTCACAAATTTTCCCACGTTACACGTTTACCACGTTCTTTAAATGTGTGCGTCTCGTCGTCGGGGATCCAGCTGTGAGAATGAAAACTGTTTATTTATTCATCTATTAACACTGAATAATCTGTTTCTTTGGTAGGAGTGCTAGTGTCTCTGCTTATCTTCAACAACTATTTATAGTACATTAAAAAAGGCCAAAACAAGGAAAATCCTAAACGCCCCCTCGTGGTGGGCGGGCGTATATGCCACAAAACCTCTTCGATTTCTTCTTTTGTTTTAGTTCTATTTTATTTCTTAATTTTTCTCTGATTAGTTTATTTAGTTAGTTATGTTAAATATGGTGACCCAGAGATAATAGGACCCACAAAGGTTAAATTACACTCCTAAATCTAAAATAATCATGTGCATCGAATCTGTGTGAAGTCACCTAAAAAGCTTGACTTGAAGCGAGACTGCCTTGCCCAGCTCTGCAGCACTCAGTCTAAGTTAAGGGGAACAAAACCCAGCAGGACTTGTGGAATGTGCCCCAGACTGCAGAAACACAGTGACTGATGGGCCTGGATCACAGAACAGTACATCCCCCTTCGCAAGTCATGTTTCACTTTGTTAAAAGGGGATTTTTGGGTGTTTATTTTGCACAAACTTCCCATTTTCCAAGAGGGATTTTTCTCTCTTAGTAAGCAGGTTTCTCTGAATGCACTTATTAAACAACAGAATCCCAACATGACGTCCCAGTGAAAAGCGCTTGTTGCTCAGCTTGTTTAGGGAGGTTTTGCATGACGAGTCATATCTGAGGTTTGTCTCGCTGGACTGTTATCTGTCATCCTGCAGAAGAAAGACTGACAACAAAAACTTCAGATAAACAACAAAAGCCTTATCACAGTGTAAAGCCGGTCTGCGGCGTGTTGATCACTCGAAACTGGAGGAAATCATAATGGAACTCAGTCCCTGTTGGTTTTCTCTGGTGAACATTTACAAGTAAAAACCGTCGCCACTCTGGACACCCGCAGTCACTGTTTACAGGAAATCGAGAATGTGACCGACCTGAGTCAATCGGGGGTAGAAACACGTAACAGTGGTTTCGGAGGACTTAATCATTTTTTTCCTGTCACTCTTTTCTGGTGTGATGCTTAAAAACGCGCATTTAACGGTAGCGGAAACAAGCTTACGCCCTCTGACCACCCGCTTTGTAGGCGGGCTGGGGTCTGAGGTGTAAATCACCTGGATGCACGCTGACCTGTGTCCCCAAATAAGACCCAGGTTAGGCTGAAGCTGCCAGATGCCTCATCCCCTTCAGAGGTGAAGTGAAGGGAGTGTTAACCTTCCGGCTAAAGTGGTGGATGTGCAAGGAGCCGCCACTGTCATTGCAATTAGGGAAGAGAAAAGGTCAAATATGTGGTTAAAGAGGGTATCCCACCCCCCACCGCACACACACACCGACACCCCTCCTGTGCGTCAAATGGAGCGCTTGACCTGTCTGCCCCCGCAGCCCAGTAAAACCCCAAACAGGTCCGAAGACGAGAGTTCATGGTCAAATCCAAACAAACCCAAATCATTTGCGTAAACTGTTATTCTGAGATTATCTCCCAATCTCTTGAACTTTTTGAATTAAATGGATCAACCTTTTTTTGTTTGTTTGTTTGTTTGTTTGAGTTTTTTTGTTTTTTTTTTAGCAGTGAATGAAAAACAGGGACGATTTAATAAAATTCTTATTAATGCAAACTTATTTTAAGGTTAACGATAAAGGTGTTAAAGGTGTTCTGAAACAGCAAGCCCATTGTTGCCAAAAGCTGCTTCAGAGTTTGTTCACTGGGTTCTTTTGTTGTTACAGCCAAAGATTCGAAGGCTAAACGAATAAAGAAGATTTTGTGTTTCAAGCGCTGCCCGACTTCCCAAATGAAGAAAGCACCTCAGTCCTCAAACCTGATGGCCACGAGGCAAACAGCTGAATCGTTTTACGAGCTGTTATACCTGCCATACTCGTGCACTTTGATGGCCAACGCAGAGCTTGGTCGGAACGAGATTCTAACACTGGACTGAGAACAGTATTGGAATCTGACATTTTGCAGACTGGGGCACCAGGAGCACAGAAAATTCTGCCTAATTTTGCAATGCGAATCTCGTAATTCCTCCCTCTTATTCTACATGCGCTATAAACGTTTACACGTGCTGCATTCCTGCAAATGTGTGATTAATCAATCAGGCATTTGCTGCAACTGCCATTGAAACTGCTAAAATTAACTTTCTCAAAGCTTTTTGTTCATTCCAACTCAAACTAATACAGCCACAGCAGAATCCAATTAACTCTAACAACCTGTGATTAGAATATCATTTTACTAATCTGACCATAGACCTAAATTTAAAAAAGATCTCCTGGCATTTTATTCTACGATCACCTGCATTAAACAGGCTTGGCCCCGTTGGGTATAGTCAGTCGTTAAAAACCACCTGTCCTCATTAACCTTTTGGCCTAAAGACGAAGATGTTCCTGGTTCAGAGCAGCTAGTTAGTATTAGGTGAGCAGCAAGTATTTTCAGAACTTCTGCCAAATCTCCTGTATGTTTATGTTGCGCTCTGTGATCCCTTCATGTAAACTCTGTATTTTCAAGTTGCTCTTTCCTGTTGACGTGTTCCTTCTGTGAAATGTGGTTGAGAGGAGACCTAATAAGGCACAAATCTGTCCCCAGCTTTCTCATTTCTCTTGATAAACAAATGTGATGCAATCAAAAATGGCCAAACAACCCACACTAACGTACACTAAACTCACCAACACCAAAATTGGGAGAGGGTGTTTGTTAAACGTCACACTAATGGACCAATTTACTGAAAATTGCTGCCTTAACTGGCCTTTAGCTCTGATGGTTTTGACGGCTCAAAGCTCAACTGGATGGGAGATTTTAATGCTTTATTCCTTTTTCCAGCAGATACCATCCCTCCATTCTGGAAACAGCAAAAGCAAAAGCCTCAATTACGCTAGCATCAACGACTTTTAACTAGCATTCTGAGGGCTCGAGACTGGAAAACTAAACTGTTCAGGTTTGTTTTGCAGGTGATCTCCAGCGACAGCTGCTGAGACGGAACCGCTGTGACCCTGCCTGCGTGTTTATGTGTAATTTCAGAGCAGACGAGGTTAAGTCCCGTCTGTCGGGAGGCTTTGTCAAGACATTTGAGAAAGGGGCAAGAAAACGAGGGCAATCAGTCCATCACTTTCTGCTGACAGTGCAAGAACCTCGTGATGACACACCAAACTCGCACAGCGCCCGGAGGTGTCATGTCTTCATGGCAGGATGCACGTGAGTTCATTTGCGATGGCGGCGGTGGAGCGGGCGGAGGCCGTCCATTACAAGTGTGGGCATATCTGACTTCTGGTTACAGTGATGACAAGATCTGTGGTGCAGGGAATCTGACAGAGGTATTCAGACAGCGCTGCGGAACGTGTCTGTACACGGCGCTTCTGAGGAGCAGCCTCACAACAAACCCGCCATCATCACTTCATCGGGTCACCCTGCTTTAGCCTGACATGACCCACCCTAACCTGCAGGGGCTCGGACACCACTCGAGAGATTTTACTAACGAGAAAACCTTCAAGACTTTCAGTAGACTGTAGGCGGCATAAAAAAAAAAAAGCACATTTCCCCTGGTCTGCGTCGCTTTTATTACAAATATAGCGTCCATAATGCCTGTGGTCAGGTCCAGCAGCTGTGATGGAGACAGAGTAATGTTCAGGAATGTTTGGGGGAATCTCAGGATGATTCCTCACATCTTTGCCTTCACCCGCCAACGCTGACAGCCACAAACTTGTCAGAGCCGAACTTAAACGCCTGGATGTGAACAGCAGCAGCTCGTGGCCTGTTTTTTTTGCTTACACAGGCAGATGATATATAGGGCCAGATCTTATCAGCCCTCTTGTGCCGCTAAACCTATGAATCCTGAAAATCAGAAACAACCCGCGGTGGAAGGTGATATAAAGCATCTGCTTATCTGCTTTCATCTCTTATCTCCGCTGGAGCGGAAAGCAAGTCTTGCAGCGAGGCTTTGGGGGTGCAGATCTTCTGTCCATCTGTCTGCAGGATGGTTGGAAGACTGATACCAGCGTAGATCATCGTTGATTGATGGCCAATTATGTTACAATGTTTAGCCGAAAGATGGCAGCTTTAGATAAGGATAATAAGTCAAAATGTCACGGATGAATTAGAGGCATTACAGTTGGTCCGATTCAATTTTTAGTGAAGCGATATTAATGTTGATGCTAGAGTGTTTACATTGTAATCTGGGAAGACTTTCCAGTCGAGGAAACGTGATGAATAGACCCCGGCGGAGACAGTATGATCCCATTTAGTTGGCCCTCATAAGCTTCAAAGTGGTTAACGATCCCCTGCTTATATTACAGATGTGCAGCAGTTAGAACATCTGTGTTGAATAAAAGCATTTTAATCTTCCCCAGCTTCGACGTAAATGAGTCACAACTTTCTGGCTCTTTGGTTGCTGGAGACGTCTCAGTTTTACCTGAATCATCAACGTGTTGCTTTGTTGCAAAAAAAAATAACCTCAACGACACAGTGAAGCTGGCTGATATAGAAACGTGCCTTTATATATTTGATCAATGGTGCGTAGTGTCCTGGCCTCCAGTTAGCGATGCGCTACTTCAAATAGAGCCATGGTCAGGCCGCTTCCCCTGAAGAATCCGTGAGGGTGGAGAGTCTCCATCTTTGTTTGAAGCAAGAATCTGCAGATTCAACAAGGTTTATGGTTCAATCCAGAAATGGACTGAACCATTAGGGTCTTTCAGAGGGAACGTTCTCCCTTTTCTCCTCTCAGTTTGTTAACAGACACACAATGAGGCTAGTTGACTGACTGAGAGATGCCTTTTAACTGCATACCCCCGTTGTTTCCCATCAGCCCCTCGCAGGCCGGTGCAGCTGTGACCTAGATCCGCTCAATGGGAAGCCAGTCCGGCACAAATGTCACCTTTGCTCTCACGGTTCCTCCACCAATCGCCTCTCTCATCGACACCATGAGCCAAAACAGATACGAGAGCCGAAGTTCGCTGAGTTTTATTGACAAAAGCAACATCGGAACACTGAGCTGCTGGCTCCTCCTCTTCCTCCTGAGAGAAAACAGGCACATTTTGGATCCTGCTGCCCCGAATGCCACAGACGCGGAGGCCTGTCCAGGCCTGTGAAATCACTCACTCTTATGTCAACAACAAGAGAACAAATTGACAAACTACAGATTAGGCTTTTCAGCGAAATGACCAGAAGACAAAACAGAAGTGTCACTGCAGGTGCAGCGCAGTTCTGATAACGCTGCTCGTGTGTTTAAACCTTGGCACAAAAGAAATCGTCCAACAATGAGCTTTGAATTTGCAGAATCGATATAAATCATCATCACTCGGCCTCCTCTTGAAGCCCCTACGCAGAAAAACAGCCAGAGTGCCTCCTCTAGCTTGAGTGATGCTCGATGGACATCGAAACACTCGGAATAGTGCGGGTTTCACTGCCATTCCGCACACACTGGCTGACTTTGGGCTGGATTTCTCAATAGAGTGCCCCGGTGCATATATGCTGCTGACTTTGGCCAACACAATTTTGATGCTTGCTGATAAATTATTTGATATTAGAACCTTTTGACTATATTTTATGTAGTCAATGAGGTTCCTCACGGTTCCTCCACCAGCTGAGGCCAAACAGTGGCGGGAAAAACTCCATTTTATCAGGAAAAACCCTTGAGCAGGACCAGGCTCATGATGCTGTTGTTATTATATACAACTAATCCTCTTATTTTTGTAGTGTTCGATTTGATGCTGTAATTTATTTTCTGCAAACCTCTTGCTCTGTCGCGACTGATGCCTCAGTAGGAAACATCAGTCCAGCTCACAAACGCTGCCAGAGTCTGGCTTGGCTACATTCTTCTCTCCGCTGTTTGCTCGGAGAAATTATGTATTTTTCTGTCTACCTATAAACAGGACATTCCTGTGAGGAGGCATGCTTGTTTCACCGTCCTACCCTGAGTAAATAAACGCTGAGAGCTCTGGGAAGCAGTAATAGGAAACAGAAAACAAGGAGACCCAAACAGAAGGTGCACGAACTGGCTGTGGTAAATCTAATGGAATTTCAAAACGGCCAGACTCGAGTATATGAAATACTTGAGGGGAGCATTTGCAGCAGACATTATGGAAATATTATCTACAAAACAGCACCACACCTCACGCACGGGGAGCCCTCTCCTTTCTGATGTTATTGATTAAATGCCTGTAAGAGCTGTTATTAGTGTTTCCTGCCTCACACAGTGAACGCAACAACCTTTGCATTTTTTTATGCCATCTCTTCCCCCTCTCCTCCTCCGCGGAGATCATACCTGCGGCTGGAATGAGGACAAGAGCGGAACACTCCGCTGTCATCCTGCGCGCACGCAGGGGCAAAGACGTCAGGTTGATTTGACCGCATGCTTTCCGTTCCGCTGAGCAGGCAGAAAGAGTAAAGGGTGATGACAGTTGTGTGTGTGTGTGTGTGTGTGTGTGTGTGTGTGTGTGCAGGCTACCCAGGGTTAATTACAGCCACGGCTCTGCTGTCTGCGCGTAAAAACATTTCATTTATTTGTATCACAAGTGTCTATTGACCTGATTATTACTCAAACAACGCGCACAAAAGCAACGCAAGAGTGCGTGCGTGTGCGTGTGGGGGTGGGGGGTGGGGACAAAGAATGGAAATAAAGGAAGAAAGTGCAATTTTGCTAAAGAGTAAATAATCCCGCATGCGTTCACACGACAGCCCTGGCGCACCCGCACGCCCAGACGTCTCCAAAGTCTGCTGCCTCTACGAAAAGTAAGAGCAGCAGTCAAAGCATCCTCCGACTCACCGGTGCCACCTTGTACCTGCTGGATCCCCTCACCGGATAGCAGAGCGTGCTCGGTAGGCACTGCAGCGCAAAGACGCAGCAGCACATGAAGAGAGAAATCCGCATCCTCAGCGCCATCGGGAGCCGCGACTGTTCCAGGCGGAGGCTGGTTTGGTGCTGTGTGCGCGGCGGAGTCACACGGCTGCGGGATCAGGGCTCGCTGCTCTTTAAATACACTCTGATTTCTTTGTTCTCGTAAGGATCCCCCCCTCCACATACACTTTTTTACAGCCCAGGGCTGATAATACCACCCGCTACCATGTGACTCTTAACCCTTTCTCTGCCGCGCCCTTCAAGTGATGGTTCGCTGCTTCATTTCCTCTCACCTGTTGCTCTGGATTCTATTACAATAACAACGAGAACGTGGGGAAAGGGCGCAGTGATTGTTTTTAATATGCACATGCTTGCGTTTGATTAGCTTTTAATGATGATCTGGACTTGAAAGTGCCAACAAAACAAACTATCAATAAAATCCTGAAACAGAAATGCAGAAAACAAAAATGAGCCCAGCAAAGATAGTGTACACCTGAAGGTTAGCTTTATAGTTGATCTTATTTGTTCAAACAAAGGAGGGCATTATCCAAATTCCCGACTTTTAGCTTTGATTCCAGGGCTCCAGGGAGGCTAAAGGCAACAGTGTGTGTGTAAAAAGTGGTTTTTCTCTGCCGTCTGGCCACTGGGAGCAGACACACGCACCGAACCTCTAAAAGAGTCTAACTGCAACCAGCCTCTCCGATCATTAAAAGAGAACGTAAAAGAAAACACTTTTGCATCAGCACGACACCCAGTAAATAAGCCACCTCCACAAATGTAAAGGCAACGAGGAGCCTCCAGGGACCAGCGCCTTGGAACCGGGTGGCTCCTCAAACTGGAGGAATTGGCAGAGTTCAGGTGAGTGGTGGCTGGCTGATTGTGCACGTGAAGAGCACAACGCTCACGTGTTAACACGTTTGTCTTCTCCTCATCCACCCTCCAGGCATCAACCCGAGGACCTTCCATACGACCCTGGACCTGCTCAGGGTTTCTTCCTGTGGTTAGACGGGAGTCGTTACTGCTGTTGCATGAAACCAGCGCTCCGGCGGTCAGGGTCAGCGTGGGGCTACAGGGATTCTACTGGAACCTGACCAGTACAGTTGGCTTTGCAGGCCTGTGTGTGTGTGTGTGTGTGTGTGTGTGTGCTACTGGTAAAGAGAAAGTGGAAGCTGGAAGCAGTGGAGATGTAAGACGACACAATTTCCCTTGCAGAAACTCAATGCTGGTTGCAGAAATGAGAACTGCTGACATCTGTTGGCAAGCATGTTTGCTGGTATGCAGCCATTTGTTTGATTCCATCAGTTCCGTCTCTCGTCTCGCACAGTTTTAACAACCATTCAGAGTTCAGCCTCCGCCTGGGGCATCAGGGCAACTCCACATATTACTGACAGTCCACCTCAATGGGACACACATATGTCTGATAATTAGCTTCATTTGGCTCATGCACTGCAGGATATATGGAAAAAGTTTGACCAATCAACCCACATTCTCAGTAATTAACATGTTTTATCTTGTTTGTTTAATCTATGCACAAATAGGGACATTAAACTGGCCAACTGTGGTTTGGTGGAGTTGCTGATGGTTTGTTAACCGGCAGTTTTAATGCCGCACTGAAGTTCTCAGAAGCTGAGGAACTGTTTGCCAAACACTTGACCTCCACTAGAACCGCAGATTCTCCTCTTCTTTTTTTAAGATGCTGAGCTAAATGTGACGTTGTGAAAGCAAAACAGATGGATCACATCTGCCTCTCCTGCTGTCCACTCGACAAAACTTAGATGAAAAACTTAAAAAGGGACAATTGCATTGCAACAGTGGCAGGATATCGCTTATGCGAATGGAAAATATCGCTTTAATAATCACTCCACCCCCTAATCACAGTAAAGAATGTAGCAGAGCTTTCTGGTGGCGGTTTCTAAAGCTTGGGCATAAAAAGGATGGCGTTGTAATAAACTCGTGATTCGCTCACATCGGGCCTGTTATCTTTCGACGGTAATGAAAGAGAAAAAAAGGCAGAAAAGGGAAAGGCTTTATAAGAAAGCAACACTACCAATTTCTGGACAAGAAGCTGTAATTAAGGTTACTGGATGCAGATGTGTGCTGGCCAATTAGAGCTGAAGCTGCATTTGGAGTTTGACCCGCTATCCTGCTGACAGGGTAACTTTCAGGGTCTGTTTGGGTCCCATATCAGATCGTTTTGTCAGGACACCTGATCTCGTTTAGATGTGACTCTGCATCCACACGTCCCCTCTTCTGGCTGTTACGCCCAAATATTTAGCTCATTTACATTTTTGTTGGCCTTTTAATGTAATTTCACACCTACTTACACACTAATGAGATTTCCTTTTGAAGGCTGGCAGCCTGAAGCCTTTTCTGACTTTCACTCAGAAATCAGACTCTTTGCCGTTGTGGTCGCCTGAATGATAAACAAGGCGTCTCGTGTTACCCACACATGGTCTCAATACGTTTCACTCCCCAGAACTTTTTACAAGAGGTGGCAGGGCTCCAAGGCATGACAGCAGCGCTCTTAGAAGCGAATTATGCGAGACTAAGTTGTACCCCGTGGAGTTTGATGGCAATAAAATTGTCCCTGAATATGACACATAGCATGATGCTCAGGCCACCTCAAGGTCGTAAATATCTGCCAGTCATGTTGAAAACTTTTTTTGGGCGCCAGTGTAGGGAGCAGGGATACAATACAGGTCATCGGTCCATACACACACACACACACACACACACACACAGGAGGACCTGGAGAAAACCATTAGAGGCATGAGAACAAGCAAACACGCAGAGATGCACCTGAACCTCATTTTCCCTCTTTGTCAGTTTAAAGAAAGATGTTTTTCGAACTGAAAGAATGTTTTGGTTTCATCTAATTTTCCTGCATCTGTTTATTTGATATGAAAAAGAACCTTTCCTCTGTTTAATTCATCTGCTTGGAGAGGTGTTTATACAGTATTTATATGTTGCGTAGCCAGGTAACTCAAGAGAATGGACGTGACATCGGATAATTGAAACCAGTTTGGGAAATTAAAGTGGGACATGATCACAATCTGACGTGTGTGCCATTTTAAATTATCTGAATATTTTAACCCGGCGTAAACGTTTGTCTTCTGTCTCCTGAAGCTCAGTAAGCTGGAAAAAGAGGTCCTCTTGGTCGGTTTCAGGTGATTGAGAGGAAGCAGAGTGTGACAAAACGCCTCAGTGACAGGAAAATATTCTTGGCTTTGTAAATGAGTTTCCATTCTGTGCGTTATCTTGCTTTATGGAACACGTTTCCTGTGATTTTTAAGGAACAATTTGCAGCATTAATAACTCCACAGCACGAAAATGGACTTCAACATTGTTTTTTCTTGTTTGGCCAGAAAAATCCTGTTTTATTTTGATTTTATATAATATCTTGGAAAACACATTGAAATATCCACTGGTTTGAGTGGAAAGCTAAAGGTCGCAGCAGCAGACTCAGGATGTGAGCTCATGTTCCTGTTCTTCCTCATCCAATGTAAAACCTTCAGCCACAGCATCTAACATGAGCTTAGCAGCAGATTCCCCTCAGATCAACTGGCGCTCGTTCAAATCCCCTCCAAGATCCACCGTTTCCTTACTGAATCAAATCACATGCTTCCTGTCATTACCATCCTTCTGTTTAAAGCGAAACACTGGCCCTGAACAAAGGTTGGCCCCAATCTGCCGCCTGAGAAACCCATTTTCATCTGGCTGGTTATGGGTCCATGCCAGCCGCACTTCTCAAAACAAAGACCACATGTGTCTTTTTAACGTAAACCAGACGCGTGCATGGAAGTCACCGAGCGGCTGCCTGAGCGCCGCGTCCGAACACGTGGAGGGCTATGAGGCATGTCTCTGAGTGAGGCTGGAGGGACGCGGCGGGGATTATTAGCGGGTTTGAACGCATTAAACTTCATTTGCTGTTTCTTTTTTGCATGACCCCAGCTGACCCGTGGCGGGCCCCGCCACAAAAAAGAGGGCCAAGTGGTTGGGGTAAGGCGGAAGGGGGGGGGGGATCAAAACGGAGGGAGAAACGTGCGCTCCTGCAGCTAATCACAGGTTTTCTTTTGAGGGTGCTATGCCTCAGCATCCTCTGCAATCAAATCCCGATATTTCCTGATTGCGTCAGCTGATAATAAGAACTGGCTGCACTTCCTGTGCTCAAATGCGTTTGATGCCATGTCAATTTTTGAAGTCTTTGTTGCAACGCAAGCAAATATTAGCATTAAATAAACAAAGTTCCATACCTCAGGAACAATGAGATGATCAAAGTCACATTTTCTCATTTATTTTTAATGTGGGTATTCTGTCCGCTGCAGCAAATATCATCATTTTACATCATATAACAAACTTTAGTAACTTCATTTTTCTCTTGTTGGGAATTTCTGTCTGGACAGACATCTGTATCACTCTAGTAAGCTCCAGTTAAGTTTAAAGATCTTGCATCTTTGCGCTGCTCCCTCGGGTTTTGGTTTGTGTAACCAAATCTTCTTGTGCTGAGTCAGTGGCAGATATAATCTCAGGCCGCTTGGCTCCGACGTTCAGCAAGACTGAACGTCGCATTTTACTAGTCTGTTAATTCCAGGGACTCTCCTGGTAATCTGGCTGCTATTAAAAACTTAATATTTCAAATTAAAACAGGCTCATACATCACCAAGGTTCCCCTTTCTGACATCTCCTGGTCAACTTCAAGACAGCCTCCAGCCTGTTCTCTTAAAACCGCCACCTAAAATCCCCCCATCTCTGGTTTATCGCCAAAAATCCTAATTTCCTTGCAGAGACATCCTGACCCAGTTTGGATCCAGGCAGCAGCTTTGCTGATGGCCATGCCTGGTTAACAGTCTGGCTAACATCTTTCCTGCTTCCATCTTTTGGGGCCTTGGTGAAACTTGGCCAGATCCCAGGTTGCTTCCTGCTCTGGTCCCGAGCTGTCATCACTTCCTGAAGTGTGCAATCCCAGAGTTCATTCATGGGTTGCTGCACCGCTGCAGTCGTTACATCAGGGTGTCTGGTTCCGTTGAGCAGAGATGTGATCAGTTGCATTCTTCTTGACTGACTTCTTGATGAACCATTTTTAAACAAAGTTCTAAAATAAATGGGGTTTATTTTGCTACTTTATGATTCATTTATTGCATTTTTATTACTATCATCACTTATTACTATCATCACAAGCAAACAGATGATTCAGGAAAAGCTGTTGTCATTTATTCGCATTAAGTGGTGGAGCTTTAAAATGTGTTTTCCCAGACTGCACAACCACCTCAGCCAT
Source organism: Pao palembangensis (assembly GCA_015343265.1). Lineage (NCBI taxonomy): Eukaryota > Metazoa > Chordata > Actinopteri > Tetraodontiformes > Tetraodontidae > Pao > Pao palembangensis. Next base: position 32,174,934 of record CM027081.1, on the reverse strand, counting down.
CCAGAATCAGCTATCCAAGAAGTGATAATCCTTTATTTCCCCCTGTTGGTAACAAGGTAGAACTTCAACTTCACTGAACAGTTTTTAAAAAAATCTCATCAATCCATCAGCTAATCCTTACAATACACATTATAACAGCCTGCATGTGAACATTTAACGTCATTAAGACAGAATGGATTATTTTTTTCTACACTAAACAGGAACCAAAGTAAAAAATAATCCTTTTCAGTTGACTCCGTCAATATTCGGTCACACTTTGGCTGTTACTCCACTGTCTTCTGCAGTTGCAGCCATTGCATTTGCACTCGTTTCTCCCTCAGGTGTTTGTTGAAGCAGCTGAGGAGCGCTGCACAAGCCACGCAATAAAAGGACAAGTCGGAGAAGAGCATGTCTGCGCTCAGCCCTGACGCGAAGAGGCCATGGAAGTAGTGGCGCCAGATGATGAGCAGCGTCGTGAGGTAAACCCAAACCAGAGCAACTGCCAGCCTGCAGACGAGCCGGTAGCACTCTGCCAAGCTGCTCCTCTGCTTCTTCGCAGTGTGTCTGCAGAGGCAGACCACCAGGCTCAGTGAGGTGGGGCGCATGATGGCGGAGGGCAACAGCGTGAGGGAGCAGGCGAAAGCGATCACAAAGGTGTTGATGTCAACCCAGGCTGGCAGCAGAGGCTTCCTGATGACACAAGCGCCCATTTCTGTCACATTCAGACGCTGGCCTTGGAAGTGGAGGTCAAAGAAAGGAGTGAACATCACGCAGGAGGTCAGGAATATTCTCACCATGGTAACACTCAGGAGGCTGGAGACGTTCTCCGTGAGGGCTGTGCAGAGACTCCAGGAGAACCCACGGACCCTCACACAGTAGAAGACATTAAGCCGGGAGGCAGACCTGAAGCTGACGGAGCTGCTGATGAACCAGATGAACAGAACCACGTTGAAAAAGAGCGATAAGTGAGGCCGGCAGAGCACCCTGGCCCTGATGGAAGCCACAAGGACAAATGTGGACGTCTGGAGCAGGATGTGAGGCATACAGTGCAGAGATCACCCCCAGGTTGAAAGCATTGGCGAGGACTCTCGGGACAAGCAAGAGGGCGATGCCGAACAGCTTCAGGTCATCTGATTCAAGCATGGTTGCGGAGCCTGACTGCTGCGGTCATTCCAGCTCTGGGGGAAAATAACGGTGCTCGCAAAGGTAATTAAAGCTCGCAGCACGCAAATCTGTTTCCCAAGAGTCAGCGGTGAATGTTGTGCTACTAATTGTCTTTCTTCCTATTCCCTTTTGCCTCTTCCTTCTTTAGTTACATTGACATTTCTTCAGCTGCATGTTCTAACATTTGCCTTGAGACTATAAGCAATTGAGAACTATGCTGATATTCAGCTCAACAACACTCCCCTTCGTGTGTGTACTATCAGTCAAACGCTTATCATGCTGTTCAAATACAAGATATGTACATATTCCACATTTTTCTGACTCTGAGAGTCAAAGAAATACCATAAAATTCAATGCTGACTTGTCTGACCTCTGGGTTTAAGAGATCAAAATCCAATAAAAATCAGTTTTTAATTTAGTTCAATTTTTCTTTACTTTGCTGTTGGTTAAAACATTAACTATACTAGTCAAAACGCAATACTCAGCCTTCGTCTTTGTAGTATTTTTGTTTTAAAATTATCGCACAAAAAATGTTTAAATTTATTAAGAGTAAAGTTAAATCATTCAAGCAAAACCCAACTAGTTTGGTTGTAATGCAAGAATCAATGTAAACACTAAAATGTCTTTGCAGTTGTGCCCTATTCTTTCCCTTTGTGGAGGATGGATTGAACAGTGCTCCGTGAGGCCTGTGTTACGTGTTCCCTGGACTCCATGATGCTGTTTGCTCGCCAGTATTCTCTTAATAAGCCTCTGACGCCATCCCAGCATCCCAGAACAGCTGTCTTTGTACTGCGCTTAGATTACCCACTGTAAGTGGACCGTATTAGATCAACATTCGCTCATTCAGCTATCAGCAGACTTCTGAAGGTGAATGGTTGTGAATTTTGCAAGCCACTGAAGGTAGTGGGGACATGCGTGGCCGGACTGGCTGATGACTGGGGGGGTTACAGGTCAACTGGACTGCCTTGACTACGGCGGCGCAGACTGGGACAGATCCACGTGTTCAACAGTGTGAAACTTGGCCATCCCGCCTGCTTGCTGCTGGAACCTCATTATTAAAAGACCCCTGGGTCACAGATGTGAGGAGAATAAACCTGTGATAATCTCAGCACTGTTTACAAAACGTTGGATTCAGCCGGGGCCATAGGTCGGACTGCTCAACCCTGTTATCTTTGAAAGCTGCAGAGCCTCGCAGTTGAGAGGCGGAGTTTCTGGGTAGACCGAGCATAGCAGGCGCCTTAAGAGAGGACTGGAAAACTCAGAGGGAACCCGGTGGAAGCTTCTGCAGCCTTCAGACACAATGGAACTCTATCTGGACCTGCACTCCCAGCCCTGCCGCTCAGTCTTCCTGTTTGCCAAATTGGCTGGGATTCCTTTTGAGTTCAAGCATGTCGACATCACTGCTGGTAAGAGTGGACTGCTGAGCACAGAGGACAGCAGGTTTGAGATATGGCTTCACGCTTGGCTGATCTGTGCATGTTTGTAGGCTTTCAGCTCAGCCTCGAGTTACAATAAGCCGAACGAAGCGCACGCTGATAGCTGTCTTGAGAGTTCATTTTTTGTCTTGGACCTTTTTAGAACTAACTTTAGCTTCTAAATCGTTGCTGCTTTGAGTTTGTGATGGTGAAACCAGATCCAAAGCTAAGTTATCGGAACCGTCCTGTCGTCGATGCATTAATCTTGACGCACATTTGCGGTAGCTGAGAGTAGCTGCTATCCTGCACTTTGAACGTGCCGTGCAGATGAGCAAGGTCCACCTCTGGGCTAGCATTGTGCATGGTCACGTTTCACCCACATTGCAGCCAAGTTCATCCAGTGACGTGATGAGCAGTTACTTAACTGAGCTTAGACAGCAGCAGCAAAAGAGCTGGAGGTCAGAGGTCAGCTCATCCGGAGTAGGGAATGAGAGAATGTGCTGGAAGAAAGAAAGGAACCTGTATGTTTCCACAAGTACAACTCTTGTTTGACTTGGCTGAGTGTTTCTTTTAGGTCAGCAGCTCAGTGAGGAGTTTGGGAAACTCAGCAGCATCAGGAGAGTTCCTGTCATGAAGGACGGGAACTTTGTCCTGACGGAGAGGTACGATGGCCGTCCAGCCTCTGTAACTGCACCACTTACGGAAGGTTGTGACTTTCCTCCCCTCGTTCTGTTGCAGCGTTGCAATCCTGAAGTACCTGGCGCAGAAACACTCGTCGGCTGTGGCAGATCACTGGTATCCGGCCGACCTGCAGCTGCGGGCGCGCGTGAACGAGTACCTGTCCTGGCAGCACACGAACCTCAGGAGCCACGGCTCGAAGGTCTTCCTGCTCAGGGTGCGTCCCACTTCACCAACACCTCCACGTCTGAAAGGGTGGACTTTTCCCTCTTGTTCCAGTTTTCAAGGTTGAAACCAGAGGTTCAGGTTACCAACTGATTAACACAGATCTACTGTGGGGGAACACACAAAAATATAGGAGGCCGGTAATTTTGTTTTTGGGGGGTTTAAGTCTTTCTATTTGCTAACATTTATGGACGACGGTCACTGAAACCTGTCACTACTGATCAGGCTCTGTTTCCGCTCATGATGGGCTCGGAGGTGCCAAAGGAGAAGATGGACGTCGCCTTGGAGGATCTGACGCAGTCACTCAACCTGCTGGAGAAGCATTTCCTGCAGGACAAACCGTTCATCGTGGGCAACCAAATCTCCCTGGCTGACCTGGTGGCTGTTGTTGAAATCATGCAGGTAAAAGTGACAAAAACATGAAAACTGCTGAGGGGAAATGGGAATAAATTCCCTGATAAAAATCAGAATTAAGATTAATTGGAAAATGGGAGATGGCAAACTTAAAATATGCACAAATAAGCAGCGATGTACATGTTAGCTCCAGTCTAATCCTGTTCCTCAGCCTGTTGGAACTGGCCTGGATGTGTTTGAGGGCCACCCGAAGCTGAGTGCCTGGAAAGACCGGGTGAAGAAGGAGATCGGCGAAAAGCTGTTCGACGAGGCTCACGAGTTGATCCTGAACATCAAGAGCCTTCCGCAGAAGCTGCAGGGTGATCAGCTGGAGATGCTCAAACCAAGGTTTCAGAAGCTGCTCCGCTGAAGGGAGAACAGGACTGTCCGTGGATCTGCGACGGGTGACCATGAAGACGCCACCTTATCAAAACATCTGCAACAAATGTGCAGTCGTGTCTCCACTTTGTGCAAAAAAAAAAAATAAATAAAACAATCACCTTGAGAATATCTTTTTTTTTCCATTTTGTTCATGCGTACTTCACCAAGAGCTCTTCATGCATGGGACGCAAGTCTCCAAAGCTGCAGTGGTGTAGCAGCTGCACAGAACCACATTCCAGCTCCGCACAATCAACTGTGGAACCGTTGTTTCCCTGTGGGACAGTCTGTCCAAGCCGCACACTTCCCCTTGTGTTCTGCTGGGAACTCAAAAAGAGTCTTTATCGCAAAGATAAAGAAAATATTCCAAACTAATGCACGCTTTGCTTCCCAAAGCTGTTCAGCGGTCCATTCAGAAAGCAAACAAGCCAAAATGAAGGACATTCTGTAGCACATATGGTGTGTTTAATTCATGTGCTTGGATGCATCATAAGGACGGAAAAATACGATCATAAGACTGGGTCGTTCTCGGAGGGTGCGTGGGAGTCCAAAGTTCGGGGCTGCTGCGGGGAACTGAACACGTGACCGTCCAAACAGGAAGAAGAATCCGCTGGAACGGGGCAGAGGTTGGTCTGAGAATCCGAGAGGAGTTCCGCGCAAGCGGGTCGCGGTCATGGCGTGCTGTGTGCGCAGCCTGTGTCAGTACGAAACCAACAAGCTGGTCCGGATCCAGAGCTTCCGACTGGGCTCCATGAAATGGAGTCTGAACGGATTCATCCTGCTCTTTATCTGGTGAGGGAACGCGCCGAAAATCAAACAAATGTTTATCACGATGAGCTGTGCACACGCGTGCGCCCCGGTGCGACGTGAACGCACCAAATTAAATATAGGCCATCAAAAGCAGTTTTAAGGTAATAAATCAAATCAAACATTTTTTACATGTTTAAACGCAATCGTTTCCTAATGTCATGGAATCGCGCAATGTGAAAAAAACTAAAGTGAAATTGAAAGTACCCTTTTTACTGTACTAAAATAAGTACTTTAACTTCCTCATACAAAGGATTGAGCAGGAAGATTAGATACAGAAGCAAGTGTGAGCTGATCCAGCAACTGACAGAATCAGTCTCAAGTGTCAGAATGTTTCCATTAATCATATTTTTGTGCAGTTTTTCTGGGCTTCATATGCAAATCAGAGATCATTTGTCTGTCCTTGCTAGTGTCATGATGCTGTGGAACAGGAAGTACCAGGAGTTTGACCTGGTGATGAGCTCTGTGACCACCAAGGTGAAGGGTGTGGCCCAGACTAACGTGTCTGGGTTTGGAGAGGTGGTCTGGGATGTGGTGGACTACAGTGGGCCAGGAGCACAGGTAGGAACATCAAGTCTTGTGGATCCCAGACCCATCGTTTTCTAAGCCTTCTGGTTTATCGTTTCAGAGCAAAAACTCCTTTTTTGTGTTGACCAATGTCATTGTCACAAGGAATCAGAAGCAGGGAAAATGCCCAGAGGTGCTCTCTCATCATGTCTGATAAAGCTGACACTCTTAATCTCATTTGAAGTTAGCAAACTTGTCTTATTTTGCTGCGGCGTTTCTGTTCCAGGTTCCCAAGGACGGCAGATTATGTCGCACTGATAAGGACTGTGAGAAGGGAGTGTCGGACCTGCACAGTCACGGTAGGAACTTCTACCTCAGCACACAGATATTCTTATGGTTCACTTAAAAATTGTGTTTTTTCTGACTCCAGGACGGCCTAACTAGATCTGATAGGTAGATTCATCCATTGTGCCAGTGTCATTTATTATTCCGAGACTTTTAATCTGAAACAGCACTTTAATCAGCCGCTTCAGGCATAAAAACACTCTGTTCAAATCCGGAGCTTGTGTTTTTACTTCCTGCAGGAATTCAGACGGGATCATGTGTGAGGTTTGACGCACTGAAGAAAACCTGTGAGGTGTCTGCATGGTGTCCCATAGAAAGCAAGAGCAAACCTCCCCGGTAACAAAACCAATCCTCCAAGTGTTGTCCTGGTGAAGGTCCTTGCATTTATTGGATAAAGCGTGCTAATGAAATGTGCCCTTCAAAAATTAATTTTCTCTCAGCATTTCTGCAAATTTTGTCTTTTCTTGGTTAGTATTATTGGTTCTCTATATTAAAAAGCACATTTTTTGTTGTCCACACATGCTGTTTATGTTTATTGACATCCTAAATTTTAGTAGTAGCTTTTTGTCATTTCTCCGGTCGTTAAAATGGATTTGCGTGTGCCTAATTCTGTTCTACAGACCTGCTCTGTTGGCAGCAGGAGAGAACTTCACAGTTCTCATTAAAAATAACATCAGATTTCCTACATTCAACTACACCAGGTGAGTCCATCTTCCCAGGAATCCTCACACAAGGCTCAGAAATGCAACATTCTTTAAGGTTCATAAGCTTGAACTGTTTACAAAATGTAGAATATTGTGTTATTGTGTTGTGAATATCTCAGGAGGAACATTCTCCCAGAGATGAGCGCCACCTACCTGAAGAGTTGTCACAGAATAAACGACTCGCTGTGTCCCATCTTCAGACTGGGAGACATGGTTCGAGAGGCCGGGGAAAACTTCCATGAAATGGCAGTGGAGGTGAGGTCACCTGATTCCTGGAGGAAATACCTGGAGCTCCTCTGGTGACAGTGGATTAAAACAATAATAATGCACCATGGTCATGCATTAGTTCTCCTTTTTATCAAATGTCACCAGTGGGGCTTCGTAAATACTTGTTTTTGCACGTTACAAAAAGGTTTGACTTTTTCTGTTCCTGGAACAACCACAGGGGGGCGTCATAGGTATTCAGATCAAGTGGGACTGCAACCTGGATCCGTTAATGCGCCACTGTCTTCCCAGATATTCCTTCAGACGGCTGGATGAGAAGGAGAGCAACAGAACACTCTACCCTGGCCTGAATTTCAGGTGAACCAAGGCCAAAAGTCACGTTTTCCCCTACTGATGCTGCTGTTAATGCACAATTATAGATTTATCTCCTTGTGTTCAGTGACAAAGCTCCAGATTCAGTAACGCAGAAGGTTCCTTATGAATAAACCAAGGTTATTGTGTTTATATAAAGCAACACTAAATGAGCCTGGAAAATAAGTCTCATACATGTTAAAGAAGGTTTTTTTCTCTCTTTAATTTTGCAGATATGCAAAGTACAACACAGTAAACGGAGTGGAGGAGCGCACACTGTACAAGGCATTTGGGATCAGATTTGATGTCATGGTCTTTGGACAGGTACTTTTTTAGAAATTCTATTTTACATTAAGGATATTCTGTATTTAGCGTGCCAATGCTGGTAACAGCAGTATGAATGATGTGCTGCACAGACAGTTTCTAGCTTTCCAACCCTTGCCTCTGCCTCTGCCTCTTGGCTTCAAAATGTAGCTAAAAATCACAATCAGCAAGAAAGTACACACGGGTTTCCTCACTAATTGCACAGAGGGATGTAGCTCAGCGGTTTTAACAGCCTGGTGTTGCTTTCCAGGCCGGGAGGTTCAGCTTCATCCAGCTCATCATTTACATCGGATCAACGCTGTCGTACTACGCTCTAGTAAGACACACACCACGTGGTCTTTCTTACGGGAAGCGTTGTCGACCGAGGTGTGTGCCTTTTCCTTTTTTCCCCAGACGACCATCCTGATCGACTGGCTGATTGGGACCAGCTGTTACTCAGAGGAGGTCGGACACAACTACTCCGAGAAGAAAGTGGAGTCGGTTCAAGACAAGCAGAAGGTGACAGTGTCTTTAATGACATGTTAGACTACAGATCTGTTGTGTCTCTACTAGAAAGTCTTCTGCTCTGACTGTTGCAGTGCATCCTCCGTGTGTCCTATGTCGATGAGCACGACATTTGGCTAGTAAAGAAATCGCAGAAGAAGAGTTTGCAGGACAGCAAACTGCTAAGTGTTCAGCCACGAAAGGTAAACATGCCGCAGTGCCTGTCCTCCCATAAGTCGTCCAGCCTCTCTTTCCCACTATAACCAGTCCATTTTTGCTCGCTGAAGGTGGACGTTCATTGTCAGATTTAAAAAATCATGGAAGACTCATCCTGAGGGTTTTAGCTTTCAGCTTATACTCATGAGTACAAACATTCCTTACAGGAGGACGCAGGACACCTAAGAGCAGCTCTGTGTCTGCTACAGCCTGGTGCCGGCTCAGACTGTCCTCCCGACAACAAACCCCACCCACAGACTGGACCTCCTGCCTGGTGCAAGTGTGCCCGCTGCGTTCCCACCATGGTCCCCCACGAGCAGCTGTGCTGCAGGAGGAGCGACGGCGCCTGCATCACCTCGTCGCCTCTGTTCGAACTGCTCGTGTTACGCCGCTCTACGCTTGACGCCGCCCGCCTGTACCGGGACCCCCTGTCTTCCCCTGCAGGACCAGGCCAGACCACCAGCCTACGCCACAGCGCCTACAGACAGTACATCTGCTGGAGGTTTGGGGACCAGGCTGATGGCAGCCACCCAGCCATCCCCGGGTGCTGCGTGCGGAGGATCAGGGAGGAGTACCCGAGCCTGGACGGACGGTACAGCGGGTTCAGACCAGAAAGAACCGCAACCATTCAGCTCATCAGTAATGGCGAGCTGTGAGAGGACTAACTGGGAGAGGTGTTCCTCCGATATGCACAAAGCCAAAAAGTAATCAAATTAATAACAACCGGAGTAAAAAACGAGTGAAAAAATGAACCTCTGCATTTTCTGAAATCTGCTCACTTCTGCCGTGTAAAAATATCCAAGCATTTTTTCCCGATTACACTCCCTTTAAAAGCTACGCTTTGCCTTTATTGGGCAGAAATAGCACATTGCTAACATGTTTACACAGAGGAGTCCCCCTGCCAGTAAACTCTTCACATCCATCATGTTACACAAAGGCGGCATTTAAAGAAGTGTGATCATCCAAACCTCCACACAGGCCAGTGTGTGAAGACTACACTAATGTGTTTCTGTGTTTAAACAACACACAGATTTGTGGTTGTGGTGTCGCATTTTTCTCACAAAACAGTTTCCAGTGTTGAGCTGCTCTGTCTGGGGAATACTGGGTGACCTTAATTTACTGACGACTATGTGATGGAATTTTGTTTGAATGAACCAAATATCACGATTAAAGTGTAGATAATTTAAATATGCTTGAAACTTTAAATCACAAAATTCTCACCTCCTTTTAAAGGCTCTCAATGATGTTGATGTTGTACACAATCCAACTCCATCTTGTCTTTTGTAAACATTAAATAAACTGCACTGTTTAGAATCATAATCTCATTTATGTTTACATATTCTTAATACTGACTGTAGCTATTAGCAGTTCTTCCCATATCTGTTCACGGGTTTCATATTTAAGGCTGGGAGTCCTTTTACACACGAGATTGTTGAGGTTTTGCGGATTATGTAGCTGTCATCAAAAACTGAGGGTTTTGAGAAATCAAACAGCTGCTCTAGCTGACAAAACACTCCAAGATCCAAAATAAGTATGTATATTAGATAAAAGATGTCGTGGATCATATTATGACATGGCGGGAGGAGTCGGTCATGCATCAGCCGTAATCCCTGCTCTGACAGCCCAAGATTGTCTGAAGGTGATGAAAAACCGATCACTTGGGGCCCAAACTGAGGATTTAATGTGTATTTTCCTGATAAAATATGCGCCCAAGTATAAAAATAAAACTTTTTGTTACCTTTAATGGTCTCTTCTGTAATCTGCGGAGTAAAAAGTGCATTCCGTCCTTTTAATATGGCTCTTCTGCATAATCTCACGCTCTCAACTTGATGCCATCAAAAGAAAAAACTAAGCTTTCCTGCAGCTATTTTGAATTCATTGCAAAACACTGAGCATAGACCATATAAATGTCAGGTTCATTTTAGACAAATTGCTCCTCTTCCCCGCTGCACCATTCTTCAGGTGAGTAATTTATGCCATTTACCAGAACTTTGAACCCTCAGCATCCCCAAGATGGGACCTCGGCCATTGTCTCTATAAACAGTCCTTTAGAAGTGAACAGCTCCAGGGCAGTAGTCCCTGTTTCCTCCCATAACTCAACCGCTGCTACCGCTTTTGTTCACATGAGTCTGACTGTGACCCCTAGAATGAGAAATTGTGCAACATATTAGATTAGCATCTGTTTTCCCTGAAGGGCTGTACTCGAAGAAGGGTACAGTTATGTAACATCAGGACAAAGACTGCCATTAGTTCCTCTAAATCACTACACTGTAAATAAAACGCATCACTTAAGTTGGACCAGATGCATATTTCAACTAAATTAATTATGTAAAATTGGCAATGAAAGAATATTACATACTATAGTGTCAAACTCTTTCACAATAAAAGCCCAGAGTTCAAGAATTTTCACACTAAACTTTAGTGGGTTAGCTGTTCACAATTGTATTTTAATTTAAAAAAAAAAAAAAAAAACAACCTTAAAGGGTAAAATTTTTTCAGCAATTTAGATCACGTAGTTACCACTGACGGCATTTGGATTTTAATTTAATAATTTTTAAAAAAGTTATTAAATACCACCCAAAGAAGCGGCCCAGCTTGGTGAAGGTGAACAGTGGGGGGGCGACGGGCTAATGGAAACGAGCGACACCTGCCTCGACAAATGGACTTTCTGCTCCGATTCTGTGGTCCAAATGCCCCCGGAACAAGTCTGCATGAAGGTAGGCCTTTGGTTTTTGGACGCTTTTAATGCTCTTTGTGTGTTTGTTGTTGATGCTAAGCTAACTTTTGTGCCAGGCTGATTGTTTGGTCAACTGTTTTACCAACATTTGCGTTTTATTTGCTTCGGAGATTTAAAGAGAGAATTGTCTTTTATGTATTGGCTTTTTCTGTGTACTTTACCTCGATTTAAAAAAACAAAAAAAAAAACAAAACAAGTATGCATTCTCTCTTTACTATCTTGTTTGGGTAATCTCAGGGCCCACTAGGTGTTCTGTTGTGTTCATTTTGATAATAATAATAACAGGTTTAATCATTTGAAGATCTTTGTTTACATACTATTAATGAAAAAGTTGCAGTATTTTTTAAACATGTTTCTGTGTCAGTATGTATATATGGATGGATATGGATTTTTTTTAATTATTGTTTTAATCCAGATTGAAGGGATTAGGGGTACATTAGAAGGAGTTTTAAACAGATACCAGTAAGAGGTAATTACCTGCTCCTTTGAGGTTGAATTTATTTATCTAGCCAACAGATAAATATGATGCGTCATTAAAAACAGCATGTTTTGACATGACAAAAACCACTGGATGTGTATCGCAGACATACAGTAGGAAAATAGGACACGTGATTACCTCACGCCCTCTGAAAAGGTCACAGTACTAAGTTCTGGACACACACCCACACACCCTACTCTGGCTGCACACTTCATCAACGCTAATGAAGAAAATATCTCGGTGTGGAAATGGCGTCTCTGATCTCCCCTCCGTCAGTTCTCTAAGCTGAGAAAAGCTGCCGCACAATGAGATTCTGCAGCATGTTCTCCATTTTCCATTACCACCACGCAGGATTGTCTTTAATTACAACTCTGAGATGAATTTATGAGGCACTGAATTTAATTAACGGCTAAAATTAGCACCCATCTTCCTACTGTGGGTTGTGTGTTTGAATCTGTGTGTTTTGTGTTGAACTACAAATGAATCTACCCGGAGCCAGATAATCCCAAACCCATGGTACAGAGGACATTTACATGATAAATAATATAATAAATCTGATCAGAATCAATTCAACTCTCATTTAAATAATCAGTAACTTAATTTATTCATTTGAATAGTTCCATGAAATAATTAAAGAAAATGTTCTTCATGTGAGGTAGTATTTTCTTCCTCTGGTATCACATGGGGACGGACCCTATGAAACCTGCAAATATTTTTATTATCAAATACACGATAACAAAAAAATGATTTGTATAGTTTTGTGAGAAGCGACTGTCATAGTAGCATGAAGTTGTGCAGCAATGCTGAGGTTTTCTTTCAGTCCTCACTGTTGTGATGTTTTAAGCAGTGTTTCATCTTTAGTTTGGTAAAATGTGAATGCAGGATTTGCTTGAACCGATGGAGCGTTTACTGGGGAAGCGCGATGACGATGCCCATGATGACCTGCTGTGGCTGTTTCACAGAACCGGTGTGGTTTGTTATTAATAATTGTTCTTAAGCATGCTGACATGAACACATTAGTTCCAAACCATGGTTCCCCGCTACCCTTGACCCCAGCCCTGGTGTTTTCTTCCAGTTTTCTTCTTCTAATGAGGCAGACTAGTGGATGTATAGGTGAGCGGCTAACCTCGACAGGTCAGTTGTGTAACTCAGTCGAACGCTCTGACGTTGAATCTCAGTTTTAACCTGTTTTTGGCCAGTGGCAGAAGCCAGTCCCCCCCCCGTCTGAATATAGCATCAAAAGCACTTTTATGGACTACTGACGTCAGGCTGTTATAAACTGATAAAACTGCGGCGTACCGCGATATATAAGGAGCAGATTTCCAAGGAGTCCAACTAACATCATGATCTTTACCAGTACGCCCTAATCATGTATTTGGAATATGCATTTTCACTAATAACAGGGTTGTTGTGTGTCCATGGACTTTATTAACTTGTGTTGACAGCAAAGATGTAAGTGGTGTGAGTCCGCAAAGGCTAATTGGCTGTGGCACCAAGCTGACCCTCCTTTAATAAACCATGGCCTGACGTTAAATTCAATTGTGACGTGAGCTCCAAAAGGTTAGGAGCCTGGAGAAAACGGTCCAAACATACCACAGAGTGAATTTATGAGGATATGAATTATAAATGAGTTGATGAATTATAAACGAGGCTTGTGTGACCTGCAGAGAGAAAACAGTCGACCAGCAGCTCATATGATCTTGGAAAGATTTTCCTTTCACATTTTTTTTTTTTTTAATGCACTAATGCTTTTAAGATGCAGAGCCTGTTTGGTTGTTGTTTCATCCTTGTTTGTATCTTATTTTAAGGCTAAAAGTGGATTCGGCCAGTTATGTTTGTACCTGTCTCGAAACTTTATTCCACCAAGTTCCACCGGCTCTCCTGTTCGGTGCTCCTTTTTGTCGTTTTGTGCTGAGCCACCTGGAGCAGCAGCAGCAGCAGCAGAGCTGTCCGGATGCTCTTTGTGGATGACAGTTCCGCCTTCAACACAATCATCCCGACATTCTCACCACCAAACTGGACACTCTCAGCCTCCCCCCTCTCACATGTGCCTGGATGAAGGACTTTCTAACCAACCGGCCCCAGACTGTGAGACTCGGCCCCTACCCCTCCTCCATTCGCACACTAAGCACCGGTTCTCCACAGGGCTGTGTGCTGAGCCCCCTCCTCTACTGCCTCTACACCCACGACTGCAGTCCGGCCCACAACAACAACCTCATTGTCAAGTTTGCTGATGATCCTACAGCGGTCGGACTCATCTCAAAGGGAGATGAAGCAGCCTACAGAGGAGGTCCTGAAGCTGCCATCCTGGTGTTCAGAGAACAACCTGGCTCTGAACACCAAGAAAACCAAGGAGACCTTTGTCGACTTCAGGAGGCACAGCACTGACTTAACCCCCCTCTACACCAACGGCGAGTGTGTGGAGAGAGTTCACACTTTCCGGTTTCTTGGGATCCTCATCTCCGCTGACATCTCCTGGACAGAGAACATCACAGCAGTCATCAAGAAGGCTCAGCATCGGCTGCACTTCCTGAGGGTCCTCAGGCAGCACAACCTGGACTCCATCCTGCTGCTGACCTTCTACCGCTCGTCCATCGAGAGCCTGCTGACGTACTGCATCACAGTCTGGTGCAGCAGCTGCACCATGGCTGACAGACAGAGGTGGTAAAGGCGGCACAGAAGATCATCGGCTGCCCCCTCCCCTCCCTGATGGACATTTCCACCTCCCGCTGCCTCAGCAGAGCAAAAAGCATCACCAAGGACAGCTCTCACCCTGGCTCTGATCTGTTTGACCTGTTGCCCTCAGGAAGGCGCTACAGGCAAAGACCAACAGACTCAGAGACACTTTTTTCCTAAAAGCCATAACCGTACTGAACTCTCACATGCACTGAACCCCCACAGTCTATTGCCCTGACCCCTCCGGACTTCCTTCTATCCACTCACTGTGCAATATCAGTATAATGTGCAATATCCAATAATGTACATTAACCCCTACTTCTTTGAACTGTGTATATATTTTCGACATCTGCACTAAACTTATTTAATTTTTTATTCTATTTGTATATATTGTATATATTTACACACGCTTGCACTGAAGAAGGAGTTGCTTTTCATCTTGTTGTACATGTAGAAAAAGATGTATAATGACAATAAAAGGCATTCTATTCTATTCTATTCTGTTCTATTCTGTTCTATTCTATTCTATTCTCAGAATTTCCTTCAGGCCTGAACCACAGTTAGCTCCTGCTGGCTCACGCTGACATTTCAAACTTTTGGTCATGTGTGGTGCCTAACGTGACAACTGTTTGCATGTTTTCATGGTAACTTGTCCTTTTCTCTGTTCTCTTACTGTTTTTAACATTGAGAGATTTTTTTTTTTTTTGGTCCTCATCTGATGAAGATCAGCAGACAGCCCACTGCTGATTTTTTTTTTTTTTTTTTGTGATACTGTAGCGCAACAATATGTTTCATTAAGACTGATTTATGGTGTGATTAACATGAAACATTTTGTAGCCACATGAGATCTTTCTGGGAAGTCAACGTTTAACACTTCCAAGGATCTCAGTTGTTACTCACAGCATTGGAGATGAAGCATAAAAGAAAATTGTATCGCACAAATTAGAATGAAAGAAGGAGAAGAGACAGAAGCAACTCTTTGTGCATTTTGTAGTACAGTGAATATGCGTGTTGGTGCATGTGAGAATTGGAAAGGGAGTTTGGTTTGAGTGTAATACCGAGACTGTCCTCAGAGAGGCGCTGGAGTGCCGGATGACATTTGGACTGACAGGAAGCTTTTCAATCATAGCAGCAAATTAACAATAGCATTTCCAATTTTAATGTCACCACAGGTTGTTTTACTCAAGATTTGGCTTATGCTTTTCTCTTTCCAACACACCTTGATTCTGAAACAGACATTTGGTCCCAAGAGTAAAAGCAAACCATAAAGGTTAAGTCAGCGGAATTTTAGACATCCCTCTGAAAATCTGGTTGCATGGACTATTTCCTTTGCAGAAGTTTGACCCTGCAGTCTGAGACTGTTATTGCTGGGCTGCAGCTGAGCAGAAATCCTGGGCCCATCAGCCTCACCTTGATTGTTTGTTTTGGCCACGATGTCACTGCGTGAGCTTTGCTGATGATCCCGCTGCAGCGTGCAGGGCATGCATGTGCTGTCTCAGATGCAGGTGACAAAGATGCACAAATGCATCTTTGGCAATGTGACTGGCTCAGCATTCTTTCCATCATTCTTCCATCTTTTTCTCCTCTCCTCTGTGGGAATTCTCTCCTAGTCAGGAGATTCTAAATGTGCATGAACATCTCCCCCACTGTGTCTCTTGGCACGTGTGTGCATGTGTTGCCAAGTTCTCTCCTGCAAGGATTCTCTTTGTGCGTGAGGGATGCTTGCTGGGGAGGGTCTGTGTGTGTGTGTGTGTGTGTGTATGTGTATGCGCACATGGGTGGGCGTGAATAGTATCTGAGGAGAGGAAAACCTGCTTGCTGCTTATTGGCTAAGACACGTAGGGGGAGAGCCCGGAGGCAAAGATGGAAGGATGCAGGGACGGTTCTCAGAAATGTAAAAACATTAAAAAACACAACACATAAATTTATGCAATAAAGTTTTCAGTTATAATACAGAAGCAGCCAAAACAGTGAAGAAGTCAGAAGACAGACAGAGATGACATACAGAGGTAGAGAAGGCACAACAGCAAGGGAAGGAAAAAGGAAGAACTGCTGCACAAAAGAGAGCAAGGTGAGAGGAAAAGAAGGGAAACTGGATTTGAGAGGGGAGGAGGAACCACTTGGTGTGAGAGAGGGAGAGAAAGTGAGCGAGCAGGGGGAGGAGAGGCAGCAGTGGCAGCACTGCATCATCACTACTGCCACCACGGCAGAGAGGAGCGGCTGCCTCCCCCGTCTGTCCTTCTGCGCACAGGCATTCCTGCACTCTCGCTCCAGTTGCAAACTGGGAAGGATGCTGATGAACTGGGGGTCTGCCGGTCACCTGTGAGCAGCTGGAGCTTCAGAATGAGGAGAACACAGTGAAGTTATCCATCCTCTCTGGCTGGTTCTTTTCCTTCAGACGGAGCGAGTGAGTGTGTGTTCGTCCCCCTGCCACCGGACCATGGGCGAGGCAGACACTTCAAGATTTGATGGCTCATTCGGAATCTTTTCCTTTTCTTGATTAAGACAATGATCACTGTCAGCATGGAGGAGTGGTGACGCTGGACCAGCCAGGAATCCTGACATTGTTTTCCCTTGCTTTTATTTTTCCCTGGCACAGAAAGAGCAAGAATTCCTGCCTGGATCATTAGGAGGTTGCTGGCTGTAGCAGAGTGCTTACCTCAGGAGGTGCAGAGGAGGGAGGGTATGATGCGTGACTGCACAACAAGCAGCAGCACCGGCGGTCTGACTGTGCTCTACATGCACTGATGCTCTTCTGCTCCATGAAGACTTTTTTTTGGACACTGAGGAGAAAAGACGCAAAGATGAGGGGCGTGATCTGCAGTCTTGGAGCCAAAGGCGGAACGAGCGACCCCAGGCTCGAAACGATGCGTCTGATATGAGAAGATGACGGCTGAGTACTGAAACTGCCCCCTGCATTTCCATCTCCCTCCAATCCAAACATGAACTCTTCCTTCAGTGGGAACCACAGTGGTTCTCCCCCATTCTGCCTGCTGGGTGCACTGGGTTACTCTTACAGCCTGAACACGTGCATGCTGGAGGTCGTCATCATCTTCTTCCTCACCGTGCTCATCATCGCCGGCAACTTGGTGGTGATATTCGTCTTCCACTGCGCCCCGTTGCTGCACCACCACACCACCAGCCACTTCATCCAGACCATGGCCTACGCTGATTTGCTGGTAGGAGTCAGCTGTCTGGTACCCTCGCTGTCCCTTCTCCATTATCTCCGAGCGTTTAACGAGGAGCTCACTTGCAAGGCATTCGGCTACGTGATCTCAGTGCTGAAGAGCGTCTCCATGGCTTCGCTGGCGTGCATCAGCGTCGATCGCTACATCGCCATAACTCGCCCGCTGTCCTACGCAACGCTGGTGACACCGTGTCGGTTAAGAGTGTGCATTGTGCTCATCTGGCTTTACTCTGCGGTGATCTTTTTGCCGTCTTTCTTTGGCTGGGGCAAACCAGGATACCACGGGGACATCTTCAAGTGGTGCGCCGACTCCTGGAAGACCAACTCTGGGTTCAGCACTTTCATTGTGGGGCTTCTTTACGCACCGGCTGCGCTCACCGTCTGCTTCACCTACGGTAGTATATTCAAGATCTGTCGGCAGCACACGAGGGAGATCACCCAGCGTCACGCTCGCTTCAGCTCGCAAACGGAGGGCGACCGAGGGGAGCGCTGTGAAGGTTGTCCAGACAAACGCTATGCCATGGTGCTGTTCCGCATCACCAGCGTCTTTTACGTGCTGTGGATGCCCTATATCCTCTATTTTGTTCTGGAGAGTGCTGGGCTGTACCATCACCAGGTGGCTTCCTTCCTCACAACGTGGTTGGCAATTAGCAACAGCTTCTGTAACTGTCTCATCTACAGCCTGTCCAACAGCGTCTTCCGGAAGGGCCTCAGCCGCCTCTTCAGCCGACTGCTTCCTTCGTGCCTCAGCTGCACTGACGCCAAAAAGGTTCCAACTCCAGTCGGTCCACGGCCAGACTCTCGGTGCCAAGTTTGACTTTGGAGGGCGACGCCTTTTAGTCAGCTGCTCTGGCGGCGGCTTTCCTCTCACCTGCGTAGCGAGACCCTTCCTTGGTCCCACAATGAAGATGGTTGAAGTCCGCCTGCCTGGATCGCAACCAGGTTTCTGTGAATATGCGGGGCGTTGACAGATTCCTCCTGGGTCGTACTTGAATGCTTCTCACTGTAGTGCTGCTTTTTCAAAGATGACAGTGCGGCAACGCCGTTGAAATTTGCTGTTTGTTTGGTATTGATGGAGAAAGTCGAGCGTCGAAGACTCGGATGTGTGAGCTCTAAAGCTTCCCGACTGCTTTTGCTTCAGAACTCCCAGATGCAAAAAAAAAACAAAAACAAAACAAGACAGCTTGTGTAAGTATCTGTTGGGTCTTTCAGGGTAGATTTAGAAAAAAAATAACACTTGAAACGGATCTCTGATCTATTTTTGTGGGGTGACCCTAAATTGTGTGTGTGTGTGTGTAGGGGGGGAGGACGTTTGCCAAGAAATCATCTGATAATCAGCCTACGTGTATTAAAAAAATATGCATTAGATGATGTAATTTCCCAGAGAGACAATGGAGGTACATTTACGCACTTATGTTCTGGACCTCTGCATCGATGGTGGGAAACTGTTTACAGTCGTGTGTTCTCTGCAGCAGCGCCGATTTAAGAATTAGCTTTATCTTCTAAGACGGCCGCGTGATCGGGATCTTTTTAGCTGAACGTCGGTGGCGTGTCTTTGTCAGAGATTTAAAAAACAGTGTAATTTTAGAGTTTTGTTGTCTGTCTGTGTTTCCTCCTCAGGTTGATCAGCAGTTCTTTAGGTCTCTGAGTCCAGCTGAAACAGTACATGACTCTTAAAATCACACGCCACGTAAAACTGTCAGAATGTCACCTGATCGTCGTACTGCGCTGGTAATTATCTGCTGTGCGCTATAGTCTAACTAGCCTCAGCATAAAGACGTCTTATACATCTGTAAAGACTTTAAAGACTTTAACCTTTAAACACTCGTGTCGCTTTGTAGCTGTGCAGCAACTGACAGATGTCCATTTTTTTGTACCGTGGAAGTCAAACCTCCAAGGACAAGAGGGTCTGTGACCTCTCTTAAAAGGCCCAAGTTGTGGCTTTTTAAAGGATTGTATAAACACCCGGAGGAGTTTCAAACAGTGGCTCACTGAGTCCTTTGGGAGATTGTCTTGGCTACCTTTAATGCAAAAATCCTCTTGGATTAGACATTATGTTGTGCTTAAAATGATATGATTTATTTGTTTCAGCCAAGTGGTCGACCATGTTGCACTTGAGATTAAAGTTAAGGGGAAAGAGTGCGGTTTCTTTATTCAGTGCTTTGACTTTCAAATAAGACATTTGGATTTAAAGTCACAAAGATGCGGCATTTCTGAGAGCGACTTGCTCCTGAACCTATCATGCATGTGTCTGAGATGTTTTTGGGGTTAAAAACAGCATCCAAAAAGTACATAAATGGCTCAGACATATCCAGTTTGGTGTACATACATTCAACGTACGTCAGATTAATGGACGCTACTCTGAACATGCACAACTGATTTACTCAACTCTAAACCGGCCAAGAAGATGATTAGAGATATGGAGACATCGAGTTTAAACAAGCTAGTCTCAGGTAGTGGATGCTTCTCTATTTTTATTGTATAAAATACTGTTTAAAATGCAAAGGAAAGTGCTGAACAGACATCTGTAATGACTTGTGTTGGGACTGTAAACACAGCTGAGCTGACCAGCATTTTCCATGCATTCCCTGTCATTAAAGCAGGTTTCACCTCAGGGGTCAGAAAGTTCAGACATTCTTGGTGTAAAGTCATAAACCGAATCTGCTTCACCTGGAACCAAATGTTCCGATTTCTCTCTGCAGCAGTGTGTTTGTGCTGTGACACTGTGTTGACGTTATTGTGAAGGATGTCGCACCAAAAGTCCGTTGCTGAGTGATGCTGGATCAATTATGCTCCTCAGAGTGGTTTATTCTTTGTTAGCATCGCGGCTGCTGTTGTGCAACACAGTTGGCTCAAGTCTTTAAAGAGTTCCTCTTGGAAAAACCAGAAACCGCAGAAAGCCCCCAAGCATGCCTGCCATTTTCTCCTGGTTTTGGTGGCTGGACATATGATGCAAATGTGCTACAGTGCTTTTATTTTTAATTTAATTTTTGAGCTAAAAAAAACAAGAAAACAAGTGAAAAATTTCAAATTACACAACTGGAGTGAATCAAAGATTCAATTGTGGCACAGATTATAATTGGAGTTTTGCATCACCAGCAGTGAGATGCCCTTTCACACTGGAGCGCAACACACTTTACTGGTGATTTCCCATCAAGTCACAAAAGATCATTTGTCCTAGACGAGCAAAAAATAAGTGGCAGCGGGCTTCAGATGTAGTTGGACTGGATCATCCTCCATTTTCAGATGGATGTGACTGAAAAATATGATGCTTAATACTGTAAATGGTTGTCACCGTGTTTTTAAAGTGAGTTTTCTTCTGTCTTCCACAATTTCTCAAAATAAACCGATCCGCGTGTTGTCGTCGGTACTGTTGTTTTAAAACCAGCAACCTCCTCAACCGGTCAGGACTCTGCTTCTCTGTTAATTGATGGTGCTGACTCGTGATTGCCGAGCAGCCCTCCTGCCTGCATCGCAGCAGCTTTAGCAGCTATGCACCATTGGGGAAGAAGGTCAATGTCAAAAGGTCACGCAAAACTAAAGAGTGTGTCTAAAAACTTGAACATTATTAAAAGAATATAGTTGTTATCAAAGTCAGTTTGTCTTGCTCACATGTTCCCTGATGTAGGCTGCAAATTCATTCTCTCTGCCATGGTATACTTTTTTTTTTTGTTTGTTTTCTGTAAAAATGAACCAGTCAGGTCCCGGGTCTGAGGGGCCGACTGGTTGGACTGTGTGACTGTCCTCGGGTGGGTCAGAAATCCACACCAAGCGCTCTTGGATTCTCTTTCTGACTGTACACCCTTGGTTCTTGCATTTCTATGCACGTTATGTGGTTTGAACCAAACATATCCGAGTCAGTCACTTATTCAAGGAAGCCATTCGAAGTAAACCCGTGCAAACGAAAATGCTTTGAGTTTAGCAGGAATAAGTGCGCAACTGTTTTCTCTCTCCCACCCCTTTATTTGGCCCACATGACTGTCTCTACCGGCCTGCTGGGAGGCTTCTGTTCACATGACTTTTGCTTGATGCAACCGATTGGACTAACAGGAAGGTTATTGATTAAGAGAATGTCGACAATGTCCTGATGGAAGGAAGATCTTTTAAAGCAGGTTTTTCAGGCTCTGGCCCAGATCATCGCCATGGCGATAGAACTGTTTCCCACACCAAGGCCTGTATTTCTCAACTGAACTTTTTTCAGTCTAAAATGACTCTGAAAGTGTCCTCGGTCTTAAGTTTCCCCGTCGTGTGTCTTTGGAATATTTGCTGAAACTTTTTTTGGCCCCATCAGGGCGTGTGTACGTTTCCACAGTGGGGCCTCTCGTTACTTGATTCTGCACTGTTTCAGATTGATGGCACTTTATGTCCTGAGTGTGTGACGACTTTTTGGAACCTTAATGAATGTTGCTTCCTGCGTTACGCTGCCTCTGTGTGTTGTGTGGCACAGACGGCTCCCACGGGCCCTCGGCTTTCACATCTTTGATCCTCTGAAGTAAAAATACGCCATGTCAGAGTTGATGTTTTTATTTTCTTGTGGGAAAATCATCATGTTGTCAAACTTGGACTGCAGTCGAGGGTTCCCCATCCCCCCCCACCCCCCTCCGGGGAAATGCCTTTTTCACAGACGGTGTACAACAGTGCCAAATTTGGACCCAGATTAAGCCCAGTTGGGGGTCAGGGGTGGAGCTATAGTAGTGGGTTAGATTTGAATGTGTTTATCTTGGAACGGATCTAATTCTCTGAACACACGTTATCACGTCCAAAAGTGTGAACTCATAAATGTGACATCTGCTGCACTGTTATTGAATTTATTCGTATAATATAAAAAAATGTATTCATCATATGGTCTGTATTTGTTTTTTTGGTTTTTTTTGATAATTGAGCAATAAAAGTGAGAGAAATGATGGCTATAATTGTGCAGTTTATTCATTTTACAGGAGACGTTATAGCTACGACCTTTATTTTCTACGGCTTACTGTATTTTAAAAAGCCCTGAGAAGTGCTGTTTTTTACAGCGGGCATGTGAATAACCGGTTTGTGGATGTTTGGAAACCTGAGCGATAAGAAGGTGGAGGTCCTATCTGTGATCAGGGGGAAGGAGGGCAGTGAAAACAGCCTGTTCATGCTGCCGGTTATTCTTAGACGTGAGGAAATGAGCCGGGAGCCATAATGAGTCACCTAAGTGCAATCACACGTAGATGAAGAAAGGACTAAACACAGATGTAGAGGTGGAACACATGCTGGTGACGTCACCACCAGGTAGATCCACAGAGCGGGCAGAGCACCCACAGAGCACCCACAGCCCTGCAGCCAAGAGCAGAGCCGTGATGTACAGACGCTGACTTCATTCGCCAGCAGCTCCTTCTTGTTGGTCATTTATTGTCCCCACCAGCAGCACCAGCGGGTCTGTGGTGGGAACCCAAGGCAGAACGCTGAAATTCCTTGGCTTCCTTTTATGTTCCTTTTGCTTACTTCCTGTAATTCTTCTGCGCTCTCTTGTTTAAAAAAAAAAAAAAGGTGCTTGAACAAAGAACGTGAGTTAATCTTGCTTCTAATGTGCCTGGTTTTTGTTTTGGCGTTCAGATTGAGAGCGACCCACAGATCCAGTGTCCGAGCCAGGTTAAAGGTCGACCACCACAGTCGTAAAGGTCAGCATTTTAGCCCCTAATGTTTTTAGTGGGCATAAACTAGTGCTCAAGCTCCTCAGCAGCGAAAGAACTCTGGTTTTTCTTTTTTCTTTTGTTTTTTTGAGGTGCAGTTTCAGCGTTTCTGAGCAGCTGGCTCCAGCTCATTTCAGACGAGGCATGTTAACGAGGCGTTTTAAGGCAAAATACAGCATGAATGTGGAGTGCTAGTGTGTCACAAGGAGAAGTTCCAGTCATCCAACTGGTTTCTGATCCGGCGTTTGTGTGAGGCCATTTGTTTGCGGCGTCTGTACTTGGGTGTCTAGCAGCCTGACAGGAACATCGAGAGCCTGTCCACCTTCCAGTCACACAGTCCGAACCCGCTTCACTGACGACACGTTTGCATCGTATCCAGTTTGTTCTAGGTTCCGTTGTTGGTAAAATCCCACTTGAGACTAAACTCTGGGAATAGTTTCATGTAAATATTTTCTGCAGCGTTTTAAAACCACACAGGGAGACTCTTCTAATGATGAATGGACCGTCCAGAGCAGCGCAGCTTTTTCTTGATGTCAATTACTGTATATTTAGATTTCAAGAGAGACAGAAACATCTGGATGTATTTCCACACGTGTTCTGAGGGATATCCCACTGTCAAACATTACGATGGATGTCACTGCGACCCTGTTTGTCTTGGTGACAGATCCTTTTCATTGCCGCTAGACTAAATAAGCTTTCCATGTTTCTTGTCATTGATCTTCTGAATTGGATTCAGCTCCCTCCTGAACACATCTGGCCTTGTAACGCTGCTGTGTATTACCGCGTAGACTCTGCGTGAACCGGACCTAACCCTAACCCTCGGCTGTCTACTTGTGTTGGGATCTCAGGTTAGCATGGAGCGCGTCTGTGGTGAGGGAGGCTGCTTTGTTGTGCTTTGATCTCCATATAAAGGTCATTTGCCATGTGATTAGTGTATTCCTCATCTACTTAATAACATCGCTGAGGTGCTCACGGACTGAGAGCAACTAAAATCTGACAACAAACTAGAGATTTGTGCACATATCTTGTGCAAATTGTGAGTAATATCGCAACATTTGGAAGACACAGGTTGGGTCCATTTCTGTTATCAGTTTAGGAAGCTTCGCTTTGTACCGTTTGAGGACAGAGACAGCGTCTGCTTTTAGCAAAAACTGGATTTCTCCACAGCTACAGTAATTAGCTGGTATTCCCTCCGCCAGCTCTGACGAATTGGATAGTGGTGCGGTTTTGGCAGAGCCGCAGCTGTGACATTAAGGAAGCTGTTTTCCCCCTCAAGTATGCTGATTGAAGGTGTCTTCATACGGAACCGGCCTG
The DNA here is from genome assembly GCA_015343265.1 of Pao palembangensis. Classification (NCBI taxonomy): domain Eukaryota; kingdom Metazoa; phylum Chordata; class Actinopteri; order Tetraodontiformes; family Tetraodontidae; genus Pao; species Pao palembangensis. The sequence continues at coordinate 32,150,688 of CM027081.1, read as the reverse complement.
CAGACAGCGGCGCCACAGAAAAAGCTCCGGTTCTGAGGATGAAGCTCCAACGAAGCAGCTAGCTGAAGGGTAGAACGGAAGTGAGAGCGGCCGGGTGAAAGCTGGATTCAGGAGAGACGAGCTGCTCTGACTAAGAGTCAGGTGATGGGGGAGAAGGGAAAGTCCTCAGGCGAGGAAAGGACACAGGGACGGTTCTTCCCTCTGCTCCGCCACACTCTTTGGCCTCTCTCACTTCCTCCCAACACCTTAAAAGGATCGTTGCCGGTGTTGGATGAGGCTCCAAAAGCAAAGCGTCAATCACAGAAAGTGCAGCTGATTGAAAAGTGCCGCGCTTTGAGTGTGTGGAGTGTGTGTGCAGCTGTTCCTTGGGTCGCTTCTGGAACTTCTGTGACTCCCACGAGGGGCCTCAGCAGAGCCCCAGCGCCCGTCACCGCCTGTCCATCCACTCCTCCACGAAGCTCCTCTTCCTGTAAAACATCTGAAACTCTGCCTGCCTGCTGGACGGAGGTGTACAAACGAGGTCAGCAGGGAGGAAACCCACGAAATCTAATTTGTGCCTCTGGAATATGAAAGGAATGGCTATCAGTTAGGCTGTTATTAAATCGGCCTGATTTTTGTTGAGCGTGTTATTTATTTGCTGAACAGAATTCACGCAACAGGAGGTAGATTACAACGATTTGGTCAGAGGGAAAAGACTTTTGGAAATTCTGAGAGATCGCATAAAGACAAATCTACCACGATTATTTCAGATGAGGCGCTGCTGGCCTGTAAGCAGGTTGAAATAACAAATACTATACATTTAATATTTGGCATTTTAATGGAGGATTTTGAAAAGAATCTGACTTCTGCAGGGTTTTACAGTGCAGAAAATTACTGTTTTACTGTAAATGATATAGTTTTGACAAAGTGTAGCAGACATATGATGGTTAAGGGGTTAATAAAGATCTACAGGAATAAATCCTGCGTAGCAGCGACTGTCCCTATCAGGATAGATAAGACGTGGTTAGAACATGTGTTAAAGGGATTTCAAACAGTGATTTTGGACGCCCTCATCGCTGGGTCACGGGGGGAGATAAGTTTGGTTTTGGGGTTGGATACAGTGACGAGCCCAGGGCTCCTTTAGCCACAATGGTGCCCAGTGTTGAGCAGAGAGACAGCGGCTCTGTTCTGAGCCCGTCTCATGATGAGCAGGTGCAGCAGAAGCCCAGGCAGAAGCTCAGCCTCCGTCCCTACATGTGACTGAGCGCAGCCTCCGCGTGGATGCAACGCTCTGCTGCTGCTGAAGCTGCTGACCTTTCAAGGCCTATGGAAGGAACCAGCCATCGTGTTGCACAAAGTCCCATTTCTAGCAGGTTTTCAATCTTCTATGTTCTGGGTCCATCCGTTAAACTGGAACTGGAATGTGACTCTTTTCCCTGTCACAAGAATCATGTGGGAGCATTTTAAGACTGAGAATGTGTGACTTTTTCCTTCTTTAATTGAACGCCTCGTGATGAACACACAAATACTTCTGGACATCTGCGAAGCAGTCGGCTTTATTTTAGGTCAGCGATTCACTGAGGCTGTGTATTGAAATAGGACACGAGCACAAAAGGTATTTTGTTCATCTGCATGAGAAACAGACGCTTGTGGCGTCTTTTTCTTCTTCTTCGAGACGTTTTTGCCATCTAGTGTTTAAACCTACAACCTACTGGAATAATCAGCCCTGCAGAGCAGCCTGTCGTCAGCAGGGGGCGCTGTGGTCGCATTTTTAAAGCTGTATTGCGTGTTTTTGTATGGCAGGTTGAAATTTGGACTCATGATGAGCTTCTGGTTCTACAGGAATTTAAACATTTTATCTCTGGCTGAATTTTAGTCTCCTGTCTGACAGACTTTAATGCACTTTTTCTTTTTTTCTCAATGCGATGAAATGAAAGCAACAATCAGTGTTGATTTTTAAGCATGTCATGTTTTGCCGACTCTCGTTAGCAGCCCTTCTATCAACAACATGTCCCACCAGATTTAACACGACAGGCCAGCCATTAAGCTCCTGAGTGCTGCTATTAGATGACAAACTGGCATTGGCGAGGTCTGTTGCGTAACACAACACCTCCTGGCTCCGGTCTCACCGCTAAAAATACCGCTGAGATCTGGAAGTCCATCTGATACCGTGCTCGCCGTCACTTCTCACGCACATCTGACGCCACAGAGCACAACGTCCAAACATCTTTGCTGCTGATTCCATCACAAAGGCCGCTTCAGGGTCCGAGCACCTACGTGCACCAGATTCTTGAGGGGAAGAAGCAATTGTGTGGAATTAGCGCTGAAGAAGAGGAGGTTTATTCTGGTCACATAGCAACATGAGGACACAACCGTCGCAGGGAATTCAGATGTTTCAGATGTTTTTTGCAGCATCATTAGATCCAGCATGACTGTTGGAAAAGACTCCAAATAATTCGAGTCGTCCAGAGAAAACACAAACAGGGAGACATTTCTCTGAATTAAGACACTGAATCATTGCAACCATGTCTGCTACTATAGAAGATACTTGTGCTGCAGTTCTTCCTTCAGCTACATGTTAGGTGCCTTTTTTTTTCTTTTTTCTTTCAATGCTCCACAGTTTGAGCCGTGGGTTCACGTCCAGTTAGACACCTCCAGGATTTCAGTCTCTGGGAGATCGAGGTGAAAGTCTCATGTTCATTTTGATTTTCAGGTTTAAAGCTCCTGAGGTGACCGTCACTTCAGAGGTTTGTGCTTTTTTTCTGTTGCTGGGAAATGAGATGAGCAGGAGTTTATCTTTGCTGTGATCTGCATCCTTCAGCTAAACTGATCCTGGAGCTGTGAACCTTTTTTAAATGAAATATCAGGAGGTCTGCTGTCAATTTTAAGACTCTGAATTCTGATGCAGAGCAGAATATTGAACGTTTGCTCTTTAGTTTCATTCAATGATATTAAATCTGCCAGGACTGCATCAACATGTGTGTGGAAATTAGAACTGGTGAGTTTCATCAACTCTGCAGCTGTGGGAGCTTTATGGCGAAATTAAACTTTTACATTCATCTTCAGGCTAGAAACAAAACATTCACATACGTCACTCCAGCGGCGCCTTCATTATACATACCATAGTTTATTTAAATAGTAAAGGCTTTAAAACACAGACGATAAAATGCAGTATATTTGCGTGTATATGATATTACCCTGTTCCCTGTTTTTTTCGAGGATCTCTCACACTTTTTGTCACCCTTAAAAAAAAAACAAACAAAAAAAATTGTAGATTTGTCCTGCAAACCTTTGTGGGAGAAACTCAACCCAGCAGCAGCAGCATTTACAGATAAATACTTCAATTTATCTGATCTTATTCATCACATAACTGACTATAGTAACTGGGTTATTATATTTAACTAGAGCATATATATCATTCTGTAAAACGTTCTGCAACAAACACGCGAGAACGCCTTGAACACGAAGCTACTGTTAAGTATATGTTTTTACCCATCGGACATATTTCATACAGGTTTAAAACTCACATCCATGTACGGATAACAAATGTTGTATTTACATATCAGATTGTGTGACGTCGGTACCAATTATGTGTAAAAGACTGCAGTCACATTCGACCAGAACAGAAATATTGCTTCGTGTTTTATTGGCGTTTGAGAGTCCCAAGTCTGAGCTGCAGGTTCTCCTTCTCCGAGCTCTGACCTGGATGTGACGGGGTCGCCCGAGGCGCCGCCTCCATATTGCTTTCTGTATGGTCGCTGCGTCTGCTGTGGATGGAGGAAGGCCCCTGGCGAGCAGCGCGGCGGTAATTGAGAGGCGCCGACAGAGTTTAATAAGGGTGAGGGATTAAACGGGGGGGGCGCGGCTGTTTCTGAGGCCAGTCTGCGCTACAACGGCGGGGTCAGAAAAGGTCCTGGGGGCCCAGGTGGATGATTATAGGTGCTGCTATGGTCTGCGGCTGGTAATAGGCACTGTCGACGTACAGGCCACCTAAAGACAGGAGACAGCAGCAGCAGCTGGGGTTAACAGGAAATGAAATAAGCATCAGGTACAGCGGTTCCGCTGATGTGATTGGACGTTAACGGCGGTTAGAAAAGCTTGAACCGTCGATCACAGGGCAGATAATATCTTAGCTGCAGCTTTTATCATATTTAGACTTTTTTTTTCTCTTCCACCAGATGTGGTGTAGCAGAGCAAAGTAAGATTATTTTGTTCTGTCCGTTTCAAGGGGTGAATTTCAGGCTAGTTAAAGGCACAAAAAACTATTTTTTTCACTCTTCTCAAACAAAATATAGCAAGATTATGGCATTTAACCTGATTAGGAACAGAATATCAGTAAAATGGCAAAAAAAACCAGAAAGTTTAGCTTAAGGAACTAATAGCGTAACATCTAAATAATTTATGAAACATTACAGCTCCAAAAATATTCATTTATTTGTCCTGAAACAGGTCAATGTGAAATTTCTGTTAAAACTCTGCAAACAACAAAAGAACACAGGTCATTCAGTCAGTATCCAAACCACATAAAATAAAAATGTCAGTGCAGCACATGTAAACCTGTTTGTTTTCCTCCTCACAGAACCTCAAAACAGCCATAGAAAAATTCAAATTAAAAAACAGCATTTAAGAAAAACGGCTTTAAGATCAGTCTGTCGTATTCTGGTGGCTCTTTTTCTACATAGCGTGAAGTTGTTAAATTATCTCCAACTTGCGTACTTGGAGTGCCTGAACGTGTTTATATTAGTTCTCTGAGGGGTTAATGGGCAGTTATCTAAAGTGACTAATTTACTCAAACAGATGATTTTGTAAATAAATGTATTATTTTAAAAAGCTTTTATCTTGTTTAGAACCTGAGGGAGATCATAATAATTAGACATCCATTTATTCAGATTCGGTGTTGGAAATGTCACTTCTGATGAAATATTCAGTCTGAGCCTTTTTAGAATCACCAGATTTCAAAAGTGTCGTTTGATACCAACTTGAAGGTTTGTAGTTATGGGAGAAAGTGCAACTTTGTTGGTCTTTTGAATTTTTAAAATCCCTCCAGTGAATATTTAAACAGCTGCTGGAGGAACCATAAAAGGAATCTGATAATCCAGAATTTATGAGCACTTATTTCTCCCCTGAGGTAGTAGCATCAATATTCAAGGATTTATCATAAATGGAACCATTAAACTGTTTAGTTTACATTTTCATTCATTTCTCTTTTTCTAGGCTCTTAACAGTGAGCGTGCGTTCAGACGGCCTTCTTCGCCCGATGGTGGGTTTGATCCACTTGTGTGTTTGTCCCAGTTGATCCAGTCCAGTTCAGTAGCTGTTAGCCATTATCTAAATCCCTGAATGTAGCGCGTGGTTGTGATTAAATGGGCGATAACGAGAATAAAACACATTTCTGTGGTGATGGAACATGATGGAAGTTCAGGAGTTTTACAATCCAGTGTCAGTATGTATTAAAAAAAAGTAAATTCATGAAGAAGGTGGAGGGTCCTAATAGGGGTAGAGGTGGGGGACGGGGGGGTATGCTGTGGGGACTCTGATGACGGGGACAACTACTGAGGACAAGCTGGAGGGAAAACCTGAGGAGTAAAGAAAAAAAAATGAAAGAACTCAAATGATGTGGTGATGAATAAAACAGATGGATTATTGATCCGAAGCTTAAGGAGGCTGTGGGTTTACCATAGGGGGGGAGAGCTCCTGCAGGGCTGTATCCATACGGAGCGCCGAAACCTGAGAAACACAAGAGGTACGGGGGTGTTACTGGGTCAGAAGAAAGTGGTTTTGTTCCACAGCTTGACAGCAAAAGTGATTTTTGTATTACAACCGTAGGAATGGTTGAAGATCTACACAGAAATGGAAGATTTCTGGGGAAAAAAGTTCGGAAACGTGGTCGCAACCTTAACGAGCTATTTTACATTATATACAATATTACCCAACTTCTCATACAAGACCACAATTCTGGGGCCTGTTTCAGAGAACTGGTTAAAAATAGTTGTCCAACATGAGGTGAAAACGTGAGTGGAAGCTGCCTTCTGGAGCAGCTCACCTGGGGGGATGTAGCTGTGTGCTGGGGCTGTGCTGATGTACGGAGCTCTGGGGATGACGGGCATGCGTACAGGGCTGGCACCGAGGGCTGGGAGGGTCAGCACGGAGGCTAAAGGTCGTTTCGGCTGCACAAGCAGAATGAGTTCAGTATGAGGAAGCTTTATGATTTCAGTCCAAACGTTCTCCACTCACTGGAGGGTTCGGCCTTTTCTTCTTATTTGTCGCAGATTTGGAGCCGGAAAACAGGCTGTTGAGGGCAGCCAACGCTGCGCTCGCTTTGGCTACTTTCTTGTTGGGACCTGTTCCCCGAAACACTTGCTTGTCCACCTCCACCTGTCACAACACAGAGCTGAATAGTAAAAAAGCTGCATCCACCCATCACTGCTTACGGGTCTTTTTTGTCCACTCCTTTTCCTGATTTTCACAGCATTTTGTGACTTCTGTCAGATGTAAGCAGGGATTAAATGTCCTTCCTTCCTCTTTAGTGGACCAAATGGATATTTTTACTTCTCACAGGGTGATAACATCATCGGTTGGTAATTGAAATTACATAGCAGCATTAAGGAATGAAAGGGAGATATCATCCACACTAAATGGCAGTCTAACGTCAGCTATCTGTGGCTACATCACCCGTTGTACTGTAAAAATGTATTTAAAACTGGGGAAAAAAGCAAAAGAAGCTGGTTTCATGCGCAGGCGTCTTTCTGCTCTGAGATGTGTGAAGATTTTGATATGCAGAAAGAATCAAGGTGCTGAGCATCAAACACTCGTCCTCATCTATTTCTAATGACACCATCAAAAAAGAAAACAGCAAATCTAAGAAACTGGTGTGTGTGTGTGTGTGTGTGCGTGCGCGCACCTCTATGATGAAGCGTTTGTCATAGCTGCTGCCGCTCTCTGATATCAGCTCGTATTTCAGGCCACGTCGTTTCTCATTCAGCTCCATCACCGGGTTTTTACCTCCTGCTGTCAGGATGGGACCCGGAGCTCTGGACTACAGAAACACACACACCATATTTCTTTTCATCCAGGGTGTCTTCTGTTTACCAGAGGATGACCATGAACTCCGACCAGACGCCGTCCCCTCCTGAGGCGTACCCTCCAGCGCTGAGCGTCCTGCGTGTGGACAGTCTCAGAATGCTCCTCACCTCCTGTGTGTCTGTAGATGAGGCGATGGAGCTGGAGCTGCTCGACATCCTGTCAGTCTTTCCTTCACCATCTGACTTTTCGTCAGAGCTCAGCGAGTCCACGTCTCCGTCGCCACTAAGCACAAAACCCAGAGCCTGCAATGCCTGAGGAGGGAGATGCACGTCAATCAAAAGAGCAGCAAAATATTTGCTTTTACAGCACATTCAGATCAGGTCTCTTCTAGTTTGGGAAGGTTCCCATAACCATCAATGAACACGGGACAAGAAATGAATCACTCTTGAATCATTTGTGACTCAGCTGACCTTGAGCAAGGCACTAGATGAGGGAACAGCTGTGGCAGAAAGCCTTCAAGTGACCATCGACACCCCAGAGACTGACTGTTCTGAACAGCTCTGATGTGAGAATGAGTGTAGCCTCGATGGCGTCAGTGCAATAAAAGCTTCATTACGAAAAGAACAGTCATTCTTTCCACTGCTGACGCTCTCTTCAAATGACTGTGTGGGTTTTTTAATCATCTCCCTGTCCGACAGATGACAGTTGTTAGCTAATTCATGCTAAATAGAACCAGATTTATCGTCAGATCAGAGGTCGCATCGTCTTCTCATACCAGATAAAAAGGTTGCCTGATTTTGTCCCGTTTTATTTAATCTCTTTCGTTTGAATTGATTGAGATACCATCTTTAGCCTTGATGTTTGTGCATTAAAGTAGAGCTTTTGACCTTAGGTTGGTTTGTTCCTATTAAAACCGCTAATATTTAAAACATTTAACTGTAACAGTAGTTTTGTAGCACTAGCGTCTAAATACCTTGAGAGCCACTTGGAGCTTGGCGGTTCTCTTTGAGTTCCCGGTGGCCTGATAGGTGTTTCCCTGGATGTCCACAGACATGGTGAAAACTGGAGCGTGCACCGGGCCAGACTGGGACAACAGGCGGTACTGAAGGCCTGGGTGGATCTGATTGAGACGCATCAGCGCATTCATGGGATGGTTGGGATCCATCATCCTCCAGTCCAGAACTGAAATGGAAGATGACGCGTTAACCGCGTTTTAGGAAGTTTAAACACTAATACCAGCAGGTTCTCCCAGCTTTAAAACAGCCAACAAGGCAGACTCCAACTGCAAGGAAGGAAAGGACAGGGTGGCTCAATCATGTTTGTTTTTCTTGCTCATGCATTTAAAAACTGCAATACTCAGATGGTCAGAGACTTTATGGAGGCTAAAACCTTTAATTGTATTTTCTGAAGGTCTTAAATTGCAACTAGTGATGAGAGTGAATAAATGATTCACTAAGCAGGTTAGAGTTAGTCAAAAGGATGTCAACAAGCCACAAAAAGAGCTCTAGGAAGGAGGCGTGACTTCTGCAGAGTGAGTGAAGAGCAGCTGCTTTAACACGTCCTTTGTCCTCCGTTTTCTCTGCGTCGCCACTGAGGTCATGTGTCAATACGGGACTATGATGGTGCTGATGGACAGGTGCTGAGACAGAGCAGTGCAGAGGTGTTAATGTATGGTGTGTGTGTGTGTGTGTGTGTGTGTGCGGTTGGAGGCTGAGAGATGATTGCCTGGCTGGCAGCAGGCAGGCTGTAGTTTTAATCCCGCTCAATCTCTGCCTCCATCGCCTGCTTTGAACCGAGTTACTGGGGATGATGGTCCCAGCGAGAGAACTTTAATTACCACGACAGCATCGGGACAGACGGGGAAATCGACAGCTCGTTAAAAAGATGTCACCTTCAAACTGGATCACAAACACAGGTGAGTCCAGACTGGGTCTAGAATAACAGTCTCGTCTGAAGATCTCAGATAAGAGCGTGCACAGAATGGAAAGCACAACCTCAGCCTGGCTGGACTAGTTATTCGGGTTAAATGAGGCTCTGCCTGGGGTGCAACACTACTTTCCCGCTGTGATTTGACGTAAATCAGGATGTGTTTGGAACTCGAGTGCAGAAGAAACAAGGTTGATTTGTTTTTTTCCGCTGCTGCAGTCTGATTGCAGTTAGCAGGAGCAGCTCTCACAGAGCCACTGCTCATTTACAACCAGATTTGAACTTTGTTCACGTCTATCAAAGAAATATAACTGGAAGCCCTGAAGGGTCACGAAGGGATCAGCTCTTCAGAGCTACTTCTCCCCAATCCAGACATTTTTTCCAAGGAAATGCTCTCCAAGACATTTTTAGACTCCATTTTGTTCTCTGCTACTGATAACATGAAGGGCTCAGTCGCAGTATTATCGTTAATAACAATAATAATAATAAAGCACAACATCCCTGACACCGACACCAAGGCATCACAATCGCTCCTTCTCCTACACACACACACACACACACACACACACACAGATTATTACTCACATCCTCACTGAAGTCGTATTTACCAGCAGCAGCAGCAGCTATCTGAGATCCAGCCATACTGGAAATCTGATTACTTGTCTGTTCCGGGGAAAACATTTTGCGAAGGGTGATTTGGACACTGACGGCAATCTGAGATCCATCAAATGTTGATGTTCACCATCAAACCAACTACAAGAGATTACAGTCACATCTCAGACAGACAAGAAAAAAGCAGGTGACGACTGCGATCTCTGGCCCGATGACTCCTTTGATCAACCTGAATCAGATCTTGAACTTTTCTGAGAAAAAACAGCCTCAATTCTCACATTCTTGCACTCCACTGAGTACACCAAACCACCTATAAAAGCATTTAAAGACACGTCTGCTACAAACCAGGGGCAGAGTCAACATGGGATTATTGAAGAGGAAAACATGGCTGCAGTTTGGGAAATATACGCTGCAAATGTTCCAAAAAAGACCTACATTTTAGTACAACCAATCTTGTGTGCTAGGTGATAAAAGGCCCACAGTGGTGATGAAGGTGGGGCCATTTGGTAGCCTGGGGATTCAAATCAGCGTAAAAAGAACTTGATTTTTTTCAAAATGATGAATAACTTCAACTTCTGCAACCTCAGTCTGACTCTTTCTGAACATATGAAGGATAAAAAGCTTAAAATGGCGTCAAAACTAAACTGCTGTGAATGTGTTTTACAGCACTGACAGCTGTAATAACCACAGAAACACGGGCTGGCATTCAAACAGCGTTCCCACTGTAATTTTCCTTTGAAGATCAGACGGTCACAATAGTTTTGATGTTTTGGGGGGGGGAATAAATCCATTTTGTTTTTGAAAGGGTATTCACAAGACAACAATGCAAAAACGTGCGGATCTAAAAGCGGAAGTATCTGCATTAATGCTGCACATTCTCCTCGTCCTGACCGTTTAAATATTCAGACCAATCACTCCATTTGCACACTGGCTAAAAACAGAGAGAATCAACAATATTGTGGAAAGGAATGGGTGAATATTTAGTGGAGAAAAATGATTTAAAATAGAAGAAGCACACAACCAAAACAGTGCACTGGTACAGGATTAAACCGCCGCTGTTCACAAGTAGGATGGAGGATTTAGATTATCTGATCCAGCTGTGATTCTCTGAAACAAGCGTGTCGGTGGTCAAAGTCACCTTTCATCCTTTTGATAAAGTCTCTGTCGTCTGACCCCACATCCTCCCGAAACCTCTTCTGACAGCTGCCTGCAGAGAGCAAATGCACGACCATCACCTGGAACATCAGACTGGCACAGAGGACACACACACACACACACACGTCACGTGCAACACACGGGACGGATCACACACCTTCTAACAGCCTGGGAGAAGGCTTGCAGGCAGGTAGAGGATCCATATTCAAGACTTTGTAAAGCTGTCCGAAGGCCAGGAGGCGTAACGCGTGCTGGAGGAGAGAGCAGAGGCCTGTCAACGTCACGGCAAACTCGTAGAGAGGACATTTATTGTGAGATTACTACGAAACGTCATACGGATCCCCAACCAACTCTGAGAGGAAACTTCATTTATTATTGAGAGGAGGGCTGAACATTGAATGGCTGCAAACAAAAAGGCTCAGCAGAGAGAGCGAGAGAGAGAGCGAGAGAGAATTTGAAGACGTTTTCTTATTCCTCTTGCCGAGTGTACATTTCCTGCCAGCGGGTAGACTTTGTAGTATTGGATGTGCAATCGGCAGCAGTCGTAGTAGCGGTGCTGCTGTGGGTGTGAAAAACAGGGAAGTGTGTTCCCACGCTCATTAGGTGGCTAATAAGGCTGCTAAACTGCCAGTGCCCACAGTTGTGAGGGGCTGCTTATCTGAGGTCAGAGTCCAGGCTTCGACGGGCACAGATATTTATAGCGCTCACAGAGGTGAAGGCTTCATCTGAGCATCTCAGGACTTTAAATAAGGCTCTTTAGAGAAGCATGAGGGGAAATGTCCATGAGGTCCTGCAAGAAATGCTGCCCTTCACCTCCTGGCTGATGTGGGGGAATTAACTGGTCTTGTGTTTTCCTCCTGAGATTTTCAGTGTCCGCTCAGCCTTTTTTCATCTGCAGCAGAGAAATAGACAGTTCGATAATGCTCTGAGGGAGAGGTGTTCAGACAACATCCATAAAGCTCTAACCAGAGAATGGATGTCAGCTAAAATCTGGAACTCTCATCGGTTACAGTCCTCCAGGCAGGAATTTCACACTACATTTGTTCCTGGAAAACAACCCAAGTTGGATTTAAATACCACAGTGTTTTGTTCAATTGTCACATTCAAGCTTCTTTTGCAGCAGTTTTAATGTTTTTATGTTCTTTATTCTGTACTGCGAGATGGTTAAGGAGCTGTTAAATCCTGGGTGTCTGTAGCCCACAGGAGGGAGATCAGAGCCTGTTAATGGAGGCTTTTATTGCTCATGCTTCTGGAAGACAGGATAAGGTTTAATGGGAACTGCTGCTCGAGAAATACCTTTAAGAAATGCGTTAACTCCTGTACTGCTCCCGCCGGACATGAAAACAAGCGACTTTCTAAAGCAACAACCCACCATCGCCCACTTACGCAGCCCGAAATAACAACAAAAATCAAACTGTTTTACGTGTACAGTAAATGTGCACAAACAGAAGTTTTCCTCCTTCACACTGAGACGCAGAAGAATCCTGGGGTCAAGTCAGAAATACTTCTGAAGCAGAAGGAAAAAGCTGATTCGGCAGGCGAAGCAGAGGAAGAGGAGGATGACAGCAGGACGTGTGGCTGACCTGTGCGCTCTCAGTGACCATGTCAGCCTGCTGTGGGCTGAGGTCAGACAGGACGTCTGTAAGGTCCCTCTCACAGGGGTCGTGAACTCCTGGACCTCCTGCACAGAAAAAACAAACGTGTCAGCAGAACGTGACAGCAGCAGCCAGACTTGTACTTTGGAACCATAAAAGTATATCGGTAATATATAATATAGGTCTGTGATCTTCTGCCTGCGTTTTATGTGTTTTTTTTATTCAACAGAAGCCTGTATTTCCCTTTACCTGCCTTACAAAGGGTAAAGACCAGTGACTCTTAAAAAAAACATCAGAAGAATAATTAATCATTGACATCCAGCAGTACTGCTTGTGCACATGCACAAGATTAATCAGATAAATTACCGGGTATCTGTGAATTAATCGCAATTCAACACATTTCACAAATTAGTTGTGGTAATGGGATGATAAATGTCAATGGCAGGTGTTGCGCCCTTACTTGAAGCACCAAACTAGCACGTTTAGCACTGAGATGGTCCTCAACTCCCACACAGTCATTCAAGCAACACGGACCCATTAATGGTTCCATTTCTCTGGGCCAGGATGTACGGATTTATATACCATTCTGGATGGAGTTTAGCAGCAGGAGCTCTGAAGATTCCCAGACGCTCGTGACCTTTTTGCTGACGTAATGATTAGTCAGACTCATCCAGCTCTTTGAAAAGAGCTCGCACAGGCAGTCTGAACACAATAGCCAGATAATTGAAACGAGTCCCATATTCGCTTTTTTTTTTTTTTAAAGTGTGAGCCGACAGTCATGTCTGCCAGCCTGTTACGCTTTTGATGTGCACTTTGAAGAGTGAAGGATGCTACAGCTCTGCCTCCTCAGTGGATCCTTTCAGTGTCGCCGGTATATCGCCGGTAGAGGGCAAAAGTTCGCCAGCCTCGGCGAAGCCCTGCCCCCACGTCTCACCTCATCCAACAATTACTTATGAGGAATTTTTTTATTCTGGAAGGAGTTTCAGGGAACTCTAGCCTAGAAGGAGACTGTGGGATGGTTTAAAAACAAACAAACAGAGCTCAGAAGGGTGCTCTGAGGGACTCATTACAGACCTGGCAGGAGAATCCCCGAGGCGACACACTCCAAGACGCGGCGCAAGGCTTCACCGGGACCCAGCGGCCGGTTACAAGTGGCTATGGCCTTTTCACAGATCAGCTCCAGAGGCTGCAGCGTAGGTCAAATTAATTCATATTCAGAACACATCACTAAGTTGGAAAAAAAAACCCTTCTAGCCAGCTCAGCGCTCAGCGTCACTCACCCATCCTTTGACAGGCTGCCACTCTGGCCGTCTGTTGCACATGTCTCTGAAAATCCTCATGACGATGATGCAAGACTTGAGATCTGTGACTCTGGCCTGAAGAAACAGACACATTCAGTCAGTGTAGGCAGGAGGAGCATCTCAGCCAGACAGCATGCTGCTGTTTTAATTATTCAAACTGGAAGTTACGGTTTTTAATATATAAATGCCCTTCTGGCCCTCTCATTTATGCCAAGTTTTCTCTTCCATGCAACTGCGAAATGCACTGGAATTACTTTACAAACATCCTGTGGATGCTCCACTGAAGATAAAAGAAAGTGTTTGAAGAATGTGAGGGGAGCAGAGAATGGTGCTGGATTAGTGTGCTCAATTAGCGCAGGGTGATGATTAACAATAAAGAAGATAATTTTATTCAGGGCTTTTCGTATAACCCTCTCGGACATCTGCAGTCCTTACAGATCAGTGGAGGTCTCCAGGTCAACTTAGCCCTGCGTGAATGTGAATCGCTGTCGGATCGTTCTTTCGTCCGCATTACTTTGTATTCAGCCCATCTTCCCTGAGGGAAGCTGCTCAGTGCTTCACCTGCCCTTGACTCGTGTCAGGAGTGAAAGAACCGTGTTTAGATTTATCTAGAACCTGGAGTGGAGAGGAACCTCTTTAGTAGTTTAACCTTTCAATCACATCCTCCCTCTTCTGCTCTCATAGGGAAAAAAACTGTAATTTCCACTGTTGTCATGCTGCGTTTTCTTTACTTCAGTAGACTTTTACATGCTGGTTTTTCCAGCATGTTACTGGTTACTTGCAAGGAGGCGAGAGCCAGTCTTAGGGATTTCAAAGATCAAGATGTCACGTGGCATTGATTCACCAAAAATGTGTTCACGATTTGGACAAAGTAAAATGAAATTCCTCCATATTGCAGCTGTATTATGGTGGAAACCTTCCCAGGTAGGAATCTGGTGCTGGACCAGAACTGTCTGAAATGTTTACATGACTGAAGAGCACAGAAGAAAGAGGCGAAAATCAATTTTTAAGCTGGAACTTAAACACTGTAATGATTAGACTCCAGCAGATTCACCAAAAGTGACCTGTGATCAGCTCACCTGGAACCATTTTGCGTGCCGAAGCGAAGCCAGCGCAGCCTGGCACTCCTGCCTGTCCAGGGCACCATCCTCCTCCTCCTGCTGCTGCTGCTGCTGCTCTCCCTCCTTCCTGCTGTCCTGGTCACCCTCCTCTAGAGAGATGGACAGGATAAGAAAAGATAAAATGAGCATAACTGTGCTGGTCACACACACACTCACAGATACCAGCTAATTATTAGTCAAACCCACTGATCTGACCAAATGAACCAAGAGGGGGAAATTTGAGACGTTTGGCTTTTTTTTTTTTTTGCTTGGTTTTTCTCAGAAGGGGGAGTTTCTCATGCACAAGGCAGGAACTGCCATGACACTGACAAGAGGAACTGGAGAAGACGTGAGTGCATGCGTCTTGCCGGCTGGCTGCAGTCTCACTCTTGATGCAGATCAGTGGCTAAAGGCAATGGAACACGCCCGATTAGTGTGTTATCAATTATAACGCAGGACGAAAATGAGAGCATGGCAGAGTCGAGGCAAAAAGGCAGATTTAAAAATTAAAAAAAGACATTTGCTGGATTATGCAAAACTCTCAGGGATGGTGGAGTCGGAACACAGTGCAGACACTCTCTTTTCTCCTTGAAGGGGGACGAAAAGGAAACCTGCTTGTTCTGTCTGCACTTTTCTGGGGCGCCATGCTAGTATTTTCACTCTTGCGAAGGGGTTCAGATGTTTATGTTTGACCGAAAAAGTCTGTCTACACCAGGATCCTGTGGGGAGCACTCCTGCCATGACTGGAGGCCGAGCCATGGGAGAACGACAGCAGAAGAAGAGTGACAGCAGATGACAACTACAACATAAACATCTGAGAGTGAGAACGCCACCCTGGAAAGAAAGTGAAGGCTGTTTGTTCTCAGGAGCAGCTGAGGGGGGGTTGCCCACTGTGGGACAGTCAAGCAGACAAACGAAAGGGAGAACAGACTGCACACCACACTGCAGAGCTCAGCTGAGAAGATCCATCTTATAAAAGATCTTATCCAGGTCCTTCGACCAAGGTTGACTAATTGTACAAGTCAAAGCTTGATAAAAATGGTTGCCATTAAGACTTAATTGGAGGTTTGTCGGTGTGGCTTCCACCTGCAGTCAGTTCATCAGCAACGAGCTGAGCTGAGGAGCACGTGTGGTTTAGCAGTCTGCTGCAGTGGCGATCGCAGTGTAAGCCGAAGAAGATGGAATAGGTGGATGACAGACGGAGCTGATGAGACACAGGGTCTGTCCCATGTCACCCTTCCTCCAAGACCACAAGACTGAAGACCTTCGTGTGCTGCCCCGGGGGGTTCTGAGTAATGCAAACACCCGCCCTGACGGTATATCTGTGGCTAATGGCAAAACTGCATTAGCTGTTTGACGAGCGGACACTCGTCGAACAAATGTTTAATTTGCCTTTAAAATACTTCACAGTTGCCGATTTTGCCTAAATATAGTGTTCATAGTGTTTCCTTCAGGTTGTACGTAATTTAATTTATGGACTGAATATCAAAACCATTGTTATCATCTGGGTTAAACATTAATCTCTAACCAAATCTATGGAGTCTCCAACCTGCTCTTGGAATGAATTAATGGTTAAATCATTTTCTGTGGTAAATTACGATTAAGGAAAAAGCCAACATGCTCACATTAATCACTGTGAGCCAAAGGGGTGGTTAAAGAGTCCCGCCTATACACGGCCGCTAAAGCTTTAAGGTCCTGAGAAAATAAGTGAAAACAGGCAGAAAAATGTGTTTACGTATGTTTTGACACCAGATCTGATTGTGAGTCGGTATCAGCGGCAGCTGAAAAGAACATTAGGTGCATAAAGCTGATGCATGATGATATATTCCATCTACACATGAATGAATGCTAATTGGTTTTTCTTTAATCACAAATTGTTTTAATTACACAAACACTGTGAAATCGCGTTCTAGAAAGCGATTAATGCCTTCGGCTTTGACATTTAGTTTCCATTATCTGGTTGGCTTTTAATTTAAACATGTGTATGCAGGCAGCCCACTAAAATAAATTACATCCACACTCACATTAAACAACGGAACCCTCCATCAGCGTGCCCAAAGCTCTTCTGTTGATGCTAACTATGCATTCCTATGACGCTCCAGATTTTGTGACGTGTAGTTGTGTGTTCAGACCTATTGTGACTGATCCAAAGCGCACAGAAGAATTGTGGATATCAGTTTCCCAGAGGCAGGCCATGAAGGAACCATCACTCACAGGTCAACACTACATAGAGATAATGACCCCAGCTAAATTCTCCCTCATATCAGCCTGG
This sequence comes from Pao palembangensis, assembly GCA_015343265.1. NCBI lineage: Eukaryota > Metazoa > Chordata > Actinopteri > Tetraodontiformes > Tetraodontidae > Pao > Pao palembangensis. Next base: position 32,133,725 of record CM027081.1, on the reverse strand, counting down.
GGGGATTTTTGATTAGTGACCAGGACATCACATGAATTCAGTTACACCAATTTTACAACATGAAATTATGGAATGTCATTCTGAGCCAATAAAAATTCTTCCACAATTTTAATTAACAGCAGAGAGATGTGGAAATGAAGCTGCTCATTTTTGCCCTTTAATGCTATCTGCTCGGCCGTAGACATGGACCAGAATTTCATGGTGACGCAAATGAGAGTCCAGCAACAGAGAAGAGAAGAGAGAGGGGGAAGAGGAGCGTATCTGAGGCAGAGAGGGAGTGGCTGGATTCATGGTTGGGGAAGCCCCTTGTACCCGGGCTTTCCTCCTGCTGGTTGGAGCGTGTCTCATCAGCAGCAGGGCCACAGAAGTGTCAGTCCGGAGAGCGCACTGACCTGCAGAGCTACGGCAACAAAACCAACAGTGAGTCAGCAGAGGTCAGCTACGCAAGGTGCTCTGTAATACCCAGGGGTCGTCTATGAGCTGGAGGAAGGTAGTTATAGGTTACTCACCAGTAAACATTGTCCTAAATGTGTTCCTTAAAGAACCATCAGAGTTATTGCACCATAAAAAACCAGAGCAGCGGCATACACACATACACATACATATTTTAAGACACATAAGCACTGCTGACACTGCTAATGAAGACACTTATGATATAATTAATCAGTCCTATTATAATTATTGTTTACAACACGACTGAATGTGGAGATCCAAACCCTAACAACATGTTTCACTCAAAACATCTTTGTCCGTTGAGTGGGAAAAGTTTCAAATGTCGTGGGAGTCCACAACGCAGCTCTGGAATTGTTCCTCTATTTGAACACAATCCATTTTCCTTCCTTTAGCAATGCCTTGACATAATCTACGCCAGTGGGAGAGCGACCACAATGACACTTTCTCCTCCGTAACGGAAGCTCCTCTCATCGCTCGACTTTCAGCCATTTTTAATTTCGTTCCAGCTCATGGGAGAAAACAAACAGGAAGTGGAAGTACTGATGTTGTGCACAGAAGAGTTTCTGTCACTCTTTGACGAAAGCAGGCGAGTTGTAATTTTATTCATCACCGTATTTTCAAAGACCTGTTTTTCCAGGCAAGAATTACCTAATATTTATATTTTCTGGCTTGGAATGATATCTTGTGAAAGACTACTCAGGTGCAGGATGATAAACATGAGGTCAGTGTCTCTTTTTATGTCCTAACAGCTACTATTTCAGCCACGCTCAGACCAGATCCATTTCATCCCTCTTTTCTTCGGAGCTGTCCGCCCTCTCCATGTATCATGCTTTCAAATTTCCCCCGATTACAATCGCTATAAAGCTTGAGTGTCATCCATACTTCTACATGCCTGAGTGACCGCCCCACCCCTCTTCCTGTTCCTGTCCCAACCTCCTTTTTTGTCATATAAAGGTCAACTGGATAAAACTGGATAAAGATCCTCTGAAACAGGATGAAGGTGGGGGTGTGGGGTCAATACCTTCTTCTCTGCTGCCGTGTTCTTCCCTCATGGCTAAAGAGGAGAGGGTGATCTTCAGGGATAGCTGGGGGTCTGTGGTGCGGCACACACGGATGGCTGCCTCAGGCACACATGAATGCACCTCGTACTTGTCCTCCGTCATTGTCTGTAAAGCAGCGCTGCACGATTAATTACACATCAAGACGGACGAATGAACATTTTCTCAGTAAGAAGAACAAAGTACAAAGAAAGAATTCTAGATGAAACTCCAGGCAGAACTTTCACTCTTCTTTCGCTGTCCCTTTTACCTTCACTACCACCTTTCCAAGTGTATTCTATCTCTGAGAATTGATCCCATTCTTCACCTCTGTGCCGGTCAATCTCTGACAGTTTGGGCCAGGAAATTAAGACCTTCAGATGGTTTCCCACACTGATGATGAAGCGCACACTGCAGCTCCTGCAGGTAATTAACTCGACGGTGGCACGGAAACACTTTTATGACGGGTGTACACACTGCTTTGTTAGCTAGCAGATGTTGGATGGGGGAGCTGAAGTGTCAGTGTGAGAAAAAGGTCTTTTGATTATATGTTTAAAATTTAGTGAGTGCTGAATCATAATCTCAATTTCAATTGCAGGGAGTAAGGTGACACTGATTTCTCTCAAAAATTGTCTCCTTTATGATCATTCTGGGGGGAAAAATTATAATCTTTTTGGCTTTCAAACGATAATAAATTGTTGATTCAAAGTGCATGTAAAGTAAGACTTTGCACCCATTTCTAAAAGCATAAAGATTTTTGCACTCTTGTAATTGCAAATGGATGCAATATTTGTATCGTAATTACCATCATCATCATGTTGTGCTTCTATTTTCAGCAAGGCAACAAAACAAGTTTTCCGCTGGAGCCCAGATGACAAACAAGGTCCCCAGGGTTGTTTACAGGGATTCTTACTGTGCTGAACTCTGCACTCCTGTTGGTGTGTGCGAGGGTACCTGGATCTGCTGAGGCAGGTTGGTGCTGATGGTGTACAGCAGCAGTTTGGTGGGTTTCTCCCTGCACATGAGCACCAGCTCCAGATCCATGTCCCCTTTGATCAGAAGGCCTTTGGCCACCAGGCCAACACGCGTCACCCCGCAGAGCAACGGCACGCTGTCAGACCTGAGGCCAGGAACACACACACATGCAGTCAGAACAGGTGCCCTTAGCTCAGCCATGTTTTAGCTCGTTATTTCTGCGTGATCCAAGAAAGGCCTGGACGTTTTAAGCTTCTCTCCTCAAATCACTTACTGGACACCTTGTCCAAAAAAGATCAAAGAGAATCTGCAAGTTTGGAACAGCTCAAACTGAGTCCTGAAGCAAATCAAAGGTTATTAAAATCATATCCTCAAAGTCAATCTACTCACGCTGGACTCGTACCAAGAATTAATGCATGTGAGCCCCTCAGTCACTGATGATGCACTCGAGTAATGATATCGACCTCACACACCCTCGACAAGATTTAATTCAGCTAGTGTTTTTAACTGTAAAAAGACAAACATGATTCATGCTGCTAGACGAGCACAACGCTTGGCAGCTATGGACCACAACAGATATCCCAAGTATTTTTAACACCTTTTTCCAGCCATCAGTCTTTCCATTTATACTGCATCCAATCAAAAATGAGTAAATAGTTAAGGAGCTCTGGGAAATCAAAGACTGCAGTTATGAGTTTCTCAACAATAACAGAAGGATTTGATGTTTGATGGAAGAGAAGACGATCAAACCCGGATCTGCTGCAGCTGTGCTGACACTTTTTTTAAAGTTTAATTTCAAATCCATGCTCAGATCCCTGTAATCAAACATGATTTAATGTTTAGTGTGTGTCAACACAAAGTTTGTGAAGGAAATGATTCAGCTCTGTGGTGAAGGAACAGCTGAAGTTGCACATAAGGGAAAAAAGGAAATGAGCAATATATTTTCATTGCCTACACATTTAACACTTGCATCCAAAGTTCAAGACATTAAACTCTGATTAAACATTAGTTGTACTCTGCACACAACACTATGACAGATGAACCGCTGCGTTTAATCACGAGAAAGAAATCAAAGAAAGCAAGCGAGCCTGAAATAAGCACAAACAACAGAACGTACTTTGGTTCCTCAGGATGTTTCTCCACCGTATTATCCCCAGCATCTTGGCTGGTCGTCCCTGAGGGTTCGTGGAGGCTATCCATCCAGTCAGAGACTTTCTTGAGGGCTCCCTCCACGGTGGACACCAGCGTCTGGACGGCCTCCAGCTCCTCTGGGGCTGGATAGATGCTGGCGTGCTTGGCCATGACATGGCGGTCGTCGTTCGCAAATGATCGGAGCAACCTCTGGGTCCCGACAAACGAAAGACACATTATCATTTTTATTTTCAGCAGGTTTTGATTTTAGCTGATGCTCACATTCACCAAGAATCACGCAGAGTGTAGAAGGTCGTGTTGGAGGTCATTTAGAGAGGAAATATTTACAACAGCGATTCTAAAAGTGAACCGGGACCTTTGAGACGGGCGCTTTGTTAATGAATAATCAGCTTTACAGTCAACCTGGGTCCATTCTGCATGTGTCGCCCTCATACCTTTAATTTCTCAGTCCTGTCAGGAATATGAATTAATAAGACATAGTGTTTCTAAAGTAGCTCAAAGAATATTGCAAGAATACCAGTGTTCATATCTGTGAGAATACAGATGCAGAATTTGTGGGGGATTTTGTAGACATTATTGTTGCAAAAGAGCTCGACAAAGTGAAACAATTTAATAACACGGAGGAACAGTTTCCACAGCTCCCAGCTTAGTCATGTAATATTCTGATTATGGAGCACAGAGGAACTTGAAACATCCCCATCATTAATGTGCTCTGTGGAGGGTTTTTGTCTTATTTCTTCAGGAGTCTGCAAAAAACAGATTCAGATTTGGACTGAAATTCACAGACGTCAGTCAGAACTGAAACTACCTGTGCTGCTGCGTGGCCTAGATACAACCCGTTACACTTATCATTAACATTTATGGCATGTACTCGGGGATGGAGCGCATTCCTCCAAGAGAAAAGGGAAAAAAATGCACGAAATCGCTTCGGTGCTTGTTCTACCCCAGCTGGGATCATCCGTCGGCCTACCAAGCACCATGGAGGGCTTTAAGGTCAAACTGCTGTCTGTCATTCATCCGTGTTCTTCCGAACCTGGTCCTCTGTTTTCCCCCCCTTCTCTTTTTCTTTTCCTATCAATGGCCCTGCCCGCAGCGCTTAAGCACACCTTGATTACAGCGAGTTATTTATGATGGTGCTTAATAATTCATGGAGGCGAGTCTCTGGGGCTTGTGCTGGAGTTGCCAGGGTCATTCATCATGACCCAGCTAATCTCCCACCGAAGCGCCCAGGGCACCCCTGGCTGCACGGAAGCAAATGTGGGCAGCGTCAAGACACAGAAACATAAACATAAGCATTAACAAGATCTAAATAAAAGATTAAGACTTAAGTCTTAAGACTGAGCCTGGCATCTGCATAAGACAGCTGGGAGTCCAGGATCACACCGCAATTAGAATATAATGACGTTCAATGCTTTAATTAATTGCATTACAGGGTTTATCAGTGGGAGCCAAATGCTTTAATCTGAAACACACCATTCCTTTAACATTTTGGTCTCCCAGTCAGATCACTGGGGAGGTCATTTGACACTTTCACAGTATCAACCCTGCTTGGTTTACATAATAGATGAAGGGCAACGAGCATCTGTGAGAGACACGTAATGTGCACATAAAGAGACTGTACAGATACTGTTGCAGGGTACTGAGCACCATTTGAAGAAGCACCATCGGTCATGTTTAGGAACAAAGTTATTGACACTTTGGGACCACAGCAGTGAGGATGCAGAATGTTGCTGTTGCAAGATTGACTTCCTCCTCCGCACCCCACAAACACGCAATTAAACTAAACTACCGATCTGTTTTCTGCCTCTAAATTCCAAGTTCGTAGGCCAGTAAACAGACACTCTTGACGTTGTTTAGTCTGAAAACTAAACAAACAGTTTAGCGGACCAAAAGACTCAACCACCTCTTTAGCTGGTGCCACTGTAAGCAAAAGATAAATAATTTTGGGAGTTGCCATGGAAAACCGAGCTTGTTTTCCCCTCATAAGGCAGCTTGTTTGAGTCAAACCAGTAAACGCCGACTGTTAAAGCTACGCCAGTGGCGTCCTTGGAGCCACACCGAGTCGCAGTTTCAGTCAGAACGCGGGAAGAAATGTCGTGACGTAAATGCTGGCGGATGTGCGCGGAAAGCTCACCATGTCCAGGCAGAGGAGGGGTCACAGAAGGGGTCTAGGTGAAGACCGCGGTCCCGTCACTCTGCCTCCTCATGCAGTCAAAGCGTCTTTCAGCCGCTGGACTCTGGGTCACAGTTACGCTGTAAAGAAAACAAGTAAGAAATAAGTAATCCCACCTATAGATTTCAGTTTGTTTAGTTCCACACACAAACACAAACATATATTGTTGGAGTTAGCTTTAACCTTTGTATTTCTTAGATTTGCTGTTTATAAATGTTGGTGATCTCGGATTTAAGGCTTATTCTAAGCTGCTCTGAATAAACATCAACTGAATGCTTCATACATGGGCCTGCATTATCAAGCCTAAAATTATAATCCCAAATGTCACATGTGCAACTGTTCAGCATTAGATCTCACATATTTGAACATTTACAGGTTTCGGATTTTTTTTTTGTTAAACCAAGGCTGTAGGACTCTGTATGAAAGTGGATTAAAATGCAACCTAATATTTAAGATAAGCAGAGCTGTAATTTCTAATATTAAATCATTTCGGTTATTTTCTTTCCGTTTTCTGATTTCAAATATCTGGTGCTGTGCTCTGCTCTAAAAACGATGTTCTGCATTTCTTTATGGTAAAAGCCTGATTGTTAGATGTTAGATTAAAAATAATAACTGAAGCACCAGAACCATTGATAATTCTTTGTTGATTCAGTGCTGCTGTTGTAATTGCTGCAATATTTTAGTTGAATTATATTATACTCTTCTTCTATTCACAGTGTGTTGGAGGAGGAGGAGGAGGAGGAGGAGGAGGAAGGGCAGTGCTGCTGTCCCAGGGGACTGTGTGAGGTCAGAATGAGCATCAATTAGATTATCACCTTGACCTCCTTTTCAATGACAACGCGACACTGCCAGCATCAAGTCTCCCCTGTTCTGGGAGCCACGAAAATAAACAGAAAGTGCAAATGAAGGGAAATATTAGTATAAGGCAGAAAAATTACCGAGCTAGCTGCACAGCTTTCAGTCATTCAAATCCTCGTGTTTCCACTTCTGTCTTCTTTAGACTTCAAACAGGAGAACTTCTAAGCATTTACTCCCACTCAGTAATGGAGGTTGTTGATAGTGAGGGACCAGGAACACGAGATCTGAATGCTAAAAAGCTGTATTTCCCCAGCAAAAGTGAAGAAAACAGTCGTGCCTCACCGCTATGCTTTAGTGACCTGGTAGATTTGGTCATTAATCTGCTAATCTCCCGACATTTCTGACACTAAACATTAGTTTAGGATTTAATTGGCAAAAAAATCCTTAATCTGTGCCACATTTTCACTAGTTTACTTCACAGGCATGTGAACTTGTAAATCAGCCAGTAGAATGAGCTACAGACAGCTTCCTTTTGATCAGCATCCATATTCAGCACCGTCATAAACGTTGGATATTCTTCTGTTCCATTTTAAGCCCGCACACACAAACAGTTGGCTTGTTGATGTTTATTTCGGGCTGATTTTTGTATTGTCTCCCTCTAACAAGCCCTTAAAATGACAGAAACTGTCAAAACCACACCTGGTTATAAAATATAAGAATGTGAAGGTGAATAAACTCGACCAAAAACTATTTCAGGCAAAAAAAGTTGTTTGAATTGGGAATTAATCAGATAGAAATGCGACATAAAACCCCGCAGTAACTTTAACACATTCATTTTCTAATAACCTCTCATCTCCCTGAAGAGGGAGGTGATTAAACAAAGACAATTAAGGATACAGCAATGACTTTTTAAGGACATTGACGGGGGCTGCCATAGCAGCAGATGGGGAGCTCAGCACGCAACAAAAAGACAACTCTGACTAAAAAGAGAGCAGAAAACCAGCCCAACCTGTATAAAAAGAGATTTTCTACACAACTTTGCATTTGAGACTTCTTAAAATCACAGAATTCACAGGTCTGAATGATATGAATGAGTTTAAATGTGCCATTTGTGGCCAAATAATTGGAAAATAAAGTTTTGAGAGGATGTGAAACACCTGCAGGAGAAATTGCAGGCAGAAGGCTGGAGCTTGGCCATGTTGCAGGAGGTACAGAGAGCCGACGGAGGTATGAATTATGCTTACAGATCAGCGAGCAGCACACCTAGGATGACATATACTGCCTGTTTACAATCAAAAACAGAGTTAGTTCTAGTTAACCATTCCCTGATTTTGTTCCGATTCTGGTATGCGCACACACACACACACACACACACACACACACACACACACACACACACACACACACACACACACACACACAAACACACACACACACACACACACACACACACACACACACACACACACGGGCTATTAGTTGATTGTTGCAGGAGCACCGGAGTCAGGGGACAGACTGCAGTCCTTCCAATATCGGCATTCTGACTTAATGCTCTCTGGACAAAAATATCCACCAAATGGATGTGCTCGGCCACCATCACATCCCCAGGTATTGTCTCCGTATCATCTCCTCTCGCTGCTCTGTTCCATTTTCAGGAAGGTCAGATGAACCCAGGGAGGGTATTATTCTGGGTCTCTGTGTTTATTTAGGTCGTTTTCACTGCAGGGAACATTTTATGAGCAAGCTTTAATGTGCATAGAAGACTTTAGAAGACACTGAGAGTGTGCTGCAGACAGGAAAGCAAAAGGAAGGCCTTGTTCCTACATCCAAAGCTTCAGCGACTAACATTTGATCTGACAACAAAAGGCAACGCAGACTCTCTCACGATAATCCAAGTGCTGGTATCACATATTTTTCCAACACTTGGGAGCTGTTCCAAAATGGCCTCAACCGGACCTGTGAATTAAAACTCAACCAACCAACCAACTGCTCAAAAGCCGACAGAAAACAGTCAGATTCTACAAACCCAAATGTTAAGAACCTCTCTAGCTGATAATGCAGAACCATTTTCTAATGAGATCATTTTTCTGAAAATAGCCACTTCTTTTGCAAATTACCTCATTTGCAGAACTGTGGTGCATCGCCTTAAATGCTAACACTCCAAACAATAAACATGCACACACACAAAAAAGAGTCCTCGGCAGAGAGGGATAAAGAGACTGTACTTTACCATGTTTATGCAGATTTATGGCATATTGGGATGCAGAGCTCTGACTAAACCTATCTCTTGTCAGTCCATCCATCTAATCAAGGGCTCAGCAGGTAAGGCTAAGCCAGGCTCACACACCAGCATCTCCATTTCTAAGAAGAAAGATCACTCCAACCTTTGTTTTAAGACCAACATGAATCCCCTGCAATACCTAACCCTCTGAGCCTTATTTCTGGTGAAGCCATCAGCTCTTTGGACCAACGAGCAGAAGATGATATTTTTCAGTGCAGCTAACCTCAACGTTGCCTCCCAGCAGCAGAGCGACATATTTCTTCAGATTCATCAGCTGCACAGACTTGAGTGGTTCTGCAGCAGAGCTAGTAAAACTGACTACAAACACCACACAATAGAGGTGAGCTACAGCCAACACGGGGGGTGGGTTGGGGGCGCAGCAGAGGAAATAACGCTCTCTCCCAGCTGGTAGTTATGTTCACCTTTAAAAACATTCAAGTAACTTCCCAGCATGCTCTGGTTTTACAGCCTCATAAGCTGCAGCTCCAGAGACAGCAGCATTTTAACAGTTGTTTCATCAGAACAGGTTTTACATTTTTGAAGTAGCACGAGGCTCACAGAAACCCAGCTGGTTTGTCATGAAACAGCAGCTTTAGACTTTATTTTTGACTGGAGGATTAAGCCTTCATTAATACATTAATGGAGCATTCCTGAACCGATGGCCTTAAAACACCCCAGCTGCAACATCCGCCATGACAGAAATCGGCAGCCTGAGCGAGTCTGTGTGTCAAAACGAGGAGTAAAATTGTTACTTAAATATGCATCGTGTGTCAAGTTGAGAGACGATGGCGTCGCAAAATGAGCTGCACGTACTGCATCACAGAAACTGTGAAATGGTGAAAATGTTGGAGCTGCATTCCCGCGAAAGCAACGATATTTGTACAGATGGGTCTCAGGGACGTCTGCTGAGGAGGTTCACATGCCGTCAGCTGCCAATCAGTGTCTTCATCCTCATCTAACGAGCTCTCAGATGCTTTACACACCTTCAGCCTGGGAGTCCGAAATATCTTTTTAAGACCATAATTTGATCACTGTAGCGCACGGTCTTTAGTCACCGCACATTTCCAGCTGCAGCTTCTTCCACGGCCCATGCTGTGTGCACGAGCTAAGCAGAGAGAAGATACCGCTAAAGGACAGAGGTACAATGCTTTACACCAACATTTATTTCTAAAGTTATGGGGTTTTGTGTTGATTTCAGCTCCACTTAGTGAAAATGACAATGTTATTTAACAGAAACCAACCATGTGATCATGTGACCTGGCCGACTGTGTTGCATTGTCTTTCAAATCCATAAACATTCAATAATTCAGTACCTTCAATCTCTAAAAACTTTGGGTATTCTCTAGTATAAATATGGCAGCAGGAATGTTGGCAGGAAATTATGAGAAGAACAAGTAAGATAAGAGGGTCGCTGCCCCTCCTTAGCTATTTATCCCGCAGCAGAAAAAAATTATTTAGAGAGACAGTGTTTATACGAAATTTAGGGGAATTAAACCAGGTTAGAAAAGAAAAAATGATTTCAGTCTTTCTAAAAGTGTAATACTGTAGTTAACTGTGATGTGAATTTTATATTAGGCCAACTCATTTTTGAGGCTGTAACACAATGTTTAATGTTTGGTTTGTGCCAATTACAAATGGGTACAGACATGTCCTTGAACTGGCCTAACCTCTTTTTTTAGTGCTGTCCATACATTAATGGACAGATATTTTTCCCAGACTGGCTTGGCAGCCCTGGGTGAACTCAGGATAAAATCCCAGAGCAGGACGCTAATTAGAATGTCCTGCAGCATTCGGCACCGGTCCAAGCAGCCTTCGCGGGCTGAAGGCAACACTGTTCAGCTCAAGAAGTGGGTGAAATTCTTACAGCCAGCAGACCTGCTGCTGCAACACCTGAGGTAACGGCTGCAAACTGCACCTCTAAATTCCAGAGGCATGAAAGCAAATCCTGCAGGTACCTGTAGTCTTTAACTTTCAAAAAAGCACTAAAGATGAGACAACAGGGACAAACAGGACATAAACAAGGTTTCTATTGTATAGATAATCACAAAGCCCTTTTGAGACGAGCTAAAATGTATATATTTTTCTTCTGAATCCCTCATTTCACAAACAAATTCCAGGAAAAACCAAATATTAAACGAAAAATCCAAGGGCATTAAAACATGAAAAGGATGACGATTTATTGTAGTGCAGACCAACAACTTCTGCAGCTTTCTCACATTAATCATCCGACGTGATTGATTTGAGACGACAAGCCTCAACAGCAACTCGCAGCTGGACTCAATCAAATTTAAGACATAACCATGTTGGGTTTTAATGATCTGACATCAAAGCAGACATCACCCTCTTAATGTTGCAACAAAAAGAACAGAAAAAAAAACAGATTCTGAAATCAATTTCTGATGCACCAATGGCAGTGACGACTCAGAGGCAGGGCCTTTTAATTTGCCCAGAATTACAAATGCAGACGAGTCTTTTCAAATAGAAGGCCTCTTCCTCCTGCAACAGCTGAAACAAAACCACGCCTCATTTACTACAAGTTCAATCTAAAACAACACAGAACAAATTAATTAAACCTCACACGCCTCGTCTTGTGCTCCACCAGGGATTTTCAGGCATACGTTTATGTGCTCAAGCGTTACCTGATCTTTTAACAGGTACGGCTGTTATTTTGAACAATAATTTGGGCCTGCAGGGAGAAGTGAGGACTAGAAAAGTTATTCAGCCGAGTCGATGGGCTTGGCTCTTTCACTACTGCTCACCCTAAAAGCACAAAGCTCCTCTCACTTCATCTGCTCCCTGGAAACTTTCTGAATTCGGGGGCTCCAGTGAGCTCAGGTGAGACGGCAGGAGCGTCTCCTCCAGAGCAGCAGTCCACTAATGGCTTTTCATTAGAGCAGCTCTGCATGCACACTATTATTCCACTTCACTTCATCACATTCGCAGTTCACATCTCGCTCCACAGCAGCAGTAAGTGTAAAACAGAGAATAATCAGCCACTACTACTGTTGTAAACAGCGTATACATGCTGACAGGTTGCTGACAGAGGCCGTTAACCCCGTTACACCTTCCTCTTCTGCGTAGATGTGGCAGTGGTGTAATGGGGGGTCAAAGTTGTTCCAGCTCTCATAGGCAGTCGCTGAATCCATAAAGTCACCTGGTGCTACTACGGAAAGTCATGATGTTTTAAAGTGACCCACTGAAGTTCCCTATACTGACTCCAGATCAGAACGGCCTCGTGTCTAACTGAAAACTAAACGTATTTGTCTTCCTGCTCTGTCTAATCAATGCAATCTTTATTTTAATTCCATGTAGAGACAGTTACAGTGAATCAGGAGGTGTTGGCAGCAAGATGGTCCTGAATAAAAAGCCAAATTTGGAATTCATTTTTCTGCTTTTCCCGACTTGTGAGGGCTGTCTATAAGTGCCATCTTTCACCTGAGGGAGTCGGCTGGCTGTGCGAGTACAGAGGAGGATATGGAGGAAGTCCTTTAATGCTGTCGGAGCAGAAATGTCTGCATGAATATTTCACTGCCTGTGAAATCACTGGCAAAGAGCTCTGCCTCTCTGTGGGTCTTTTTTAAAAAAGGCTCAAACAAATAGCACTCGTCGTGCAGATGTGGGACGGGATTCATTCCTGATCTCGCAACAGTCAAGCGAGGTGGTTGGTTTCAAGCAGTCGATGTTTTCTGGGTGTGGCTGAGGGCACCAACCTCAGCAAGAAGCCCAGGCCATCCTTTTCCCCACCTGCTCCTCTGGGAAAACATTAAAGCAGAATTAGAGATGTGGGAAATTTAATTCCTCCAGCATGTCCAAGGTCTCCCCTGGGGTCATGCTTGGACAGCCAAAAGTTGGTCCTCCAGCACCTCTCCCTACTTCTGGAGCAAAATCCACAAGGCTCCGGGCCCCTATGGTTCCTCCTGCAGGTAGTGGGCCCACTGAGGGACAGATGTGTGTCGCTGATAGAGCCCAACTGAGCTGCACGGGCTAAGGCCTGGTCATCAGGATGGAGACCACGGTGTACATTAGCTACGACTGCTATCAGCACCATGTGTTCCTCTGTATTTGGCTCCTGCATTGACTGAGCAGCCATGCAAACGTGCTGCAGAGGACTAGTGCGGGCTAATTAACATATAGCCTTTAATCCAGCTCTGCTTATGCTTATTTTTCTCCTTTCATTACAATAATAAAAAAAAACAAAAAAAACAGTATTTCCACAGGAAACAAGAATTAATTCTACATTCTATAGTTGACAACCAGCCAGATGATCTGTCAACAAGTCTTTGAAGGTATATGTATTGTACACATTGATGACCCTGTGACGTAAGCCCATGAGGGGTTTGGTAAATAAGTTCCACATTTGGCAAAAGCAGGCAACTGGCAGCAACCGCAAATCAAATATCTGAGAGTGCTACGGGGTTTGTTTTTCAGAGCACATCAAACAGCTCAGGAGAAGCGACATCCTCTGGGACACTCGCGGAAAAAAAGCCTTCTGGATGATGAGGCGCAGGCACGGATGGATCATGTTGGATTCCTTCTATTCTACTGCCATCACAGCTCCAAAATAGAGGAAAATTGTGAGGGTTCCAGCCTGAGCACCTTGATTCTACAAGCATTCTGAAAGGTGAAAAGAGGGCGAGGGATGAGCTGAAAGAAGAGTAGATGGCAGGGACTGCAGCAGGAAAGTCTCCGCTCAGGTTTCACTGTTTTACCTCAGCAAACCCTTTCAAAGGCACTGAGGAGGTGCAGCTACAGCAGCCAGGCTGACAACACGTGAAACACAAGCCCAGTTTGACGCTCAGCCCTGGCAGCAGGGTGAGTAAACAATATGCTGATCCAGGTACCTCTAAATATTAATATCAATCCATAATGGATGTGGGGGCTGCTGGTTGACAGGAAACTGCATCTGGAAAAATCCCTTTAAATCTGTTTTAACATAACACACCAGGTTTCATTTTTACAATTTTAATAGAAATAATAATAGCAGAACAACTACTTATGAGATATTATTCCTGCCTGATGTCCACACTAATGGGAGTTTTCTTTTAGTATGGAAATTCTGTATCAATCGGACAGAGAACGTTTCCACACAAAGGTTGCTTCCTGGCTGGCGCTTGTGATTCAGTGAAACATCCGAGTACTTTTCAGGTGACACGCGCCTGTTAGAAACAACACGCACCTTCATGTTTACACATGCCCAGTGTTTGCGGACAGGCAAGTTTTACCACAAAAACAAGACGCGACTTTGAACTAGCAAACGAGGAAATAATACACTAGGATCGACAACCACGACCACTTTAAGCAACTCGCCGCTGATGACAGTTCTCACTTGTGGGTGTCAGAGCAAAGCATCTCTGCATAACCCTGAACTGTAGTTAACACCAGCCCACAACATGGCGCAGCAATGAGCTAGTCTGTTGTCCTGGGTTGATGGTAATTAGCTGCATGGTGCAAGCTCTCCTCTCTCCATTGGTCACAAACAATAAAGCCACTTCAGAGCTCTTTCTGGCCTGGGAAAGTAGAAAATGACCACCTTTTTGCAGAAGGTTGTACAGCTGTATTATAGATCAGCTTCTCTGACATCCAGTTGATTGAAGGCTGCAGAATACCGTCTGACTTGAACACTTTCCATGCGAGGCACAGTTCCTGTACAAAGCCCGTTGACTGTTCAGACCTTCGGAGAAAGCTTAATTTGTATTCCATTATATATTTCTTACACAGAGCATGACCCCGACTGTCACGCTAACTTTATAGCTTTCTTCAGAAGAACACTGCTGCATTCCCAAGCAGCAGCCACTGATGAATATTAGGGTCGTGTTACCATTTCTATTTACATTCTTCCGCTCAGAGGAGCCACCTGCTCTAGTCTGTACTTCTTAAGCAAACTAAGCGTACTAAGCGAGTCTTAAACGGGAACATGCAAAATATCTTCAAGTAATTTTAAAACTATTGTTGCAGTTTGTCATGTATGAATCAAGCCTCCGGAAGCATCCAGACTGAGCTAGCGAGTTGAAACAATGAGACAAAAACTGGCTTGTCAATATATTATGTGTCCGACCTCCAACTGGAGCAGGGAGAATCGGCTGGCAGCGAATTCACACCAGAAGAAAAGGTGGCACACCTCGCCAGCAAACATCAACAGCAGCAAGCACACAGTTGATTTTATTCAATGTGTGGTGTGTGTGTTCAGTTTGGTTGGGTACGGTAAACACAGATCCTGTCAGCTGAGGACGTCAGGGGAAACAATCTTAGCATAATAATAAAAGACTGAAGTGAAAACAAGTCAAAGTTCACACCGATAGGCTGAAGTGGAACAAGTAACTACAAAGGTTTCATAAGGAACCTAAGTTGACTTATATTGAGTAACACGACCGTGGTTGTATTGAGATCTGATCACTACAACTATTATGAGACTGCAGATCAAGATTTTAACGTGCATTATAGCAAAAAGCAAGAAAGTCAGCTGTTATGTCAAACTGTTTGCCTAAAATGCATTGGAATGGTCTGAAAGGTGGGATTAAATACTTAAATTGACAGCTGTATCCTTTACTTCATATCTTATGCTTTTTCTAGGACGATGATTGTAAAATGCTGCCATTGATGCAAGATTCCATCCATCTGTGAGATCTATCACGCCGGTCATCAGACGAGAGGCAGGAATGCAACATGGATAGTGTAACACAGACACCAAGGGGCAATGTATTACCCTGGGAAAACCCATGTGGGCACAGAAAGACCGTGCAAACTCCACATGAACCCAGAACCTTCTTACTGTAAGTCAAACTTCACTAACCACCGCACCACAAAAACCAACCAAGAAAATGTCTCCATTAGATTCTTCCTTATTTATTTGGGACAAGTTTGACATCTGAGGCCTTGCTTATCTTTACGATTAATCAATATCGCCCTCCTTATATGAACGTAAATTCAATTCAATTAAACTTTATTTAAATATCGTCTGTTACAATTTACGTTTAACCACCCTGGAATATAAATGTTGCCAACAACTGGAATCAGGCTTAAATTTGACAACCCAAAGTGAATTGCGTTCAAATAAACTTGCCTTCAACCCACGCAAGTTCTGAAAAGCTAGCAAAGTGATTCTTTTTGTAGAAATACACGGTCATATAATTAGTGTACAGGTGTATCAGTGCGGCGCTGCCTCCATTTTGATTTAGTGATAACACAACTAGCAGTTGCTCTGGTAATTGTTGAAAACTTAAATTAACGGAGACTCCATTTAATTTTAATTAAAAGGTGGACACAGTGTGTACTGTATAAATGTTGAGTTTGCTGCTTCGGGTTTAGCGTCAAATCGCCACGTTTCGGACGGTCAGAGTCCGAGTGAGTAAACAGACAGCCCGGGGTAAAACTTGCGGTCATATTGGTCATTTGGACAATAAAACTTAACCGAACCACAATTTTACCACGCTGAGTGTCTCAGGGCTGAGCAAAGGGACGGCTGAAGTTAACCCTGCGGAGCGGAAGGACGACACGGCAGCGGGAGCCCGCTCATCACCGACACGAAAACTGTCACAAAAAGCGGACTCTTACCTCCAACGACAGTCCGTTCACCGCAGGAGAGACGATGGCTTTGGGGGGGTTAGGCGCCTCCAAACAAGCGAGGACACTTTGCCGGTGTAGATTCTTTGTTTCCTCTTATAGAATTTTAAGTCCAGTTCTTGTAAGTTTGTATCCGGACAACAGCTCACAGCGTGGTGCGGAGACCGGCGGCGGCGGAAGCGGCAATAACAACAACAGCGGCGGATGAAGAAGCGGCACAGCCAGCCTGCTGTCAGCGCGCTGCGCTGCGGCCGCGCATGCGTAGAACAACCGCCGCTGCGAAACAAAGATCGTCTATTATCAAGATAATCTACACAGAACAAAGACAGGAAGGGCGAACAATATTTAAACTTTTATTTCAACAGTTACCTATTTGCAGGGGTCTTAAAGAGAGGGTTCTCCAAAATTAAAACCATTTATTCAAACACTGATACATAAATGGAAAATCTGCAATCAGTGCGTTCTCCCTTGGTTGATTATACAATAATTGTGTGTTTCTCCATCTTTACAATCCTGGATGTAAAATTACATTTTTCAGATTTTTTTGTAGCCTTAATTTCATCATCCGGCTTTTGTGCAGTTTGTGTACATGTACCGAACCACATTTTTAATCTTCCTCTCACTGTTAATGTACTATGTTAATCTTAGATTTATAGAATAGAATAGAATAGAATAGAATAGAATAGAATAGAATAGAATAGAATAGAAGTACTTAATTTATCCCAGACATGGGAAATTGACTGCAGAGTTACTGATTATTTATATAGATTAAACCCATAATGCTCAATGTTGAATTTTACTGATGGTTTCCATGCATAAAAAATGTAATCATACTTACTTATCTACTTACTCAATTTGCATTTGGGTATTCAAAACTAATTTTACAGCTTTATGTCTTAATAATACTGGTATACATTTAAGGATGTTATACTCCTAAAAATAACTGAAACATTTATGGCTATGAAATAGGCTGAGTGTTCTGTGAACAAGATATGAATATGATAGCTAAAAATCTGTGCATTTAGCTTGTCTTTCTGTATAACAGTATGATGACAAGCATGTTGGATAAAAACAGCAGGATTTGTGTGAAATTTCGCAGCAAAGGTGTCAGAGGTTTTTTTATCATCAGTTTTATCAGTGTAATGGAATTTCACAGGCATTTGTTGATCAGAATATGGTAAATGAGAATATGTGATGTGGGAGAAAATGGTAACTTTCAGGAACCATTATAATTCAAACAAAAGTATTTCTTGTTTTTGGAATAATCCTCAGAGTGACACCTCATAGTTGTCGTTTTCCTCTCAAGTGTAAAAATTGTCCCCCAGCGGACAAACAGGTGATTGATGCAACCAGCCTGTTAGTGAGTCACCACCGTAGAGATCAGCGCAATAATTCACAGTAATATTTCGACATGCACACTAGTGTATGTCGAAATATTACAGGGATTGCAGCAATGGACATATAATTGGCATTTCTTGGTAATTAAACACCTCTGGAAATGGAGATAATTTGATGAAGATGATCTGGGACAACTGACCAATTGCAACTCAACAGTCATCTAAGGGGACTTTTGAAGTGTCCTGTACTGTTTTTAATATGTCTCCTATTTAATGCAGACTTTCTCACATTTCATAATTTCACTCCTGTGCTCACGCACGCACACACACACACATACACACACACACACACACACACACACACACACACACACAGTGCTGGCACACTTCATCTGTTATGTACTTAGTGCCACAGACGTTAGGTCCCCATATCTATCTATAACGCTGTACATCGCCTAATGTCTCAGGCCTACAGCAGCGAGCGCAGGGATGCTTATCTCTCATGTTGCAGTAATCTGTGGCTCCGCATGCTGAAGTAACCTTGTTTGGATGGAGTGGCACACTGGCTGTTGTTCTGCTGCATAAGCAAAGTGCTGGGTTACAGGGGTGAGTATGAGTGTGAGAGAGAGAGTGTGTGAGAGAGAGCTTTGCATACGTCACTGAGCGGCAAGGGGACTGGAGGGGGAGAGAGTCTCACTCCTCTATACGCAGAAAGGCTTTGGCATGCCTCCACAAATCACTAGTTTTTGACAGTTTCTACACTTCAGTCCTGTTTATTTATACGGTATAAAACAATTTAGGGAATTATATTTTTGAATTATTCTCACTAGGTAGCTGTGTATATAATAAACTATAAAACAACCAAATCAAATTTGCAGTTGAACCCAATCATAACACAATCCTAGTGTTTTTTTTCCCATCACTTTTGATGGGGGATAAAGAATCGGATAGTGCACGGTAATTAACAGATTATCAGATTATGTGATTGATGCAAAATAACGTAATAGATTATGCAGATAGGAGTATAATAAATTCACTCTGCCTGCAGACACAACGCTCATCATCAAAATAATCCATATTGCAGTTGTTTTTTTTAATATTTTATTACATAACTAATTAGGCAGGCCATCTCAAGAGGATAATGGGGCCAAATCAAAGTGATCAGAATGGAACAGAAACATTAAACGATCAGTCGTTACTGCTGTATTGGTGCACAATCGCATTTCTTTGTGCTGTTCTTGTTCTGCTCGCCACAATGACAACATCGATAAATGCTTCTGTCCTGCACGAGCAATTTGTTCAAGTGATGAAAACTTTATTGACTGGTTGCTAAAGAGCTTGATTTGCCATCGTCTTGTTTTAAGACACGTCTGAGACATTATCACAAAGTCATTCTTTTGGAAAATAGAGCCGAAGTTGATAAACCAACAACAAACAAAAAGAACAAACTACTAGTACCTAATCCAGGTAATTCAAATGCAAATCAGCAGGTAACCTCTTGCCTTTGTTTTTAAGATCTGTTTACACAGAGAAAACGTATTATTTCTTTCTGTCTCTTTATTCTTTACTGTCGCTAATCCTATCAATCCCACCGGAGAAGAGAAGTAGTTGTTATTGTGTCTGAAAAAAAAACTCATGTTTACTGATTTGTGTTGTTATGAAAGATTTCCCCTGGACGATTAATGCAGATGTGTAAGAGCTGCAGTACAAACTCTGATGCATCGACACCTCCGGTACTCTTCTTCAGTTGCGGTGACCCTCCATCATCAGCTGCATCATCTTTCACTGGATTTGTAGGGTCTTCTGGGGCTGGAGCCTGTCAATACAGGACAGGAAGTAGGGAAAAACTTTTCTGCTAACATACAACCATTTTCTGTTTGCTGTATCTAATCTGTTTCATTAGAGACTCTAAAATCCCCCCATGGTGTGAGTGAATGGTCGCCATTAGGACCCTGATCAGGAATAAACTAAAAATGGACAGATAAATGAAGGAATTAATTAAACTAATTCCTTCTCTGGGATCCATCAGAGGAACATGCTGCAGTTTCCAGTCCTGGATAGTTTCACGAAAGCTCGTTCCAATCCATAAAGCTGACCGGCGTTAGTGCAAAGATGATTCATAAAGCATTTCAGTGACGCTAACAAGAATAGCAGTTCACAAGAAAATGGCACTAGATTTTTCTGGGGAAGATAATGAAGATAGATGGACTCGATCCATGTGCAGCACTGCCATTTTGTTGAAGTGCATCATTTATTTGATGTGATTTATAGTTCGGATAATTTAGATTTGTTTTTTGCAGGACATCCTCTCCTTTAACAGAGAAATTACAAATGTGGCTCTTGAAGACCAGAGAATTTCCTCTCAAAGAGCAATGTCTTCAGCATTAAAGTTATTATATTACAAAAAACTTTTCGGCCTGGGTAATGAACAGCCATGGAAACTATGTGACGCTTTTAATCTGCTTTTCATGAACAGTTTGTTGACAACACATGCTAGCGAACATGTGCAAGACAGATAGAGGAAATGAAAGCTCAGACTCTGTGTAATCTGTGAACTGTACTGCCTCTGTGAACAGAAAAACAAAGATGTTGGCAGCATCCAGCTGTGTGGGCCCTGGATGCGTATACTGCACTCTGGGGTCACCTTCAACCTCGCCATTAATCACTCCTTTCACCTGAGGGAAACTCCTGTGACTCTGCTCATCGCCTTCATCTGTCCTTCACCTCCGCTGCTGAATGAGAATCAAGGGATCAGGACAGGCAAAAAAAAAGGGTGAAAACTATCCCGCTGAGAAGAGGTGAAATTAATCAACAAGCCGGTGAATGTGTGCGAGTCTGCACGCGTCTCTGTGAGTTTTAATGGATTTTCAGCTCCAGAATGGGAGGACACGTGCTGGTTTTCAGGTGTCTTGCAGTGCTGCTAAATATTTATGACACTGACACTGAGCAACGCTGACATTGACTGAGGATGCGTACATTACCTACTGTTAGTTTGGGGGAAATAACTAGAATCACTTCACTCGTGTGAGGACGCATTCATCTAAATTAAGACTAATCAAATGATATCTGCTTCAGAAAGCACAGTTTAAATAGGAGATGAGAAATATTATATTACATCTCTGTAGCTAAAGCATAATGAAGTGTTTGCATCCTTCTGTAGGGCTACATTTATTCTATTTTCCTTCTGCAGCCCCCTGGTGCAGGGAAATCTGAACTCATCGGTGTTAAGCCCTCCTTTATCCCCTCAGTTATTTTAGGTTTCACTTAAAAAGTTTTCCCTGCAGTATTCCTGTCTCTTCCAGCAGGAACCTCATACAGTCGTACTCTTGCAAACTACTCGCTGACTCGGAGCAGATTGGATGTGTGGGAGTGACAATTCAGGCATAAACTTTGCCGACAAACAGGATATTTTCACACTGGAATGTTTCAATAAAGGAGCTGTTGACTCTATAGCAACACGCAGTCACGAACTGTTACCAAGACCACAACTAGAGCCCTAGGGACACATTCAGGGAGGAAGGATATCGTAAACATCAGGCAGACGGCTCAGCTAACTTTCCCTGGATTTGAATCTTTTATATTTTCATTTCAGCACAAGGCACACACACTCCACGATAACAGAGGAGCCATAATCTAATAATAGAGCTAAGTCTATCAATTTCAGGCTAAAGGCAAAGATTAAAGTGATATCACCACTTCCTCACATTGTGCAAAAATAAGACAGCAGGTGATGAATAGAAGCAGAGAACAACTGTCAATCATGATATTTAATCCCAGTTTATGACATCAGATAAGATAACTGATCCAAAAACGGACACTTGGACATTAATGAGATGTGCTAAAACAATCAGGGGATAGTTTTACTACATCTGATCAACATGTGATGATGAGTGGAATCATATTAAATATGTAGGAAAAAAGCAGCTCTGATGGTGAATGCTCAAAACCATCACTATTTTCCATTTTAACAATAAATCTCACATCCATATTTTAAATTCTAGGCCATATTTCAT
This sequence comes from Pao palembangensis, assembly GCA_015343265.1. Lineage (NCBI taxonomy): Eukaryota > Metazoa > Chordata > Actinopteri > Tetraodontiformes > Tetraodontidae > Pao > Pao palembangensis. The sequence continues at coordinate 32,111,946 of CM027081.1, read as the reverse complement.
CATGAACCAGTTTGGTTTAAACCTTCAGCCACAATGTGGCTGACCTTCTTGGGTGTTTGTAGTGCGTCTTGGACTTGGGCGCTGATACGTTTTTCTCCCCTCTCTGAAAAGTCTGCGGCCAACAGCCCCCGGGCCAGTCGAAGGCAGCCCATGAAGTCTGGAATTAGATGGAGCTGTAAATATTTGATGAGCTGCTGTGTGTTTCCAGCAGCTTAACAGACGACCAAGGTCAGAAAAATCTGCGGACTCACATGCAAACACGTATGCATTGTCCACAAACAGGGCAGAACGTGCACAGCCATGCTGCCAGTGTGCAGTTTATATTATTATTTAAGGCCTCTACTTGGTTTTTAGGAGCAAAAATGTGTTTCAGTTCCAAAGATGAAACAGAAATGTTTACGCTCACATGCAGGCAGATATATTTTTGAAAAATGTGAAAGGAATCTCACACACACACAGCTTGCAGCGTGTCGGCACATCAACTGTATCTAAAACACCAGTTCAATCCATCGATGCGTGTAATGCTTTCACATCTTTAAAGCATTGGAGTCTCTGAAGCCATCTATAATTGAAAGCTGCAGAGAGTCCCAAAGATCATACAAAGCAGGAGCACACAAAACATTCCTCCACTGGCGTCATTCCATCTGTGCTGATATATACGTGCTGCAGCGTCCATCTGCTGCATGTTTTCTGGGAGGTGAGTCGGCTCAGTTGGCTCGAACGGTTTAACTCAGATCTGTCTCTTTGTGCAGGATTTCTTCCTTTGGGACACAGAGTGATGTGGCCACTAGGGGTCAGACACTTTAAAATGGTGCAGGACAGCAGTCAAACCCATAAGGAGATTCAAAACCTGGTCACTTTTTACTGGGAAACATTCATTCTTCATTTTTATGGTGATGCAAACAACTGATAATGACTTATTTCCACTTTATACTTGTCAGCCTGTGAACCTGGGCCACATACATACATTTTTGTTGTTGTTATTCTGTGTTAATTTGGTTCTTGAAACATTGTTCAAACTACAACATCCCATATAGATCTTTTTTTCTTTTTTCCTCCTTCCTAACCCTGGATTCAGGTGCACTTGTAACTCATCCTGCTGACAAAAAATAAACCCCGTCTGTGTTTTTCCTTCAACAGCGGTCTGTTTCACACTGAAAAGCAGAAACCTGTAAAATACTTTTGTGTCTAATCACAATATGGTTGGTGTCTGAACACAAGCCTGCAGTTTAATGACCATGTTACAGTCACTGTGAAGGTCCCTGTGAAGAAATGCTGCAGTGTTGTTCTGTCAGTGAGGCTGTAATCGCCTCCTCCTGATGAAACGTAGCCTCATTTTGTCTTTACACCAGCACAGAAACCTTTTTACAGGCTGTGCATCAGCTCAGCACAGGAGCAGCCTGCAGACGCACACCTTGTCTCAGAGAACAAACCCTCTACAGCCTACTTCTGGGTGATAAGTCTTCTATTTTAGGTGTTGCCAAGACAGGTAGCATCACCAGGGGATTAGGTGAGAGCAGCAGAGTGGTGATAAATCACAGCCATGGAGATGTGTTCAGGGAAGGGAGTGCAGAAGGAGAGGGGGTGAAGCCAGCAGCAGAACATGTCTCTTCCAGAAGGTGACAAACAAAGGCGTTGTGGCACGGCGCTCTCAAGGAAAGCAGCAAACTGGGGCCCAGATCGCAGTGAGATGGAAATAGTATTCCCAGCACAGGATGGTCCCCCGCCCCATCTCCATGTATTTTGTTTTTGTTTTTTTTTTTAATGGCTGCACAGTTCCGCAACCATAACATCCTGCTTCTTCATCCGTCGGAGGCAAATATCCCAGACAGAGATGGTGTAAACAGAGACGCATCAATATTTCAGTGCATGCAATAACAAAAAAAGAAAAGAGAGAGAGAGAAAGAGGGACCAGTGGTGTTTAACAGACGTTTCTCTGGCAATATCATTTACAACAAGATTGCTGCAGGAAGAATGTGCAACATGGACGGCACAAACTGATGAAGAGTCAGAGATAAACAATTTAAAACCTCACAAATATTAAACAATCCTTAAAAAACAAACAAACAAAAAACTTAAAGAAAATAAATTATCCCCAATGTACATGTGTTTTTGAGGGTAACCCTTTTTTAATCTGGTATTATGATCTTATGCTTCCGATGTACATTTATATGATTACATTTTACAGTATTTTAGCAAATTTAGTAAACGCTTCTCATTAAAAAGTAAAATATAAAACATTTAGATACAACAGCATCATCTGACACATCACTATACATAAGTATATAGTGTAATGTACTTTTTATGTTAGGTTTAAAGCATTAAAATCTTTCAATAGAACATCGTTGCTCAGGAGCGCCCCCTATAGGAACTACAGCGACAGTCACAGTTAAGATGATCTCAGTGAAAAGGATGTGTTTAGGTCATGAATAATGCTCTTTTCACTTCATCCTCATCCTCCTCCTCCTCATCATCATCATCATCATCATCATCATCATCATCATAAATCAGGATCTGATCCTGAATTCCCTTCAGAGTCACCACCACCTGCCAGGAAAGTGAAAATATGTGTTTAATTAACGCGCCAAGTCGCCTTTTTTATGGTGGGGGGGAGGGGGGTCTCAATAAATTATCAAGTTTGCAGCTCAGCGGTCCAGATGGTGCAGACAGTTGAGTTGAGGGACACATTTTTAATTTGGTCAACCAGATGTCCTCAGAACGGCTGTGTGTTTGCTAAAAGGGACCCTGACAGCGTCACAACAACGTTTTATTTTATATCCAGCTGAAGTTCTACCGGCTGGTACAGGATCCAATCATATCTGGGAACAACTGGCTCTTTCACAAACCTGAACTGGCTTGTAACAGAAAAACGATTATCTTGTCACGCCTCTTTAGTTGTTTGATTAGGATAAATGAAATTTCATGAGGGACAAATTAAATGAGATGTTAGAACAGACTTTCTCGTGCAGAGACTAATCTCATTTGGGAAATCATCTGACCAGAGTCCAAATTGAGCAGAGCATCTGGAGGCGAGGTGGCAGCAAAGCTTTCTTTTCTGTGATTGGTCCAAATGACAGAATTTGTCTGTAAATCCTGAAGATCCAATACGTTTTCATCCTGCTGCTTCCCTAAATCCTTTTTCTGGAAACAGCATCTTACCCATAGGTTTTTTGAATGAATGCTTTCAACAAAGATTTTTTTTTTAAGTCTAACTAGATTAATTAAATCTAAGTAGGAAAATTAAAGTTAAGGTAATATTCCATATTACATAGCATAAAACAAACATGCAATGACTCCCCCTCCATCTGTCCTTTGTGTACTTCGTCCACAAAAACAAACAAAAAAATCCCTTCTGGGCAGTTTGTGGAATATTATTTTAAATGGTTAAGCCTCTTGGATACTGATACATGCATTGTTCTCAGCTTTTAATTTAAAATAGTACCCCCCCCCCCGCAAAATTAATTTCCATTCCCCTTACTAGCTCACTGCTGTCACCTAGTGTTTGAAATCTAAACAGCAGCAGGGACAAAATAATAATCACATTTCTAAATATAGAAATATATAATTGGATTTAATTACCTGAACTGATCTATATATTTAAAAATCATTTCGCAGTTTTTAATCTAGTACACATGGCAGGCAGGATGATGAAGCATGTCACAAAATAACAATTGGAAAAGGATTTAAAATCATTTAAGGAATGGCTTTTCCTATTACCTTTAAGAGCAGAGTGGTTAAATGTTCAGACCTGATCAATAAAATACCATTTGTTGGACGTCCAAATGTGTCAGTTTGTCTTTAGAGGCTCAGACTCAGTAACATGACCCACTTGGTACATGTGTCTTCATTCATCTCTGTCTCTGAGGCGTCCTTGTTTAGCAAACTCTTGGACAGACAGACAAACAGAAACAAGGTCGCTGCTGCAGGCTGACAGACAGAAATTCTAATTCAGAAGCCAGGAAATGGTGGAAGAAACTTTACTGAACCATTTGAACTCATTAGCAAACGACCTGCACTGCAATAACAGCGGCTTAATTCTTATACTTACATGCTTCAGGTGTGGTTGTTAGCAGAAAAAAGGAAGGTTGCCATAGAGGCCAATCTATAGTCATAGATGACAAAAATGTGTCAGTGAATTAAAGCTAAGCTAAAAGCTAAACTGTTTCGTTTGTGAAAGCAGTGTTTGATCTGTTAGGACAGAAAGCCTGGCTGGATTATGGCACTTATAGGACTTGGTTGACGACCCTTGTCCTAACCTGCAGTCTCACCTCTGGATGGCGGCAAATCTTATACAGTGGGTCTGTAAAACATAGTTGATCAAAACTGTGTTTTAGTAAAATATCAACATACAGTAGTAAACTGTAGAGAGTGAAACTCTGTTGTGGTTGAGTACAGTTGGTTCTGGGATGCTTGTTCTCCAGGAAACGTGGGCAGGAAATGTGGCAAGATGTTGACAGCTGTGTGCCTCCACCCACAGAGGCTGGAGACGATAGATGCCCTCCTACTGTGACCATATCTGCTTTTTCTAGATTTTCTCTCTGCTGAAGCCTCCCTAACCCTTCCTCTGAGTGACAGGCACACATGTCCTCTGTTCCCCATTTACATCCGCCCCAACCTCCTCCTTCTCAAATGTGACATCAGAAAACCTAGATTTGATTGACATTTCTCTGACCCACATTAAAAACCTCCCACCTCCAAAAATAAGTGGCTTAAATGCAATGTTATTGTGCATTTCACTCCGTCTCTGTAATTTTAACATTACAGAGCAGGTCAAGCAGGAGTAACTTCAACGAAAAGTGGAGCTCCACCCAATACTTTCAGGAATTTAAAGAAGAAGTGAAATGTGTAATTTTGGTCGGAGCTTCTCAAGAGTTAGTGGCACTGTGTTTCTGCTATACAAAAAAACTGAAATGCAGGAGAACACTTATTATTATTAATCTGAGAGCAAACACAGCAAGAAAATAATGATTTGAGAGCAGCTTTATCCCACTGTTTGTCTTAAGATTACATACACATGCAGGTTTTGCCTTCTGTAACAGGTTTAAGATTTATAAAAACCCCAGAAGCAGCAGTAAATTTAATTAGCACAGCAGTTATACGGTTTTGAAAACAGTAGGTCTTCCACAACTGGAGTAAATATTTAAATTCTTGGGCAAAATGAGGGAAAACAAAGAACATCTTTAGCCAAAACCCCTCAGAATTTAACAGCGCTGACTGATTTCTGATAAGATCAGAGTTACAGAATTTCAACAATTTTACCATTTAATCATTTATTTACACCTTCTTGTGTGTCCAGTTTTTTTAATAATTAATTAGGAACTTAATAATTATGAGGATAACATTTTTGTGCTGCTCCTGGCTGATAAACTTAGTCAGAAAATGACCTTTTCCCCTGATTGCATAACCTAGAAACCAGCTTTAAAAAATTAACCTCTCACGCTTCCGCCCTGTTTTGCAGGAAGCAGATGCACGCTGAAGGGTGAAGACGTGTGACACGTCCGCTTGCTGAAGCAGCATGTGGAAGATGCAGACGTTCGTGAAGGTTTTATAGGTGCCAACATTCAGCCAAGACGTCAGATTCAGCAGCTGAAACATGAACAAACGAAAACTGGGTGAGTTATAATTCACTTTTGTTCCAAGAATTGCAGACATTAGTGACGTTTACTTCCCCTTACAATCACATTATCTGACATCCTGAGAATGTTTGCTTGTCTGCACATAACAGTACCACACTGGCGTTTTGGTCCTCCAAAATGGCAAAATTCCACTGAAAATGACCAGCAACAGGGACATTTCTACTGTGTACTTTAGCAATGTTCGATGAATCTGTTTAGACTTTTTTCTTTCTTTTGAATATTTTCAGTCAGATCAGTGAAAAAACCCCTAAGGATTTGGTGACTTCATCACACTTAAATACACCATAACTTGTTTTTCCTCATCAGCGTCCCCCAAAAAAGACCAAAGTGCAGCGAACCAAAGCCCCAAGATTTTCAAATCTGCTGAACTAAAGTTAAATAACTATTCCTGTTGGTTAGGACTCATTGCCACACATTCCAAGGGTCATAGTGTAACACAACAGTGAGGTATAAAAGTTAACAATGAAATTAACAATTAACAATATTAACAATACTAACGTTGCTGTGGTGAAAATTGTGTATTTTCCTCTGAAAAGTAGCAGAGTTTCACAGAAAAACCAGTAGGCCGGCACTTCAAGGCTAAATTAGTTACTGTCACACATTAGACAGCAACTTTGGGAACACTATTTGTGTAATTAGATAAATAATGTGAGCTATTGACATTTGTTTGGAGTGTGTGTGTTTGTGCGTACATGTGTCTTTGTTCACTGTTCCACTTACAAACACTTTTTGGTCCATTGTAAATGCAGCATAGAGGCGCCTTTGTGCACGCTGAATGGAGTGCAGCCAGGCCGAGCTGGAGCGCAGAGTTAAGCTAAGAAAAGACAGCAAGTGTTTGCGAAGACAATGACTCTCTGTGCTCCTCTTCTTCTGCTGTTTCACAAGATAATTACGTGCTATTTAGCATGAGGCTGGACCAAAAAACGAATCACTATGACGCTTTGGTTTGTGCGGAATTTCAAAAAAACAGTTCGTGAAAAGGTTTTAGAAAATACTGTGATGATCGTTTTTAAATAGTTTAAATAGATAGTTATGTATCATTGAAAATAGCTAGATGACACATAAAGAGTCTATAAAAATGCATTTTTATTATTATTATCCTCAGTTGAAATAGAAGAGCATGCAGTTCCTCTGATCACCGCTAGGTCGACTACACTGGCTGCTAAAAAAACAAATGGCAGTTTTAAAACTTAGCCTACACATCATTTTCATGTGATGCTAAATGAGATAAGAGAAGCAGTCCTTGTAATCTGTGTCAATATTCTGCGTGGTTGGTCTTCTTGTTCACCACAAGCTACACCACAGGTGTCACATGACTTTTAACCTAATAAATTTGTATCAATATCCTAAAGTAAAAAAGGAGTTTCTGATAAAGGCAAAGGGAGGAGTTGTTATAGTTTGTGACCCCAAGATGTGACTAAAACACATAGCTTTTCACGCAGGAATGTGTATTTTCATATACAGATGATGTCACATCTGAACAAAAGTTTGCATAATTAAAAAGATTATGTAGACATCCATCATCTTGTTTATCTTTCTAAAAAGAATCAGTCTATATTTAGTGAAGGTCATAAATCTCCAGTGTTATCAGAGTCTAATGGCTCCCGGGGGCAGAAACATAATCAAACACTGGTGAGAGCTGCAGCGGCTGGACTAGAAATGATGAGAGCTTCAGCCAAAGACTGTACAACAACATTCCTCAGATGACTCCAGGGCAACGAAAACATTTCTGTTTGCGGCAACAAAATATGATATGAAAATGTAAAATTTTTGCAGCTGCCGACGATGTAAAGGGATGACATTAAGTTACATTTCTTAATGAAACTGAAACAAATGTTTTTGCAACTTTAAACTTTTTTTTTAATGTTACATCCTCCCTCGCTCACATTTTGGTTTTCCTGTTTTCATGAAAAATAATTTTCCTGTGGTTGATCAATGATAATCTAGATAATAATTTTTGAGGTAAACAGGATGAACGTGTCATCGAACGTTCATCGAACGTGTCACCTCAAAAAAAAAAGGTTAACGATAAAACATACCCTTTAGTGAGCTGGAGCGCCCTCTGCTGTTGACATTTTGACCTTATGTCTCTTAAAATAAGACAACCTAAAGCAGACCAACCCGACCCAGACAAAGACCAAACCTTTGCTTCTGGCTGTGTTTAAAAAGAAAAAAAAAAAGATTTCACTACATTCATGTTCTTCTTTTAGCTCAACTAGATTGCCTGCTATGATTCTAAATTAAATTTCCTGCCTGCAAACTCTGCAGGTGTAACTGTCTCACGCGAATTTTGTGTTGCGTGCAACGCCTCAGACCAGCAGTGACAGTTACAACATAAACATTTGTGAAAAAAGCTAGTGTTAAACCAATAAAAGTGAAGTGTCTTAAAGGGTGAAGCAAGGTCTTATTTTCGAATTGTGTCATTATGTTTTATTTGCATGCTGTGACTCACAACCACAACCTTTCCATGAAAAAGCTGTGCTCTTTTCTGATATCTTCCCTCCACTCTCTCCTCCAGCCTGTTATCTGTGAGAACATATCTTCAGCCAGCATTTCCCAGACGTCTATCTGGTGTTTACCGTCCCCTCAGACTAACCCCTAAACATGACAGCTCTGTACTGGTGTGAATGTTTCAGGCCAGTCTAATTAAATCCGTAATCCTCCGCAGGTTTTAAATGGTTCGGGAGCCTCACTAATCTGACCACCCGCCACTCAGAGAAGCCCAACATCAAGGCGACCTCGGGACGCAGTGAAAGCCTGACTGGTGCCAGACCAGAGCTGGGGGGTGAATCGGTGGATGATATCGAGCCCTGCCTCCACAGCCCCAGCTATGCCCACTCCAGTGAAATGCACACACATGTGGGAACTATTCCCCGCAGTCAGACGCAGAGGAAAAGCTGCAGAAGCATGAAAGAGAAGAAACGCAAAGAAGAGAGGGGAGAGGCGAAAGAAAAGAGGATGAACGGAGGGAAGAGCCAGTGGAAGGCGGAGGAACATGTGCAACACTCCCCTCTGCTACTTGCCCTGTCCAACCACAGCCTGACCAGTCTGGACCAGCCTCTGTCCCCACCTGCAGCGTCCCGGCTGCTGCCCTGCACACCAGCCCCTGGCAGGTCTTCACCTTTGACCTCACCGCCCGACCCTGGGAGAAAACCGCCCGCTCATACAGAAGTGCTTGTGAAGAGCAAGGATGTTTCAGAGGCAGATGAATGCGTGAGGAAGCCGTCCAACATGGCAGTGAGTGGAGCCAAAGCAGCCTCCCCGCAGGACCTGTACGTGCCGATGGATCCCATTTATGAAAGCGCTCACACGCAGATGGGCGCGCACACAAAGTCACAGAGAGGTGTCTCAGCAAAGCAGGAAACCACAAAGCCTGCAAATGTCTCACAGGAAGTGGACATAAACGGGTGAGTAGTATGCCGTTATGATATAGTTTATAGTGTTTTTTTTTTTTTTAACAACAATACCATTAATTGAAACGTATATTAATAGTAAATAATTTTCAGAGCTTCACATTTTTTTCGGTCTTGTTGTGTCGGTGCTGTCAAGTGTGACAGTTAAGAGTTAATATTCCCGGAAAGTCCGTATTAGTCTGCTAATATCACATTAATGAGTCGGCGGACATGCGCACTGGCTGCGCTCTGGTGCCATCAGCGCGCAGTTTGCGTCGGTGCGTGTCGGACTCTGCGGGAGAAGATGAGTAAAGCTGGGCGCACTGACCGCTGCGGGGAGGAAGAGAGGAGGTGAGGGAAGCCGAGTTTGAGCTCTGTGTGCTGGCAAAAACTACACAGACGGTCCAGAAATGAGGGTTTTGACCCGATTTCACCGCGTCGCGAATTTGATTAAATGCCGAAACGTTTGTCAACTTTAAATCCAGCGTGTGGATGCGTCCAGGCTGAATGCGTGCGTGTTTCTGGACATGGCTGCGTTACATAAGGGCAGAAATTTGATCCTGCGCTGCTTTCACTCAGAATAGCGATAAGCTTTTTTTGGCAGCTAGTTTTCCCCCGTTCTACCCGCTTCTTTTTGACCTGAATTTAGGGTTTGGGTTGTTCTAAAATAAAGGAACTGTCCTGTTTCTGTTATTGTAAATTGTTTCAGTCTCAATAAAACTGAGATAGTGGAGGGATGAAGAATGTGGGGAATTAATACACTACTACTGATGTGTGTTTATCTTCTTTTTTCCACATAAAATCACTCAAAAGACACTTCTGCACTACTTTTCCACTGAATTCAGACTTCCGAGGTGAGCCAGGAACTTTATTTTAAAATGGTTCTGTGGTCAAAACCACGGTTTCACTTGCTGGTTGCGTCCTCTGAGGTCTGACACATGCTGGTGGTTATACCATTTGTTTTGGATTATCTGGGGGCTTTGAAGCACCGCTACACTGGATGTCACGCTGTACTCCAAAGTTGCAGGAAATGCAGTAAAAGTTTGATGATGGTTTTGGGGGGCGTTTGCAGCCCCCAGAGCGGTAGGAGTCCCCCCTGGGTTCGGGGTTTTTAGGAGCCAGTTCTGTGGATGACAAGTGGGGAGAGTCCACAGCCCGAAGAAGAAATCTGCGGAAGAGATTAATGTTTAAACTGAAACGTTTGTGTAAAGTCTCCTCTTTGTGATCGCAGTGGTCCAGTGGGATGCATCCACTGGACCACTGCGCTGGTACCATGTTACACATCATTAGCAACATTATCAGCCATGAGGCTGCTTTCTTTTGTTCTGATTAAAAGAAAAACTCAGATAAGAAAAACTTGTCACGGTGCACACTCCCATTACTTGCTTGCAGGTGTTAATACGAAGGCGAGTCCAGGATGACCAGAGGGCCAGACGTGGCCCTCTGGATATTAAAGTGTGGACAGTGGTGTGTAAAACTTGCCCAGGTGGAGAGAACACTTCAAAAAATTACCATTTAGCGTGTGTACGCCTCTGTCCTTTGCTCTGGGAGCAACAGCTTCATAGACCAGTGCAGGCGACCGTGGGCAGGGGTGAACCGGGACTCATGATTTTCCTTAATTCCTCTCACACACACACTGGAGCTTTATTGGCGCGACACATGGCCGACGTCAGAGACAGTTTCACTGTTTTCCTCCCTGTTTTGCACGTGCTGCCTGATGTCAGCGTGAGGAACGGTTCTGTTCTGATAGAAGAATTCCCTATCCTCCCATCAGAAGCTTGTTGTGTTGTGTTGCAGCTGTTGCTGGGTGGAGGCAGGTCAGTGCTTCAAGTTGCATAATAAGACAGAAAGGATCCAGAAAAGTGTTTTGGTATTGTGTTTTAGTGACCAAACCATCCGCCATTTCTACTCCAGGTCTCTGCGGTTTGTTAGAGTAGGCTGGCACCTGACTGGACCACTTTAGACGACCTCTGAGGCTGTAATAACCTGAAAAACGCTGTAGTCTTCAGATGACTGATGTGAGGGTAGATGAGCTTTGTCATGTAGTTTTTATCCTCTTAGATGAATCAGAAGAGAGCCTGTAGTTGTGGCTGTGGTCTGTTTTGACCTTGTTCACTCACAGAGAAATGAAGACCCGGACCAGCAATGCTCACTGCTCAAAAGTTCCACCATGTTACATGAACAGCTGAATATTGATCATCTCTGCTCAAACTTCATGATTCCATGTTTAAACATGTAAAATTAGATAAGGTAGAGTTAGAAAGCCTGTCTGAGATGGGTACTGGGTATTTTTCATGACAGCATTTCCTCTGGTTTTTCAGTTTGAAAGGCTCGGCAGACAGCAGCGGAGAATACGTGAAGGTAAGCTTCCTTTTAAAGCAGCTCTGTTTCCGTCCCAGCCTCGTTAACCTCTTCTCACGCACCCTCTTTGGGAGATACTTTTTTTTGTGCCCGGCGGCGGGTTTCTGTTTGCTCCTCTCTGCACTCTGGACACAGGCTGTAATTCAGTCGGGATGGGTGACAGAAAGGACTCGGGGAATGCGGTCTTCACTGGTGAGATACTTTGAAGCTGTTGGCGTTGCCGCCGGTAACAGCAGCAGCCTCAATTTGTTGGAAACAGAGTTGAGAGCGCGAGAGAATTTCCAGCTCATCAACTTGTAATTGTAACACTTGACAAACTCACTTGTCTGAATGGGACAAACTACCCACTAATGATAGTACTGATGAAGTTACCGCCCCCCCCCCCCCCCAGTCTACACACTGTGTCTCTGTTTTTGCCTGGGGAAAAAAATAACAAAATAGAAACACACATATTCACACACACATGTTCCATTTTTGTCTTCAGCTCTTGATTGACAGCCAGAAGGAGAATCCATTCTGTTGACAACATGTCACCTTTATAACAGTGTAACAACAATAACGGCTGTGCATGAGTGTCACAACACAAACGTTCCCACCCGTTGTCAGGTGTAACATCTTGGTATACAGTATTCTTTTGTGTGTGTGTGTGTTTGTATGAAGATGTGTTAAACAAAGCACTGCTGAGTGATGACCCCCACCTCGCATTAATGTTGCCACAGCAACCGGGCTGGGACTCCAGCACGGGTCGGGGTCTCGGGCCCCTGGTGCACCAGTGTAGATGCCACTGTGGGAATGCCACAACCCCTCTCTCCACCCTCCAATCCTCCCCCTCCCCCTCACTCAAAACAGTGCAGAGGAGCACATTTACCCACGATGCTTTTGCTCTGAGACGACTGAAGAGGTTGACGCGAGTCGACACGTATGTTTCATTTTCCCGTTTGGTTTTATTTTCATGTCCATCCACCTGGGATGACCTTCAAGTTCTCCAAAGACAAATTCTGGTTGGAGCCACCGTTGGAGAACCTGAAGAAGCAGCTGGAGGAGGAGCTGAGGCTCAGCAGCACCAACCTGAAGAGCCACGCTTGGTACCATGGGCCCATACCCTGGGAGGTCTGTACACACACGCACACACGCACACACACACACACAGTCATGACTCAACTGCTTATCCATCCAACCTCGTAATCTTAGTTTCTTATAATTATGAGTCATTTTTATCTGAAGGAGTTGAGATTGCTGTCTCTACCAGGGATTTTCAAGTTTAGTAGGAACATTTTAGCACTTATAAAAGGAGATTCAGTTCTGAAATGCAGTGATGATTAATGCTATGTTTATTAAACACTATCAAGAAATATGTGTGGCCATATTCAGTTTATGTCAAAAGATTATTGAAAATCCTACATATTTATTTTTTTCTAAAAATGGAGAAAAACTGTCGTGATGTAATACAACAATACAGTTTTTACACATAATTTGTTTTAAATACTTACAAATAGACAGAGTGAATGAATAAATCTGCATAAACAGATTAGGGATCTAAAAGCAAAGGTAATGTAACTGATCATTTGGCCAGCAGGGGGCGACATAAAGGCACAAACAAAATAAAAAGTTGCACAGAGAATAAGATTTTTCTTTGACGCTTACTCAGGTGTCAGAGAGCCTGGTGGTGAATCATGGCGACTTCCTCATCCGAGACTCTCAGTCCAATCAAGGCAACTTTGTCCTGACCAGCCACTGGCAGCAGAAAACTCTTCACTTCCTCATCAGAAAGACGGTGCTCCAGTCCAGTGAAACATACACTCGTGTTCAGTACAGCCTGGAGGACGAGGCCTTTGAGTCCCTGCCAGCTCTGGTTCATTTCTACGTGGGGAGCAGGGCGGCTCTGACCCAGTGGAGCGGAGCTCAGATTCAGCGGCCTGTAAACAGGACACTGCCTCTCAGTTACCTGGAGACGGCCTTTGGCACCATCATCGGATCACCATCCTGCCACGCCAACATCTTGTGTGGGCAGCAGAGGGTGTGTCAGAGAAGGTCAGATCATAGATACATATATGTATTCAAATATTCAATTTGCAAACAAAAAGCTGAGCGTGAACAGGCCTCATGTTTGTGGTCCCAGCCAACATCTCGAGGTCCATCTAAAGAAAGGGACCCAGTCTGGGTGCACTGATATTTGATTTTGTACTTTAATGGCCACTTTTATATTGCATTGTTTTGCCTTTAGCTATGGCCTTAAAATGAAAAATAAGTTTATGACGCACACCTTGTCCCGTGTCTCCATACAGTCCCGCTTGTATCCACAAGGGGGCAGACGTCAGCAGGGAGCAGGATGAGCGACCTCAGGCCACTGCAGGAGAATCCTCTCTCTCTACTCCATACAACAGTGAGTCAACATTAAAATCCTCCTCTCAGCTGTAGTGTGCTTTAATTTCAGACCCCTATGACGCAAATGTAAATGGTGTGATTTGGGTCTGGTGACGCTGGTTCAGTTGACAAAAAGCAGTACATGAACACAATACGTGGTTACGGTTAGTCCTGCTCGCAATATCTGATTTCATTAGACAAAATCAAGGCTTTGCAAGTGACACAAGATACCTAAAGCAGCTGCTCTTCTCTATTGCTATTTAAGAAAGTAGAACGCGGCAATATTTTAGACAAGGGGATAATTGTGGAGAGTGGATGAGAGGGCATTTTTTTGTGGGATTGAAGGGTTTGAGCTGGTGATCAGGAAACAACACGTGAGGAGGAGATCCTGGCTCAAATTACCAACACCTCTGGAACATTATGTCCTGGACGCTTTATGAGTTTGTACTTATTTAAGTTTCAAACACTTCCAGGACATGTTAAGGTCCCTGCTAGGCTCAGACTCCTAAAGTTGTTCACTTAGTTTATTATCTGAACTTCTGAAGCAGTGTAAATGAGACTGGGCCCCGTGTTGCCTTCGGGGCAACACGGGGTTTTTGTGCTGTTGTTTTTGTGCCTGTCAACATAGGAAACATCTGGAAGTTGCTTTCAGGGTCTGACACTGTATACATCCGGGAGTACTCAGACCTTCTCCCTGAACACCACAAGAATGTACCATTTCATACAGCATGTTCACTCCAGAAAAGCACAATCCATCCAACATTTACAGGTGTTGTAAACAGAGTTCTTGTGCTAGCTTCTGTTCTCAGCAGATAGTTGAGTGGTGACAGTTTCAAACAGGTCTGAGGGTCGGAGGAGGGGTGTACTAAAGTTCACTCTGTGTGTGTACGTGTGTGTGTATGTGTGTGTGTGTGTATGTGTGCGTGTGTGCACAGCAGGATTTTTATACTGATGATAAATGTGTCATGGTCACCTGAATCTGCTCCCTCCGCACGTCTGCTTGATACAAACATGAAGATGTGTGACCCAAAGATCTTAGACAATACACTTTATAAAAGTATGAAAGCTATTTTTATTTAAGAAGAAGAGACTCAAATCGTTGAGAGAGGAGACAATAATAGTTCTAACCATCTAAATAAAGGACAGTAGTCTCTAAGTGTTAATGTTTTCAAGTTACACTTATTCCTTTTTGACTTTGCTTCTCCAAAACAACCTCCTCCACAAAAACTTTACTACTGCGGTAAAGGCCGCTAATATCAGCAGAACAAGCGTGAGCAGGAACGCCACCACATCGATGGAGTGGTACTGGATGGTGCTCATCTTGTAAGACTCCGTCCGCAGATGCTTCGCTCCTTTGTGCCTCATGACGAACTCGATCCAGAACATGGCTTGGTCCATTGGCTTCATGGGCTGGTCCCTGTGCAGGTTGGAAAGGGTTTTCATTTTCACCCTGTAACTGGGCTGGTAAAGAACCTCCTTCAGGGCCTCCAGGAAGTTGTCCTTGTTCACGGTTGCAAAGTCCAGGACTTTGGCCACACCTTTCACCTTCATCCTGAAGAAGTTGTCCTGCTGGTCAAACATGAGGGGCAGGCCCACGAGTGGGACGCCGTGGTAGATGGCCTCCTGGATTCCATTGGTGCCTCCGTGAGCCACGAAAAGTCTGGTCTTGGGGTGTCCCAGGAGATCATTTTGTGGGAGCCAGTCCACCAGTAGGGTGTTGTTGCTCAGGGTGGATGGTTTTTTACCTTTATGTCTCCAGATCACCTTCTGAGGAAGTTGAGCAAAAGCAGCAGCAATGTCCTCAACGATGTCTTCGGGAAGTTTCTCCACCAGGGTTCCTAACGTCATGATGATGACGCCGTGTTCACCAGAGCTCTGGACAAAGTCCTCCAGCTCTTTGGACAGAGGCTTGGAGGGTTTGCACTGAAACCCTGACATGTAGATGACGTTCGGCATGGTGGGTCGAGGAAACTCAAAGACGAAATCGTTCCTCATCAACCAGATATCAGCTGCCTGGAACAGCTCCATGTAATGTACATGGTTGCCAAAGTAACGGTGAACAAATGGTCTGTAGTTTGGGTCTGCCACGTACTTAATTCGAAGCTGAGTGAGAACGAAAAATAAAATGTTTTTCACACTCTGGGAAAAGGTCATCTTGTCTGTCAGCTCTGACATGACTATGGGAACATAGGATAAAGGTGAAGGGGCGATTGCTTGATGCCCCTCACCCTGAACAGTCCACCTGACATTTAAGACCAGTGGCAGACCCAAACGGTGGGCCAGCAGCACCCCTCCACCCCCTGCAGGATCTGTCAGGACCAAATCATGTTTGGCATCACGGAGGCTCTGCATCAGTTCGTTGTTCTCAAACATCTCCCCGATCATCTCAATGACCTGTTTATGAATCTGATAGAAAAGTTCCACCAGATCATATTCTAGCTTTAAATGACTCCAAAGTGAGGCACCTTCTCGTTGCATTTTCAGAGTCCTTTTCACGTACACACCGAGGGATTCCTCATCCACACCAGCGGAGGACCTCAGAGTGATGGACTTGTAGTGTGGAGACTCTGCCTTGAGCTGTCTGCTGGCCTCAACACCGTGACCTCATGACCTCTGGAGTAAAGCTCCTCAATGAGGACTTTCATGTTGATCCAGTGGCTTCCATCGAACGGATACACCAAGACCTTTCCACCATTTACCAAAGAAGAGCAGAGCAGCAACAGGAGTGACAGCGAGGTTGGGGGAAGCATCTCTGAAGCAGATTCTGAAAACAGAGACCAACAATCCCTAAAAATGAAAGAAACCAAAGAATAAAAGACGAGAGAAGGGAGGGGCTAATTGGACACAGGTGAGGGAGTGTGATACAGGTGATACAGATCAGGGCAATTTGAGATGGAACCACAGAGGAAACACAATCTTTCAAAATATAAAATCCAAGAAATACATATAAATATCACAGAACACTGTCACAAAAATCAGTGAAGATCAAGATTTACTTAAAGAAACAATAGTATTACTACAACTTTTACCGCAAGCGGGAGTGGGGGGTGAGAGATTGCCAGCTTCTGCCTGTGCGTCCTGCCTCTGTTCGCTGCAGACGGCTTCTGAAGCAGCACAGACGGGGCTGCTCCGCACTAAATGTACTAAAGTTCAGTGGGTGGTGTGCGTTCTTGTGTGGGGTACGCAGCAGCAGCAAGCTGTTTGCTCATGGAGAGATGGCGTGAATAGAGTTATTCACCTTGTCTTGACTTGTCTTGTCTTGCATTTCCACATTTGTCTCCCATGTCCCGGATCTCCAGGTCTCTGTAAACAAACACGCTCAGCATTTCCTTTGGCTAAACTCAGATGTTTTCGGTCTGGTGAAGGATTTGTTTTCCTGTGCTTCTGGATGTCCACTGGGGTATGTTGTTGTTGTTGTTGTTGTTGTTGTTGTTGTTGTTGGAACCAGTTCTAATTGCCCTCGTAGGCACTGATAACATCATTGCACAAGGGAGGGAAGTGAGCAGGGATATCTGCATATGGCAAAGATGCCCAGAGAGGGCAGCTGCTGGTAACTAACTATGGGATGTGGAAGGGACGACCCATGAGGAACACTGTGTACACGAGGGAATCAAAATAATCTGCTTTTGGGTGATTTTTTTGTTTTTTTTCTTTGCTACAGTCTTACTTTGGGTCTTCCGTCTTTAAGATGGGTTTATTTTGATGGATCTGCACAATCAGATGTACTCTGAACATTGAGAGTTGGGCATTGAGAGTAAAAATGTAATACAACATGTTACATGTTGATGCTTGCTTGTCTGAAATTGTCTTTTTCTTTTATGTAAAGTTGCAAAAGCATAATTTCTAACATGGTAACACACTGAAATTATGTTGTTGAAACCTACGTCCGATGTTCATTCAGTCTGCTGTTTATTTAACAGAACAATGCAGACGCTGGGCTTCACGTGTCAGCGTGAGCTCGTGGTCTCCGTGTTCAGCAGAGTTTTGAACGACTGTTATCCGGTCAAATCAGGGTGGAGGGCGTTGGTACTGAAATAACAGGACAAAAGTTCACAGTGTGTGTGTGTGTGTGTGTGTGTTTTGGAGGCAGAAGAGAGGAAAGGCCCCTCTCTTTGGGGAGTTTACAAGAACCCCCTCTGTCTTCATGTGTGGGATCCCTTTAACAAATGCTGAATAACCACTTAAACTTATCTGTTTCCAGCGTATCAGGGAATTTCATAAAATGTTGTTGGTAGTGTTTTTACTGCCTGTACGGCCAACGTTTGATCAGTATTTGTGTCTGTAGCTCCACAGCTGAAAAGTCGGTCAGCCAGCGTGGTTCCATCCCCGTCCCGATGTCTGCGCTCACCCAGCGGCTCCCTGCGTAGACCCCAGACTCGGGGGAACCAGGATTGCCCGTCCTCGGATGCAGATGGAAGCTGCTACACGGAGCTTTACCCCAACACGCACAGTTATGTGGAGCGGCTGCAGGTGGAGGAGCGTTCCTTGGAGTGCGACCAGCCGAGGATGGAGGATGGGGACGCGTACTGTTTGCCGGTGGTGGAGGCGGTGTCCTCTTTTAGGCCCAGCATGTACCTTTCACCCCTGATGGCCAAGGAGAACAAGCCACTGGAGGTGGGGATCCTGCGGAGGGCGAAGGAGCTGTTGGCCGAGGTCGACCCCTGTACAGCAGCCAAACATATCACCAAAGCTGACTGCACGGTACCGTCCATAAAGCTGATCCAGCTACATACGCTTTATAAAAGCGTAGTAGTTTAACCTCACTCTTTGTTGCCTTTGTCACCTCCCTCAGAGGAGATTAATATCTATCAGTTATTTTCTGTTTGTTTTCCAGGTGGCCAGAATTCTGCAAGTGACCCCTGAGGTTCAAAAGATGATGGGAGTTCGTTGTGGAATGGAGCTCCTCACGTTGCCACACGGCCAAAGGCTGAGACTGGACCTGCTGGAGAGGCGAGTGACCTCCAGGCTTCTGGGCTTACACGCATTAAACAGCAGATGCAAAGCGTGACCATGAATTTCTCCGGCAGGTTTCACACCATGGCGACCACGCTGGCTGTGGATGTGCTGGGCTGCACCGGGACGACCGAGGAGCGGGCCGGCTTGCTGCATAAGATTATCCAAATCGCCGCCGAGCTCAAGGGCACCATGGGTAACATGTTTGGATTTGCGGCCATCATGAGAGCGTTGGAGCTGCCGCAGGTACGCTCACGGAAAACACTGATGGCGCTCTTGAAATGTGTGATTTTATCGTTGACAATAGCAACAAGCATCTTCATATTAAAGGAGACTGCACGTAACCACATTATCTCAGAGTGGTCACGGTCACATGGACCAAACTCTGGATGTTGTAAAGGTCTTATCTTAGCTGTTACTGGGCTATAACTACCTCTGCCCTTAATTGCAATGTGGTTTTCTGTCGCAAAGTTGAGTAAAGCTTCGTAAGATCAGAATGGAGCGATAACAGCGAGTCACACAAACTAACGTGGTATTGCAACAAACAGCTTTAGGCTGCTGATTCCATTTGTTGTCATTACAATCTTATGCAAAGACATTTTGAGTATAAGAGGGTACATTAAAAAATGAGATATTTTCTGGTAAGGTATCCTTTTAATTGTTTTTGTCTTTCAGGTATCCCGTCTTGAGCAGACGTGGACAGCATTACGGCAGCGACACACAGAGGGCGCAATTCTCTACGAAAAAACTCTGAGACCTTTCATGAAGAGTCTGAACGAAGGAAGAGGTAATGTCCTCTCGGCGTCTCAGAGCTTAGACGATGACAGTTCCATCTTCCTCACTGAACCTGTCTTTTCCCACAGAAAGCTGTTCCTTGTCCAACACCACCTTCCCCCACATCCTTCCCCTCCTGTTTCTGCTGGAAAAGAGCGCCGCAGTGAGTGAGGACCTGGAGCCGTGGGAGAGTGTGGAAGCTGGTGTAGATGTGGTCATGTTCCACCTGGGGGCAGCGAGGACCTTTGCTCAGCAAGGGGATACCTATTGCTCCAATGCTGAGACCAAGCTAAAGGGTAAGTCAAAGCAATTTGTCTACTATTTGAATTTCCAACTGCCGACCCGCTCACGGTGGTTGTGGTCTTGCAGGCTTCCAGGAGCGTCCAGAGGTCACGGAGCTCTTCCTCACTGACTTTCAGATGAGGCTGCTGTGGGGGAGCAGGGGAGCCGAGGAGAAACAAGCCCTGCGGTACAGTAAATTTGACCAGGTTTTGACCGCCTTGTCCAACAAGCTGGAGCCGCCTGTCAGACTGCGCTGAGGTCGCGATGGATATCCGGCAACCAGGTTTTCATCCCTCAGGACTCTTGGACTTGGAGCGGGTACTCCTCGCTGCTGGCCTTCTGGGGATGGTTCGGCTCATCTTTACAAACTTAACAGAAGCCACAGGTCTGCAGTATGAAGGTTCTGACCTCCTCCTCCGTGAACGTTTAAGGTCAAAATACGCAGGAATTTACTGCGAATAACAGTGTAAAAACACAACTGTGGTTGTTTGTCCCGCAGAACAACAGATCCTTTCCTGTCAAAGGAAACCTGAGATGTTTTCTCCACACAATAGCTGGTGAATCGAGGCCACACCTCGGCCTCTTTTCTTATAATTTAATACTTCTGCCTCCCTGAAGGCTGGACCTTCTTCTAATCTGCACCAGTCTGTAAAGTCTGTCGCCCAACGAGAGAGTAACATTCCTATAGGCCACAACCGTAGGGCATCTTTACCTTTAACACTTCGAAGATGGTATTTAACGTAATTACAAGCGCTGTAGTCTCGGCTCAGTCTACTTCTTGAACTTTACTCTTTCTGAACTAAAGCATCGGGTAATCGTGTGAAGGGTCGTATCACTGTGTGAATGAACTAAAGGTTAACTGACCCCGGAGGTGAAGCCACGAGGTACCCTCTATTCTTTACATAATATATTTAATGTCTAATATTTATCCAAAATGTGAAATGTAATTGTGGTTACCTCACTGTCAAGTGTTTTCTAATTAAACTGATTTGTCTTCCAACCTCTCCTGTGTCACTCTGTTCTTTAACAAACATAACAAAAATAACATTTTGTTGCAAAATCACACAGGAAGTTAAGACGTTTCACCTTTTTATTATTTTGTAAGAATTAATAAAATGTACAAAAAGACAACAAATACAACAAACAATATATTATCTGAGCCTGGTTGTGTGGTTTGTTCTCTCTCTCTCTCTGTTCAGGTAAAGAGAGTCAGTGTTCCGAGTGAGAGAGCAGCTTTTCCACGCCGAGAGTCGATACGGACGACAAAGTAGGGATGTTTCCTAACAGGAAGAAAAGGGCGCGGAGGGGCTTGTCAGATATATAAGATGAAAATAACAAAGTAAACATGAGGAACAGCTGACTGAGGATGTGGTGGAGCACAACAGGCTTCCAGCTCTTAGTGGAGGGACAATGTCCTCGCTCGGACAAGAGCCTTTACCAATGGGAGGGCGCTGGTGCTGCCTTGTTTACCACGCTGGAGCTGTGTTTGCCAGTCTTCTCATTCGCCTGTGGAGAAACAAGATGTGAGAGTGCCAAATATCAGCTTACTGGTGTGAAAACGTTTACCATGTCACATTTTCAGGCCTCATTTATGTTGTTGTCAATTATAAATTTGTCTCAAAAGTCATAGTTCAAGACATCAGTCCTCACCTTGTGTTTCTGTCCTGATCCCTGATCTTCTTCTCCATTTCAGCGTCTGTCAAGGTCTCCAGCAGGGGGCACCACTGGTCAGCATCTCCTGTGTTTCTGATGGCAATCTCCACGGTGGGCAGGGGGTTCTCACTGTAAAACACATTTCAGTCTGTGTGAGGAATCAGACAGCAAAATAGTCATGTTTTTCCTCAAACTCGTGAATCTCGCACCTGAAGGCGTACGTCCTCTGGTGCCAACTCAGCTGACCACGGATGCTGTAGGCGATGGTGGTGACAAACTCTCCGCCCAGCCCGAGCTCCGAGCAAAGCTTCAGAGCAAACTTCTCTGGAGAGTTTTCCCTCTCAGACATGTCCCACTCAAACTGGTCCACAAGGGAGATGTTCCCAACATGGATGTTCAGCTGGGAATTGCGATACATGATAGACTCTCCTTCACTGCTGAGCATTGTGCGTAAACAATCTTGCGCCTGACAGTATGGAAGCTTACCTTAATGATGACCCTCTGGTCTGCCTGATCCTCCAGGATGCTGTCTGTTGGATAAGACTCGATCTGCTGGCGAATGGCAGAGGCAATAGCAGGAACAAAGGCCAGTGGGTTAAGATCCAGGTCATCACAAAGGATCTCAGCAAACATCTCAGGTGTCATCAGCTTCTCTGAAAACGTATTAAAGGTTTTGTTTGTTTAATGCCACAAAATATCAAAATCATCAAACTTTACAGCACAGAGGTAAAAAAATATGTGGGCCACTACCGTTCATATTCCAGGTGAAAGCGTCTCTGAGTTTCTGTCCCTCGATCTCCATGTCCAAGCGGATTGGAACCAGAACTTCAGACTGAGATGCATTCTCGTGGATCACGGCTGGATCGTGGTCGTCAAAACTGGGCAGGACAAACACAGCGTTGGACTTAAATCACCGATGGTAGAGACTGACTGACTGAGTATCATCTCCACAACTGCTGGTGTTAATGAAGGAATGATTGATTTGGCTAAAATGTTACCATCCTGTTCGATAGTCAGTATTTCTTTAAAATAGCTGATATATACACAAATCCAATACCAAAACTAACATTCAAATGTGCAAACAGTTACATTTGGAATGCAGTCGGTGATGTATGCAGACTCACTTTTACTTCCACTGTGTATCAGCTGTTAGGATTAAGCTTACTTTTATTAGCAAAATATTTCTTAATTGGTATTATAATTGTGAGTGAGTGAAGAGTGATTCAGGAGCTTGTGCAAGGTATTTCTGCTGCTCACCACAGTGGGAAAGTCCTCTTTTTGTCGCGGCCCAGTCGACTGCGGTTGATAGTGGTTGAACACGGCACAGCATCCAGATGGTGAGAGCTGTTGGGGAGCGTGGGAACCCACTGACTGTTCCGCTTTGCTTTTTGTTCCCTTGGAGACACAGTGAGAAACTGGCATGTTAAAATCATCTTTAAAATGCTTTGAGGGTTGGCTTTGGATCATCTACTAAAACAACTGTTAAATCAAATGTGTGTGTGATTCCAAGCAGCTATAACACCAAAAACAATAATATAAAAAGAAGGTACCTGAGGTAGGCGGGGGGCTCGGTGCTGATGGAGACAGCTTTGTACTTCTCATCATTTCCTTCTAGAATCTCCTCAACCTCTGAAGCCTTCAGGAGGGTTACACTTGTTGCAAGCTGGGTATAACCATGATCTGAACCACAGAAACAGCACATATCAATTAACATCCACCGTCAATGTATGGCTGAGGTGAACAGCCAACAACAGGCATAAAACAACGAAAGCACAAACAATTGAAGCCAAGACATTGACGATGTCTCCTCACGCTCCATCAACAAATTTAAATGCGCCTACAGCGCACTCTACTGACCGTGTGATGACTCCACTATTTTCTTCCTTTCTTCTACAGATGCCAGTTTTCTCCATAATGATGGATATCGTTTATATAGGGAACCTCTGAACATTCGAAGGTAGTTTCCCACCTGAGCACGCAAGCAAATCAAATATCAGGTTGTAAATTTACACTTTTATATGTTATATGTACTGTACAGTATTCACAAATTGCCGTCTTTATCAGCATTTATTGACAATATTTTTACGTTACACGTTAACTGTCAGATTAATCAAGAATATAACAAAATAAAGCCATGTGAAAATATTTTTCACAATTATACACACTAATATTTAGTTGGAGTTTCGGGATCAAACTGAGAATTAAGTTTAGTTTTACATTTATCAGTAAGTACTCTATTTTATTTGCCTGACCACGATAACTTGGCGAGCTAATTATTTAACCTTAGCTGAAGCTAGCGAAGAAATAGCCACAGGCTTCTACATAAGGCAAGTCAGTTTACGCCAAAGTTAATCTAATAAAATATATGTATTTGAACAAATATTATTAATTTAAAGGACACGCACGTTCTCAAATAACCTACAATAAATGAATGAACCTTCTTGCGCTATACTCAAACCCTGCTAGCATAGCAGGGTTTGAGTATAGCAGTTAGCTGCTAGCGGAGTGATTGTCTGTTTAAATAATAGATTTATTCCAAGTAATCAATATATTTAAATACTAGTTTGTTGGGACCTAAAACACTAACCTCCGAACCAATCATATAAAAGTCTCCGCCATCCTCAAGCTGGAATTTCACCGGTTTTTGTCCAAATGTCTTGCTAAGCGCCATACTTGAAAGCAATAACAAAGCTATGTGCGACTGCGCACGCGCGACAGGCAATAATGGCTCGTCCCTCAGAGATGACGTTTCTTCTTCTTCTTTTGGGTTTTCTTGGCGGTTGGCAAGCAACGAATTGGTGCATTACCGCCACCAACTGATGTTGAGTGTGGGTCACGACATTTACTCAATCTAATAAAAAAAAGAAAAAGAAGACGTTTCAATCATCCTACAATCTCTTCTGCGTCAACAGCAGACAGATGAAGATGCTCCAATCATGTTTCATTTTGTTTTGGTATTACTACATCACCTTATTTTAGCAATAGCATTAGAAATTCAGTTTCATTCCAATTATTAATTATTAATTATTAATTAATTATTAAGTACATAAAAAAGTTAAACTATCGAAAATAAAAAAACACTGTGTAGGAACTGTATTATTGAAATAAAATTGAAATACATTATATGGAATAATGGCGGCTGTTTAAGGAATTAATACCGATCTTAATGGGAATAATTTAACTGTAAACTATCAAAACTAATTTTACTTATTTTATTATTTTACTTATTTTTTAGAAATTGAGGGTTCTTATTTTATGTAAAGTATTTGTTTACATCTCACTTTCACAATTTTACAAAAGCCAAGACATTTTACTTTGATAAACTTAATGTTTATTTGTATATACATGAATATATTAATCTATAACCAAGAAAGGAGAGAATGTACAATGCAAAAAAAAAAAAAAAAACACACAAAAACCTTTATATACAGATCAATAAATAAGTACATAATCAAGGACAGTTTGTATTCTACATGGGTTTTTGAGTATTTGGGAAAAGTGGGAGACTGAAGTTATAAAAAGTTTTGAATTTTTGTTAAAATGCAAAATGGCACCCAAGAACAGATAAAGGGGATAAAAAAAGGAAGGAAAAAAAACAACAGCATGTCAGCTGGTTCCAGTTTTTAGTGTTTTTCTTGTAAACGCAGCGTCTTTTTTTATACTCGCACAGACTTGGGTCAAATCACAAACGGTACGCCACGACGACACTTAGACCAGTCCAACATCAACCTTAGGTCAGGAAATTCAGTCAAAGTCGCACAATGTTAACATTCTCAAAGAACACAAGGACACGCAAGTCAAGATGGAGCTGATGCAGAAAGTCTGGATTGAATCAAACTAAAAAACTCAAAACTGATTTGTTGCATCAAAGTTTAGACAGTAGTGGTAAAAACAGTGGCATTAGTCTGTATAGTTATAATGGTTGAAAGTAGTTTTAATCCCTGAAACTTGCCAAAAATTAAAAAATAGTGTTTAAAAGTTTTATGTAAAATGTTGAGCACCAGAGAGAGGAAATATATACAGACACGTATGATCAACTTTTAAATTGAACAACCTTCTTGAACAACTTTGTCGTCTCGGAACAGTGTAAAATAAAAGTTTGCTGCAGATATTTCCCAGTGGTGCCTCTGTTGGGGTCTTTGGTGGGAAGCCTAAATGTTTGTGTGTGTGAAAAGCCAAATTCAATTTTCAGGATTTCTACAACAGCTTCATCTCTTCCTCCTGACACTTTCACCTCAAGTTTCTTGGGCTGAGTTCTCCACAGGGAAACGGGTCGAGTCTTTATTGCATTGCCACCCAAAACAAAACCACAGCTCAACATACAAACTTGATTTGTTTTTTACTGCAAAAGGCTGAGAATGTTTTTTGTTAATAGAAAATCTTCCCTCTTCAGTTATTTTTTGGCACAATTAGGGTCAAGCCAGAGGGGAACGAGACTTTTTTTTTTCTTCTAAAGTTCACAGTGCTCGACGTGATGCACTGGTTGTCAGGCAGAGGGCAGAATGAAAGTCAAATGTCACAGTGTTCAACTAGCACAAACAACATCCACAACAGCTGGACGACTGGCCTCTTGCTACCCACCACGGTATTGCCGAGGGTGTCGGGGGAACGGGGAGCGGGATTCATTCGTTTCATGACAGGGTGAATTCAGAGCTTTGTGCAAGTGAAGAAAGCAAAAAAAAAAAAGGCAACACACGGTCGCAGTGCAATCCAAACAAACCTAAAGTTGTGTTGCTGTGACAGGAGTACTTCAGGAAAAATCCAACCTCATCTCCAGTGACTGCTTTCAAACATCTCTCCTTATCGGCAGCTTCCTACGTTTCCCAGAAGGCAACAGTCTTGGCTTCCTGCCCACCTCTGCTCCATGTCCCAATTCAAGCTTTGGCTATGGATGACATAATAATAATAATAATAATAATTGTTCAGGAGCTACAGTATTTTAAATTTCATCTAAATTTGACAAATGAGTCACTCAGTTTTTTGAGCTGTCGTAGAGGAATTGGATTTATGCTCCAGCAAGCCAGTGCGGTGAGTCATTTGCCAGACAGATGGAAAAGAAGTAACAAACAAAAAACAAAAAAAATAATTATAATACAAAAATGAAAAACCCGAAGGGTCCAAACATAAGTGCGTGTTGGGAAACAGTACTGACTGTTGGAAGAGCCCTTAAACATTAGAAACTAATTAATGACATGATATCAGTCAACATTTGTGAAACATATCCACCGTAAACAAAAACAAATATGTGTTCCAGGATGGACTTTTCCTTTGAAGGTAAAAAAAAAGCAAAGACGGAACAAAAGCACTTCTCCATGTGCAGATCCACAGTGTCACTGTCGATCCTCAGGACTCCTGATCGCAGACTCTAACTGGGAGCAAGAGCCCGGAGAGGAAAGACTCAGCTGTCACACCTGGCACATAAATCCTGCAGGATAAATCGCAACATGCTGAACGTCAATGGCACGCCTGGATGGATATACTAGAAAATCTGCCACGTTGGAAGAAACCACCTTCAATACGTTTCTAAGCAACCAGATGGACAATTTGGGCTCATAACTGATCATTTCTTTGAGCAGGTAAGTAGGATGGCGCCTTCCAACATGGACGCTGGCAGAAGGAAGTGGAGAAAGTTGAGCTCGTACAACCCACTCTGGAGGATAATTAGCAGCACCATAAAGAGCAGAGTGACACCAAACAAAGCATAATGAAAAAAGTGTCAAGTCTATTAACAAAATCCATGGTCCATTCCAAAAGAATATACTGCAGTTATTAATCCATATTTACACTTTTTTTTTTTGTTTATTTTCAACTCTTTTGTTCCTTTCATTTTCTGTCTGAGTTAAGTGCGATTAAAGGACGGCCGTGTCCTTCGTGGTGTAGTGGTTAAAATTCATTCATTAATAAAGAAAGTAAACAGGACTCATGGCTGCGCCTGCTGGATTTTCTCTCTCTTTTCCACATTCTTTGACCTTCTTTTGGAAGTTAACTGCCTTCAGGTCCCATCTGCATCACTGGTTTTAACATGAGTTCCGACATTAAAGAGAAAAAAAAAAAAGTTTGGACACTGTCAACATCAGGAACCCAAGTGGACAAGGTGGCGCTGCACTCAGAAGAAGTTCCCTGATAAATAGAGACATTCCAGCAGGCAGCTGTGATGCACATCTGCCAGACTTCCTGTTTACACGTGAGGCTGCGCGTGAAAAATGAACATCGGGGAAGAAAACTGCACTTACAAAATGCTTTCATCGAATGAGTGCAAAAAGGTAATTTGTGTCGAAAAAAATAATAAAAAAGCAAAATAAAACGGATAAATGTTGAGATGTAAACAGCTGTAAACAAAAAGTAATGAAGCAGGAAGTGAAATTCATCTGGTAGAGAGTGCAAACGACACAGCGCTTCCCACAAACCCGCAGCCTCCATCTGGGTGATTTCAGCCACAAACCCGAACCGTGGGTGATGACACGACAGCTGTTGCTAAGTGCAAAGGTGCTCCTCCGCTTTCTGCTCATCCACAGAAAGGATTCTTGGTCGTCAATCTCAGCTCCTCTGGCGTCTCAGTCCAAACCAGATACTCCAGGTTAGTGTGGCCCCTCCCACAGAAAAACGTTTCTTCTGAGAAAATGGAGGCAAGAGACGGTTAACTGGGGCAAGATGGCGATACACCTCAGAAAATCCCTTTGGCGATTTTCAGTCCCTTTTGCTTCATTCGAGGCAGCGTCGAACTGGCCACGTTCTTGGCCCGCACCGGTCGGCCCAAGCCACGCTTCTTCAGCACAAAGTCGTAGTTGGCAGTAGAGTTCATGGCGTAGAAAACATTGGCGTTGTCTGGGATCCGAAGCTCTGCAGACACCAGAGAGGTGAGGCGAGGAGAAAGCAACGAGTCAGCAAAAAGAAAGCTGATATCAAAACACCGCCAAACGGTGTTTGGAATTTCTCTCCTCACCTTTGTCCTCGGAGAGTTTTTGCATCAGTTCGTATTCCTCCGTCTTCTCCCGCTCTAAGTTGTGTTTGATCATGGCCTTCCTGATGACAGCGGGGGTCTTGTCCTGACTCGTAACCTGTCGTCAGTGGACAAAGATTCAGTCATACTTACACAAGAAAACTAAAGTCGCCACCAACGACACAGAAAAATACAGAAAATACAATTTTAGCTTTTATTTAAATGAACTTACCAGGATGCTTTTGTACATGTTTCCATTCTCCACGTCCAGACTGACCCTGATGATGCAGCAGTCGTCGATCTGCTGGTTGTACAGCGGCAGCGACAGGGTGGAGTAGTTGGACACGGCAGAGACAGAGCGTTTGTGCGAGCGCGAGGCGGAGAGCGGGGTGGAGCAGGAGACCGAGGAGGAGGAAGCGCTGCTGGAGCCTGAGGCCGAACCGGAGCTGGAACCCGTTCCTGAGGTGTCCAGAGACGACAGCGACGTACACTCCCAGAACTGGACAGAGCGAGAGCAGAGTGAGGCAGAAGAGGTGCTGAAGACTAATGCCAGGAACGTGATGGATACACTGAGATATGTACTATCATCCATCCATCCATCCATTTTCTATACCTGCATTATCCAACTTTCTGGGTTGCAGGGGTCTGCTGGAGCCTAATATGTACTATCATTTGTAGCTAAAATGTTTAAAGTACGTATGTTGTTACCGTTGACGTTGTATCTGCTGCAGGAGCGTCTCTTCCCAAAGAGGCAACAGTGAGTTTCACCGACGGAGTCGACGTCTGTAGAGCGAAGGAGGAAGCCGAATTTAAAATCAACAGTAAACGTGACTTATTAGACATCAGCAGACACAATTTGCAGCACAAGTAAATTGTGGACCCTCACTGGTGCTGACTAAGTGCTTCTACTCCCAGCTTACCTTCCTCTCATGTCCCTCCGGAGAGTCTGACAAGAAGCTGGTGTTGACGTCTTCCAGGTCTGATCCACTGGAGCTGACAGAGGTGACGCTCAGGGCGTCCCCGCTGTCCCCCCCACCCCCCTGGTACGGTCTGAAGTGAGAGTGGTCAAACGACTTGGAATGAGAGCCTGCGGAGCCGCTGCAGCTGGGCTCTGTCAACTGCCGGCTGGACACAAAGAGATGATAAAGAAGTTTTAAGATTTATTGTTCGAAATTGTTGTGAAACTCGTTCCTCGGCCCGACACTTACTCGCTCCAGCGTTTCATAATGCCTCCATTCTTCTTGGCTCTGAGGGTGTTGCTGGCCGATTCTGACAGAGGCTCGATCTCACAGGACAGATTATAACTGCAGGAACAGGAAGTCAGAAAGAGGACTGTGTTATTCTGAGTTCATGTCAGCAGGGTGGCAGCAGGCACGGTAATGTTTTGCGTCACAAAGAATAAAACTTTATCTACTTCTAATTTCCTGACTTTGTCATTTACTGACCTCTCTGCCTCGCTGAGTTTCTCCACGCCTGTGAACCATTCTCTGAAGTGACTGTCTGGAGTGAAGCTGTAGTTATTGGAGGCCAGCTGGAGCAGTTTGATCTGAGCGATGACCTCAAACTCCTGCAGGCACACAGCCGAGCAGATAAGCTTAAAAAATATCTGATTTTAACAAAATGGGTCCTGACATAGTCTACACAAAGTGTATTTCCTTCACCTTTCTTCTCTTCTCAAAGTTGATCAGCCCACCCTGAGGAAAAGAGCAAGATGTATTGAATACACTGGCATGGGGTGGGGGTAAAACACACTTTAAACACAGATATGAAGCAGCTCACCTCAGTGTAA
Source organism: Pao palembangensis (assembly GCA_015343265.1). Lineage (NCBI taxonomy): Eukaryota > Metazoa > Chordata > Actinopteri > Tetraodontiformes > Tetraodontidae > Pao > Pao palembangensis. The sequence continues at coordinate 32,081,802 of CM027081.1, read as the reverse complement.
TCCTTCATGGCAGTGTCCATCATCACCAGGTCAGTCAGGAAGGTCCCCAGGTAAGGAATTGTTCCCTGCATTACTCCCTGTTTGGGAAAAGACAGAGGATTTTGTCAGACGAGGAAGCGAAATAGACAAACTGCAGTGCTACAGTTAACCACACGATGGGGGTGTTGGCACACATTTGTTGCTGCCCAATCACTGCATGTAAAACTAAAGGCTTGAGATGAAAAAGGGTACAAATAAAACGTTTGATTGTGTCTACACACCAGGTCTCTCTGTTGCTGGTGTCTCCTCTGAGCTCTTTTAGGGTTAAGTTCCAAAGTGGCAAACTTTGAGGTGCCCTCCTGAAACACAAGTAACAATAAAGATTACGGTACATCACACAATGGGAGACTGAGCAAAAAAAATCTACCAATAAAAAACACAAAGGTAGGCAATCACATTATTTTACCAGTCTATAAAATACATTATTACACAACTGCCTGAGCAACCATCAAACTGTCATATTGTCTACATTTGAGAAAAATACCCCCATAATCCTGAAAATTATTTCATAGTTGCGCATTTTAAATGACAAAACATTACATAATAAACAGATCTTGGTTTTCCTATCTACTCTCTGTTCTTTCTCTACTGTTTTCACATGAACCACATGCAGCTGGGTTGGATTACGGATGGTTCGGGTATCAGGGGGTGCCACTGGGAAACTCCCTGCATTGATGTTTTAAGTGCAGCCTAAAATCCTCCTAAAAGATTTAAACTCCGGTGTGGAAAAATTGGATTCTGAATTTAATATCCATAAATCGTGAACACGAAAGTTTTAATGTTCTGACTCTGACACAAATCTTTTGATGAGACCAAAAGACATCTGCACAACTTCAGACAAGCTTCCCCTTCGCATTCCTCTGAGTGATGCAACGTTCAGAGCCCCTCTGCAGCCAATGAAACTCGAGCTGAGCCAGCCAGGGGAACACTGCCTGGTCTGGGCAGATAGAGCCAGAAGAGGTTACCACCCCAGGGTGATCCTCTATGTAGGTAAAAGATCAGGGCTGTTATCTACACCTACTGCTGGTTTCCTCCCCCCAGTGACGGCAGCAGGGATTCCCCCAGAAGACAAGTTAACACACTTAAACACGAGTGTAGCCGTATTTGTAAATAGATAATAACCCAGCTGCAGTTTCTAGGCTTTTATAGGTGTGACTAAATTATATGCTTGCAGAAACTTCAACTCAGTTAAGTCTTTAAGCAACTGAGATCCACTTCAAATATCAATCAGCCTAAATTTTCAGGGTTGACTTTGATCCCTCAGTCACATTTCTGCGTATGTCAGCTCCTGCTGCAAAACACAGAAAGCGTCAACACGTCTGAAGTGAACACAGTTCATGCTGGCTCTGCAGACTCCCACGTTGACCATTATGTGACACACATCGGTACAGACGCATGAGGTGTTTCGGCCCTTGCAGGATATTTTTTGTTGATTTTCCCCTCAGACGAGTGTGAGGAAGTACGCAGAGAGGATGGGTCATCTGCCACACATCCTCCTGCCACTGTCCGTCTGCCACCAAAGTTATAAAACTCTGAACGATTAACTGTTAACAGTCTTGTTCTTTATGGTTTTCTCATGTATGACAATGATATGATATTAAACACACTAAAAATACGAGAACACATCTAATTACCTCCAAAAAAAATAGTAATAGTAATAAAATGAGAGGTTGTGCCCACCTTCACCAGCAGCTCTCGGCTGAGGGAGTAGTTGTTGTCGTCAGAGAAGATCTCAGACAGCTCGCGAAAGGTGCGGAAACTCTCCCTGAATGAACGCAGAAATCAGCAGATGAACAAAACCTGACAGATCCTCAGTCGTTTTATTCTAAAGATAATAATAAGATAATAATCATAATAAGATAATAATCATGTAGCTTTATGCTGTTAAAAAGATGGAAATGCACCGAGACACTTCCTCCCAGGTCCTCTTCAGACGGTGGATGGCGTTGCACTGTAGGGCAGAAAGAATGGCTCGCAACGAGGAGAAGTTCTTCAAGATCCGACACTCCTGAACAAACCGGCAACATATGACAGAGTGAAAAAAACAGCTTTAACCTAACGACCATTTTTTCTGAGCTCTTTTTCTTTTAACAACTCTTATGAGACTGTCAAAGCCCAAAAAAAATAAATAAATAAAAAAATCCCTGTTAACCACACAGACAAAGTGAGGAGTCCAGATGGTGCTCACTCACCCGAGCCACATCTATCCACCTCTCCAGCAGCCGGGCTCTCTGGTTGGGCTTCAGCGTCGGGTTGCTCAGGCAGGTCGTGATGACGCAGTTGGTGACAGAATTGAACTGGGCCACAGTGGCTCTGATGGTGGGAGCCAGGTGCTCCTTCCCTTTCTTATCCCGCTGGGACCAAATGCCGCCCAGGCAGTGGTAGGGCACTACCTTCTTGAAGAGGTCCTGGACAGAGAGAGAGAGAGAGATGTAATTAATAAGCTGTTAAACAGAATTTTAAATTTTAATTACAAACACTGAGACAATCTGAGAACCAAAAATTTAGATATTAGCTATTACACAAGGCTTAGAAAAAAAAAATAAACAAAAAAAGGGGAAACATGGTCACCGCATCCATGAGGGTGAACTGCTCTGCCACCATTATGGGGTCAAAGGACAGGAAGCTGAAAGCAGGAAGCTCGTCCTCAAAGCCGCTCTCTTCCTGTGTGGCAAAAGGGCAGCCGATGTGTTCCCCTGCAGGGAGACATCTTCATTTTAACACCATGTCAACACAGTTACTGCACTTTTCATCCTTTCTTTGGCTATTAAATTCACTTATCTACAAATACAACCACATAATCAGCTTCTTCCTGCACAGATATGAAATTTACTGTTTATACGAAACAGATTAAAGAGTTCAAAGGTAGAAGAAAGTTCAATTCTCCACATCTAGTTTAGTTTCTTTGCTGTTGTCATGTCCCTGCCCTGTTGTCCCTCTCCTGTCCTGCCTTCATACCATCAGGATCAGGCTCACACTGCTGTCGCCGGAGGAAGTGGGCCAGCAGGTTGCGGGCACGCCGCTCCAGATCCGAGCCGAGGAAGTGGCGGTGCAGGTAAGACAGTAGCTGGTGCAGACAGTCGTAGTTTGGAGGGCTCCAGAAGTCCTCCGAGTACTGGTCCAGCCATGCACCCAGGATGGACGAAACAGTGCTGCGTCATTAAAAAAAAAAAAAAAAGGTGTCTGAGTGGAAACAATCTTACAAAAATTAGCTGTGAGGTATTTTTAGCACCATATGACATCACAACAAAACACTAATGACATGTTTTAAAGGTAAAGTTATGAAATAAACTCTTAACATCAGTTCTTTAAACAGAAAGACCTGAAGTTTGGAACAGAGTAAATCACCTGATTGTGAAGCACTAAAACATGAGCATCCTTATCAGTTTGATTTATATTTTCACATTCATGCACAGAAAATCTTCCAACTCCTCCATCTGGACACAGATGCAAGGCAAAGAAATGCACTACAGATGCAGACCGCGCTGAGGCCCCTTTAACCTGGGGAAGGGGGAGGAGGACAGGGCTAAGAGTGATTAACGATGGCAGCTCCTCACAGTCGGCTGAGCGGACTCACTTTCTCAGCTCCGTGCAGTCGTCCTGGGAGACTCTGTGTGCCGTGGCTGCAGGGACATTCTGGAGCTTAGCATACCTGAAAAACACACATCCGCACGGTTCAGTGATTATAGATATGAAAGGATTTTGCACAATAGGGAATAAGTAGTGGGAGTTGGCGTCCCAGAGTGGTGTTTCACTCTACCTGTTGAGCAGGAGGTCCAACACCTGCTTGGTAGTGGCGAAGGAGCGGTAGGTGCAGAGGAAGATGGTTACGTATGTGGAGTCCTTGCCCCTGAACGACGACACCATGTACTCCACCAGCCTCTCCAGCGTGCCCGCTTTGATGGTCCTCACCTTGCAGGTCTCGTAGAGGCTCAGGGCCGAGTCCGTGTCCACGCCCAGCCACCGCTGTCCCTTACTGGCTGACTGGTGAAGCTGCATCTTTCTCAGGGTGATGGTGAAGACGGCATCCTCCTCAGCCTCCTCACCGATCTCCTGCGTCGAGCTCTGTGAGAAAGAAGAAACGGAAAAGTCAATTTTTGGCTTTCCTGCAGGTCTGAGGTTTCAGGTTGGAACAAGCTCTTCAAATTAGAGATGGCTGAGAGGGGAGGGAAAATGCCACTGTCACCAGGCAGAACATCAAGTTAAAAATGACTCACGCTGGGATCCGACTCTTTAATTATAACCATTTGTGTGACCCAGCGCTGCTCTTTTTTTTTTTGGCCTCTCTGTGACTCATACGTTGTAAATCGTGCACACAAACAAAAGCTTGTTAACTGAACTTGCTGGGTATCACTGGCATTACAGTACATGCTTCAGCCTGCACAGGACATTAGAACGGGCTGCTGGTTGCAGGTATGAGAGCTCTGTAGGCTACGGCGTGTTTACTCTGGAACGTCTAAGCAACACTGCACAAAGACAAGAAAGAACAAGGCAATGCTGGAAGCCAGACCTGCATCCATTTCAAAGCCACGCAAGGCGGAAGAGCCAGCATCTGGAGACCCGAGAAGCTACGCTCATTACTAAAATTCTAAGGCTGCCTCTCTTCCCAGTTTCATGCTAACATTAACTACAAGCCCAAAAAAACCGAAACACAGGGGCTTATTGCAATCTGGGTTTTTAATCAACAGCTTGCTGACAGAGAAAATTCACCATCTGAGCACAGAGCTAACAGAACAAACAGCAGAGCTACATTAGTGTGAATCATCACAGCCAAAGGCCCCCGCGGAGGAATGGTATGTAATCTGGCAGGCCACACTCATCCATCACCCCCTTGCGACGCATCCATGGAGCCTTAGTCATCACGGAGGCTGAATGCCACTTCTAGCAACCTGCCTTTTAAGTCGGGGTAGCTTTGGTTACTTCTTAATCAGCGCCAAGGCCGTCCATTGTGTATTTGCTTCCATGGCAACGAGCTAAAGCGAGGAGGGCGGAGAACTAAAAATAACACTGTAAACTATCTTCAAGCTCAAGTACAGTTCCAAGACTGAAGAATACAAACCTGTGAGCAAACAGAATGTCATGAGGTTTGAGATCTATTGAATTTGGAAGGATGATACTGAATACAGGCTAGCTTCTGAATGACTAGACTGCCTTGATATGTGTGGGATCGGACGTGTGTGGGATCGCTCAGGCCTTTCTGTAGGATAACTGATGCCTTGTAAAATTTTCTGACCTTTACCGCCCAAACAATTAATCAACTAATCTAGAATACAACCGGATTTCTATTAATTGTAGCCCTTTGGGATCAGTACCAGCCTGGCCACAATGGCATTAAATTTAATCTAAATGCGTGCGTGCGCACACACACACACACACACACACACACACACACACACACACACACACAAAGGCTGGTGGTGTTTCACAGGCTTAAATTACTTGTTCTTGTTCTTAAACATTAAAATGAGACCACAGTCACACAACAACGATCAACAGTTTAAGGCAAAGTGATATTTACAGCGAGTGTGAACTCAAGTTACCCTTGTAAAGAGTGTAAAACAGAGAGTGTGTGAGACAGATAAAAGGCGAGAGAAAACACAAACGACTGGACTGCTGTAAATCCTGTACATTATAATGACAGAGGAACAGCTGCAGCTGAGGGCCTTGACAGCAGGAGAGCTTCTTATCAGGCCGCGCTGCTATCACTTCAAGCTCTGAAACAAACCCGACGTTCAAGGGCAGCCCCTCGCTCCATCCAAAGAGTTCGCTCCCAAAATAATGCTCCCATTCATCCCCCATTCCAGCAAGGACGAGCTCGCTGTGTTTACTACCTGAACAAACGGGGGACGGTCGATAAAAGGGCTCGGTTCACTTCCAAAACGCTGGAAAACATAACAAGAACGGAACAAACTGTTTTGAGTTGAGGCTTTTAAATGGCAACACCCCGAAATATCTGAAACTACCTTGCCAAAACAGGCGGAGCGATAGAGACGAAATGAAAATAACCCGATAATAATAAGAAGAAGAACGCAACCAACAACTGCTGAGCAGTTGGTGTGGATTTTCAACACAACATCCATATCATCAAACCTTCTGTTAGCTCATTCTTAAAGATTAAGCCTGTCTTAATCATCCGCTAATATTATAAATACGCCACAGTAAAAACAAAGGCTCTGATTAACTGTTGAAACCCAGTAACCCTGTGATGTAATAAACTGTTCTTAAGAGTGTGAGCGAAAAATGACTGTGTTTACTCCAAGAAGTCTAAATCAACTCACCATATGTTGCTGCTCTGGAAAGAAACTGGGTCAGGAAGTATTTATATTGCAAATACAGTCCAAGCGTTTATAAAGGCCAGATGGATGATGCGTTTTTATATCAGAACAAATAAGTAAAGTTCAGTGTCTAAATATTTACAGGGTTTTTTTTTTGATTAAGTATCAGAAAACTATAGAATTTATAGAGAGTTGAAACAGGTTTGGTGATTCCACGTGTGAGAATCACATCTAATGTGAACACTAATGGGTAATAATCCATAAAAATTACATAAAGTAAACAATATGTGAAGGGAATAACTTTGTTCGGTACACGACCTTCTCCTGTACTGAGGAATATTTAGCGTCTTGGTGGTACATACCGGTGCGACAGAGCATGCTTGATCTTTCACGTTTCCTTTCGCGTCTCCTTCTGTTGTAACCACAGACACTGCATTTCCACAGTGGTGTTGATTTCATCGTAGACAGGGAAAAACAGCCCCCTCTCTCCCACGCCGAGCATGCAAACGGACCTTCTTAGAAAGCCTCTTAAAGATAAATTAGATAGATTTCGTTTACTGCAGGTAAACTGCTGGATCGATACAAGCTTCCTGCGGCTGTTTCAAATGATTGTATTTACTTATTTGGACAAGTTCTGCTCTGTACTAAAAGGCTGTAGCGCTGGTCAACTCAGAACTCCAGAAACCCAATCACGGACCTTAGGAATCACGATCCTGCTGACTCATCATCCTGGTGAACAGCTAATCTCTCCTCTTGATATCAGATAGCGCACAGAAAGAATAAACACAGCAGCCTGGCGCAGGAACTGATTAAAACAAACACACGGGGGACAAAAGTAAACCCTCATTTCAAGCCAAATCCCCAGGGGGCCGAACGATGATCTGAGAGCACGTTCATAACGCAACAGAAAAACACACCTGCTTCATCAGCAGCCGGCCCATGTGACGCTCAGAAAGCCCCTCTGAGCCGAGCTGTAAATGGAGACCAGGAGGGAGACTCCCAGAGTAAAGACAAAACCTGGCCCTAAAAAACAGCCAGCTCCTAAACAAAGCCGACAATAGCGTGCGTCCATTACGAGCCCGTAGCACAAGCCAGCGACTTCCCCTGCTGACAATGAGCGCTGAAAACCCGGTGAGATCATCTGGATGTGGGGCAAAAAGACAGAGGAGTAGACATTATACAAGTTACAATTTTCCAAATCTGCCCTCTACACATTCTTTGTTTCCCAGAGGCCAGAAGAAGCAGTGCTCTTTCTGCAAGTAGGCTAACCTAAAAATAATCTGCTACTTTCTCCTCCTGGGCTGTGTTTATGCCTTTATTAGCCTCACTTCCAGAGAAGATACAAATATGTGAAATTTAACTGACAGATTGACTGCATATTAAAAAAGATTAGATTTGGAGACCACTGCCCTTTTTCTTGCCTCAGATAATTATTTATATTCAGTTAGAGTTCATATAAACTCCAAAAACTCAAGTTGAGTAACTCGTTAGCTGACCATTTTTGCTCCTACACACACAATACCAACCTAACACTCCATTAAAGCTGTAGCTAAGCTCACTCTGGCCCATGTGTTGCCTAAAACTTGGTGACTGAGCTGCTCTGACAGGTATTAGTAATACACGCCAGCCGCTAAACTGGCTTTGTCAGCTATTATCAATCACCGACATGCACAGACAGGGTTTAATTAGATGAATAAACTTCTTATCCTGCAGGAGACTCTGATGAGGATTTTGGCAGAAACATCCTCTTTGTTTAAATTATTTGTCCGCCTAAAATTTCAAACAGTGTCGCCTTTCAAACACAAACTGGTGCATGAGCAGACCAATAACAACTCCCTTTAAAACAAGAAAAAGCAAGTCTTTCATACATTGCAACAGTTTTGCCTAGAGATACTGTAAAAAGTGCACATAGAATGCCCATCAACAAGCTAAGTTAGTGTTCAGATCTTCCAGAACCTCCTCTCCTAATCAACTCCATCTTCAGCTGCCTGAAACAATAACGAGGAACACTATAACCTTGTTTCCTACACATCTACGCTTCTGAGCGTATCTCTGAAGATGGTTTGCAAAGCTGATCAGAAGTCCTGATGCGTGTCACATGAGGAAAACAGCTCCAAGTGATAAATGCGCCGTAGCTGATGTCTTTTCAAAAGTTTCCTAGCGGAATATAAGAACAGTCCTGCTATTTAGAGCACACCAGAGACACAGCCGGGGCAAAAATTTGACGATTTAAGTAGTTTTCCGGGCAATGGGCCTTCGCATTCCAGCTGCTGTCTGCTCCTGTTCGCTCCTGTTGTTCTGCCTGGGCTGGGATACTCGACTCTGTTTAGACTCCTTTTGCACCAGTTCAGCTTCTGCTTCTCGATGCAATCAGTCAATACTTAAATCTAAGATTAGAACCCACTGCAGCTCACCTCCACACCCCTGCTTCACTGCAGCACCATGTTTCCTTCTCAGATGTCAACCACTCGATGAAGTCAGTTCACAATGAATCGGGGTCAAAGGTATAAAATTCCCATAACATAGCAGTAAAGAAACCTGTGCTGCATTTTATAAAGCTTTTCATTTGATCTTGCTGTTTGATGATTACATAGCACAATTATCCCATGAGGTGTGACCACAGTTGCATTGTTTGAGCATGTGAATGCAGACTAAAGACTCCAACAATGCAGCAATACTTTACTGGTTCCCGAGACAGAGTCCAAGCGTGATGCATGAGGCACAGTGTGAAAAATCCTGTTCTGAGGATTCAGGAGGTGCAGGCCCCGTTCTCTGACGTGCTTCACAACAACCAAACTGATTACTCACTAAATGAGATGCTAGTTTGAAGGAATTATTTACCAAGGCCTTCTCAATTAGTGGCAGTTTGTGTTCAAATCCTCTCTTTTTAAAACTTCAGAGTGCCGCTCCTAATGATCTGGCTATTTTTAGCTTGAAAGCTACATATTGTACTGTTCAACTGAGACTTTAAATAAAAAAAAAAAAAAAAATATGTGTCTTATGTGCTTCTAATATTAGTAATTTCTATAATTTATTTTCTATCTGTGGCAAATATTTTTAATCCAGTGTGTTTTTCTGGAAAACAATCTTGGAAAAATAAGGAGGCTTGGATAACTGATATACTGCTGTTATACACTGTTCTTTCTTCACAAAATTAACTGCAAACATCTTTCACGCTGGTACATGTGCAAACACACGTGATACGCCGCTGAGGAAAAAGGGCACAGATCGAATACAGACTCCAAACCAAACCCACATCGGCAGCACGACCGAGCTGCAACACACAAAACAACACACAAACCGAAGGGAAGAAGGCCGGAGGATCCCCCTCGACCTCTGCGAGGGGGATTAAGCATTAGGTAATTGTGCAAGAGGAGGGGATTAGATTAGAGCGGGGGGATGAAGCACGGCACTTTTGCTGAAGGCGAGACCACAGCTACCAGATACGACAGTAAACGGAACCGTCTCCATGATGGTCATGTGACACAAATACGCGAGAAAAAGAAATGCACATGGATCAGGGTCAAAAAACAAACATGTGGTTTTAATTATCAAAGCATCCTTGTCCAATCCCGGGGCCTCTCCTAAGGCTGATTAATATGCTTACTCATCTCAGCTCATATCTGTATGAATGTACTGCATGTAAAGAGCGCAGAACTGAAAACTGTTCCACCTCATCCATTAAATAGAACATTTCAGAGATAAGAGTGATGGATTATCATTAAAATAACCATTGCTATCGATGTTGCAAACTTTTGCAAATTAAAGAAAACCCTCTGAAACCGGTGGTAGAACTTAGAAAAGAATACGAGTCATATTTTTAGCCATATGAGTGGGACGGAAACATGGATGGAAATGTGGACCAGCCACTTTGAGCCAAACAAATACAACCCTGTTGCTGAGGTAACACTCTTTTCTGTAAAACTCTTTAACAAGTACATCAGAAATTCCCCACAACTCAAAATAAGATGCCCTTAAAGAATCTTTTACCCTTGCACCTAGAGTCTGAGACCTTTCCCATCCACCTCATGTGCACTGTTGTGCTTATTTGTGCATAAAGTTGATAAAGCGCTAACTTACTATAGACACATTGATTATATACGCAATTAAGATGTCATTTGGTTACGTACTCAGTACAAGTAGGAGTGTTTTGACCTGAAAATTACATATTTCCATCAACACCAGTATGAATGTTACATTCTGAGCGGTAAACGTGGTCTCAGCAATATCCCTTTACACTCAAGCACGCAAGCCTTTTTTATACAGTCGCCTTGTGTCACAACAGTTTATGTATGTTTAAATCGAAAGTTTGTTTTTTTTAATTGTGAATCACTAACGTATGATTTTACTTAATGATTTGTAACTCATTCTACCATCAGTAACGTCTTTCAACGTTTATAATCCAACATACTTAAATGCAGATTAGATGATATTGTGTTCTGTAGTAACGTTAGCATCATTTGTGTATTAGTTAGAAAACCAGAACATATTAGTTCGACTGCTAAAAGAAACAACAAAAGCGTCAACATGGATACATATCGGGTATTTTGCAGGACAACAATCCAGAAAGATCCCCACCCTGGAGCAACAACAATCTACCTCAGTCCCTTCTCCTCTATCCGCCATCCATCCTATTTTTCTGCATTACTGCATCTTCTCACCTCCAGCAGCGGTAGGTCTGGGTCCAGGTGAGTGAAGCTGTGCAGGACCACCGGGCTGGGGTCCTCGACCACCTCCAGCTTCACACCGTCCCAAATGTTCCGCACCTTCCACGACGACTCAAACATTTCGACCGGCTGGACCGGGTTGACGCTATGCGCCTCGCTTAAGATCTCCAGGAAATAGATCATGGATGCCCGTGAAGCTTAGTTGTCCCTCATGGTGACGGTAGCGGCATTTTGGCTCATTTGTTGTGTTTATGTGTGAGGGCTGGACCGCTGCTGTCTGCGGAACAGAGACTGTGCTGGGTCATCGCTGCAGTCCGCATATACTGGGAAACAGACTGGAGCTTTTTTAAGCCCCGCCCCACACCCGCGCTGCCTTCGAAACTCTCGGAAATATTATAGATCAACGATAAGTAATAGCTTTCCAGATGAAACTTTTTTTCCATCTCTTATGAATCTAAGGAGATGCAATCCCAGGTAAAGTTGTTGTCTGAGGTTGATATTTTGTAATAACCGCTATCGATATATTTATTTTAAACATTACGAAATATATTTACTTCCTACCAAACAAAATGAAAAGTTTCCTACTGTGACCAATCATGTGACATTTTCCTGGAATGAAAAAAACAGATAAACAATTCTACCACAAAGTAGTGTCTTTGGTGTCTAAAAAGACACTTTACCCTGTGGAAAATACAGTACACGCAATCTGCTCAGAGGACACAAAAGGGTTCGTGTACGAGGAATCCCTGAAGGCAACGTTACTCCTCGAATCCTACGTCATGTCTCTGGGAAATGATGGCATCGTGTTAGTCATGCTCTCAAATACACCGGAGTGCACATGTCACTGCAAATCCTGATTTAGATTAAGGTATGGTTTTCTTTTATCCGATACATCAAATATGTTGAAGACATAGTTTCATAAAATGCTATCTATTTGAGAGGGCTGCAGGTTCTTCGTATGGATTCTTACTTTGAAAAATAATAATAAAAAAAAAGTTGAAATGACACGTCTTTTTGTAGCCTCAAAATAAACTAAAGTAACAATAATTTCAGACAGCAAGGCAGCAATGGATCATATTTAAAAAATTGTTTTTTGAAGTCATCGTTCCGTGTTTCCGGAAGTAGGTTTGACTCTATAACCGCAGCAGCAGTAGGTGCGTTTAAGGTCAAAGACTGCCCCCCTCTGGCCAAGATTGGGAGAGGATTTCTCCAACGTCAATCATTCTCATGACTGTTAAAGCCTGAAGATGAGTGATGAAAGAATGAAGCCTTTTTTCTTACACGAGAAGCAGCCATAATTCTAAAGATAACAGATTTTAGTCTATTTTTATGAGTAATACATAGCGTCTGTGATTTAAATTTCTTGTGTATTTTCGATAGAATACACAATATTTTTCCCCCTTGCAGTGCAGTAACAGGAAAGACTTGTCTGAAAGACGTTAAACAAACTTGACAAAAACACCTGCTGCACCGGCTGAAAATGGATCTCAAGCACAAATACGTCCAAACCTGACTTTCCTCAATGATAAATACATGAATTTTACAAACTCTCAACAGTTAAAATATGCTGAAAAATCCAAGCATAAAACAACAAAAGTCTCTCTCTCTCTCTCTCCCTATTAACAAGTCTAACTAATGATGCTAGACTAGATTTCTTGCAACAATGGAGACAATTTTTATTGGAAATTTGTTTTCAACTCCTCTAAATACAACAAGTATTAAGCTAATCTCTTTATATCCAGACACCAATAACACAATGTGGAAAGATCTTGATAAAAACACTCTGCAGCCAAGTGCACTCTGTCCCCCAGTGCTGCACAAACAAATACATCTGTAGCAAATAAAAGTCAACAAGTGCCAGATAAGATGTCAGTCAAAAGAAAACAGGTCAGAAAAATGAGTAGAAGTCCCTCTCACGTTGTTTTTTTTCCAATCTTCTGTGCTCTAACTCTATTTTTCTTTTCCAAATCTCTTTCAAACTGGGTTAACAGCAAGCTGACGAAGCTAACAGGACATAAAAAACAGGCCTATTTAAATCAAACATCTGCTAAATATTTATACTGGCTTAAAGATGCAGGCGTTTCTTTGCCTGTTCGTTCCGAGTTTATGAATTTCGCATGCACAGGGACGCATCTATATGTACCAGATAAGAGAGACACATTTACAAAAATGACTTTTACAGTCTAAAGGGCAGTGTGGATACGAGTGAAAAGGTTGCACTCCTCCTCTGCTTGTTGTCTCAGTCTGACATCTCCTAACAAGAGCAGACAGTTGAGGTCAGGCCTCTGCACCCTTTCATGCTGCCGTGACGGCTCTACATCATAATGAGACTTAATGAGAGCAGATTCAAATCCACAATCTGGAGCTCTTTGTGGCATTTCTCTGCTGGAAAAGTCACCTGTGCAGGCAGAAACTGTAGCACTGTCACATCTCGCTTAAATCATGGCAGAAAGTGACTCAAGGCAAAACATGTTCATTCCATTACTGGTAAATTCAACATAAATAAAACAGGTGTGAAAATTCGAGAACCAGCTGTTTCAGTTCCAGTTATTTAGAGATCTGTCTGCTGAAACTGTAAGAGGTGAACAAATACCGTCAGACTACAATGTTAGTGCAAGGTGCCATCTTAAATACATGAATACACGCAATTGATCCTGGTCTCATCAGGTAAGAGAATGTGTGAATTACGCTCAGAGATAAACGGAAATATCCATGAATCTAACCTGTCTCTTTGATCTCCCCACCGTCCTGTAATAATCTGTCCAGCAGACGTCTGTCCTGACCAGCAGGCCGCACGTCCACGGACTGCAGCACCACATCCCGTCTTTGCTCAGAGCCAGACCCAAAGCGTTTGTGGAGCAGAATGCCACCGAGCCCCCGAGCTGCCGCAGACCCTGTCAGAGATTGGTCGGAGCCCAGGCGGCACTCTCTCCATACATATTTACTTTACCAGCTGTGTCAACAGAGCAGAGGAACAACACTGGAAAAAAAATTAACCTTTGCCGGGAAATAAAAGGAAAACAGGCTTCGGAATCATCATCATGGCCTCGCCAAACAAGAAGTTTAAGCTGTTGTAGGTTTTGCATGACAAGAAGTAGGCAGTCTTAAACCTTGATCAACACAAATCAGACTGTAAACGCGTAAAGAGGGATTCTGTTAATTCTTTTAGGGGCAAAAGAATTCTTCAAACTCAGGGAGTGAGAAGAAGAAGCTCCTCATTCAGCCCCAGAGAAACAGCCTCTGGATTTACTCTCCTGGCTTTGTTTCAGCTAACCATTCAGGTTTAGGTCACGGCATTTAAAAATGCTTTCTCATGCCAACTGCGGCCAACTGGGAGATCTGTTGGAGAGAAACTCCGCTGTGAGACCACCTGACAACAGTCACCCGGGCTGGGAACGAAACAAACCACGCTCTCTCTCTTCGTCCACCTGATCATTCTGAAACGCAGAACCTGTTTTAGTATCTGCTGTCTCCTCCGTCATGTATTATTCCATTGTGAGCTGTGGTTGAGATCAAAGCGCTCACGCATGCACGGTTAGAACAAAGAAAACACTCAAAACCAAGGCAAACACTGACTTTTCCTCTGCTGTGCAGGAATGTCTGGATCATCTTTTTAGTTTTTTTTACTTCAGTTTGACAGAAATAAAGTGTATGGAACGATAATATTGCTATAGTGTGCTCTCTAAATTCTAGTATTGGCTCAAAGTAACAGCTGCTACATACAATGCAGTATTGACTTCCTGTCCATACATCATTACAAATTATGACTTGGACACTATAATAACTGACTTAAACCAGACTGAAGAGAAAAAAAAAAACATCATCAATCAGTCCATTAGTGCAGTCCACCACCAGGGGGAAATCAAGAGGCATCGGCGTTAATTTTAAGCTCTTTTGTTGCGTCTAAATGACAAAAGCCAACTACACGTCTTTGATATAGTCAATAACCCCCCACCCCAGTTCCCAAAGGCATCTTTGCTGTTCCTGTAGACAAATTAGCCCTGGAGTCACTGTTCCCTTCACCGCCAGAGCAGCTTTCATCCTTCTGGTCTGTTTTTTGACCCTTGAGTGCCCTTTTCAGACTTTAGCCTGCTTGCTAAGGTCCCTTTAGAGTCGCTTGCCTGCTAGGACTGCGTGTGTTTGTTGCTGAGCTTTTTCTCCGGTTGACAAGCCCGATCCACAACAGATAATTGTTGTGGGCTTTTGGGACTGAGTGGGAACAAGGATGAGAGGCTACTGGTACATTAACAGCCTGCGCAGGGAATCTGCATAACGTTGTAAACAATATCAAACGTGAACGCCGGCAGGACTCGAAATAAGCAGGAACAGGAATAAGCAAATTACAGCATTTCTTTCCGTAAAACCCTCCACTGTGGATAAAAACATCAACAGACTGAACACTATCAGGAAGGCTGCATGCATCCGCTGGTTTCCTTGAGAGCTGTCACACAGCTGGGTGATGTGCTATCGGCAGACATTATTAGGCAAGAAATGAAGTTTTTATGTTGCTTTTTATGATGCTGTAACATCTTACATTTCCCATCATAACAAAGCAGCATACTCATCCTCTGGTAAACACGCAGTCTTAGCTCAGGCTGAGGTAACCCCGGTGACATCACAGATTCTGTCAATGAAACACTGTCTTGTCAAACCTAACAAAGCTGGGCCACAAGCGTCGGGACAGACAGCATCTTTACACGCTGACCGTTCTGTTTAAATATAACTTGATGATTACATGCCTGGACGTACTTCTGAAATATGCGCTGATGGCGGGAAAAAAAACAATCAGGCGCTGAGAAGAGCGAGAGCAAGCTGCAGAAAAACATCAACTCTAAGAGCATATTTCAGAGATGAGTTCAGGCGCTGTGCTGATAAGAAGGAATTCAGGGCTACAAACACAAAACTCAAAAATAATAACAAAGACAGCAACATGTTCTGAGCAGGTAATGGGTATTTGTGTGGATTAAAGTGCCAAACAGAGATGCCATCACGTGCCAATTTCACAAGACGGCTGCTGGAAATTGTGCACCCTCACCTCTTGTGGCAAAGTTCCTCATAAATAAGCTCAAGCAACAGAGTATATAACTCCCCCGTTTTACAAACATCATATCAAATATAAATAAGATTTTTTTTTCCAGTCGACCTAGAAATCAGGCAGAAATGAAGCAGCTCTGTTTGTTGTTTTCTGTCTGGGGAGTTTATTAACAAGCTGGAACAGAAACACTTTCATCGGGTACCGTGGGATCGTTAAAGACACAATCAAGCAAGTCAAAATATGGCACACAGAAACAAAGAGCTCCCCGAAATCAGTCAGCAAACACACCGGGTTACTGAACCAAAACTCCGCATTAAAGCTCCAATGAGTCAGGTGACCTCGGTTTACGAGGTCTCGTGTGTTGCACAGAAGAAACAAAACTGATCAACCACAATAATGGACCAAATCAAGCTCTCCGTGGAGATAAAGAGTGCTCAAATATGCACACGGGCACTAAAGATGCGTAGAGCTGCAGGTCTGGACAAACACAGCCTCACAATGCAGCACTGCACAAGCGAGCTCGCACAAGCATCGTCCACGCAGGTATTAAAGCAGAAAGACTAACAGGATAAACACATATAGTCTGTAGTTCACACATTCGTAGGTAGAAATTAGCATTCAGACACACTTGAACGCATGCACACACATGAATGCTGCATGCAGTCACATATAGAAATATGAAGCCTGCACGAGTGTACTGGAATGCACTCAGGTTAACAGAGAGTGGGAGAAAAAGCCGTCTGCAGAGTGGTGGCGAGGTGTTGGAGCTCACCAGGTCGTCCAGGATGGTGACGGGGAAATCCAACATGCACATCTTGACAGGTTGAGCGAGAGCTCTGTGCAGGCTGAACAGAGACTTGGTTTCCATGCTTCAGACGGATGGCTCCTCTCCACCACTCAGAGTAAACACACCAGGAAATAAAGGGGGAAAAAAATAAAAAAGGGAACTCCCCACGACGGATCTCTCACTCTGCCTTTCACTGAAGACTGCGAGGATTCACTGAAAAAAAAAGAGAAACCCCTGTCTACACCATTGCTCCTTCCAGGTTCCAACAACTGCATTCTCTTGCTTTTCCTCCCTCTTCCTCATCTCGTCTTTCCTCCCCCTCTGCACCTCCTCTGCTCCCTCGCCAGGAAACGTCTGTCGGCAGCTGCTTTCTCGTCTCACAGTCTTCTGGACGTATTGCCCAACCGCTCAGCTGTTTTGCCACAGCCACAGCACATTTCCCTCCTGTAATGCTCAGGCTAAAGGGCCACAGCGCCGTCTGCCATGCAAAACCAAAAAAAAAAAAAGACAGCGAGCCGCCGCCAGGTTCGTCTTCTGCTGCAGCATTTTAATCAAGGAAGGAGCACTGACTCTGTTTTGCTGCTTTAGTATCAGACTGTCTGGGTGAGCCCATTAAAGATGAATCGGGGCGACTGCTTCTGAACCAGCCCTCCCACTCTGAATATCTCTGGTATATCTGACAACCAGGCATACCCCATCTTATCTCAAAATGTTCCATCTGCGTTGTGAAAATCCCGCTGCTACCCCGTTGCTGACATTCTCCTGAATCTCTGATGACGTTTGCATCCAAGGCTCAAATGTCAGCGATTACAATCGCTGCAACATGAAATCTAATTTGTTTGTTTGTCGTAAAGCTACTGGTTTTGTGGAAAGAAAACCAGATTAAAGCTCCCAGGTTCCGTGTTTTTACAGGATTTTTGCACAGCGCAACTGTTATTAATCATCCAAACAGCACCCCTTGGTTGTTGTTATGCAGTCACCATTGCTTAGGTGTGTGTGTGCATATTCATGAATGAGATGAGCTGAGGAAAAAGAACCCTGATGTGTGTTTTTATGGGAAGATCTGCTGCAAACGGCATGCTCAAACCTCCTTTAAAGACATCCAAAAGTCTGCAGGCTACAGGTTTGGACACGTAGTCGTGGGAATTTCAGCCCTGATTCATATGTAAAGATGTGTGATTGTAAAAGTAAAGCCCCCACAGACAGAAGATTAGGAGGAAGAAGAAGAAGAAGAAGAAGCAGCTGAAGAAGATACAGAGGGCCACTGAGACACCACTGGGAAATGCTTTCAGATGCAGAGGCCGTCCCACAGCTGAATACTGTAGGAGAGTCGTTGTCATGGAAACAGGGAGGCAAAGCCTGCTCTTCATAGCGCTATATAAGAACAAGCTCCTCCACTCCTCCCTTCCTCCTCTACAGACACGGAGCCAGGACAGGAAGCTGGACTGCAACCTGCAGCTCTGCTTCCTGCAGCCCCACACAAAGACAGGACGGGTGGTGCAGGTACACAAGAGCGCAATTTATCTCTGACGCGTGATCAGAACCGGTTATTACCGTCTGGGCTGCTTAACTGCGGCCTCAAGATGATAATGATGCATTATTATAGTTTGGGTGCCTCCAACTAGAAAACTGGAACTGGAGGATGCGATCAGCAGCATCACAGAGTGTAGAAAGATTGAATACATTCTATCGCAATAACTACAAGGAATTCTTTAAAATAAATAAATCACAGCATTTCAGAATAAGAAACAAATGTTTGATTTATAACTAAAAATACTGGAATAAATCATAGAAACCTTGAACCTCCAAAATCTAATTAGTTCACATCAGCGACAGAGTGGAAATAATGTGACATTTATGCATTCCTGACATACTGCAGTCTCAAGCACGGAACGGATGCGCGGTTCCAACCTAGTCCTCTAAAATCTAATCAGTTTATACTTGAGTCCAAATGTTTGTGTCCGATATGAGGAATTGCCAGAGCTATTAAACCTCGGCCCTAGAACAGCAAATAAACAAGTTGAAATGGTACATTTTCTCCTGGATTTTGCAACAGAGTTCGTGTCCCGGTTCAAAGAACAAAGTGCATCTGACATGAGAATTCAAGGACAGACTCTTTCCACACACGTAACTAATGCTTGAGAAAAATAAGACGAACCCGCAGGAGTCAAAGTGGATACAAAAAAAACAGATTCTTGTCACATTCCATCAGACAAAGAAGTCAGATATGCTCGGGGTGAAGTCAATCTTCAAAAACCAGGCGAGTTTTTTTTTTTTTTTTTTTTTTTTACAGATTTGTGCAGAAAATGGAGCTTTGTTGTAGCAACAGAAAAGCCAACAGCCTTATCTCCAATTCCTACACAACATAGACAATGGTGGGAAAAAAAGCTGAGAAAATGTTGCAAAAGGATATGGATTTAGAAAAAAAAGTTTTCAGTGTGTGTGTGTCACTTAAATAAATACACTTTCTAATGTAACAACTTTCACCCAGAGCCAGACTTGTGCTTTCCGAAGGTCTCAGAAGCTACAGGAAATGTGCAGGATTTCTGTGTTGTTTTGCTTTTCTTCATCCAATTTTATATCCCTAGAAGTGTTAGCAGCTAAAGGAGCCAAGTACTTCACTTCCTGAATGAGCTGCTCTTTCCTGCTTCTCAAAACACAGCTGACTGACTGATGACCTCTGACACACAGCACAGCACTGATAAATGCTGCTTCACAAGAACAACGCTTAACAACGTCTAAACAGGTCAATATTCTTCATCTCCACCTAAAGGATCTCTGAATTTTCACACCAAACAGGGCATGTCCAGCCTTCTCTGCATGGCGCACAGGCCCTTAAAGAGGTCGACGGAGTCAGACTGACGTGAGGTGATTGATTTCAGCGAGGGAGGGCGTGTCTCCCAGGCTGTGATTTCAGCTCCATCATAGTGGACGCTGTGGCAGAAATTAGCTTCAAGCTGTAAAATATAACCTTTCCTCCAGCCGATAAGTCATTTTTATAGCGCGCTGTGTAGTCATTTCTTGAGTAGCTGCAAATCCTCATATAAAGCAAAACCTTGAAGGGATTGAATATAAAAATGCACGACCTTGGGTGTTTTTGATCACTTAAATGTGTTAAGTGGAATAAACTTGTGTGTCTGCTTTAACATTCCTCTGAATAAATGGTGCAAACTCAGCTGTTGACTTTACACTGTGCAAAGTTGTGACATAATGGAGGGGAACATTTCACCCCACAAATGGAGAACGTCTATTTTAAAAAGGCCCAGCTGTAACTTCACTTATGACTGTTGCTCATTTCCTGCTGAAAATACATTAAGCAACACTGATAGAATGCCTTGACATTTTCTACCTCACTCAAACAGCTGGCACACATAACGCAAGCAAAACCCCAACGATCAATAATAAACAATTAAGACAAACTGATTATTCAGGGCTGAGCGACTAATGGATCCATTGATGAACCATTTCCCACTGGAGAAGATCAACACGAGGATCACCTCCTCAGATCTCTGCCGGCAGACCCACCTCACATGTCTGCAGCTACCATATGTATTATTGATGTATCCGCTTTAGTTCATGGTCACTGACGCCACTATGGAGATAAACAAAGAGGAAGTAGCCCCCATCAAATCGAGTACAACAGAGGTTTGGGGGGGTTCCAGTCTGCAGCTGGACTGAATTTAGACACAAACTGCACTTTTATTTAGAAAATGAAGCAATAGGCGTATCTGGTGGTTATTTTGATGACTAATCAAGTACGCTGTGTTAGAAAATAGTGCTAAAGTTTGTAAAGTGTCAAAATCTGAACAAGTGTTCACCCTGAGTTTATATTTATTCACAATTTAAGGAAGGAAAAGCTATTACAGAGCCGTTTAGTCATCTATATGAAGACGTGACTTCACTGCTATTTTTATCCTCACACTGATACCACAGTGCATGTAACTTTATTTATATTCACACTGTATTTTTACAATGGATGTGCTGGGTGGTTGTTTCTTAAATGTGATAATGACTGACTGCACTGATTTTTAGCTGAATTTCATAGGTTTAGCGTTTGCAGGTAGCACCACCATAATGTCACCTTGGGCTTTGGGAACTTAGAATACCTTCTAATTTTAGTTATTTATTGACAAAACAATTGTGAAATTATTGATTGCACGTTGAAAATAATAAAAGATAAATACATAGAACTGTTTTTTGTGGCAGTGAATGGCAGCAAGAGACAGACAGGGAGAAATTCTGCCTGGAAGCAGGCTGGAGTGTGGGAGACATCGGGTGATGGTTTGAAAACAATAACATATATGTACATGCAGGATCATCACTAGAAATGGGAAGGACTGGATGCAGAATTGTTTGAAATATAAGAAACAGCAATTAAGGCGTATGCAAATGAGGTCAGGTGCGTATTTAAATATGGAGCCATCACTTTTATCTTACCTGTTTTTCCAGCATGATCATTCTCCCAGTATCATGACCTTCAGGGAGTATTTATCCATGCGAGTTCAGGTTCACCGTTAGACACACTCCTCTCCGGCCAGCATCTTGTTCTTCACGGATGAGCGACAGGAAAATGAACAGGGGAAAGGGGAGATTACGAGTGGCTAACTAATAAACCAGTGGACGGCTGCAATGGTTTATCCTTCAGCGATCGGTCCTCGGGGGCTTCAGCATGCCTCGACATCAATGCACAAAAAGCATCACAGAGCGTCTATTCGTGAAGGAAAACACCACATCAGCCAGCGAACGGGGGAGGAAAAAAACAACTAACAGCGAGCTAGCTAACATTAGCGTGCTAGCGCTAGCCAGCTAAATCCAGCTATAATCAAAATTTTATTTGTCTCCTCCTGCCTTCATCCATCGCCGCCCCGCTCACTTCCCGTCACGCTCGAAAAATTGCGAAAGAGACGTCTTCTCTCACATCGGATGTCAGGTCCACTACGTTGAAAGACGAAAGCAGCCCACTGAGGAGTGGTTTGTCCGGCAAAGATGGGGCGTTGTGGTCAATGTAATACTGATGCTTAATGGATGTTGCTTTAGTTCTAGCTGCGGGGGAATATCTACTTTCGCCCACGATGGTGATGGTGCTGCTGCTGCGGGGAGCAGCGTCTGAGAAGAACGATGTTCATGAACGCCACACCACACGTAACACGACAAAGTACGAAAACTGACGCTTATAAATTTAACACATCGGGCAAAATTGAATACACGCAAATGTGAACTCCTTCATATTTTACTATTTTTAAATGTCAAAAATAATGTTTTCAAACACTTTTTTTGTTAAAAAGTGTAATTTTACTGATTCAAACCAAAGTTTTACTGTGTTTTGCCATAGTATTTACCCAAAATAAATATTAATGCATACAGCAATGATTCCTATGGTAATACATAATTTATATACTTGTACTCAGACTCTATTATATTTTTATTAAGTCGAATTATTATTATTCTGTGTGATTATGCTATTTGTTTTTATTAGCATTTCACCAACTAATGTTGAAAAAAAATCTCTCAAATGTCAGTGATACATGTCTAATCCATAAAGATTGTATATTCTGATTTTATTATACACCGAAATGTTAAAATTTCAGTTAATTTCTGATTTTTATGAACAGTAGAACGCCGCCTGTCAGATCAAGCACAGGGCAATAAAACCCTTTTCAAGCTACACTTGCGGTGCATTCTGGGACTTTATGTAAAGCCAACATGGCGGCGGCCTGCGCTAGAACGCTGTGTAAGGTCGGTTGGAGTTTAATAGAGTTTCCAGTCGCCAGACGGTCAGGTATTCTCTCATATTATGTGGGGAACATTAACAGCCATGGGTTCGGGAAAACATACGGTACCGTCCGGACCGCTGTACGGACCAAATTACTCTCAAGTTTGCGGGGAGGAAGGGGAAGGTTCCTGGGATGTGCTTTTCTACTCGGCGGAGGTTTAGGTTTATATCAGGCTGTTAAGTTCAGTGTCTGTCAGCACCTGGCCGAAGAGGAGTCCAAGGTGAGGCTTAGCATGAAAAGAATGAAGTTTTATTCATACTGTTGTCTTTTAACCTTGTGTAGCAGTTTTCTGTTCAGAGCTGTTGCCTCAATTGTCTCCTGACGGCTTACCTAAGTATACTCGTGAAACTAATGAATACTGAGTGTTATTTGAAGTGTAGATTATAATATTCACATCTATTATATATTATTCACACCAATACATAATAAATTGAATCTTTAAATGTTTATAAAGCAACGTGACATTTCCCTTTTAAATAGCAATGCTTCATTGGGATGTCAAGAGCATTTCATTATAACAACAGTATTAATCTCAGTTATTACACTAGGAGCTTTGGAATTAGGTTCAGCATGTGTATGGGATCTGGAAAAAGTCATATTGTGATACTCAAAACCTAATACCATATATAATTGTGAATTGTCTGTTCCTTTGTTTCAGGCTTCAAAAGATGGTCTGAATTTGACTCTATACCAGTACAAAACCTGCCCTTTCTGCAGCAAAGTGCGAGCGTTTCTGGATTACCATGGGCTTTCGTATGAAATTGTGGAGGTGAACCCGGTAATGAGGCAGGAGATCAAGTGGTCAACCTACAGAAAGGTTCCCATCCTGATGGTGAATGAGGATGTGGTCAGTGACAACACCATCTTGGGGTCTATGGGGGGCCGTTATGTTAACCTTTTGTGGAATTATTGATTTCTCTTTAAGTCCTATGATTTAAACGAAAATCTATTGTTTTTTTCTTTTGTTGCCTCTCCGCAGCAACTGAATGACTCCTCTGTCATCATCAGCTGCATCAAGACTTACTTAATTAACAAGTGAGTGGCATAACTCATGGAAACTCGATAATATATGCTTTTAATATGATTCTTTTGACTTTTTTCCACTTTCAGGAATAAAGGTGTGTCTGAGCTCATTCGCTATTACCCAGAGTTGAAGTCTGTGAATGAAAAAGGAAAGGCAGTGACCGAGTACAGCAACAAGTACTGGCTAATGCTGAGTGAGGGGGAGAACTTGGAAATGTATCCTGAAAAGGGGATGCAGAAGTAAATCTTACTCGAATCACTAAACATGACAATCACAAGTCATGTACCACAACTGTCATGTATTGTCTTATTTTATAGCTAACATGATGGCATCTGTGATTGAAGCTGATTTGCTTTTGTTATCAGAGAGGAAATGAAGTGGCGTCAGTGGGCTGATGATTGGCTGGTTCATCTTATATCGCCAAACGTTTACCGGACGCCTGGAGAGGCCCTGGAATCTTTCGACTATATAGTTCGTGAGGGCAAATTTGGCACCTATGAGGGTGTTTTTGCCAAATATGTCGGCGCTGCTGCCATGTATTTCATCTCAAAAAGTTTGAAGAAACGGTGAGTTAACATATTTTTTGCTTCTTTCTGAAAGATCTTGATTTTTTATAATACTGGTTATTTTAAAGCCTCTTTTTCTTTTCTGACGCAGACACAACCTACAGGATGATGTCAGGCAGGACCTCTACAAAGCAGTTAACGACTGGATGGTGGCCATCGGCAAGAAGAGGAAGTTCATGGGTGGAGACAAACCCAACCTGGCAGACTTGGTGAGGACATACAGCTGTCTCCATCTATAGATTATATATCCATTGAGCCTGAATTAAGACCCAACTGAAAGTGAAATATATTAATTGCAGTGGCCTAGGCAAATTCATATTTTTTTTACCCTGTTAATGTTTGAGTTTGAGTATGTATGAGTTTTAACCCATTTCCTTTGTCTACAGGCTGTGTTTGGTGTCCTCAGAGTGATGGAGGGCTTGCAGGCATTTGATGACATGATGGAGAACACCAAGGTGAAAAACTGGTACAGGCGTGTGGAGAGCGCGTCACTCAACCATGAGGGCCGAGGCTAAATCTAATGGGAGTTGTAAGAGACTGATGGACCCCAAGCAATTCCAGCTCCAAAAGTACCATAAACTGCCAGAAAGACTGTAAATAGGGCCGAGATGGAAATTCTTTGGAAATGGTCACTGATATCTGGGTTATTTTCAGTTCTAAACATATGAAAATAAAACTTTTTTTATAACTTATATTGAGATGTTGGTAAATTACATGGAAATACTGTAGCCTGATGTCTAATTTGACTGTTTACTGAACAAATTCCAAATCACCAATACTGTTTTACTACTATCTACTGGCGGATCATGAGAACTGCACCATCCTGAAAAAGATGTTTGATATCCACTTTTTGAATGGTATCACGGAAGGTCAGAAAAACAATTAAAAAACATTTTTAGTCCACCACCACAACTGCAATTTCGGTTCTCCAAAACTTTGGTTTTCCAAACTTAGTACACAATATTTTCTCAGTTTCCCAGTTTTCTCCTGAAACTCAAGAATTAGGATTTACAGCTGACACATTGAAAATAAACAAGTGATATGTACTCAGCAGTTTGTCTTCAACCTAAAAACAATATGTAATTAAAAGGTATAGACACTTTACCGTTTGCAGGTTAAAATATGTATTATTGTCTTCCCATTGATGTAGGACCTGTCTTACAGAGAAGAAAACTGTTATTTTAACAGGTCAAGAATAATAATTGAAAAATGGTTACTTGCTGGTTTGAATGAATGTAACACGCAAATGTTGAGTTTTTGACTTAACTGTTTAAATTAACTTAATAAGCATAATTATTAAAAGTTAAAATGGAAACCTGTAATTGTGATTTTTAAGTGCACCTGACAGTTGGTATAAAAGAATTTAAATTAACTCCAGGGAAAGAGTTATTAATTTGTACACAGTTGATACGAAACAGCGTGTCCAATTTAGAAAAGATGCAAAGCAGAAAAAAGATGGGGAACTATAAAATGTGTTTAGGAGGATGGAAAATATAAAACACATTTTAAATTTATTTTCTAAGGTGGATATGGAGAAAAAAAAATAGGATTGAATCTAGAATCCAGAAAAATATGATCCAATCCAGAATCCAGTATTTACTCCCGGGCAATAGGGGGCGCTAATGCTATCGATGTCGTATTTACAGCAGAAAAAAACAACGAAGAAAAGTTTTTTATTTTTTTTTATTTTTTTTTTTTTTTTTTTTGATTGTCAAGAATCCGCGGCGGTTCCCAGAATTTGCGGTGTTCGAAAGTTCTGAAGGTTACCAGCAGCTCTGACAGCGATGCTTCCCAGTCCTCTACGATGGAGAACTCTAGAAGCTTTAAAACATTCCCCAAAGGGAAAAATCAAATACGATCCATATTGGGCCGAGAGAGGAGAGGTGAGTTAATGTAGCAAATTAGCAAAACAAGGCTAACACTCGCATGTACTCTTACATTGTCCAAAATTAGATCTCTCTGTGTCAGACACAGACACAGACATACATTGGAATTTAAAACAAAATATCACCTTGTGAACATAATTACTGTTTACATTTTTATATGTAGGCACTGAGTTTAACACAGGTGAATTACATTTTAGTGTGTATAAATAGGTCTGGTAAATATACTGTCCTGCACCTGAACTTAATCATGTCTTTGTTTTGTAGGATATAATGACTGGTTATAGAGAATTTACTGGATTATCCCCACAATCTGGGGCTATATTAGACCACATCAATTCTCCCTCAAATCTACAGAAGTCTCTCTTTTCAATCTGGAGTCCTGGTCTTTCTGCGGAGACTTCTATCTCTTCCACAAAATCAAGCATTGACCTCACTTTAGATGACAAAATAGTGGCCCCTGCCCAAACTTTAACAGCAAACAAGCCACAGGTAAATTGTTCTTTGTTGTTTTGATAACCTTCTTTTTAAATAAGTTTCTTACTCAAGCACTATGTTTTCCTGTAACTGTTGCTGTTTTATATATCACCTGCAGCATGATCTTGATGATGAGGCAACAGATGAAAATCCAGAGGAAGATGACAATATTATCTCCAGTCCTACCTCTCCTCCTTCCATTTCTCTACTGTCCCCTAAAGCCATGGAGATGGCAGGCTGTATCATCAAATTTGAGAAGAAACAACGAGAAAAGGCCCAGGTCAGACATCTTATTTCACTATGATTAACACATTGACTATTTTTGTTAAAAAATTGTCTTAGTAGATGAAGGATCTTATATATATATATATTATTCTAACCGTTTCATAATCGTAAGAGTTTAAGGCCGTATTGTTAGTAATAATCTGTAAATCTGTTCAGTCGGTCAGACAGAAAGTGTTGGATTCTTTTCTATTTAAACATCCTTAACCCTCAGATGGCCCTCAGACTGAGGGAGGAGATGCAGAAGAAGATGGTGGCTGATGTGGCGAGGTCAGAGTCTGAGCAGTTGAAACGTTTTGAGGAATTAATGGAGCTCAAACAGAGACAGGAGCATCAGGCCATGAGGGACATGATGGACAGAGAGTAAGACTCGGCAGCACAGATGAACTCTCTTGGATTGTGATGTTTTTGTGTTAACATGACACTATTATTTTTTTTAATCTATTGTACTTAAGAGCTAAAGAAAGCATCGGGCGCCAGGAGAAGCTGATGGAAGAGCACCGCCACAGAGTGAAGGTACGATATATTGTTCTTGGAATGATGCTGATTTGGCGCAGTCCAAACCCGATTCGATCATAGTAGCTGCTTCAGCATTGCCTTTCATTGTCCAATGACACCGTCTTTAACAGGTAATCAACCTGCGGCTGAGGGAAGCGGCGCAGCAGCGTCTACGTCAGGCTGAGCTCGAGCGGCAGCGGCAGATGGAAGGAAGGGAGAGGCTGCGTAACCTTAACAGCATCCAGGAAGAGATCCTGCAGCTCAACCAGCAGTTGGATCCATCCACCCAGTGTAAAAAGGATGCCCCCCTGGCCAGCCTCAGCTCCCTCAGCACCCGCGGAAACCAGCTGTGCTCCCAGGTGTCTGAGGTGGTGCGGAGAACAACAGAGGTCAGTTCTTTGAATCATGAAGTTGACATTCTGGGGTCAAACATTTCGTGGACGGTGTATGTGCGTTATGGGTCCTCATGCTCATCACATTGTAACATCTTTCAAGGGAGAGTTCCCCAGCGTGGAAGACATCGGTGTGGCCGAGCGAGCTCTGCAGGACATGAGGGCTCTGATTCAGCTGATGCAGGAGGAGGTGGCCAAGTTTCAAGAGAAGAAGAAGGAGGAGGAGGAGCAGGAGCAGAAATGCCAGAAGCAAGTGGAGTTTCAGGTAGAGCAAGAAGCACAGAAGGCAGAGGTGCAGTTGGCCCAAGCAAAGGCTCAGAGGAAAGGTGCGAGGATTGTTTTTATCCAAGATTGTCACCTTTAAACGGATGGACTAACTGCAGAACAACTGAGTTAAATGTGGCTCCACACAGGGCTTCAAAGTAGCGCTAAAGACGGCACGCTAAAATGGTACGAGGAGCTCCAGGAGAAAGCAAATCAGTATGCTCAGGCCTTCCAGGACCTCAGTTGCCCAACAAATCCACAGGTTAGTTTCCGTCTCCCTAAATTTCACAGCTTATTCATCCTGGTGCAGATGAAAAGAAAACTGATGGTGACCAATTTTTGATAGATGAGTTCATGTCTCCTCTTCTCTGGACTTAGACAAAGAAGCTGAAGCAGGAGCTCCAGAAAGCAGCTACCATCCCGGTCGGGCAAATCACCAGCCAAACGGGGTCACAGGTCAAAGACATCTACAACAAAATCGACCAGCTACTATCGGGACAGCCCGTGGTGTTGGAGAGGAAGTCCGTCTCCACCTCTCTGCATCCACAGGGCCAGAAGTTTACTTTTTACAAGCTTGCAGAGAAGTTTGTGGTGAGTCCATATGCTTGGTCTTATTTCTGCTTGAGCCTGGACATTCGTGAATCCATGTGGTAAGCATTTGGTTCCTCTAGAAACAAGGAGAGGAGGAGGTGGCTTCTCACTTTGAGGCCGCTTTTCCCATTGCAGCGGTGGCCTCTGGCATCTGGGAGCAACACCCAGAAGTGGGAGAACTGATCCTGGCCCATCTGTACAGAAAGTGTCCGTACGTTGTCCCACATTACCCTGCAATGAAGGAGGGCATGACTCTCGAGGACTATCGGAGGTAAATATTTACATGATTGAGATAAAAAAAAAGAAAAAGTGACCTGCTGCTCATCAAATAATTCATTTTCCGCTTGTTTAGGGTTCTTGGTTATCGTGTGGATAGCAGTGGGGTGGAGGAAGATGAGAGTTTTGTGAAGAGGATGTCTGGGATGATCCGTTTGTATGCTGCCATCATGCAGCAAAAATGGCCCTTCAGCTCCAAACAGGGGGTAAACGGTGTTTGCAATGTCATTTCTGCATCCTCACATCTTTGATTCTCTTCTAATTTAACATTTTAAATGTATTTCAGCCCCCTCCACACGGTTTGAACCATGGTTGGCGCTGGCTGGCCCAGATGCTGAACATGGAGCCGGTCTCAGTTATAACAGCTACACTGATATTTGAATTTCTGGAGGCGAGTAGATCCGATTTTGTACCGTGAGGTCGCATTTCTCTGCTTGGTCAACTAGTTACTTCTACAGTTGTCAGTTTATATGATTCCATGAAAAGCGGAAAACAGAGTGTCATCTTTTGACTGGGGCTTTTTGTTTGCGTTCAGGTGTGTGGAAATGCTCTGCTCAGTCAGTACCGCGACCAGTTTTGGAAGCTCATCCTGCTCCTTAATGAGGAATACATTCCGAGGTACACTCAATCAGCCTAGCTCTGAAGGGACTCTCTCAGCTGCCTTTGTTACATCTGTGTCAATAATTCACCTTCCCTGCGGTCATCTTAACTGTGTCTCCAGGATTGAAGGAGTGACCAGCTCTGGAGACCTGGGCTCAGTCATCAGACTCAGACAATTTACAGAGGTGAAAATTTGGCACCAAGATATAAACCAGCTGAATTCTAAAGTGTTCCAGTGCATTGATCGGTTACTCTGACCTTTGTGACCCTCTTAGGCTGCACTTCAGAGCAGACACATAAGTCCACCAAAGGGCCAGCTGAGCTCCTCGTTCTGGAGGACGTGAGGGACCTGGAGCTACACGGGACATGAATTCGGTCCAGAACACAGACCGACAGGCAGCAGCTCTGCAGAATCTTGAAGCTTCAAAGCCGACATCAAAGATGCACAACTCTCAAAAAGGCGTCAGCCAGCATGGCCTCCGTCTCCTGAATGTCGCAGATTTTGCTTCTGTAATGAAGACTTTTATTTTGTAACCATTTTAAAATATCCTTGAAAGCTTATTGCTTTGGGTTTTGATTAAATCATTTTTTTGTGGAATGATATGTAATTTCTCTAAAGCCAGAGAGCCAAATAGTGGACCCAGACAAGGAAAAACCATTTAGAAGATGGACCCAGGCAGTGCAGAGCGCACACAACCATTAGTTGTTAGCTTTGTCCTCTTGACATGTCATTTTTCAGATTGTTCATTTTGGTCCTACAGCGTTTCCTTGGCAACAACCCCTCAGTGTGTGGGGGAGACTTGTTTGAGTACGATGCCAAAAGTCTTCAGTCAACACCACAAAATTGCCTTAAATGTTCTAGCCTGCAATTTGTTCTTTATTTAAATGCTCGCTCAAATCATAACCAGGTAACAAGGATTGGCTTGATTAAACTGTTCTATTGTTATTTTATACCTGGGATCGCCAGTTTTAAAACTCCCATTCATAAAAGACAAAAATAAACATAAACAAGTTTCAGGAAATAGCAAAAGATTTATACAAGAGGTTAAAAATACAATTCAGGCAGCAAAAAAAGTCTTTCTAAAAATAAAAACTATCGTTCATTTTAAAATACTCAACTAGAAAACTGCAATGGGCAGACTTTTAAATCAGCTTGTGTGTAAAGAGTCACCATACATGTTTCCGTAGGAGGTTTTAAGAAAATGGACGTAGTTTTGCAAACTGCGGTTCTTGGAGTCGGACTGCTCCAGTCTGTCCTTCATGTTCTGCAGCTGACTCTGGTAGCGACGCTCCATCTGAATGAGAAGACGTTCAAGTACAAACTGATTCTGACGTATTACAGAATGCAAAGCTGTTTATTACCGATCTATAACTAGTGTTGTACCTCCTCTTTGCTTCGCTGCAGCTGACTCTGCTCAGCTTTGGCTCTGCTCAGCTGGCTCTGCAGGTCCAACGCTTTAGACTGCGACGTTCTCTCTTTAGCCAAAACCTTCTGCATGTTGTTTTCCACCTGCAGGAGAAAGGCGCTTACATCATTTATGTAATGTACAACTATAAAACACATTAGAAAGTATATCCACCTGTCTCTGCGCGTCGTCCAGAGTGTTTTGCAGCTGCCTGGACAGGACGCTGCACTCGTACGTCTTCTCGTCTAGCTGCTTTTCAAGGCGCTGGAGACTGACTTCCTTTGAGGTGAGAGATTTAGAAATCTCTTCGTTCTGAACCTTCATGCTTCCCAGCTTCCTGAAGCCACACAGTTCATGTTGAAACACTTTTGGTTATTGGTTTAAATGTATATTCACTGTGTGCACATCAGCGTCTGTACTTCTCCAAGTTGAAGATCTTCTCTTTGAGGACACTGTTCTCCTCCTGTAGCAGCAGGTTCTTCTGCTGAAAGGTCTCCAGGTGAGTGCCCTGCTGCTCTACCTGGACAGAAAATGTTAAATGAGTCATGGATGATTTCCTCAGGGTCGGCATAAATCAGAGACACAGACCTTCTGGCGGACTTCAGCGAGGCCGGAACTGTACTCCTCGTTCCTCCTCTCGTACTGCTGGGCTTCCTGTTGTGCATCCCTGAGCTGCTGCTCGGTTCTCTTCAGCCTGTCAGCCATCGTGTCCAGCTCTCTGAGTCGACCCAGCAGCTCCTGTCTCATCTGCTCTTTCTCCACCTCCAGACTCAGCTTCATCTCCCGCATCTCTGTCTGCTTCATCTCCAGTTTCACGCAGTACTCCTCTGACTCCAGCCGAACCTGTTGGATCTGGCGCAGAATTGTTTGTTTTTAATTAAACTCACATGGAATTGTGACACGCATGATACGTGCGATATCGTTTAAGCTTTGTGCTTTCACTAAATGTTGTTTTGACTAATTTCCTACAAATGCATGTTTCCTGGGCTGATGCCATAGCTTTGAGCACCATCTAGTGGAATAAATCTGCCATTGACGAAGTAATAGCGATCAATATCTGAAGATTACTCTGAAGTATACCTTTTTTTTGTATTTCTCCACCAGATTATTGTGTTTTTTGATGGAAGACTTCATTTGATGGGCTTCCGTCTGCAGACCTCTGAGTGTCTCCTCAGATGACATCAACAGACCCTAAAAATGTTTTCAAAAAATATATTTCAACAACAGCAATAATAATAATAATAATAATAATAATAATGAGAAGAAATAATCAAATACCTTGAGTCTTTGGTTTTCCAGTTTTGTGGAGTCATTTTCACCACTAAGATGGCGAAGCTGATCCAGGAGGCTCTCGGTGTCTGTGCGACTTTTCTCTTCCACTGACTGAAGTTGATTCTTCAGCTCGGTCAGCTGACTGATACAAGCAGGTATGTGTCCATTGCATTATGGGCTCATAATCTTAAGGGTTTATTTTTAATAAGCACCCATTTAAACAACAAATGACAATGGCTGAGTGGTGAATGTATGCTATAAGAGTCCGTCACGTGCACTCACAGTCTGAGAGCAGCGTTCTCCTCCTCCAGCTGTGCTTTAGCAGCTGCCTCTTTAGAGTGACGGCGACACCAGTCACTGGAGGTGGACAGGGCCTGAGCCAAGTCGAATTCCTTCAACAGAACAGTTTTTGATCGGGTTTTAACCTTCAAGCTCTTTCACTCCAGCTGGAATATATTTCTATTCCTGATGAGAGCAAACATCGGTTCATACATAGACAGAGATAACAGAGCGCTCCTGTTTTTGAATTTTATCTGAACGCTGCTTCTTAGCCTGGCTGCACTTCCTCTCAGCTTGATTTACATAAAACTGTGCCACCAGAGCAGACACAGCAGCCACTGAGGAAACTCATCTATATGCAGGACGAGCCACAAACGACTCCCATTTTCTTTGCAAAAATAGTCGCTGTAACCATTAACATTTTATCTGAGCCTCAGAGTCACGTGCTGTTTTTTCACCCGTCACTCAAATATTTCAGGATCCAACATTGCACCACAGTTCATCTGGATACTGACCTTCTCCTGCAGCTTTAACGAAAACTGTCTGGCAGACTCCTCAGCCCGCTCGGCCTTCTGGGTCAACAGGGCCAGCGCCTCCTGGTCCTGACGCCCCTGCTCTTCCTTCTCCTTCTCCGTCTTCAGCCTTAACGTCTGCAGCTCCTCCTGCAGGGCTTTCTGCTTCTCCTGCTGCTGCTTGTGGCTGTGCTGCATCCTCTGCGCCACACAAGCGAGAAAAGAGGCATTTCTAATATCAGTTGACAAGACAATAAAGGTCAGACTAAGACTTAAAGGACAGACTATATAAAGCTTAATGTACTCCTTCATTAATTACAAGTACTCAAACCACCTGTATCTGTGCAGCCAGATGGGCCTTTTCAGTTTCCATTCTGTTCAGCTCAGACTCCAAATGGCTCTGGGTTGACTGCAGGATCCTTGAAAACTCCCCGGAGGTCTTTGCTTTGTCCTGTTGCAGGAAGAAATATGATGACCTTTAAACGCCAACCTTAAAGCTGACGGGATTCAGGGTTAAAATCTGAACCTTTTCCATCTCCAAATGCGCAGAGATCCTCGATGTCTCATTCTCCATGCTGCTGACTTTGGATAAAAGTTGCTGAAAAAGGACAAATATTCTCAGAAGTATGATGGCTGAACCAGTCAGTGCGTGTAAAAAAGGTTTTAATGACTGACGATATTCTCAGCTTCATAGTCCTCCAATCGCTTCTTCAATGCATCTTTCTCTTCAAACCACAACATCGATTCTCTCTGTGGATCCAAAAACAGTCAGAACTGTTTCTGCGTGTTATACCTGGTCAGTCTTCTCCTTTACCTCATTATCGCTCCATCCTCTCAGGAGATCTCGAAGGCTGCGATTCGTGTGCTCGAAGGCGTCTATCTTTTCTAACAACGACTCCTGCTGCCGCCTCATTGAAGCTGCATGCAGACTTGTTAGCCGCTTGTTCTAAAATCATGAATTATAAATTTACTTCTCCTTGAATCTTCCATCCTGTAGAGCGTGTTCAAAGGGATACTTTGGTGTTAAATTTACCTTAGAAAGGCTATCGATAGTGTCTTTTAGAGCCGTTAGATGGTTAGAAACAGCTACACCATCGATTTCTGCTTCTACGAGCGCCTTTAGGAGCAAACCTGTGTCTCTTCTTTGACCTCGAGAACCGGATCTGTATGCAAGATAAGAGAGACACAAAGGGCAAAGGTGTGTGTATACAGTGAGTTTAAGATCGCACTAAAATAGTCACAATCTGTGGGAGATTTTGCTGAAGACTTTCTTACTTTTTTGAACAATCGAGGCTTTCTTCCTCTCTGAGAAGAGTACTGAGGTTTTTGGATACAGTGGCTATCTCTTCCTCTTGCTCCTCTTCCTCACATTGATGTCTATTTAATGACAGATGCTCTGCTCTGCTCCTCTACAAGTCACAAACAATACATAAGATTAGTGAACATCAGGCAAAGTGGATTGTTTCAGTTTGGATTATGGCAGCAGAACAAAGCATTTTCTGTAGTGTTTGGAAACAGCTATAAAATTTAAATTCAAAACAAGTTCTTTAACCCCTTTTGCAAAAGCAAACCTGTCTGTCCCATCAGATGGACGTACCTCTGCTAAAACATCCCAGCTGTAATTCTGTAAGTAAACATTTTTAAGATCTTTTTGCAGTCAGGACCGGATGATAAAGACACCTGAGACTTGAGAGAGCTGACATCCCTGCGACAGGTCAGTATCCCTGGAGGAATCCACGGCTTCTGCAACCTCGGCTTCCCTCCGGTCTCTGTGGTCTGGCCATCACTTGTCCGGTTCTAGAGGTATCCCCGGATAAAAACACGCAGATTGTAGAATTACTTTTGTTTTTGTGTATGCGAAATTTGAAAAAAAAAAAAAAAAATTAAAAACAAAAAGAAAAGGAGACGAAATTGTGTTATATATACATATAGTTTAATGTCGTGCACGTGCACACGTTCAACTTCTAAAAGCTTGAAAGTTTTGAAGCCAGTCACCTGCAAGATCTTGCTGGGAGTCCTCCTCATATGAACATGGACGGGTGTCGTCTCCGAAACGTGGACGTGGACAGGCGGCGGTGACGAATCCCGAGTCTTCATCCTTCCGTAGAGTTAAATTACATTCTTTCCAACAAAGAACTAAGTTTTAATGCCATTTCTCGGGGCGCAAATGTATTTTACAAAGCAGAAAGTTTCGACAGGTCAGTCAAAACTAGACAGTCGCTTTGTTGAGTCGCAACCACCAATTGGCCCGTGCACAGTATCGCGCTTTTTAATTGGCTGCAAATTTCAGACAAACGTTGCTCATGGCAACCGTGACACTGGAAACAACATTTAATAAACAAAAAGTTATTACGAAATTAATTGTCGTTCTCCTACAGACATATAATGAAGGCTATTCGCAGGTTCATCCCAAGGGCTCAGATCTGACTGATCCAAACTCTCAGAAAAGAAAAGGCTAATAGCACCAAGCGGACACTCAAAATGGTGGTACTCTGCGGTAGCATGGCGTTTATTCGTAACAAAATGTGGCTAGTTAGGACAAAGCCATGTCCTCACCTGGCTTAAGATGCATACACCGGTTTGACTACACATCACAATTGTGCACAAATCGAATCAGATTTCACGAATCAGAAACGGTTGATATGACTACATTTCCTGTTTTCTTTCTCAGAGTACTTCCGAATTATATTTGGATGCGCCATTAAGTTACTGCAGCGCCCACTCGGTTAACTTACGTCTTCAAGTTAACAAAACACAAGTTAGTTCATATCCATTACTTTGCACACCAGTCTTCATGGGGTAATATATTAGGAGCGTCGAGTTAATCAATGATCACCGAGCGACACACCACATCCGCTAAAAACAAAGCTGCTAACAGGCTAACAGCTAATTTCGTGTGCGTCCATCACAGAAATGACTCACACGCCTATAAGGCAGCAGATGCGGTTAAAAATTCCGTTTCACCTTATTTTATCAATACTTGTGATTTATTCCAAGTCGAACCAACAAAGTGAGGCATGTGCTGCTGTGGCAAAGGATGAAGGGACCAGTAAAGAAGCCCTGATATTGTGTAGAGCGTGCGGGCATGAGCTAGCTTACGGTACGGACATTCACCACGTCCCCAGCCGGCTGGCGCTCTCCAGCCGCAACGACACAGTGGTCGGTGGCCGAAGGGTTAACGTCCAGCTCTTTCAAAACCCCCATGGACACCAGTTCGAAGTAATAACTTTCAAAAAAGCCGACATTAAGCAGCACTGGCCGGCAGATAAACGCTTCTCCTGGTTCCCGGGATTCTCCTGGACGGTAGCTACCTGCCCGCGATGCAACGCTCATCTAGGTGGGTAGAAGACTTTGCAACTGCAAAGTCCTTAATTTATGACATGCATGCTTGCAAAATTTTGAAGAAACGCTCTGTATTTCCAGTCCGTTTACGTTTATTCATATTTGGTAGCAATAAGTATCTTACATTAAAAAAAAATCCAGGATCACATTAGACTTTTACATCATCTTAATGCCAAAGAAATGTTTAAGGATCATCCATTAAGCAGAAGGAGAAATGTATTCATGGTTACTTTATCACATTTTTTTTAATTTAGGTCACACAGAAATGTGTAATTTTTTGAAATAAGGCCCTGTGACCCTTTGTTTTCTCTGCAGGTTGGGCCTTTCAGCCCAGTGACTGGCCAGACCTGATTACAAAATCCAGCTTCCAAGAGTCACAACACACCTTTCTGGCTCTAATAACTCATCGACTGTTAACAGAAGACTTTGCTTCAAGTTTGCTCATGACACCCAAGTCTTTTGTGAGCTGATGAACTACATTAGTTACCACCCAGTGCCTTCTGCGTCTGCCCGTATTTTATCTTTAAGAATTCTCTGTGCACCCTCTTGAAAACTCCCACACATTTAAACATATTAACTTTTATTAATGTAACAAAAACAAGTTGTACACCTCAATTTAAACAATTTGTTTCCCATGGATTAAGGACCACGACTAAATTCTATGCAGACAACAGGTGCATTTTTACCCATGAAGCAGCAGGGCGAAAATTTACAAGCTTGTTTTTTTTCCATTTTGTTCTTTATTAAAAATTCATTTCAAATCTCGTGGATATCTGTAAAACAATACAATGAAAACAAAACAAACAAAAAAAAAAATCCCATAGAAATGGTGTCAAAATAACCACTCTCCCCAGTTTCTAACATGATCCTACCCCCACAGCCCGGCTTACCCCACCCCCCAAAAAACATTACAAGTCAGAAGGAATGAGCCGATTCTCATTTACCACATGGGGAAAAATAACAGTTGCTGCAAAGGGGTCAATGTCCCAACGTGGGGGGAAAGAATACGTGGGGGAAAATATTGAGGTAAACTAGCGCTGGGGTCACTACACCATGGCTTTAAGGTCAATTTATCACAACCTTTACAGGAGGACTTGTGTGAGTTGTCTTCAAATTCTACTCAAGATGCAGTGCTGATTTCCTTTTTATATATTTTTTTTTATTTTTGAGATGACTTCAGGTATGGTACTCACAATTCGGGGCAAAGTGCCATCTAGTTAAGATGAATCAAAGGAGGAACATAACATGGCACCAACAGGTCTAGAGGCCTCAGAATGGAAAATGAAGCAAATGGACCAAAAATAAAAATAAAACCTTTGCTCCCAATTGTGAGTGGAAAAAACAAACAGGGAATAGAAGCTTGAGGGTCCGGCTAGTTTTATTTATTTTAGTCGTCTTCTCCCTCGTCATCCTGGAAGGAGGGGCAAGAGATGAGTGTCGGATACAAAAACAAAACAGTTTTTTAAAAGCTCAGATCTGCCTTACCTCTCCATCTTCTCCATCATCCTCTTCATCATCCTCCCCATCTTCATCTCCCTCTTCATCTATGTCCTCCAGGCCCTCCTCATCTTCTTCATCTTCCTCACCTTCACCCTCTTCCTCATCCATGTCAGGAACCTAAACATGAATGCAAGGGTGTCCCTGTCAGCCAAATGTTTCCCACCCCAACGCAACACACTTGACACCAAGAAACCCTCAATCCTCACCCATGCCACCACACTGTTTACATACCAGGTAGTACTGCAAAGGATTTGGCCAGATGTCGTCCTTGATGACCTCCCCAAGCTCATCGGCTCCAGCGTCAGCATGATCAGTGAACCAAGTGAAGAAGCTTTCTGGCTCTTCATGTTGCCTCTTCCTCCCTGCTTTGTTCTGCGTCTGGCTGGAGCGCTTGGTCAGGTCCTGCGAAGAACCAGAAAGTGCACTGATGATTCACAGAGCGTTAACGCCAACATTTGATTTAAAAATCAAGAATGCATTTATAGACACTTATATAATGGATGGGCATCAAATAAAACAGAGTGACTGAATATGTATTCTGCTTTGTTGATGAATCAGACCATACCTTTCCTGATTTCCATTTGATTTCTGTTGACTTTGAAGACGGGTCTCCACTCTCGTTCAAATGGAATTCTTTGGAAAGTACTTTGTTTTCAAAGTACGGATTTTCATCAAAATACTAAAAGATAAAGTACACATCAGTAAGAACTAAAGAAAAAATAAACCCTCCTTAGAAATCTCAAATAACAACGGTACTTACAAAATCTATTCTGTAACCTGACTTGATGTCTTCAAACTCTGTCACTTCCACTCGGCTCAGATAATGAAGTGCTTCCTCATCTTCCTCTCCCAGTAGAGCAGATACTGTAAGTAAGTACATAACAGTATACATTTACCAAGCAATATTAACACAGGAAGGGTCTTTTAAAATCGAATACCAGTCTTTTAATAGAAAGACTGGCAGTAAAAATAATTTAATGCTCACCCTGTGGATGGTTAACAAATGTGGTGACCCAGAAGTTGGGGATTTTGGCGATCAGTTCTGACCTCTTTTGAAAGAACGGCTGGCGTAGTTTGTTGTATTTCTGTTCTACTTTGAGGATCTCTTCACTGGCTTGCTCGTTCAACCTAAGGGTTTAGATAAAACGGTCAAATCAAATGTAAAACATAGTTTAAAGCAGCTTCACAGGTGACAAGGTGAGGAATGTAAACATCCAACAGCAAATTGTTTTTTTTTTTTATTTTACAAGTAATACTTTATTTTCATGTATGAGGAAAGAAATAATATTTGAACCCTAAAACATTTTAAAAAAGTTTCTGAAA
Source organism: Pao palembangensis (assembly GCA_015343265.1). Classification (NCBI taxonomy): domain Eukaryota; kingdom Metazoa; phylum Chordata; class Actinopteri; order Tetraodontiformes; family Tetraodontidae; genus Pao; species Pao palembangensis. The sequence continues at coordinate 32,042,738 of CM027081.1, read as the reverse complement.
CTCATTACCTGTCGATTTCATTTTGAACTTCATCGATGTGTTCAATAGCTTCCTGTTGCTCTTTCTCTGTAGAAACAAATAGATAGGGTGCATTTTAAAATTATGAGGATTAACTGTATGAGTATATGTTGATACATACAATCTTAAAAAGGTGATAAAATAGACATATTATCCCGCAAGCTCAAATCAATTCGCAATAAAAGAAACACTTATTTTAGCCGTAGCTAAACGCACTTTTAACCTGCTGCTTTTTAAACGATAAACAGTGGTTATTAAATTGTAGTTGTGCAAAAATGCTCAATCGCTTGTTCTTGGTAGGCGATGATGATCGCGAAGCTAGCGGGATATAAACCCGGGCTCCCCCAGAGCCAATGGCTGCAGCTCTCGCTCTTTAGATTCACCGTTTTCTAGGGGCTGCTACCGACAAGGCCGCGTGGTTTAAATGTGGGACATCTGACTGCACATACACAGCCGCGGGAACGTGTGAGACCTAGCGACGAAGATACAGAACAAAGTACTTGTCAGGCGGTTACTTCAACTGGTTCTCTACATATGCCGGTGGTCGAAAAATCACGGATCACTTTGTGATGACCGGGCGCATAAACGCATTTTGACCACCAACAAAACAAGACGTCGTCAGCCAGTGTTAAGTAACAGTACAACAACAACACTAGCTAGCCAGCTAACTGCTAACGTCTTAATGAAATAACAAAAGTTGAGGTGATTCGACACCAAAATATTAACGCAGTCAAAAAGTGACCAATCCGATATAATTTCACAACCGTCTCCAGCATGGTGATTTTTCAGCATCGCACAATACTATCCATTCAGCAGCCAACGACATAACTCGCCACGCTGATTATGCTAAGTGCACTAGCTAACATGGCCTCTCGCGCACCGGTCTGAACGGAACAACGGCAGCCAAGAGTAGCGGGATGCTAATAAACGAGTTAGCTGACGAGCTATGCGCACTTCCCGAAATAAGAACGCAGAACAACAGCCCATGCGGCCAACCTAAATCCAAGGCACTCAGCGTGAACAAAAATCAAAGTAACTCACACATTAATTGTTTTAAAAAAAACAGCACCCAGCGGCAATGCAAATTATGTTAGAGAAGAAAGTGAAAATGGCGGTGAACAGGAGGCCGCCATTCCCCTTACCGGAGGTTTCGTCCGCTCCGTCATGGTTTGAGTTCAGCTCCTTTTTACTGACTTTTGCCGCCGAAGCAGACATGTTTTCGCAAGAGAGAGTAACTTACAGAAGCCCGACAAAATCTGGTGGATCTGGTTCTGGTTTCTCCTTGAGCAGGAGAATGTAAATTCGGCGTAAAGTTCACCGCGCAGAAGCCAACAACGTGCTCCTTCCACACAATGTAGCTGCCGATGTGCGAGGAAGTCAGAGCAAGCGCTGCTCACGCGCTCCTTTCATTACGAACGCGCCTCGCCGAGTGGAGAGGAGACGAGCTCCGCCTCTCAAAATAGGTCTCCCTGTTCTACTTCAATTTACTGATTTAGTATCGCTTCTTTGCCCAATATTGCCCCGCAAATGAAGTAATCCTCTAAACATCTCTTGGATTTTTTTTTTCCTCATCAGGGTTTTGATCATACTGTGGCAAACAAAACATTTATTCAGGTTAGGCCAAACCTTCCGACGGACCGACTTGCACTTGCGCACTCGGGAAAGATGCTGAATAGCAGTTTAGCAGGATACCTCATTCTAATGGTCAGTGCTAATTAGCCCGTTAGTTAAGCTAATTGTTTTAGCAAATACAAATATACGTAAAATCGCCGGCTGTTTTAATTTGGGCTGCACGTGACAGCGTGTCTTTCATTGTGTTTGTAAACAAAATTGTTTTAGATAAATGCTATTGCATTTTATTTGCGAAGGCGACCTTCAAGCTAGTGGGTTTGTAATTACATGTTTACAACGATAGTCGAACGCTTATGACGAGCATTGGCTGACACTTTTTATGCAGCATTCAACCTGAGCCCTTCTAGAAAACATCCACGGTGCGGATTCATAATGTTGTGAGTTAATCCCAGCAGGAGGATCCCACCGAGCATGCCATTAGCTGATTCTGCTTCAATCAGGCTGCTTCTAATACCCCATGTTTTCATGGCAATAGAAACACCTCGAAAAGCTCCATCCCTCGGCAAGAACAGGGCAACTGCAGCGCTTCTGTGTTTGCCCTTTGGTTGGTGACAGCACGAAGACATGTGGTCATACAGCGGCCAATGCCGAGCTTAGAGCAGGCAATCAGCACTGAAGCAGCAGCACTGGCACGGGGGAGGAAGTCTGCCATCCCCCTGCAGAGAGAGGGAGAGAGCGAGAGAGAGAGAGAGAGAGGAAGATTTGGTTACAGAGGATGAGGATGCAGTGGGAAGGGGACGTTGCAGCAGAGTGTGTAGGGAGGTGAAAACAAGTAGTGGGAATGACTGCGGTCCCGGTCCCAAGATGCACAGTCGAGCTCCATTAGACTTCATAGTTTTATGAATCCACCACAGCAGCAGTGGGGCCAGTGTTCTGAGGATCGTCAAAGTGGAGAGGTGCAACCAGTGAAGTCTCCACCACTGGCACAGAAGATGACAGATTAGTCCCCTCTGAGCCAAAATCATCATCCTGAGGTTAGTGATGTGCAAAGTCATGCTGCATTTATGTGCATTTAACATGTCACACCGGCATTTCTTCTCCGGCAACCGTTTTTTTTTTTTTCCATTACTGTCAGCAGTGTTGATTTGCTTCCCCTCTTTAAGTTATTGAGGTACTTCTCTTATCGTGTGTGTGTGTGTGTGTGTGTGTGTACAAACAAGCTCCAATCCCAGCTGATCTGGCAAAAAGTTGTGCGAAGAAGTAGTAATTATGGTTTGTTGATGTGTTGTTATGTAGGATCAGATGTTGTCCACCGCTCAGCAGATGCTGCAGGACAGCCGCTCCAAGATCGAGCTGATCCGTCTGCAAATTATCAAAGTCACCCAAGCTGGCAGCAGCGACAGCAACAGCGATATCAGGAACAATGTTGGCGGCAACCAGGACAGCTTCACACATGGAGGTCAGAGTCACTGAATATAGCGTCAGCAGGTGTCCAGAAATTTGTCTATAATGTGTCAAATTTGGATTAATTTAGAGCAACAAGTGGGGGTTATAATTGAATACATTTGAAAAATAAAAAATTGTAAACCTCAAGGTAGGAATTTCTTACATTTTCATTCACTCTTTAGTGAATGAGCCTTTTGGAGGCAGGACGGCGTGTCAGTGCTGATTTTTTATTAATCACACGAGGGTTAAACCATCAGCCATTTGAACCGTACATCGCTGTCAGATCAAGCAAAAAGGCACTTTAACCATTACGTTGGAAACATAATGAAACTTAAAGAAAGCAGAAGTAAAACAGCTGCTGTTTCTGCCACAGCGTTTCTACAAAACCATCTAAATAAATCACTTAGAGAAACCATCGATACTTATTATACTGAGAGTCCTTTAAGCTGTTCAGGGAAATAATGATGAATGGATCCACACTTCCATGTCAGTAATACAACCAAGCAGCAAAAAGGGGTTTTCATCTAGTGTTTGTCTTCCTCTTATTAACTCAGCAACAGGTGAAGATTTTTCTTTTTCCATTCCCATTTTTTCCACCTTTTACAGCCTTCATGTGTTTCAGAAACGTGACAGCCAAATGTCAGGAGCATAAAACATGTAATATTAGTGCCCCCCACCTGGTGTGCCGTGACATTTATGGTAAAGAAAAGCTCGCCTCGCCTTTATAAATATTGATCACGGCAATGAAAAGAGTTTGGCTGAGGATGTACTACTCATCTAAATTGAATTCCTTTGTGTCAGAACATTTCCTCTCTCTTTCTCTTCCTCTCAGGTGTCTCTCCGTTCAGTCCTGGAGATGCTCGTTTGGCAGAGCTGCAGCACTACGTTCAGAGAGAGACGGATGCGCTGGTGGTGGCCAACGACGTGGCGAAGCAGCTGGAGGGTATCGCATCGCTGGACCACAAGGCAGCGGCTGAGGTAGAACTGGACAGGGCTCGATTTCACTCCAGCGCCAGAGCCACAGCTCTAATTTTAGTCTCTTTAATTTAAAAATGGCAGAAAACTCTAGTGTACCCATGTTTAGTTTCAGTATTCAAGCTACCTGAAGAAAAATAAAGCTTTCAGCGGCACATTTTATGTAACTTTCTGCTCCATTTTTATCTGTTAATGGCACTGCAGAATAACCTGGCCCATTTTCTTACCTCACATAAAATGAGACTAAATTAGTGCATCTTTCTTTATAAAGTCAAGCTTGAATAAATGCAAAAATACTTTTTGTTGTTTTGCTATTGTTTACTTGGGCTTGTATAAGCCCAGAGAAGGCAGATCGGCACTAAACGTGCAGCACAACACCAGCAGAAAGTTTATCTTCCCATCAGTCCAGTTGACACAGAGAGATCTAATTTTGGATAACTATGACCTGGATGAGTGAGAATCTACACAGATATCTTCCCATCAGGCACAGTTGCGGGCGCAGGAGTCCTCCCAGAAACTGCATCTTTTGCGACAGTCCCTGGAGAAATGCCTGAAGGAAAACAACCAGGAGAATCTGCAGCCGCCTGCAGGGAGGACAGACGGCTCAGAAGAACTTGCATCCCCCCAGAGCTCCAGCCCCAGATGTCCCCTGTCAACGTCCCCGTCCCTGCTGTCTATCAGGCCTGCATCTTTGACCGGTGTGTGTCATTTACAATTTTATACTAACAACAAAACTGAATATTTTTCAGTCAAAAAGTCTCTGGATAAAAAAAAAAAGGAGAGGAAGGCTCAGCCCTTGGTGGCTTTAAAATGTCAACAAGGCAGATTTTAAAATCCATTTTAAGAAAATGAGAGGTTTTCCTGGTGTCGTGGAGACTCAGCATGGTTTACCGTACTCTGACCTCTGGCTGTGGATAATCAGAACATGTAATCTGCTGGTTTTGGGCAGTTTTGCCTATAAGCTGTCCCTCCCCACACGATGCAAAACGAAGTTAGGGGAAAAAAACATCCCTTTGATGATGTAACAAGGAGACCAATCCTGGAGTTGCTCTGTTGGCAGCGAATAATGAGAGCAGGTCTCACATCGGTGATTCTCTGCTCGGCAATTGTTAACACTCCCGCCAGATGACGAAAACCAGGTCACAAATACTCCAGACAGCTGCGATTGAAGCTTTCATTCCCACATATTTATTTATGCCAACAAATGAGAGGTTGTAATTTCAAGTGCTGTCATACCAGAGATTTATCACCAGACACCAGAAATGTCTTCAGCTCACTTCTTCAGCAAGGTCACATATTTAGCAGATTGCCTGATTTTCAGATGTTTCTCTGACTGGATGTTTTTTTTTTTCTCAGGCAAGCTTGAAATCAAACTTCTTGGATGTGAGGATTTGCTAAAACCTCTGGCAACACTCGAGGAGGAAAATCTCACAGAGGACAGCAGCTCTTTTGCCGCTCACAAGGCAGAAGAACCACCTGGTAAGGGAAGATTTGGACCACATGGGCCAAATTTTGTACATTCGTTTTAATGTTATATGTTGAGCAGATGTAAATAGCATGAAAATGTTAGTTTAGGTTTGTTGACATGAATTTGTCCCCTTAGATTATCTTCCTTTCATTTATTAAAAGAATTTCACCCAGATTAAGATGTGTATAAAAGTTAATCTATTATGGTCTGAGCAGTTTTATTAGGTGATCGTAACTTCTCTGCCAGTGCCGCCAGAGGAACATCATTTAAATCATTTGTTAAATGATGTGACATGTAGCTGCTGTTTTTGTCCTGGAGGTAAATTTAATAAGCAAGTTTGAATGGAGGTTTTCAGTGGAGGATCTAGAATGACTCTTTAATTGATGGGTTTATGGGGGAAGAGCGTTATAAAAACGATTACACTTCCATGTTTGACTCCAGATTGCATGCTCATATCTGCACTTTCTATATTCCTAAGTTTCTCAGACATTTTGTTTTTGCCTATTAGTCTACCTTCTGCTGTTTCCAGCCTCCTGTATTTTAGCCCTTTGTAGCTGCTGCATGCAAACATTCTGTCTCACTGATGCATCAGTTTATGTCCTGCAGCTGAAGTCAGCGCCGTGCTCAGGCTGGACGCCAGAGTGGTGGGCCAGACGCGCTGGGCGCCTAGCAGCCAGCTGAGCTGGGATCAGACATTCTGCCTCCAGCTGGAGCGGGTAAGTGAAGTAGGCTGGATGTGCCTCATTGCAATGCAGAAACACTGTAGGGAAAATTAAAAAGAAGCGAAGAAACGATATGAAAGTAGAGAGTACAATTCAACCCTGGAAAAAGAGCAGCCTTCGTTGTTACCTGATGTACTACAGTAATTCAACAGCAATCTCTTTGCGTATGAAAACGTGTTCTAACAAACAAAGGCGTGTTAGGTTAACAGAATTTTACCACGGATTTCGCATCTTTAAACAGCCGTTATAATGAAACTCCACAGTGTGTGTGAGCCATTTCTTTTCTAGCTCCGTACCACCACCCACACTCTTCTTGATTATGCTGTTTCATCTTGAAAATAACCCAGTTACAGACACCCAGTAATCCCGAGGAAGACAATGCGTTGTCCTTCTTTGATGGAACACGCAGCTCTTTACCTCCGTGACATTGGTGCAGGTCCGGGCAGCTGCTTGGTAATGGTGTGAGTGCTGACACAGACAATATATCACCTACAGGACCTCAGAGACTGTACAAGGGCATCGTGCAGGACAGGCCGTACCTGGAGAATACAGACAGACATATTTAGCATGTAAATGATGCAGAATTTGTGCAAGAAAGATTTAAAGCTGCCCAAAGAAAAAGCAAAAATATTAAGAAAAACAGGGTGAGAGTTGTCATATTGTCTGAAATTGATGAATATCTTGAAGTACTTACTCATTTATAGGTTTTTCTCTTTAGTATTTCTAGGTTACAGTGTTTTAAATACATTTTTCTTTGTAATATTTGCTGGATTGCTATGAAGCATAGTTCTTTTTTAGATTAGTTACGGTTATGTATTTTTTTGTCTTATCTTTACACAATATAAAAGAGATGACTGATAAAACAGTGTAATTTTACATAAATCTTATTTCGCCACCTTCCACGCTTCTCCTCTCAAATATCAACTTTGTTTTTCTTTCTGAAAACGAATCATTTGTTTAATTAAAACAGCAGAACCCGTTCGACATGAATTTTGCTGCAGTTTTGTTTGCGACCAGCAGGTGTCTCCCGAGGATCGTACATGTTTTTATGGCAATGCACGTAAGCAGCAATAAAAGAAAACTCAAATTTTAAGAATTAAGATATATAACATTCCAATCCATAGGAAAGTTATCCCTAGTGTTATGCTCAGTCTTTTGGTATTAGGTAAAAGGCTCTGTGTGTGTGTGTATGTGTGTGTGTGTGTGTGTAACCACAGATTTGTCCTATGACATTTTACTTTGTACATGTCGTCTCCTGCCAAATTTGTCCTAGGCTCGAGAGTTAGAGGTGAGTGTCTTCTGGCGGGATAGGAATACAATGTGCGCGGTACGATTCCTGCGTCTCGAAGACATTTTGTACAAACCAAACCACAACCACAAGTTCAGTCTGGAGCCGCAGGGTGTCCTCCATGCCAAGGTACACACCTGACCATAATGACCATTTCAGGGAGCCAAGTGTGTCAGCTAATAAGTAATCAAAAGTATTTTGATTATTATCTGATATTAAGATTATTCAAATATGAGACAAAGCTGCTGATTTTCTGAAATAACTTCTTCTATTTTGCACTTTACAGCTTCGATTTATTGACAGCGTTGTTGAACGGCAGCCACGGCTGAGACGCCAGAGATGTATTTTCACAAAAGAAAGAGGTACAGATGGCCTTTTTCTTCCAAATTGTTGTTTCTGTCACTTCTCTCAGAAATTATTTAGAGCCTCTTCGTGACTTGTTGTGTCCCACAAATTATTCCTCAGGAAAGAATTTCCTCAGAGCTGCTCAGATGAACATGAATTTTGCCACATGGGGTCACCTGATGATGAGCATCCTACCTCGCTACAGCTCGTTCACGACATTCAGCTCGTCCCTCACTGCCGCCCCTGACCTCTTCACCAACAACACTTTGCGTTCCACTGTGAAGGAGCATCAAACCTCGACCCCACTGCCAAGGTTGGAGTTAACCGGAGCATTTAGAGCCACCAGAGAGGGGCCTGTGGAATTTAAAGTTGCCTTAGTTTGCTTGTTTTGCAGTGATGCTCCAGTTTTCAGACTCAGCTTCAAAGAGGATCAGGCCCCTCCTACCAGTCCAGGAAACAACACCACCTCCATCATCACCACGACAACAAACAAAACCTCACCCCTCATGCTTGACAACATGGTGAAATGAAACAGTGACAAACGCTGAATCCCTGAATCTATTTGATCAGGTTTCATAATCACAATGTCAGTAAATTAACAGTAATAACGTCTTCATCTACAGACATCCATAAACAACACAGAAGGAGGTGAAGATCAGCCTGTACCTGCTCTAAAGTACACACCTGCACACATGAACTCCTGCTATATCTACTTCGGAAGAATAAAAACCTTTTCTCACCTCTGTCTTGTGATTTGTGTCTCTATTTCCCAAGGATGCAGATGGACGATTACAAGTACATCTCAGTTCTGGGCCGAGGACACTTCGGGAAGGTAGCGACTTATTGGGGCTCACCGTGATTGGTCGGAGAAGCTTCCTGTGGGTTTCCTCATTCAGTTGGTTGTGGGTGTTTCTGTACAGGTATTGCTGGCAGAATTTAAGAAAACTGGAAAACTGTACGCCATCAAAGCCTTGAAGAAAAAAGACATAGTGACTCGTGACGAGGTGGACAGGTGTGTGTTGATGTGAGCTGCAAACGTGTACACAGAGTCTGGACTAGCGAGCTGTAAACCCAGTGCTAACAGTCTTCCTAACAGTTCTTTTCTTTTTTTTTTTATTCTGCAGCCTCATGAGTGAGAAGAGGATCTTCAAGATGATCAACGCCTCTCGACATCCCTTCCTGGTCAACCTCCACGGCTGCTTCCAGACCAGTGACCATGTGTGCTTCGTCATGGAGTATTTGCCAGGCGGCGACCTGATGATCCACATCCACAAGAACGTCTTCACTGAGGCCCAGACCAGGTTTGTATGCCCTCCTTTCAACTATATAATAAAAATAAATAAACTGCTCTTTTAAGCACCACTCTACGTGCGTGCTATATTTATATAATTATTGTCTTCTGTTGCTGTTGTGCAGGTTTTATTCGGCATGTGTCGTGCTGGGTTTAGAGTTTTTACACTTGAATAAAATTATCTATCGGTAAGTGACGTCATTGCTGAGGTGGTCACCTGACCCGACACCGGTACATGCAGTGTTTACTTTCACTCAGAGATTTGAAGCTGGACAACCTGTTGATGGATGCAGATGGATTTGTGAAGATCACAGACTTTGGACTCTGTAAAGAAGGTCATACCAGAACCATCTTGCAGATTAAATTACATTTTATTCTTGGTTTAAACTTGAGTCACAATTGTTTTCAATCCAGGGATGGGTCACGGAGATCGCACCTCCACTTTCTGCGGGACTCCAGAATTTCTGGCTCCGGAGGTCCTAACGGACGACAACTACACCCGGGCGGTGGACTGGTGGGGGATGGGTGTTCTCATCTACGAGATGCTTGTTGGAGAGGTTGTGAGCACGCCTTCCCTCTTTTTGAATTTACAGCTATGAACTAAAAATATAGGCTGACTCAGCAAGTGTCTGCCGTGCTACTAGTCTCCGTTCCCTGGTGAGGATGAGGAGGAGGTGTTCGACAGCATCGTCAACGATGATGTGCAGTATCCAGAGTGTATTCCTCCTGGTGCCGTTTCCATCATCCAGAAGGCGAGTGTCCCTTTACTGTTGCTCACATGAGGTAGTCAGGAGTTCAGACAGAACAGAGAATCCAGTGGAATATTACTGGAAACACTAACAAACCTGAAACGTGTCTGCAGCTGTTGAAGAAGAATCCTCTGAAAAGACTCGGATCAGGCGAGAGGGACGCAAACGAGGTGAAGGGAGATAAATTCTTTGAGGTAAAAGCCCTCTCTCATAAGCGGTCCATAAATAAATTCTACAGCAAGTGTACTTGAATGGCAAATATTTGCATATTCATAAAAAATGACAAGTTTTAGATGGATTCTGTGGTATTACACTGATTTATTTATGTTAAATAATCCGTATTTGATAGTGATAACTGCACTGACTTCATTGGATTTGTGGACTATTTCCATCCAGACTGTCGACTGGGAAGCCCTGCTGACCAAGAGAGCAAAGCCGCCTTTCCTGCCGTCAATCAAGGAGTCCGTGGATGTCAGCAACTTTGACAGTGAGTTCACTCGACTCCAGCCAGTCCTGTCGCCTCCACCCAAACCCTTCAGCCTCTCCGCGGAGCAGCAGGAGGCCTTTGCGGACTTCGACTTCTGAGCCTTGCATGGTTGAAAAGAGCGAGGCGGAGGAGAAACGACATCCAGATATGCTGTAAATATTTACATCATGGCTGAAAAGCTTTACCTCTCACTTCACTTCATCAAGTCCTGGTTTACCAAAAAAAACTTTCACATCTAACATTACTGAGTATAACATATGATCTCTACCTTTTTCATAGACCATACAATGATTTATTTTTCCCCCAAATTGCACTGATAACTTTTAGGAACCTCTTCAGGTTCAGTTTTGCTTTGTGGCCTTTACCTCTTTTATTTACAGTATTTATCCCTTTCTATGCACCACTGTGACAGGCTTTGCTCACTGCCTTGACCTTTAAAAAAGGAAAGACTTTTTAAAATCAGAATGATTCATTTTCCTCATTGCGAAGATATCACAATGTGAGTCAACGTCATTCAGTCGCTACCGGACCAACTGTTTTCTGTTCCACCAGTAGAAGAGCATGGCGCTGTGTTGAACTTGTGCACTAGAAATCCTGTATTTGCTAGCGGTATGAATAAAGCCATAGATATACAAATATAGCCATAATAGTGAGAAAATATACGTATTTTGAACTTAGGAAGTCATATTCTGTGACATTGAGCTCTAATGATGTCAGTGCAATAAAGCTGGGGAGAGGGGTGGCAGGGGTGAAACTTGATAATGTTGAAATATATCTAAATAACCCAATATTTCCTTCCATCTGTTTTTCAAAACAGGGTAGGGGTGAGGTGGAGGATCTACTAGGCAGTATACAAAGATTAGACCTAGCTAACAAGTTGCACGTTTGAAGGACACATTCATACTTTTATTCCTTTTTGCAGGGACTCGTTAATTCAATCCAGTATTTCTTAGATTATATTATTACCCTCAGTCCACACATTTCCAAGTTTCTACCTGCTGACCCCTTGACCTGCTCTGGATCAGACTGTCAGCTGGTGGGACAACCAGCAGAAGTCGATATAGCTACTGTAGCACCTTAAGTTAATGCTGCTGAATGTTACATGTGTCAGTAGTGTGTTTCTCCGTGTATGTGAGGCATCGTGACTCAGAATGTGCAACAGCTGTACTCTATAAACAACATAAATATCATTTAATGTACCCTTGTCAATAAATACAAAGAGAATATGCACAATAAAAAAAGATCTTCCTTTTCATATAATCAAAACAATCACTGGTTCATTAAAACAAAGGTGAAAGAGGACACAAGGAAGTTGTTTAGTGTTGGTTCATGTAGTCACCATGCGAAAACACACCTGAGGTGAAAAGGTTTCGGGGCCCTTATGGGGCAAGGTCAAATAGAACTTGTGTTGTTTCTAAGGTACATTTGCTCCCACACCACCGTCCTGCAGATGCAGAAGAAGTCCCACAGGTTGCAGAAGACTCCACGGTCGAACGGGTTCTGCTCGCTGTCACAGTGCTTGAGGTAGGAGATCCTGTGACGTGACATGAACTCCCAGGTGGTACAGCTGATGGACACCAGGTAGAGGTGGCAGCCCAGCAACAGCACAGCCACCACAGAGAAACTACCAACCATGACCAGACTTGCCAGAAGGAAACTGTTACTCCTGAACCACAAATCCCAGGTGTCACCGGGTGAGATTCCAGACCTGCGAAACAAATGTCAGTATCACTGATCATTCAAGCAAAACATTTAAATATAGAAATGTATCGTGCAGTCGTACAGAGCGATGTGAAAAGCCCACAACAGAGCGAGAAGCTGCACCAGCAGGTAGATGACAAACCAGCGGTGGTTCCGCTCACCAACACAGTTCTCTATCCAAGGACAATGGTGGTCGAAGCGCCGGACGCAGTGTTTACACGTCTGACAGTGCTTTGCTCTCATTGGTTGCTGTTGGGAAGAAATATATGCATATTTTAAAGTAGTAGGCAGCTTTTATTACATTAGAAAACAAAACAAAAAGCAAACACATCCATAATCAGCTGGCTGCAGCGCATCAAGTCCATAGTGTAACTTTAAAGCTCATCTTTGACAGAAAGACAAACTAGAAATGATTGAAACCATTAACAGTGATATCATTAATGTTCACAGTAAACAGAATAGACACTGGCGGCCTATTCCATTGGTTACCTGTAACAGGCAGTATCCACAACGGCGCAGCCGAGCAGCTGAAGACTCCATCATCGACTCCATTTCCTCAGTTAAGTCTTGAGAGCCCTGAGCAGCAAATAGTAATATGAGCTTCGCAGAGCTTAAAAAGACGGGTTTTCTTAGAAATTGCATTTTGTTGTCGCAGTAGTTGTGTAATCATTGACATGATGTGGTTAAATGCATGAATACACATTCACCGTATTACTTATAGCTATAACACGTTGCTTATTGTTGAATACATTTTTGTGACGTGTGTAACACCCACCTTCACAGTGTCAGCCAGAACAAAGCCCGGGTCCATCAAAGAAACAGCAAAGTAGAGCAGAACTGACAGCACGACCAGGAAAATGAACAGAACGGGCAACAAAAGTTCCCCTTGCTCCTCACACTTTCTTAAGTCTGTGGAAAAACACACAATAGACATGCACGAATTAATTTTTATCATCTAGTAAAGGAAAGAGGCATTTTAATAGATTTAATTTGTTTTAGGATTTTGACTTGCAACGCTCTGGATGTAATAGCAGTAAGTTACTAGCCTTCAACCCGGAAGTATCTGTATCTGTAGTTTTAGACATAAACATTTTAGTTGTCAAATTTCGGATTTGACTGCCTAATTTGGCTTTTCAGACACGTGTAAATTAACTTACCGGTGTTGTGCAAAAAAAGTGTAAGTGTTATAGCCCATGTAATCAAGGTGTGTGTGGCCCGAACAAGAAATCCGCTCCGAAACATGTTCTGTGCCATTCCGAAAGCTAAGCGGTCAGCGCGTTTTAGCCGTCAGCGACTTTTAAAAACATAATTCCTGCAGGCAACAATTAAAAATTAAATGCGTGGGTGGATGTGAAATTTTAACAATGCGGATAAATATTGTAGTTACAGTGCCAATTATCCATTTCCGAATTAAAATTCCGACATTTCGAGCGCAAGTTATGACGCGATCGCTGTCGCACGTTAATTGCGTAGTTAACCGTCAGCCGATCTCCGCGTGACCTCTGGAGGCTGAATAAAAACATTTATGTTCGGTTGTTTCATATTATTCTTGGTATTTTTTTTAACAAGGGGATGTGTTTTATTTTGAAAACTGTCAGGATTCACTATTAAAAAAGAAAAATTCAAAAGTTAAAACATTCAATTAAAGCGAACATTTTCGTGTGAGCTTCTTATTCAGTTATTTCAACTTGTCAATTTATATATCAATTTAGTAATTACATTTTTTTCGTAGTCAAATGGAGTGTAGAACAATTCTAATAATGTGGAAATTGATTATCTTAGTAAATAGTGAAATAGGTAAATAATATCTATATCTCAATATCTAAAAAAATATGTAATGTAAAATATAGGTCAAAAAAAAAAAGTGGATGGAACTCACCATTATGAAGTCATGGTCTTCTGTTATGTAACACGTGTATGTAGACTATAGGACCCACCTGCTATACCATCTGTCTGTTAATACCTGATTAAAGTCTGTAAAACTTCCATAGTAAAAAGCTGTAAATTCACCTGCAGTTACCAGTAAAGGAAAGTCCAATGAAACACATACAATACTCCAATTACTTGTCTGTCAGCAGTCATCTTGGATTGCAGTTAAAAAAATGGAAAGTGCTTATTGTATAAGAAACTGGATTAATTTCTGGAAATAAAAAACCCAGAAGCCATCGTAACAAGAATTGCATTTATTTGCATCAATGGTCCATTAAAACACTAAAACGTATTCTTAACGAAAAGGATTAGCTGTTAATATCTGGATTGATATCTTCATTCGGAGGCTGTCATTGATTAAAGTGCATTTTGTTGATCATCTCATTTTTCAAGCCCTTGTTTCTGAATGAGTGGAAAACAAAAGTGTATATGCTCTAATATGAAATAAACACATTCTCTCACACCTGAGGTGAACAGTAAGACATTTCAACATGAACGACCCCAAAATACACCTTTGAACTGACATATTGAGGCAATGCTCATTACGAACTGAGAGCACACATTTTTTAAGTGACATAAGATCTTATATGGTGCCAGTTTCCACACCCTGGTCATAGTCACACTGCATGTTTAACATTATAGGTGTTTCTCAAAAAAAAAAAAAAAGAAGGAAATATGCAGTGTTTTCACCACTTCTGTAATAAATACTCCACAAGTCATTCACTCATTAAGGATGGGGGTAGAGAGATCAGACTCACATGTGCAAATGTCCTCTCATTTGGGATCAATCCTTTCTTATTACAGCCAAAAAAAAAGAAGCTACACTGAGCTAAACAAAGAGCTAAATAAAGCTTAAGTGTTCTGAATTCAGAGTGCTTATTAATGATTAATCACTGAAAAAAATTGCTCAGACGGCACAACCCACAAAGAAGACAACCTGGTCCTCACTTTTCACTTCAACTTCCCACCTTTTGACATTCAACGCTCCTTTTTTGCGTTTTAAACATAAATAGCAGCAGTCACGGTCATCACAACCCGAGCTCACAGAGTCAATATCTTCCACCTTCAGCACGCCTGACATTCAGCGTCCTTTCTTATCTTCCCTCAGCCGACATTCACAGAATGAAATGACTCCATGAATTCCCAGAGAGGCATCAACGCCTCCTGGAATTCTCTTAGCTTTAACTTAGGGAGGGGTGGTAATGGCAGGGTCACTTTTAAAATTCAGTCTCTGAAAGTCATGCGACTGTAACTCAGCGCGACGTCACTCCCAACTGCGTCTTTAGCTGCTCGTACACGACGTAGCTGATGCTGACGGCGGGGATGACTTTGAGGAAGTTGGGCGTCAGGCCTCTGTAGAGCCCCGTTGGGCCCTCGGTCTGCAGGATCTGTTTGAAGAGTCCGCTCATTGTCACCTGCTGCCTACCTTCTGTAGCAGCTGCCAAAACAAAGAGACAAATGTCTAAGTTTTAAACTACAACACAGATACTCAAATATTTTCCTGGGGAGAAAAGGCCGTACCTTGTGCTTGCATGCGGGTGCGGACCAGAGCCAGAGGGTAACTGGCGAGCTGCCCGCATGTGCTTGACACAGTGCCACAGGAGAGCAGGACAAGTACGCCGGGGTCAACGCCGCTGGCGCTGTAGTTGTGCAAGTAGTAGTTTTTCAGCGTCTGACGGGAACAAACGAGGTCAAGAACATTCATTCCAATGTGTAAATGATCACTGACCGTTCGAAGGGCTGCTCACCTCATACACGGCCAGGTCGATACCGGCGTAGGGGATGATTCCTAACATGTTGGGGACGTAGCCCTTATAAAAAGCCCCCAGTCCTTCTCTCCTGAATATATGCTTGGCGCAGTCTGAAATGCCAGAGTACTGTCCAGTCTTTCTCAGAGCAAGGCGAGTTTTCAGCACCTGAGGAAGGATTCAGAGGAAAGCAGATGTTTAATCTCTCACATTTGCTAAAGCGGGTTTGTTGTGATGGTAGAGCTGAGCTGCGACTCACCTCCATGGGGTAGATTGTGCTCTGGGCAATGACGCCAGCCAGGGACCCTGCAACAAATCGCTCCAAGACGCTCAGGGTTTCTTTGTCACTGCCGATCAAACGCTTAATCTGGACAGATCAAGTGAGCCACATCAGCGAATGAACAGAGTTAAAATGTAACATTTGATGTATTCGTCCAACTCATCATACCTGCTCATATGCCATAAATTTCAGGGCAGACTCGGGAGCAATTTTGATGACATTCACGCCATTTCCTCTCCACAGCGACCTCGTACCGCCTTCTTTAATCATCTGCATCAGGCCAGTCATGAGGCACATGTTGTTGGTTCGAGATCCATAAACCTATGGAGGAAGGCAAAATCTTTAAAACTGAAATATACGACCAGAGTTCCTCAAGTCCTTAAATAGCTGTCTAAGCACTTGGTGGGTCGAGGGGTTTAAGGCCACTTGGTTGTGCAGACCGGAGTGTCTAATGAGGCCTCAACAATTTAGTTTGTGAGGATGAAAAAAGTTCACAGAAGAGCATCAGAGCCAACCCTCAACCCTGACTCGTGACGCAAACCGAGGCCACTGACACAGATCTCAGATCAGCGAGACCTTTTAGCCTGATATTAGCAATGATCACGAGGCAGCGGAGGGTGTGCGAAACGCATGTGAGCCATCACTGATGAGGACAGCCTGGCGTGTCAGCAGCTGGACTCTGACTCTGCTCAAACATTAACTTGATTATGACGCTTAGGTAACTGGGTGTTGTGCAATGGACTCGTACAAAGTGTCCCATTAAGGTCACAGGCAGAAGATTAAATCATTACCCCATTCCCAATTTAAACAATGCTTAGAGACGAGCAGTTAAATAACCGCTGAGAGAAAGGCAGGAGTCTGCTTTACCTGCATCATGACTTTGAGCCTGTCCAGCGGGGCCGTGCAGGTCCTGGAAACGACTCCAGCTCCTCCACCTGCGACCAGGTGTCTCCACCACATACCAGTTTGCTTCTCCTCTATGGTGAACTCATCAGGCACCATTAGGTTCTCACCCACGTCAATAATCTGCAGACAGACACGACATTGAGAAATATATCAGACAAAATGGATCTAAATGACCGGAAATAACAGACAATTAAATAAATATCAACAAGAATTCACTAATATTGGTCCAGCATTCAAAGGATTAATCCAACTGGTGAAACAGTCAGATGGGATGTTGCAGACTCCTTTTGTGCTGAGACGTGACAGCAGTCTTGCGTTACAGAAAAATGCGCATTCATGTCACTTGAGAATTTTAACGCAGTTATAGATACATTGTCGCGGCACTGCAGAGCGAAATTTATTTGACTGCAGACACGTGCGCGGTTTTCCCTGGGGAGCTCCACTGGAGTCAGGGCTCCAGTTTCAAAGGTCGGCTGGTGCTACGGGAAGAGGTGTTTTACAAAGATCCAGGTCAGGAGCTCAGTGAGGACCAAAGTCGACGTGAAACCAGCCTGAACCTGCAGCACTGGATCGCTGCCAAGACTAGACCCCTTTATCAATGCAAAAAAAAAAACAGAGAGCTATTAAAGGAATTTAAAAAATAACTAAAACCGCTAATCTACAATTACTGAGAGCTGCAATAATACGGTTTTTCTCCAATTCAAAGAATCTCTTCTGCAGAGTTTAATTGGTAATCTAAAAACAGGTTGGCTTCTCTGCATCTCCCTGAAGGGAGTCTTGAGGTTACTGTACCAGCTAATTGGCACAGAGTAGAAATAACTTGCAAGAGCAGCCAGGCCGTGTGCTGTATCAACTCTCTGCACCTGTTCTGGCTGACTGCCTTTCCCTTTTGCATAACAGGCCAGGAAATTCCTTCACCATAATCCCCCTCAGAGTGACACAGTGGTTCACAGCCCGAGACGGCTTAATTGCTGACGCACAACCTGTGCAGACAGAACCAGTCAGGAAATTGGCTTTTCAGGTGATACGTTTTAAAGACCCAGCATTGGGAAACGTATCAAGGCCCTGGTTTATCACTGAAACACAAATGTATTAAGACTCGCCAGACAAATGGTATTTTTCATAACAGTAAAGGTTGGCTAACTAACCGTGGAGTGTTTCCAGTAGAGGATGATTTCAGGAATGCTGTCCGTCTTCTCCATCATGGGATGTTGGCTCCAGTCTGAACTGCTAATTGTTATCACTCCATTCGTGTCCATGCTAAAATGTAAAAATTCAAAGTTGTTAAACTATACCTTTATGCTACAATCCAAGATTGTAGGCAATTAATTAGATGAATGACATACCTTTTAAGGGCCTTTTCTGCATGTTGTGGAGAAATGTGCACGCCAAGGTCCCGAAGGGACTGTATGAATTCCCTTAGGTCAATACGGCCTTAAAGACAAATGAAACAACACAATATAAAATTCACAGGTCCTGACGTCAATAACAAGTGAAACTTGCTCAGCAACAAACCTGCATTCTTCCTGTTAATGCTTTTCACCACCAGTTTCAGGTCCTTCTCATAGTCTTGCAGGTAATGGACAAACTCTTCAAAGGCAAGCTGGCCGCCTGAGTCCTTTTCCTCTCTTTTTAGGGTTTTCTGAAGAAAATGTTAGCAGTAAATCAATTACAACAGACCAGCCATGTGAGTTAGTGTGACATAAGACCATTTTGACTTCAAGAAAATGACATGTACATGTAGTGATGTAGCCTGCGTTTGATATGATGTCACTCTTACGATCAATAAAGTGTACTCCACCCTTAAAAAAAAAAATCACCTAATATGGCTGTATCAAAGAGATACCCGCTGGTGCATGACCCACATGCTAAGCCTGGTAGCCTTGAATGTCGAGTGACGTCCTTGTCTCTGGGATTGCGGGCTATTTCTGACCTCCACTGTAGGTCAACCTTCAACTGCTTTAATCCCAAAGCTCAGGACTTCTGATTTTAAACAGGACAAGGATTTAATAGTCCTAACCTGTTGCCACTGGCAAAAGTACAGACGGCCACAGCTGCAGCGCCCGTAAACTGTTGCAGCCACACTTCTGCACACAAACTGGTGGACTTGATCCTACATTTATTTTACTTAAAACTTCTCTTAAACTACTTTTCCAGAGATTGCAGAACAATAGAAAAATAATTAGATTCTGGTAATCACATTTTAGTTTATCGTGATGATGCAATGCTTTACAGTTTATGAGTCAATGAGTGTTTTTTGTTTTTTTTTGTTTTTTTTTTTAAAAAGACCGGCTACTTCCCTAATACAAAGAATCAGGCCCGGTTGACAGGAAATTCCTCTGAAGGGTGTAATTTCAACAGAACTGGATGACGTTGCAGCAAGATTACGCTTTTAGGCATTTCCGGATTTTTTTCCTTATTTGTCTTTTTGCATATCAATTTAAATCGGATGGCGTTAATGAAAAAGATCCAAAGGGAACTAAATTCGGATCGATTTTAGCACGTTTTTCCACTCAAACGTTTGGACGCGCCAACGTGAAAAATTGGAAGCCGGTGAAATTGCGGCCTAGTCGTTAGGCTTTTTACAAGCCCCTTGCCAATTCTTCCGGCTACACAGAAACTAAGGATTAAGCAAAGTAACGGGATTTTTAGTAAGTAGCTGTGTCATTAACACAAGCTGCCCCTGGACACTATGGGATAAAACAGTTAAATCAGGATCTTTTTTCTTACCTTTCGCCATTTTTGGTAAGTTGAAAACTCTTCGGACGGCAGGAACACGCTGAGTTTGTTAAAGAGAGATTTGAGCTCAGACGGCAGTCCGTTAGACTCAAAATATTCCACTTCAACCGCATCCGAATTTGGAACGGGAACGTAAAGGCACAGACCCAGCATGTTTGGCTATATAAAATTTAAAAGAAACTACAATAAATAAATAAATAAATAGCACACCGCGAAGTTGCTAATACCGGCGTTAACTGAAGTGTGGGCGAAAAACGCCGGTACTATAAAATGACGGCTGGCCACACCTCTTCTGGGAATAGGTCGACGTCATTGGTTACTTTTGCAGCCCCGCCTATAAGATACGTTTTTAACCGCTGACCAATTGCAGACTTCGCCCATTGAAGGCTCAAACTTGATCCCGCCCATGTCCTGTGAACAGCCAATCACCTTAAAGCTTCTCGTTCTAACTGGGATCTTTTAATTAAACTTTAGATAAAGCAAAACATGACGATATGGGTGTTTCTGCACACGATATGAAATCAAAACACAAAATTGATTTTGATCAATTTTCTTTTTTCGCAGTCTGCGCGTGAGAGACACTAACAGACTCGAGAAGATCATTAGGAAGGCTGGACATGTGGGGGAGGAGCTGGACTCTCTGACGGTGGTGATGGACAGGAGAATACTGGACAAAATCTGGACTATTCTGGACTCTCCCTCCCACCCCCTCCACAAGGTGCTGGACAACCTGAGGAGCTCTTTCAGCCAGAGACTGCGGCTGCCGCGCTGCTCCACCGAGAGACACAGGAAATCTTTCCTGCCTGTCGGCGTCAAACTGTTGAACGCTGCACTTTAATCTTACAATTCACATATGTAGATAAGTGTAAATATGTCACTGATGTAAATAATTATAGTGAGATCTTTTATCTTTTATTTTTTACCTAACTTGTTTGATTTACATGCTCTGGTTGGATCGCTGCTGTAACAAAGGAAATTTCCCCTCGGGGATGAATAAAGTAATTCTGATTCTGATTCTGATTCTGAAAATATCGGTGGACACAGCGTTAGAGTTATATTGGCGATTTTAAAAATTGAGCGTATAACATAACTAAGGATATTTAAACAAGACAAGCAGTGGTAATTCAATCAGGAGGAGTGACACCTTCTGACCTTCTCTCTACATCAATACATCACAGTAAATCTGATCTTATTATAACACACCAATCAACTGATTAAGAAATATATATCAACACCATAGAATACAAAATAAACACTCAACAGTGGTGGAGGATGTACAGTGCATGTCGTCTCTTGTCTCTGTAGGTGTCATGTTTTGCTCTGTAATTCCTTCCTTTAATAAGCTTCTGAAAAGCTTTTCCAGTGTGTTATGTCAGACCGGAGACAGCAGACAGTGAAAAAAAAATCCAGGATGAGTTCCAAATGCCAAAAATGGCACTGAAAGAACGCCAAGAACTGATAGCTAAACTCTTCAGGCTGTCAGCTGATACACACACACACACACACACACACACACACACACACACACACACACACACACACACATATACACACAGCCTTTTACCTAATACCAAAAGACTGAGCATAACACTAAGAAATAACGTTCATATGGATTGGAATGTTATATATCTTAATTCTTAAAATTTCACACACACACACTACTAATACTCGAAAATAATATGATTTTGATTGTTTAAGGCTAATTTGACCTGAAATAGTATGATTGTTGTCATACTTATGATTTGTTAACCTAAAATTTCTGCTCTAATACCTTTATTTTTAATGCAAATCTTAGTAATAGTCTACATATATTTGACTCATTTCCACTTCTTATTAAAACAATAATTTTGTTATAATACTCAGCAATGCAAATGATTCTCTATTTGTCACTTTATGCATTATTCTTGTTGACATCAGGACTTTTTTTGAGTGTGCATGTGTGAACGAGCACTGTCTCCAGAAACCCACCAGGTAAAGTCCACAGAGAATGAAAACATGTTGATGCAGAAGCCATTGGCCTCTGTTGGCTGACACAGAGTCGTCTGCGTCACACAGCAGGTGAACGATAACCTCTGGTACAAATGCGTCTGTTTGGGTTAAAAAGCAACACTTTAACCTGCAGGATCAGACAGAAACAGGTCAGAGGTGAGGATGTTACAACCCCATAATCACCATCATCTGATAGCAACACTGTTGTTGTACTAGTTTATAGATCCGTTATGTGCTTTTAAGATTATTATGATGGTGTTTTAGGTTCAGCAGGTAACAGGATGTTTTTTATTAATAAACTGTGTCCGTGACCCTCGGTGCCATTAGGAAAACGTCCAGATGAACATTAAATGTCCAGAATATGAACATTAAAGTTTTGTCTCTTTGATTCTGTTTCTTTTCCTTTACCTCTGCCATTGGCCATGAGCCTGGAAGTGAGGGTGTTTTGTGACATCTCAAAAATAGTGGGGCACAAGTTTCAGCGCATGATGTTGAAACTTGAAGCCTACACAGACACACACACACACACACACACACACACACACACACACACATACACACACACACACACACACACACACATATGTGTGTTTTTAAGATAACCTTTACAATGAAAGAGGAGAAATCCTCTATTGGTCACATGGTAAGTGTGCATGCTGCCACCCAGGAGGTGAAACTGCACTTTAATTATTTTTAATCGAAAATTTATATTAAAGCCACCAAATATGTGAATCCATCATCCACAGTGTGTAATTTGTGCAAATATTCAATCACTGTGCAGCAGTGTGGGGCATTTTCACAGTAACTACATATTTCCTCCACTTCCGCAGATAAACCGTTGCAGTAGTTGGGAGAGACGCAGAATCAGTATTTAATTCTAACGGAGTAAATCCACTTTAAAGGTGTTCATCACTGTCTGTGTTATCAACATTGACCATATAAAAAACAGACCGTTTATAAACCAGAATCTGATGATGTTTTCAATCAAAAACAAATATCAGTTTACTCCATCACTGTCGGTAATGGTTTACCTTTAAATCATATCACATCATATTTGAAATTGAGCTTTAAACAGCTTCTCACTGCTGCCCTCTGCTGCCAAATCTGAATTTGAGGTCATTTAATTGAACAATCCTACTATTTAATTATTAAAAATAAATAAAATAAACATGAATATTAAAGCAAACTTTGCTGAGATATTTTGTTTGAATTCGCAACAAACAGCAGCTGCATTACTTTTCACCTTCCACCCGTAGTTGAAATTACCCGCATTTTCTTCATGGCATTGAGTAGTACTAAACATATATAATACACCCGTTGAGAGATAGTCGTTAAAATCACTTAAAACGTCATTCAAGACTTTAGAATATTTAACACGATCGATATACTATTAGAATCATATCAGACGTAAAGCCACGTCAGCACAAGTGCGACATACAGACACGTAAATGATCTATTTTATAAAAATACAAATTCTATTATTGGATAAATTGTATTTCATAAGCAATCTGCCCTGACGGTCTTTCAAAGATATTTAGTTTTATTTTGCCTTCTTTTTACAGAAAACATGACTGGATCGTAGGCGGCAGTGTAGACTGTCGCCACACGATGTCGCTGTTTTAAAATTATTACCTCAAGCTGCCTACGACAATCAAGTTCAAAAAGAAGGGGAAATCATGTTATCAAAGATAATAAATAAAATCCACAAGCAGGCGAATAACTGAGAATGTACACATTTATGAACTATATTTTAGCAACATTAAAATGAATCATTTTATTAAGTTATTCTTTTTTAAATAACGTATGCAATAGAAACAATTTTGGAAAGATTGTGGGAACGCACAAATAAAGGCACCTTGTAATATATATAGAGAGGTTTACATTAGAGGTAAACCTAATAAAAAAATTGATGGTATAATACACCAACGATAAAGGTAGAGCGCCTGTGATGATTTTATTTTGAAATCCGGAACTGGAAACCGTATAGCGTTTGCACAACTGACTTGACGATGTTGAGCGAAAGTACTGTCGGTACCAGAAGAAACAAGACGTGAAGCGTCTTTTTCTGACATTTTTATTTGCTGCGCTGCTGTTTTCGAAGTTGTAACTACCCGCTATGTTTTCAGGTATGCCTGTAACTGTTATTAAACCTCGAACGTAAGTCGTCGGCTGCGTTTATGAGTACTGTTAACCAAAAGTACTTGATTTCTTTTCAGATTTCTGTGCTGAATCATCTGTAAAGAGCCGCAGATCCCATGAAAACACAAATTGATACAACAAGAGAAGGGCTTCTCACTTAGATTCAGCTGGGCTTTTGTCTTCTTTCTGTATTTCATTAGCTTAAGTTGCGAGAGTGAAAAGCACCAACAATGGCTTTCTTTGTGAAAAAGAAGAAATTCAAGTTTCAGACCCATCTCACCCTGGAGGAGCTGACCGCCGTGCCTTTTGTCAACGGGGTTTTGTTCTGCAAGCTGCGGCTGCTGGAAGGAGATTTTGTCGCTACTTCGTCCAGGTAAAAGAGAAAATCCACAGGGAAACACCTTCAAAACTTTCTTCAGACACATAACACGTTTTAAAAATGCATTTGAAGTTCTTTTTGTGCTGTTTTTCAACGAGGTCCTTCTACTTTATGGTGGATTTTTGAACTTATTGAGCATGTTTATTAACTTTGTCCACAGTTTTCCATTTACCACACCACCATTTACACATGTATGGTTTTTTTTTATGTTAAATCCAATGCTTTTGAAATGGCAGGTATATGGTAGTTTTAAGCATGTGTAAGTAGTTCATTTTTTTGTTTGTGACACGACATCAAACTCCTTTAATTGTGATTTTAAAGCCCATATGTCTCTGATGCAGATGTATGTCACAGCAGTTGTTGCGAGCTGAGCTCAGTAATGCTGGTATTCTGAGTCAACTTAAGTGCAGGGTGTTGCCATGTTTAGTGGCCTCTCTGTGTATCGGCCCTGGCACCTCAAATCCGTCGCCAGACTAAACACAACAGAATCTTTCAAACCAGTTCACATGGCTCAAATTATCCCATCAATTCTCTCCAAACCTCCCAGAATAACCCTTCATTCCACAACCCGGCTGCTCCCCTTGCTTACGTCGTTCTTGCTCACGTCTCCCCTGTCACACAACTGCAGGTTGCCTGGTTGGTTGGTCTTTAATATCTTAAACCACCATCGGGTTTTTGTTCCTTCCCTTGTCTACGTGTCTACAAGCTGAGACAATCCAGGCTTGAATAAATCCAGCTTTATATCCTCTGATACACGGTCAGGACAGCTAGTTTACTTGAGAGAATAATGAGCTGAATATTTGCCAGTTTGCAGCTGGCCTAGAAGACAAACACAAACAATTACAGACACAGTGTGTCATATTTCACTCTTCACGATTTCTTTTCGGCTGTCGAGACTCACAGAATCACCCAGATTGGCTCAGTTGTGTGTAAGATGCTCCACATTCCGAGATGGTGGAGGGAGTCTGTGATTTGCGTCAGTGTTGAAATCTGCCTCCTCTTATCCTTGTTTTCTTGGGTTCAAATGGGCGTTTCAAAGGCCCAGACCCCCGAGCTGGCTGATGTTGTCACGGAGCATCTCCTGAATGTGCACTGTCGGATATAAACACACCGACAGATCGTGATAGTCTCAAGAGATGTCTCTGTTTTCTTACCTTTCATCAGAAGAGAGACCAAAGTGGGAGTTTCATAAACACTCGTGTGAACTGCAGAAAATCACTTTGGTCTCAGTCAGCAGAACTGCAGTGTGTTTACGCCGGTAGATTAGACTTTTCATGACTTTGGTCCATGAAAGCCCTGAATTGAAGAGAAAAATGGACCATTGCCTGGTTCTAGACCCTGGTTCTAGCTTGATGCTTTACCTCTTTGCTTTAACTCTACAGCTTTACAGATGGCTAACATGTTTGCTTTTATGTTAAGCTCATTAAAACTTATGGACGTCTGCGCCAACTGTTGCCAACATGCAAGCTCTCGTGTTCAGCATGTTGTAAAGTTAACAGTCTAATTAAACATGCAAATGTCTGATTGTCCGTACCACCTTATTACACTCCACTTTCTGCAGCGGGTTCATACTTATAAAATGTTTATTGGTCAAGCTAAGCCCCAGTTTGTTGAGACGCAGCAGCTAAATCACGTCGCTCTCAGTTCCTGTTTTTAGCTGAGGGCTGCAATGTCTGAGGTCTAAGAGGTCGGCCTCCTTTCTGGATCTTGCATAACAGCCAAAGTCAGTCCCTCTTCGCCATCTCAGCTATCATCTCTGTGAGTGAAAACAAGGCCCTCTCAGAGGAGGAGGAGGAGGCGGCGGCGGCAGTGATGGCGCAGGGAGCGTCCCTCTGTGCTGGACACAGATTACAATTCTGTCACAGATCTGACAGGCCCGTTCTTTGTACGGGATCAGCCGTGACCTCGCTGTGCTGCAGGCCGGGAACAGCGGTGGAATTAACAGCAAGTTTGCCCATCACGCCCCACTGCGCCAGGATAACCCCTCCCAGAGTCTGTGGCTGGAAGCCCAAAGGCTCGCATGAGTGCGAGTGTCCACCTCGGACTGATACTGGACATCCAGACAGCTTTAGCTTTGGCTGGTGTCTGTCTCCAGGAAGGGTTCTGCCACTTCTTGGCAATAATCCACTCCTCTTTCTGTTATTTTACGAACATTTTGGTTCACGGCCTCTGCTGAGCGGGGGACTTCAGCAGCTTTGATTTGTCCGTCTCCAGTCTTGGCGGCCAATCAGTTATGGCAGCAATGCTAATCAAAGTTATCTTGGACGCTTCATTAAATCTATGAAATTTGTAATCCCGATTGCAAAAGGAAAGAGAAAAATCCACTTAATGGCAGGAATTTACGTTAGTCGATAACCTTCTGTAACGATAAGCCACCGTGTTGTTTGTGATGATGTAAACAACTGATGTCATGGCTGACAGAGGCCTTTTGTGTCTTAGGACTCCGTTAACGGCTGCGGTGATAAAAACCCAAGACAGTGCTGTACATTTAAAATGTTTGGAGATAGCAAACGTGGAAAAAAGTAGCCGAACGCAAACTATGAGTTACATAAGGCCCCATGCTTGTCTAGTTTTTTTAGATCGTTGGGGAGTTTAGCACAGAAAAAGCGAGCAGATGGCTCGAGCCTCAGCTGTAAAAGTCCCTGACTGCTTTAATAAAGAAAATTACTCTGCCTTTTTAATGTCTGTGAGACAATACAAAGTTTCTTTTCTTGTTTGGGCCAGTTTGTGCAAAAAAAAAAGCATATAAAAAAAAGCATATAAAATCTTGTTTTTTGTACTGTCGAAGAGGCAGCCAGCAGTGGGCCTTCCTAATGGTGGAGCTTCATAAAACACATGGTTTCCATTCTGATTTGGCAGAAGAACATCGGTGTTGCATCAGGCCAGCCTTTATCTGCAGTGTTTTGTCTTTTCAAGTTGCAGGGCAGATATTTAAGCGCACATGAATAAAACAGTAACCCGTCGGCCGTTATGGAACTCTTTTCTCCAGCCATCACGTCTGACAGAGCAGTTCCAGCAGTGGAAATAAGAGGGGCGAAGATAGGAAGAGGTTTAAAGGTCAAGAAAACATGTGGCTGGAACAACTGGAGGCTAAACACACCTGATAAGAAGGTGTGATTAAAGAAGTGGATGCTGGTTTTTGACAGCAAGGAATCTTAAGTGGAACGTGGAGATTTGAGAAGCTGCTCTGAACATTGCTGATGGGCCAACACGTGCAGAGCGTGTTGATATCCTGTCCAGACACAGCCCACGTTTTAGGAAGAGCTTTTAGAACTTCCCACACGTACGCAGACTTTCTGTCATGGCTTCAACACGACCAGTTCAGAGTTTGGCGTTTTGGTTTCACATTGTTTCTAAAAGGCCGGTTGATTATCTGTAATTAAAACCACAATCAAAACCACAATTATACCATTTCAACTGAGTGGGACTTTGAGACGCCTCCTGATCTCTGGTGGGTCCTGCTCAGATTTCTAGAAGCAGCACAAACGAAGCGTTGCAGCGGTGGTCCTTTCAGGTGGTTTGGTTCAAGACAGAAAACCCAGAAATAAGACCACATGAAACCAAACAGCGCCACCTCCAGGGCACTAAAGTGGTTCCGCTCCCGTGATTCTGATTGCTACATCCTGTCAATGTTTACAATGTGAATTCAGTTGTAAACTTTGGGTCTAGTTGGAGGATTCCTGCCTTTTGTGGAAGTATGTGGTTTTCTTTCTTTTTAGGTAAGTGAAATCTGACTGATTCTGCCGCTCTCCGTCGGCGTGGGCACTGCGGTCACGGGTGGTGTTTTCGTTTCTACCAAATGAAAGTTTGGGTGGAGTTGCCGGAGCTTCCCAACCATCTCTTTTCCAGCGTCGCCAGTCCGGTTTGAAGGCTGCAGATTTGTTACTCGTCTTGTTCTCAGTCGCGTTTGACAACAGCGAAATGTTTAAGCGGACAGAAGTTTAATGCAGCTGCACGTAGCAGGAATCTGTTAGAGTATTTTTGTAGCAGATCCAGGATGGGCTCTTCAGCCCTCACATGCCTGTCGTTCTACACATACCACATTGAGTGTTGGCTCACATACATGTCCATTTGGAACATTGCAGGAATGTGAGCAGATTTTTTTTTAAGAATTTTTGCTTTGATGATAAAACAGTTGAGGGGAACTTGAGGATACCCAAACAGCTAACTGATGATCCGTATAGACAGGAAGCAACTGCCAGAAGGACCTTTGTCTACAGGTTTAATCAGCCAGATGTACCTGCGCCGCTTCTGCGCTGTCACATTTTCCACCTTGTTGCTTTTAGTCACAGTTGAGGTTGAACAGTTGGCCGCGGTTGGGAAGAGAAAAGGAAGGAAAAAGACAACAGAGAGTGTGTGGGCAGCGTTAGGAATTGATGAGGACGAGTGGCTCCGCAACAGCTGCTTCCTGTTTTCCTCTCACTTTTCCAGCGCTAAGTGTTTTGGTGCGACCGACGGGGAGGTGCGTTTGGGACGCTTTTCCTCTGGTAACTGGCCAGGTACTTGAGACTTCTCCTTCATCCTGGTGCTTTTACTGTGAAACTTCCACCCATAAGAGGTTTATCCTGGCTACCCTCGAGACAAAAGCACCCAATAATGACATACATATGTGATCTTTTGTACTCAAAGAATTCATTGTAACGCTGCGACCAATAAAAAAAGTCAGTTTAATTGACCATAATTTTTGAAGTCATTTAATGAAGCCCGTGTCAAAGGTAGCGTTATAATAATTGTATAATGAAAAACCGGGTACGATCTATGCACATCCTGAGCTAACCCTGATGACATCACCGTGACATCATCTGTGCTGTCTTGTCAGATGACAGGAGCTGGTGTCACGACTTCCTCCAGCACAACAAGCGTTCTTGGCATTAACCTTGGTGGAGGCTAACGACCTTGACTGCCCCCCGCGCCGCTGCCTGCTGCTCCGTCTTTACGTCACCGCCCTCCCTGCAGGATCTGTCTGCTTCCTCAGCACTCTGATCTCAGGCCTGTTTATCTGAGCCCGCGCTGCGACCCGAGCCGGTCCGGCCTGTTTGTGTTTCTGATGCGTCCTGGGGGCCCCAGGAGCAGTGCAGCCAGGATGGGAGATAAGGATCCCATAGCTCTGCATCGCTGACACATTGAGTCATCGCAGGCTGGGTTTTGTTGGGTGGACGATTTAGAGTTTGGGACTTAGTGTTTCCGTTTGGCCCTAATGGTGCAATCACGACTAAAGTTCTCTGGAGTTTGTTGCTTTATTTCGGTTCCGTTTTCAGTCACAACAAGCCGAACAAGACTGGAAATGGTCTCAGCTGCAGGTTTTTGGCAGAAGGAAGAAAGTCATAACAAACTCGAGCTCGCTATGTCGGGTTTGTCGAGCAGCGCGGATGGTGGATTGGCAGACGTGAGCTTCTGGTGTAGTCCTGCCAGACTGCGCCAGCATTTCAGCCTTTATACATATGCAATTCATAAACACTTCCAAATATAGCTGCGCAAGAGCCAATGAAAACACTGGAGTATTCAAAAGGTTTTCAGAGCCCCTCAGTTCAACTTCAAACGTCTTTCTGATAATGTGGACCTCTCTCACGGCCCTCAAAAACACGTTACTACACCTAGTATGAACTAATCGTGCATTGCTGCTCTGACGTTCACGTTGTTTAAGTCATGTCCCTGGGATTTGATCATCGACTTAATAACATTTGGAAGGATTCACGTTGGTACATTCAGTAATTACATTTGCCCATCACACACACACACACACACACACACACACACACACACACATCACAGATGTCATTGCATGTTTTTTTGGTATTTATTATTTGTTGAAGCCCAGCTCTGACCTCCTAATCTCATCTGGATGTTATAAAGTTACAGGCCTTATGTTCCAGCTTTTGTTGGCTCGCGCTGCCTTTGGCTCTTGGTCTCCATTCTCTAATTTTGCACGTAGATGTTGACGATTTAGGAATTTGAGCCCGTTTGACTTTCACCTTCGCTGAATGTGGGTAAATGTGTAACTCTTCCGGCTGTGGGGGAGGGGTGGGCTCCTGTGCACCTTCTCTGTGTGTCGTCTTAAGGTTTTGGTTTGGCTGATGCTGATGAAAATGCTCCTTTTTTGGGGCCTCGTTAGCGTGAATGCTAAAGGTAACAACTAAGAATTCAATTTTGATGATGTCGTTGTTGTTAGAAGTTTCACTTTTTCCTGCTCGCCATCTTCAGGATGACGTGTGTGTGAAACATGAATCCCAGCTCTATTTTCAGCTGTAAGAAATTAGATTTGATTGACTCAGGTTTGGGTTTAAGCACACTAATTTGATCCAAATGCGGACCAAAGTCTGCTGCGCAAACACAGTGAATCAGACCCGCAGTGACACTTTTCTTTGCACGTGTGATGTCGCCTTGAGTCATCTGTTTATGTGATTCTTTTTTTTCCCGGCTGCAGTGAGCACAGCTCCAGCGTGTCATCTGTCACCGTGGTTTGCTTCGCCTGAGACTCTGCTGCCGGGATGCATTCACAACCTTGACTTTGAGCATTTCTGGGTGAATCAAGCGTCTCTATGAAGGCTGCATGCATAAAAGCTTCAGCCTATTCAAGCCAGATTTTGTTGGAATAGTTTCTTTGCACCGGATTAAACTCCTGGCAGAGAAAGAAGAAGTTTGACTCCTTGTGAAGTAAAACATGTCAGGATATAAAGAGAGGATAGAAGAGATGAAAAGGCTGCAGGTAAGGCGAACACCAGAACACAGAGGGCTTATAAAAATGTCACCAGCAAAGAGAGCGCGTTGCCGTGTGCGCTGCTCCTCCTCTGAGCTGCTGGCAGAGCGTCGGTGGAGTCGAGGAGTGCGAGGTTTCCATGGAGGCTGAACAAAGCCATCTGGAGCGAGGAATGCGGTTCGAGAACGCTGCTTGCAACGCACCAGAGCTCCAATAGCGTGGGGGTCTGATAAGAGCTCCTTTGAGTGTGTGTGTTTGTGTGTGTGTGTGGGGGGGTTCAGCTCTTTTGAAAGCCTCACTTGTTTGCAGGGATCAGTGGCTGACAGAGAATCGTTGAAGTTGAGACACGATGCAAAGTTTTTCTCATTTATTATTCTTGCTTATCGCTAACTTAGCCCTGCTGACTGTACTTACTTACTTCACATGTGGCTTAATCCAAGTGTTCAAGACTTGACCACCAGCAGAAAACTGTTATTACTTGTCTGTAAAAACCACATGTGACGACAGACTTGATTCCAGGCGGTGTGTAATGGCTGAAATCACACAGGACCGTGTTGGGAATGAGATGATGGGGGGGAGGGTGAAGTGTGCGGAGCAGCTGCTGCGATTTTCAGTTCAGCGCGAGGGTGTTTTACATGTGTTGTTTGCACCTTCTGTCTGGGACAATAACTCAGAGCTGCAGCACGTACTTGTGAGTTTGTTAGGACGTGTAGTGGATTGTTCTGCAGCCTGACGTTGTGGTCGTTGGCCGCATCAACACTCCTGTTACGCTCACATGAGCGTCTCCCGCAGCCATCCTGGGATACTAACAGATAAAGACATCAGTTCCATTTTGAGGGAATGTTTTTTTTTTTTTTTGCATTCTTTACATTAAAAACAGCTGGCAAGTCTACGTTTCCACGCTTATTTCTGTGGAATTTCTCGATGTGTCAGTCAGCCAGTGTTTCCAAAAATAACGGCTCTATTTGTCTGCCGTTGTTAGCCAGGAGGGATGGATACCTCAGTGTTTCCCGCTGGCATTTCTGACGAGGCAAATGGTGTTTTCACATCTATTGACCATTGTTTGCTGTTTGCTTAACAGCTTGTCTGTCCATAAAGAACATGGGAAATGGGTTTTTCCACTTGTGCGATATTTCCCGGATGACTGTGTGGCATATTGACTGGTCTTGTAACTATCTACAACAAAAAGGAACCGGGGATGTCACATGAGCCATCATACAACCCGCATATTAAATATTAACATTTATGGACGTCGCAAGCAAACACGAGTGCCCAACTCCCTAAAGCTAAAGAATAGTATAAAACTCTTATTTGTTTCTGACATCTATGTATACATTTCCACACACAAGTAGTTCATTCTGTTTGCTGAGCTATGGTCTGCAGAAGTGTGCCAAACCAATTTAAGTTTACAGGATTACAACCTCACATAACCGAATTTACGCGGGTTTATGCTGCAGTATTACCAGAAACCTTTAGTAGATGCCGTGTTACTGGGAAAAAAGCCCTCTTTTTTTCCACCTCTCGCTCCTCAGAATATCCTGACTGACTGGAACTCTGCAGCTATAACTCAACAAGTTCTTGTAAATCTGACCCTCTGGCTCTGAGAAACGGATGATATGACCGGTCAAAGGACTTGTCACAGTCTAAGAATATAGCAGGTGGAAAAAAAAATTGTATAAGGAAAGAAAAGGACTATTCAGCCATTTTGAAATAAATCGCTGGAGATTTATTTTCTCCTTGTGTCTTTTTTTTCCCCCTACAGAGAGGAGGTTCAGGAGAACTGTGTTCGCTGGAGAAAGAGGTTTAGTTTTGTGTCTAAAATGAGCGCCAATCCCCACACGGGAGTCCTGGATCCCTCCGTCTGCAGGGTGTCAGTCAGAAAGGTAAAACTCCAATTTTAGCACATGGAATTCTGATATATGTTCTGTAATTAACACACAAACACAGCCCAGGTTTATTGTAATGTCTCTGTGCTTTCTTACCATGCAAAATATCAAATTAACGTTAAAAAGCCAGAAGGTTAGCTCTGTGCCCTCTAACTTGAGCTGCTGAGCATATGAGCGGTTAGAAAACAGCAGGACGCAGCAAGTTCCTGCCTGCCTGAAAGAACAACATAAAAAAACCTGGAATGTTGGGAATCAGTGACAGGTTTTCTTCCCTCGTTACAAATAAGTGCAGGACTGATTCAAATTCAGTCCCCCTTTATACGCCCCCTGTGGGCAATTTAATAGGAGTAGCTTTAAAGGCAGCAGACTTCAAGGACGTCAGCAGTCAAAGACTGATAAAACACACACAAGCGCTCCAGGGTTCAGAGTGAAGGAGCTGCCATCTTTGCAGACCAATGAGGTAAAATTTCAGTAATTGGCAGGTTCTTTTACACCATCTGATCTTTACTTAGGCTTTACACTGTAAGGTAGCGTCTTCTTGTCTTGGACACTTGGTATTACATTTATAACATGCTTATTTTACAGAACTAGAATACATTATATTAAGGAAGTGTGTATGAACGTAGAGACGCGTGGTTAAATCTCGTGCTGTCGGACCGTGAGTGTGGGCTCAGCCTGTAATTTCGCCTCTCCCTGTAATAGAAAGCTTCTGCAATATAAAGTTAGATCGGTGGGATCGCCAGCTTCATCACCGTCTTCCTGTTTTCCCTGCAGGAACTCAAAGGAGGAAAAGCTTATACGAAGGTAAGAGCTTCTCGGTTGCTACACGTCTGGAAAGACGAGCTCACGTACGCGTCGATTCCCAGTTCTGTAAACACGAGTGTTTCCCGCACCACCTCAGGGAGTTTGGAGCTAGCAGTGCGTGACATTTTCCCTACGCTGGTAATTTCCTGCGCTGTTCCCTCCAAGTCCTGACCAACCGTAAGTGTAGGGGCCCATCACAGATGAGTCGCGCCTCGTCGAGATAAACTTCAGTCGGTCCCTGCTTGTTGTTGCCTGACAGGAACCATTTCCTCTGTTTTTACCCATACTCTATTTAGATTTCCCATAGCTAAATATACCCTGCTTCCCTCCTTAGAAGTTAGCTTCCTTAAATATGCACCTATGAAAACAGAAGCGCCCAGTGAAAGGGAAGCCTGAAGAATGAAGAATGGGAACCTTTGGCTCAGAAGAGCTGCCCAGTTCATTTCAAACAGTTTCCACAGCATAGGTGTGAGTCGGCCTGTTTAAATGTGCTCCGATGAAGGATTGTTATTTCCCTCCTGCCCAAAAGACAAAGACATAACACTTTTATTCAATCAAAATATTTTAAAGTTTAATTTAACCTTGACCTGGAGACTAAGGCAGGCTAAGGATACCCATTCTTTGCCAGTAATCGAGCTAAGCTAATTAGCGCTAGTCGATCTTTGCTTGTTTCCCTCTCGTTACAAACAGATTAGGAACTGATCTTGGATCAGGAGAAGGACCTGACCAAAGCAGCACAATAGTAATATGCGCCTTTTAATCCTAATTAAACGTTTTTCGTTGCTGAATGTATGATTTGTCGACTTTAGCTGGGCTTCACAGACCTCAACATGGCGGAGTTTGCCGGTTCTGGTTCCACTGTGCGCTGCTGTCTACTTGAGGGCTATGACACCAAGAACACACGGCAGGACAACTCCATACTAAAGGCAAGCACACGTTGGTTCACAACCACAGAATACGTGAGAAAACACATCTCACTTGCTATGAAATGTATTTGTTTCAAGGCCTAATGCAAATTAATCATCAACTCTTATTGTAATTTGACCTTGAGGTTGATGCTTTCCTACGCCGGTGAAAAGGCAAAAGGGTCTGTTTAACAAGGCACTGACATCAGATCAGTTGTACTTGGAGATAAAGTTCTGTATCTCTCTGGGTGAAGAGTTAAGAAGCACCAAAGCGCCACCAAGAGCCCAAAAACAGCCCTCATGAGAAAGAGCCAAGATAGTTACGAGCAGATTTGTCATCAAATTGCTCTGGAAGACTGTTGCCAAACAGAACCACACATCAGTTCAGATTATAGGGATTAAACTGGCAGCTCCAGCAGTTTACCGTTTTACTGGCTGTGCTACGAACATGTGCGGCGTTACTGCCTGAAAGGCTGATTGTTGGAGATGATTGTTGCAGTGATAAGTGTGGGAGTTGTACAGTGTGCTTATTACAGGAAAAGAACAGTGGGAACAAGGGTCACAGTTTCACAACAGTGGAAAATATTTCCCCACGTCTGATCAAACACATGTTGACAGAAGTTTTTTAAATATTTTTATCATTTTTTCTTTTTTCTGAAGGTGATTATCGGGATGACCCTCCTGTCAGGAGATCCGTGTTTTAAAACGTGAGTATATAAGTATAACTCTGCTTCTTTGCATTTTGTTAACATTTTATCCAGATTAATTATACTGTCTCATTTGTTGCCACGGTGACCAAGTTTTCCTGAAGTCCGTACATTTAATCTTATCCGAGCGTGCCAAGCTAAACACAACTGAGGCTTTGTGCTCATTTATCTGCTGCAGCCTGATAAAAGTGTTATTTTCTTTTCCCCTTGCAGACCTCCCAGCACAGCAAAGTCCATCTCCATCCCTGGACAAGAGCACGCCCTACAGCTGGACTGTAAGGGGGAGGGAACAACCGAACCTGGGCCGGCTGGGGGAGTTTCTTTGGGTCGCTCTGCAAAGCCTCGACCCTCAATCATCAACTCAGGTGCAGCTGTTTTTACAGAGCAAAAATATGGGATTTTAATCTCAGATTTTTTTGTAATTTTGGTTCGTATTTTATCCTACAGATGATATCTCTCTGAAAGTGTGTAAGTAAACATGAGGCGGTAACAGCTATTGTACCTACAGGTCTTCTTGAAGACTCTGAAGTAAACCAGCCTGGTCCTGCAGAGGTCTTCCAGTCCGGACACTCTCGCAATTCCAGCTATGCCAGCCAGCAAAGCAGAATTTCAGGTAAATAACCCACTGAACTTTTCTGGACAATGGAGAATTCAACGATTTTGCAACAAATGATCACTCTGTCGCCCCCTTGTGGTCACCTTGTTCTGCAGGCTACAGCACCGAGCACTCCTGCTCCTCCAGCCTGTCAGATCTCACACACCGCAGGAACACCTCGACAGGAAGCAGCACTTCTGGGGGTCTGGCCTTTAATGCTGACACCCCTACAGAGGGTGAGAAGGACGCTGGACGTCCAGAAAGACCCCCCCGACCCCCACGTCCTGTACTGCCACTTAACAGACCCTCCAGGTACGGATGCTAAGACATGCAGGATTACCTAAATGACAAAAAAAAAATCTAAAATTCTTACTGTGATTTTCCACCTTGGCTTTTTGTCATCATTTTGTCTCAGGCGGAAGCAGGACACGGTGGAGAACCACCCCTCGTGGGTCAACGACACTCGTATGGATGCTGATGATATCGTGGAAAAAATTGTCCAAAGCCAAAACTTTGAAGATATCAACAATACTGAAGGTACTTTCTAGAGAACAATCTGGCATCAATGGGATCTTTTCTCTTTTTGGTAAACCCAGCTTCTGTGTTTCGGTTTTTTCAGACAGCAACCTGCGTCTGTTTGTCAGCAGAGACGGAACCACTGCGCTCAGTGGCATCAGACTGGGAAACAGGTGCGCGAAACCAAACGGCTTCCATCTTCTGTGTGCTCGATTGTTTTCTCGTTGTGTTTCATCTCTGCATTGATTGTGGATGTTTTTGTCCCTGCAGGGTGTCCGCAGGCGGATACGAGCCTGTGGTGATCGAGAGCCATTAAGCATAGACCAGCAGGTGAGCTGGTCTTACTGGTTTTCCTGAAGCCTCAGCTGGCCTGAAGCCGTGAGCGGGAAAACCTCATCAATTTGCACTTTATGTGAAGCTTCTTTCAGTCTGCTCGCCTGCACTCCATTCGGCCTTTTCTCTGAGGGTTAAAGCCACTCGCGGTGAAAGCGACGGTTCACAAAAATGCTTCTGAGTGCCCAGTAATGCAGTCGCCTTGTGTTGGGAGCTGAGTTCGATTTCGGAATGTTTTTGGATCTTGCGCTGCAGGCTTCCATAACATCCACAGGTCCCCAGTTTAACTGGTTCTCTGTACCAACACTACTGTCAGAAGACAAAAGAAAGAAGCTGCAGTGAATCTTTAGTTCTTATTTTATTTTAGTTTTTTAATCTGGATGGACGCTGAGGGCTGTTTGTAAAGTAGTGCTGTTTTTGAAGGTGGAAACAAATGTAACAAACATACTTTTTCTCCATCAGGGTCAGTAAAACTGGTTTTTATGGAAACAGCAGGCAGTTTAAATGGAATAATCATCCATAACTGTCTCACGTTAGCATCAGAACGTCCAGTCCGTGAACGCCCACCACTGTACAAGCATGCAGAACCTGCTTACAATCAAATATGGAGCTGGGACATGTTTACTGCAAGAAAGCGCTCCAGGTTTAGGTGAACCTTGTGATATTTTGCATGTAACAGAATGAAGTTCCTGAGGCTCAGCTGGACTGAAGCCAGTTCATGATGTAATGGATGACAGAACCGTTCGGTCCAGATCCGTAATCAACCTTCACCACAGCCGCGTGACCTTTTCCCCTCCACCAAATTTAATCCATCTTATTTCTGGTTTGACTGTGCAGTAAATGTCCAAACTGAGATTAGATACCAAAACATGAGGAAACTGCAGTTTACACATTCCTGGCATATCAGAATTCCCACGTATGTTCCGGCTTCCACTGATCCAACACTGAATGTGACCAATATTGTAGAACTGCTTCAGTTTTAACTTGATGTTGATCCCCGTCGTTCAGGGAGATGCGGAAAGAACCACTCTGTGTCTGTAAAGTTTCTCTTGAATGACCCCGAAGCGCCGACAGAACCGTGACAACAGGCTGCTAGTGACGGCGAGGAGAGAACTGTCTCGTTTTTTGTTTTTTTTTTTGGCCTCTTCTTTTAATTTTCCAGTGTTTCTATGTTATAAATCTCACTGCTTGTCTACTACTGCTTCACTGCTGCACCTCCACCATGGCGGATGTAAACTCTTGAGTGAAAAACAAAACGCCAGGTCAGGCGACACTAACGCGCTCTGTGGTACAAACTGCTCTCGGTGGAGCTAAAGAGGGACGACTGCCCGGGCCGTTCGAGCCTGCGTTGCCCCCTGGTGGAGCAACGGCCCACTGCAGTGCCTGAACGAGACCCCCGTTGGTTTGTTTACATCATTTAAAGGAAATCTAAAAATCACAGAAACTGATAGGACACGTATTGTTACCAACCAGCTGGCTGGTTGAATTTTTTTTTTTTTTTTTACTTTTTTTTTTTGAGGCGTATTAAATTTAGAATCAAAGCCAAACAAGTCCAGTGAGTCTTGAAATCTTATTTCCTGTTTGTAAAATGTGGAAAAAGCTGTCACTTCAGTCATAAACCTCCCTGTTAAATACAGGATATTTAAACTTTTTTTTTTTTTATATTAAACTACACTTTGTGTCACTTAATATTCTAGATTTATTTTATGTAAACTGAGTTTTCCTCCAATGTTGCAGGAAATTG
The DNA here is from genome assembly GCA_015343265.1 of Pao palembangensis. Taxonomy (NCBI): domain Eukaryota; kingdom Metazoa; phylum Chordata; class Actinopteri; order Tetraodontiformes; family Tetraodontidae; genus Pao; species Pao palembangensis. The sequence continues at coordinate 32,004,380 of CM027081.1, read as the reverse complement.
ATAAAATATTTTTTAAAACCGATATAAAAGACAGAATTTTTTCCTCATTTGCGATCTAAATCTGCTTTTAAGACTCCTTTTGTGTTAACGCACTCTTCACACTAAGCTGGTTGAATGCAGCCTGCGACTGAAGCTGATTCACTCGACACTATTCACTCCGTCTGTGTTCAGTAGTCACTCACAAAGGTCTCACTTTTGGGGATGAACCACTGTTGTCTGGATTTGGGTTTACATCACCACAGCCTTTAGTATTCTTAAAGCATTTATTTATATATTTTATGTTCTGTATTCTGGTTTTTCCAGGAGGTTGGTTTTAAGCTATGCACACAGCCCACCTCCATTTCACTATTAGTAATTCTAACAAATTATTCTATTCTAACAAAGTTAGTATAACCTAAATTTATAGAGAATCAAGTCAGAATTGTTCTGCTGATCATCATATAGTTACTATATTTTTGTTTTTGTAATATTTCTGCAGAAATTTCAATAAAGAATCTAATCTAAAACAGCGGAATCTGTGTTTTCTGTAGATTCATGACACATCTATAATTCAAAATTGTGCTATTTTAATTTAAGTTTAACTGTGAAGGAATGTCTGGGAAGTTCCTCTAAAGAGATCCATTTTAAACCCTAAAGGCTCCAATTTTTGACTAAAACTCATCATTTTCACGTGTGTGGTTCTTCCTCAATGACAGAAGGGGGCGCTCTCCATTTTTAATAGCTTGCCTCCATCAGTTCAGACGCTTAAAACCATTTCATTTTTTAAATTTCAACCAATCCTGAAAGATCCAGCCAACTGTTTTCATTTAATCCAAGTTCAAGACTTTAAATATTGTATAAAGTATAACATATTGCTATGTGGATTGTACATTGTATGTGAAAATGGAAAGTTCTTTGGCAGATGTTCATTTTGTTACTTTTTTTAACATGTAAACTATTGTAATGGAAAATGTGGGCTGTCTGGAGCAACAGAAAATGGAGCTGAATGTTTTTCTTTTGGTGTTAACCCAACTGTACATTTTTCACCATCGTTTTCTACGTCAGAGATGTAGGCAAGTGAAATTTAAAAAAAAAACCACAAGGTTTTCTGTTTCAATATGAATGTGAAGTTTTCTTTTTGAATATGAATGTGTCATTTAATAATCTCGTAGGCAGTTTACTTGAATATATATTGTGGAGGTTGCAGATAAGGAAACTTGATACGGCCGACGTTTATTGAGCTTCACCAACTCAAACTGAGTCCTCCATCACGGCCGGAGCAGCCGGGACCGGGGTGCCTGCAGCATTTGATTTGGGGGGTCGGTGGCGTGAAGGGCAGCCTTCATGGATCGATAAAACCGCTCGCACAGTCCGTTAGCCTGCAGGTTCAATTTCAATTTCAATTTCAATTTTATTTATATAGCACCTTTTACAATAAAATTGTCTCTAAGTGCTTTACAGAGGTAGAAACCCAGAGCCTGAACCCCCAGGTAAGCACAGTGGCAGGGAAAAACTCCTTTTTAACAGGAAGAAACCTTGAGCAGGACCAGGCTTACAAGGGGGAACCATCCTGCTGAAAGTTGGCTGGGCAAAGGAGGAATAAAAGAGGGAGACAGGACAGAGAGAATAAAGAGAGAGAGAGGGAGAACAGATACAATCATAAAACCAAAGAAATACAGACAAAATACAATCATAGAAATACAAACATATCAGACATATATACACATAATACAGTATAGCAGGTTGTTATAAAGAGATGAACAGTATAGGCAGGTGCCGACAGCGGACCCTGAGTTTGCCATAGGCCAAAGTCCGTACAGCACGAAGGCCTGGAGACGGAAAACCTGCAAAGAGAGAGAGAAAGAGAGAGAGAGAGAGAGAAGGGGGGGAGACACAGAACGACAAGGAAGACTGGACCCAGATAATCCCGGTGAAAATAAAAGGAGGAGAAAGAAGAAGAAAAGGAGGAGAGGACGTGAGGGAGTGGTTGTATGCTGCAGGTTGTATGCCACCGTTCGATGAAGCCGGACCCCCAGGCTTGCGGCCACCGCTGTCCACAGCTCGGATGTGAACTGCATGCCTCTGTCCGAAGTAAGGTCCGCTGGCCTGCCAAAATGGGCCACCCAGGTAGAGATGAATGCCCGAGCCACCTCTGCCGATGTAAGGGGCACCACCTCCGGCCATCTGGTGGTCCTTTCCACCATGATGAGGAGGTAAGTAAACCCATGCGAAGGCAGAATCGGCCCCACTAGGTCTACGTATGTGTACGTGGTCGAATCGCTGCTCCGGAATGGAAAATGGCTGCAGTGGTGTCTTCGTGTGCCTGTGCACCTTGGCCCGCTGACACGCCAAGCACGCAGCGGCCCACTTCCTGACCTCCTTCCCTAAGCCCGGTCAGACAAACCTTGATGCCACCAACTTAACAGAAGCCGTCACGCCTGGGTGTGACAGAGCGTGCACAGCATCAAACACCCGGCAGCGCCAACCGACAGGGACCATGGGACGAACTCAACCTCTTGAGACGTCACAGAGGAGAGTGGCGCCGCTGTCCTGGAAGGTCACATCCTCCAAATGCAGTCCTGTCGCCGCCAACCGGAACGCCTGGATGTCACCATCAGCTGGTTGATCTACAGTGCACAGAGCTGCACTGGAGAGACAGTCTGCCACCAGGTTGTCCTTGCCAGCCACGTGCTGGATGTCCGTTGTAAATTCCGAAATTGCGGAGAGGTGGCGCTGTTGCCTAGCTGACCAAGGCTCTGCGGCCTTTGTCATAGCAAAGGTGAGGGGTTTGTGGTCCAAATAGGCGGTAAACTTCCGCCCCTCTAGCATGAAACAAAAATGGCGTATAGCCAGATAGAGAGCCATCAACTCCCTGTCAAACGTGCTATACTTCCTCTCACTGTCCCGGAGGTTCCTTTGAAGAAAGACAGGGGCTGCCAGGTATTGTCCACCAACTGTTCGAACACCGCCCCTACCGCGTGATCTGATGCGTTGGTGGTAAGGGCAAGAGACGGAGCGGTGAGGCCCAGGGGCTGTTGGAGTGGCTCACAATACCCATTCGCTCCATCGTGGCAAATTCCTCTTTAGCTATAACCAGCTTAACAGCATCCAGCCACCGAGCCTTCGCGAATACTGGCTGGCCAGCCGTGACGATGTGATGCTCCACGCCGTTCTTGGTGATCTCAGCCAAAAACGTGGGCAATGTTAATGTAGGAAACTCCGCCAGGAGCCACTGATACACATCACCCAAAGCCAGAATGTTAGCTAGCGTGACAGACACGGGACCCCCGGTGGCACGGGAATGTAGCAAAAGAAACAGAGTTCACCAGCCAATGGTTCGCCAGGTCCACCAACAGCCTGTGCGCGCACAAGAAATCCGCGCCCAGTACGGGCACCGAAACCAAGGCCATTACAAAGTCCCAGCCAAACTACCGGCCATTAAAACAGTCACATACTGGGTGCAGAAGGTCCGGATGGGGGACGCCAAACAATCTTGTCCGCTTCCTCCACCAGGCCATGATAATCTTTTGTTCTTACTAGTGGGGAGCTGGCGAGAGCCGTGTGTACCGGTGGCTGGAGCTGGCGTAGAAAGAGCTGGACAAACAGAAACGAGGCATCTCCGGATCCAAGCAAGGCCAGCATGTTCTCCATCAGCTCGGATGGCTTGCTATCACCCAAGCCACTGAGGGACAAAAGGCGCTCCGCGTCAGACAACTGGAACCGGCGCAAGAGCTCAGCCTTGAGGGCCGTGTATTTGCCCGCCTCCGGCGGATCTCTCGGCATACCCATAACGAGGCAAGTGGTGGAGGAGTCCAGGGCTGCAACAACATGGTAATATTTTGTGTCATCTACCGTGATTCTACGGAGGTGAAACTGTGCCTCCACATGGTGGAACCACGGCTCGGGGTCGTGCTGCCAAAAATCAGGAAGCTTGATCGTGGCCACGTAAACTGCTGGAGAAAGGAACTGCCCAGGCAAGGCGGCTGAGCTCCCGGGCTGCTCACCGTCAGCGGCACCTCCAGAAAACGTCGGGGTCTCCACTGTGGAGGTTGCAGATAAGGAAACTTGACGTGGCCAACTGAGTACGAGACGTTTATTGAACTTCACCAACTCACACTACATTCCATCACTATATATACACACACACCTGCACTTCTTCTACACCCCAATACCTGGTCTGGTGTAAAAATACACCGCCCCCTAGTGTCCACCACAGTATGTAATTTTAAGATTTTAAAAGGATAATTTTTTTATTCTTTGCTGAAAATGCAACATTTGTTGTATTTATGTATATTTCACACGTGTAACAAAGCAGGTATTTTATTTACTCTTCAGTTTCATTTTACTGAAATCACGCAGGGCCCCAGACTGGATCCCTGAGGAACCCCACAGGGTTTAGGTTTTAGTGAGAGACGTATAAATCAGGGTTATGTTATAACCTGCGGCTCTGTAGCATCACTTGCTCCTTTTCTGAGAAGCAGCCCTCAGACCACATTTGACCGACACGTGTGAAATTTGGCACACACATGTAAGACCCCAAAACCTACAGGAAAGTCTCTTGGACCCACTTCCTAAACCCAACAGGAAGTAGGATATTTTGATTTACCTGTGCAGTGTTGCCTTATTTTTAGCCATTTACAGGCCTTTTGCAGTTTACTTCACAAATATTGTCTTCATATTTGGACTGTACTATTTTGAGGCTTGGGCAACACTAATTTGCAAAACTTTTTTTTCTTCACTAAAATGCCTCTTGTGTAAACAAACTTTTAGAGTGCATTGCCGAGATTAAGGCATGGATGTCACTGAACTTTCTTAGTTTGAATGATGAAAAAACTGAGGTCGTGATGTTTGGCCCTAGTGAGGCCTCCAAAATTCATGTGGATCTGACTCCCTTGAGTCAATTTCTGACACAGACAGCGACAAACTTGACTGGACAGTAATCTTAAATTTGATGTGCAGATGAAATCAGTCATCAAGTCCAGTTTTTATCAATTAAGACAAGTAACCAAAGTCAAGTCATTGCTCTCAAGACATCACTTTGAGATTTTAATCCATGCTTTTATCACATCTAGACTTGACTGTTCAATGCACTTTATGTTGGGCTGAGCCAGACGTCACTGTCTCGTCTTCAGTTAGTCCAAAACGCTGCAGCCCGACTTTTAACTGGTGCCAAAAAAGGGAGCACAAATGTCTTAACGGCCTCGCCCATTAAGACATTTAAAAACAGTATCTGTCTGAGCTGCTTCAACCATACACTCCCTCACGCTCCCTCAGGTCAGCAGATCTGTCTCTTTTAATTGTTCCAAAGACAAAGAGGAGATCAAGAGGTGATCGTGCTTTTTCAGTCGCTGCCCCTAAACTATGGAACAAGTTGCCTCTGCACATCAGGCAGGCCGACTCTCTTGCAGCTTTTAAATCCTCTCTTAAAACACACCTTTTCTCTTTGGCTTCTCTTTTGGCTTATATGTTTTTATATTGGTGTACAGCACTTTGGCCAACAAGGCTAATTTTAAAGTGCTTTATAAATAAAATAAACTTGACTTGACTTCACAGGGTGTGACTGAGGTGGGGTGTTAGATTTTGGTAAAATTCCGTGGTAGCCTTTAAAGAGGAAGTTCAGATCATTGACATCGTTCTTTAAAGATTGAATCAAATTGAATATTCAGACTGTCCAAACCAAAGATGTCGGCAGTGCTGCACTGTTTTCTTGTCATCTATCATCTCAGCCTTATCAGCCATAATCAGAACTCGGCAGTTAGCTCTTTATTGAAAGGTTTTGTGTCGGCGTAGCCTCGAGCGGACTGGTATCAGGTTGGTGCCATAGCTGGAGACTGAAGCAGTGCTGTACTGAATCTCTCCTGAAGCAGCTGCAGCTTTTTCTTGCAAGCTCACTTTCAAAAACCTGCTCTGTTACCATCAGAAGCTGAACCGCACAGACTCCAAAACGGGAAATCCAGTTGTCACTGCAGAGATGGTGTGAAGTTTCCATTTAGTGTAAACGCCAGTGTAATTACATGAGTCAGCTATTATTTCCTTTTTCTCACTTGCCACCTTTCTTTTCTAAACCACCACTGATTCCTCCTCGAATCAAAGATTTTAGCACGAGTTTGAATCCTCACTCCTGACAGAAGGATTTTCTAAATCCTCTCAGTCTAAGCATGAACTTTGCAGGCCAGCCTCATGGCGAACACTTGACCTTTTCAGGCCATTTTCCAGGTAGATTCACTCACCTGTTGCGTCCCGTCTTCAAGTCTCATCAGCTCAATCGATCGCAAATAAAATCGATTTCTCATCAGCGTATTTTGTTCCCCCACCACATCCTAATAGGAAGTGTTGAGGTCTGCATTGCAATTACTGAAACCTATTTTAAAAATAAACTCTACCCCCCACCTCACCCCACATACACGAAGCTGTCTAAATTTGTGTCCGTGTGCAAAAAATGACTGATTACAGAAAAGGAAGAAGCTGTCAAAAACACAGATCTCCGTTTTTTTCTGGGTAATCTCCCGAATCCTTCCCAGTATTTTCAGTTCCTGAATTTAATGTGGGCCAACCTATGTTGTTGCAGTGATTGTTACCCCTCCAAGCACATAAGTCTGCAGCGCTGCTTTGGATGGAGCCTCTCCTCTGAGGTTGTTATGGTTCCCCTGTTTGTGTCATTTTTGCCTTTTTAATGGATCTTTTAACCATAATACTGATCCCTTCTCAACAGAGATGCTGTATTCCTGTTTAGAATTTTGCACCGTGACACAGAAAAAATCCTTAAATCTGTTGCTTTTTTAAAGAAAGAACCTGTTAATTCATTTATAAAGTTATTTTATGGCTCCAAGGCCACAATTCCTTTTGTGGCAACAAGTTTGGGTATAAATTCAGGTCTGGGGGGAAAAACATTTAACTGTTGGAAATATTGATAAGTAAATATTAACTTCAGTTTTGCACTTATGGAAATAGTATTTTTAAAAGCAATGTCATTATATAGTTAGCCCCCAACCTATATTTAGTACAAAAAGTACCAGATGTGATAGTGATGGATATTTTAGAGGGAGACCAAATTCTGAATGATCAGAATGTGGTTCCCCTCCCCGACCACGGCTCTGTCCCTCCTTATAAATCAAGGTCAAGCCCTCTGCAACATGTACAACTTCCTGTTTTGCGCCTTTATATACCCAGACTTTACTTTTGCAGACTTTCAAATCCTCCCATCAGAACCAGCATCAACACGATGGCGAAACTGCTGACACTCCTGGTCGTCCTGATGCTCTGCTGCTGTTTGGCCCCTGCAGATGGTGAGATTCAGACTCAGAACACAAACAGAACCTTTACTGATATTATCAACCCTGCAGTCTGGTAAATATGTATCAACTCTATCTTCCATCTGCACTGTTTTCATGTTGATACATTATGTTGTTTGGAAAAAAAAGTTTAAAAACAATGTTCTGGGGCTTAAAAACTCAGAAATCACAAGTCAGGGCATGATAACTGATATTTAACCGTTGTTGCAGCTTTTTCAGGGTGCCACTGCACAGGGACCGTCAGGAGAGCCATTCCTGTTCGAGTCATCAGGCAAATCAAGATGATTCCGATTTCAGGATACTGTCGCCGACCTGAAACCATGTGAGTCAGCGTCTGGTTTTTAATATATCAAATATTGTTGAGCTGGTTACACATTAACTCACCCGTTTCTCCACAGACTCACCAGGAGGAACGGCTCCAAAATTTGCATCGACCCAAACCAACAGTGGTTCAAAGTCCTGCTGAGGGACTTTAGCGCACCAAACAGGTAAAAAGCAGATTTTACTGTATATTACAGGCCGTATGATTGTGCAAATAAAAATTCCTAAACCTTGAATTTGACTTTATATTTTATTAGTAAACCCTTAGATTTGACTGATTCTTCCAAACACATTTTTGAGTAATTATTTTTTAACAGTGTTTTATTGTCTTTGCAGAAGCAATGTGACACTTAACTCCACCTCCAGTCCAGGCAAATTCTGATTACTGAGGTTCTACTGCTTATTGAGATTCTACTGTCCTTCTGACTGAAAACCTACCCATGTTGAGTTAAAACCTTTAGTCTGAAATAAAACTCATCAAATGTGTTTATGTTGCATTTATTTGTCATTTCTGATCTTTGTATGAAGCTGGAATCTCATTTGAAAACTTCTTCGCTTGAATGTGACCTTAAAAACAATAAAATAAATAAAAGCTGACCCAGGATTTGACTTTTTTTCCGTAGCTTTTGCATGTTTAAAATTATTGGAATAAGATGCATTCAAGTGACAGCCAGGATGATAGTTTTTTAAAATGTTTTCTCAGACATTATTGCAAACCACTACCTGTTGAAAGGCAGAAACACAAGAGGGCTCCAGTGTTCAGGATTTGTTCTTTTCTATAATTCTTTTTTTGAAATCACTACAATTTGTCAATTCTGGTTAATTGTATCGTCGCCGTTTACGTTTTCAGATCTATGTTTTAGAATTATTTGGTTTCTTTTACATAATTAGCGGCGTTTCCCCGTAGAAAGTGATGACAGTTGCCAAATATCTTTAACAGTACTCAGACTTTCCCCTTCTGAAATCACGCAATTATGGAAATGGGGTTGTGAAAACGTGTATTTGAAATATAGATGTGTGCTCAACTGTCCAAAATGAAACGAAGTGGATGCTGCGAAGGAAGAAAAGCGACAAACATCTTAGGAAAGCTGCACCGGACACGAGAGGAATAAAAACCAAGAAGGCAGGTTGCTTTTAAACCTAGAACATTTATCATTTTTTTCTCAAAAACTTTAATAATAACGAGTTGTACAAAGTACCAACTGGAAGGCTGCATGTTAGAGGCTTTGAGAGTTGTCAGCGCTTCAGCAACCGCCGGTGGACTCTGCAGACGAGACCAGTGAAGCTGCGCTCACTTACATGGTGAGACCGTAGTGCACCGGTCAGAGAAGGAAAAAAGCCCGTTGGGTCACCTCTGTATCAGAGAGCGGAACATTCACAGACGTGAAAGTCATCTGAGCCGACTCATTTACACACTTGTACAAACACCTGGAAAGAACAAAATGTGAGGCGAGTTAAGGAGTGAAGTAAAGACCTCAAACTGCTCGAAAGCACGGACCTGAAACTCCAACTGAACCGGTGGGGCGCTCGTTAGCATTAGCGCTGAAACATGTGCAAAGGAAGCGACGCAAAGCTACCCGTCTGGGCCGGAAAAACTGATCTGAGCTGAGGTTAGAGGGCGCGAGTTTATGGCTTTTCTCGTCAAAGAACAGAGGAAATAACTGACCAAATGAAATCGGTTTGAATCTTGCTTGACCCTCAGGCAGCTTAAAACATCCCTGTGCACAGAGTGGCTTTGCTTTGAGTACATATTTAGGCTGTTTCATTATCCTTAAACTTGATACTTGTTCCAGATTGTCACAGGTTGCATGTGCACAAGGTCAGAAACAATAAATGTTCTCCAAACTCCAGCATTTAACTACCAAGATTCTCCAATTTCCCATCTTTTCATGATTCCTCCAAACTATTCCTTGTGGAAGTGGCGCAAATGTGGAGCAGCGGCTTTTTCTCTAAATTACAAAGTCAAAGGCATTCTACAACAACGTGTGTGTGCGTGTGTGTGAAGTACGTACATTAGTTGTGCTTATAAAGAATTTTCAGATCAATAGCTTTCTGTTTGGTTTTTGCTCGTACAAATGGACTCTGCGAGCCTTTTGTTTAAGAGGTACTGTTGGATGCATAGTCTAGCCCTGAGTTACAACTTACATAAAGGGCTATTAGTTCTAATTAGCAGATCTATACAACATTCAGAGTTCACAGGAATCTGGTGTTAAAAAGCTCCAATGGCCAATTTTCAGTCTTTGGTTCATACATTCGGGTCCTGATCACAAACCACGAGCAGATTCTTCTCAGGAAGGATTTTTCGTCTGGCACCAGCAGATAAACTAACTCGTGAGAGGTTCAGTCAGTTTAAACAGGCTGATTCTATGAGGTGTCCAAAAGCACAACTTCATGTGCTAAAATGCTTATTGATCATTGTCCTGATTGTAAAACAGATGTAGAATTCATATAAAACAGACTTTTTTTTTTTTTTTTTTTTAAACGTGAGAACCAAACCAGAATGGATTTACAGACAGAAAGTTACTCAAATAAAAACTGGATAATAAAACAGAAGGAACAGATGCAGTGACATCCACCCAGAGGTTCCTGATGTGCGCGTGAAAACCAGAATACAATCATGCTAATGTGATGCTATCCGGTGAATTCCTGCTAAAAACAATTGATACCTCAATGCTGTTAGTGTGGCCAGACATTTGCACGGCCTATAAAAGGAATTCTGCCACATAAAAGACACTACTTAGTGTTACAATCACAACATCTTTAATTCTTAAAAACCAATTTGTAATTTAGCTCTTTATAAAATGCAGGTATGCCATTAAATGCAGTTGAAAGAAAAGTGTTTTGGTGTCTCACAGGCAGAAAATATAAACCTATGATTATAAGTGAACCTTTGCATCTTTAACGTGCCTGATCCACTGTTTATAGTGATACTCTTTTTATAAAACACCTGCTTGGTAATTTGAGACTGACGGAACGTTCCCGTGTGGGGGTGCAGCTCTAAAACGACGACTTCACTGCCGAGTGAAATGTGAAATTAAATGTTAATGGAACTGAGCGACTGAGCCGACAAGCGTTTGGTAGTTTTGTCTTTAAAAGCCGATGGCATTTAGGTAGCAGGACTGAGCCACTGACACCGGGATTATCTTTGCAACTTCAACCCAAAGCCAACTTTTGGTATCGAGGGAATAAGAAAAAGTCAAATAAAACATTTACAGTGTGCAAAAAAAAAAAAGAAAAAACAAAAAAAAGGAGCAAAGACTGGGCGAATACTTCACTCCTTTGAGTAGGTGTGTCACCGGGTTGGGGGGGGTTAGAAGGTGTTTCAATGCGACTGCTGAACTGTACAGGGTCCAGTACAAACCTGAAGGGAGGAGGTGATGAGGGGGGCAGTGTCTGAAGGCCGGGGGGTGAGGGAGGGGGGCAGGTCTCTGGGGCTGCACTACCTGTGGACCGGCAGATGCAGCCCGTTGATGGGGTTGAGCGGGTGGGGCAGGCGAGGCTGCAGCTCCAGCTGGGCGAGGAGGGAGAAGTGGTCCGAGGGGATGTGGGGGTGGGGGCAGCCAGTGATGTTGTTGTCCACGAGCCACTGGCTGTCCAGCGGTCCCAGCAGGCCCAGGACGCTCATGTGGGTCTTGGAGAAGAAGATGTAGTCGATCACACCCTGCCAACAAACGCGGCCTGTTAGCTTCAGTTTTCCGGACACACAAAACTAAATCCGGCGCAACTGTGATTCAAAATCACAAAAGATGAACACGTTAAAAGAAATCACCGTCCTCCAACTGAAAACAAGTCTTTCATCTAGAAAAAAACACAGTTGGGCAACATCCAACACTGGAATAAGTTAACTTCCGTTTTTGGCCAGAAAGTAACTTCAAAACAAATCAAAACTCTTCAAAAACAGTCATTTTGTTATTAGCATAACTGGATTTACTGGATTTACTCTTCCTGTTTTTGATGTAAATAGGTTACACATTCCACCATTGCAAAGGTGGCTAGATCCCCCCTCTGGGAATATTTCAATTAAGGAAAAAAAAGACCTTTTACTCAAACAGGAACCCAATTTCTGACATTTCTGCTGCGTCAGGGGGGGGTTATATTTATTTTTAACTTCATGAAGTTGGAAGCTGGAAATGTAAAACTATGCACCTTTCTGAGTGCTCAGTTAAAAGAAACAAAAACAAAATCAACTTCAAAGATGATTCATTTTGATTCTGAGCAATAATCCAACGGTGCCGCCGTTCATGAGACCGATTCTAAAACCGTGCGTCTTCTTAGATCGGTATCTCTCAGAGATGAGTTTCACTTCTGCAGAAGCGCTAACGGAGGCTAGCACCTAGAGGCTAGCTACCAGCCTACGGCAGCCAGACACATCCTGCTTGATCAAATAATCAGCTGTTAACATCTGTCATCTGTGAGCTACCTTGAAGTCGTAGGTGTAGTTGGTGTAAGGCATCAGGTTGCTGTTGTAGGCGCTCTTCAGCTGGAAGCTGTGCGTGATGCTCCCGTCCGAGCTGCCGTTCTTGCCGTTGCAGCTGAAGTTGGTCAGACATTCGTTGTAGCGCAGCTCCTTGAAGTCCTTGTGGTTGTCGGCCACCCCTCCGTTGCTCAGGTATTCCACCACACCTGGATCACCGAATGGGAGGATTTTACGGTGAGAAGTACATTTTCACGAGGGCCTAATGAGTATTTATCATGACATGAACACGGGGGTCCCCGTGAGGCAGCTCTACCCGAGTCTGGCAGTGAGTTGAGGTCAGCACACAGGACGATGGGGATGGCGGACGGGTCAGAGGTCGGTGAACCGGTTGCCACGGCGCCCGAGGCCCTCTCGGCGATGCTCTTGAGCTCCGACAGGAACATCATGGTTTGGATCAACTTGACGTCCGAGTACTCGGGGTCCCAGTGCATGTGTGCGTTAGCCACCAGGATCAGCTGCCTCTCCTGGGGTGGTTTCATGCCTGAAAGGGCAGAGGAGAGAGCTGAAATGAAACATCCTTCAGCATCTAATGGACAGAGTTCTGCCTAAAGTCAATGCTGACACCCTGTGGCACAAATCCATTACAGCCCCTGCTTTCCCAGTGACGCTGTTATTCCACTCTTTCACTGCTTTTCCACTCTTTTCACTTGAATTCTTTGATGGATCCCAGCTGTTCTTACCGCCAGAGAACATGTCCTTGTTGACCTCGAGCAGGACGGCCACTCCGATGTTATCTTTGGTCATCACTCTGTTCAGCATGACCTCCGAGCCCTCGGAGTTCGCCATGGCGACCTGATTGAACTCCACAGTGTGTTTCTGGACCAGAGTAAACCTGCAGAAACAGGCAGATATTTAAAGACAACAACACATTTACTACTTGCAAAAAAAAAAAAATGTCTGAAACACACTTTTCTGTTTTGAAGAAGACAGCGCAGCCGTCAACGTGTTTCCTCTCCTGTTCGGAAACCAGTTTGGCACGAGACTTTGGGCAGAAGTAGCCGTCGTAGCCGCGTTCCTTCAGCGTTTCCAGAAACAACGTATAGTACTGCTCGGTCTCCACCTCCTGCAGAAAATATAACACATCGATGAAGTCGTGGGAACATTCCTTAAAGAATGACAACATCTTCAATCGTCACCGGTGGACATAGTGAATAAAACAGTTTCAATTATGAGCCAGTCATCGGCAGCATCTACCGTCTCCTCTTAATGACATGGTGTATATGGTTGGAGGGTCTGCAGACTATTCTCTGTTACTGACTTCAACAGCAGGACCCAACGACCCACAAATCAGCTTGATGATCTCCTAAAACTGACGCGGTTCCGAGCGCCTGACCCTCAATCTGCCATTCACAGCCAGCAGATGGTGGGCGGGAATAATGGCGTAACTGGGGTGACCTCCAGCGGGAGGGCGCAGATAAACACGCAGCCGTGTTTTACGCCGTCATTCAGTTGAGCCAACGATGGCCGTGCACGAGAATGAAACGAGCTGGTTGTTGGTGTTGACTAAGTTGTCATTAAGAGCTTGGCTGCTATGAGGGTCTGCTGAGTTTACCGTCTGTTGGCGGTAATTTGCTCTGCTGCGATGACGTCAGCTAAACTGTAGATTCTCAGAACAAAAACGCACCACAGAAAACACACAGGCGACGTCTGACCTGAAGGCTGATGATGTCAGCGTCACAGTTGGTGATTTCCTCCATGATGCCTTTCTTCCGGTACTCCCAGCTGAGGGCCCAGGACGGGCAGTAGCCGTACAGCTGCCGCGTGGCGTATTTGTCGCACAGCACGTTGTAGCACATGACCGTGAAGGTGGCTGCAAGTGCGAGCAAACATGTGAAGAGACACTAGTTCGTTTTTTTCCTCATTATCACATTCCTACTGTCCCCACACTAGATCCACCAAACCAGTAAATCCAGTAAGGTGATTTAAGTGAGGAAAACTAAGCACGCACTTTTACTACACAAGAGTACACCCGACATTACTGAGAGAAGCTTTGCTTGGCGGCGAGAAAGCGCTTTGAAACATTAGGTTTTTTTCCCCAGATTGCAAACAACTGGTACAAAATCTTTGAAATAAATCAGGAGAAATTAATGTCGGTTTCTATGTTTCTACAATTCTATCTGAAATTCAAAAGTTTAACTTCACAAAGACGGAATAACCCACCCGTGGGAATCATTTGGTCCCGCTCTTTCAGAGTGATCCACGGTCTTTGGGGGAGCTGCTCTGGGTGCACTGAACAGAGAGCAAAGCCAGAGGAAGAGGATGTGACAAACGTGCTTCTGTTCAGCACTCGGGTTAAAATACTCCAGAAGACAGTTTTGCTTTGGTGAAACACCCGAGCTGTTCACCTGCTAGATTGTCGAGCATGTAGTTCAAAAGCTTCCTGGTGCCATCTGGCTCCTGGTACAGATTGAGAATGTCTTGGGACAAAGGGTTTCCTGTAATACAACCAAAAAAACGTTAAAAACAAAGGAATGCAAATGAATAACTGGAATTCACAATATTCAATATATTTGGTGGAAGTGTCAATTGGATTTTTGGTTGGAAATAAAAGGTAAGCTTACCCTTCAGCCCCAGGGTTTGTAACCGGAAAAGTCTTCCAAGTTCATAAGGCAGAACTCGTAAAAGATTGTTGTTTAAAAGCAATTCCCTGCAAAAAAAACAAACAAAAAAAATCAGATATTCTCACAACATCCGTCACATGCTGCTTTATTTACATTGTCGCAATTTTTAAGCAGATTCATCTCTGAGACCTGCAGGATTTCTATTATATATACCCATCCATCCACCCATCCATCCATCCATCCATCCATATACCCTAAAGCTTAAAAAAAACCCTGCTTCTGCGTTGTGGCCACGCCTGCAGCGTACCTGAGAGAGACCATGTTGCCCAGCTCGGCGGGCAGGCTGCGGAGCTTGTTGGACGACAGGTTCAGGTAGACCAGGTTGGGCAGTTTGGCGATGTCTGGTGGGATACGGGTCAGGTTGTTGTCGTTGATGTGCAGCGCGGTGAGGTGGGTGAGCGTCCATAATGAGCTGCTCAGATTCCTCACCCGCCCTGCATCAGCACAAACACAGGCAGGACAGAACATCTTTAAAAACCAAACACATATATTTTCAGCAATAAAATAACTGCTAAATAACCCCCCCACAAATAATCAGACATCTGATATCATAAAGAGATCAACAGAGTTTAAAAAAATGACACAGAAAAGAGACAAGACGAGACTGACCTGATATTTCAAGTTCGGCCCAGTAAGACTTCTTCCCATTGGCCGCATCCTCGGCTGACATGATGGTGTAACATCTACGGGGATCTGGAGGCTCATATTTTTCCTTTGGCATACCTGTTAATCTGGGAAATGAATAAATGATCAGAAAATAAAACAAAACAAATCATGACAGAAGGTTCTTCAGCTGACATGATGGTGACACAAATGTCAACACAACCAAATATTCTAACAGTCAAGGCATAACTCTACAACACTAATATATAGTTAGTCACCCTGATTAATTAGACAGAAGACATTAAAACACTTTTTTTAATCTACTGAGATAAAACACAAGAAAGGTGGCAGACCTACGACCAAGAACTTGTTCATCAGCTAGATAACTCACCCCACTATGACCCATTGAATGAGTAATATATAAGATTATTGAAACGGAAAAATGATATTCTGCATCCAGCCGCCATGAAGTCCCCTGAAGTTTGAGGACTTACGCAAGCTGTTTACACCCGACTGGGGAACCGACAAAAGCGACCGGAGAAAGTCACTGCACGACAGAAACACGGTTCATGTCCTTTCGGTTGATCGTGGTCAGCTGATGTTGTGTCACAGCTTTAATGAGACGGACGGACTTACAACAATTACATCACATCTGATGGTACAAAGATTGTGGACTTCGAGAGTTCCACAACATTGCCCAAAATTGCGGCAAACCACGAATAAGTTACGCATTGAGCGAGGGAGTGATTTGGAGAATGGGGGTGGGGGGAAAGCGTGGCCAACTGCTGTGACAGCTGAGGCTCCAAACATAGCTCTAATGTCAAAAGTGACAATCACGTTCTAATGACGGGCCCGTTCTCAAGAAGTTCGGCCCATCGCTCACCAGCCGTCTCACTAGGCAACAAGATAAACATGCCCGATGCCTATGCGCACATGTTTATTTCGAGGTTATAACTATTGGCCCGTCACATTGTATCAATAGGTTAACCAACAAATAAGCCTAAAGCAGGGGGCTGGATTTGTTTGGCTAGCGGCTGCAAGGCGCATGCGACCCGGTCTCACCGAGGCAGACTGCGGGGGTGCAACAACTCGTAGCGTACTTTTGCACAAATTCAAACTCAAGCTCACATGGACAGAATGTCTGCTACGTGAGAAAGAAGTGAGGATTTGTATTACCTTCATTCGTGGGCAGTAGAAGACGACTTAAGCGGGAAAATTGGAGAGACATACAGACACGTCTATTGAACCCGTTTAGACCCTGAACGTCTCGGAAATACAAGGAAGAACAACAAATGAGACTTCCGCTCGTACCCGGGCGAGTAATCACGTCACAGAGTGTGCTGCCCATATGGTACCCCATCTATTCTAAAATTTGCATATTAAATACATTTTAATAGAAAATGTTAAAAAAAAAAGAAAAAGCGAATTGAAAGTATTACAATTAAGTAATTTATTTTACATTTTGCTTTGAATAATAACAATGTTTAATATTTACCATTGTACCTATTTTTGCAGTTTCTCAAGGCTGTTACACACTTTAAAATGCATCAAATCCGTTTTTAACGTTCCATACATTACCGATTACTAATTTGAGACACAGCAAATGTTTCAAACATTCATCGCAATATAAATTCAAATGAATTTATATTTTTAATACAATAAGTATGAGCAATATTATTTTCTATTGTGAAACATTCGTTTCTGTAAATTTTTTTCTCTAACTGGAACTTTTCATTAGTTCATTGTTTTTACCCGGAAGAGCTGTGTACGCAGACATGGCAACTTGCACGCGAAGTCTATGGAAAGGTCAGTTGTTTTTCACAAATTACTACAGTATGAATGCCAATAAAGTCGCTGATCTGTTATCTAAGCAAGGTACGAGACAGTTGCCCATGTTAAAACGTGTTCTCTTTGGTCAATATGTAATAAAACAGCCAGTAGAGCACATTAGCTAGCTTGCGGATCAGTTCATAAACAGTAACCTAGCGTTCTAGATGATGTGAAGCTTATATCATGGATAAACATTTCTATATTTAACGTTAACGCGTTCTGGTTAGGGAGAAATTAGGTAACAGTAATTGACGTATAATTATTGTCAGTTTTTTTTTTATTGTTACAGTCTTACGTTCCCTTAAATTATTTTTCATGACACCTCAGCAGCTAAGCTTAGCACGACTACATATGTGGAAGACGAGGTGGCCGAGTGGTTAAGGCGATGGACTGCTAATCCATTGTGCTCTGCACGCGTGGGTTCGAATCCCATCCTCGTCGTTTGTTTTCTTAAAACGTCCCCACATGTGTACAGGTTATTATATCTGATTGATAAAAACTACCTCTAGTGATCAGTTTCTAGACGCCATTCCTCCTGATTTTCTATAAATCATGATTGCATATCATATGTCTAAGATGTGACTTTTAATTCATTTCTTTAAATCAGTTTTTGCAGGATGTCAGAGACAGCTGCTCAGAGTCGGGGGTCCTAGCTCGCAGACAACACCAAGAAATTTACCCATCAGGGCTTTTGCTGCTGTCAAGTGAGCTTACAAATTATGTTTCTTAACATAATTTAGCAATACAGTCCAGAGGTTTGGACTGAAATCTAAGTGATTTTTTTTCTTAATTGTTAGAGCCCAAAAGAAAGACAAAACAGAGGTCACAGAGGAACCGAAGAAACAAAAGAAGGTCATCAATGACGAGAACAGACATAAGCCATACGGCAAAACAGCCTGGGTGCCCATTGATGATGTGTATATTTTACGGTACTACCCAAGGACAATCTATGATGCTGCTGAAGCCATTGACATGCTAAAAAACTTTCAGAAGTTGGACTTCACTCCCCATGAGCAACCTGTATACATTGATCTACGGTTGAACATGAAGCTAGAAAAAAAGGTATTTAAATTTTTTTCCATACGAAATTCTTCTTATATTACATTCTAAAACCTGAGTTAATATTTGGAACATTTAGTTCAAGAACCTGAGTCACATTTAGTCCAGTTTGAGACTACTTTTTTCCACGTCTGAGTTGTGCCCTTCTAGACACTTCAGACGAAACAGGCGGAAAGTCCTTACTAACTTGCGCTCACCTGCTCAGTCAGAGACTGTGGTCTTTGTTTAACGATTTGAAAACACTAAAGAGGAATTACACTGAATGCTTTATTATTGATTGCAATTATAATAATTGTAATGATTGAATCTCTGCTCTACTTCTCAGAAAAAAGTGGACCCTTTCATCAGCACAGTGCACTTACCTCACCCATTCAAAGCTGGGATGAACAAAGTTTTAGTTTTCACAGAGGTAAAGGGTGTTTTTATCTTCTCTCACAGCCTACATGCTCTGTCGCCTTCCTGCCTCTGATGAATCTCTTTAATGATAATTCAGGACAGCAGTGGCACCTTATCTGTGTCACCCCATCAGTCTGGATTGGGTGTGTTTGTGATGAATGTTACGATAGCTGGATTTGATTAATTTGTCAGAGTTCTGGGCTGTAACTTAGATTCTGTTGATACCAACCAGGATGCGTGACAGTGGTGAGGGGGTCTGCCACACGATGGCACACACAGATCAGAGTGAAATCTAAAACACGCCTTCTGTTTCCTCCCCTCAGGATGCTAATCAAGCTAAAGTTGCTATGGAGAATGGAGCTGCGTTAGCTGGAGGTGTGGAGCTCATCCAGCCAGTGAGTCAGTTTAGACATCACACAAATGTCCATGAAGATAATAGAATCTAGATAATATCAGTTTTAGAAAGTTAGGTAAAGCTTCATATAGCTAGCTTCATAAACACATAGATTCAGTTTATATGAATGCCTTTTAATGACCTTTTTTCATTCTGCAGATCTTGGATGATGAGATTTCAGCAGACGTTTTCATAGCTGTGCCAGACATCCTGTCCAAACTGGTGCCACTGAAGAACAAGCTGAGGAAGAAGTTTCCTAAGAGCAAGAGAGGTAAACTGAGTGTTGGGGTCAAACAAGAATTAAACTGAGGATGTTATACTTCAGTGCTGAAAATTTCCTTTCCTCTAGGCTCAGTTGGCCTTCACATTCCCAAAATGTTGGAATTGTTTAAGACCGGTCATGAGTACCTAGTGGAGAGCGAATGTTACATCAGGACCCAGATTGCCACAGTACGTCTCATTGTGTGACCACATGAGGGTCAGATATGCTGTCAAACACACTTTAGCCCAATAATAGTTAAAACAAAACCTAAGGCTTAAAATGACAGGATATTTCCCTTCTACAGCTCGACATGCCCAAAGAACACATCTTCGCCAACCTGCGTACCATCCTGCTGGACGTCTGCTCCCACCGACCTGCTGACATGGGTACGTGCACTAAAAGCTGCTGATATGAAACCACTTGAAGGCTGTTCTTCGCTCAGCAGCTGCCTATGAATTCCAAAAGCGTCCAGCTGCTGTTGCAAACCCTCGATGTCGCCAGTATGCACTGAAATTGGGCTTTGGCGAGGAAAGCGGTCTTTCAGACTGCGCCAGCTCTCAGGTGCTGCCTGGGTTTGATGTCCTTCCCTGGCGTGGTTTACACTCCAGCAGCCAGACTGAGTTCTTTGAGATTCATCCAGCCTCTGCTGGCCTTTTCTGCCAGTGAGCCGCTCACCTTTGCTGTGGCTATTACAGCAATTAGACACACCAGAGAAAACTCTTCAGGAGAATATATTCCACCGCGCCAGCCACATTAACGGTTACATATAGCTCTGACTTGACATTAACAGTTGTGTTTAAGAAATGTGCTGATGGATTTTGATTATAGGCAGGAGTAACTGGAGACCAATGGCTTCTCTTGGTAGACGAGTCTGAAAATGTGAGAAAAAATGTACGACAGAGAGACCCTGACACGACCTATTTAACATCACCCAAACGCTGCAGTTTTGGCTTGGTTGGTCAGATCAGAACCCTGAACGCAGTTGATTCCATTTTCAACTGCTCGACAGTGCTCACAGAGCCACAGTGAACTGACCCCGGATCTGTTTTTCAGTGTAACCCAGCCCTGCTCACAACTGCGTCCCTCTCGTCTCGTTAATAAGACTCTGAGCACAATTATCAGCTAATGGCCCTTTTATCTCTGTCATTAGGGTAACGCTTTAACTGATGTGCGTTATAATTGATTCTGAGCTCCCAAACGAAAACATCGGTAACCGTGACCTCGCTGGAATAAATCGCCCAGAGTTCAGGATTCAAGCTTCCAAATTTCTAACACTGCGGGCCTGCATTAACTGCAGCATGTCTGTTTCTTGGTCCAGAAGAGTGCAGCAGGTCCACGACTGCCCTGGCAGCAGATTTCTAAAGCTAAAACATTCACAATAAACTTGACTGTGCAAATCTTCCCCCTTCATTTTCCCCCAGGGGCTCTGAACTGCTCAGCCTGGAAGAGTTTAACTCAGCCCACCATTCGTCTTAGTGCTCAGTCTTCCACGCTGCCAAAGCCGGGTGAGACGTCTCTCCGGCTGCAGCGCTGCAGCTTTTCTAGCAGAGCAGCAGAGCCGGGCCGCCTGGGCCTTTTTGAACTCTGTGAGCAGCGCGCCCGCTTTGAGTCTGTGCCAGAAAACCTTATGCTGCAGTTTTTCTGCTGGGGATCAGAGAGGCTGAAGGTTTGTGGGCACACTTTGATGACTCCTGCTTGGAAAAGTTCAAGCGCGGAAGATGTTAAAGTTCAGAAAAGTTGCATTTTGTAGCTGCGTGAGTAGTTTCTGTCTTTGTTTCGACTAATGCCTTTCACCACATCATTTGGACAGAATCTATGACTTTGGCGTGGGCAGGAAACAAAAGGAAACGTCTGCGATAAATGCTTAAACCTGACAAAAGAGAGCAAAGATGCAATGAGTGGGTGAGAATGAAAGAATAAGAAAAACCCACGGGGCTTGTGGGGATTATTCATGAGACACTTCATGCACATGCTGATAAATGAAGAAATGAATGCAGGAAGCCTGAGAACACAGAGAAAATGAGGCTGAATAACTACTCCTAAGAAAGTTAAAAGTGAAATTAGGAGTGAAGTGAAGCACTGCGGGGATTTTATGCATGTTGAGAAATAAAAGAAAGGATAAAGTAGGAACAGATGAAAAAAACTCTGAAGCTTGGCTTCGCAACCTTTTATCCTCTGCTTTCTGACCCTCGAAACACCAGGATTAAAATGATGACTCGTAACTAGAATGCAACGGTGCACGTTAAACATTGAATGTATTTGCATGTCTCTGAATACAGTGAGTTAAAATTAAAGAAATCATTAAAAAAAATAAGTTCTTCTTCTCATACATGGCATGGCATAACCAAACAAGGTATAGATAAAATAAATTTATTGATATATTTTCAGGTTTTGTAAACCTAAACAGAATGAGGGTAACGCTCGTCTTCTTCTCCCCATAGTTAACATTTTCCTCCTCTTCCTCAGGACCTTTCATCGAACGGGCCATAATCGCCAGTCACACCAGTGAAGCTCTGTGGTTCAAGAGCGAAGATGTTCTACCCAAACCAGAAGCAGAGAAGGTGGAATGACCTGTTTCACACTGTATATATGCACTATAATTAATAAATAAAGGCTGAATCCAGAGCTCTGTTACTGCTTATTTATAATAATCCCAGGTGGACTAAAGGAGGGCAAAACCAAGAAAACAATAATATCAAACAACACCTGATGTATAATTTCATATGGCGTATATTGGGTGTAATCCCGGTAGTCGGCGCTAGGAGGCGGTATCGTGTTTTTGAACCTAAATGGGCTTTTGCTACCTGTTGCGTTTAAAAATCTGCCGACACAACAGTGCACGAAGTAATATCCTCTCAGCATCCAGAAAATAGTCATCTCAACCGTCTAAAGCAGCTGTAACAGTGACAGTGAAATCAGCTGCCTCAGAAAATCTGATCAGAGTTACGCAAAGCTAGGTTTAACTTTACACTCGCTTCTGATTTCTCTCTGAATTTAATGCCATATTGACAAGACTTTCACACTTGATGTAGGAAATCACAGAATGAAAAAAAACCCGAGATGAGTGCAGCCTGTTCATGGCCAGCCTTTGGTGCTGTGCAGGTTAATATTCAGTTTTAGGCTGAGATTAGTGGACCCTTTCATTGGCCCCTGTGGGGAGACCAGGCTGTTGCAGCAGCTAATGTAACAGGATTTCACAGTGGAAAATGGAGCCCAGAATGAGGTAATAAAAACTAAATTTTGAAATAGTGGTGGAGCCAGTTTGCCTTGTTCTAGTTCCATTGAATTAGTCTCGACCAGGTGAAAATAGTCTTTTTTTTATTTTCTGACTTTTTAATCTTTATTCAGGTTGTTTTTCAAATGGAAAACCAGTTACCCAGCCAAGAACATGCTTAGAGATGTGCTTGTTTGGCATTTTCCTCTTGTGTTATCTGTTTGACATGGACTTGTATCTCCCCGGGGCCAAACACACCTCCATTCTGTTCAACCTCTTCATTAAAAAGAACATCAAAGTGTGGCTGACTTTAATCATAAGCAAGGCTCCACATGAAAGTGTCAAAATGATTACGGTGGAGAGTTCCAGGAAGATGAGTTATTTCCCCCCATGAAGGGCAACTGGTTTGCTTTATTGATTCATGTATTTATTTATTTTTAATTAGCTTCCCGTGTCGATTCCTCCCTCTCAGTGGAGGGAAGGAGGCTCGTTCAAAGGTAGAACTGATCCTGGTTCCTGGGTTTGGGCGTCTCAGGTTTCTGCCATGTGACCTGGAGGAATCCCACTCCCTCAGATTAAACCTCCAGGCCACAGACAGACCTGCAGACAGGGCTCATGCAACCCCCCCTGCAGCCTCCGGAGACAAGAAAAACCAGAACCATCAACTCTGAAACACCAAGCAAGGATGCAAGGAGAAAGTGAGTTGAATGTGCGCCACAGAGGCCCACATCCTCTTGCAAAGGTCACAAAGGTAAAGATCTACATAAAATTATGGTAAGAGTACTAATAGGATGAATATAAAAGCTCATAAATAATCTGAGGTCACACATGACAAAGCTGATAAATGATATAGGCTCCATTCGTGACAGTGAACCGCGCAGGGACGATAATCGTGTTTTATTTATGGTTTCCGGCCATGAATGGGATTAGAGGGATAAATCCGGTATTCCACTTAAAAAAAAAAAAACCCTCAAATTTATCTCTCTCATGTTTTAATCCCTGGAGGATCGTAGTTCCATCATGTGAGATTATGATACCCGTAAGGTGGGTGGCGGGGGTGGGGCAGAGGAGAGGTGGGACGTCCTCCCGGGGAGACGAGGGGAAGACGAAAAAGAAAGAAGAGGAGGGGGGGTTGGGGACGAGGCGGTGGTGCTGCTGGTGGTGCTAAGAACGCCGCGCCGCAAAGAAGTGAGTTGAAAGACGAGGAGCGCAGAAAGTGCCGACTGGCAAACTCCCGTCAGGAGTCTCCGCGCCTGGAAGCGTCCCTGCTGCTGGTGCGTCTGCTGCGCGGCTCAGAGGACAGGTCACCCCGCCTGTGATCTGTTTTCTGCCAGAGTTTTGTGCTCGGCCGACAGCTACCAGGCTGCGGAGGGAGGAGGTGGTGGACTCTTCTCCAGGTTTCGGGACTGCGCCGCATTCCGGCACGGAGCGCAGCGCAGCGCAGCGCAGCGCAACGCTCGGGAGTCGGACTCGCACCCGGAGCGCCCGCTTTCTCCGCTCCTGATCTCTTCTTGTCCGGGGTTCCTGGATCTTTCCTGATTGCTTTGCTTTACGGAGGACGTCAATAATGCACAGCGAGGACTGAATTCATTTGCTCTAGACAGATAAGCACCAACTCGCGTTTTTCACCCGGCTGGATTTTTGGATCTAATGCCCTTTTTGGCCGTGGCCATGGGTGCACGGTGGATATTGGTTGGCGCTTTGGCCGTGATCCTCACTGTGCCCCCTGGGATACATGGTTGGTATTTTCTTTTACTTAAACAGTTGTTGAGGCTGTTATGTAGGTCAGGGGTTATCAGGGAGCAGCAGCCAAGCTGAAATGCGATGAGATTTAGTTTCACTCGGGCTACGATTTCCTCCATCTGTCGGGCTGCAGACGGAATAGTGATACATGTGATAAAGACAAGTTCTTCCCCAAGTTCCTGAGTGGGACTCCTGGGTGAACAGGTAGTTGGGAGGAGGGGAATGAATTAAAGTTGTTGATTGACAGTCTGTGTGACTCTCTGTAGTGACTGTGACCAATGAATGATTATTCTGTCCTCTAAAACCAACAGTCAAGGACTCTGTGAGGTGAACCTGCCTCTGATCTTGAGCTTGTGGCCTCTGGAAAATGTAAATATTCATAAATGTGCCTGGGCAGTAGGAAGGCTCCACATGACTCCAGGATCAGGATGCAAAACTCTGAGAGAACCGGAACAGAGCGGCTGCTGCCGGCCTGACCCCTTCCACTTCTCACTTTATTTGTCATATATCAAACTCCCACAGTATTTGGGGAAGAGCCATTTGCATGTTGAAGCTTTTAAGAAAAGGCATTAAACAGCCTCCGTTCATCTCGGCGCGCATCCAAACGTCCTCTAATAAAGCTGAAAGTTTGAGAAGCTCCAGTTGTCGGGGGTGGTAACAGAGCAACGGCTTTAGAATTGTAAAAAAAATGATGGATAAGTTCAGGAGTAACGTTTTTCATGTTTACTTGGATGCTGTGTTGAAGGCAGCTGCTGCTTCTGCAGAATCCCAGAAGCCCGAACCCCTCCACTGAAGGGTGCTCAATCAAACCCTCCACAGAACGGATGGTTTTGTGAAACCCGAGTCCTGAGGCGATCAGACTGAGAATCCATTTACACCTGATTGTGCAGATGTGCTTTGTGTCAGGGTGGAAATGTTCTGTTCCACAGTCTCTCTGCAGAGTCTCAGATCGTTTTAAAGCCTCTAGAGCCTTGAAGCCTGAAAGTCCAGCCGACTAGACACTGCCATGACAACATCATGGTCTATTTCATTAACAAAAAGATTCCTCTGCTGATTAAAAAAATGTAACTTCTCTTTTGAAGTTTTGCTCTTCAGCGTCCTTTTTCCCCCAAGGTCGATAGGACCAAATTCAAACTTATTGATGTAACTATTGCTCCCTGTGGCAAAAATGTATTTAGAGTTTTTACACTTAGACAAATTCCTGGCAGTTCTCTGCTTCTGTCAAAAAAAGGCTTTATTTGCAGTTTTGTTTTATTCTGCTGGTTATAAAGAGGGGTTCGACTCTCCCCCGGTTCCGGCTTTGAAGTAATCCTATCGTGCATTTTGTAAATGCTGAATTACCTAAAATTGCCAAACGGCACCAATACAACATCTATTTTCAACCATAAACCCCAGAAAGGCGGCAATATTTATGAGCCTGACTCATTTTCATCAATGTTGGCCAAAACCTGCCGCTGATGCTTGTCCTAAAGACTGGATTACTGCCGTTTAGAATTTGGAAAGCTCACCGCTGGAAACAAAATGAGACCGTAGCACACTGAACACATGCTGGTATTATAACGAGAAACAGTAACCAAATCATCTTTTAATGAGTTGGACTTGAATACCTGGCAAAGTTTTAATCTATGTTTAAAAAGGCTTTTTTTTTTTTTTTTTAGTGTTTTTGGAGAGCTGCACGCAAGCTGATTAAACGGCTGGGTTAGACTTCACAGTGCAGCCTTTCTCCCACACACAGAGATAACAAGGCAACATCATAAAGCAGCCTGGTAATCAGTTTCGCTCCTGGGCATCCTTCAGAGCGCATCTGTAGCCACCGGCCTGCTCTTGTTTGGTGGAGGAGAAGCGATAGAGAAGCGATGATCAGTGTTTACCTCTCGCTGTACTTTGCCCCGGAGGTGTCTCGGGTCTCTCTGGTTGCGTGAGGCCCAGTGCTAACACCAGGATGGAGGCTTGTGTGTACCCATCTGTCTGTATCTCCTTCAGCCTAGATAACCATTAGCGCCCTGCCTTTTCAGTCTAACGTTGATTTACTGGCGCCTGAATTTGAAAACCCCGCGGGGCAGCTGTTGTTGATGGAAACTTGGATAAATGCTCAAATTAAGAAGTAGGATCACGTGGGGGAGCAGCTGCAGCTACGCTGGGGTTAAAAAGTGAAAGGTGCATCACATTAACCGGTATATGTAACTGTGCTAGCCAAATGTGCTAGGTAGTGACCTGCCGAGACTAATAGAGGATGTCACTGGAAACGTTGTCTCTTGGTGGGATGCAGGAAGCCAACAGTTGGCCGTGTGAGCATCTGCACTGCACCGTCTGATTGGAACTGATTTAGATTCAGTTAGTAAAAAAGATCGGTCTGACTGGCTGTTTGAGTTGAGGAGAAAGCGATGTGCAGACACACAGTCAGCACAAATGCTGTTATTAGCTGACTGCCTGCACTGGAACGCCATAAATAGCAGTTCATTACAGTCGAGGGAGCGCAGATGTTTTAATAGAATTTTAATCAGGGTGAGTATTTACATTTGCCACCCCAGAGTTGTCAAATAAATGTCACCGGTGTGAATTATAGTTTTCATTTATGAAAGCTGTGCAGTAGAATAGAACAGAAATACTTTTATTTATTCCAGACATGGGAATTTGCTTGTTACAGCAGCAAGCGTCAACAGTAACCACAATAATATTTACAGCAAGAGGGCCAGGGTAAAAACCGGTGTGACAAATTACAGCAAATTGCAGCAAAGCCGAATGTACAAGGACTGCAAAATGTGCAACATGAAAAATGTGCAACTAGAAAGTACAAAACAAATGTACAGCAAGAAAAAAATGTGCAACCGGAAGTACAAACCAGACAGAGCTCACATCACAGCATGAAGCACTGTCAGATGGAGGTGTTGGATAGCGCCCCCTGCTGGTTTGTGTCACACAGGTCTCAGGACTGGTCTGGCATGTTTAGTTGTATATAATATATAAAATGTGCATTTCAGCCAATATAGTCACCCATACGCTGATGACGAGATTGAAACATGAATTGCATAGGACTGTGTTCATTGTGCGCGTCAGACGTGAGCCCGATCCCGCCGTTTTACTGCCCATTTAATTGCCGAAGGCCAGATTGTTATAGAAAATGGCACAGTGGGGCACCTTTGTGACACCGTTTCTTTTGGCTTCAGTGTAAATAAAATGGTTGTAGAATTCGGCAACGAGTGGAGGCACAAGGGGTAGTTTTTCATAGAGTGACTTAAGAGCAGTTGCTCACTGATTGTCTCTGGAAGAACCGCCGAAAGTTTTGAAATATTCATGGGTTAAGAAGAGTGTGTACTGGTCTAATGGAGGTTCCAGTCCAGTCTCAGCCTTCAAATCAAGAGGTGAAAACACGGGATATATGATATTCAGGGGGTGGGTTTTGTCCCTCTGGGAATCAGCCTTTTTCTGCCCGATAGAGCCGCATTGACTGTCTTGACATTGCACGCTGACAGACGAGACACTCGGGACTGACAGGGAGTCACGTCCGAAAGTTTGGAAGGGATTGATTCCCTGACCTTCCTCTCTGCTGTCTGACCCCAGAATGTGCAGGAGTTGCAGCGTGTTAATCCCTAACAAACCTACGGTTCAGTCACACATCCAGATGTGCTCTTGACAAGCTTCTAATGCAAATATTCCCGGCTCTGTTTCCTGTGTCTCTGCAGGAGCTTGTGTCTACGAGGGATCGCTGCATCAGGTAGGTGCCCCCGCTCTTTATCTCCCTCGCTCGCGGAATCTCCGTCGTGTGTCTGTTTGTAATGTCTGAGTGTTTGCTCATGTTTTATTCACCGGGGACATTACCAGGTTAGCGTGACTGACAGCTGATGCCGTTAAGTGTGTGTGAAACGAGAGGTGGTAAAATCTGCTTGCATTAGCGGCAGGGGTTGCTCCACATCCTCTTTTGTCTGAGGCAGAGAAGCCGTGTCTCATCTATAATGCATGGACTCATACTGACTTTGTGGATGATAATGGCAATGAGAGAGTATGATGCCGCCAGGTGGCGAAGACGCTTCCCAACGCCCCAGCTCTTAGAGACAGGTCTTTTCTTTGGGGGGCTTGTTTCAGTGGCTCTGCTGGGTTTGAGCAAACCCTCAGGGTTTCTGTCAGACATGACATGCTTTTGTTCCAAATACCTGCTGCAAGGTGACCATATCTTGGTTTTTAATTCAGCATTTGAAGTTATTACTTTCACCCTGATGAGAGTTTGAGGCACTTAGCAGCAACTTGTTTTCCGCACGGTTCAGTTTGAGCTCTGAGAAGGTAGACAAAAGAATTTTCAAACGTCTGAAGGTAATTTTCCTGCTTAAAACAATAAAAGCTATAATTAACTCAATGTATTGTCTTGTAATTGAAATGAAAAGATCTGATTTCAGCTATCTGAGCTGTACCTGCAGCTTTTTTCACTGAACACTTCATTTACTGAGAATATTCATAGGATTTAGCCCAATTTCTGCTTTTTACCTCTGAAATCTGTTTCAGTTGACTCAGAACTGCAAATGATCTCTCTCTGAGTTTGCGCCCACTAGCCATAACCAAGCACCCATACTTGCAACAACTGGTAATTCCCCCTAAAAGTGTTAAACATGGCTCCCGGAGTTCAAATTGTGGGTTTCAGACAGAATAATGATGATCTTTCGCTCCATTCCTGCAGTGGCTTTAGCACAATTACAGTTACTAATCAGCAGCAACATGCAACTACCTTCAATCCCGTAAATGCAGCACACTTCCTGTCTTCCCGTGTAACTTTTCCTCTGGCTTTGCAGAGGGATAATTGTTGGAGCAGGGATGCAGAGACAGGCGCGCCTCAGTCGGCTTTGGAAGAGGGAGAGGCGAAGGGAAAGGAGGGGGTTAGCGGTAGAAAAGGAGAGCGCAGGAACCCGGGTGGGACGTCCCAGCATGTTTGAACACAGTCGAGGAAAAGACTTTTCTGGAGTTCAAAGTGAAGGTCTTTCCCTCCAACACCTGGAGAGCAGGTCGGAGAGGAACAAATGGATTTAAAAGAAACAGGCAAATTAAAGTGCAGCAGTCTCAGTAGGAGCCCGCAGGTTGCTCTGTGTGCCTCATACCTGGCCTGCAGCAGCCCCCCACCCCACCCCATGATCAGAATCCTCTTTCTTGTTCCGGATTTTAACTTCCTTTTTTCTCCAGCTTGATTTATGCTCATGACAGTGGCTCGGTCAGTCCACGGTGGTTTCTACAGCCCGGCCCAGTAAAAGGATCGCTTCTGTACGTACAGAGTTTATGTGTTTGTTTATTTGATTGCGACGCATCCGCTGTGGGAAGGATCTCTGCACAGTTGTGCTTGAAACGATGTTTTACCCTGCAACTTTTTCAGGCATCACATTGATCCATTAATTAGCCCGCCGTTTTCCTCACTGTGTGGGAAAGAGATGGATCTTTTTTTTTTTTTTTTTGAAGCCCAATTGCTTTCCTAATTGGGTGAATCCAAGTGTAACAGGTGCGTGTATTCCCTGCAGAAGTTCAGCAGTTGGTTTATTTTTAAATGAAGCGAGGTTGTGCAGCTTGCAGCATTCTGGGGTGGCAGATTTGATGTATTTCTTTGTTTTAGTGTTATAACTCCAACTTGTCTTTATTTATGCTGTCAAAGCCTCCCTGGAAAATCCTGGAAAACCTTAAAGGTTCTTGCATTTACGAAAACTGCACATAGTATGTGGTTTCCTAATATCCATCCATCCATCCATTTTCTTCCGCTTATCCGGGGTCGGGTCGCGGGGGCAGCAGCCTAAGCAGGGAAGCTCAGACTTCCCTCTCCCCAGCTACTTCGTCCAGCTCTTCTGGGGGTATCCCGAGGCGTTCCCAGGCCAGCCGAGAGACATAGTCCCTCCAGCGTGTCCTGGGTCTTCCCGGGGGCCTCCTACCGGAGGGACGTGCCCTGAACACCTCACCAGGGAGGCGTTCGGGAGGCATCCTTACTAGGTGCCCGAGCCACCTCATCTGACTCCTCTCAATGCGGAGGAGCAGCGGCTCTACTCCGAGCCCCTCCCGGATGGCAGAGCTTCTCACCCTATCTCTAAGGGAGAGCCCAGCCACCCTGTGGAGGAAACTCATTTCGGCCGCTTGTACCCGCGATCTCGTTCTTTCGGTCACTACCCAGAGCTCATGACCATAGGTGAGGGTAGGAACAAAGATCGACCGGTAAATCGAGAGCTTCGCCTTTCGGCTCAGCTCTCTCTTCACCACAACGGACCGGTGCAGAGTCCGCATTACTGCGGACGCCGCACCGATCCGCCTGTCGATCTCCCGCTCCATTCTTCCCCCACTCGTGAACAAGACCCCGAGGTACTTGAACTCCTCCACTTGGGGGAGGATCTCCTCCCCGACCCGGAGAAGGCACTCCACCTTTCTCCGGCTGAGAACCATGGCCTCAGACTTGGAGGAGCTGATTTTCATCCCGGCCGCTTCGCACTCGGTTGCGAACCGGTCCAGCGAGAGCTGGAGGTCACGGACTGATGAAGCCAACAGGACCACATCATCTGCAAAAAGCAGAGACCCGATCCAGGTACCCTGGCTCGCCGGTACCTGTCAGCTGCCTCGGGAGTCCCACAGGCCAAAACGGCCCAGTACGACTCCTTCTTCAGCTTGACGGCATCCCTCACCGCCGGTGTCCACCAGCGGGTTCGGGTGTTGCCTCCACGACAGGCACCGACCACCTTGCGGCCACAGCACCGGACGGCCGCCTCAACAATGGAGGCACGGAACATGGTCCACTCGGACTCAATGTCCCCCACCTCCTCCGGGACATGGGTGAAGCTCTCCCGGAGGTGGGAGTTGAAGCTCCGCCTGACAGGAGATTCTGCCAGGCGTTCCCAGCAGACCCTCACAATACGCTTGGGCCTGCCGGGCCTGTCCGGCATCCTCCCCCACCAACGAAGCCAACTCACCACCAGGTGGTGATCAGTTGACAGCTCCGCCCCTCTCTTCACCCGAGTGTCCAGAACATGCGGCCGCAAGTCCGAGGACACGACTACAAAGTCGATCATCGAACTGCGGCCCAGGGTGTCCTGGTGCCAAGTGCACATATGGACACCCTTATGTCTGAACATGGTGTTCGTTATGGACAATCTGTGCCGAGCACAGAAGTCCAACAACAGAACACCACTCGGGTTCAGATCAGGGGGGCCATTCCTCCCAATCACGCCCCTCCAGGTCACTGCCGACGTGAGCATTGAAGTCACCCAGGAGGACGAGGGAACCACCAGAAGGAGCACTCTCTAGTACTCCCTCTAGGGACTCCAAAAAGGGTGGATACGCTGAACTGCTGTTGGGGCCATAGGCACAAACAACAGTCAGGATCCGTCCCCCCACCCGAAGGCGGAGGGAGGCTACCCTCTCGCCCACCGGGGTAAACTCCAATATACAGGCACTAAGCCGGGGGGCGACAAGAATCGCCACCCCTGCCCGCCGCCTCTCCCCGTCGTTAACTCCAGAGTAGAAGAGAGTCCAACCCCTCTCGAGAAGGCTGGTTCCAGAGCCCTTGCTATGTGTTGAGGTGAGGCCGACTATATCTAGTCGGAACTTCTCGACCTCACGCACCAGCTCAGGCTCCTTCCCCATCAGAGAGGTGACGTTCCACGTCCCTAGAGCTAGCTTCTGCAGCCGGGGATCGGACCGCCAAGGTCCCCGCCTTCGGCTGCCACCCAACTCACACAGCACCCGACCCCTTTGGCCCCTCCTGCAGGTGGTGAGCCCACTGGAAGAGGGTCCCATGTCATTCCTTCGGGCTATGCCCGGCCGGACCCCATGGGCAAAGGCCCGGCCACCAGGCGCTCGCCAGCGTGCCCCACCCCCAGGCCTGGCCCCAGGAGGGGGCCCCGGTGGCCCGCGTCCGGGCAAGGGAGACTCAAGACCAAATTTCTCACTCATCATAAGGGGTTTTGTGGGCTGCACTTTGTCTGGTCCCTCACCTTGGACCTGTTTGCCATGGGAGGCCCTACCAGGGGCATAAAACCCCAGACAACTGAGCTCCGAGGATCATAGGGACACGCAAACCCCTCCACCACGATAAGGTGGCAGCCCAGGAGGGGGGTTTCCTAATGTCATTCTTTTAACATTAAAAGCTGTTATAAGCACTTTTCTGTCCAAAGCGGGAGCTTGTGATTGAGCCGTTTAAAATTATACAGTTAATTATAATGATGTGCTGGTGGAACTTCACTCCCAGTAATGAAACAGCCTGTGGGGAAACCCGTCAGCTGATTTAAAAGCAGCAGAGACACTGAAGCGCACGTCTGCATATTCTGCCAGGTGAGTCCAGGTTCCCACGGCTGAGGCGGTCCAGATTGAGCCGACCTTCTTGTGGGTTCAGTTCCTCCTGACGTGCCATCTGAGAGCTTCGCTCCGCTTCCCTCCTTTCTAAATTATTCACCAGTCAGCTGTCTCCCAGCTTCACGTGGGTCCGATCCGGTGTGTGGGAGGCTGCGCTCGGAGGACCCAGTGCCCTCCGGGTGTGAGGAGCTCCTAAGTAGCATCAGCATATACATGGAATATACATCCTATTCCAGCCTCATCAGCTGGGACGCACCACGTATCGGACACACGAGGCCGAAAATGCGCCGCTGACGCAGGAATCCGTGCGTTGTCATATAAGTGGAAAATCTCTCGAGGTAAACTGAAAATGATCAAAAACAGGCAGAAGAGCCGGAGCAGATTTTTCTGCATCCACCCCAGGAGACCACAGTTTTAACAGCGGCAGATTTAAATAACTCCAGACGCCTTACAGCGCCAGAGCGTGCCAGCGGGCCTGACACGCTCCTGAAATACAGCAGGTAGCCTGCAGAAACGGACGGCAGGGACAGCAGCATGCAGCACCATGTCCAAATATAACACCCTCCCCTCAAGGCCTGAATTCCTGTCGTTGCGAGTCGCCGTTTTTGTAGGAATCAAAATATAGGCCGCCACCACACTAACAGCGCTGCTAGCGCGGACCTGGAAGTGTTTACGTAGAGGGCAGCGCTCGGATTTAAGCTGGTCCAGTCAATGACAGCGGCGCTCCTGCTCCCACAAATGTGCCATAAATCTGTCAGGCTGGATAATTAAATACGCAGAACACTGCCTGTCTTTTATTCAGCACAGATTCAGAGTCAGATTCTCCCAAGATGAGCATCTCAACCCAAAATAGAAGTGAAGCAGAATGTCTGATGCTAACAAACTTTATAAGATGTCCTTCAGCTCCACTCTGATTGTCTAACCGTGGTTGTTACGGCTGGTTTTTCGTGTGTCCGTATTCAGTTGACCTCGGCGGTTGCCTCGGTGATGGAGCAGCCTCGGCGATGGACTGGAATAGCTCGGCCGTTGAAGTAGAACAGTAGTTAAATATTTGACAAAAGTTTGAGACCTGGTCCTGATAACATTTACGGAGACTCACGTGGCAGCGTTGACGAGGAAATTAAGGAAATAAAATGAAAAGGAAATAAAAAAATTGGGAAAAATGTGATAATGAAAGCTAAATGGGTGAAATGACAATGTATTCTAAATATATACTAATATCTCACTATTATAATATTCATGTTTTGCAGGTTTCACAGCAGAAGGTCTCAGTTGCACTTGCACATCTGGAAACTTGCATGGTCATTCCTTTTAAATTTTTTTTTAACAAACTAAAACTGCCATTTTTCAGCGTCAACAGCCCCAGGTTCAGGTTCATGTTCAGCCCCAGGATTCAGGTCTTTGCTCTCTTTTCCTCTGACCCTGGGTCGCTCTTGAGGCTTTCTTTGTGCTGCTGAGTTTTCCAGGGCCTGCTGCTGAGGCCTGCTGTCACCATCACGGCTCGTGAAGGTGATGGTATGTTTGTGTCTTTGGATCCAAATAGCTGCACTAATCTTTTCGGCCTTCACTGGAATTGGACCGCGCTCACATCGTTTGCCTTTTCATTTTCATCCTTGTGTTAAAGCCATCCCTAGCAGAGCGTCTGGTTACTGCCGCCGCCTTGACACCGTCCACAACTTCAGTCTGATGATTACAGAAAGTTTGCCGTGGAAAGAAAATCAAGTCACAACTCGAAATAAAAGTCAAGTGTAGTTAAGAGAAGCAGGCTGAGTGCTTTTAAGAGAGTCTGTGTCTGAGTTCCTCTGCGGAGGGATAATATCCTCGATGTGCCTGTTAGAGTTTGGTGCTGAAATATGACATTAACGGCTCTAATAGGATTTTGGCTGCGCTCTGAACATGCGGGGCAGATCAGCATGTTACTGCGCTTTCTGAGGCCCCTCAGTGGATTAAAACTCAAGCCGGGGTGATTATTCATCCGTGGCTTCTGTGCTGATGCTCACTGGTACTTCAGCCGTTGGTTCCGCTCTGTGATCAGAGGGGAAGTTATCTTGGACTTCTTGTCCTCCTCGAGAACCCCCTGAGAGGGGTGAGACTTCCAGCGTTTTCCAGCAGGAATCCTGAAACATCATTCAAAAGTCCTCAAGGAAAAAAACAACACAAACCACCATGTCAGCAGTTTCCTGTCCCAGCTTGGGATCTCAGAGTCAGCTGCTAATTTGTCTTTAAATGTTTTTAGTGGATATTGTCAGAGCGCATCGTCGTCTTTGCGCATACGGGCGTCAGAGGAGTCTCAACTTGCCTCTTCCAGCAGCGTAGGTGGGTGGACGCACATTTTTTAAAAGTCATAAGCAGGAGGTTTGTGAGCATTGTAGCATGTTCTTCATCACTACTGTTACTGTATCTCGTGAGGATCAATCATGCCATTTTTGATATCATGGTGTAGTTTTCCCCACAGAGGAAGTTTTATCACCGTTCCCAGTTTGCCCAGTAATCGCCACTGATCATCAGATAACACCTCAAACACACAATGTGTCATCTTCAAACGTCCTGAATTCAGGCCAGGTAATGAATCCTGGACGTGCTGCACTGGGGGGAACAGGGGCTTTTCAGAGGTGCTGTGGACCAGGACACACGCAGAAATAGATCATTTTAGGACTTGCCATTTGCAGCTCTACCAGAACTGAATTATTAAGTGACCCTGGGCTGTGAAGTGCTTACACTGCTGGCTCTTTTCAAGATGCTTTTAAAGTTCAACTGCATCCTGCATCTCGATTCCCATAGTACTTTTGAGCCGCAGCACCAGTTTCCCATTTGTTTTGCTCAGGGGAGAAGCTCAAAGTGCAGCGCAGGAGCAGGATTGCTTTATTTTCATGTCCATGACCATGGTTGGTTTAGATTGCGCGGAAGCATTAAAATTTTAGACATCTTGAGATTCATTCAGTGGGGCTCTACAGGTTAGAATTTGTTCAAATGCAAGCCAAATACTAACACTTATCAAAATAAACAGTCACCTTCCCTTTTAATCCACTGTCAGTAGGGCGTGTTACATTTGCTATATTCAAGATTAAATGGAAAATCAAGCTAATTTTGCAGAGCTGATCAAGGCTGAATGTAGTTAATTGCATCTTTTTCCATCCTTTTATGAAGAGAGAAGGTTCAATGTGCTGGTAAAAACCATTTTCAGATGAATCATTGTCTCAAGGACTCTTCTGCCTCTTTGGGTCGATGAGTTAAGAGCTGTGCAAGAATCCATGCTGTCATCTGAAATTCTGCTAAGCCTGCACACGCTGCAGGTTCTGCAGTGCAGTGTGTGTCTTTAAGGCAGAACTGGCTGCTAAACACATACAGTAGCAGTGGAAGGGCTCACGTGCAGCCTGGACTGTGTGGACAGACATTAACCATCCACAGACCTGGAATGATTGAAGAGAATATTTCAGGGTGATATATTATGCCACTAAGCTCTTATGTGTTTGGATGCTTTGTTAAAAATGCTATCATTGTAGTTTTGTCCAGTTCTGCTCGTCCTACATGAGCGAACGGGCCCCCTCTGGGGCCCCTCTCTTTGGCATTACTGGGCCACAACTCTGCAGTGCTGCCGGGGCTAAATGAGTCCTCGCCACGCTCCCCTGAGTGGAACTAAGCCGTGTCTCACACCAGCTCTCCGCAGACGTACACAGCCACGGAGGCTCAGAGTGAAGCTCTGCGACCTCTTGCAGCCTGTTGCAGCGCTAATGGGCAGGCAAAAAAGTTTGCAGCTCTTCTCTCTTGTCAACTACGTCTTCTCTCCACCTTTGAACCGCTCCTCCACAACCCCAAGGCCATTAGTTGGTGGCTTTGCCAATTTGGCCACTGAAGGTCTGGGAGGCCCTCCTTTTGTCCTTCACGTCAATCAGAGTGTTTGATTCCCAGCTTACTATTTTTGACTGGCGGCTTCTTATCTGTAAACATCAGCTCTGGTTTGTCTTTATTGCTCCACTTTTCTCTCTGTTGCCTGAAGTGTTTGTAGAGAGAAAAACTGAAACCAGGCCTTTGTCCCTGCTGGCCCTCAGTTACACAAACCTCCAGTTCACACAGCTAACGTTCTCAAGTTTGTCTTTGTTTCCCTCCCGTATTTTTTAACATCTGTAGGAAAAACCAAAGAAATTAAAAAAAAAAGGAAATAGTTACTGTTTTATGTAAGATTCAACATTGGCCCAGACTGGCAGAAGGTCCTTTATTTATGCTGGGAATTTGTAATTTAGATTTATGTTTAGATTTTCAAGCTCCATTAAAATCCAGGTTGCCAGAACTCATAATTTAGGGGCCCAGAATTGCTCATTATTTATTCCAGACCATAAACCTGGAGTAATTGAGAGTGGAGTAGTCCAAATAAATGGTGGTGTCTGCTAATTTATCTTTAATTTAACAGCCCTGAAGCTGCTTTTCAACAGTGCATCACTGAGCGCTATCCTGTCCATGGTCCTGCCGGTTAGGAACGAGCCTTGATCTGTGTGGAAAGCACGCCCCTTCCTGATTTGAACAGATGATCAGACCTCCATTTTCTCATTCTGCCTCTCACTGCTTTGACAGGAAAAAAGTGTAATATTCTGCGAGATTTAAGGCGAAGCTGTATAACGCTGCTCCAGACTGCCAGAGACGTTTTTATGAGTGCTGTGTGATTGCCGCTGCTCATTACCTTGTACCCTGAACCTTGTGCTGAGAGGAGCCTGGTGGAAAGGCAGCCTGTAGGTGGAAGGGGATGATGACAGTCTGATGTGGATGTTTGCCTCGGGGTAAGTTGTGGGAAGCTAATCCGAGGCTGTTGATGACTTCATTTCCCCTCGTTACCTGGGCGCTTACGCCTTCCCCGGTTGAAAACAAAGCCGCTCCCGTTCTTTTTGGCCCCCGCAGGACTCTGGGATTACTCACAGCTCGATTCCCAGCCTGGTTAAATTCAACAAAGGGGACACAAAGTGGAAGGAAGGGTTGATCCCTTTTTACTCCCCAGCCGGTATTTGAAGTTGGTGATGAGATTCATGCCTGTGTAATCTGCCTTGGCAGGTAAACCTGACATCCACTTTCCCAGCCATCCTCACATCCCGTCGTCCAGTTCGGCAGGTCACAGCGGCCTGATTCTCAGTTCCCACAGCTGTTATAAAAACTACTTTAGTCAACTAGAGATCTGGATGTGGCGTTGAGATACACGTCCCACTTAGGACTTATTTGACTTACCTAAACAAGAGGCAGTCAAGGTAAAACTGATGTTCTCTCAGCTCTCAAAGGGATCCTTGCCCTCTAGTTAGAAGAGAAACAGGCCTTGACGTGTTTCATTACAGACCAGTTGCAACTGAAGACAAGCTTTTGAACCTTTTAGTTTTGCTTGGGAAAGAAACTGGTGACAAAATTTGGCCTAATATGAGGCCCTGAGCCTTCTAAACATTCAAATTAGTTCAGTCCTGAACGGGTGAAAAAGATGAATTTAAAGTTCCTTGAGAAGCTTTTCTTCATGACTTCTTTACACAGACACAACCAGTGGAACCAGTGGACTGACACGTGTTTGACCCCGACTTGCTTCACGGTTGGTGTGAGGGCACGAACGGCGCAGGGCTGAACGGGGACGGTAAACGTTTGTGATAACGGTCGCCTCGCTGTCCTCTTCCTGGGACATTGTCCCAGGCTGTAAAAAGTCTGATGGCCTCGGCAACAAAAGGGAGCATTTTTAAAATTCCTTCCAAACTGAGAAGTCGTTCAGGAGGGCTTTCTTTGCGGAGACCTTAAGTTTGGCAGATAAATCCTGAAGGGCTGGCTGACTGACTGGAAGAGCATTTCTCTCTGAGCGTAGGATGAATTTTTGATGAACTGCTTTCCACAAGGAGGCCACTGCAATTTGTTTGCCCTGATTCACGGTAGGAAACATCGGATCTCCCTGTAACCAGACAGTTTTGCTCTCATCGCAACATTGATGCAATAAGAGGCAATTTGCATTTTCTTCTGATTTTGCTGATTTGTTTCTTCAGCTGAGTCAGGTGCCGGGGCTGCTCCGCTTTGGTGGGCTGTTGGAATTTCACCGAGGGTTTGTTTGCCTCTGCTTGGAGGCGGGTGTTAGAGCCTGAGGAACAATAAAGAAAACCTGGGCGGCATGAGGGTGGGGTCAGAAATTAGGCCTCAAAGTTAATCAAGAGATTATAGTTCAGCGACCTGTTGCATGAGGGGTTTCATTTCATGACCCTACAGGATGATGTCGTAAAGATGGCAGACTTGTCATGGCATGGGGTCCCTCCTGAAGAACTTTTGAACAGTAGGAGAAATTCTTTCATTCAGTCATGTGGGTACGAGCTTTGAAATAAAACCAATCAGTTAAACTGCATGAACCCTGACGCTCACAGGCCCCGTTTCAACAAATCCGGATAAAAAGGGCACAACATGGAATAAAATATGAGCTTTACACTCTTTCTATGACTGCTTCTTCCTTAAGGTCTCCCGAGAGTCCCCAGGGATCTGTAATTGAACCACTTCTCCTGCCTACTTGTGCGGAAATTGTGCAGCAGAGCACGAAGGCATGTGGTTTTTTGGGGGTTCGACTTGACAAATACGAAGAGCTAAAGTCTCCCACAGTGACGGTAAAGCGCTGTAGTTTGCAGGAAGGTAGTCATCATGGCAACATCTGCAGTTGGTCAGAAAATATATAAGCAGCCTCTCACAGAAAGGATGTTTGTGAAATACCTGGATGGACTGCAGTAACGACCTGTATCGACATGAGTGATGGCTCAACAACATGTCAGGATGAGAAACTCCCAAAATGAGAGGCTAGCATACATCTCCCACAGCTGTACTCCCTGCGCTGTAAAAATATTTCCCTTATTACAAGGCATCTTGGGAATTTTACTGCCTCTACCATTGTAGGGCTGTAAAAATGATTTCTTTTTCACCAACCGATAAATTAACGCTCATTAAGAGCCTGTTTTAGCTGAGAGCTGGTGCAGACCATATAGTATGTGTGGAAAATGTTTTAGTTAAAGTACGATGCTGAAGTTCAGAGCAATCAAGGTAGGAACTATTTTTGTCTCAACGGAGTTAAAAAAGCCTCCAATAAGCCCAGAGGGATGATAATATCAGGCAATTACTGGCACCCGGGACCCCTCTCCTCCCACATGTGGGTACAGAGATGTGGGCATTCTATATTTTGCCTGAGTGTGCAGCACTCTCCACGCCTGCTGCGCTCTCTCCAGCCTCTGCAGACCCTCCAGCCTTTATAGCCAACTGGCATAAAAGGTAAACACAATCTTGTGGCTCCCCGCGGCCTCTTCCTCCCTCCCTTTCCAGGCTCAGAGGCTCGCGAGTTCCACAGCTGCATCCTCCCATCTTCTCGCCCTCACCTTCCTCCTGAGCCGGTCTTGAATTATGAATGAATTATGAAATTGTTTTCTTTTTACCGCTCTGGCGAGCCATCGATCAGCTTGACGTAAAAACCCTTAAATAAAGTGATCTTTCGAGTGCTCATTTAAAAACTGGTCCCTCTGTGATCCGTCTTTTTTGTGGCTGACTCCTTCTTGGCTAAGTACACATCACTCCAGCTCATTTCAGAGCAACTGAAGACACTCCAGGGGGGCACGGTGGGTTCTGAGGTTAAATTGACTTTTTCCTGTTTTGTTTCTGCAACGATGGCGCTGTTGTACAAGTTTTTCCCATGCAGTCGTCCACATTTATTAGCTGCTTCTCTATCTCCCAAGACGTCCTGATATTGTATTTCCTGTAAATGTCCTGATATTTTATAATAAAGAGCTGTTGTAGAAACAGCCATTTCACCTCCCAAGGCTGCAATTACTGTGGCTCTCAGCGCTGCAGCGATACAACGATGCCAACATCTGCATCTGTCAGTGAAGTTGACTCCACTGTAATTTGCTAGGGAACGGTCGTTTGAAAAAAAGAAGATGAGGGGCACAACCTGGAAAAAGAGGAGAAGCCGAGTCCTCCTCTGTCTGTCATTAGGAGAGCGAAGGTACTCATCTCAGGGCATGCGGCATCCTGCGGTAGATGCCCGGAATGCTGGTGGGAAAGAGCGACGCGGCCTGAGAGGAGGGGCTGCGGTCCAAAGTTTCTGCACTTTATTGTTGCTGATCGATGCTCCGGAGGTATCGATCCTGCCGATAATGGTCTGAATGAGAGACCGTCTGCAGAGTCTCAGGTTTTAATGACGAGTACGCGGGTGCAGCGGCGTTCTCTTGTTGCCTTTGGTCACCAGCTGTCAAAGTGTAAAGTCACGAAAGCACGTTTGCATTTTAATATGTCCCTTTGACATCTTTCCCGCTGTCCCTTTGGGAGCTTTTTATCGAGTGAGGAAAATGTCGTGTTTACTTTACTTTCTGAACGTAAAGATGGGCGCACCCGCCCTCATCCGCTTCAGAGTCCACAAATGCAAAAAGGGAAAGTTATCAGACTCTGAATGTTTGGAGCTCAAAAACATGTTTGTTATTCCCACATTTCAGCTCTTCGAGGTCTTTGAACACCTCAAAAAAAAAAAAAACATTTTCTGTTTAGAGGAAAAGATCCTTATTAGCAGATAAGGATGTCAGTTTCATTCTGTTAAAACTTTAACAGAGCGGATAGAAAAAAAGCTTTTTTTTTTTAAAAAAAAAAAAAAAAATGTTGACATGTTTGTCTCTACAGATTTTCCTAGAGGGGGGTGAACTCCTCTCTCCTGTGTTCTCGCAGCACGTTTCAGCGTCAGCGCTCACATCAGCGCTCATGGCTCGAGGTTTTAACGCCCGGTATTAGGAAAGCACCCTCCGTGACCTCTGGAAAGGCCCGTGTTGACACAGCTCAGCTCACACAAAAGACCAGCTGAATGGAACAGGTGAAACTGGGGCAGCTTTGGCTTTTATTGAGTGAGGCAGAAGCAGGCGGTGGGGTGGAGGAGGAGGTGGTTATGGAGGACACTTGTTGTTTTCCTTTCACAGGACTGAGACTCGATACAGGCCTGTAATGGTTTAGCCGTCAGATTAAAATGTCCTCCCTGTGGCTCAGGGCTTCTTAAGTGGAAGAAAGTTGGACGGTTTGTCACGTACCGGGCCAAAGTGAAGGTAATTTGGGCTGATTGGCGAGGGAGCGGGGAGCCCAGAGTCGGGGAGAGTGTTCTGGAGGATCCAGCTTCAGTCCTCGCTGAGCAGCTTGTGTCGTAGCTCCTGTCATTTTTATGGCATTATTTACTTATATGATTACTGTTTATTTATTTGTACCACAGTGGCAGCACAGAACATCACTTCCATTAGTTTTATGAATTCTTTTTAATCAGATAAATTGTTTTGTTTGTGTGATTCTCCTCAGATTAATTGTCCACCCCCACGGTACTTCACACTGAGGGAGAACAGTTCTCTTTCTGAAATCAGAAGTTTGCCCTCATGAAGTAACTGTGACACTTTTGTCCAATTTGCATGAAAGACCCGCAGCCATAACAAAGCAGATTAGTTTGTTGGGAAGCAGTTACGTGCACGACACGCGTCTGCATCCCCGGCTTCGTGGCTTAGCTGCACAAGGCAGCAACGACGGACTGTTCTTGCAGGGATGGAGGTTGCTGGAGCGGCTTCAGATGTTTTATGTATTTGATGAATTTAGTGAAGTAAAGGTTGTTGTGGAGAAAATATTATTTATGTTGAGCTGGAGTAAAGAGTGAAATATTTCAAAGAGTTTCATCTCTGAAGCTGTGACGTATATGGAAGCCCGTCCTGATGAATTATTCAGTTTTCCTTTCAATACTGAGAACTTTCAAAAAGCAAAAGTTCCTCTTCAGTCGTATCACGTTCAGATTAGAACCGGCTTTAATTCCAGCTGTAAGCCCTGGAGTTAAAGATCAATCGATCCTCAGAGAGATCAGCAAGTTTAATGGACAGGTTTGCTTTTACATGTCAGTAATTTATGATGACTGTGTCTTTTCCCTGTTAAGAGCTTTAATTACACTGTACCCGTTCCAAGTCCCGCACTGGTGGGAATCAAAGGACCAGAGGGCAGGAAGTTTTTAAGCAGTGAGGAAAGACCGGGCTCTGATGAGTCAGTTGTCACCCCAAGGCTGCTGCTTCTTCTGTAAAGAGGTTCCAGCCGCCGGAACCTCCCTTCTGCACCACATCTGATGATGGTGGAGCGTTAACGAGCGCCACTGTGCCTGCAGCCTCCGCCTTGATCCAAGTATTCCACTGCAAAAAGTTTGATTTCCTATTTGATTTGAAATCTTTTATTTAGCTATTTGCTGTCTTGTCTGAGATTGTTTGTTCTATAAAAGGGACTTTAAAGGAGAAAGAACCTGAAAGAGATCAAAAGTTGGAGGACAGGAAGTAGACGTATGAGAGAAACGAGGGCAGACGGGAAGAAATCCATCGCAGCTTATTTGTAACACGATGAAGATATAAGAAAACAGACTGTCAGTGAAGAGAGGAGAAAAACAAGGAGAATAAAGTCATCCTGACAAAAGTAGAACAGAAAGAGGACAGCCGGGAACTTCACAGAGAAGCATAATAACATGAGGGTTGAGACTGTTCCTGTTTACAGGCGCTGAAGGCCATAAGGTGCAGCTCTTTCAGGTTACATCACCACATCATCATCGTCATCGTGGCTCCAGAGGCTTAGCTTTTCCCGACCAGGACAGCTATAACTGCCACAGCTCTTGAAGAAACTCCCCCGTGGCCTCCACAAAGCACGCGGGGCAGCCATCACCCGGCTGCATTTATGCCATACGTCAACGGGAGTGAAGGACACGAGGAAGGCTGACAGAAATACGCCTTTTCTGTCGTTCAGTCCTGCCGCCAGAGAAAGATGAGTCTAAATGGGATTATAATCTGGAGGAATTTTGGTCTAGTGTCTCCAAAATCACTTCTTTAGGCCTTTATGCTACATTCTGCAGTCATCTTTGTTTTATCTGTAATTTTCACCAATTTATAGACTTAGATTGGAATATTCAGTGGCAAACCTTCGCGAGCGGAGAGGAACCGCTCCTCCTCTTCGCTTTGTGACGACAAAATTATTCCTGGTCCTAACGACAGCATGTGCTGTAAACTCTTGTTTGGAAAGAGAAGAATATACTCTCCCCCCGGTGCGTTCCTCTGTAGCTCTGAACTCCCAGGAGTTCAGCCCATTTGTCATCTTGGCTACTCATTTCCATGTTTGTCAGCAACAATAAACTGCTTTTAGAGCTTTTGCAAGTCACGGTTTTGTATATGTTCCGGTATGATAAATACAGGTGTGCTTAACTCCCAGGTCCTATTGTGGTGGCTTGGACGCTACCTAGCACAGCAGCTAACGCGGTTCCGAAGCACCGTTCCTGTAAATAACAGTGTTTGGAGCAGATAAGGAAAAAAGAAAAAAACTGTTTTTGCTGGGACTGAGGAGTAGCACAGATGGCTGGGTTGATGGATGACAGACGGACGGATGGACAGATTCTCCTCTCTTCCAGCCACTTGTCTG
Organism: Pao palembangensis; assembly: GCA_015343265.1. Classification (NCBI taxonomy): domain Eukaryota; kingdom Metazoa; phylum Chordata; class Actinopteri; order Tetraodontiformes; family Tetraodontidae; genus Pao; species Pao palembangensis. The sequence goes on along the minus strand of CM027081.1, from coordinate 31,960,458 downwards.
CCTGAAGAATTTGAAGACCTGGCTGAGGAGAGCGCTCTTTCAAAGGGATGTCTGTGGATGAGCTCCACCCCTCCTTTTCGGTGCTGGGAGGAGGTGGTGGTGGGGGAGTAGTCGAGCAGAGGCCGTGAATGAGGCCTTTGTGCCGGGAGTATTCCCTGTGCTTCCGAAGCGACCGTGCAGCATGCACAAATATGCTCTTGTTTAGCATCATTTGTTCCACAGCCAGCTTCAGAGTGACTGCTGTTACTGTTTCGACCCGCTCCTGGAAGTCAGACCCAACCTGCTACGGCTCTTTCAGTAGATAAACACACGCACGCACACACACACACACACACACACACACACACACACACACACACTGCTGCATAATGAAATTCACGGGTGTGTGATCCACGAGGCTCCAGCTGTGTGCCGAGCCTTTGAACTTGCACTGATCGACAGAAGAGATTCACTTTGTTGTTTACACCCACAACACATCCCTCCCTCCTCCGCCACCCTCATCCCTCTCTCTCTTCCTCCAGCGCTGGAGGGGGGCGGGTGTCAGAAGGGGGATTTGTGGAAACATGGTTCCGCCTGAGCAGGTTCACTGACCCTCTTTTGATTCTGGATCTCGATATTAAAGGAGAATTTGCTCCCTCTTACGGGGCGTCAGTCAATAATTGCATTAGACTTATTGCGTGAAGGCAGTTTTTAATGGTTGTTCGCTTCTGTCCGACCGCGTTATCAGTTTGCATCTCTTGACTTTGTTAAGCTGAGGAGCATCAGGAGACCTAAACTCAGACAATTAGGAGTTGTATTATTGATAATGTGACCGCCTCTCTTGCCTGTTGCCTGCGCTCAGATTTGAGTCTCGGTTGTTGCCAGGGTGTTGCTGTGGATTTATGCTGAGAAGAAACACGCTTCTTTGTGTTCAGCTTGGCAACTCTCAGCTTGACGCTCGCTTGCCAAATATTTGCTGGTCTTCAGATGATTCATACACAATAACTTAAATAAAAGCTCAGCTGAGTGTTTTGTTTTGTTTTTTTTTTAACTTTGTGAATGCAACATCTACAACCAAATCTACAGTTTTTGTTAAAATTTGATTGGAGGATGGACCTTCGTGGGGGATTTAATTAGGGAAAATCTGATATTTAAGACTTTTTCTAGCTATTCTTCAGAGACAGATGGATTGTTTTATTTAATAATTTATTTACTGTTTAAATTTCCTGAATTGTTATTTTTTATTGTTTATTTTGAATTGTTTTCCTGTTGCACGTATGTGTGAGGGGTTCGTATCGGAGCGTTTGAAGCCTTTTCTTTTTAGACAATCAACTGTTGGTATCAATCTTCGTGGGACTGACAGTGCAGCATGTGATGCAGCTTGATGTTGATGACTCTAGTTATCTTTGCAATCAGAAAGACTTTATTGAACTGGGTTTCTTAAAGCTTCCTCCACCTTAGTTTATAGATAAACAAGGACTATAAATTCTGCGGAAACCAGGTTTTGACTTTTACTGCTGCTGTTGACAGAGCGCGGCGGCAGCAGCGTGGCGCCTGGTCGATAGAGATGTAGCAAACACGAGCTTTATTCCGCCCTGACAGATTAACCCAGGTGCAGACGCTGGTGTCTGGCTGCAGCCTGCCGGCCATATGGAGGGTCTTTTCCTCGGGGGGCAGCAGGGTGAAAGAAGACAGCAGAATCTGACGTGTCGGACTCGTCTGCGCTTGACCTCTGGTGGAAGCTCCACAATCGCTGCAGTAATTGCAGGACTTTCACAACACCTGCCAGCAAATGATTATGAGAGTTGTGTGATTAAAGGTGAATTGCACAGGTTTTATCTAGAATACTGGGCTGCAAAAGCAGTGGGAGTGGCCAGTTGAGCCCTACCACAGGCTCCGTTGGTGAGGAGTTAACGTCGCATCTGTCAGATCCGATAAATCAATATTGTGCTGCAGCACTTTGCAAACAGCTGGTGCTTCTGAATATGGAAGTTGTTTTTCTCACTTGGAGACCAAAATAATAGGCACATATATTTGGCAGCATTATCCACCAGCTGGGAGTGACGACACCAGACTTTCACGGTGGTGTCGCCCCCCCCCCCATCCCCCAGCAGACACCAAGGCCTGAGAAATGTTCTGCACTTACCTGTCAGGTCGCCTTTGGCACTGGGATGATTTGTGCCGACACCCTCAACTGCCTCTGCCCCCCTCCCACCCCCACCCCCCTGGAGAGGTCACTGTCGCTGCTCCTTCAGACAGCTCAGAAAATGTAAGATGTGCTGTCGCATCTTCTGCAGCAGCAGGTAGTGAAAGGCAGCCCTCGTCTCATCGACCTGTGGCTGCTATGACTACGTTAAAAAAAATGTGTAGAATCACAACATGCGCAACAGGCTAAAGCTGGGCTAAACAGAGACAACCGGACCGACTGTCAGCGTTAAGAGACCCGTGTCTCATTCAACTTCCATCCTTTAATTATGTGAAAGTGATCATCGATTTGACGTGCAAACGTTCCTCCTTAAATCCCACCGCTTCGCCACAGTGTTGCCTGGTTTAAAGGAGCGCACGTTTAAAGAACGCGTGGCCTAGAAAGGATACCTTCCGTTTCCCTCCCTGAACTTTACCGCATCCTGGCAGATGAGAACATTTCCTCTTTGATTTCACTCTTTTCATCTTTTTGAATTCAAGGCCGTTCTGCTCATCTAAAAGCCCAATTTATTCCTCAGCCCAAGTTGAAAGGAGACCTTCCCCCTCTGAGTCCTTCTCCCCTTAGTGCCAGACAGGGTTTTTTTTTTCTGAAGAGCCGGATCTTGGCTCGTCAGCTTGATTATGGCAACATGAGTGCTGGGATCTCTCCAAGAGCTGGATCTCATTCACCTGCTCGGGAGGATGGAAGAAACGATGCACCGCTCAAAGGCAGCGCTCTGACAAAGCTGCCTTTGCTGGAGATGCTGAGTGAACGTACGCGGTGCTATGTCCGCTGGGCCGGAGGTACAATCACAGATCGCTTTCTCTTCCAAGATGCACAAGACAGTTTGTCACGTTCTCCGGCTCCTCTGGATGAATGGGCGGCCAAAAGCTTGAGCGATGACCTCCTCCAGAGAGGGCTTCTGGAGATCAATTTCTTCATGAGTTATTGTGGATCTGGAGCAGGTGCTGGAAGTGGAATCTTGATTAGACACAAACCATCCTGGTGTTGATTATGATGGAATCAGAATACAGACATCAGGCTCTCCTCCTGCCTTTGAATGCAGCAGTCAGCTGTTTCTGAAGTTTTTGGTTTGTTGCAGCAGCTCTTTGTGGGATGCTGCTTCATTATTTTAATTTATGAAATGTTCAATACTTTGCACATTTCTGCATATAAAGCATTTTGAAATGAGCTCAGGATATTTTCCTGTAGTCTCACATTCGTATTGATTTACTTGCTGCCGATTGCCGGGCTGTTCCAGCCGCTCAGCTAACTCAGCATGCCAGTTGTTTACATATTTCACATAACTTCTGCCTTTGTGCCTCCGGGCACCGGCTCTGCCTCTGGGAAAAAGGCCTCGCTGTGAGCGAAGTCTCCTGTACCCGCTCCTTCTGTCTGCGTGTGTTTGGGAACTGTATAAATTACAGCCTCGCTGCGTCTGCCTTCCTGACTGATTTTTCTCCGTGTTGACAGGCTGTGGAGGGAGACGCGGCGCTGCTCTGTGTTTATTGTGTTTGCACAGCAGGTCAAACTTGTCTCACCTTGTTCTGAACCTCATCTTCTGCTTTGAACCGCCACTGATTCACTGACAAATGTGCAGTCGGGCTTCAGAATCCTAAAATCATTTTGGGCGCCTCAGACGGATGAATGAATAACAGAAAGGTCCTTTTAATTGCTAGTTGTATTTTATAGTTTTTATTTTTAAAGTTGCTTTAAAAGCAACAGCTCATCTAACGACATTCTCTGTTTTAAGGAATTTCAGAATAATTTCAAAGCAAATAAAACAAACCTTGTAATAAATTTAACAAACGCATACAAACACACACATTCAATAAAACTAAGAAAAATCTTAAAAGTTAAAATAAACTTCCTCAGATCAGCAGTGCTGGAGATGCTTTTTGTTGCTTTCCTTCATTTGAATGAAAAGTGGTTGCAGTCTTGTAAGTCAGTAAGCCAGGAATATTTGTATAGCGCTTTTCACAGATAAAATCACAAAGTGCTTTACAGAGATAACATCAATATGTAAGAACAGATAATAAAACAAACAAATAGAATAAAATAAAAGTAAACTAAAATACCATCAACTAAAACTCCGTCAGCTAAAAGCTTTCCTAAATAAAAGTGTCTTCGGCTGCCTTTTAAAAGAATCAACAGTCGGCCAGATGAAGGGACAGTGGCAGGGCATAAAGGACAGGTCCCCCCGCGTTTTGAATCTGGTTTTTGGGACCACCAGCAAGTTCTGGTTTGAGGAGCGAAGAATACGACTGGAGCAGTACGGAGTCAGCAAGTCTAAAATATATGTGTGTATATATTTACACACGTCTGCACTGAAGAAGGAGTTGCTTTTCATCTCGTTGTACATGTAAAAACAGATGTATAATGACAATAAAAGCCATTCTTTTCTATTCTAGTTACTGAGGAGCCTGCCCACGAAGTGCTCTAAAAGCAAACTAAAGCCTTTTCAAGTAAAGGAGCTGCTGCAGTGTCAGCCTCTCCTGAGGCAGTGTCAGCCTCTGCAGCAGCCTCCAAGTGGTAGAAAAGCTAATTTGTGGCCTCTAAAAATCAATCTAGAACATAAAGCATGTTTGCGAAGGAGCTGTCACAGACATGTTCCTGGAGTACACACGAATGCTGTTTTCTGTGCTTGCTGCCCTCAGCCTGGCCTCTGGAGCGCACGTGGAACAGTGTGCAGATCCACCAATCCCAGCAGTCACTGGGTGAGTGGTCGGAATTCATCACAGGACACACACTCACACACCCACACACACCTCAGAGACTCTAATCAAGCCACTGTTTATGTGTTTGGACTGTGGGAGGGAACTGGAGAAAACCCACACAGGCAGTGGGAGAACATGCAAACCCCACACATCATTTATTCAGTACAGTACGGCACAGATGAGGCCGGAGGAGGAGGGATTGGAACTCTATGAAGAACCTTCAGGTGCATATTTAAGTCTTTTTTAGATTCTATCGGATGCTGGATTCGTTCTCGCCCATTAGCCTCCTGAGCTGGTTCCGACTGTGTTAAAATTCACTCTCTGCTGTTTCCACCACTGATTTGCTCAGGGATATTTATTTATTTCATATTAGCCAAGTGCCCACTGTCAGAAATCCATATGCCAACAATAGGAGTGGATTTTTAATCAAATTCAGCTCTCCATGGCGACTGCAGCAGCATTTGAGCCAAGTCAGATAAATATGGCCTGACACGTCGTTACTTTCTGTAATGAGGCCACAAATAGTTGGCTGTAGTATCATGTTTGCTGATGTAAATCAGGCCAGGAGCAGCTATCATATGATTAATCCTGGTTGGCCGCCTGCCTGCTGCTATTGTCTCCTTATTGGCGTGAAGGGCGTTATTTTAACTCTGCTGACGTCTAGAAGTGAATCCACCTTTCTCTGTGCATTAACCTCTGGAGAACATATCAATGACATCTGAATTCATCTGCCCAGAGGGGTCGCTATCAGGTGACTCTGCTCCATATTTAGTTACAAATCGAAAGCTAAAATAGCTGCGTGGAGCTCGGCTGCAGCTGTTTTCTCTTCCTTCTTTTTTTTTTTTTTTTTTTTTTTGCTCGTGCCATCAATATAATCCGGGTCCGAGACAGCGTGGAGTCATCACACGGTATTACTAAATATGGCCGTGGCTGTCAGCTTCACATGACCAACTGCTCTTTCCTGCAGCCGCAGCAGCGCTTTGGTGGTCGGGCAAACTGTATTTGCATGAAAGCTCAGTGATGTCGTATTTTATGTATGTTTTCAGAGCTCATGGTCCACAGTATCCATTTATTAGTCCTAGCACAGTCCTGTCAGTGCGAAAATAAGTTCACTAGCTTGCAATTAGCTTCTTTTACCCCCAAAAATGAAAGAAAATCTTGTAATATGCTGATCAAAACTCAGGATGATGTCCTGAAAAGTCCCTTTCAGCTCGTCAGATCAGAAGTTCCTGTAGATGCACATAAAAGAAAGGTAAACACCAACTGGCAGAGCAGGAGGAGTAAAAGAGCTGCCTGCTGATGAAAAGCAGGAGAACGTGTTTCAGCTCAGCGGGGAGCCTTCACATCTCCTCTCTACAATCTCTGCTTTGCGTCATCCTTTCTCTCCATCCCAGCTTTCCAAACACTTCCTTCCGTGCTCCCCTCTTCGCGCTCTGATTAATTCCTCTCTTGTTTTTCCTCACCATCTTCTTCTTTCTGTTATTTTAGGTGAGTTTATGGGCCGTTGTGTCATCACAGCGATCACCTGGCGTCTTTTTATTAGGACTGAGTTAGAAATAAGTGTGATGTGCGTCACGCATTTGGGAGTCAGTCAACTTTTGTCTGTCAACTAAAGTACAATTTCTTTCAGCCACTAGAGGGCAGAAATCCCAAAAAACAAGTTGGAAAATGCATTAATTTTACATGTTATTGTTGGATATTTCAGCTGTGTGGTGAATATCTAACTCCTCAAACGGGTATTGTGTCCATTATTTAGTATTTTCTGGAATATGATTTAGATAACTCTACAGTTGAATGAATGTAGTCTTCTTCTGCCATATTTTTCATCTTCTTGTTTGTTTCATTCTTGTTTCTATTTTTATTTTTCTAAAGTCTTATTTATTTCTTGATGTATGCTGCAGGAACACTGCAATTTCCCCATTGTGGGACAATAAAAACATATTCTATTCTATTCTATTCCATTCCAGTGGCTCCCTTTCAGATACCTTGCATTCCAGAGTTTTGGCTGGATTTACATACTTCAGTTTGCGTTTTCATTTTGTGAAAAGTCAGCCGCGTGCGTCGTCTGCCACTCCTTTTCCCCGGGTTTATCTCTTGCTTGCTGAATAAAATACCGCTGCTGCTGAAGTGTCTGGAAATTCACTGACATTTGCAGGTAGAGTTCATGGGCAGATTTCCTCTGAGAGGGGCCTGGCGGAGCTCTGCAGCCTGCTGAATTCCAAATTCTCTTTATTGCTCAGGAATTGCACATTTGGGCTAGACGTGATTGTGTGGTTTCCCCTGAAGATGATAGACTTTGACTGACCTGTGAGCTCATAATTATGTTTTTCTTCATGGTCTAAACATTGATGTTTTGGAGAATGAAAATGGACAGACTTTTCTAGATCGATGTCTCCAGGAGGACCCAACAGATCAGACTTAAAAGTCAAACTTCAAATATTTTGCTCCTCTGCCAACCAAGTTATGCGACAGCTGACGTTTGTTTGTCTGTTAGCAAAATAACTTGAAGCCATTTTTAGGAAATATTAATAATGAGCCAAGGAACAGCTGGTTAAAGTTTGGCCTTGTTCCACATTCCTGGAGACACTTCCACCTGGTCAAGGTCAAAGGCCAAGGGGCTTGATAGGGAGGATTAGCAGCCAGCTGTGAAGGCAGCAGAAGGCAGATTCATCTGGGTTCCTCCCTCTGCTCCTCTTTGGATCTGATGCCAGAAGAAGCCCCGAAGCCTCCTCCCAGCTCTCCTAGCTCCTCCAAAAGCATCTTCACGTTGTGTCCTCTGCAGTGGCTGATTTGCTGCCTGGTCTGGATGCTGTGTTCACTTGACAGGTGATAGCTGCAAATTGCTCTCTGGGGGTCTTGATTGGTCTTGTGTTGGCGTGATTGGACGGATGCAGGCTCTTGATTTCTTGTCAGAACCTTTCGGGGCCCTGCTGTGGGAAGTCTGCGTGTCAATCATTTTTAACCTCTGATATAATGACGTCTGCTTCTGCCACAGAGAGACGGGGATGCATCTCAGCTCATTTCAACAGTTACATCTTTGTTTAGTGTTCTAAAACATTGATCCTGGCAATAATGATGTTTATAAAAGCTTGCTGCTGACGGCATGTTAGCTTGATTGGTATATTTCAGCTTAACTTAATGACCCCCTTTGCTATGAGGATCAATGAGGGGGAGAGATTGCTCAGCTGGTACGGCGGGCATGCATCCTGCATCCTGATGTCAGGTCAGTTTCATGATGTCTTTTGCCGAAGCGGGTAAATCATCACCCCGGTTCTGTGCTCACTGGGGGAAGAACACGGCAGGGTGCTTAGCGGCTCCACAAAGTCATTCAACACAGTTTGTTGGCCACATTTCCTCCATTATGGCCGAAAGCATCCGGAAGCGTGACATCGGCGCAGCATTTGGCGTCAAACCTGCAGCAGAAGTACGTTTAACTGCCAGCTGTTTTGTTAGCGAGTTGAATTTGAAAAGACTTTTAAACATGTATTCATCGCTAAATAGTGTTTTTATTATCTAGCATACCCACAGCGCACATGCTGTCATGCACACATGCAAAAAGGAACAAACAGGTGTGAAATGAAAAGCCTGACGGGACAGGCAGCTAATGCATCTTAACGTCGAAGACTGCAGGGTTTTTCTAACCCCTATAAACGTTTCTCTGGAAAGCATCAGAAGATTCTCTCTGCCCACCTCTCTAAGCGCGGCGTGTCGAGATAAGGCGAGAGGAGACACGGAAATGGTATCAGATCAGATGAACTTTATTGGTCCCTGAGGGTGAACTCAGGGGTGCAGCTTTGGAGAGCCTCCTCAAAGGGACGGGATTGAAAAACAGATGATAGCATCTGTCTCTGCTTAATCTGTCTGGAGGTGTGGAGGCATTCAGGCAGGTGTAATCCTGCAGGGAATGAATAATCCCATATTTACAGATAGTACTTTAATGTACATTCCTGCTTTAGGTGACATCACACGACTTGTTATATTTTTAGAAAAGACATTATCTTGCTCCATTTACCATCCTTTCACCCTGTGGACTTCCTCTGCCGGGTGGCCGGACACTCTGCACATGACGGCCCGTGGTTTTAATCCAAGATGTCAGGAACAGTCCGAGGCCCCTGAGCGATAATCCCAGAGGAGCCGGTCAAAAGTGGCCGCAGCGAACGATGCAAATGCCCCCGCGGTGAACGCACACGTGGGCCAAACACTGATTTGTGTACCGGTTCAAATCTTGAAAAGATCACGAGACCAGTTTCATGAGATGTGGGAGGCAGGAAAGTGGTTCTTTTTAGAATCTGAGGAACTGAGAACATGGATGTAATCAACCAGCTTCCAATCAGTCCATCAGAAAACCAAGATCTTGACCCTTACAGAGCCAACATGGACATTAAAGGAGCGCTTAGCCTACATATGTGCTTATCTCAGTGTGTGTTTCTGCTCATGTTCTATGCAGAATGCATGGCTAGGGCATGTGCATGTGCAGTGTGTGTGCTTGCCAGCCTCAACTACTTGGCTCTGCTCTAATTGCCTCCTCATAGCAACATACGGCGCATACTCACACACATATCAAGGAGCATATGTTCAGGTTATTTCGGTTTTGTTGCTCAGGGGCCAGGAGCCTCGTACTCACACACAGCAGCACAGCATGTTTCCTGTCTCGGGTTCCCTCTATGTTTCCTTCCTTGCATCCTTGCTGCTGGATTTCACTCACACCTTTGCTAAAATGTTCAAAATGTACACGCAGAAGATTTAAAGTTGAAAGTAGGGAATGAAATGAGGTCATGGATGGAATGGACAGGCCCCACAAAGATGATAAACCTCTCCTTAAGTGTGTGTGTGTGTGTGTGTGTGTGTGTGTGTGTGTGTGTGTGTGGGACCCCTTGTCTCTTCAGCTAACATACAGTTTTATGCAAAATTCCTGAAGCTCTTTAATGAGCGTTGAGCTCAGTTTTTATTATCCGCTACGTCTCAAAGTGGTTGTGTGACGTTTCTAGGAGCAGATTTATTATTGCCCCCCTGCTCATTAAACCCGCACTGCATATTAAATTGATGAAAAGCTTACCTTTACAACCTGCCAGGTGGGATGAGGTGCAGGCAGGTGCAAGCTGAGGTGCTTGAATTTATCTTTACCTGCTTTTTCAGCCTGTTAAAGCTGCTACGCGGAGATGCAAAGAAGCCAGAAGCGCTAGATTAGTCTGATCCCATGAAAAGTCTTCAGATATTTGTGGGTTTTGAGACATTTAACAGCTAATCTGAGTGTGAGGTTTGGAGGACAATAGCAGTTGAAAATAGCATCATGCTGAATCCTAACATTTCAGCCAGAGCCCTTCATCAAAGACTAAGAAAAACTGATTTCCTAATATTCAAAAGAAATAAATCGGCCACAAGGTCTGTGTTTTTTCTAAAATCGTATGTATTCTGTTTCCTCTTTGGGCTCAGTTTCAGCAGGGCTGCATGTCAGACATGTTTGCAAAAGCCTTAGAATTTTACAGACGAAACACACGAGGTGAAAACCTCCCGATGTTGCTCAGCTGCTTTGAGCCTTAGCTGGGAATGTGTAACATCAGTAGTCGCCGCCAGTGAAGCTGCCAACAGGACATCCTCTGACCTTTTCCCCCTGCCTCCTCCTGTGTGATGGGCTCTGCAGATACAGCAGCAGGTTTCTGCAAACATTATCCAGCCGGCCGCTCCAGACCTCCCTCGCTACAAACCAGAGGCCTGGAGGCGCGTCCCAGATCAGCGGCTGTTCCTTCTTAAACGTCCAAATTCATCGGAGATCATTCAGAATCTGTGGTTGCGCCCTGCAGTATCCAGACGGGCGAGCGCTAACCCTAACACGTCGCGCCCGATGTCAGGAGTCGGGAGCTGGTGCATTATTGATGGTTTGCACATAGAAGCGAGGGCAGAGTGGACCCTACAAGCGAATCCCCCCCAACTGTGAGGCCGGGTGTGATGCATTGCTGAAGAACGCACAAAATAAGAACAAATGAAAGAGTGGAAGGCTTGCCCACGAAGCCATCCACCAACAAGAATTATGTACGTTTTGTTTTGTCAGATTAAAAGCTGTGGTTCTCTTCTTTGCAGCGGTGTCTGGCGTTCTGCAGGGGTTGGGGCTTGTAGAACAGACACGCATCAGCGGCGTGAGGGGAACACGGCGGAGCTGTCAGGCACGACAAAGCAGCAGCGCATCAGATCAGACACCTCAGACAACTTTGGAATTATGTAACGTGTTTTTGACGGAATGCAAATGAGCTCTGTGCGATGTGGGAACTCTCGGACTCGTTAGTGGTTCTGAGGGAATCAGAGGCGTTTCAGGGCGCTGGCGACGTGGATTAGGCTCTACACCTCCCCAGGCTGCGAGGGGGGGGGCTGGCGCACTTACAGCCACGTCTTGTTTGGGCTCCTCAAACCGAATCCTCTAGACGTTTGGTCAAGTTTGTGATTTTAACAGTAGAACTAATCAGAAAGATCAAGAGATTATTGAGCTGAACTGTTCTGATTGAGCGCTTGAGACTGCGAAGCTGAGAGGAAATTAAAGCCTTTTCACACTAAGTGATTCACAGTGGAGCTGAAATCTGCTGTGGATGCTTTATATCAGATTTTCATTGATTTTATTGCCCCTGCTTGTTGTATTGTGGCTGAAAACGCTAATATTTAGCATCCTGCTACATGCCTGCAATAATGCAAGCAGCTCTTTCAGTCTGATGCCTTCTGCGACATGCCATTATATAACAGCACAGTTTGCTGCAAGTCAAGTGCTTTTATTGCGTCGATTATTCTATTCACGAGGAAACACATGGACCGACCCTGTCTCACAAAACAACATTTCCTTTTCCTGTGTCATCAACCCCGTCGTTGCGCGAGCGCTAATCTCTCTCTGTGGTGGACCGCGACACAAACAGGCCATCTGTTTGATGATCCATAACCCATTACATGCTGAATGCTGATGTGCAGCCATAAGAGAGAGGGGGCAGCGATGGCAGACTGGGGGCAGACAGCTGGATTTATGGGTGCTGGGAGGCTGATGATCAGCCAGTCATTTGTCATGTCGCACCAGCAGCTTCTCTAATTGTGCTACAAACACCAGGGGAAAGTTGAATCAATGAATAGAAGCCACCAGTTTTATCCTCAGCTTTTCCCTCGGATGAATATATGCAGATATTAGCATCTTGGCGCAAACCCTGTGACGGTGCACACCGTCCCCTGCTTCACACTCAGCCCCTAACTAGCACACATCGGTGGTCAGATGATGGGTAGCTCACAGGACAGGCATGAAAATGAAAGACCCAGAGTCATCTTTGTGTTCTTTGTGACCTTTTCAAATAATTTCTAAAGCTCCTGATTAAATTTTGTTGGCCAAACAGCTGTTTAAAGCAGCCTTTCCTTTAGCTGAGCTTCCTTTGTCTGCTTGCCTGTGATGGAAGTTATGGAGTAAAGCATTTAAAAAGTGGAAAAAGGAGAGCCACAGACTCTTTTTGCTCTAAAAATACGCATTTTAATGTCAATCATGCTTGTGCTCATAGTAGAATATGCTGAGGAATGATACAATCTAAAATTCGAGGCTGTACATCATCTTTTCTACATGCTGCGAATATGAGCGGAGCCGCTCGCGTCCCGTTCGGAGATGGAGAACCTCAAACAGCCGACTGCTGCAACACTGATCCAGCCTCTCTGGATCCTGCTTCATTCTTTTTCTACATCACATCAGCTGATATTTCAAAAGTCTACCTTGCATGACAAAAACCTCAGCACTCGTCATTTTTAACGCTGATCAATGTCGAATTTCGCTTCCGACCCGACTGTGGTCAGAGTGATGGGCTGTAAATGTATGTCTGAAGGAAAAGCTGGAGTGTTTTTGCGTCCTTTGCAAGCCATCGCACCACCAGGCTCAATTTGCCTCAGTAATAGTTCTGGTTTCGTTCAGCTCCTCGGCCAATTTAAGTCCAATTACATTTTGCTGGGCCGGCCTGCTGCCTTTCTCCTTCCTTCCCAGTTCGTGAATGGGAGAGTGTCTCGCTGGTGTAACTGACAGCCGCACAGACGTGAGTCCGGTTAATGCCTGACACAGCCTTTTGTCCATGATTGGTCTTTAATTCAGTCAATCAATCAATCAATCAATCCATCCATCCATCCATCCATCATCAATCTTTATTTATATAGCACTTTTCATACATACAATGCAACGCAAAGTGCTTTACATACAGTATTAAAACAAATTAAAACTGACACACATATGTACGTACACGCACCACACAAACACACACCCACACACACACACTCACTTAAAAGAAAGGCTTGGTTCTAAGAGGGAGGAAGCACAACCTAGAGGGCCATTCATACCAGGAGACGTCCACCCCTAGACCCCTGGGAAGCGCCACCCCAAGGACCATCCCAACCAGGACTGGTGACAGCCAGGGTGACACACCCAATTGCCCGGACCAGGCGTAGCTCCCGGCACGAAGGGCCCCCATGCTGAGGAAACCACTGGAGCTAAAATAATAAAAAGAAAGACTTAAATATATTGGACACGTAAAAGAAAAAAGATAAAAACATGAACATGTAAAACATAAAAGCTTTCTGTAAATAATAATTAATTTAGATAAGAATAATATAAGATAAGATGATGCAATAAAAAATGATAAAATATTAACACAAGAATAAGAACACTTTAATATTGAATCATTATTTAAAAGCATGTGCTCCTTAGACAGCGCGGGGGGCAGCTCGGTCCTCCCCGTCTGCTCTCTGTGTCGTGGCGGAGCCGGCTGGTGAACGCTGATTGTTTTCAGCTTCATTTTCATTCAGGAAGATCTGCTCCGCACCGGGAGCCTCCGAGTGTGACCCCAGCTCTCAAGTAATGGAGGTTAAAGCTGTACTTTATCCATTTAGCCATTGGCTCCCTCTGCTTGACCTTAATACATTAGCGGGATGACTAAGTAACTTTTAAAGAGACGACTTCAAAGGAATTCACAGATATTTTGCATGTTTTTTAGCTTTAGCTTCATAGTCGCTGCGATTCTGCTTGTTTGGATTTTAAGTAAATTGTGTTTTGTGCAGATATTGTCGACAGAACGAATGGAAGCGCTGGAGAAGTGATGACGGAGCAGAGCAATACAGTAAAAGATGAATTCGACTGATGTTTGTGAGGTTCAGCAGAGACACCAAACGTCACGGCCAGTGATTTTCTTTAAAGGTTACATTTTTTCAACAATCAAACTAGAGGAAATAAATGCTGGTGTCACAGCTTGAGCTTTTTCTTCAGCCCTCCGTCAGAGTTCTGTCTGATCCACAGAGCATCTGAGCCCTGGATGAGCACTGGACCCTCTGGAGGGCTGGTTTCAGCACCAACAGGTGCTTTCTGACGTCCCACCCCTGTGGCCTGGCATACACCGACCCCAGATTATTATCTCCTCTGAGATAATAATGTGAAATTAAAAAATTGGTTCTTCGCAGAGCCAGCCGGGTTTAGGATGCATTAGCATGAATTCCCTTCAGGAAATGTTAACGTCGGTCATTTTGTTTTATTCATATGTATCAACAAGATGCACGACTACATCTGAAAATCCAAACAAACTCTGCACACTGAGCATAATCTACTCGGCTGCAGTCTGAAAAATACAGATTTATTGGATTTCTGAAATTTGATGTGCAGATGTGAAGGTTTAGTGCTAAAGCTACTTTCCTCTCAGGGAAAGTAGGATGAAATAAGCTCTCATAATCTTAGCTGTGTTCCAGGAATGGTGGGTCTGCGGCTACCTGCCAGGGACCATCTCAGCAGAGTGCTCATGCCGCCGCACAGCTTCCAAGGCTTAAATTTGTCGGGGCACGAGGGAGGAGAATATCGCGTCTAGGTTTAGTGGGAATCTTTGCCCTTCGTGCCTCCCCCGCTTCCAGAGGTCCGTGTTTACAGTGAGGCCAGGGTCAGTCCAATTCCCCGCGCTGTTTGGTGTGGCAGGCAACCAGGATGAGGTTTTGGAATTGAGTGCAGCCTTTTCGATCCCTCTGAGCGATGACTCAGCCCCCTGAGCCGCCGCGCTCGGTCCTGTCAGAACCTCATCCTAATTTCACGTAGCGGTGTGACTGACAGACGGGCTTGTTGTCAACTCCACCTCATTTAAGTTACCGCCAGCAGCAACAGAGCATAATCTCAGGATGATTCAGTGTGTTCTCTTTTCTTTACTATGACTTTAAAAATCAAATGACTTGTGGCTTTTTCCCCCCAATTAAACTCTTTTCTAAGATAAACAATGACTACCCCGGAGTTCCACTGAATGATTTCCAATCTATCTTACCTTTGAAGAGCTTTCCCCTCAAAGAGAAAGTTATCTGATAACGTGGCCGCAGTGGGGAATGTTGCCGACTGTATTGGAATTGGATCCGGGATCAGTTAATTATGGTCAGTGGGTCACCTTTCACACAAACACACAGATATTCTGGTTCTCTGAGTTTGGAGGAGTCCAGAGGCAGGCATCTAATAAAGATCGGCCTGATTCAAACTGATCTCACGCTGCCCTGTGAATTGATTTCTGCAGCAGGAGTGTCGGCGTGTCGGCTCTTGAATGCAGAATGGGGCAGCGATGCTCGTCACGGTGGACGTGTTTTGGCTGATTTTAGTAGATTTTGGTAAATCTGAATATGTGGAGCCAGCAGTTTAAACTTAGTACAGTGTCTGTATCAGCTGCCACTCTCCTCTACTGGAACGCTCAC
Organism: Pao palembangensis; assembly: GCA_015343265.1. Lineage (NCBI taxonomy): Eukaryota > Metazoa > Chordata > Actinopteri > Tetraodontiformes > Tetraodontidae > Pao > Pao palembangensis. The sequence continues at coordinate 31,944,876 of CM027081.1, read as the reverse complement.
TGGGCTCCTGGTTCAATAAAGTAGAAACGGTTGTTTATTTGACCTGAAAGCTAGTCAGTCTACCATGTTGGTGTCTTGAATATAAGGATGGAGGTTCCAAGCCTAATGTTTCATCGCAGTTTTTTCTTGACAGAACAACACATCATGGAGACCGCAGTTGTGTCAGGAGTGTAGCTGCTTCGGGGGCGTCGCCATCTGCAAAACCACCAGCTGCCCAAACCCAAACTGTGACTTCCAGAAGGTAAAATCATACGTTTTTCTAAGGAGAACAATCTTTCTGACCCACTCTCATGTGTCTAGTTTGGCATGACGTTAATGGAATCTTGCAGTTTCCTGGTTAAAAATGCTTTAGCCCTGGTAATGCTGAGGAGCTATTAACCTGAAAAAACAAGCAGCATCTTTGAACATCTAAATTTCTTTACTGTTTTAGCCTCTTAAAAACATCGGTGTTTACCCGAGACATTCCTGCACATATTTATTTTATGTCTTTTGCAAGCGCCATGTTTTTTTCAGGACTAATCTGTGTAAAGATGCAATTAGACAAGAATTAAGGGCATAAATCCAGCCTGTAATTGCCACCATGCCTGAATTCAGAGCAGAGGCAGCTGAATCAATAGCAGTAAATCCACATGCACCATATCAGCCAACATCTTCCTTTAATGGCTCTGCCACACGTGTTGGAGCAAAAACGCACAACAGTTCTTCACAACTATTGGGCTCAATGCATAAAATAAAAAGAATAACAGTTTAATAGCACCTTTTAGAGCTTGAAAGGAGCTTTAGCGAATACACCAAATGAACTAATTCCTAACAGGTGATTAATGACATCTTTCATATTTTAATCTCTCATTGTTTTTGCCCTGTACAGTAGTAAAGTACAGCTTTTCCATCCTGTCCTCCGTTCATCTCTCCTCTTTGCGTGGTAATTTTTAAAAAAGCGTCAGTGAAATGACAGACAGGCTTTTTGTAAAGAAATAACTTTGATTTGCTGCTGTGACAAGTGGGACTCGGTCTCACCTCCTGTTTTGGCTCGTTTGAATTCACAGGGACAGGCTTCCAAAGCCCCTCTCTCTCTCTCTCTCTCTCTCTCTCTCTCTCTCCCCCTCCTGTCTTTCCTCCCAGAGCTTCTTCATAAACGTGATTTTAAAAAGCACGCCGCATCATATCCAGTCCTCATCCCGCAGCAAAGGCAACAATCAATGCTGAATGATCTCCATTCTGTTGCCTCCCAGTCCCGAGTTAATTGAAAATTAATCATCATGCTCACGAGCACGTGCGCTCAATCCATGCTATCATCTCTCAAACGTTAATCCCACGCTCACCTGCAGTTAAAAACCTGCCTTTAATTATCTGCCTTTGAGTGAAGAGCGTTCCTTCCTTCACATTCTCCCCAACGCTCTCTTCGTGCTTAAATGTCCTAATTTTTTCCATTTTCCAATCTTATCTTTCCCTTCTCAAGATAAAGATGATGATGGTGATTGGTGTTGAAGAGCCTTTGTCATCTAATTTACTACAAAACTTCTAATTATTTTTTATCATTAATGAACACATGTACTTTGTTCATTAAGCATTTTTAATAGAATACTACCAGAAATCATAATTCTCTTATCTTTGCTCCATTTGACAGGTTTAATCAGAGGATCTGATTTTATTTTATTGTTACTTGAACACAAGGATCTGGATAAGACTCGGCAGCCTTCACACACGGTTTCCACAGAGCTTTTTGTCCGAGTTTAAAATCTGAAGTGCCTCTTGAATGAAGCACTCCAGTGATTAATGAAGCCCATTCGTCTCCGGACGAGACCGTCGCTCTTTATTTGCTGCAATAAAATTTAAAATTGGATCAAATTCCCGACAACTTTTGGAGAATTGATCCGCCGGCAACAGGCGGCAAAAACGGCTGAGAAGAATGAGAGAATGGAAAGAATAAAAGATGGCTTCTGCACAAGACGACACATTTCTTTTATCATCACAAAACCTGCTGTATGTTAATAATGAGTGTGCCTGCGCGTGTGTGTGTCTGTGTGTGTTCTATCCTGATTGCGTTTTTACCTTTATGTTATGCTTCTTATTTGCGTCGCTTTGTTTCCGGTGAAACGACCTTAACGGACACGTTCCGGCCCTTGACTCGTCTCCTCCCGTGCGGCGTGAGCGCGTGTGTGGGTCTGTTGACCTGTGTGTTCTCTGCAGGGTGAGCGTTTGAGGATTCCTCCAGACCAGTGCTGTCCGGAGTGCGTTTCCGTGTCTCGGGACTCCTGCCAGTACGAGGGAGCCGTTTATGGAGTAAGCAAAACCGTCAGAGCTGCGAAAATTAAACACGAAGCTTTCAGGCGTCCTAAAAACTGAGTTTTAAGAACATTTAATGAGTCACAAAAGCATTTTACTGCAGAAAACATTTAACTGTGGGCTGAATAAACAAAAGAAATCCATATATATTTATGTTTTTCATTAAAACTTGGATTGAAAGGACATTTCATGCAGGCTTTAGGAGGCATTCTTTTAGGTCCAAAGCCCGATGTGAGCGAAGCAGCTGCACACCTCCATCACTGTCACTGCAGGCGACGCAACACTGCGATGCTTCATTCATGCTCCAGAGCTAAACTCGTGTGCAGAAACTGCTGGACTCCATCTGTCCAATTAAGCCACCTGCAGTCTTGGCGTGAAGCATTTCATGGCCGGTTTGAAGAAAAGAACGACAGATGGACAAAAACAGGCATTTTTGTTTTCCTGCTGTGCTTTTATAAATCTCTAAATGGCAAGCTGGAATTTAGTGCTCCGGTGCTTTGCGCTTATATTTTTGAAGTCTGTTTCTGACTGACTCCTCCGCCCTCGCTGATTGTCTGTTCTGTCACTCTCAGCTCTACAAATTTCTCCTCCTCCTCATCCTCTCTTTGTCTCTCTCAGCACGACAGCCAGTGGAGCCCCTCGCCCTGCACGCTGTGCGTCTGCTCCAGGGGCAGCGTGACCTGCGGCCCCCGGCCCTGCCCCCCTCTGAGCTGCCCTGCGGACCAGAGCCCGTTCACCCCGGCTGGAGAGTGCTGCCCCAAGTGTGGCCACAATGGAGGTGAGAGGAGTTTTTAATAGCACTTCTGCTTCTCCTGGGATGTTTTACAAAGTACAATATCACACCTGATCCTCAATAAAGCAGCCTAACTTGTGAGATAAATGAATCCTGGTTCTTCTGACAAACGCTGTGATTCGTGTGTCTCCGTAGGAGAAATGTAATTTGCTTCCCCGAACCTCTGGCGTAATATCGCCGCTTGACTATTCATCAATTTTGCTGTGTTCGGGATCGCTCAGGTGCTCAGATCTGAATCAGATCTGCGTGTGCAGCGCCTCCTCGTCTATCTGACGAGATATTGTCGCCAATTTGGGTGCAGAGAGCTGTGCAGAATGGTTAATCTCCGCTCTAATGATGTCTTCCAGCATCTACCGAGCGTCCCCACAGTTATAGCTGCTAATTAGCGACTGTTTTTTCCCACCTCCCTGGAAACCAGAGAGTGTGACCGCTGAGCTGCCTGAGCAGTCGGTTGAAAACACGTTTTCCTGTTTGTTAATTTTGCGACATTTTGTCAGACTCGTGCACGTGGCAGGGCTCCGTGCACAGAGCCGGTGAAGAATGGAGGCCCGGTCACTGCTCCAGATGCGTCTGCTCTGACGGGGAGGTCCGGTGTTCGGTGGCAGACTGTCAGCCGGTGGTCTGCGAACCTGTAAGTCCTGGAAGCGTCACACACACCATTAATCACAAGAAGGTTCTGGGTTCGTTTCCAGCCTCATCCTTTTCTCCAACATGCTCAGCAGACAGTATTACTAGTGCAATCCATGTTCATAAAGCTCCCGTTTGTAGCCTCCACGTTCAACAATGTTTTATAAATCCCTCCAGATTTCTTCTGTATTAATTGTGAGCCCTGACCTTGCCTCCGCAGAGGCAGCAGACTCCGCAGACCATCCACATTCCAACCACATTCCTCCCAAGTAACGTCTATTTAGAGCTCCAGGCAGCTTCAGACCGTCTGGGTGTCATATTTGTCGGCATTTCTGCAGACTTCCTTCCTTAGCGAGGTCAAACACGTGTCAGGGCTGGTAGCACTAAGACCAAACTGGTATTGATCTCTCTCACGCACGGCTGTTTGTTTTTATGCTTTCAGCACGAGAACCTGGTGATCCAGCCGGGACAGTGCTGTCCTGTCTGCACGTCCAACCCCTGCCTGTCTGCTGGGACAGAGCGCCAGGTACTTAACCCGCGAGTGCCCGCCGTGGAGGTGACTTATGTCCGTTGGAGGCCACCGCGACAACTCGGAAAATCCTTCTCCTCTGTGTGTTTATTTTGAGGTTTCCATGTGTGTCGTGCCTGTCTGCACACACGCATGCATTAGGAAAACCAGGCTTCCCTTTTGTTTTCTACCCTTCCACACACACACACACACACACACACACACACACACACACTCTGTTACCAGCAGGCTTGCTCTTTGATCACAGTGTCCCGTCATCTGTAATGTTTACTTCTAAGGGAGCGAATCAGCTGCAGAAGAGTCAGACTTATTCATATCTGCATCTCATGACTTCAGACACTTGTTTTAGTGTCTTCGGGGTGACACCATGTGTCAGAAATGTCTCACTTTGTTATGTAGTGAGAGAATGCTGCCTTGCTTCTGCTCTCATCCTTACACTAGGAGCAGAGACAACAGCCTGAAGATCCTCTTCCAGACTGAAACTGAAGTTTTCTGAAAGTTAAACTCCTTCTTGTTTTGTTGTTGCCGAGTTTGACTCGGTGTATCCAGTCCTTTTATCCCCTCTATCCCAGTGTAACCAGTCCATTTAGTCCAACTGAAAGTGTGTATGTGTGTATCCTGGCAGCACGGTGAGCAGTGGCAGAAGAACGCTTGTACCACGTGTGTGTGTGACCGCGGTCACTCCAAATGTCACACACAGACCTGTCAGTCGATCACCTGTGACAAGGTGGGTTTCATCACGCACGCACGCGCGCGCACACACACACACACACACACACACACACACACACAAATGAATCAAAAGCACACTCAGACTGTGTACGGCCTCTTTAAACCAGTACCGAGGAGGAGACGCCTGCTGGTGGGACCAGCTTATCGGACTTCCTGCCGTCTCTGTGAAGCCAGCAAAACCATTTTTTTTGAAGCTCTGTCACTCAACATTCCTCTGTTTCTTCTTCTTTAAACACTTCAAAAATATGTTGAGCTCTCAGCACAGCGGAGGACATTTTTAATAGAATTCAGCTCCCTGCTGATAAAAAAAAAAATAAAAAAAGAAGAGTGAATCCATTACTGCGGGTCTGAAACAAGCAGATACAGGCGGAAACAAAAGCTCGGTTAATGACCGTGCTGCTATCAGTGACCTTTAAACGTCAGATTTGTGAATAAAAACACAGTTTAACCTTGGTCGGGCGCTTCCTTGCAGGGTCAGACTAAAGTCAAGCGTGCCGGTCAGTGCTGCGAGGAGTGCGTGGCTGCCAAGGGGAGCTGCCTGTACCAGGGTGCGGTGCGTTACCATGGCGACATATGGAACCACACGGGCTGCGAGTTCTGCACCTGCAGCCGGGGTCAGGTCATCTGCCACAGGGCAGAGTGTGCTCGCCTTGAATGTGCCCAGGTGAGCTCTCATCATATTATCACGTCAGAAAAGGAAATGTTCAATTATTTTCTTCTCAGAGGACCCATTAAACAAAAAGAATAGCCCGCGCCATCGATACAATCCGTATCCTGCAGAGTCTACCTGCTGTGACCTTCTGCGAGATTCCGAGATCCAGAAATGCAATTTCTGGACCAGCGGATGTTAATGGGAGTTGTCGCACTCACTTTGTTCACTCACGAATAACTGCAGTCACTTTAATTTGCTTTTGCTGCTTCCTGCTGTGGAATGGGGGGATCATTTGAGTTTACGAGGTTGGCTGCGCCCATCCCAGATAACACCTTCACTTCAGGTGAATTGGATTAAAAGACGAGATGAATTTGTAACAGTCTGTGAAGGAATTAGCATCCGGTTGGGGCCATAAGTCTCTTTAAATTATTGTTTTTTTTTCTGATTTTTTATGTAAGTAATGGTGCGGTTCCCCTGGTTTCAGAACTTTGCTCCTCCACGTTTCTACGGAAGCCTGGGAGGGACGCTGGTTGAATAAAACTGTCATTAGCTGCTTTGGTCTCAACTTCTCTGATATTTCCTCACATCAATCAGAACTGATATCATTTTAATATCATGACCGAATGAGCCCTCGTTAATCACACAGAAAGACGATAATTACAGCGGTTAAGTGCCATTAGGTGTGAGTGGGATAATTGACAGCCATCCCAGTCTGGACTGGAGGAAGGTCACTCCTTCAAGAAGAAACATAGAAACAGATTCATTTGGGAGCTTGAGCTGCTTCTGAAAAGGGTGAGAAAGGATTTAAACTCCAATTCTTCTGTCTTTTAGGGATCTGAGCTGGTTTATGTGTCGGAGCGCTGCTGCCCGCAGTGCTCCACCGCCAAGTCTTCATGCGTCTTCGAAGGAAAAGCTCACAAGGTGCTTATCAACCCATCCATGCATATAATTCAGCGAGATTTCTCCTGTTAGGAGAGACGGAGATTGGCAGCATCGCGTCTGATTCCAGACAAAACAGCCCTGCAAGCAGCCAGCAGGTTTAGCAGTGTTGAGTTGAATGCAAACATTGAAATGCGCCGTCTTCACACTGAGACGTACTTTTGCAGTCGGACGGTGTAAATGTGTGTTTTTGGACAGAGCTTTCGGTCTACATGCTATCTCTGTCTCATTATTCTGGCATTTCTTTCATTATTCATAGACCAGGCCTGGAAACCCAGAAAGCAGAGGCTTTCATTTTTTACATTCTCAGTCAGGGGGGAATAGTCCCGAAACGCTGCAGAATGGTCAGCCAGGCTGGGGCTCGGAGCAAGAGAACACCGTTATCCTTCTGTGAATAGATTTTTCTGCATCTCCTTGGGGAATTAATCTTGCCGGCAGACAGATGCGGCATACTGATCACACCTACACACGTCAATACATCTGTTTCTGAGTTTCTGACGAGCTCGTCAGAAAGGCTTTAGCTGCAAGCTAAGTTCCCGAGTGTTCAGAAGGAGCTCTGACGTGTAATTCCCCTGTTTTTTAGAACAAGAAATGCCACCGGCTGCCTCACGAATAAACACAGATCTCTGACTTGAACATATATACTGTAACATGTTTTCATTTTATCTGCTGCATCAACCAGGATTTCGCTCAGTGGACTGACGGCAGCTGTCGGCAGTGTGAATGTCGTGATGCCCGGGTGACTTGTTACACACGTTCCTGCCCCACGTGTCCTCAGGGTACCCTGGCCGTCACGCAGGAGGGACGATGCTGCCCCCAGTGTCAACAAGGTGAGAGGCTGCGCTTGAGAAATGCTCCATTAGAGCTTCGCATGCACAAAAACACACATCTAAAGTCAAATATCTCCAGCCCTTATGTGTTTTTGCCTTTCATAAATAGATAAGGGAAAATGTGGAGGCGGAGCTGGCGCACCGTGCATGGCTGCTGGTGAATGGTTGTTGTGAATGCTGCAGAAATGATGGCGTCTGTAGTGTACTTAAAGCGCTCAGAGGCTTGTACGAGTGAAAAATAGGGCTGATTCCGGCCTGTTGACAGGATTAATTTTAACTCCAATGAGGCAGATTTGGAAAATGTACTAAAAACCAAGTCTAGTTGTTGAATTGGTGAAGAAATAAGAGGGCAAAAAGCTAAAATAAAGAGCATAAAACTGGCTTTCTGGTCCTCAGAGGACAGTTTTCCCAGTGTCATCCATCTCCAGGTCCACGCTCTCATTTTATCCCATCAGTAAATGTGTTAGGCTTTGAATTTGGTGCGGTCATTTGAAGCAGAAATATCTCCTGTGTCGTTTTAAAACACTAAAACAGTTCTAAATTTTCCAGACTTTCTGAGTTGCGTAGCTCTGCAGCCCCCTCCGGGGACACGCTGACACATGAGATGACAAATGACTTTCGCTTGGCCGGAGATTTTCTTACAGAATAACTTTTCTTGCAGAATATTTAACAATTAATGAATGCAGAGTGGAAAATTTGCTTTTATTGGGCCGTTGTAGCTGGCCTACTCTGTGCCAGTTGGGGCCAATAAAACTTTCAAACAAGGATGGTTTCAACCTCTTTCAACAAGAATCAGACATGGAGACGATTGCTGAGGCATAAAAGTCATCATCCATCCATCCATCCATCCATCATCCATCCATCCATCTCCTGCTAACAGCACATCTCTCACCTCCTTTAAGCAAAGCTTAGCCATCTGTCTCAGCAAGTGACCCCCCCCCCCCACACACACGCGCACACACAGGCTTTCAGCAATTAGTCAGACTTATTATTGCTATGCTATTTTTGTTTAATTCTGCGAGCAGTAAAAGAGGTTGGTATTGAGATTTATGAAGAGCTGTAATTATGTTTGCCTCAGTAAATTACGCTTTTACAGATTGACGGTGTGAGATGTTACTTTTATGAGGCCGGGTTTGAAAAGATTGCTTTTTTTTTCTAAATTTGAGAAGAAAAGTCCATTTTAATGGTTGCAATATAGACGTAAGCCCGTCTCCCTCTGATGTTTCTGATGTCTGCCGAGTGAAAAGTTATGCTAGCGTTTAATCTTTAGGATTTGGAAGGTGAAGGTTGATCTTTGAGCGTAGTGTAATCTAAGCAGCCCTTGTGATTGTTTTCATATCTCCCTAATTAACAATATTGTGTAAAATCGTATCTGATGTCTGAGAAGCGATACGGCCTGAAATCTGAAATATATATTCTGAGAGCCCAGAAATGGTCCAGACTCTTTGCAGATGTGCCCGCCTCTTGAGCTTTTCTTTCTCGTCATTATTAAGTCAGTCGGACTTGTTCTATATTTACCAGCCTTTCTCCTTTTCTCTTACCACACATTTTACTGTTTATAGGCATTAAAAAACACAGCGTGGGAGTGAAAAGCTAGCATAAAGCTGCTATCGTTTTTCCAGCTAAAAGAATGAACACAACAGTTTTCTTGTCAGTAATGTTGAAAACCTTTCTGTTTTTGCTAACTGGATCCAGGTTGATCCCGAATAGGTAACCTTAATTGTTCGAACGCTACGAGTCTTTAAAGTAGCCCAGCGTGCGTTTGAACAGGCGCGCTGTCTCGGTTTGACTAAATAAGTCCGAACGTTTCCGTCCTATTTGAGGATTTTCCTTTCTCAAACAAAGAGCTGCATGACTGGAAAGTTGGCTGCAGAATTTGTTGGTAAATTTCCCAGATGGAGCTTCGGCTTCACAGCTGGAGTCAGAGCAGGAAATTAGCATAAGTCACCCGCCAGCTGCTGGTAAATGTTTGTCGTGAACAGTAAACTGGTTTCTTCTTCAGGCAACTGTGGCAGGGAGCCAGTATGACTTGGGGGTCAAACTCATGCTAACAGAAAAATTAGCAGCAGATGTAAATATATACAGTATATATCTAAAATAGTCTGTTAAAAAGTTTCACACTGACTTCATGAACTGTGCAGTTAATCTTTTTCCTCTTAATCACAACAGCAGCTTTTAATTTTGTGCTTCAGAGACTCTGACTCGCTGTGCTCATGAAGAAATTAAAGCGCGGCGTGTGTCAAAGCGGCCTTCTGTAAACAACAGCTCATACAGGAACGCATGGCTGCTGAGCTTGTGTGGCAGTTTGGCAGCATCGCGCCGGTCTCCGGTGGGAGCTTTGCGGTGAAACGCACGAGAGGATAGATGCTGGGTGACGGAGGATTGTTCAGTGGGGTTTGCAGATATTCTGATGGTTCAATCAGCTTATTAGCTGATCAGAAGCCGAATCAGACTCTGCTAACATTATTCTGCTTCATCTGATCTCTCCTGTCAGGGGAGAAACAAGGAGATTGCGAGTGAAAGTCAAAGAAAGAGTGATGGATAGAATATGGATGAAGGAGGGAAACAGCTCCCAAACAGAAGGCAAAAAAAGAGGCAGAAAGAGTGATTGAGCTGTTTGGAACACTGCTCTGGTTTATTTGCCATTAAGACTCACCTCCATTTTCTCCAAATCCAATCTTCTTTCTATCCATTTGAAGTCTCTCATTTTAAGTGTGTTAGCCTTTTCTTCTTTTAACTGCATTTTTTCATCGTCAGTAATCGGATCCATCAGTCACATCTTTAGTAGCAGCACTTTAGTGCCAACGAGTGCAAACAGTCTGACACATTGTACGAAGCGCCTCCTAGCAGAAAGGTTCTAGGTTTGGTTCCCTGGAACCGCTCTAAATAGGTGGATTTATAATTTATTTATAATAACTCTTGGGATGGTATGACTCTTATTTACTTTAAATGAAATGACTGAAAATGTGTCTTTCCAGCCCAGTGCCATGCAGACTGCCTGTCCTGTTTGGGGAGTCCAAATCACTGTGAGATCTGCAAGGACCCAAAAGCCGTCCTTCATTTTGGCCGGTGTCTGTCTGTCTGTCCAGCCGGGTTCTTCGCCGACGGCCACGTCTGTGCAGGTAGGAGTGTGTTTCACACAGATGTGAGCTCTCTTAGAGGAAATGTTTTGAAATGAGGGAGTACTTGCAGACCTGTGTGGGTGTATTTCCACTGAGCCTCTGCACCTCGACAGCTGTAATCTTTCCACTTTTATTGTTTCAAAACTGGCCTGAGTTGTGGGTGAGCTTGGTAACATTTACTCCCCACAACAGTGCACGCAGGCTATCAGGCACAGGTAAAAGCCTTAACTGTGACGCCCAGAGGCTGTTTGTACCCTACATGTGCCCTCTGTAGGCGATAACGTGGCTTTTTCAACTTGTGTTGTCATTCACGCCGAAGACCCATCGATCAGTGCCCTCCGCCCCCCACCATCATGGGTGGTGATTGATGTGTGTTCATAGGTCGTTAGCATCATGTCAGCTGGGCGTTTTAGCATGCCTGAAGAGAACAACCTGTACTTTGTGGTGAAAAAAAGTGCTTTCTTTGCTGCTAAAGGTGACTCTGCATCGATAAACCTTCGGAAGAGTCCGATTTGTGTTTTGTTGCTAATAGCAGCTTTGCTGACATACCAGCTAAAATCCCATTTTTAATATGCTAAAGATTTAACAACACTTCTCGGAACTGATGGTGGCGATAAAAAGTGGGGCCATCCTTTAATTTTATTTACGGCAGTGGCTGCACAGCTGCTACCTCGCAAGTCTGAAATGGTGTTTGATCAGCAGAAAACACGGCTAATCCTCAGAAAATGAATTCCTCCTTATATAAGGAGATGTGTGATTGATGGTCGTTCTTCTGCCATTTTAATCACAATCACATGAGTTTTGTCTCGGGAATATTAGAATTTGATTAACATGTGCTTGATTCCAGCTTCAGGAAGTTTATTTAAGGTAGTTGCAGCCTGTGAAACTTCCTCTGCAGTCACAAAAAAAAAACCATCCCGGTCAGCACAACTGGAGGTTAAAAGAGACAGCCTGAATGTGAATGTGCTTCTGCAGCCATCCAGCGAAGTTACGACAAGCTGTCCTGTAACCATAAAGAAAGCCGAGATACGAGGACGGAAATTAATATTTCAAACGACTGACTGTCAGGGTCTCTCCCTCCCTTCTCCTCCTCATCCCGCAGCCTGCCAGTCATCCTGTGCCACCTGTTCCAGCAGATTCGGTTGCCAGTCCTGCGGCTCCCGTCAGCCCCTGCTGGGCCCTGACAGCAGCCAGTGCCTGGCGTCCTGCCCTCCCGGCTCCTACCAGGCCGACCACACACACTGTCGCCGTGAGTGTCACCACACACCACCATGTGCAGCCTTCATTTGCGTTTCCTCTTCCTTCATGTGCGTCTGCGGTGAAGTTTTGAAGACCTTCATCAGAATTTCAGATGGTAGATGCCAGTTTTTACACCCCATACCCTCCAGTCTGATGGGTTTGTTCTGTGTTATTCCCCAGAAACACTCAGTTAATGAGCAGATTAAGATCGTGCAACCCGTGCACCTGACACGGGATTTATTTCCAAGGTTCTTGAGCCCTACTTATTTTTCTGCATAGGATGGATTTAATTATCTCACTGCATTATTATCCGAGGATCCATACAGAAACGGAGAAGATGCATTGCAACGAAATCCTGATGCATCTTGGACGGACACGCTCGTTCCAAAGTTTTAATCGACCAGCAGATTCTTTTATTCGTCCACTCTGAGCGACTCCACAATCTACCTCTGAGCTCTCCCAGGTTTCCAAAGCCTGGGCTAATAAATAAAACTGTGCTAAAGCCCCGAGGCATGCTAATACGGTAAAGTTTACTCTGATGGGTTTGGCCCAGCGCCTCCATCGACTGGGAAAGACCCGCTGTGACTCCTGGGGATATTGGGTGGAAATAGAAAGAAAGTGGTGGGCGGATGAGGGGGCAGGAAGTAGCTGCACTGTGATTACAGCCATCCCTGCAGCTCAATTTCACACCTTAATGAATATTGTCAAGGGGACTGGAGTTTCAGACCCCCCCGTGCAGCTCCTCGGGCCTCGGCGGAAGCCAGCGGTTTGTCTGTGAACCATCTGCTCTGTGAACCGTCTGCATGCTGCTTCTGTCCTGCTTTCACAGAAAAGCAGCACCTATTGTTGCGTTTCTCTCCAGAGTTAAGCCAGCGTCTGCTCCCGGCTAATACTGCAAATTCTCACGTCAGCCAGCCAGTCGGGGTGCAACAGTCCTGCAGTCAGCCTGGTTCCACCAGCACCCTTGTCACTCTGTCATGCTAGATAGATCATCCGTGTGTCTCACTCATGACAGCAGCTCGCTCTGTTAACCTCCAACAAGCTTTAATGGGGGTAAACTGGGAATTGCAGTCACCATAAATCAGTCAGCGCTTACGTTCTGCCTGTGTTTAGCCTGCAAATGAACCTGCGGGGGGAAAGAAGAAAGGAATGAGGGGAGGGATGGGGGCGAGGCGGCGCAGTAGTGGCGGTTTGAGGTGTTGCAAAGGTGTTTGGAGACGCTGATGGCTGATTGCCACATTTCTTGGCGGAGGACCAGGACCACCCAGAGCCTCTCTGTAGACCTCCTGGCAGGTTTGTGTTAGCGTTTCAGGTTGGTGAGTGCAGATACGGTCGCATATGTTTGTGCAACATTCAAGGCCGGTGAAGAAGGTCGCTGCATATGTGTGCTGGTGTTTCCACCAACACTACTGCATATTGATCTGTTGTCTGGCTTAGCTAAGACAGCATCAATATTAAAGAATTGTAATGTAAAGTATTTTTTCATTATGTTTATTCTTACCAGGATATTTTTTTTTTATTTTTTTTTTTTTTAGCACAATAACACGTTTCCCTCAGCTTGATTTGAATTCTTCTTTGATCTCTTTTCTCTGCCGGTAGTAAGGCACTGTTGTTTATGAGGATCTTTGAATAGGAGTTTAAAAACGGCGTTTTCAAAGATGAGCGTAATTCAGCACTAGCTGCTTGGAGATGTGCAATTTTGGCACTCATGCAGCATCCATTACACCATCAGACAGCCTGGAAACGACTCTGAATGTGTACGAAGATGAGTGCAGCCCTGACACTCGTTTGGGGGCACACAGCTCCATCCTCTCCTCAGCAACTCTGTCTCCACCAAGTCCTGTTTTGTTGTCATTTGATGAAAAAAAGGCGTTGCATTCGTCCATGACTAAGGTCATTTACATTTCTTATACATCCGTTACTAAAGCTCGGTGAAGTCTCTGACCCAAGCGAGCGCCTGCTTTTACCTAAATATTACTTCTCATTTTCACCGTCAGCTTTGTGACAACAGCACAATTTAACCGGCTCCGTGAGTCCACAGCGGCGCGGCCAGCCTGTGATTTGTGCGTGCCACCTAAGCTGATTCTGCAGTTGAGCCTCACCACAGGCATTTGGGGAATGAAATCTTGTTCTGTCTTGATGCGGTTTCCAGGCTGAAAGCTGTTGCCTGCATCGCGCCTCTGTGGGTTTTGGATTACAGCTTCTTTTGTTTCTGTTCAGGTTAGAACAAGGAGATAAACATACAAACAGACCTTTCTGCAGTCCCACTTTAGGGATGGATTTTGGACAGATTTGCAAAAAAAAATGCATTTTTTGCTTCCGATTTAGTTTAATTGCCAAACCTCTCATCTTGTTTTTTATTACTCGAGGTGCCTGTGCACCATGACAGTAATGGAGTGCCCCCCCCCCCCCCCCCACCGGTTCTACAGAGCACGGACAGTGACGGTTTAAGACCAGCAGCTTAAACCGTACGACGTCGCTGCTGCAGAGTGAGGCTGTAGAGGTTTTCATCTGCCAGGGTTCCATTTTCTGACCCTGGTGACCCGAGCAGAGTCAATCATCTCAACAGCGCAAAAATCAGACCCTTGATCCTCGGTATCTGTTCGCATCCTCAAGAATTGCATCAGTTTTTATGTTACAGATTTGATTTTTTCCAAGATGATTCATCATCCTCCGACTGTAGACTCACACACACAAACGTGTTTAAATGGCAGAAACAGTAGACAGGAGAGGACAGGTGAAAGAGATAACTGAAGACAGACAGAGAGGTAGAAGGAATAAATAGCGGAATCCTGAGAAAGAGCATCCGTTTAAAAACACAAGGCCAGATATGGAAGAGTGAAATGAATGAATTTTCCTAAATGAAAGTTTGCATTCTGGCGCACGTCGGAGCAGCTGCGTGTTGAACAAGCTGCAGGCGTCGGGAGAACGTTGACTCTCGGATTACAGCATTGGAACCCGTCTGTCGCCAAAACAAAAGCTTCTCGGGAGACGGCCCCAGGACTCCTCTCAGAGAGGAAATCACTGTCAAATCCTAAACCACAGGGTCCGCGGAGCCATTGTTGACAAGGAATCTCACCTTTCCCTTTGGAATTGGAACATTTCTAATTGGTGCGCCAGTGGACCAACATCGTACCTGTGGCAAACGGTTCATCAGTCAGCGTAGTTATAATGTTGACGAGCAGCATTTTTCACTGAATGTGAAGTGAGAAGAAAGCTTAGGAGTGAAAGACTCATTTCAGTCCATCTTTTTACCCTCTTTTTCTTTGCAGAGGTTCTAAGTTATGTAGTGTAATAGACCAATTGTCAGGTACAGGACTGCATCGTGCGTTGTAAAAACTCAGCTAGCCACATTTATAACAAAAACGCACGTGCAGTGTGGGCAGCGAGAGTCTGAGCTGGACTCAAAAAGCTCAATACCACCAGATTTCTGAATGCTGCACCTGTTTTTAGACATTTTCCACTATCTCAGTTATCTTAAAATTGGATCTTACCGCAACG
Organism: Pao palembangensis; assembly: GCA_015343265.1. NCBI lineage: Eukaryota > Metazoa > Chordata > Actinopteri > Tetraodontiformes > Tetraodontidae > Pao > Pao palembangensis. The sequence continues at coordinate 31,929,626 of CM027081.1, read as the reverse complement.
TGGTTTTAGATTATATCTGTGTATGATTTCAGGGCGTGTTTGTCTTGTTCTGACCTTCTGTTCAAGCCCCTAAGAGCCTGCAGGAGCGCTCGAACTCAGCATGTAGGTAATAAAAACATCAGGATCTTTGCTCGATAATCATCGAACAACAGAACAAACAACATAAATAAGGTCTTTTTTGCCAGCGAGGGAAGTTAATTTCTGCCGAGGATGAGAACAAAAATAGGTTGGTAACAAGGGAAATCAAACCCGCAACCCTGCTGAATGTAATGTTTTGTGGCTGGAATGGGAATTGTGCATACTTAATTAAACACGTGCTGTTTACTGGTTATTGGTTGGCCAGAGAAATGAGACAATATTACAGCGATTAGGACGAAGGTTCTGGGTTCGCTTCCTGTCAGGGCACTTCTGTGTAGAAAGGTTGGAGGTTCTTCACGTTTCTGTGTGGTTAGACCCCAAAAAACAAGAGCATAAGTGAGAAATAAGAGCCACACAGGCGCTAGCAGGTGTGATGTGTGGGAAGCTAAACTCAGAGTAAAGTAGAACGTTAATTCTGAGAGCGACCAGGGTCAAACGTCTCATTTTATTACGGAGCCCACTGAGCTGCTGAGTTTTCTAACACGAATGTGAGTGCAGATGATTTGAAAAACCTGTTTTTCAGCCAGCTGCTCCAGAAACACTGTGCATGCAGAGAGGAAACAGAATTCCTGGAAGTCAGAGAACTGCGTGTTCAGGAGCCGATGAAGAGGTTGATTTGTGTTGCAGAAACACAGACCATAGGTGCAGTGAATGTGTTTATCTCTACCTCTTTCTCCCAGGCTGTCATGAGTCGTGCACGGAGTGCCATGGGCCGGGCCAGCGGGACTGTGCGTCATGTTCAGACCCCACCGCTCTGCTCAGAGACGGGGAGTGCGTCGGCGAGTGCGGCACAAGTTTCTACAGTCAGGCCGGAGTCTGCTACGGTAAAAACAACTTCATCTTCCCACTTTGCCCTCTGAGTATAGCCGGCAGCTCTTTGCTTTGAAAATCCTGTTCTTCTTATTTTTAAAGTTTTCCTGAAGGGTTTATGAGAACATTAATGCTTCTTAATAAAGTGGTTGTCAGAGCTGGATGGGGTTGGTGAGCAGCAGGCCCATCTGAACCAGTGAGATGTTTCCTGTTTGAGGTGAAGCTCTGCTGGAGCCTGTTTTGGCAGCGTCCCCCTGGAGCCCCCTCGGAGCTCCAAAACAAGAAGTCAGCAGTAGCAAACTTAGAAAACAAACAATAAAATATACAATAATTAGCCCTTCTTTCTTCCACTAATAAGCACACAGAGTCTGTTTGAATAAAGAGATCCTCTATGAATATGGATGGTTTCTAATTTTGAGCAGTAAGATGAAGAGGAGCCTGATTAGGACCCCCCCTCTGGGTAATGGTGAACGTAGCAGCACATTGTTAATGTGCTTCTTTGGTTAATATTACCTGTGGGGGGTGGAGGGGCTGAGGCCATTGCCTCTTTAAAATGGCAAGTTTTAAAGGTCAAATCCATTAGAACTTGTCAGTTTGAGCCATAAACTCCAGTCTGAAATGTCGACATCTGGAGAGAGCCGACGGACATTTAACTTCCTGCATTTTTACCTGAGGCCTTCTTGTGTTAAATCTGAGATGATGGATTTTTGCTTTCGGAGGCCTTCAGCCCGTTGGAGGAATCCCTTTTACTGACCTTAGCCTCTATTTAGATCATATCGGCGTGGAACACACACACGCACACACACACGCTGACACTTGCGCAGAGTTTATTTGTTCTGTGTTGTACTGCTGTGGATTACAGCTTCTTTTGTGTAGTTTTCATCTAGCTAAAGTGTTTATCGTTAGCAGCGATGGCAGGAAAGTAACTGACGCACTTGAACTTTACTCGCTGACGTTTTAAAATCGAGCCTGGTGCGTTTAATCGTTTTGACCGTGTGTCGTTAACGCTCACACGCTGCGGTTCACAGCCTGTGACTCCTCCTGTGCCTCCTGTTTCCCTGACAACCCTGGGTGTACAAGCTGTGTTCCAGGGGCTGCCTTGCATCAGGGGAAGTGCATTTCTCACTGCCCGCCTCACCACTACCTGGACACCTACAGCAGATGTCGAGGTAGGCCGAATGTTTGAACTGTTGGAGTCAAAGGTCGAAGGTCAGGCGGGTCAGTTCTTCCGTTTTCCCCCCTCCCAGCCTGCCACAGCTCCTGCACCTCATGCTGGGGTCCCTCGGTGTCCCAGTGCACCTCCTGTCCTGGTGGGCTCCTCCTCCTGCACCAGGGCCAGTGTGTGGAGACATGTGGGGAGGGGCTCTACTCGCAGGACCACTCCTGCCACAGTAAGAAACCGTCCATCTCTAACTTTCATTTATTTTTATGAACAGTTGTAGAGAATCTGCCCTTTTGACCCTCGCTCCCCCTGCTTCCAGACTGTCATCCATCCTGTCGGTCCTGTGTGGGGCCGCTGGCCTCAGACTGCCTCCAGTGTCTCAAACCAGAGGAAGTTGTGCTGCCCCAGTCGGGACAGCTGCAGAACGGAGTCTGCACGGCTGGGTGTCCTGCACACAAACACCTGGATGACACGCAGACATGCAGAGGTCGGTGCCAACCCTCGATTCTTTGGTGTTTTCTGCTGATCTCTCAGAATTTACACATTTACACTTTATTCTGATGATTGAGGTAAAATACAGAGGAAACACGCGTGGAATATTGAAGGTTTTGTGGGTCTGCTTCCAGGTGATGCCTGGTTACCCTGTTTCTGTGTGAAAAAGTGCATGTAATGACTTTATTTCTGAGGTGGGTTTGTTTCGTGGGTTAGTTTGTAAAACCAGAGTAATTATCTCCCAACACATGCAAACCGACCACCGGGGTCTAGAGGGTCCTTCTCTTTTAATGAAACAGGACAATAACAGAGAGGAGGAGCAAAATAAACCAAGCTGAAATGGGTTCCTTTAGCATTAATGCACCTTGTCCAGTGTTCTTCTACCTTGTGTCTGTCTCACCAGTGAAATTCAAAGCTACCAGTCCTGTCAGCATCTGAGGATGGTAGGGAAAATTCCCCCTGCACATTCCTCCCTGTGGAGGAGTTTCAGTCCCAGTTGGAGGGTCCTTTCAGCTCTGGAGCACCTTGATCTTCTCCCAGAGGAGCTTGCTTGTGAAGCGAGTCTGAGCTTCTCAGCAGAAACTCCTGCCCTCGTGTCCTGGACCCAGATAAGCAGATGCAGACAAAGCGTGCCTGGTTATTTAGAAACCAGGTCAACGTGCTTGGCTACCACCGAAGTTTGGAACAGATGAAGTCAGATTAAAACTTTCTTCTGATAAATCAGTCCATAGCTCATTTGAATCTTATTTTCTTCTAAACGATATCGTGCTAGTAGATTTCAAACAGAGTGATGAAGTTTGAGGGACGTAAAGTGGCATTCTTGACTTTCTGCTGGTATTTCCTGTGATGAAGTGTCCTCGCTGTTATTTTACAGCCCCCCTGCGGCTGTCTTTCAAGGTGTGTTTACAGTTTACTGACCATGGTTCTCCTGGGTGTTTCTAAAAGCGTCCGTGAGCTAACTGCTTTTGGGTTCTTGTAACCCTGCGGTTATTATTTTTCACATCACTCCATTATTTGCAATGACTAATAACTTATCATCAGCGAGCAGCATCTTATCTGAGCAGAAGTGTTTAACTCTTTTTCCTGAAGTCTTTAAAATTCAGGGAGGTTTTGTTTTCCCTTTGCTTGAATTGAAATGTTGTCAGCAGTATTGGATTCCCTTAATCATCCCAGAAGAAACAATTACAAATCAATGACTCGCAGTTGCGTTTAGTGTGTCCTCTAACACCCATTTATCTCTGGGATCACAGGGGACACGGAGCCAATACAGAGGTCACGCTGGCTTTATGTTCCAGTTGAAGATTATTTGGGTGCACAACACGTAAAGGGCATATTTATGAGAAGATAGTCACAAAATCCAAAGAAAGAAAAAGCTAAACCGACTAATTTAACAGTTGTCCTCTGTGTGAGGACGATGAGAAGAACATGCGCTGGCTTGTTGAATGAATAAGTGACTAAATGAATAAACGCTGACTCTCTAGTCGCCCCTCATGGATGCGCCGACTCAAGGTATGTCTGGAATTCACGAGTTTGTCTCGTTTCCAGGAGTGTTTGTCGCAGCAGAACTCCCACTTCTAGAATCTAGACCAGGTTTCTGAATTATTGAGCAATTATTAATTGTTAAACAGAGTAAAAATGCAACTGCTTGGAAAAATGATTTTTTATTCCCTCGTCCTGCCCGCGCCTACAAAAAAAAACAAAACTATGCTGAACTACTTATCACAATAATGAGTGTGTGTGTGAGAGGGAGGAAGAAACCTCCTCAGGAACTACCCTACTGAAGCAGACACTGCAAACAAGAACCTGACAGACTCGTGCACTTCTTGACTCACACACCCACACACACACACACACACACACACACACACACACACACACCTAAAGAGTCGTGAATACGCTCCGAATAGGCTGATGCTGACAAGCTATCGGATGTCTCAGGGCAAATTCCATGTTTGCAGACAGACAGTTGTTGTGTGGGAGGTTTCACGCTGACACACACACACACACACACGGTACTCGGGACAACAGCTGATGTTATGCGTGTATATAGTCTGACAGTGTCAGATTGCATCTCTGGTGTATATTCTTGCCACTCCACTTCGTCTATTTCTGACCAGATTTGCTCCTGCCTCAGTAATGTTTTAGTATCTCACCAGCTTTTCTGTGTGGTCCTCTCGAGCCGCTCTGAATCTCACTTAAATTCAGCCTGATAGCCGTTAGTGGTTTCCTGGCTCCAGAGAACGGTTGAGCGGCCTGGTCGGAGGCACTGGAGTGTGGAAGAAATTGGTCGTTTACTCATAATGATCCTTGTTGTCATCAGTGACAGGGGGAATCATGATGCATGATAGCTGGAGCTCATGAAGTTAATGGAAGCTAACTGCTTCAGAGTCCCAACTAGACTCTCGGTGCCGTGTTTCTGCTGTGTGGCAAACAGAACTCTGAAGATACCGATCGGCCCCGTATCTCGCCAGCAGCATCGGAGCCATGGTGGGCCGTTGGCAGCTAACCCATCAGAAACACTGGGGGACAGAGAAAGCCTTATGAGAGCTGGTCAAACGGGTTTGACTGTCTGAGACTCTGAGGCTGCCGCAGTGTTGGCTCAGGTTCAGTCATGGCTGCCATGCAGATTGAAGGCCGCCCTCTGAAAGCATCCAGAGTAAATCTACTGTCCCTGGCCTCTCGGCGATGGCACGTTTGTCTCACCTCCGGCAGCAGCTGGTCGGTTTGCGGTCCGGACCCCGGCCAAACTCCAGTTTTCCCCGGCTGTTTGTCTTTGTGCTGCCAAAGCAGACGTGAAAGCCAGCAGAAAAGTTCTGTCTCTGGGCAGCAGAAGGCTGGGAGGGTGCACCGTTAGACGTTCCACCTGTATGGATGGAGTCTGCTGGCCTCAGTTCCAGGCTGTTTTTTTGTGCATATTGTTGTTATGACCTTCAGAATCATTGAATCAGCACCATATTGCTGCTCCAGCACAGATAAATCATAAAATATGCAGGGAAATAAATTCTCCGAGTGCTACTAAAGTTTCTATTTATTTTTCTTTCTAAACTTTTCTGAAAATTTCCGAGAGTACAGGGACACAGTCAAGGTTATATCCAACAAAATAACAGCAGTGGAGGGGGGAGAGGCTTTGTACAGATTTCTTTTTTCTGCCTTAGCTTGTGTAACTGTGCTTCTCCGTCCTTTTCAGAGTGTCATCCCTCCTGCTGGCTCTGCACCGGACCGTCTGCAGACAACTGCACGGCCTGTCCCCCCCTATCCAGCCTGCACGAAGGCCGCTGCCTCCCCGTCTGCCCGCAGGGATTCTTCGTCCAGGACGACCAGTGCCAAGGTGAGAGACCGCGCCCATATTCACGCTAGGGTCTCCAATGTGCCGCTGCTGATTTACAAGTGCAATAAAAACCTACACGTTACATAAAACAGCTATTCTGCAGAACTATTTATAGCAGATATTGATTTGCTCTGTTGAGCACCGTATCTTTTTCACACTGACATCAAGGTCAGATTGTTTCTACCTCGAAGCAGCGCCACATACTGTCATAAATATGTGCTTACAAAGGTGCGGGCACTTTGCCACTGAGATTAGTGGCCCATTAATGTCTGGCTAACCCACTATGTATAGTTCAGCTTATTAATGAAAATCAATTTGTTCTTATTTTCCATTCATCACACCAGATCAGGTTCTACTAAATCCGCAACGATTTCTATCATTTGTCTTGATTCAGATAAAATAAACAAATCCAGTGAGAATTGCATTAGTGATTCCTCTGACTGCTGGGCTGAATGATGGAATTCATGGACACAGACGGATGCCTGGGCTGAAAAAACGAGGGTGCTGGCTCGCATTTCACCCCGGGACGCTGAAACAAACGGGCTCTGCTAGCTTACCTGGCCTTCAGTATTGATTGGTTCATTAGATACTACTCACATACCCTGGAGAACTATTGTATTCCTGTCTTAAAGAGAGCTAGCTTCTGCTGCAGAACGGTGCCGCTGATGAAGTTTATATGCTCGGCAATGACACATAAGATGCCTTTAATGCTCGCTGAATCAATAGTCTTTTATAATGGCAATGCTTCAAACAGCTTTGTTATGTGAACGCTCTGGCTCTGGTAAAGAATCATTATTAGCTGAGGTTTTCTGGGTCTTTAGAGTAGCATTATATGTTTTTATTTCCACGGAGGAGGTGAGTTGTTGATTAACTAGTGAAGAAAATAAAGATAATTATGCACGGAGCCAGAGGAGACCAAAACAAATCTAAGGAGATGCAGGATGGTAATAGCTGGTTAAACACAATTCCAGATGACTGATATCTCATTGGTCTGGGATTCATTGGAAGATGAAAGTATCGCAGGCTATAAGATGGAGGTTAATTAATCATGTTATTAACATTGTTTAGAAGCAGTCACGCTGTCTTGGAGCCACCAGCACAGACTTGGCCGCATTTCTCCATCTTCTGTCTGGATAATTTACTTTCCGAACCCCTCTGAAGTTTAAAAAAAAAAAAAAAAGGGAGAGCGTCTGCGGTTATTTCTGGGACGTGGAGTTTTAATCAGCGTGGCTGTAAATGTGCCATTGTTAGCCAGGAGGCTAATTTTCAACTACTAGGTGTTAAACAGCCTGCAAAAATGAGATTAACAGCATATTTCGATCAGGTCAGAGAAAACAAGACATAAAACAGCAAAACTAACTAATAACCCAAGACACATCTGCTACGTCTGCCTGATTTTGACCGTCCATCTCCCAGCATGCCACCCATCCTGTCTGACCTGCAGCGGCCCCTCCCAGGCCGACTGCGTCTCCTGCCCCACGCTGGCGTCTCTACAGGGCGGCTACTGCAGGACGAGCTGCCAGGACGGGCGTTTCCTGCACGCAGCCGGCGGAGAGTGTCTGGGTAAGTTGGCCCGTTCTTCCGCGCGTGCACGTAGGTGGACGGTGTCATGCACATTTGTGTTTCATCAGAGCTTCAAGCGGCGGCATTTTACGCTTGAGCGACCCCAGAGGGAACAGAACCCCCACCTCTTGCAGCGCTAGTGCCTTGCTCTGCCTGCTGACATAAAAGGACACAACTTTCACTCTGTAGCTCAAATAAGCTACATTATTTATGAGAACTGGCAGCTATCCTCATAAAATAGATGGTCTTCTTCTGCTGCTTTTTGAGTTGAAATCTTCACACGCTGTCAGTTTTTGGTGTGCTCGGTCTGAAATCACCCAGAGAGGCGCAGTTTTATTTTCTTTAAATAGAGCCGTTTCTTTCAAAAGTCAACACGTTCAAAATGAAACACTGGTGCCAAAAAGGGTCCTCAAAGGAGGTGTTCTGTAAAAAAATAAAGTGCTGGGTTATCTGACAACACGGATGATTGGAGTGTGTAAGAACTTCTCCCTCATGCTGGGCAGGGATTATTTACCAATCTTGACCGCTGGCTGTAGATTAGAAAGCAGGTGTGTTTACATGGTGGGAAACCAGCAAGAAAGACACATTTACTTTTAATTAGAGTTTCTGACGACCTGCACTGTTTAAAATGTAAAACAGCAACTACATTTTAGTGCTCTCTCTCTCTCTCTCTTGCTCTCTTTCTCTCTCTTACACACACATTTCTATTAATTCCCCAGCCCATAACCGTACCCATCATAAATGTCTACCCCGACCGCTATCCTCACCTGAACCTGACACAGGTCAAACCCTAAAACCTAGTCTTAAGCATCAAACAGCTCTTTGAGGTTGTCAGGACCAGCCAATATGTCTTTACTTCACAAAAATGTCCTCACTTTACTAGTGATATGCCTCGATGCACGTACAAAAAACACACACACACACCAAAAGATGAGTGTGTTATTCTCTAGCTATCATTCTAACTCCACAAAGACACACTTAAGACTCTCAAGGACACATGGTGAGAAAAAGCCAGGGCTTATATCCGTCTGCATCCGCTGTCACATGACCTGTCAGGTGATGAGACCTGACGCTCATCAGGGGTGCGTTTCTCACCGCCGGCTCTCGTTCTGATGCTCTTCTTCTGCCTGCGCCTCTCATTATTATTAATTATTATCATTATTTTTAACAGCAGCAGCGCTCACGCCATATTTATCAGCCAGACAAAAGATTAACCACGTTCTTGTCTCCACTCTTTTTCCCCCCAAAGTGGGCTGAATCGGTGCTGTTCCATAAATAGCAGCTCGCTGGCGTCTTTTCCAATTTCTTGTGTAAATATTCCCACTGTTGACGGATCAAACACCGACTTCGCCCGCGTGTGTGGAAACAATGAGCCGTCAGCCGGAGTGACGCGCGCGTGGACAGCGTATCTGATTTTTAATTGCATGACGTGTACGAACCCTTCCTGTGGTGACCCACGCCGGCGTGCGTATAAAGGTTAATTGGATAGCCCGGCCTTTCAGAAGTCTGCGGATCTGACCGGATCTGGTTGTTGGGGGACAACTGGTATTTTCTGACCGTTTTTGTCAGCAACTTCGCCAACTTCAGAGAAACGTGGAGGTTTTTCAAATCCGAGGCTTGAGGAGATTAGGTTTTTCTTCTGACTTGCCTTCCAGAATCAAAGGTCCTGCAGGTTTGTTTCCTTTTAAAATGCATAAGATTGTTTGACTGACTGCCAAGTTTTACCCTGTAACTATGCAGAAGCGTTTGCATGTTTAGCATGAAGCTAACCCACGGAGGAGGTCCCTAACAATCCATTGTGTCTAGGGTCTGAGAGTCGTATCAATAACTTTTTATTTTGATATTCAGTTTTCCTGCGTGCAGCCGGTCGTCCCTGGCACCTGCTTATCTGATGCAGCGAGCCAGATCACCTGCAGAGAGGTCGGCGCCATGAACGCCGCCGTGCCTTCTGCTATATTGTAATGTGATCTGAAAGGTGTGAAGGAGATATGAAAAGAGTCGTTCTACATTCCCTTTCATCTGAATCAGAGGACGGAGTGACTCACCGTGCAGATGTCACGCCAACAGGAAGCGAGTTTATGTGAGTTTGTGGCGGTGGCAGGAATAATCCCAGAATCTGGGCCGAAAGTCTCCCGTCAGCGCGACTCATGAAAGATGGCAGCAGCAAGGATCCGTCCAGCGGAACCATTATTGTTTGCTTTTTAGAGGTTAATGGACTACAGAGAGGTTTGGTTCCGGTCAGCGCACCTGGGTCGGGCCGCTCTGACCCCTCTGGGGAGGCAGACTTGTTTGGTGCGGTTGAACTGGTAACAGCAGAGCAGAGTCTCGTCTCCTCGGGGGCCAGGGTCAGTTACTGTAAACAGATGGGGTTTGGCCCCCTGGGCCCGCTTGTAAAACCGGGCCCCAGGCTCCAGCGTGTGGAGAAAGACGGCCTTCGTTGGTCCATTTGTGTTGACTAAACATCACATTCTTTCTTTTTGAGATATAAGGGAATGAAAAACGGGACTTTCTTTCAGGAGGAGATCTGAAGTCACTTATGTCAGATAAGAACAGGGAAGAAAAAACTGACAGTCGGGGTCGATTTAATATGTAGTTTAAAACCCGGTCTCATATTCTTTAACACGAATCCTGGCAGCACCTCTCCTGCTTAAACTTTTATAGTAAAAAGCAGTTTTAAGGACTTATCTTGACTTTTGTCCCCCCCCCCCCACCCTTTATCTGCTCCCTGTCACCTGGGCAACGGAGCCCTGTTGTTCTGCTTTTTCAGATTGATATCTCCACAGCCGCGATAACATTATCATTCCCAGTGGCCCACCGCCGCGCCAGCCGGGCCCAGATTAATCACAGAAAAAACACCACCAAGAGGGGCTCTTTATTGTTCCGCTAGGATGGGTCCTCGCTGTGGGCCCAGAGACGGCGCGAGAGGAGAAGAGTTGATGTTTTGGCTGAGAGAGAGGAAAAGCACGCTGTGAACCTCTTTAAGAAGAGATAATTACATTTCACGTGTGTTTTGACAGTCACTTTGAGGGTTTTCATCAGAGAAAGAAGTAAAAAGTCTTTCATGTAATCATCTCTTTAGTTCTTCCCACAGTAACATGTTATTAATCCATCATCTCCAGCCACCGTGCTGAAAAAAATCCTCCCAGAAATGTTTTTCTTGACAGAAAGACTGAACAACATTTGTCTTGAAGGCTTTATCGGTCTTAGATTCTCCTTATAATCCAGAGAAGCCTGGTTTTTGAGTATTTGCAGTGATTTGCATGTTTTTCCCTACTTCCAGAGTGCAGCTTGGACTGTCAGCGCTGCGTGGCGGACCTGCAGACGGGGCTCGGCAGTGTCTGTCTGTGGTGCAAAGCTCCGAGGATGTGGCTCCTGGGGGACGGCTGCGTCCCTGACTGTCCCCGGGGACGCTACGGCTGGCACGGCGCCTGCCTCAGTAAGAACCTTCACCCTGCTTTCCTGGGATCTGATGTGACGGACGTTACATAAAGTAAATAAGTGATTTGCGGGGCTGACTGAGGCCTTCGTCAGTCCGGTTCTTTGGGGATTCTTTCATAATTGTCTGATCTTGTGGGTCAGCGCACTCCTGCAAAATTTAGATTAAAGTCCATGTCTCAATTATTCAAATTTGTGCATCACATACAGACATACTCGCGTCCCTTTTCAGAAAGAAAAAGTGTTTTTTTAACATTAGTTCATGGAATATTAACTGAAAGTGCACTTGGTCCATTTTAAGGCGAGCCTGAAAGCGTGCACGTCCTGTTAAAACAACCTTTTTGGGCTCTCATTAAAGAAAACACTGCTGAGAACTAATGTGGGTGTGCGGGTTCTCCTCTGGCTACATAAAGAGATTGTTTTCCAGCACCTTTTAGCGAAATACCGGCCTGCGCTGCTGGGGCCTTTCCACAGTTTCAACACAAATTTATTGGATCATTTCATTTCACATTATTTTCAGATAAAGTTCATACGCCGAACTGTTTTATATAAATGTGTAGTAACAATCCCCTGTAATAGGCCAATATGTTAGTCCTATTTCCTCAGTCTCCGTTTAGAGGGATGAAATAAATGTTTTACTGCGCCTCCATCTATATTTTTACAGCAATGTGCTACTTTTTCCTGGCCCCTCTGCAGTTAAATCTTCACAAAATTGTGAATATGAGAACAGGAACCTCCAGAAGAACCATCCAAAGTGGTCTGCAAACACACTGGGACTCCAGACATCCTGGAACATGTCTGCGTCAATAACCTGCTGAAATTCTGTTTTCTTGACATCATTTTTCCACAGGGTGCCATCCGTCATGTGACACTTGCAGTGGGGCGGGGCCTCTGTCCTGCACTTCCTGTCCTGCCAACAGCGTTCATTTGCCTTCGGGTCTTTGCGCACCCAAATGTCCCCTCGGTTACTACGACAACGGCCACAGAGACTGTCAGCGTAAGCGTTCGCACATTCGGATATTTCCATTAACTGCCCCTAAAAAAAAAAAAAAAAAAAAAGAAAAGGCTAAATCTGCGGTGGGCTCTGTAAAGGTCACATTATCCAGTATGGCTGACTGCTGATGCAATTACGTCCTGACGCTGTTCCGCGCCGCTCTGACCTTCTCCCTCACCTTCCTGTACTCGTCAGCCTGTGACAGCCAGTGCCTGACCTGCGACACGGCCGGGCTCTGTACATCCTGCCGTGACCCGACCAGAGTTCTGCTGTTCGGGGAGTGCCAGTACGACAGCTGCGCCCATCAGTACTACCTCAACACCACGACCCGCACCTGCAGAGGTACCCCGCCGCCGTTGAGTGCACGCTGACTGCGACGCAGTGCAGGGAAGGAAAACGGGACGCGTGGGAGTAAAAATGAGGATGTGCAGAGTGTCCTTTACAGAACGCATAAATTACTCTCCATCCAGATTGCACGTATCTGCTACATTGAGTTTATGGGCTCCATTGATCAAGTAATAAACTGTGGGACAAGATATGCAAATCTGAAATACTGTCACATTTTAACTCCGTATTATGTCCTCTATAGTGCACAGAGAAGTTGATAAATGAGCCACGTGTCCCTTTTTATTCTTTATACAATATCTCCATCCGTTTATTTAATTAGCCACTAAGCAAGCTACGTTTTCTCTCGGGACTGGAGCTGAGTCTGTGAGAAGCCCAACTGTGTTGTGATACAGAAAACCAGCGTATAGACATCCAATGAAGACCAGTTTAGTTGAGTTTTCCAGGTATTAGGATGAGGCTACCTGCCAGCAGAGAAACAGTTGGATTTCTCTGCCACGCCTGGCTGTGTTTATCCTCAGAGTTGCTCCTTCCCATCAAACTAATTCACAGAGGCTGAATGTTTTAAAAACTCTTCTGTCTGTTTCCAGAGTGCGACTGGAGCTGTAACGCCTGCAGAGGCCCTCTGCGCACGGACTGCCTGCTGTGCATGGATGGATACGTGTTACAGGATGGAGTCTGCACCCAGGCGTGCTCTCCAGGCTTCTATCAGGATGGAGACAAATGTTTCGGTCAGTTCCACCACACACACACACACACACACACACACATTTCTGTCACACAAACACTCAGACCATAAGATCCAGCTAAATTAGTGTATTCTAAAGGATTACCTGCAAATAAAAATACATTTTCAGCCCTGTGCAGGAATGCACAGCAGCATCTAACACTGAAGTTGGCTTTATCTAGAGAACTGGACGGTTTGACAGATCTCCAGCAGACAAATTCTAGTCCAGATATGACTAATGAAGACGCTAAACACAACCTCTTTGCGACTGATGCCCACATGATCAGCTATTTAGCAGCAAAATGGAGACGGACAATTTGTAAATGCACTTGTGCCCCAGACTTGGGCTACACGCTGAATTCAATTTGAATAACTTTACCGCTGGTTTCCATTGGCAACAACAGGAGAACCGAATGCTTAGTCACACAAAGTCTGAAGGTATTTCAGAGCTCCTGGTGTGTGTGGGTGTGTGTCCGTCTCCCTGTCAGGTTGCGACGACCACTGCGTGGTGTGTCAGGGTCCTGGACGGTGCCAGCAGTGCCAGGCGCCCTACGCCGCCCTGCAGGGTCACTGCGTACGGCGCTGTGGCCGGAACCACTTCCTGGACGCCACCTCCCGACACTGCAAACGTAAGAGTCGGTTTACAAAACTGGAGGGTTCCAGGGCGTTATTTAAGGTGCTGATTCAGTTTGGGGAGGATTTATTGCAGCAGATTTGTATCATTTGGTTGAGCGTGATACAAACTGCGGCTGCGATGGAGCCTAAAATGAGTGTGAGCAGAGCGACAGTTGTAATCGTCTCGGCTGATGGACGGTCGGGACAGACTCCGGTTATCGCTGCGCCGCTGCTGCCAAATAACTTCCTGCTTTAATGAACTTACCTTTCTGGTATTTCTCAGCGGACGTGAGCGAATTTTTAATGAAACCAACCGCAAATATTATCCTTGCACAATCTAAAGTTTGGTTTTCCATCAAGCTGCTGTTGCTGACTGCTTGAGGAAGGCGGAGTCAGGGAAGGAAAATGATGTTTGTTACTGGAGCCGTGATATGCGAACCTGACGGTGTTGCTGTTCTTTAGCCTGCTCCTCCGACTGCACGCTGTGTGAGGAAGTCGGCCGGTGTCAAGCCTGTCGTGAGCAAACTTACCTGATGGAAGGTTACTGCACGCCCAACTGTGGCCATGGTTACTACGCCGACCGGAAGACAAAGACCTGCCAAGGTGACAATATCTGCTTGAATTTAACAAAACAAACAAACATGGATGGATGGTTGGATGACTGCACAGAGGCTAAAAATATCCCAGTATTTTTACAAATCATGTCAATCAACAATAAAGCATCACGTCCATGCTTCCGAGCCAAGTGGATGGTTGCTAGGCAACACGATAACCATGGCAAGCGGTGGGTAACCTAGCGTGAAAAAATTAGTTGTTGAATGCTAATGCTCATCCGCAACTACATTTTAATTTGTTCTCTGTCTAATTCATTGAACAGCAACAAACACAAACTATCAGTGCGCGTTTAATTTCACTTCATTACCGATGGACACAAATCCAGTTTAACGATGTTTGCAAAATGTTTGCTCAACGCTAAGAATGAAGCCTAATGAGAAGGACTAGGGAGAGTTTTCACAAAAATAATACTTATGCACTAAAGTAAATAAATACTGATATATAAATAATAGCTTCTGACACTAAAAGAAATTGTGTAAAATAAAGAACATTCCTGCACCTTTGACCCTCATTAAAGCTCCTTTAATATAATGAACACGCTGTAATTAGTAATTAGCTTTGCTGGAGACAGAGCTTTGTTTGCAGAGTTAAATAATTAGCAGCACCTGCTTTGCTGTTATTTTTAAATTTTTTTTATAGGGATCCAGCGGCTGCCAGAGGCCTTCACAAACAATGAAATGGTTTAATAAACTAGAAGAGACCAATTCATCATTATACAGCCTTTGAATGTTTTAAATGTTTATTTACACAGATAATGAACAATCTTCAGGCTCCAGGCTTCCACTAAGCCACAAGTTAGTATTTATTTATTTATTTATATATATCTTTCCTTATTTTTTACAGCCGTGACAAAAAGCTGAGCAACAAAACTGATTCTATTCCCGCTGGTGAATTCATTCCATGACCGGAAATTTGATATTTCACCTGTCTTTGGGCATCATTAGGGGAACCTGATATGATCAAAACATGGCCTCACTAAAAGATGATATTTAAAAAGTTCACTCATTAGAGCCAACTTCTAAATGTCGCACCAGGACTTGCAGCTGTAGAAGGAAAGTTTTTCTATTGTTTTTTCTCCTTCAACACAGCCTAAACTCCACCAGAATAACAAAACAAAATTCCCAGAAACGTCTGTCTAGCTTTGCAGCGATGCAAGCATGCAGTTGTGTGGCTTCTTCAGTCGTTTCTGCTTACAGGAAACTGTAATAGGAGTTCTTTGGAGCGAGCAAACAATCACGACTCGGCCTTGACTCCAAACACAAGGGGAGGCTTCTTCACCGCCATTGTGTCTCTGTCAGCGGGCTCCTGCGAGACGTCGGCGAGCGCAGCTGAAGCATGCAGCACGTGTTTGTTTGGAGGGATTCTGAGCTGCTCCGCTCGCTGTCTGAGCGCGGCGTAGAGAGTGTGTTTGCATGGATGATGCGCTGATCGACCTTCAGAGTCCATCAAAACCGATCCTGCACCCGGGAAAACACGCCTGGCGTCTTCCCGGATGGTTGCTGCTCAGGAGCGTTCTCTGCTGTTGTGCACTGTTGCTGTGAGAAGCCTGACGGGGGCCACCTGTGAGACCCTCAGTCTCATATCCTCCATTATTCTCTCCGTCTCTCAGATTTCCATCATGGTTGGTGGACACGGAGTCGAACATCCGCAGCGGAAGATCGGCACCTTTCCATAGGTGTTGCTTTATTTTAAAAAGGAAAAAATGGCAAATTGATTTCAGTGTGTCACTCATGGATCTTTCTATTCCTTCTCTCCACTGTTTTTTATATGTTTCATTCCTACATCAAGAGGAGTCTCTGAAACAAAACCAAACTTGAAGCTCAAGAATGAATTTTTCTCTCAAGGACTCACTGAGTGTAATTATGGAAAGATGACTTTTGTATTCATTCCACTTCCTCTCTTCAACAGTGAACAGCCGTCCGCCAGTCCTACGCGTCAACGGCTCCCTGCTGCTTCCCCTGGGCTCATTAGCCCCGCTGCCCGCCACCCTGCTGCAGGTGACAGACCCCGACAGTCCGTCCGAGCGGCTCGTCTTCAGCCTCGTCCAGGCGCCGAGCAACGGCGAGCTGCTTCTGTTTGGAGAGGAGGGCAGAGGTGGAGGGACAGAGGCTCGCGAACTGAACCGTGGCGACACCTTCGGCTGGGCGGAGCTAAAAGGCGGCCGGGTCCGCTTCAGGCACGGGCGCGACAAAGCCAGGTCAGTGCGGGGTTGCTTCCCCATTGTTGCTGTTCGGTTCAGCAACTATTTCAAGCATATTCGTGTCGCCTGGAACCCCAGTGGTAAATGTCAGGTGTCGGTTCCTCAGAATCCGATGTCTAAACGCCGCGCTGACATTCACCAGTGACACAGTGAAAATCCATTAATCATCAAGAAGAACGAGTACTTCCTCCACCCCTAACAGCAGCAGGAAATACCACGAAAAACAAGCAGCCGCAGTATGTCTGTTACATAAATGTGGCTTTTCCCTCTGTGGAAACATTTTGATCATTTTCCCCACGTTTAGTAGCTCCTAATGTCACAGAAATGATTCAGAGTCTGCAGGTCGCACAGCATCATCATGAATTATTCCAATATGCCAACAAGCACCTTCTGTCTTTGACTAATGAAGGGAAACGCTCATCCCGGACAGACTCGATTCATTTACAGGCCTTTAAAGGCAACGTAAAGAGCCACACATCATCAGCAACGAAGCAGAAGCTGGAAATTCTGCATCACGGTTGTTTGTATTTGCTCCAGGCGAGAAGCAGCACAGAGAACATGGTGTTGTGGTGTTTTTGTCCGTGGAGAGGTGCAGGAAGACCGTCAAGGCCAAACCATTCAGATACTGACTTTTTCAAACCATTCAGATACTGGCTTTTTCAAGCTATGGTTTTTCGTTTCTTCATAATTCAATAGTAATTGCAGGGGAATTGATTGTACAAACGTGTTTTAGGTGCAGCCGAGGTTGAAAAACAGCAGCGTAAGCTAATGCTGCGCGATGCTGCATTACACTGCCTCGATTAGCCAGGCGCAGCTTTCCTGGAAAAGCCTCAAATATTGATGAATTCTGAGAAACTGACCGAGAGAGCGCGATTCCTCGAACGATCAGCACCGTACGTAACAGATGGAACACGTGCAGACATTTATGAGCTCAGCTTGGAGCCAGTTTCTCTGAATACGGTGACATTTCAGATTTGTCCTCAAAGTCCTTTTAGCCAGTCAGAAAGTGCATTTGTGCTGACACAGTTGGTCTAGACTGAACAATTAGATTAATGGAGACAGATGAATTTAAAACCCTCACCAGGATTAATCTTCATATTACAGCCATATTTGTCCAAATTACTAAATAATGACTGCAGCTGTGAGTCACAAACAGCCACGGATTTGAGTCCAGCCGAGGAAACAAACGTGTTTGTTTAGCACGAATGACATCTGAACACTGGCAGTGAATAAAAATACATGTTAGGGTGTTTTCAATGAGGACAAAAGACCTTTGTTGTACACAGCAAATTGGTTAGGATGATTCCTTTAAATTAAATTTAAAATCCCAGTTTGAGCTCCTCTCTTCTCCCCCTGACGGTGCTAAAGCGATTCCCTCTAATGATTTTGCACTATTTAGGCCTTATGGGACTCGTTTTCCCACAATTCTCCACGGCTAGCTCACATTTCCAGGTCATCTCTATTATCAACAAGTTAAGTAAAGACGAGGAACTCATTTTCAGTCTGGGCTGTTTTAAATGGGTGAGTCTGTGAGCTATTATTGCCCTTTCTTCCTCTTTTTAGGACTGGTGTGTTCACCCTGCGGGTCGCTGACCCCCAGCTGTCATCTCAACCCGAACAAGTTCAGGTTCAAGCCGTGTCAGTGCAGGTATGATAATAATGTTGTTACTTTGGTCCTTGCTGAAAACGATGACACGCGTGCTGCGTTTGGCCTGCACACTAAGATGGACTGCACAGTCGGAGGTTCACAGTGTTTATTTTCGACATAGTCCCAAATTAATCTTTAGTCAATCAAAAGGTGCATTAAAAAAGAACAGAAGTCTAAATCTGAAGGAATAAGGAGTGTAAAGACACACAGATGCGGGCAGCTGGTTGTGCTGAAAACAAGGGATCTTCTCCTCTTCTTTTACTTGAAGACGTCAGTTGCTCAGGTAAACACGGCTGTGAGCAACACAAACAAGTCTGTCTCAGGTGATCTCCTTTTTCACTCCACATCAGAGGACATCACAAGATCCGACGCAACTCAAAGCTTTCTTGGTGATTTATTGCAAAGAAACATCCTGTTTCTTTTTCTTTGACAGTTTTGACCTTTTTAAAAGGGATTTCTAAAGTCGTTGCTCAAGTTGTTGCTTCATTTACTTGTTAGAATATTAGAAGTTACCTGAATGTAAAGATACGTGGCCTTGTAGCCTTATCCTTTAGATGGACCTTAATGAATGAGAGATCTGAGCCTTAGACCTTTGAGAAGACCAGCTGCGGTTCTGGGGTTGACTTTTATGGTTGTGTGGTGCTGCTGGATTACTCAGTGTTGAGACAGTTGCAACACAAAACAGGAAAACAATGTGAGAAATACCTTCAATGGGAGTAACACACACACACACACGTGCACTCATGCAGCCTTCCTGTTGGAGTACTGCATTGCCCCGAGGGCCATGTGGGTGATGACAGCTCTCCCAGCTCCAAACCTCACGTCTCCATCACCCTTAAGGTGAGGATGAAAGGTTAAACCTCCTACCTGAGTGCACCTGTGTTTGTGTTTGTTTCCACTCGGCGTGGTGGGGGCTCGGAGAGCTAGCATGTCCTAGCATGATCTAAAAGCAGGCGCACACACACACTCCCTCCGTCACCCGGACATCCTAAACATCTCTTTGTTTTCCACCAACAAATGGTAGACGTGATGACACGGGACTTACACGGGCGCCTGGGGGTCTGGTCAGATGTATCTCACAGATAATTTCTTTGTTTGAAACCTTGTGAAGAAAATGGCCTCCAGCAGAACACCCAGCCGTGCTGATGCTAAAGCACACAGAAGGGTCGATGTTTCTTTGTCCTCTGTTTGGTCGCTGGAGCTCAGCCAACAGCCCTCATACCACGCTCACCCCCAAAGTGGTCTGTAACGGGCCCAGCGACTCGGGCACCACGCCTGGGAGCTGGTTACATTCCAGAGGTAGTGTGGTGTTTGGCAAATAAACAACATTTTTTTTTAGCCTATAGCCTCTTTTAGCCAAAGGCAGATCCAAAAAGATGTTTATATGGATACAACGTGCATTCAAGGGCATTTTGCAAATCTTTTTGAACATCTGGAGCAGCTTCTCCTAAGGCAGTCCTAAGTCCTCAAGTCTGTGACCTTGGCCTGCAGATGTCCATGCTCACCCTTTAAAAAACACCCAGAAGTTGTTTCATTGATGAGATCATTGATCAGAGTTTTAAGGCTGAGCTAGTTAATGAAGCATTTTTATCTCCACCTTCTTGATCTCAGTCAGCCTGGCTGGAACGAAGCAAACCACAGCCAGCGTGGCCAAACCTTCAGAAGGAAAGCTAATCGTCTGACATTTCAGGGTGATTAGGAGAAAATTCTCATTCTTTTCCGGCCAACCTTTAGAAGGGCTGAACCAGGAGGAAGGATCTAAAACAGTTTTTATAAGTTGTAATCAAAACTTTTTTTCTTAATTATTATTCTTAGCCTCCGAGGGTCGTGGCTCTGGCTCCCTTACCCGTGGAGGGCCGTGGCGCCCAGGCGGCCATTACCAAGACAATCCTACAGATTGAAGACCCCGACAACGCGGCAGACGGCCTGGTTATGGTTCTCGAACCGCCCCGCCACGGCCACCTCACGCGGCTCCACAGCAGCAGGGCGCTCGGCCGGTTTAAGCTGACGGAGCTGACGCGGGAGCAGATCCAGTACGTCCACGACGGCTCAGAGGGGGCGGAGGACACAGCGCTGCTGCAGGTTAATGACGGCCACAGCTACAGCAACATCCTCCTGCACATCCACATCAGTCAAAAGGTACTTTTAATCATCTGCAAGACACAATGTAAGGTGCACTTTCATCAGATCTAAAACAGATGAGCTATCCCGCGATGCTAATGACCTGCTGCAGCGTTTCCTTGAAGCAGAGATCCAGTAGATTATTCTGCTCACTCAGTGGGCCCAGTCTGACTTCGGGGGGCAGTTCTTTGTCGGCCTGGATGCAGATGTGGTGCTTCAGGAAAAGCAATAACACCCCACACACACACACACAAAGCACACCGGTGTCCATTTACTGTATAAAGTCCTGATGCTGCGGTTTGCGACGCATCAGATGGAGCGCCGCGGCCTGCCTGATGGAACGCCGTGAGACCGCTCTGGATTTATGTCTGAGGATCTCGGATGAATCCCGGCAACGCCGGAGTTCACGTTTCATTCCTGAGACAAGAGATCAATGAGAGAAATGGAGAGAGGAGGAGAAGATACTCCAGTGATAAGTGTCAGACAGGAAGTGGAGTGTTTATAATTAGAGGTTTTTTTAAAAGGCACCGGGGAGTGGTTTTTCCACGGAGGCAGGGCTTTCTCGGTATTTCCTTTCATGTCTGGGATGACAAACATCAACATGCTGTTTATAATTTGTTGGGAACACTAGTTCTTCTTTACTCACAATGTAGCGTTTAGCATGAAAAAGAAGATTGAGCTGACATATAATGATAGCGAAACGCTGACGTGTGTCAGCGAGGAGAGCCGTGGGAGGATTTAGGACAAAGCAAATAAAAATAAGATCAAAGTTAATACCAACCAAAATCTACTTAAAGGCCCCTCAGTTTCCAACCCCGACTGCCTTCACAAAAGCTTAAACATAAAACCCCGAGTGATTATTGGATCTGCCCGGATTTGAACAAACCTGAGTCAATGAATCCTGTTTTTTTTTTTGTTTTTTTTTCAGTGCGAAGGCATTCTTTGCGTTACCAAGCCCACCACCCAGGCTGCAGCGGTGCGTGTCGCTGCCAGGCTGAGCTGGGGACAATAGCCTCCTCTGAAAGTTGGATTAGCGGGTTTGAAAGCAGGAGACTAACCAGGGCAGTAATGATCCTGTGACGGATGGACTGAGCTTCAGCTGAGCAGGAGCTCCACCAGATTAGATCAGGTTGTGAAAGGGAACAAGCTGAGACTCTAAAACCACGCCGACACTGTGGAAATGGAAGGAAAATTTAAATCTTTTCTGTGATCAGCGTCCCCTGGAAGACTCAGAGGAGATCGTTGGCTGATTTCTGACTTAGCTTCATGCGGCACCTCATATCCAGGGTTGTTATTGTTGTTATTGCATTTTGATCCTCGTCCTAGGGCCCCCGAGTTTACCACACCTCTCTCCACTATTCATTTCAGAACTTCTCATTCTTCCACCGTCTCTCTGCTGGACAATCAACTTGTCGTCTTCACACAAAAGGGATTATGGATGTACTGTATGAGTGATGTCACTGTTATTACAGCAGCGTGGCATTGACGAACGACAGCCTGTCGGCGTTTTATAGATGGTGGCTCTAAGAAGTCATTTGTTTTGCACTTTGAGGACTGAGCAGGATCTCAGACCAGCCTCAGCTCCGTCTTCAACCTTCTGCAGGCCTGATCAGTCCTGTTTCTCCCTTCGTTTTAAGGAGCTGTGCCAACGTCGGGACGTGAAAATGCTTTTCTATTAGATACCAAAGCCGATTCATCCCTAGAAACACTCATGGCTTCCTGCTGATACCTAACCTGACATGACTGCTTCTGGCATTTCTGCCCAGCAGTAAAATCAGTATTACTGCCCCAGTTTCTGGCATACGTTTTTATCTTTTTAGTCAAAAATAGTGTAAGTCCAAATTGAAGCTGTTTTGATCAGATCTCCCATATACCCGGGCAGCTAAAGCCAAGTCTGTCATCGTCTTTTCCGCTCGTATCTCGTATCTCCTCAGTGATCTGAAATTCATCTGCTTTGCATGCTTGTGTCTGTGGGACGTTCAAATCCAGATCACCCAATCAAGATGATCTGCCTGGTTGGGCTGAAAGAGTTGTGTCCTCAGGGGACCTTTGTGGTCATCGGGAGAGCTTGACAGTGTGCTTCGTGATGTTCTCCTCGCCGTTACAAGCCTGTCGTGCTGACTAATGTGTTTTCTCTTCTCGGGAAAACCCACTGCTCGTCCGCTCGTCTCTCTGAAATGATGCGATCCTGATCAGCGGGAAAAGGGAGCCACATATGGTCCACAGCCCGTTATCTGCAAACACAGACAGCCTCGCCGACACACACTCTCACACACCTGCCCACACTCTTATGATCTGTTGATGCCCCCTGTGTTTGTGCCGTCACCCAGTCTGTCAGTAAAGGTCCATCTGTGCGTTCAGATAATCCTCACCCACTGATGCTATTTTTTTATGTTTTGTTGCAAAGTTTTATATACATTTTTATATAGAAATTACAGAAAGTGCTGCAGTAATTTCTCTCAGGTTTTAGGGCATTTTCGTGTTAATTTCTACATTATATATGAGCTGGTGTTAATTCATTTTTCTCTGCCTGTATTATTATTTTTGGATTTTTTTTAGAAACTGATTTCATTAGGTGTGTAAAAGAGCAAGGGGCATGGCGGAGAGCCTTCTTTTACGCCTTCTCAGGTCTAGGTTTAGGTTTTGGTGCAAATCTGGAAGAGAAGAAGTCTAATTCTTTAGCGGCCGAAGGCCTCTTCTCCTCGGAGGTTCTCCAGAAGTTTCTCCTCACCGCTTGGCTCAGCAGGGGGTGGAGCTCAGCAGATTTTTGCTCAGCTTCGGAGAGGCCATCCATCCAACCAGAATGGGTGTGAGAACAGAATAAATAATCTATTGATGTAAAAGGTCTCATTTCATTTCAGGTCAGTTGTGATATACAGACCATATCCCTGCAATCAATAGCTGGATTTATAGGCGCCGCAGAAGCGGGTGGTATCTGTTTTATTCTGACAGCAGGGTGACACGGTGAGTAAGAGGCTTAGTTTCGGTATCTCTGACAGCAGGTATTCTCTCAAACGTTCTCAAGCATCACTGAGTCATCCACCAGCTCTGTGTGCTCTCTGGAGCCGATGCTGCTCTTTGGTCTCTGCTTCGGAGGCAGAAGAATCTCAAGTTCCCCTGTTGTGAGTCAGTGAAGCTTCACCAAAATAAGTCTTGATTTCTGAGCTGTTTGCGGACTGGAAACAACCCAGATGGAGCCTTTTGAGGTGCGTCGCTTCTGACTGGGAGTTTGGCTCGGACAGAATGGCAGATTGGCAAACTTTGTGGCCTTTCTCAGAGTTTCAAACACGTGCAGAGAAATGTTGATTATTTACACACCACAGGAAGTCTGACGCGTGTGTTTCTGTGTTTGTTTCAGGCTGCCGACTCTCCCCACATGTTGTCTGTGCCGATGACCTGGGTGAGGGCAGGAGGGATGGTGCGGCTGGATAAAAAGTATCTGCAGACAGATTACCGGGGGGTCAGCTCTGATGACATTGTGTACAGCATCAACGCCGCTGAGGGTCAGCCTAAATACGGTACACGCCTTTCCATCGGCTCTTTAATTTCATATTAAAAAGACTTGATGTCAGTTTTGAGATGAAGGTCATTATTTGACAAACCATCCTGTCTGTCCAGGTGAGGTGGTGCTGGTTTCCATGCCAGCCGACAGCCCCCCTGAAGGCTGGCGCCCCTTGCTGACCCACAGCCAAGGCTTCACCTCCACCGCTTCCTTCACTCAGCGGGACGTGGACGACGGGACCGTCTGGTATCGCCACTTTGGCAGCGGACCTTACAGCGACTCCTTCCAGTTCCAGGTCAGATCTGTGGTCAGCTGAGGCATTTCAGGTCCCTTTTTCAGTAGTTTTCTACACCTTCTCCTGCTTTTCATTCCAGATGTTGGTATCAAACCTGCAGAACCCATAGTGATTCATTTAAATTGGTTTAATCCCCCCAATTACTTAATTTAGCCCCATAACTAAGAGCAGGCTGGGTGCACCCATGCAGCAGCCATTACAACAGGAAAAAGAGGCATTAAAAGCTGTAGCTACATCTAATCATCTCCCTTCACTCCTCCTGCTTCTACATTTTGTCGGCATCCACCCGAGCAGGGGTTTTTCATTTACACAGAGCCGCGTTCAAATTAAAGTCTCAAGTGTCTCTTCACTTTTAAAAGGAGCTAAGGTGTGGAAATACGCAGCCATCACAGTCAGAACCACCGGAAGGCTTTGCATTTGTCAGATGTGGCAATTAAAGGTGACACTTTCTCAGTTTGACAGTTTTTTATACACAGCTGCTCGGCACCTGATTATTTTGAGACGGAACAAAGAAGCACGGCACTTCAACCACATGATTCCAGCTTGACGGGTTTACAGTGTTCCAACTAATATAATTAATCATTTCTTCATGAAATTTCAACAGGCATTCAGAAAGGAATCATTATTTAACTTAACCTATAGACAAAGCATTAAATGTCCCCCACAAACCAGTGGGGTCAATGGAATAAAGCTGAAAAAAAAAAAAATTGCTCCTTGAATAATGAAATTGTGTGGTAAAATTTGCAATGCGTGCTGAACTTGCTTTAGAAAGCCCTTTTATCAGAGAGCAGGCCCAGAAATTAAAGTTCAGGTTTTTTTTTTTGGTTTTTTTTACACTCCAGGCAGAATTACAGGAAAATTGGATACACACAATAAAATGCTAATTAGCTCAGTCATAAGCAGGCAGCACGTGTCCCCAGTACAGTGCTGCGTTTAGGCCAAACAAAGAGCCTGACCCGTTTCCGCTCGATGGATTACTGTATATAATCTAAAGGCTTGTTTGCGTTGGCAGGTGTCTAAAGCGAGCGCGGTGGCCCCCGGCCCACTGAGCGACGTCCAGACCTTCACCATCGGAGTCCTGCCTCAGATCCCAGGATTCCCTCAGCTCGCCCCCGACTGCGACCTCCAGATCTCGGTGAGGGATGAAATTAATCAGAAAGTAACTTTAAAAGACTGATCACCTTTTGAGCTGAGGTGCGTCAAGACTGGAAATTAAAAAAAAAAAACGCCTTGATTTATTATTTTAAGCTAATTAGCACTTTTTACATACCTCATCCTCCTGTTTGTTTTTTATTTATGTCAGTCGTTCTTGTCCAATCACACGAGACGTGTCAGCGGTGGTGGATCTGCTCCCGGAGCTGTTTTATCTCTGCTCCTATCCAAGCGTGTCGCGGGTGTTTGTGTGTCTCTGCAGGCTCTGGAGGATCGGGTGACTGAGATAACGCCTTCAGCTCTGTCCTTCATCGACTCTGAGACTCCCAGTGAGAAGCTGATGTACAACATCACTAAAGCTCTACCGCCAGGACAAGGTGCGTAAACATCCAATTCATCTTGAAAACGGCGCTTGTTTAAGTCTCAAGGAGGACATCCAACCACCATGATAAAAACTTAAGCACTTCATAACGGTTTCTGGGTAAAGGGCTCTCCAAAGATGTTTTATTAGTGTCCACTACTCTGGCAGGGAAAAATTGTTTATTTTTTGATTTTGGTTTCTTTTTTTTTTCTAAAATTACAGTCTGGAACCGTTGATTTTATCCCAGCTTCGTCTAACAGGCGGCTCTATTTTTCCTCTCTTGCCATCTAATTACACAAAAATGGAATTAGAACAGGTCACATTCATCAACTAATTTGTTAAAATCTGAGGACAGATTAGGTTTAAACGCACACGTTTGTCCAGTGTGAGTCATTCTCTGAATGCGAACCTCGCCATTACCCTCAGTGTCAACGTGGCTTTCAGTTAATGACCTGTGCCCTGCTTTTTTGGGTCCAGCCTTAGCAAAACAAATGTGTGCAAATCCACTTTGCAAATTGCAGCTGTTAAGAAGACAGAGCTCATTAGTTTAAAGCACTGATTAACCTCCCCTCTCCAATTTTTTACTTTTCTGTGAAACTGTAGCATACGTTCATCCTTCATGTGCCACCAGAAGGTGAGCGACTAATTGCAAATAACAATCAATTTCAGTCATTTTATCTATTCGTTTTCCAACAATGACAGAGGAAGAACGGCAGTGGTACCGTATGCGACACAGCTGTTGTTGCAGCTGCGCAGATTCAGCTCGGTTGATGCGCTGGTTTAACTGGAACGTCAGTTTATCCAGATGATTAGCATCGCAGGTCGTCGGGGTGCATCCCAGCAGGCCCTGATTCGAGCCAGTTGGAGATTGAAATAGTGTCTGTACTAATGTTGGGGCTGCACAGTCGGCAACAGGGATTCGTTTTGGCCCCGGAGACCATTTCTGAGATGGACCACACGCAGGGATCAGAGGCTCCGACCTTCCCCTTTCTCTCACCATCAGGTGCAATCGAGCATCGTGACAGACCGAACATCCCCGTGAAACACTTCACTCAGGCTGACGTCAATCATGGGAAGATCCTCTACAGGCCTCCAGCAGCCCCATCACACCTGCAGGAGCTCTACCAATACTCCTTCACTGGTGAGATCTCATTTCCTGATGTGCAGCCGGGATAATAGTTTTAATTCGTGATGTCTGGACAGCATTTGTGTGAATCATCAATGTTCGGCTGACGTTTGGAGGTGAGTCACTCAGCTCTGAGCTGATGCAGAACCCTGAACCAGGAGAATGTGACTAACTGAAACTGAGAAAGAAATCTGACCCCAGTTTGTTTGAATCTTTGCAGCATTAAATCATCTGCAGGTTTTTTGTTCTGCAGTTTGTATTCATGTCAACTTCCTGAGTCTGTTTTTTCGTATTTTCATCACCTCAACTAAAAATGTTTATTTGTTTTGTCCCCACAGGTCTGCCAGAGTCTCTGAGTGTCTATTTCACAGGTATGTGCTTCATCTTCCTCAGTTTAGAGGGAGGTGGGAGGATGATGAGGAGCAGGACAGTTTTCTCAGCTTTCCTGAAACCCACACAAACCCTCTTTTGTCTTCAGGCCTCAGCATCCTCAGCCTCATTTTCAGTGTCCGCCTTCTTGCCTCTTCGGCCAAAGTATTTGTCTCAGCTCTCTCCAATCATCTCCCATCCTCTTCTTTGTTCTTTCACTTTTCTTTCTATATTGTTCTCTGACGTTCTTTCTGATGTCAGCGCTTTGCTTTTTCCCCCCAACCTGCAATTTCCCCTCTATTTTTGTCCCGTCTGTCCTTTGATTTCATTTTTTTCATTTAAAGTTCTATGCAATCTCTCATTTCTTGCCCTTTGGTGTGCTTTCTCCTCTACTATTGTTATCTCTTCCATTTTCACTCTCATGTTTCTATCGTCTCCACATTAAATCATTCCCATCCTTTCATCTTGTGCACTCCTGCACTTTCCAGCCCGTCGGCTGCTTGAAACCGCTCCTGTGATCATGCATTTTTCCATCTTTCTCTTCTTTATTAGCATGTTTACAGTTATTTTCCTCATTTTGTTTGCTTTCATGGACCTTCCTCTTCTTGTGTGTTAGTGTCTGACGGCGAACACACCACTCCTGAGATGGACTTTGCGGTCTTGCTTCTGTCCAACCATCAGCAGCCGCCCCTGTTTCAGGTCCTTGATCCCGTGCTGGAGGTCAGCATGGGCGGACAGGCGCCCATTGGTAAGAGAAGAATACACACATTCGCTAACAAATCGCTAAAGTTGTTTGTGTAGCTGAAGATATTTAAGACTGGACAGTGTTGTGTTGTGTGTGTGTGTGTGTGTGTGTGTCTGCAAACGGCTTCATCTCTCTTCTTGCTGGTGTGCGTAGGCGGTCAGCAGTTGGCCGTGAGCGACGCTGACACGGCTCCAGACGAGTTGGAGTTTGAGCTGGTGGATGCTCCCATCCACGGAGAGCTGATTAAGACAGACGGCAGCGCTCACACCAGCATGATTAACGGTGAGATGATCAGATGGGCCTCGGAGATATAACCTCACCACAGGCTACGCAAACATGGTAGCGTAAGCGGAAGAAGTAAAGTTACAGAGGACATCAGGTTAAATAGAAAAACAGGTGCTTTCAGCTGGCAGGCTTATCGAGATCATCACGACCTGCAGTAAAGCGCTGAAGAAGACCTAAAGTATATAAATAGTGTTAAAGTCATTTCCTGTTCCTTCTTCTCTCCAGGTGACACCTTCACCTTCAGCGATGTCACTCGGAACATCTTATTCTACCGACACGCCGGACTCTCGAGCCAGGACGACGCCATCACCTTCTCTGTCAGTGACGGCATCTCCATGGCAACGACAGTGGTCCAGGTGATGGTGCTGGATGCCGGGGGTGACGGCCCTCAACGGGACCCAGCAGCCACCCTGTCGCTGGAAGTGGGCGAGAAAAGCAGTACGGTGATCAGGCGCTCGCACCTGGCTTACACCGTGAGTGAAAACCGTCTTTTTAACCACCTGTACGACGTCTGGTTAGGCTCCACCCACAGCCTGGCTCTACCTTGAGCTTCGTTTTGTCGGCTGTGATTGCGTTCTGTCTCCCAGGACAACGCGTCCCCGGACGAGCAGATTCAAATCCAGCTGGTGTCGGTGCCCATGTACGGAATCCTGACCAGGAGCCAGTCCCAGCAGGACCACCAGGAGCTGAGGGAGTACTCGTCCTTCACCATGGAGGACATCAACGCACTGAGAATCAGGTTTGAAACTCTGAGACTGCAGACTGCAGATCTTCCTCCCTTCAGTGTTCGTCTCCATTGTTCTTCCTGCAGCAATTAAATCTGATGTTTTGTTCATCAAACAGGTGGCAGGAGAAACCGCTCTAATGTAATTTAGGCGTATTTTTTTGGTGTGAATCAGTGCAACAACACCCACAAGAAAAGAATACACTTAAATTACCGGCCTCCATTTTCTCATTATTGTTAAAAATTACTCCACAGAGTCTTAAAGAATATTTGAATAAAACCTGAAATAATTAACTTGAAATTACTTTCAAAAGCCATCAATTATTTTTCAGAAACTGTCAGCCTGTAAATAACACAGGTTTGTTGAGGGCGAGGAAGAATAACAGCTTTCTTTTCATCCAAGGTTAGATCTCTCTGTGTGCAACTGGACTGAAAGGCTTCCTTGAAAATGTTTCTCTCCAGAGAGCTTCTTCAGTTCTAAACTTGCTGGGGGCAGAGCTTGAAAATATAGCCCTGTGGACCATCAGCATGTTAATGACCCGGGTGGTCACCTGAGAGTCGTTGGCAGGGTCGTTCACCTAGTTTCAGTTTGGGTGCTTCCCCTTTGTCTGTTGGGTCACATGTTAATGAGTCACCAGGTCTGGTCAAACAGTGTGAACGTTAGGATTGTTGACGAAGAGAGTGGAGGACTGCATTGTAGGTGAGTGATAGAAAATGCCTTAGCCCACCACCTCTGTTTAAAGATGGATTTTCCAACTTGACATGAATGGCTTCCTTGACACCCGTCTCAAACCAGCGACCTTCTCTGGCCAGCACACATACATGACTGTCCTCAAAGGAGTGTCCGCTTTCTTTTAGGTGTAGGTGCACTGCTGAGTCCTGTCCTGAAGAGGTGGCACGTCTGTGTTGGGCCATTGGTTTATGGAGGGTTTATTTTGTTTCCCCAGTGTATAGTCATGTTTTTGGAGGATTCTCCTGAATCTCCAGACAGGTAGGGCATAGAAATGCTGTGAAGTCTATTTCTCCCCTCTTTTTTGCTGGGGTCCCGTTTTTTGGAGGTTTTTGTGAAGGCCCAGTCTGGGTAACCACATGTTTTGAGTGCTGTTTTAAGATGTTCCCGTTCTTTCTTCTAACCTTGGATTGTAGTGGGTACTTCTTTGGCCCTATGTTGTAGTGTTTTGATAAACCCAGCTTGTGTTCCAGTGGGTGGCGTGAGTCAATAAGGAGGTACTGGTCTGTGTGGGTAGGTTTTCTGTCGACCTCAATGCTAAGGATACGCTTAAAGAGGGTGACGTCGTAGGATACCATGGTCTCCTCAGGTTGTAGTTTGAGACCACTGACCTTTTTAGCAAAATCCTGGGAGTTTCTGATGTGGTGTGGGGTGTTGCCAACCACGGGAAGCAAGATGGAGGCCAAGAATTTGGAAATAGTGTATGTGGCAGAATTGATGCTACTAACTATTGGTCTGAGGGGGGTCCCTTGTTTATGGATCTTGGGCAATCCATAAATGCAAGGGATGGCTTCTCCTGGATATAAACGGTAGTATCGTGGTCTGTCAATGACTTGCTCCTTTTCCAGTTTCTGGAGAAGATCTATTACCTTCTTGTAAGAGCTGGTGGGATCCCGTTTGAGTTTCTTATATGTGTTAGTGTCACTCAGGAGGTCGAGTATTTTGGTGTCGTAATCTGTGGTGTTGAGTACAACTGTGTATCTACCTTTGTCAGCTGGCAAAATGGTGATGTCCCTATCTTTTGCTAATGATGCGAGGCTCTTTTTTCTTCAGTGGTGATGTTGGAGGCTGGAGCTTTAGCACTGGATAAAGCAGCAGATAGCTTCAGTCTAATCTGTTCTTCTGCTTCAGGGAGTTTGTTGTTTCTAATGGCTGTTTCTGTGGCTGTGATGAGGTCAACAACCGGTACCTCTTCTGTGGTTACTGCAAAATTCAGCCCTTTGGCTAGCACATCCTCTTTGGTTTGTGTAAGCTTCTGTCTGAGAGGTTTTTCACCCATTTCTCCCGCTGCGAATCTGACGAGAATGTGTCGTGTTTTCTCGTCCAGGAGAGGCGTTTGGTTCCGTTCGGAGTGTGCTTTGCCTGCAGGGTGTTAAACGTGCATGTCTGACGTTCTTTTACCTCGGTGTGTTATATGGACTGTGCAGGTTTAGATACTTCTTCCGTGACTTCAGAGGGAAGCAATGTGGACAATTCATCCCTTCTTTGGTCTAATTTTGCTTCCAGGGTGTCTAATGTGAAGTGAATCTGCCTGATCCTCTCATTCAGTAGTTGTTTTTCCGTTGTTTTAAGAATGCCTTCTGCTCTGTGTCCCCTTACCGTCGACCTGACGCATAGACAGGTGGGGTAATCTTCTGCTGCTTTCTTTTCAGTTGTTTCCTGGTGATGAATTCTGAGGAACCATGAGTAGTAAATGACAAAGCATTATTTTCCAGCAGTGTTTTCAGGTTGGTTCAGCTGTGCTGATATTTATAAAATTGCATTATACTGTGTGGGACTGAAGAGCCCTTCAAACGAAGGTAAAACCTCTCCTGACAAAAGTCAAGAGCCTTGTGCTGGAAAAGACAAATGGAGTTTTGGATTAGCTGAGGTATAAAGAGGGTTTGAGAGGTGGTCAAAAAGAAAATATTGCTGTTGATGCCACCCTGAGAGGGTCCTGGTCACCACAGTCTGCTTAAGCTCAGCTGTTCTTGACGTTCTTGGCAGCAACAGAAGAAGCAGCATTTGCCTGCAGCAACAATCCATTTAACATTTGTTATCAGGAGTCAACAGCAACGCACCTAGTAGCCTCACCAAATCCAGTAAGAAAACATGAAGACGAGAGGCTACTCGTCTGTCTGGTTCTCTGACTCAGGCTGTTGGTGGGTGTGATACCAATTAACGTCACTACCTGCAAGACTCCGAGAGAATCGGGGAATGATGAACTTTAAATGTTTAAATGCGAAATGCCCAATTTTCCTAATGGAGGCCCTGATTAGCTTCAGCAGAAGACGATCTCTGGGGGCATCTTCAAATGGCCTGTGCTAGTTTCTGTCTCTGAGTCACACAAACAAAAGCTGCAAATTGTCTGGTGAGAATTAAATGGGATTAGAGCAGTTTACACCACAATTGGTTTAAATTTTAGTGGCGCTTTATAGAGATTAGCTGTTTGTATTGTTGTGAAAGGACATAATGAAGCTCCAGAGCCAGACTCAAAACCACATTTATGTACCCATCAGCAGATAATGAGTCAACAGCTATTAAACGGCCGACAATTATTTCTTTATATTTGAAAGGTGATCTTTTCCCTGACAGGTACATCACTTCCTTAGAGACAGGAAGCCAGCCGGTCACAGATATCTTCCACTTTGTTGTGTACGATGGAGACAACAATCGCCTTGACAACCAGATGTGCACTATCACCATCACCTCCACCCCAAGGCAGCCGCCCCTGGTCACCGTCCGTAGTGGCATCAAGGTAGACGTGCCTTACAAACCTTTGATCTTCATGTTAAACCTCGTCTGGGGGCAACAGGTCAGCTACTCAGTGACCTGTGTAAGCTCTCCTGCGAGTGGTGGGCCCTCTGGAGGGACTCATCATTCCTTTTTGGCCTAACTCCGACCTCATGGGCCCGGTTGCCCAATACGTCTGGATGATCCCAGCTGTAGCTCAGCGGGGAAAAGGTTGTTGGTTCAGTCCCTGGGCCTTGCAGGCAGCACGATACTGAATGTGTCGATGTGCACGATGTGTCACCAGTGCGTGAACATGAGCGTGAATGGGTGAACACAGATATGAACACAGTCCATTTAGCATTAGTGTGTATTTTATTGCCCTGTCGGCTCAAAGCAAAAGTAAAACCCAGAGTCCTCTCGGAACTAAAATGACTGCTGAATTTAGAAACAGTCATTAAGAAGACAAATGAAGCAGAAGAAACCAAAGCACGGGGTGAATGTTTCTGCTCCTCTGGAGGATTTTTGTTTTTACACTGCAGTCGTCAGCGGTCCGTCGAGATGGACTTATGTGGTGCATAAGACACAAACCTGACCTGTTGATGAGGCATGTTTAAATATAAGATAAAAACATTTCAGAAGTTGTGTAAAAGATTCCCAATAAGTCAAATAAGTCTGGATTTTGGACAACTGGCGGAGGAGAAATGTGATGGCAGATCTAATGAGGGTACGCTGCTGCTGCAGAGCTGTTCCCAGGGGTGAATCCCGTGTTACCGATGCAGATTCATTCCTCATAAAGCCACACAGTGATAATCCCTGCAGGTTCTTCTCCTAAATCTTTTCCTTTGTTATCTTGGAGGCCCAATTAAAATAGGAATACTTGCTTTATGAGAAAACAGAAGCCAAGCATTCGGTGCAGAGTTTCTTCCAGTGTCAGCAGGAAATTTGTCTTGAGAACAATACAAAATTGTTTTAGAGTTGGGAGCAGCCCAAACTTCCCGAAGCAAATTATAAAATGTCCCATAATGGGTTTTCAGAATGCCACCTTGATTAAAAATGAAAGATCTTAGAAAATAGATTAGAGAAAGAAAGGGGAAATAGAAGATCTAACTTTGTCCCCACTCTGCTGCTCTGATTGATTAGGTCCAGGAAGGCGGCCGAGTGAAGCTCTCCACCAATCACATCATAGTGTCGGACCTGGACACGCCCAGGAAGGACCTGCTGGTTTGGCTCGTCAGTCCTCCGAAGTACGGCCACATAGAAAACACCAAGAAAGGTGAGGCCTTGCTGGGTGAGCTTTATGACCACACACGCGGGAAAACACGGGCAAACACGCCGTGCATGTGACACGGTGCTGCATCTGCATGTGCGCACAAGCTTACACCTGCAGGACCGAATAATTCCCCTGTTTCTACTTATGTTAGACTCACATGAATACAGTGACAGCTGAATTCTCCGCGGTGCCATCTGTCACGACTCAATTATGTGGTGAATTCGCGCTGCAGCATAGCCAGCTACAGATGGGGCCGTGCCTGAAGACCCGGCCCCAACAAAGCTGCTCTACATTTTCCTTATATTGAAAATCAAGCTGCTGTATGTACAGAAAAGGCAAAAAAAAGACAAAACAAGCTCCCATCATTCAGTGTTACAGCATCTAGAGTTGTTTTTCTATGTTTCTGGGGTCAGGAATGAGTTTAAGCTAATCTGTACACGTGTTTGCTGGATATATCCACGTCAGAACCGCTCCTGTTTGTTATAGAGTACAGCGGTACTTTAATAACGGTCATGAGGCCGTACCAGTACAAATACGCCGGTGCTAGGAGTCATGCGTAGATGTGCAGGCGTTGATAAGCGAGTGGCGCCCTCCTCTCCCCGCGCCCCGGCTGGCTGTCTTGTTTCTGATGGCTGCTGGAGCCGAGGGACAGTCGTTGGTATTCAGCGGAGCGAGGCCAATGGATGTCTGCGAACGGGGCAGAGGGCTGGCTATCCGGCGTCAGCGTCACGTGCACGTGCGTGGGAACACAGAGGGCCGTTCGTGTGTTTACGTGTTTGGGTGAGCAGTTTGCACTCGGTCGAACAAACAGAGAGACGCACAGAACAAAGTCCACACCTACATACATCTGCTGTATTTATATGCAAAACAGCTGCTGCCAACACATCAGTATTCATGGGTGCCAGCAGCAGAAACAGGCACAGATGCTGGGACGCGCCAGACACGTATCTAATATAATGCGTTTTCATTTTCACCAGTAACAACTAATGATGAACCTTTTTTTATTTTGTGTCATTACAAATAGGATAAAAAATTACAAATAGCCATATTTATGTTTGTTTTCTGCAGCATATTTAGTTAAGAGCCTGAGGAGAAGATAGCGGGGAAACTTTGACGTCTAAATCGATCAAAACAGTGAATCCAGAGGCCTAAAGTGCGGCTTGTTCAGTAGAGGAAGATGTTCCTTCAGTGTCATCAAGTTTCAGTTTTAAAGTTTTTTAAATAAGTGAATTGCTTTTTACTTTAAAGTGTAAAACATCTTGTGTTATTTTTCCGGGTGTCAGAGGTCTTAGGAGACGCCACCCATCAAACTTGAGTATGAAGATGACTTTGCCCAACTGCTTCGCTG
The DNA here is from genome assembly GCA_015343265.1 of Pao palembangensis. Taxonomy (NCBI): domain Eukaryota; kingdom Metazoa; phylum Chordata; class Actinopteri; order Tetraodontiformes; family Tetraodontidae; genus Pao; species Pao palembangensis. The sequence continues at coordinate 31,894,814 of CM027081.1, read as the reverse complement.
CTGCTGATTTCCTGTCTCGATTAGGATTCTGCAGGAGTTTCGCGCACAGATAAAAGGCTCCCATCCTTCCTCTGTAACAGGCAGATGATGGAGATGTTCCCTGATTTACTGTAGTGCCTGACAGACACACGCTCATGCAAATGCTCACAGTGGCTCTTCCCAGTGCAGCCTCGACTCAGCGTCATCTATCTTCTGTGACGAAAAGCCTCATACTTTGTCTCAAACAAGAGGTTTGGAGATTGATGGTGCTCATTCTCCATGACTCTCCTTCAGCATCAGTACAGTAGAGAACTGCAGAACTGCATCTGTCCTGTGTGCAGTTCGCCACTTATTTCTGTCTACGGTGATTTTAACAGGCTCCGAGTGGAGTTTTAGAAAAAACAAATGACATATTTAAGCCGTCAGCCTGGTAAATGACTGCTTTAAAGGCTCCAAACTGTGACCAAACTCTAAGATAAATTTAAGAAGATTGCTGAAAGACTTCCACTGAAGATGCGTCCTCCGCTTCATCCACCAGGGGACTCCGTTGGCGGTCTCCAGGTCGTCACTCCCGACTCGCCTTTCTCGGTGGAGGACATGACCTCTGACAGCATCTTCTACGTCCAGGACGGCCAGCGCAAAGCTCAGGCCTCCCAGGATGTCTTTAGTCTCTACATCAGCAACGGACACAGCCAGACGGAGGCCTTCAGGGTTGAAATCGACATCCAGGTAGGCAACGTCAAACAGCCAAGAGTTGCATCCATGCAGTCAGTCAGTAATGGAGACCCTTCAGCCTGTGGGAGAGTCACATATATATCCCTGCTCCCCTCTCTGCAGAGTAAAGAAAAGAGGGAGCCTGTGGTATCTGTCAGCAGCATCCACGTGGAGGAAAACTCCGGAGTCGTCATCACCAACTCGTCGCTCAGAGTCCTCGGCCACGACGCTCCAGAGAACGAGATCATCCTCACAGTCATCAGGAAGCCCTCCTACGGTGAGAACGCCTGCTTACGCTGGAGAAAAGTGACCGGGATCATGTCACAGTAAAACATATACTTTTATCACCCCCTGGTTTTGCAAAATCCAAAAATCAATATGAAACCCGACCTTGCAGCGTGCTTCCAATGTAACGTTTAAAGGTGCAGAAAAAGAAGGACCTCAAATTCGAATAACGTGATTAACTAAATTACAGTAAGTGGATCCACTTAGTGCTTCTACTTACCTGACTTGGTAAATACATTTAATCAAACGACCCAGCTCTAAATCTTGATTACAGGGAGAAATTAAGATCTTAAAAATTAAAAAGGTCTGATTTTCCCTTCAACAAACTTGGCCCAATCTTTCAAAATTCAGCTGCAGAACTTCAAAATAAGGAAGCAAGCTTTGACGCAGGCTCATCAGGTCACGACAACCTCAGAATGTAGGAAAGACTCACGCAGGTGAGAGAACCTTCTCTAAGAATGAGCCGAAGCGCTTTGTGCATATGATGTTACCTCCAGGTCGTGTAGTCTGGCAGGCTAATGGTCAGAGATGGTTTGGCTAAGTTCAGCAAGGCTAGCTTGTTATGTGAAAAGACTGTATGACTCGTTTGAAACTCCCACCTCACTGTGGGTCGCTGCCGGGTTGACCTTCCTTATTAACACACCCCAGCCTCCTCCACACTCCTCTAATAAAGAAACCATAGCGCTGGCTGTGATTATCCCTCATAAAACCACAAGCATGGACGAATGACGAGAGAGCAGGCGTGACCGTGGTCGTACAGGCAGCTCAAGGTTAAAACAAAGCTTATCGCCTGTTTTCTTATCGTTTTACGTTGGCATGATCATGTTTCTTGGTAACACTAAGTAACAACAATCATAATTTACTGTTGGTACATAAAAAGATCTTTAGAGAGGATGAGAAATCCAGGAAAGTCCTTGTAAATTCATCTCTCTTTCACCTCAGGGAAGCTGCGCAGACGTCAGTTCTACTCTCAGCCTCTGGAGAATGGCCGGGTGCTGACGCAGGGGTCTACCTTCACCTACCAGGATGTCCTGGACAAGCTGCTGGTCTACACCCCTGAAACAGTCAGCGGAGGAATGGATGAAATGGCTTTCACCCTCACAGATGCCACTTTCACCTACACGGGCCGCCTGGAGTTCACCATGGACGTCACCAGGAGCGAAGGACCCAGGATGACGGTCAACAGGGGGCTGCAGCTCGCAGCCGGTGAGGAGGGGGGAGGTGTGGACAAGATGTGAGGGAGGAAATGAAGGTCCGATGAAGGTTCTGGGTCATTCCAGGCACCTCTTCAAAGATCACGGAGCAGAATCTGAAGGCCACCGACACCGACTCGGACAACCTGAGGCTCAGGTATATTCTGACCAAAGACCCCCCCTCTGGCAAAATCCAACTCAGCAGAAATGGAGGCACGGAGAAGGTTTCAGTCAAAGGTCCCGTCCAGAGCTTCACTCAGGATGACGTCAACAAAGGTGCCGGCCTTGTTAGAACTGTTAGAACCTTACTGAGACAACTAACCTGGTCCAGGAGAGATGATTTAAGATAAGAGACAACGACAGAAGAAAGCAGAGCAGAGCTGCGTGTTTTTCTCTGTCGAACCGTCTGAATCTACTTATATATGAAACACATCCACACGTTGAATCGATAGCCAGCTTTAAAATTTGTTTTAGATGGTATAATCTAAAGGTCATGGCCCAAGAAAGACAAAATCCTGTTTAATTTTATATTTTTTGTCTCTAAAATGAGATTTTACCAATGTGCAGATGCATCTTCTCAGCTAAAACTTCAACCTCCATCACAGGAAGTATGTTTACCATCCTTCCTGGATCTTAGGACTAATAAACTAAGCAGAAGACGCTCAAAGCAAACATTTTTTTATGGTCTGGTTTTATTAAAAAGCAGTTCCCAGTCTGTTAGTTAAGGTAACAGCCCACAGACGTTAAGTGTAGTTAATAAGATGATCTTTCTGTGTGACGTCGCCTGCCTCTCCTCCGTAGGTCTGCTGCAGTACAGCCATGAAAAAGGGCAGAAGGGAGGCAGCCTGTCGTTCAAGTTCAGCCTGGTCGACCCGGAGGGCAACAAGCTGATTGACCAGTCCTTTTTCATCAGCGTGCTGGGTAAGGTTCCCTCCATCCTCCGGTGCTTCCAGCGCTCGGACAAAGCTCTTTTTTTCCAGTTAGCGCAGTGAAGGCTGCAGTTAGGACAGATTTATTTCTCTGTACTGCTGCGCAGCGTAGAGAGAGCAGTCGCCTCCCGCTGCACAGGTGTATTATTATACATCACAAAACCACAGTTTAGCTTTCTTACTCACATACCAATGTTACTTTATTCCAATTTATGATCCTAAAAATTGTCAATCGTCGCTGCATAAAATCAAAACACGGAATTTTCCTCTGCTTTTTGTTGTATTTTTTCTTTTTTTTCACTGAGAAACTACTACTGCTGTAGTTAAAACTCTTCATTATCAGCTGCTGGAGTCTGAAGGAATCATCTGTCCCTCATGGCTGAGCAGAACTCTCTGCTCCTTCGTCTGGAGCTCTCTGGTCTTATCTCCTCAGCCGCACTGCCCTCCCATTACTCACCTGCATTTCTTATCCGTCTGTTTAAAGTTTTCAAACCTTTTTCACTCTAAACTAAACCTCTGATAAGTACTTGATCCAGCTTAATCTTTCCAGTCCCGCAATTGTACTTTTGTCATCTCTCCATTTAAAACACACCATTACCTCATCCTCTCCTCTGTGGCATCTTTTTCTCTTTTACCATGATGAGAAATTCTGTCTGGGCAAACACGCCACCGCAGTCGCCCTGATAAATCCTCTCCTGCTCCCCTCCAGAGGACCGCCTCCCTCCGTCGGTGGTGGTGAACAAAGGCATGGCGCTGGACGAAAACTCGGCGAAGAAGCTGACCACGCTGCATCTGTCCGCCAGCGACCAGGACAGTGAACCGGGCGAGCTCATCTATCGGGTCACCAAACAGCCGAGCCTGGGTCGCCTGGAGCACGCCACCAGTCCAGGTAGGAACCATAAAATTCAAAAGTATCTGTATCCCTGTTATTTCAGGTTAACTGAAAAATTAACATTTATTTCGAGTTTTTCAAAAATAATTGATTTTAAAGATTTGACGCAGGCTTTAGCTGTTTGAGATGTGGGTACAAACTACACAAACACAAACTCCTTTGAGAAAAAGCAGTTTGGTGGAGCTGGTGGTCATCCAGAGAGGGATGACCTTGCTCTTCCTTATATCCGATTCATTCCACCCGTCAGCTTCAAAATGGAATCATAAACTACCGCTCCTTCCCGTGCCACATGCAGAGACACTGAATGTTGCCTCAGATAAATTCCCCGTGACTGTGTGGTGAATTCCCACACTCTAGCGATAAAGCAGCCGTTATAAAGGCATCACTCCCTTTGCCCCCAGCTCTGGAAGACCTGTTTTTATTTCCGCTGGGATATGAAATGACTCTTCTCGCATTATTTCACCCTGAACTGAAGAAATTAGTTTTTTTAAAAAGACATGCTGCATCATCTGAAAACAAAGGGCTTATTATTTGCTTCCATGCTGTTGAACAATCTGGCCTAAGCTGAATGGATTCTTCACATCCCTGAAGACTCCTGTAGCATTCTAATTAGCTGCTACCGTACACCTCCTCCGTTTGTTTTGATCAGCCTTTCACCTCGGAGCCGGAGACCAGCTCCGGATAGCTGCAACTAGCCATTCATCCCATCTCACTGCAGGCTAACTTTAACAGCTAGATTTCTGCCACTTTAGCTTGTCTGTGCACCAGGAATGTTAAGCAGCACATGATGAATTCTGTCCTTCACCAAAGTCAAAATACCAAGCGGAAGTCACCTGGATGTTCCCGACACCCATGTGAGCTGAAGTACACCTACAACAGAAACGTCTCGCTCTTACCATCACAAAACAGCGAACGAGTCCACAGGATTGATGTTTATGCCAAGAAACGAATGTAGCTTCCCTGTCAGGGCTCTGCTAAGAGACTCTTCATCGCCACTGAGGAGTGACATAATAACACACAAAAGGAAGAGTAAAGAAGTCAGAGGCAGCCAGACTGATCCGCTGATCCAGGAGGGCCTAATTAGTTTTGGCAGCTGCGTGGAACCCAGGAGAAGCTCTGTGTCACTCACTTTTCTCAGCAGTTGATGGTAACAATTTTAATTCCTGCTAACGAAATGTAGATATCTATACCAAACAACCGGTTGTTAATATTTCTCCATCTCATTTACCCCTGAGAAGCAACTTTTGTTCAATTAAACATTGAAATCAATACGAGGATCTTTGCGTAGAAAGGCAGTTATTATTGTAAACAAAGTGCAAAATTAGAACAATAGTAAAACCCTCAACGCCAGTGCAAAACCCATTCCTCAGCACAATTTTTAATCACAAATGAAATTCTCTTGTTAGTTACCAAACTTTTCTCAAGTTTCAACATTTAATTTAATAAACTCAAACCTGGTTTGAGTTTTAGTTGGTGAAAAAATGGAAAGTGTGTTTAAAAAAGAGAGGAAAATCAGCAAATTGTCTAAATAATGGCTCAAAATTGTTATCTTTATTAAATGGTTGAATTTGAAACAAAGAAATGAGGAGGTTCAATTCTTTTCTCGAGGGTTTCTCAGTTGTTGGTGTTCCACTGAGGGAAACTAAATGACTTGTTTACTTGTCTCCAGGCACCAGAATCAACACTTTCACGCAGGCCGACCTGGTGTCACGCAGCATCCAGTATATCCACACCAGTGAGGAAGAGAAGCACGCCGACCAGTTCTCCTTCGTCGTGTCGGACGGAACAAATGAGGTGACTTCTGCGAGCTTCATCGTGTGATATGACTAATGGACATGCCCCCGCATTCAGAGTTTTTTTTTAAAGGATGTGAAAATGAACTCAGTATCTGGTCGCAGTTCTGTCACGGGCAGTTCACGAGAGTCAGCCAAACACTAAAATCATTCCAGGAGTAAACAGATTTGCCGGCAAATCCAGTACAAATGAATTAAGTGCAATTCCAATTGATTTGGCTTCCATTCACCTTTTTAAACTGGATTTCTTGTGTTTATCTCTGAAATGCAGAAACTCAGCCCTCAGTTTTCATGTTAGTGAGTTTGAGCTGGAATCCAATCTGGAACCTTCCTGCTGATTCTGAATTTAAACTCCTGGAAAGCACTGAAAGCCTTTAAATGTCTGCACCCTCAGGACTTACCCTGAAGTAATAAGGGACCGAGTGCCATTCTGTGGGGGCCGCCTTTACACATGTTGATTGACGATTGACTGTTTTTCAGTCTTAGAACAGAACCTTTGTTATTTATTTATTTTATTCATGACAGATACAAATATAACTAGCTTGCAGTCAATACCATAAAAGATTCTATGAATGCTTAAAGTATAAAGGTATTTACAAAACCCAGCCGTGTCCTGAGAAGGTTAAGGAAGCCCCTCCAATGTTTGACTCCGCATAAATCTGCCATGCTAATCCAGAATAATTAGGACCACCCAGACCCGAGTAAACATGCGAAAACGGTCATTTGTCCTTCACGCGTGGCCGCCTGCAGGGTGGGGGCTTTGTGTCCTCTGCAGTGGAGCGCTGTGCTGCTCTTTGAGGCCTGCTAATACCCTAAAAAGTAATGCATGTTAATATCAAGCTTTTCCGTCTTAAAATGATACCACGGCTGAAAATCTGCTCTGATGAAATGAAACCGCTGAAGGGCAACGCCAGAGTCCAAACTCGGCTCTCCCACTGCGGTTGGTGCTCATTAAAGTCTTCCCATGGGGAATCCGCTGTTAGATTTTTACCTCATCCCTCAGTATAGAAAGTTCATTTCACAGCGCTCTCACTCCACTGTAAAATACACGACGCGCTTGATTGTTAGCCAGCTCCTGGTTCTGCAAAGCGTTCTGAATACGTTCCTGACCATCCACAGCCATGCGTGCGTTCCACATGTACTCTAAAATCGTTTATTCTCCTTTTAATCCCTCTTCCTCAATAACTGTATTATTAATGTTCTCTTTAGATTTCTCAGACCTTCTACATTACTATCAAGCCCGTGGACGACTCCCTGCCCCTGCTCCAGGTTCCAGGCATGAGGGTCCAGGAAGGAGTGAGGAAGACCATCACAGAGTTTGAGCTGAAGGCCACAGACGCCGACACTGAGGTCAGATGAACCTCAGCGTTGTTTTAATGTAGAACTTAGCAGTAGATCCTCATCCTCACCCCGTGTCCCTTTCTGCTGCAGGCGGAGTCCATCATCTTCACCGTCGTCCAGGCTCCTCGCCACGGCACCATCGAGCGCACGGGCAACGGCCAGCACTTCCGTCAGACCAGCAGCTTCACCATGGACGACATCTACCAGAACCGCATCAGCTACAACCACGACGGCTCCAACTCGCTCAAGGACCGCTTCACCTTCACCGTGGCCGACGGCACCAACCTGCTCTTCATGGTGGACGATGGCGGCAAGGAGGTAGCGCGCCGGCGCGTGTGATGGCGGCCTCCTGACTTTTTTATTACGGCGCGATGATTGAATTAGCGGAGCGGCTGCACGGCTGGATGCTCGCGTGTGTTTGCTCTGACCCTTTTATGGCTGCAGCAGCAGTTTGTGTGTGTGTGTGTGTGTGTGTGTGTGTGTGTGTGTGTGTTGGTGAGGCAGCTGTTTATAGACCGGGGTAAAAGTGATGACATTTACCCAGATTAAGAGTGGATCTCTTTTTAAAAAATAGATTTTTTGCCAAATCCATACTTTTTTTTGTGAAAAGAAGCCCCCCTTCAAGAGTGTGTGTGATAGTTGATGGCTGGCAGGCATGTAATTTATAAATTCTTTTTGGATGGAGTCTTCCTTGAAAATGGCATTTCTGAAAGGTGGTGTGAAGAGTTTCTTTTCTGGAATATCAAACCCTGATAAGACAACAGTTATGGGTGGATGAAGGCGGATGAAAATGCTTTATTACTGCCACAATGTGGATTTATGCATTCTTAGGGCAGCAGAACTACACTGAAGTAGAGATAATCCTCAGCAAATAAGAGGGAAATAAATTGAGATTGTCTTTTAAACTCCTCCACCTTCCTTAAACTTGTTTCCAGATTGTGACGGCTGCTCCTCAAAAGTTTAAGATCGACATTCTTCCGGTTGACGACGGGACGCCACGCATCGTCACCAACCTGGGGCTGCAGTGGCTGGAGTACATGGAAAACAAGGTGGGAGCCTCCCTTGTGTTCTTTGAGAGGGGAGGATGCACTGAAATGATGACACTTTAAAATAGACATTAGGAAGCAGTATTGAATCTGCAGAGCAGAAGTGCTTCCTGTCGGTTATTATCAAGCTCATGAAGCTTTTAAGCGTGGCCTGCTGGGTTGTTGCAGAGGTCTGCATGCTCAGCAGACTCCACTGCTTTTAAGAAAGATTTGATTGCTCACACTTTTCCCGAGTCTACTGTATTCTGCTTAACCTGAAGTGTCTAGCTCCCCCTGGTGGTCGATGCAAGACGATACAGCTACCTGCAAAATGATTGAATATTTAATTTTGTGTCAGAGCATCTGCTTCTAACAGCTGGAAGGAAAATAATTCTTCAACACTCTTCCAGAGAAAATGGCCATATTCAGGAGGAGGCTGAAACAAACATTTTAGTTAGACAGAGTTAAAATTTCCTTTACTTTCTACATGTTTCACTATTGCAGGAGTCCAAGATTTTCATCATTTATGTCTTATTTTACTGTTAATTATTCAGTTTTGGAAGTTGAAGTATGAGGACGTCAGTCAAAATGTGGTTTGTGTCGATGTCCACCAGGCCACCAACCTGATCACTAAGAAGGAGCTGCTGACCATGGATCCAGACACTGATGACGGGCAGCTGCTTTACCAGGTCACCACAGAGCCAAAGCATGGCTTCCTGGAGAGCAAGCTCAAACCTGGGAGCCCCATTACCTCATTTACACAAGGTACACACTCACACACACAGAAATGTCTTTGGTTCTCCTAAGAATTGGCAAAAACAAGATAGAAAAGGGAGAACTAATCCTGATTTCTATGTTCTTATCCCCGTTTTATGGCCTGGTTTATATCCTCTCCACCTCTTTGGATTTGGGGTTTATCTGATTCTCTCATTCGTGGTGTTTCTGCCTGCACATGCTGCTTATCTGCACCGCTGGGCTGCAACCACAGATCAATGCCGATATCCGTGCACACTTCTGAAACTATTGTTACTTCTGTTCGTTTCAGTTGTTTATTCCAAAATAGCTAAACGTGATTTCAGCACCTTTTTTTGCTGGAACTCTCTCTTTTTGTTCAGTCCTTATTTAGAAAGTTTTTTGTTTTTTGGAATCATCTTTGGAAGGTTTAAACGAGCAGAAACTCTGAGCTAACGATGACGTTCATCTTCATCAGGAATAAAAAGACGTAAAAGATGTTATTCCTTTGTTCGGGAATAAAATCCTGCGCAATGACGATGACGTTCATTTTCTTCTTGCAGGATTTTATTCCTCTGATACAGAATGGTAGAAAAAAAGGCCACAGGCAGCAAATAATACAGTCATTATGTGAGGAGAGTCATTTTTCAAAAGTTATGGGTCTACCTTTCTTGTCTCATTCTTTGCGCTCTGACTGAAGAGTGATGCCTATTTATTATTCCATCATTTGATCATTTATATTCTGAACTGGTTCGTCTCTAGCCGACATCAACCTGGGTCTGATCCGCTACGTGTTGCATGAGGAGACAGTTCAGGAAACCATGGACAACTTCAAGTTCCTGGTCAAAGACAGCAAACCCAACGTGGTCAGCGACAACGTTTTCCACATCCAGTGGTCGCTCATCAGCTTTGAGCACAAAAGGTTGCACTTTTTTACCCGTTTTTACTCTGGTAAACACAGAGCAGCTTAAAAATGACTAAATAAAAGCTCCTTTTTTCGCAGCTACAATGTGAGCGAGAAGGCCGGAACGGTTGCGGTGACTGTGAAGAGAACAGGCAACCTCAACCAGTACGCCGTCGTCCTCTGCCGCACAGAGCAAGGCAGCGCCACCTCCAGCAGCAGCGTGGGGACTCGTCCAGGCCAGCAGGACTACGTGGAATATGCTGGACAGGTGACTCACACAAGACTTGATGTTGGACTTTCAGACACGTGCACCGATAGCTCGTTCTTGGCGTCAGACTCGAGGAGGACTTTTTGTCTTTGCTGTGTTCGTTCACCTCTGTTTCGCCCAAACTCACAGGTCCAGTTTGACGAGCGCGAGGACACCAAGGTGTGCACCATCATCATCAACGATGACAAAGTGTTTGAGGGAGTTGAAAGTTTCCACGTGGAGCTGAGCATGCCCGTGTACGCTCTGCTGGGGGGGAACACCCGCGCCACCGTGAACGTCAACGACACCGAGGACGAACCCACGCTGCAGTTCGACAAGAAGACGTACCACGTTAACGAGAGCACCGGGCTCGTCCACATCCCCATCGAGAGAAAAGGCACCGATGTTAACTGCGTTAGCCCAAATTCACCTGTGGTACACCGAACTTCCTGTCTGATCTGAGCGTCTCAACGTGTTCCCCTCTCAGGCGACACCTCCAGCACCGTGTCAGCGCTGTGCTACACCACGGCCAAGTCGGCTCAGGGCAGCAGCCTCCACGCTCTCGAGTCTGGCTCTGATTACAAGAGCCGCGGCATGACCGACGACAACCGCGTCATCTTCGGACCCGGCGTCAGCATGTCCACCTGCGACGTCAAGCTCATCGACGACAGCGAGTACGAGCTGTCCGAGGAGTTCGAGCTGGTGCTGGCAGACGCCTCGGACAACGCGCGCATGGGTGACGTGACATTGGCCAAGGTCATCATTGACGGGCCCAATGACGCTTCCACCGTCTCCCTCGGGAACGCAACCTTCACTTTCAGCGAAGATGCTGGTGTGAACTTTGTTTTATTCATGCGACTTACACAGTTTCTTCCCAGATGTCCCACCAGGCCACAGATTAGGATTAATCAAGTATTGAGGTCAAAAGTGATTTTTTTCAAGTCTTGTCTGATGAGATAACACACCATTTCCTGCTTTAGAACTATCTGCTAGCATAGGTATAGTGTGAAATTGGTGCATGTGTCTGTTCTGCTTCCTCTCCATCTCCTCACTCCATCACCTCCTTCACTTTGAACTTGCAGTCTGGTTCTGATGATGGTCAATTCATATTTTGCCCAACTCCTGTCTCAGTGTTCAGTGGCCATCTTTTTTTTTTTTTTTTTTTTTTTAAATCATCTCCAGGCACAATTGAGATCCCAGTGCTGCGCCACGGCAGCGACCTGACCTCACTCACTTCCGTGTGGTGCGCCACTCGACCTTCAGACCCCCCCTCTGCCAGCCCGGGGGTCGACTACATCCCCAGTTCCAAGAAAGTGGAGTTCAAACCTGGAAAAACAGTGGAGGTGAGAACCCTGAGTGTGCGCAGACGTAGGTGAAAACAAACAAAAACAACAATTCTTTTTACAGACTTGCAGTCTAACCATCATGGACGACATCCAGAACCCATCCATCGAAGGGTCCGAGTCTTTCGTGGTGTTTCTCAGCTCCCCTCAGGGTGCTGTTCTGGAGGAACCCTACGAGGCCAACGTTATCATCACTGACACGTTCCAGGATAGTACGTGACAGACTCTGGCCTCTCTAATGGATTTTCTCTTGTTTTGAATGAGGCGTCTCACACGTCGTCTCCCCTTTCAGTTCCCAGCATGCAGTTTGCGAAGAGCGCTTACACTGTGAAGGAGAGAGACGGCGTCCTCCACATCCCCATCCTCCGCACAGGGGACCTGTCCTTCAAGTCATCTGTCCGCTGTTTCACCAGGACCATGTCGGCCATGGTGATGGATGACTTTGAGGAGAGGAGGAACACAGATGAGTCGCGCATCACTTTCTTCAAAGGAGAGAAGGTAGAGAACAGCGTTCATCTCCTTTTCTCCTTTCTTCGTTTGCTGACCTGCACTTTTTAAAAGCATCTTCTTTTTCTCAGGTCAAGAACTGCACAGTTCACGTCAACGACGACTCCGTTTTTGAGCCTGAAGAGGAGTTCCAGGTGCATCTTGGGACACCTCTGGGTGACCACTGGAGTGGCGCAATGGTGGGCGCCAGCGACATTGTTACCATCACCATCACCAACGATGAAGATGGTAATGTCAATATAGCCTAAAAACAGTGCAGGACAAACTAATTTGTTACTTACTGATTTTGGCATCGCGGTATTAACATAGCCAGTTGTAACCACTAGAGGGCAGCACTGTGACCTTTCTCCTGTTCCTCCAGCTCCCACCATTGAGTTTGAGCAGGCGTCCTACCAGGTGAGAGAACCTGCCGGTCCAGACGGCCTCGAGGTGCTCAACATCAAGGTGATCCGTCATGGTGACCTGGACCGGACATCCAAGATCCGCTGCAGCACGCGAGATGGCTCTGCCCAGTCCGGCGTCGACTACAACCCAAACAGCCGAGTGCTTAAATTCACCCCCGGTCAGTGCTGAGAATCTTGTTTTACTCCAGAAAAAACACTATTTAATTCATTTCCATTGTGAGAGGTTTCTGCACATTTCTATATCAGAACACTTTCAAAACTAAAGCAAAAGAAATTCAATTATAATCAACGTAATCATCTTTTTTCTGTAGGGATGGACCACATCCAGTTTAAAGTGGAGATTCTGTCCAATGAGGACAGGGAGTGGCATGAATCTTTCTCATTGGTTCTCGGCCCTGACGATCCCGTGGAGGCGCTGCTTGGGGAGATCGCCATGGCAACAGTGACCATTTTGGACCAGGAGGCTTCAGGCAGCCTCATTCTTCCTGCCACCCCCATTGTAAGCAACAAGCTTTAAATGACACGCTGACGTCCAACCACATTTTTTTTTTTCCATAATTTAAAAGGACTGAAATTCAAGCACCTTTTGAAAGCGTTGAAGTGGTTTGCTGAGAGGTTAAACATTGTGAGCCTGTAGCAAACATCATCTCCCTTTTGAACAAAAGCGCTCCAGCTACCCTTATGCATATTCACCAACACGAAACACAGGTTTGTTTTGACCTCAGGTGCTCAGGCTTTCACATTTTTCATGCATTTACCCAGAACCACCGAGCAAACAGTGCCGCTGTGTAGATATCCTATTGAAATATGGCCGATTGAAGCACCTGCCTCTCAGCGCTCTAGCAGCAAATTCGCCTCGTGCGCCGTTTGTGCGCCATCCAGCTCGTCTGAAATTCCTAGAATTCCAGGAATTAACCCTCCGCCTTTCACCCCAGGTGGTCTCACTGGCTGACTACGACCACGTCCAGGAGGTGACGAAGGAGGGCAGTAAGAAGCTGCCCTCTCCGGGCTACCCCCTGGTCTGCGTCACCCCCTGTGATCCTCACTACCCAAAGTACTCTGTGATGAAGGAGCGCTGTGAGGAGGCGGGCATCAACCAGACCCAAGTTCACTTTTCATGGGAAGTGGCGGCGCCCACCGACACCAACGGGGCTCGCTCCCCCTTCGAGACAGTGACAGACACCACCCCGTATACCAGCGTCAACCATATGGTGAGTGGAGAAAGGTGGCGATCTGTTTTGTGGTCGATCTCTGTATCATGATATGTGCTCCTCTCAGGTTCTGGACAGCATTTATTTCAGCCGCCGCTTCCACGTCCGCTGCGTCGCTCAGGCCAGAGACAAGGCGGGTCGACTCGGAACGCCGCTGAGAAGCAACATCGCCACCATCGGCACAGAGGGATCCATCTGTCACACGCCCGTGACCACCGGCACTGCCAGAGGGTTCCAGGCTCAGTCTTTCATCGCCGCACTCAAGTACCTGGACGTCAAACACAAGGAGCACCCCAACCGGTGAGCGGTGATGACGAAACATGACCCAAATCTGAAGGTGGCACATCTTCAACACCTCTTCCTGTGTGTAGCATCCACATCTCAGTGCAGATCCCTCATCAGGATGGAATGCTGCCGCTGGTGTCCACCATGCCGCTGCACAACCTGCACTTCCTGCTGTCAGAGTCCATCTACAGGCAGCAGCACGTCTGCTCCAACCTGGTGACCCTCAAAGACCTGCAGGGTCTCTCTGGTCAGTTGCGCTGGCTTCCAGCAGTTGCTTCCACACTGTCACGCTTACATGTGCCCATACTGAGTGTTGAACACTGGCCCACAGAGTCGGGTTTCCTGGATGATGTGTCCTATGACAGCATCTCTCTGGGCCCGGGTTATGACCGCCCTTACCAGTTCAACCCCAACATCCGGGAAGCCAAGACCATCCAGCTCTACAAGCATCTCAACCTTAAGAGCTGCATTTGGACCTTTGACGCCTATTATGACATGACGGAGCTCATCGACGTCTGCGGCGGTTCCGTCACCGCCGATTTTCAGGTATCGGTCTCCGCCAGAGCCTTAAATGAAATCAGTCGTTTTTAAATAAAGTCTAAACACCATTATGGGCACTTCTGGCCAGTGTGACCGTGCAGAGGGCTGACTGTAGAGTTCTTCTTCCAGGTTCGGGACTCGGCTCAGTCCTTCCTGACGGTGCAGGTTCCGCTCTACGTGTCCTACATCTATGTGACGGCGCCAAGAGGCTGGGCCTCTTTGGAGCATCACACAGAGATGGAGTTTTCTTTCTTCTACGACACTGTGCTCTGGAGGACAGGTCAGAATCAAACATCGCTTTCACGCATGATGCTGTAGGGGGCGCTGTAGGCCCGAATGGGTTCACTATACTCCCCTTAAGTCCCCCTTATGTCAAAAAAATGTATTGTTTAGTTAATTTTTAAGCTTTTTTGGATGTAGCACACTTCAGTCATATGTGTAAGAGCTGCATTTATGAAGTATAATGTTATTATTTTGTGGTTTAAAAATATCTGTTTTATTTTACATTTTATTTATATTTGAGCCTACATCTATAAATGACCATCCTCTTTTGTATGTGTGTTCTTTATCTCTGTTCGTTCTGAACATTGTACCTTGCGTATGACGTGTTTTGACGATTCTTTCCTGCAGGTATCCAAACCGACAGCGTTCTCTCAGCCAGGCTGCAGATCATCAGGATCTACATCAGAGAAGATGGTCGACTGGTGGTCGAGTTCAAAACCCACGCCAAATTCAGAGGTCGGTTCTATCGTCCACTTCCCTCTTCCAGATGTCAGGGGAAATCTATACAATAAACTTTGCCTCAGTCTGATTCTTCCTCTGTTTTCTGTCCATCAGGCCAGTTTGTCCTTGGGCACCATACTCTACCGGGCCACAAGTCCCACCTGATGCCCCCCGACCACCTCGGAGGCATCGAGTTTGACATCCAGCTGCTGTGGAGCGCTCAGAGTTTTGACTCTCCGTACCAGCTGTGGAGGGCCACCAGCTCCTACAGCAGGTCAGTCAATGAAGACTGTGCCTGTTGTTGCATAAAGTGTTCATTCAGTCCAGTAACCAGTGCATTGGTCTGTGGCTAGCAGTTAAAAGTTAGAATCCCTCAGTGTGGTTTTCATTTATCTGCAACAGGAAGGACTATTCTGGGGAGTACACCGTCTTCCTGATCCCCTGCACGGTTCAACCAACTCAGCCTTGGATTGACCCTGGTGACAAACCTCTGTCCTGCACAGCTCACGCTCCAGAAAAGTATGTCCTCCCAAGGTCTTCTTGTCTGGTTCAGTTCTTTAGTTACATTTTATGAATTCTGGTCCACAAGAAAGTAAAACTACAGCAGGTTGCTTCAGCCCTGAACTTTATTGTTCTCCAAAAGGTTCCTGGTTCCCATCGCCTTCCAGCAGACCAACCGTCCTGTTCCCGTGGTTTACTCCCTCAACACAGAGTTCCAGCTGTGTAACAATGAGAAGGTCTTCATGATGGATCCTGCAACCGCTGATGTTTCTATGGCAGACATGGACTACAAGGGAGCGTTCTCCATGGGTAAGACTGCAGAAACACTGCAGAGCAATGTGATGCTTTCAAATTTAAATTTAGTCACACTTTTACTTGCATTGTTCAAACTGATCTACTGTGTCTGCTCCCCCTGCAGGCCAGACTCTGTATGGCAGGGTTTTGTGGAACCCTGAGCAGAACCTGAATGCAGGTTACAGACTGCAGCTGGAGAAGGTTTACCTCTGCACAGGCAGAGATGGCTACGTTCCCTTTTTTGACCCCACAGGGACGCTATACAATGAGGGGCCGCAGTACGGCTGCATACAGCCCAACAAGAACCTGAAGCATCGCTTCCTACTGCTGGTACCAGTGTTTTCTTCACTCAATCCTGCTTCAAGCATTTTTTAACAAGAATTATTTTATTCTTTATGTACTGAGGATTTACACTAGGTGCCTTCCTATCAGGGGCCAGAGTATTTGAATAAAATGCATACAAGCTTGCTAACATACTTCCAGGTCTTTATGACCAGTCTGGTCAGTCCCACCCCAGAGAATTTTTTCCAGACATTCCAAGGCTGTGGTTTCGCAACTCAGCTAGACTATGTAAATTATTGGTAGAGCCCAGAATCACGTCAGAATTGCTTCTTCATTTGACAGAATCCTTGTTTTGTTTTGATTGTAAACAGTAAATTGAAAACTTCCCCGGTGTCTCCGCAGGACCGTAAGCAGCCGGATGTGTGTGAAAAATTCTTCCACGACGTTCCCTTTGAGGCCCACTTTGCTTCAGACTTGCCAGAGCTGCAGCCCATGTTGGCCATGCCAGGGGTCGACGGCTTCACCATAAAGGTCGACGCTCTGTACAAGGTGTGTGGAACCAATAGCATTTTCATGTCATGAAAATGACAATTATTTGACTGGGTTTTTATTTAATCTCAAGCATCACGATGGTTGATATTCAGATTACATTATTTATTTCCCCTTTGCTGATTGACAGGTGGAGGCGGGGCATCAGTGGTACCTGCAGGTCATTTATGTCATCAGCCCAGAGTCGCGGTCCAGCGCCAGGATCCAACGTTCGGTGACCTACGAGCTGAGCCGCACCAAACGGGACCTGGTGGACCGGAATGGGCGTCTGACACTGGACGAGTCCCTGATCTACGACAACGAGGGTGACCAGGTGAAGAACGGCACCAACATGAAGTCACTCCGTCTGGAGGCGGAGCCCTCTGCCACCTTCAATGCCCATGTGGGAAGCTCGGTAGGAGGTGGAATAGCAGTTCTCACGCTGCTGGTGCTGGTCCTGCTGGCCTCCTGCTTCCTGTTCCGCCGCTGCCAACGGTCAGCTAAGAAGAAGAGCAAGAAGGCTCAGAAAGCATACGAGGAGTATCCGCTCAACACCAAGGTGGAGGTGTGCATGGACAAGTGCGTGGAGAAGAACTTCAGCTCCAAACACTGCACTGTGAGGAACGTCAACGTCCTCAACCGCAAGCAGGAGCCCAACGGCAAGGCCAAGGTCAAACAGGTCAACCTGGAAGTCAAACTCCACAACAACCTCAACGACGGCACTGAGGTCTGAAACACAGACAGAGAGCGAGAAAGACGAAAAGAGAGTGGGAAGAGAAGTGGATTTTTTAAAAATGGCATTTTCTAAAAGAAAGTTTGTACTTGAGGAAAGAGATGTTTGTTAATGTATTTTTTGTACCATTTTGAAAAAGGGAAGAGTGTGTTGTGCAGACAGCTACACAACATTTCAACCATTTAGCAACTGGGCTACCTCAGGATCCACGAATGACTCGCCAGCGCAAACACACACGTCCGCTCATCCAAACGCCGTCTGAAGAGACCGATCCTTTTGTTACTGTTTAACTTGACATTCACAGACCTTTTAGCACCTAAATGGTCAGTCGTAGCTCAGACGCTGGTGATTGTTTTGACAAACAGACCTATTTTTGCTGCATTTTAGTCATTTCACTGCTATTAAATTTCACTGCTGTAGAGTGGTAGCCTGTGCAGAAGTCCTCTATTTGTCCTTATTATACACAATCTTTATTCTGAAGTGACTGCGTCAGTCGCTGGTGTTTCCGACTGCTGTCGACATTTTAAGCACATTGAATGAGTGTAAGAAAAATCAATAAGTAATGACATCTTTTTAAGTGCAATTATGGTATAACTTTTGTTAGTCCTTCCCTAATTAGCATGACTTTCATTTGCATAAAGAAAAACATGCATTTCAAGCCTTAGAGACGTTTGTACCATCCCCTTAAACAAACAAGATCATTGTTGTTTCAGCACAAATTCTCCTTTTTGTTGTTTGTACTGTATTCTGACAGCTGCTGATATTAAGTGCCATGCAGTATTTTTCTTCATGTGCTTAAAACAAATCATCCAAAGTTTGTTTTCTTAATACCCAAGATGAATTTTCATGTGATTGTAATGAATCAGACACCACTGTTGGCACAACTGTTCTGATCCCGTCCACACGACTGAGTGCTTTAGCCTTACCACAGTCCTGATTGAAAAAAATCACTTTAAAAACCATGTATTTCCTCCCAGGTTCATGCGGACCTGCAGTCTTTTACCCAAAGACACAAAATATGTCACTTGTTTTTTATTTACCCTGCTTCACTTCTGACTGAAATATATACTTTCCCCGTTTTTATATTATGTTACGCTGATATGCTACTGATTTTACTGTACGTATCAGGATGTATATGACACTGGTTAAACAGCACTGCAAAGGAAAATACTTAATTTTCCTCATCATGAGTTTGTCGCCATGTTTTTCATGCCATTTGTCTCCCACTTCCTGTTTTCTTTCAACCGGGTGCCTATCAAAACTACATAGGAACAGGAGATGATGGGAAATAGTTTTGGTGCTATTGTTTTGTGGAAAACAACTATCAACATGATGCCTGTATTTGGTGCCTTTTTTAGTAATAAAAATACATTTTAAAACCATAATTATATTGTGTATGTATTTAAAATTATTTAACAATCTGTTTTATCAATGGATTTCAAATAATGTTGCAAGATTAAAAACTGGAAGAAGCCTTTTTACTTCGACGTGTTCTGTAATTTACGAGTCGTCCGTGAAGGCAGCACATACCTGAGAGTGGGCGTGGTCATAGATCATTTTCAGGTACCTGTTGGATCTGAAGGTGTGACGGAAATTGTTTCCCTAAATAAGTGAAACTCCAGGTGAGACTTTCTGGAATTTCTTACATTATTTAATTGTCGTTTGTTTCACCGACTTTTATTTATTTATTTATTTTTTTACTTAAAAGATAGTCCGGATTGTGATTGTCACTAGTATTTCAGTTTTACGTGAGGAAAAAGTACTGTTTATCTTTATACTTGCAGATGATGTAGAATAATTGATGTGTCAATTTTGGAGTCCGGTGTCAGAAATCCCTAATAGTATTCGAATAAAGCTTTTTTTTTTTTTTTTTTTTTTTTTTTTTTACAACGAAAGAGTTGGTTGGGCAGTCAATCATTTAAAAATACGAACAAAAAAAAAAACCACTGGTGCACTTATTTAAATGCTGAGAATATTTACAGATCTATGACAATCTGAAATTATGTATATGGTTAATTAGTATTTGGTTTGAGGCTTGCATTCATATGTATAGCTGCTTGGCAAGTTTGCCCAGACAGGTACAGAGCGATGAAATGCAGAAATAACATCTCGCGAGAAGTGCATAAACCGAAATTAACGTACTATTCAAAAAGCATATAACGCCTACAGTTTTTATTTTCACCACAAGGTGCCAGCAAATCTTACATTCTGTATCACGGTTCATCATGGCGTCTTCATGGGTGAGATAAGTGTTTCTGTTTAGAAATTTCTGATTGCACAACTTACAACCTTAAACTGACTGTCAAATGTTGTCCTCCTCTCTAGGTTGGAGAGAGAGGAACCATCAAGCCCAAGGCGAACTTTGATGCAAAAGAGGATGCTGTGGCTCTGAGAAAGGCCCTTGAAGGACTCGGTACGCTTTATTTTAAGGTGTACGCCTTAGAGGGCATTAGATGTGCGTAGGACAAGGCGGAAACATCTCTACAGTCATTTACAGAAAATTTCAGAAGAACTGTGCAGAATGTAGAAAAAAACCTACCAAAAATATGGATTCTCATCACTACAGCGGATCATTTATGACAAGTAGCAACATGGCTTTGTCATTATGAATGTACTAAATGGTTAATTTTGTCTTTTTTTTAAGTTTAATTTACTGACTGTTTTCTTGCAGAAATGCCTGCAGGTATATTTGGGATTTACTTCACTTTTGTATCTCTTCACATTCTGTCTGCTTTCAGGCACCAAAGAGAATGTTTTAATTGACATTTTGACAAGCAGAAGCAGCGCTCAGAGGCAGCTTATCTGTGCAGCCTATCAGGAAGCCACTGGCAGAGTGAGATAAGAGTGTTCCTCTCCTTGTTATCCAATTATAACATTAAAAAAGTAGAAGATGTGGGTTTCGGCTAAATCAGAGCACGGATGCTCTTTGTGTATTTGCATGGGTGCAGCTATGGTTTGCATACGGGTGCTTCTGTTTAAAAGAGTGTGCTGTGTTCCTGTCGTTGCAGACTTTACTGGCGGACATTAAAGGAGACACTCGTGGAAGTTTTGAAGCACTGTTGGTGGCTCTGATCACTCCCCCTGCGCTGTTTGACTGCCATGAAGTGATGCGGGCGATGAAAGTCAGTGTTTGAATGAAGTTGTTGTTATTCTTAAAGTTATAGTTCCTGTTATTGTGGACGGCCTGTGTGTCGTTGCAGGGACTTGGGACCAAAGAAGACATACTGATCGAAATCTTTGCCTCCAGATCAAACTCACAAATCTCAGCGCTCAACGAAGCCTATTTACAAGGTGAAAAGGAGGGAAGGTTTTTACAACCTGTCCATCACGACCCGTCCATCACGTTCTCGTGCACGTTTCTGCCACAGAAAAGAAGAAGAAGTTGACCTTAGACCTACAGAAGGAAATCTCGGGAGACTTGTCAAAAGCTCTGCTCCTCCTCGCCGAGGTCTGTCAAAGACTGTTGTTACTGACGCACACCAGAGCAAGGAACTGGTTACAGATGTGCTTTTAAACCTCAGGGATGTTGTAAAATATATGAACCTAACCGGATTTTTGTGGTTCTTCAAGGGCAAACGGGAGGAGAGCACCGCAGTAGATCAGGCGAAGGCCAAAGAAGATGCCAAGGTGCAGAATGAGGGTCCAGGAAGAGTCTCTTCTTATGGTTGAGCACATTTTAAATGTTTATTTCCCCACGCAGACCCTTTATAATGCCGGGGAGAAGAAATGGGGCACCGATGAAATGAAATTCATCGACATCCTCTGCAAAAGGAGCGTCCCTCAGCTCAAACAGAGTAGGTCATGGTGAACAAACTGTTGCCTGTGTGGATCTACTCTGACCCACATTCTCTCTGCACGTGCAGCGCTTGTGGAATACAAGAGCATTAGTAGGAAAACTCTGCAGGAGAGCATTGAGAGCGCGATGTCGGGGGAGCTAGAGTCGCTGTTGCTCGCCATCGGTGAGTCAGAAAATACAAGCAATATCAGACAGGCAGAAACCAAACTGGAAAATCTGTCTAACTGAACAGGAGTTCAGGAGTGTTATTTAACCTCTGCTGCCTTTTTCCAGTCAAATGTGTGAACAGCGTTCCTGCCTACTTTGCAGAACTCCTGTATAAAAGCATGAAGGTGAATATTCAGTTATTTAGCAGGTTACCAAGACCTTTTGAAGCAATAGTAATAATTTTAAATACAGATAAGAAGGGATTTCAGTATCTACAACAAAGCATAAGCGCGCATGTGTTGTTGTCAGGGCTGCGGAACCGACGAGTCGACTCTGACCAGAATCATGGTGACTCGGTCTGAGCTCGACCTGCAGGACATCAGGACGGAGTTCAAGAAGGTGTACAAGTCCTCGCTGCACAGCGCCATCAAGGTGAGGGAGTGTTGATTTTCCTGGTGATGGTGGAGAACTCTGAGCTGCTGCTTCCACAGTACTAACCAAGCATGGAGCCTGCTGAATGATGATCATGCAGCCTAACATTTGTCAGTGAACTATCATTATTCACATTCCTTTTTTGAAGAGTGAAAACATCTGAAAATAAAATGAGTAAGAACTGGTGGGACAATTGTGCTGGTTCCAGTCATTAATCTGGTGTAACCTCTGCTGGGGGTGGTGGGAACTCTTTTCTCCTGGTTTGTGTTGCTGTCTCCTCCAGTCTTGACCTGGGGGGTGATTACGGGGGGCTGTGTGATGGCCATCTGCGGAGAAGACGACTGATTTAATCAGGACGAAGAAGCCCAGCTTCTCTTCAGGTCGACCTGTCGGCCTTCTGTCATTTCCACTCTTCTCCTAAAATTGATTTTTCAAAAAACTAACCAACAACCTTTTTATCAGTTCCGAACTTCTGTCAGGAAAAGATGCAACAAAGCAATTGACTTTATTTTAAATGTTTAAATGCTGAACATTTTATCTAAAATTCTGTTTTGTTCCAGTCTGATTGCGGTGGGAATTATGAAAAGACGCTCCTAAAAATCTGTGGAGGCAAGGATTAATCTATACGCCAGCATGCTCAATATCACCCTTCATGAGTGAACTTATCTCCACCACAATTCTCTTCAATGAAAGAATTTATGATTTATTATAGAAATATTATAATAAAGTATCCCTATTCTAGTGTAAGAATTTGATCCTTCTGTAAAATCAGAGGAAAAATGAAATATGAAATGCTATAACCAATTTTTCACTCCTGTTCTCCTGTGAATTTCTCTTGGAGATTAATAAAGTATCTATCTATCTATCTATCTATCTATCTATCTATCTATCTATCTATCTATCTATCTATCTATCTATCTATCTGTTCCTGCAAATGAATAAACTACCTCAATATTGCAGTAGATTTTATGCTATAACACTATTTTTTTTATGTGAAATGTTAAATGATTCTTTTTCACCTTTGACTCTAGTGTTGTTTTGACTTCATAAATGGTGATTAGTTGTCACCATTGTGTAGTTTAAGCACCACCGGCAGGGGGCGGAGTAAATATGCTGTATACGCGCATTTGGCCCTTTTTTTTTTAAATCCTCACATTATGGCACCTAATTCTAATAAAAAAAATACATTTTGATGCACTCCACTGACTTAAAGTGTTTTACTCTGTTATATATTGTATCTGGTTTCATGAAGCTGTAATTTAAATATGTGTCTGACACATCAAGTTTCTATTTTTGTTTGTTAAATCGTCCTAAAAATCCCAAAAAGACATCTTATCCATCTCTTTTTTTAGCTGACGAGTGAGCAAAACAAATGAGCAATACTTAATATGTCATGAGCGGTTTTAGTAATTGAAATCAAATTCTTTTATGCAAGAATAGGACAAAACAAAATAATCTTTAACGGCTTAAATATGGTCCACCTCTGTGCACTTTCACACCGACAGGTGGCGACATCCACCCCAACACACACACACACACACAGCCAGACAACAATAAGCGTGTCAGAGAGGAGAGATATCCCCAATGCAGGAGCAGGATGTGCCCATGGTGGGTTTACACACAGTCATGTGACCCTGCTCCGTCTCTTATGTAATCACCAGCGCAGCCACGTGCAGCTCCTGACCCAAATATGATAATTGGGACCAATTCCCATGCACAGAAATCTGCCGATTCTCAACGCTTAGATTTGGTGATAATGCAAATAAGTATACGCGGTCATTTAAAAAGATGCTTATGAGGTGAATTCCAGCTTCAGCACCCCGAAGCAGCTGTCACAGCACTTCCTCTCTGACCGAGTCTGCTGAAAACAGAGTTGTTTTGCAAGAAACAGTCACAAAAACTAAAAGGAATAAAATAAATAAAGGGAAACGTTTCTTAGGAAGTACAGACAGTATCTTTTGGAAGAACGCTGCACCCAGGATAATAAAACTAAAAAGTTACCGTGTAAAAAAAATGTTTGTCAATCTTTTACATGGCATCTCTTTAGTATATTGTTTAAATATTCTATTTTTCCTCTTGACAATGTGTTTACTCAAGTTTCACGATCATGGATCGTGAGTCATGATTCGTAAAAATAATCCAGAAAAAAGTCCAGTTAGAATTTCTCTAATTCATACATCCATTCATTCATTCATTCATTCATTCCCTCTATCACTAATCGGTTTCCATACTATCCACATTTCCACCAATCAAAATAATAGGATGGGCGGAGTCACGTCAGGTTAGGTTGTCACGCTCATTGGGTAAATAACAAACCACCCACTTGTTTTGTAGCTAATATTGTGCAGTCACGAGAAGTTAGTGAAGCTTCGCAAAAAATGACACTGAGTTGAGTGCAGATGTCACAGGCGAAAGCTTTTTAAACGACCTCCTTACCCGGGGGTTTTCTGCTGTGAAACGGGGGCAGACTTGGGTGAGGTTCGGGCTCGTACTTTGTCAGCCCACCTGCACTCGGGGTTGCTCGTCTTAAAGAGGAACCGCTGTGGCGGCTAGCAAGAATCGCTAGCAGCTAACTATCGAGCTAACTAGCTTCGAGTGAAGTGAATGAGCCGTATCGTGTGATGCTAACAACAAGGAAGCTACTTTTAACGATCTGATAAGTTGGATATATTCCCTGGAGGGATTCATTGTCTCCGGACCTGGCGTTATTAACGCCACCGCCAGCTTTATTGTGCTTCTCTACTGCCTTTTTTGTCCATGGAGGGTTCTGACACACACCGCTGAAAAGAAGCTAGTATCCGCTGCTGCCAACTACAATGATGTTCCCATCGATTAACGAACTTGTGACAGATCTTGGTCATTTGTAATTGGATGTTGACACAGGTACGAATAGTCGAAGAACGACGGAGCGCCACCATTCATTGACTGTGCTTTCATGTTTGACCCGTCAGCTAGTAGTCCCTCCAGAAGAACCAGATGCGGGACACGCAGAAGAACCGATTTCAGATAAGTAGATAGGGAACATTGGACACCACTAAGCTACACTATAGATTGTGGTTAATGTTCCACTGAAAGGGGACTGCATTTGGCGGCAGAAAAAGGCGAAACGATGAAGAAATTTTCCAGAATGCCGAAGTCCGAGAGCGGCGGTCTCGGAGGTGTGTCTGGGTCCGGGTCCAGCTCTGGGGTCAGCAGCTACTTCGGAAAAGTGTTCGCGGTCGGACGGTATCAAGTCACCGTGGAAGAGCTCGTCGCAGAGGGTATGTATAAAATCTTAACGCAACACCAATATATTGAAGTAATTTTGTTGCACAAAGGCCATGAAATGTTCCGGGACACACCCGTCAGCCCCTATTTGGACAGTAACGCAGACAATGAAGCAACTCGTCCAGCTTTGATCCATTTATGGGTCAATATTTAGTTTTCGTTTCAAAGAAAAATATAAGACCCCTCCCCCGAAATGTCTCCTTATTTGCCATTAAAATCTGCAAAGGTGAATGGAATATGTTGTTGCTTGAAAAACCTTGAAACAGGGATTAAGTTGGAGATCATGCTGGCAGCATATACCTTACAGCTGTAGTTTACGCCCTGTTTGAGCAGCTCCGCTGGCCGGGTGGGGGTTTGCCTCAAGGATAACAACGGTCCAAACCTCCTGTGTCAACACAACCGCATGTAAAAATACAGCCATGTCACAGAACACTTTGTCCAGCACAACCATGCAAGTAACAGTTGTATTCCTATAGGTATGAGATTATGAAACATGTTGCTGGATGAGAGACTTTGACATAGTTTTATTTTTTTCCTGTTGCATTAGGTTACATAAAGTAATGATGAAGTTCTCTGGTAAAAGGCATAAAGCAACATAAAGGATGAGTTGTGCAATATCCGTCTCCCCTACTGCCTCCTCTTTATAGAGACTGCAGTTTCCTTGAAATGTTAAAAATTTCCTTCATAGCTCGACAAAGCAGTGTGTTGGTAGGATAATAGCCTGCAAACATTCAGCAAGGGAGGGAACATAAGGAAACACAGGTTTCACAAATCACACTGTTGGGTGACTTTAAAGAAAGCGTTGCTGGCACACAATAGTCAGTTTTCACCCCGCAGGATGTCACGAGAATACCCTGAGCTGTAAAGAACATTCAAGTTTGAATGGTCCAGCACATTACTGGTTTCTCTGAGGATTGATGATAGCACTGGACAGATAGTTCTGACAAATTCTGCATATAAATCAACTAAATGATTATTGAAAATCTGCCTGCCTGAGAGGAATGTCCACACCAAGGTCAGCCCAAATAATATACACTTGGAGAAGTGAAACTGGCAGTGTTTCGCTCTAATCTTAAAATCAAATATAAAGTGGAAACACCTGAAATATGTTTTGCTTATAACTAAAACACTAAACCTTCTTTCCCAGTAATTGGAACTAAAAATGCTTATTAGATACATCAGACATGACTCGTGTTCTTTGAAATATCACAAACAACTTTGTGTCGCTGTCTTATAATCATGTGATGCAGCTGCAGTTAGTGTTTGTAGCAGAAGCACGAGGTTGTGACCTTTGCCCATCACCATCAGTGATGGCCGCGATAAGAACCGTCCGAGCTGCAGAGTTCAGGGTGTAACCTTGCCCTTCACTGACACTCTCCAGTGTTAAAAACAGACTCTGAACAAACAAGCGTGTCTCAGGCTGACATTAGAGTTCATGTCTCAGATGTAGATGCAAACAGCAATTTTACATACTTATTCTTGGTTTACCATCAGTGACGTAATTGGAAAAATAATAGTCTGTAATGACCTGATGACCCAGCCCTGCTCACTGTTTACCCTCTATGTCCACACAAATGAGAGTTATTGTCCGTCACACAGGTAGAAACACAGACAGGTTTGCTGACTGTTGCTTTTGTCCTAGTACTGGTCAGAGAGAGGTTGGACACGTGTCTCTAAAGATTAGCCTGCCTTATCTCCTCCATCTCTCACTTGTGTTGCTGCTGTAACAAAAACGACTTTATTAAAACCAAACAATGGCTTAACTTTACTTTGTTGGCGTAAAAAGTTTTAGTGAAAATTGGAAACATTGTGGGATCGGGCCGAAGAACTGCGGTTTAAACGACTTTCAGACCGGTGTGAAGTGTTCCATTATTGTGAAAACAGAATTGTCTTGGTGTCAGACACACGGAGCTGCTCTCTTCCTACTCTGATCTAGTTTATTATCATTTCCCTTCACTCATTTTAGGATCTGTGGTTTCTCTTCAGCTCTATCTTTGCTTCTGTCACCAAGAGGAACATAAAAAAACGACACATAGGAACAGGATACATCTGTCCTGTCAGGCAATACTTCTGCTACTTTCTTTAAAAAACAAATCCTATGGGTGGTTAGTGATAACTGTCATATAAGCGTTGCTGTTCTATTAATATTAATCCCGTTAACCAATAAAATGTACACATTCTTGAATAAAAAGTTAGAATTCCTGCAGCCATATGTTTTTAAAACAATATGGAAAAGTAAAGCATTTACTAGTTGTTGTTCAGAAGTGTAGCAGAATGTCAGAATAACTGAGACCAGTTGTGTAATGGAGGTGTAACTTGCAGGGTAAAGGATTAGACTAACTTCAAGTTTTAGCTATCTTTCAGAGGTGGATTACACTGACCAGCACCAGCATGTTGCCTTCTCAAGGTTATGACGGAGGATATGATATGAAGGTCATGTTCATTTTGAAACTGCTGGAAAGTTGCAAACACTGTTTAACAAAAATATAAATGCACTTCGTCAGTGCCTGTCAGTGCACACTGCTGTTATTACAGGTCTGTTTGATCTAATTTTGTTGGTTCTAGATTAGAATATTAATCACATTTTTAAAAACAGTCCGCAGTCATTATCAGTTAATGATCCCCTCCAGCACGTCCTGCTGTCACCTTATCAAGCTGGCCCTCGTGTCATTTCTTTTTTACAGAGCACATCTGTTGTGTGGCTGCTGTTCCTGCAGATACAGGGCAAATACTTCAAGTTTACATATGTCCTTAGTTCTTGTAAAAACACTGCTAGTTTTTTTCCCTCAAATTAATTAGTTGTGTTTTTTTTTTGTTTTTTTTATTTCTATGTCTTTAGCATATATTAAATAATCCTGACTATAGGACATGTGCGAGCAAATTGTTTCTGGTTCTGAATAACAGAACAGAGCTGCAGATTATTAACAGTAAAACAAGTGATGGAGTTTCTAATTTGCTTCCTTCAGTGCCATTATTGCTGATACTAATACAAAACTTGTTTTTGCTTCCATATTGGGCAACAATATACAGTTCCAACCCTAATTTTCCCCAAGTTTTAAGGCACCATTTTGATGTAGTTTGTGTTGCCTTCAGCTTCATCTGTTCAGCGGAGAAAAGCTCAGCAGATGGCTGACTGCTCCTTTGAGAACCAGCATGCACTCTGGAGTCACACGTCAGTCACGGCACAAAAAACCCTTCTTTTGTCCAAACATGCTGACTACACAACTTCTCCACTCAAACAAATGTTTCTCCTGCAGTTTATAATAAGTTTAATTGTGATTTCATGATTAAACAATATTTTCTCATGTTAAATTGCCGAGTAGGGCACAGCTTTAGTCCTGGAAGATCACCTGGAGACCTGGAACACCTATTTTGATACCGCACCACCCACCCATGGAGCAGGCATTCCTTACAGTTTTAATGTTATTTTGTACAGCTTGGTTTCACATGGCAGTGCAGGTCAGAGCGCTGTTTAATTCTGTTTTTAAGTGAACCATTTCCCCCTCCCCATTTGCAGGGGAAGGACGAAGAGAATGCATCTCATCAACATTATTATAACACAGTCCTGCTGATGAATAGGCACTTTGTGCCCTTTGTTTTTCTTATTCTAGCACTGTAAAACAAATGCTGGTACGATGCAGCACTTACTCTCGTGATTACTGGTTGGTGCCTTTGTGCTGGCTCATTCGGGCCTTCTCTGTGCCCCTCTGTTACCTTCCAGTCCTCCTTTCGAAGCCGCAGATGAACAATTTTTCACCAGCTCATCACTTGAAAGGATAAAGGCAAACACAGTTTTCTGTATAAAACTCCACAGCCTTCAGTCTTTCTCTGTTTGCCAGGACACAGATTTGACTCCTCCCTAGAACCGGCCTCGTTGTCATTTTTCACCTCCATTTGTGTCAAACGGTTTCCCTCGTAAACAGCGTTGAGGATAGATGTATGAGAGCTGACTGCGAGAGCCTAAAGCAGAATAAAAACGGCCCTCAGACACAAATTTCCTTTTATGGCCTGGTTTTCAGAAATGGTTTACACACTCGAACCCGTCTTTGAAAGTGCTTTTTGTTGTCCACCTGAGTCACGGTGCAAATTAGATCGACTGCAGATTTAAAGTCGAGGGGAGATGTGGCCCAGGTGGGCAGGCCTGTCAGGCCTAGTGTCAGCAGTGGTCACCCGGATCTGGAACCAGTTCTCTCCTGTATTCTATAGGTTCCTGGTGCAGCATAACCACATCACTCACCCGGAGATTAGAACAACTGCCCGGCTAAAGCCCTCAGCTGCTCCGTCCTTCCCCATCTCACCGTTTACTGTGGTAGTTAATGTTTCAGAAAGGAGAGATCTGACCTGCAGCAACCATGATTACACTGCAAACCTGACACCACCTGAAGAACAATCAAACTGGTTTTTGTTTCGACTGTGCTCACAGATGATAAATCTGTGCATTAAACATAAATCAGTCTCAATTTCAGTGCATTACTGTAGGAAAAAGGCCTTTAAAAGGTCTAGAAAATATGAGATGGTGGTGTCGAGCTCTTCCAGAGAAAATCTCAGAGTGCAGAATTTCACAGCTGCCTGCTAAAAACCAGAACTTTTCTATTTATACACTGACAGATCACGTCAGTAATACTTTTCGGAGTGTCGGTGTAGTGATGTTAGGAGTCAAGAAGTGTTAACTGATACTTGACTTAAAGTGGGTTACAGGGACATTTTAGTATTGCTGCTTGAACTAGGACTGAATTATTCATTTCAGTCTAATCTAAATTAGGTTGTGAACTGATGTGATCAGCAAATGTTGGAGACTAATCTCTGATTAATTCTGCAGCTTGTGACTGTGATACAGGAAGACTGGCCTGTGTGAATCCCGTGTGGATTGTTCTGCTTTTCTCCTGTGGCGGTCAGAAAACGTTTGTCCACCCCACCGACAGCTCTTGTTGACCGGATGGAAATGTGCTGAGCAGAGCTGAGTTTGTTGGCTTTGCTTCATACAGCAGCAGTACTGTCAAGCATGTTTGGGCCCTGATGCATCAGGAAAGAAGCCCCAGTTAGAACACGGGTGACGTCATCACTTATCTCATGTAACACCCAGGAGTTGGAGGTGTTTTCCAGATATCTGCTGAAGGCTGCAGATGTAGTCCTAATGCTAGCCCATGGAGAGTGCTACCATTTCACTTGTTTGCTAATGCTAACTAAAAGCAAGATGAGATCAGTGTGTAAAGTACAAACATGAGCTACAAGTTTATAAACTTGTAAAGCCTTAAGATGCTCTGAAGGGCCTCCTTTGTAAAAGCAGCTTCACAGCTAAGGGAACAGAACTTTGAATGAGCAAAAATACAGTCTGTCCTGAAGTTGGCGAGCAGTCTGCTATCATAAATGACATCACCCTTCACGAGAAGAACATCTGCAGACAGTATCGTCTCTGGATTCAGTGGAACTGTGATTCTCATCTATTGCACCAAGGCTGTGGATCTTTCCTCAGGTCTGTTTAAGACTCTTTGTGCTGCCTGTAACTGTTCTAGCAGTGATGACAGGGATCTCCAGTGATGGTTTTAGCACTGAGGAACATTTTCCAGGATTTACACGTCTCACCTAGTACGAGTTCAGTGTCACTGCCCCTCTTCTTATGTCTTTGCCCGATAGATGAGAGGTTTTCCTTGTAGTCATCACTGGCCAACAGTTTTAAAAGCTGTGTTATCAGCATCCAAGTTAAGGATTTATTCTTTGCCTCACTGTCACAAATATTGTTGCTTTTTAGATGCATTTGCATAGGAAACACGCCAGAATGAACTATTTTCCAGCATTGGAAAATAAATGTATTTTAACGGCCATTTTCACAAGGTCAGAATCTGAAACTCAGTTGTTGCAATTCTGTTTTTGCAGCATTATTATATTGTGGTTGTTTTTACTTATGACTGCAGTTGCAATGCTTGAAATACTTGAACGTCTTTCTTGCTAATCCTAACTTGTTGAATTCTGTCTCCTCGACGCTGAGGGAACTGTTGTGTTTCCATGTGGGCTCACGGCTCCTTTAAAGCAAATGGTTCCACCGAGAGCCACTCGGGAGAATAACACCCTCGAGAGTTGATAGCTTCCACTTCCATGGCTGGCGTAAACGTGAGAAACAGCTAGAACCAACAGGATGAGGACTCATTAAGAATAAGCTGCTGCAGCCTTTGGGCCCATCGGCGTCGACTGAAATGAATGGATGCCTGGATTGGTGAAAGAACAGTCAAGTCGCACTTGTCTTCCATGTTGTGCCGAAGCACGGATGTCCCCTGTCCCCCACTGCCTGGCACTCACACTAGCAGTCTGTGTAGGGGCCCAAGTGTAGATTCCTCCGGCACCTACGTCATCACGTTGCTATACGACATACACACAGCAGCGTCATTAAAATAGTTGTTTATACGCGGTTGCAACAGCATTAAACATGCTGAGAATTTGGTTCTATTTATAGTCCTCTTTTTGAAACTGCGCACAAACAAGTTTTCACCAGATTATCACCAGTTCATATGTCCTGGCGTTTTTCGCGCGGTATAGGTAACATCCTTGTGTGCATGTGCAAACACCATGCTATGTCCAAGCACATCTCTTCCAACCATGAAGAAGCGGGCCGTGCAGTGCGCCCTGAGAGCTGACAGCTGTCTGCCTGTAACTCCATGATCCCATCGAGTTGTTGAAAAGTTTTCAGTGGACAATAATGGTACCAAGACCACCACATGAGTCAGAGCTAGACTGATTATTCACTCCAGGTGTGGATATCTTTGACTGGAATAATCATGTAACCAGAGCAGGTCTTCTGGAAGGGGTTATCCCACTCATCCCAAACTTCCAGCTCATCATGAAGTCATCCTGGAGACTTGAGACTAAAATCAAGGTGGGTTCATCCGAACTCCCACTTGATCTTGACTAAAATGCATCTTTACTTCTCACACACCTTCTTTCGTAGAGTAGACCTTTAAGAAGAATAAATAAATAAATACCTCCTGCTCTTTAGCCTCTGGGTGGCTCTACGTTCAGCTGCTTCATCACAGAAAATGAATTTAAGCCAGGGCTGCAGCCCGGAAAGACCATTATGTCATCCTAAGTGCACGGGGCAGGACAAGGTAAATCAATACACAAACATTTTGACTCGTGCACTTTGGAAGAGTGTCTGACTCTGCTTTTATCGACCGTTGTTGAAATGACAGAAAAACAGCATTTGATTCATATTTGTCGTATTTATCTTGGAGATAAATATATTGAGAGGTACTTTGTTTCCCTCATTTTAGATTCTTTACAGGTGCAACAGAAATGTGATTTTTTATGTCACTCTCTCTAATGGCTCCTGTGCCTGTCTTAGTTTGTTTACCAGGCCTGTTCTAGTTATTTCAAAAACAGTCAATTAGAATTAAATGAAATGATAAATATTTTTTTATATTCACACTTTGCTTCCTTTCTCCTCCCTTCATGCTCATAGCTAACTAATCCATGCTGGTAGCAAACCGACTCCTAACCAGGCCAGGGACCATCCCACCACCTCCATTCATGCATACTGGGCTGTAACAACAGCTCCTGGCACCCAGTACTGAAAGGCCCAGTACCTGTCGATGGTCTCCTGTCACACTACAAACTTGCTGCCTTTATTAACTCTGAGCTTGAATAACCCATTTTTAGAGAGAAAATCTCCATAAAAAGCCTTAAAAACATCCTTAGGCTCTTCACCCATGTTTTTGGTTCTGCATCATTCCTTTTAGAGATTAATGTTGGTTCCCGTCATCCATCATCTAAAAACTTGTTTAGCAGCTTCACACTTGCAAGGTCTCGCAAGCCAGCTCTCCAAAAGTCTGGCGGGCATCAAAAAAAAACCTTTAAGAAACATATAAAGTTTGAATGTATTTCTTTTCTGGTTTTCCAGGAGGGTTTTCGGTGGTGTTTCTGGCTCGCACACACAGCGGCGTTCGCTGTGCTCTGAAGAGGATGTACGTCAACAACGTCCCAGACTTAAACATCTACAAAAGAGAGATAACGATTATGGTGAGAGCAGCTTCTTTGTCTGTGTACGGTGGGTTGGTTTCCATTTACACAGATACTGGGTGTAAAAGTGAAATTAGGGTTTGTTATGAGTGTATTTTTGCTTTTCTGTTCCATTCTGTGGCTGCACACAGACACGACCTTACCCAAAGTCGCCTCAGTTGTGGCGTGGTTGGAGGTGGCCTCAGGTGTGTCAGTTTCCACAACACACAGCGGTGTCTCTTTTCAAGCAACCACCACCGATGCTTTAATCTGATGAATGAGCCGATAAAGAGAGAGCGACAAAGCCAAGTGATCAAAGATGCAGAACAAGAGACATTAGAAAAACAAGCTTCCTGCACAGAGTGGGACAGAGACAATTGAATCCATTTATTTGCGTGTTTAATTAAATGTAGTATACTCCTTTTGTTCCTGATCTTCCTGTGCCTTCCTTTTTCTTCCATCCCATGATGCAGAAAGAGCTGTCGGGTCATAAAAACATCGTGAACTATCTGGATTCCACAATCAACGTGGTGTCGGACAGCGTCTGGGAGGTCCTGATCCTCATGGAGTACTGTAAAGGTAAAGCTTGGCTAAAATTCAGACAATAGCAGCACGTAAAATATGGACAATGACTTTGACTGTAGGATCGGAGTCTCCTGGCAGGTGAAAGCAACCATGCTGGTTCGTGCTGGTGCCCCAGTGGCTGGTGTAGAATCCTGAAGCTGACCTTCACCTCTCCTCCCTGCAGCAGGTCAGGTGGTGAAGCAGATGAACCAGAGGCTGAACGTAGGCTTCAGCGAGGCCGAGGTCCTCCATATCTTCTGTGACACGTGTGAGGCTGTGGCCCGCCTGCACCAGTGCAAGACACCCATCATCCACAGAGACCTCAAGGTGAAGACGGACTCATCACCATTTACATCTGCCTGTCCAATCATTAATAAGCATTTATAGCCTTTTTCTCTTACGCTGAACTTCGGATGAGGTTTCTCAGCCTAAGTGATGGAAGCCTGCTTTGCTCGGCAGAAGGAAGGACATGCTGGATTTACCTCAGTGCTCCTCTGCTTCCTGTCCTGCCCCCCCACTTCCTGTGCCAGATTGTTTTCTTATTGTTAGTTGTCCACCATCTTTTCCTCTTTCTGCTCCAGGACAGTGGGTACTTTCTGAAATACCTCACTTAACTTGACTTTTGGAAGAGTTCCTCCCGTTCTGCTGATGTTGGGGGGCTGGCGGTTCCCACCGTGTCTGAATCCTCTTCTGTGCCCCGTCAGTGGGCCGCTGTACTCTGTCCAGTTGGACAAGGCTTTAAACAGTGCAGTCCCTTCAGCTCTACAGTTCTGTCCTCTGTTTCCCGTCTCTATCTATCTGTTCAGCCTACACGGCTTACATAACTTCGAAGGGACACAAAAGACCACAGAGGACCAGTCACGCATTGCCAGGGGAAGTGAGAGTGCAAAAAAGACCCTAAACCCTGAGCTGTCAACAGCATTGAGACACTCTTTGGTGCTTCCATTAACTCAGGCTTCCTTGTGCAATTAGTATCATTTTCCCTCACACACTTCTGCTTTTTATTCTCTTACTTCAGCCTGTAAATGTCAGCTGTAATGAAGCACTCTGTTACTGTTTGTTTTGTTTTGTTTTTTTTTTTTCTTTTCAGCACCGTTGTGATTTCCTTTGTTGTTTTGTGCCACTGAGAGGTCTAAATTAAGTCCGACTGTTGTGTTGGCAGGTTGAAAACATCCTGCTGAACGACCAGGGAAATTATGTCCTGTGTGACTTTGGCAGTGCCACTCATAAGATCTTGGCACCACACAAAGATGGAGTGACTGCTGTGGAAGATGAAATCAAAAAGTAAGTTGTTTCTCTGTTTGTCTGCATCAGGTGGAACTGTAATCAGTTGTGTCATTCCAGAGCTGATCTGATATTGCTGAATGATAACTGTTCTGTGTTATTACCTCTGATCTCAGCCTTGTTTACTCTGTGTATTTGTCCAATCACAGCAGCAGATGAACTTTTCCCGTGTTTATTGCTGCTGTAAATTGATGTTGGAGGTGAAAGGTGTGACTCTTATCAGCCCTAAATAGCTGTGTGTAAACCCTGCTTTAACTCTGACAACTATTGCATCTTTATACTTGTTTGACATGTGATTAACTGTCCTGATTTTTCCTTTTTTACCAAAAAAAAAAGCCCACATTACTGAGTGCACAATGTTGTTAAATGCTGCAAAAAGGTTCTGCAGCCTTTGTCTTCCGATTAACGTTTAACTGAAGAAAATAGATGTTGAGTTGAAGAAGTTATTTTTGGTTTGTGCTGGTAGATGTAAAGTTCAAAAGTAATGTTGACCGAATGTTTGTGGTGCATACTGATATGAATTTTGTCCTGTCAGTCATTACTTGTGTGTCTTTTACATCATAGGTACACGACCCTCTCCTATCGTGCACCAGAGATGATTAACCTGTATGCAGGGAAAGCCATCACTACTAAGGCTGATATATGGGTAAGACCTGCTTTGTGTGTGTGTGTGTGTGTGTGTGTGTGTGAGAGAGAGAGAGAGAGACCTGTGGAGCTGGTTTGTCCTGGCAGTATTCTCAGTGCCACTCTGCCCTGACTGGTTGCTCCTCTTGCTTCTGTTGATCATTCTCCATTCCCTGCTTTGTTTCAAGCCACCAAATTATCAACCGTTTCCTCTTCCTCTTTTGCCCCTACCTGTCTTCTGTTTTCTATGTCACCAGCTGGTTTGACATCAGATATACACATGGTTTTGTAACATCTATACGCTGATACAAATTATGACGCACTGTGGTCGGCCGCTGTGAGGATCTGTATTTGATTCAATCTGCTGCAAAATCCGTGCTGAGGTAAATAATTATATATGTGTGACAGATGAGGAGATAGGAACTTAAAACAGAGCTCTGGTTGAAGGAAGGCAGCAGTGTTGGAACTCAGTTACGTCCTGTGGACTACCACCTACATTCTGGCTTCCTGTTCTATGTTTAGTCACTTGTTTTCATGTGACACACAGATGTCATATAGATGAAGTTAAAATGTCCTTCTGCATGTGAGGGTGGTCGGGACTTTAGTACGAACTCTGAGGAAAAAAGAACATATGTAGCTTAAATTTGTATTCTCTTAAAAGTGCTGCTAGTTGCAACTTTGCTAATTTTACAGCCAGAACTGCAGGAAGAGCATGTGACTAAGCAGTCTGGTTCTTCTGCCTTTGCATGTTTATGGACAATCCTGCCTTGATGCCTACTTTTAAGCCAGTGACATCAGCAACATGAGATGTGTGCGTGGTGAAAAAAAAGATGACTGCTTTGCAAGCATCGGTGCTACATGTCCAAAAATGGAGCATGTTTGCCATGTGAAGTGGTTGTATAAATACATGTATTTTTTTACGACTGCAGTGTTTACAAAACATGCCAAAGCCCTGATGGAGCGTGTAGCTGTCGGGACATGCGCTGCCACACCAGAGCAGTTCAGTAATTCAAATATCACCTGTTGTTGTTGTTCAGGTCTGTGAAAGTCGCACTTGGCAATAATAAAAATGCCCTTCTCCCAGTAATGGTAATTGTCGGTATCATCCAGACGGACAGATTTCAGTCCATTGCAACCAACCACAGAACCAATTCAAACTTATACAGTGCCAGGAAATAAATGGTGTTTTCCCCATGGTTAATTTGGTTCATGTGTTCCTCGCTGTTTTGCTTTCTCTACAGGCACTTGGATGCTTGTTGTACAAGCTGTGTTTCTTCACACTTCCGTTTGGGGAGAGTCAAGTTGCCATATGCGATGGAACCTTTATTGTTCCAGATAATTCCAAGTTCTCCTTCAAGTTGCACTCTTTGATCAGTAAGTTTGCACTTCAAAAGTTTCTATACATAATATGTGCTCTGTTATGGATAGATTTTTAACATCTTGGTAGTTTTTTGGATCGTATCCTGATGATTGCAGAGCTAAAAATCATTGCTGTGTCACTACTTTTACTGTATTATTCTCATTTCCTATTTTACTGTAATGGAACTGTGTGAAATTATAGTTAATGAGTTAGTTAAAATGACTGCAGCGCAGAATTAAAAATTGC
Source organism: Pao palembangensis (assembly GCA_015343265.1). Lineage (NCBI taxonomy): Eukaryota > Metazoa > Chordata > Actinopteri > Tetraodontiformes > Tetraodontidae > Pao > Pao palembangensis. The sequence goes on along the minus strand of CM027081.1, from coordinate 31,857,723 downwards.
AAACAATGAGGTGTTCAAACAGGAACCTTTTTTTATATATTTAATTTGTAGCTTATTATGTGCTCTAATTTGAAGCCACAGGTTTCTTTTAGTGTTACTCAGACACAATAACCTCTGTGTTTGCCCTCGGTTTTTAATTTTTGCTGTTATGCATTTACACAACTTAAGCTTGTAAGAACTCGTCATGGACTATCTGTCATGGCTGCCTTGTTTGCTTTTGAAGTTGATTCACTTCCTTTACGCATTTTATGGCCACGCTTCCGTTTTTTATTAACCGGCCAACATCGCCACCCAGTGGCCAAAGAAAGAAGCTGCCCAACGTCCAATATTCATGCATGATTTGGCAGTATAGCATGACCTGTCTGGGTTTTCCAGGATACATGCTTGAACCAGACCAAGAGAAGAGACCAGACATTTACCAAGTTTCCCACTTTGCCTTCAAACTAGCTGGAAAAGATTGTCCAGTGCCAAATCTCCTGGTGAGTCAATAATATGAGGGTCATTTTTTCATGATATACACTAGAAGAGTAACACTGTTCTCCTACACATTTCCCCAGAACGCCTCCATCCCCACGTCACTCCCAGAGCCTCTAACAGCCAGTGAGGTGGCTGCTAAGAAAAGCATGACAAAAGCCAGGTATTGCTTTCTGAATAGATTGTTTTTTTGGAATTTGTTATAATCTATAAAAGATTCAATGTGACAAAGTTTAAAAAGAAATATAATGCAATTTTTGGACTGCATTTCGCTGCTGAATGTTTGTTAAATATTGATATTAACTGAAACATAGGTCATAGTTTTTAACATCTAATTTCTAGAATAACGGATTCAGTGGGGCCGACTGAAACATCAATAGCTCCCAGGCAGAGGCCAAAAGCAGCCAACAGTAACGTCCTGCCCCTCCCCACTGTCACTCCCGTCAAGATGGCTGTGCCTTCAGCACCCGTCAGCAATGGCCAGAAAGGTCTGTGTTACAATTTCTCTTTCTTTTAACAGATGGGGATTCATTTCCTTTCATCCTTTAGCATAAAATTACCTTTTTGGTATCTTGATGTTTTTGCCGTCAGCTCCCACTCCTGCCCCCGGGCAGACCTCTGGGCAGACCTCCGTGCAGCCTCAGCCGAGCAGTCAGCAACACCGAGTCCTGCAGCAGCTACAGCCAGGTGACCTGCGCCTCCAGCAGCTACAGCAGCAGCAACAACACCAACAACAACAACAACAGGCTGTGCAGCAACAGCATATCAATGCACAGCGTCTCCAGTACCTCCAGGTACACCCACTACTCTGGGATAATTGTTAAAAAGGCTGCTAAAGTCAAAGTGTTTTAGGATTTTTTTTCTTGTATGTCTCTGTATCCTTTCCAGTACCAGCAGGCTGTGCAGCAGTCCCTTCAACTGCAGCAGCAGCAGCAGGCCCTCCTCCTCCAGCAGCAGCAGCAGATGATGATGCAGCCAATGTACCAGCAGCAGGTTGCCCAGGCTCAGGCTCAGGCTCAGGCTCAGGCCCAGGCCCAGGCTCAGGCTCAGGCTCAGGCCCAGACTCAGGCCCAGGCCCAGGCTCAGGCTCAGTACGCTGCCATGGTGAGTCCTGTTACTGTCAGAGGTCAGGGCCTGTTGCCGAAAGTGCCAGGACACAACCACTTCTATTCACATCCAGTCTGATTCAAGTTTTCAGGAAAAGCCTGACAGAAGTTCAGAGCAGGAAAATCTATTCAAAACTGGAATAAATAGTTTGAGCAAATGACAGAAACACATGGAGACACAGTGTGAAACAACAGCGAGGAACATTTCATTTAATGTCACAATGCCCTGAAACTGCTCTCTCTGTTCCCAGCACTGGCAGCCAGTCGTCTTCAGTCAGAAAGCATCACGCCGGTGCCAAGCACCATTGGAAGCAGACGCTCAAACTTCTTACTGATCATGTCCAAGTATTCAGAGAACTAGTATTTACGCAGCCACAGAATCAAACACACAAACACAGGTCCTCCAAATGCGTACTGTCAGGGCGGCGCAATTTTTAGTCTGTTTCCCGACGAGCGCGTACCATCTGTTTTATTTCAGAGGCAATCTGGTCTGAGCGAAGCCACGAGGGGATCGAACAGAGGGTGAAATCGAGCAGTTTCTGCTGCGTTGCTGCCTGACATATGAAGCATTTCACATGCAGGAGAGGAAAACGCCTCCCTGAATTCGCTTCTCCAGAGATGCACATTAACTGTTAAAGACCTGCTTCTTAGTGTAATCGGGACGCATGGCAACAGGTCGGTGTTTAGGGGAAGTTAAGGATACTTTAGGGTCTCTGTCACGATTAAAAAAACTAGCTGGTTTTGAGGAACATCTGCATTTGTTGTTTGTAATTCGCTTTTAGTCAACGTTTGACTTTCATTCCCTCATCCCTCCCCCTCCACGTGTTCCCGGCTTTTCAAATCCAGAACTGGTTTCTAACAACATTACATCTTGTTGCCACCATTCTTCACCATAAAGTGGAAGGTCCGTCCCTCATTCCCTCCCCCCTCTTGTCCCTCTCTTCCTCCCCTAACAGCTGCACCAGTACCAACCGGCTTTTGTCCAGCAGCAGCAGCAGCAGCAGCAGCCGCAGCAGCAGCATCATTCTGCTCAGCAGCCTCTCCCCTACATGTCCTCCCCTCTTGAGTTCCAGATTCCGCTGGGATCCTATAACGCCACCACGCCCACTGGAGGGGCTGGACCTGGACCTGGTCAGATGGGAGGGCCTTCACCCGTAGATCCATCATATGCAAATGCAAGGTAACGTCCCCTGTGTGTTGTTTAAACTAACAAATGTGTTCAATCATAATCTGAAGTAGGACAGATGAACGCGGGCCCATACCTACTCTGTCTGCATAGCAGGAACCCTCTCCTCGCCTCAGATGGGATCTCATCCCCAGCTAACCCCCCTGACATGTCTGGCTGGAACCCGTTTGGAGAGGACAACTTCTCCAAGCTGACGGAGGAGGAGCTGATCGACCGCGAGTTTGACATGCTCAGAGCCAGCAAGTGTCCCCTTCACTGATCCTCAGTCATGCAGGCGTTTTTTTAGCAACTGGCTAAATGTACCTTCCTCTTTTTTTACCCACAGAAAAGCCAGAGGAGAGATCCACCAGTGTGGAGAAGGATCGGCTGCAGCCTGCCACCGCCGCCAAGCCCCTCCCACCAGAGGACCTGTTTGGTTCAGTCCCCTTCGTGGCCAGCGCAGGCAAGTCTTAGAGGAGTCTCTACCATGAGGACCCAACACTGTGGAGCCACCTGTCCCTCCCTCCCTCCTCTTCCTCCCACATCCCTTTACCCCTCTGTCCAGCTCTTTGCCCCCCCACAGATCCCCCAGGGGGCAGTAAGAACCAATGATGAGAGAGAATATCAGTCAGCTTCTTAGTCTTGTTTAGTGAGGAAACGTCCTGTTGAAATGTTTACCCTCTCCAGCCAGTCACGCACGGCCTCCGGCTCCGTTACGTTCCCCATCACAGTCAGATGAGCTGGTTCCTGGTTCCTGGTCTGTGGGGGTCTCAGTGATGCCATTTTTATTTCAGTTCCTTCTTGAGCAAAAACCACACTTTGTTGCTTAAGTCTCAAGCGTGGTGCGTTTGTGGTACTAATCAGGGCTGAGTGATGTGAAAATGCTGCCCCCGTACAGTCACGCTACAGCTTTAAACGCGCTCATTCAATCCAACTTCACTAAAAATGCTGTAAATTATAGGAGGACCACATCCGTTAGATCTATAGTAATAGAGAATTTGGAAGAAAACATCACTCGGCCATTTGGGCGGGAAATGGCGACACTTGAACTTCCTGAGTTGTGGCTCTCGGCCGCTCGTTTTATGAAATTTCTGTTTGACAAGTCCTCACACACCCTCGCCTGGCCTGGAGGTAACAGCCAGTCCCGTTCTTGTCCGGCTCCACTAACCACCATCGTCTGTGTGAGTTTGTCCGTGTGTGACCTCGTCGGAGCAATAAGCTTCTGTGCCTCTGTACGCTTCCTGCTTCTGTGATGTTGATGGGCAGAGAAGCTGTGTGTAAGTGATGCTGTATTTAGCCACCGACCTAATCGCCGCCTGAAAGGTTCTCTAGAGGAGGAGGCTCATTGTCCTCTCCCGTTGTTACAAATGCTGCGTTCATGCACCGTCCTCTGGCTACAGACGTAGAGTAGAATCTGACTAATGCAATATTACCCTCTGAGTACTTGAATGTAGATGTGGAAATACTTTAAATATCATCGTCGTGTGTTAGTTACAGCGGGAATTGTATTGATTGTATTGATTTTTTTTTTTTTTTTTTTTTTTTTTTGAACCAAAAGGTCAAATTAAACAACTTTTTTGGGGGACAGAGATGGGATGAAAAAGAAATCCAGCTTATTTTTGTCTGCGCTTTAGCTTCCTTCAGTTGTTGTTTTCTTCCCTCATTCACGTTTATTTCTCTTCCTGATTTGGATGAAGTGTCATTAGACTGAGCGGAGTCAGAGCTGCTGTAGCTGACTGTGATGTTGAGTAACAGACCCATGACGGGCAGCATGTCTGTGGTATCGGAGAGCCTCTGTTTAGCGTGTTGGTCTTTGATTCGGAAGTCTTAACGGGCCGGGTTACTGGGAACCTTTAGGGTGTTGATGCTCTGACTGCAGCTCTGCCTCTGTCTCCTCTCTGCTTTGACCTTGATCTCGCCAGTTTGTCTCATTTCATGCAGAGCTGAACATTTCTCATTCCTCAGTCGGTAACATCCCCGTTGAAATTGAAAAAGAAATTCCGTTTTTCCGTCTTGACCCAAGTGCCCTTTATTTCCTGCAGCAGACCAACTTTAAATCTGAGAGAGGTTCATTTCATGTCCTTTAAAAGGGAAAATGCAGCTGAGATTTGATGGTTTCTAGAGAAAATTAGATTATAATTAAACGTTTTTAGAGGGGCTGCAGTGAGGAACAGCCTGGCGGTGGCGTGCTCAGTCAGGATTTCTTAATAATCCATCCCATCCTGACGGGCTGGCTCTGAATCCTCGCTCTGCTGCCGGTGTTCTGCCTTATGGCAGCAGGTGAGGGCGGCTCAGCCTCCATCCATCCTGTTTTAGTACAAACATGTTAGCTGATGTGAAGGTAAGTGTGGTTTTGGTGCCATTTTATGTCTCCGCTCATGTCTCTGCCTGCTTTATTCATTTTCCTTTCCCGCCTGCTTTGTTGCCTGATCGTTGCTTCATTTCAGTGAGACAGCCATATTCAGAAACATCCTGTTCATGTGTACTGGTGGATAGTTTAACAACATCCCATCAGAGCCAAAAAAGTAAAGGGACCAGAGCCATTAACTGCACTTTCCTTTCCTTTTTATTTTTTTAATTTCAACAAAATGTGAAATTTCATCCCAGGAATGATTTGAACAGAGAGGATTTTGTTATTTTATATGTTTTCTGTGGTTTTGCTTCTTTTTCGGGGTCTTAGGATTTACATCGAATTTCGGGGACTTCTGATTTGAGCACTTTAACACGTGCGCGCATTCAGCAGCAAACTTAGAGGTGGATAAATTGTCTTTTTACACATATTGTTTTTGCAGCAGATTGTAAAAGATCCTGTATGATTCTGTCTGAATGTATTTCTAGAATGTTACTGAGAAATAAAAGGAAACATTCAAATCAATATTCACGTTGGTTCCTTTTTTATAGCTAAAAGGTTAGCCCCTCCACCATTACACCCTGTGCAAGATGTTCCTGTGAACATGGCTGTCTCTGAGAACCAGTCAGACATTATGGAATCAAATGGTGTGTCGCTTAAAACGTAAGCAGCTCTACTCAAGTTCTGTAACTGCTGTTTTTGTTGGTGTAGTGACAAGTGTATTTTAACGTGGGAAGTTGCTCTGCTATGTTTCTACAGATGTAGAGGTAATTTGTAGTCTGTTTAGTCTCAAGTGCTGATTTAAGTTTAGTTCTCCCCCAGGTACCAAATGTTCTGATGGTTCATTCTATCTTGTTGAAGTGAGATTTTTGTAATCTGCATCCTCACCACTAGGTGATGCTAAGACTTATACACGCTATTTTAAGCAATTGCACTTAAACTTGTACTGCAGTGAAAACAGTTTTATCTATTTAATGCATTATTTTTGTTAAATTGAATTTAAAATAATTTACAATAACTCAAAAATCTCAAGTCAAAAATCTGTTGTAGAAAATTGTGAATAACAAATCTTAACTTTAGCATCTTTGTTTAACATTCAGTGTATTCACTCAACAGTTAAAAAAAAGGCTAAAGCAAAAGTTCTCAGTTTTCTAGGATTAAAGTATAAATCGGATGAATAACTTGTAAATAAGCAGACAGATTTTTGTTGTCAGGACTGTTGCTCGCTCTTGTCTGATTTTTTTTTTGTTAAAGGCTTGTCTAAGCTCCCGCCTGCTGTCACAAATCTCCCACAGATTTTATCGTCTATCAGAAGTGAGAACCATCACGTGTCTGTTTCTACTTCTTTGTCTTTAGGAGAAGGCTGTAATCCTGCTTTTACCGTCTGAAATGGAACAAATCTGTGCGTCAGATGGTCTCCTCAGCTCTCATTCTGAGGAGAACAACAGCCGCAGAGCAGCCTTTCTGTCGTTCAGGTCTCGTTCTGTTTGTCAGAAATACGTTTTTGGCTAATTCTGGTCGGTTCTGTTGGAATTGTGGACAGTTTTCCGCTTTGGTCTTCACAGCAGGGGGTCCGCTCTCTACTTCCACTAATAGGGAACAATAAAATTGGCTCATCTTGAACGCTGCAGCTCGTTTTAAACACGTTTGGAGAACATCCACTTGCTAATTAGGCTAATTTCCGCGTTATGCAAATCTCTTGAAAATAAATTGACACCAGCAGCAAAGTTTTCAGCAGATGCCAAACGTGCATGAGGATGTGAGCAGGACAAAGCTTTGTTTGTGATTGACAGCTTAAATCTCCATACAGAGAGATTTGAAGTTAAAAGCGGCGCCGATATTAACTGGCCGGCCATTTCATTTCTGCTAAGCCGCTCTTACTGCCGCGTCTGAGGAGGAAAGTCAGAGCAGCTTTCAGGCCATATTGAAGTCTCTGCTTTCTTCTTCTTCTCCTTCTGCTTCAATCTTGGACAAACTGTTGAGATTTGCATTTTACAGATTTCCCAGGCGCGAGCAGAGTAATCCAGATCTGAGCCGAAGGAAGACTTCAGCGAAGCAAATCCTGCTTCTGACCTTCTGCCTTTGCTGTTTCCACAGGTGCTGATCCGGTAAAATCTGAGCAAACCAAGGAGGAACTGGCCCCCGCCCCAGATGTGCAGCCAGAGGTTCACGTCAGGGAGCCCAAACCAAACAGGAAGAGCAACTGCAGGCCGGGGGAGGAGTCCGACAGCGACTTTGAGTCCGATCCGCCTTCGCCGAAGAGCAGCGAGGACGAGGAGCCAGAGGAGGAAGAAGGCCTGAACAGCGAGTACGGCGAGGACACCGAGCCGGAGAATATCGGACAGAGACCCCTGCTGATGGACTCGGAAGAGGAGGGAGAGGAGGACGAAGACAAGCACAGTTCTGACTCGGACTGTGACCCCAGCAGGGCCAAGAGCCACTCCAAGAAGTCTGCAGCCCTTAAAGCAGCTCCAGCTGCTGCCACCAGGGGGAGCCCTTGCAAAGATGCTGCCATGACCCTGATCACCCCCCCAAACTCCTGCAGAGCTGCGACCGCAGACGCCGTGGATGTTTTCGGCGCGGTTCCGTTCCTGGGCGGAGCCACACCCGTCGGGCCTCTGGAATATTCGGACATCTTCGCAAAAGCGCCGTTTAGACAAGCCAGCCACGAGCCGAAGGCTGCAGACGAGTTTGACGTTTTCACCAAAGCCCCGTTTAACCGGAACCTCTCCAAGCCGGGCAAGAGCGCCACGGACGTTCCCGCGGGCCAAACGCCACCCCTGTCTCCTGAGGGCATTGACATTTTCGGTTTCTCTCCCTTCCACGCCGACACCACCGCACCGCCTCCCTCTACCTCTAGAAGCGCGGAAGACATCTTCCGGACGCCGTTTGAGGAGGCGAGCAGCCCCCAGCAGCAGAGGCTGAAGCAGCGCAGCCTAACCAAACTCTCATCACGCCAGAGGAAAAACAAGCAGGACGCTGCCCCCGGAGCCAGCAATGGGAAGCGCCACCACGGTACGCCCACCGGCGGCCGCAAGGCCAACAAGCCGAGCTACCGCACGCCCGAGCGAGTCCGCAGACACAAGAAGGTCGGCCGGCGAGACTCTCAGAGCAGCAACGAGTTCCTGAGCCCGTCGGACTCCAAGGAGAACATCAGCGTGGACATCACCATGGCCGAAGGCAAAGACAAGGGAGCTCCTCTTCCTGTGGACGAAGCCCTGGTGGACGTGTTTGGGGCCAGGCCGTTCCACCCTCAGGACGGCGGCCGCCACGGACAGTACCAAGGTCACCCCGACGGCAAGAACGAAACGGCCAATGGGAAGTCCTGGGGTGCTCCTCTTCACGAGGCTCTCGGAGAGAGCAGACTCATGGATGATTTCGGGGCGGTGCCCTTCACAGAAATGGTCGTCCACGACGGGCAGCAGCAGCCGCCGCCGCCCTCTCAGCTGGGGGAGCTGGACCCTTTCGGAGCAGCGCCCTTCCCTTCCAAACAGTGACTCTGCCTGCTGCTGTCAGACGGCCCGTCAGCTTCTCCACGCGTCCTCCAGCTGTGCCCGTGTGCTGAGGAGCCTTTAATGCTGCATCTTACCGCCCGTAAGACGTTAACCTGGGAAAATTGGAAAACCGTGCTGTGATCATGAGCTTTACGCTTACGGCCTGCCTTCTGAACTTCACCGCTACGTTCTTTTTAAGCACCACGAAGCCTTACCCGAGCTGTCCGCCTCGCTGCAAGTACCTCAGAATCCTCGACAGACGGCCGCTGCTGCGTCTCATGTCGGAGGAAGCGTTTGGGATTTGACCTTAACCACCTTTTTTTTTTTTTTTTTCTTTTTTTTAAGGCCCTTCTCTATGCATAATCTCCCAGCAGCCTCTGCGCAGCCAGATGTGCGTTTTGTGGCTCAAGGATTGGTCGTGTGGGCCAGGTTGGGATCGGGGCTCTTAACTCTTAGTTTTTAGCAGCAAACGTCTGGAATGCTGTTTTTATTTTGTATCACGTGACAGCTCACCACCTTCTCCTAGGAATACTGAAAAAAATAAAACGAATCCACATTAACGATAGTTTGTTCAGGATTATAATTTATGTTTAGGGGATGTTGGTAAAACGCCTTTGACCAGATTAGAGCAATACATAACCACTGATTAAGTGTATTTTTTTGTTCCCCACAACAGAATATTGGAGCAGTTGACTCTGTTTTCCTCCCCATCGCTGCTGTAGGAACCAATAAAAGCGCTCGGTGCTGTTTGAAAAGACCAGAATTTGTCACTTTTAGAACACAGTTGGTTTTATTTAGAGCCACAAGTGGCAGCTTGACGCTCAGTTTAAAAAAAAGTTTATAAAACTGCTGCTTGAAGTTTTACAGGAATAAAACAGGAAACTCAAAAGCTACGACAAAAGTATCAGTGAACTGCAGTATACCTGTCAGTAACACTTTTAAGACTTAAATTAATACTTCTTTATAGTGAAAAGTTACATTAGGTGTTAAAACAATAGCTGACCTTTCCCATTGCACGTTACCCTAAATCAGCTAAAAGAACCATAGATTATCAAGAAAACTGATTCCATCAACACAAGTTCATTTGTTTCACAAAGCTTTTCTTGTTTTCTGCAGTCAAAGCAGTGACGTCGCTCAGTCAAGTAGCACAAACATCCAGACTGAAATAGCTGCATAAAGATCTTACAGGCTGCTACACGTGTGGAAAACTGAGCTCAGTGCGTTCATTCGTAAGAGAAAGAAACATTACAAATACTGACAGGAGTGAACATATAAAATCTGAACGCTGACCTCCATAAACCTCCCTACAGCTTAAAAACCGGGAACTGATTCAAAACCACAATTTCAAAGTTTCTAAATATTAAAAAACAGTCATAATTTCATATGCTGCCCATACATACAAGTGTGGTCGAAACAGCGACCCCACAGGTCGAGCTACGTCTGTACACCTGAAACGTCCACGTAGTCTTTTTAGAATTCAAACTGATCCAAACCACCAGAGAGACGACGCGCTCAACAATGCTAATTTAGCCAAAAATAAGCCATTATTCAACACAAAAAAAATACATTCCTCTGGTTCCAGGAGCTACATCATGTTTCTGTGACAGGCACCGAGGGAACCGTTTCTCAGGATAGTAAATGTTCCTCAGGTTTACGCTGCAGAGATCATGCGTGTTAAAAACGCATTTAACGTACCAGGTCAAAAGGTCAGACTCTTGTTTCGAGACTCACTCCTCCCAAATGAGCAGACCTCACTAACCTGAAAAAATAAAAGTTTCTTAAAATAGTTGAGGAGAAGGGGCTTATTCTGTTACAGCTTTGATAAGTGGTAAATTAAAGAATTCATGTTTAAAAATATAAAATCATCTTACTGCGGCACAGGGCAGACTAAGTGTGCTGGGGTGCCTCAGAGCAGGGCTGGCTGTGTCTGTACGCCATGATGAAACCCGACGACTGATGCCACCAGTAAAACATCAGCACCAGCAGCAGGTGCCACACCTGGTGGCTGGAGCCCAGGTAGTTGAGCTGCCCTGCAGGGACACACCTACTGTTTAAAGGGTCTGAGAGGGAGCCTTTATACACACATATACACACACATTTCAGAAAATATGGCTGCTAAACATAACAAATCCAAAATGTCTCACCTGGGAAGTAGCGTTCAGGAACCTTTGAAACGTAGAAGATGAGCGCCAACGCAGCGATGAAGTACATTACCAGGACTCGTGGGATAAAAGCCTGGAAGAACAGAGATGAAATAACAGATCAAAGGTTACAGGACATTGAACATATAGCGTGACGAGCATCACCTGTCTCACCTGTACGAGCTCTGAGGAGAAGCCCCCGGTGATGAAGATCCAGTGGGCTGTGGGGACCAGGCCGTATCCCACCACCGAGCAGAAGATGAGCGAGCGCAGCTGCTTCCACTGCTTACTGAGGTAGTGTGGGTGGATCTGAGCGAAGAAGACGGCGAGGATCATGGCCAGAACTGTCACCAGGTACACCTGCCGCCAGTACTGCAGAGACAGGAAGTACTGCATGGTCACCGCGTTTGTGCTTGATTACACATCAACACAATTACAGAAATACATCAAAGAGCAAAAGCAAGATCAAAGTATGTAGTACAAATGTGTGTGTGTGAGTTGAATGAATGCATCTTAAAATAATCCCATTATATTATAAAATATTTTAGTTTCTAAAGGTCTGGAGAACCAAATTCTGGAAACTTGATTAAAAACAGATCATTCTATGAACAATTTTCTGCGATCTAAGTGATGCACTCTCTCTAATTTTCAGCTTCCTCACATTTTTTCCAATTTCAAATGATGTTTTCCTTTTGAAATAAAATCTGAACCTAAAAACATGGTGGTGAGTATGAAACGACGGCCAGAGTCCTGGCTGTTGCTTTAAACTTGTAGAAGTGGTTGTGTGCAGCCTGGACAGCCTCGTCTCTGTTCCTTCTGTCCATTTTAGGCCTCCGTCCAGTCACACATCCTCATGTAACGAGTCCTGCTGAATTTCACAGTGAATAAATTTGCACCAGGAAAGAAGGCCCCGCTCGGCTCCAGCCAATTTGTCTTACGCTCCTCTGCTAACAGACTCCGTGTTCTCTCCAAATCTGCACCTCTGAAACGCTCTGATGAGACACGAGTTTCAGCATCTAAATATAAAAAACCTTTCATTTTTTCTTCCCTCCTTAAAGAACTTGGCTTGTCACAGAAGAGGAGCCACCCAGACGCGGAGCCCTCGTCTTGGCATGGAGGAGGAGGAGGGGGGCCCCTGCGCTGCAGAGGCTCCCAGACTTGCGAACGTCATATGGTGGGGAACAGGAGTGACGGACCGCTCCGTGAACGCAGCCATCTGGTTTGGGCTGGAGCAGATTTCAGCTGCGTTCTGGGGGCAAAATAACCCGGCGCTTCCAATATGCGGGGGAAAGCGAACAGTCAGGAGCACGGCCAAATACTTGAAGAGTTAAAAAAAAAAATAATAATTAATGAATAAAAAGACGCAATCAGGAGAGGGAAGAAAATAACACGGTGGTGGGCGGCTGGAATAAGGAACTGAACAGGCTTGTGTCATCGAGGCTGTTTTCCAAACGGCGAGCGCGGCAAAGGTGTCGGGATGCTTAATCACCAGGAACAATGAGTCAATCAGCAGAGCCAGACTGGGTTTATTCAATTAATCCGAACCCAGAGACTTCAGATGAAAGTCTCCTGAGGGGACCCATCATAACTGCAACACTTGGATCTAAAACAAACCTCGTTTCCTTCTTGTCTACCGGTGCTTCTGCAGCAAACTACACATCTACTAAGCTCGAAGGAGGGATGAATAAATTACAAACCAGGCTTCAAGCACGTTCAAATAGCAACTTTATAACATGTAAACCTGAAATTTGAGCTGAAAATATGAAAAGCCTTAAAGTCACGTTCAGCCACCCAGACTAAACACTGCTTTTTTTTCATGAGTCTGCGCAGGTCACAGATGAAAAAGAAGAAAGAAAGAAGGAAGAAAGAACCCTGCGCTGCGGAGAATCATGTGACAGGAAATAAAAAAGCTCAGCACTTTATTAGACAAGAGTAGAACTAAAGGAGGTCTGACTGTGCAAACTACAGGCTGAACTTACGTTGTTGCAGTAGAAAGTGTAGAAAACTCCGGGTACATAGCAGCCCAAGATCCCGATGGAAACGCCGGCATAATCCAGGGCCATCCAGCGACGGCTGGTCTTCTCTGAGCGATGGCAGCAGAACAGGTGATAACCCACCGAACACAGCATACACAGCTGAAGAAGGCAAAAAACAGTCAGGCAGCTGAAGATGTGAGAAAACGAGTAGAAAATATTTACGAGGCGTCTATTCCAAATTCCTGCACTCATCTCCCATTTTAGATTTGATTTGATCATAATTACTGCCAATATTTGGGAAATGTGGGACTCATTCTGCAGCAGGGGCCACTGAGACTGATTGCGACGTCAAAACAGAAAGAAACCTTGTTGTGACTGAACCCAAGACGCATTTATACTGAACCACCCAGGTAAAAGTGGCTACACAAGCGTAGCTGCCATATACTCGATTAACTGGGAAACTTTAATCGTTTCTGAGGTTTTTCATGTTGAAAAAACTCCACTTATGAGAATGAGCGACAGACAAAAACCCAGAGTCCAGTACCTGGAAGCAGAAGAGCGCGATCGAGTAGATGACATAGTCTTCCCTGGAGGCGCCGACGGCGGGCAGAACGGAGGCCATGTTGTAAACACCGACACCAAAGAAGAGCAGGAAGCCCAACAGATGACTCCAGATATTCACCGTCTCATTGGACAGGATGAAGAGGCTGCACACAAGATGAAAACACTTCACATATTCACACAAAAAAAGTGAATAAAAAGTATTTCTATAGTTACAGTCACAAAACACCCAAACCAATGGTCTCACCTTTTGATGCACAGTCTGGAGGGCAGATAGGCTCTGTATCCGTCTGTGATGTACGGGTTCTCCCTCAGGAACACTGGGATCTGTTCATAGGTGTACAGCCGGATGCCCCTGGGCACCAGCACAGGCCAGTACTGATAACCTCCCAGCTCGATGTAGTGGGAAGTCTGGGCATTCTTCTGTTGTTTCTGAGGCATCGCTGTACTGGAGTCTGCTTTGGGCAAACCCGAAGACATTTATAGAGACATACATGCAAAACAATGAGCAGTCGGCTGAAATTATTCGAAGACTTTGACTTAGTAAGTCTGACCTGCTTTTAAGACAACAAACTCCAATTAATAGAAAGGTAGCAGCTAAGCTAACAAGGTAAACTCCACACCCCCAGCTAGGTTAAGGGTTTAAATAAGATTACCCATAAAATACTCCAGGATCATCATACACTATAAACGAAACCAGACGTAACTATTCTAGATGAGTCAAGTTTCCCCGATTTACATGGCAAGAAATAGACGCATAAAGCTATGTTTTATTTCAAAAGGACTTGGTTGGTATAAATTTTATTGCCGAGTGTATCTTCTACCAGCCGATAACAGAAAACAGCCAAAAGAAAACTGCCTGTTTGGTCTTTCAATATAAATAAATCACATTCACCGTTAGCTACAGAAGTTTAAAAGCAGTCTGTCGGCTAGTTGGAGGCTAAGAGCTCAGGTCAGGTAGCTAAAAGTTGCTTTGTTTAAAAGAAATTGAAGAAAACCCACCTTTTAACTTGGTGTATGTGCACTTTGTGCCATTGTGCGGCTTAAAATAGGCACTTCTCATTGGTAATTATTTGTTAGAATTAAATACACGATGCAAATATATATCGCCACAACATTTTCTTTAAGCCAAACCGACGTCATCACGGAAGGACCCCAAGAGCAACCAACAAGTGCCTGCTTAAAAAAAAAAAAAAAAAAAAAAAAAAAAATGACTGTTATGTTCAAGGAAACATCTTTTTTAAATCCAATGCACAATGTAATAAACGTATATTTAAATAGAAAATAACAATAGAAATCTACATATTTTGATCAGATAATTTTTACATTTTAACCAGGCAGTCACTCTTGCAAAATATAGAAACCTTTTTGCAGGGGAAACACACATTTGTGAAATTATTTAAAAAATTGCAAATTTATACATGGTTGTCACAAGACAACATATAAATGAAAGAAGACCAAATTAAAGACCAGACTTTTGGGACACATTTGCCATCTGAGTACTCTGGCTTCCTCTCTGTTGCCCTGAGACATCCTCTCATCACTCTGTGTCATCAGGAATACTCATCTGGGCGGGCGCTCATCCACAGACATTTCAGGTGTGAGAAATGTTGGAGGACTCCCCGAGGAGAGAAGTCACACCCACACCCAGTCCTCCCTCTGCTCTTTACACCCCCTCTTTAGTTGCCTCATTCTCAACTGGGAGCGTGTTCTTCATTATCACTTCTAATGCACCTCTCAGCACATCCACTCTGGCAAAGTGTCAGCTGCCAAGTTAAGACAGTCGCTCGAGTGTGTGAGAGCAAATGACAAGCGTCTCATCTCTGTCTCTCCTGCATGTGGATTAATTGATTTTTTTTTTTTTTTTTTTAGTCTTAAAATTCACAGTGATTTATTACAAACTGATTTTGGTAGTAATAGAAGCTGAACTTACAACAAGAACCTGAAAAGTCTTTAGTCATTTGCTTTTTATACTTCAAACAATGAAAAGTTAAGCTAAAATATGACTTAAAAACCTTTTAATCCAATGATTGACGCTCTAAATTGTCTCCACAGTAGCACCCAGTGGCCTTTGGAAGGCCTTTCTGGGGATGAGCTCCTGTTATTGTTCTCTGAGGAGCATTTATGACACAAGCAGCAGCCAGTGGAGGTTCAGAAGGAGGCTTCTTTTGCAGAACACCACCTTGTTTCTGACTCCGCTCTGATTCACCCTGACAGTCTGTCATCGGCTCGTTTTCACAAATCCTTGCCTGTTATCTGTCCTCCACTTCCCTGGTGGAGGTAAAGATCCTCTGGTGCATTTGGGAAGCGTGTAATGGAACATGAAATTGAAGCGCCGCGATTTCTTATAAAAGCAGGAGGTGATTTGTGCGTCTGCCACTTTATCGGTGTTGAAACAGCACATTTACGATGATTACGTTTTACAGCAGGATTGAGATAGTTTCTTTCTCGCAGAGCCGTCTGTGACACGTGCAATAAAATGGGTCAGCATTAGATCCTAATTGGAGTGTCTACACTGGCGTTGGACAGTTGAGGTCTCCTTTCCAAACCAGACGTCGTTAGACTGGTTTAAATGGAGACAGACAGGACCCCAGGCTACGAAAGTCCTTTGGGATCACCCCAGAAACGCTGATGCACTCTTCTCCGACCGTTACAAATGTTCACTGCTGTACTCACTGATGTTAAACACATGCTAAATTGACTATATGTGTTACCGCGCGGAGGAGAAGCTAACGACGCGTGACATGTTTTTCACCGCGCCCGTGTTTTTGTCTCTGCAGGCAGCGTGGCGTCCACCGTTGTCTCCGCTGCTTGCAGCGTGGTAAAGATTTCAGATAAATCCTCAAATTAGCAGGAGGATCTTCATTTCACCATTAAAACCAACACAAAGCTCCCAGACGTCGCAGGCTTCGACTCAGGGCCTGCCAAATATTGGGCCGCCTGCCGTGCCAGGACGAGACAGGCCCTTTGCAAAGCTAACGCGGCCTCGCAGCGGCTTGTGCTCGTCAGCGGCCGGCTGGTCTCATTGGCTTTATTTATAGTCAGCGCCACAAGACATCTGCTGGAGATGAGACTCTGTCCTCTGTGTCCACGCAGCACCGCACAGAGGGAGCTTGTCAACATTTTTTCAAAGGCAAAGTGTTTGTGAGGACCTGGGTCAGAGGCGGCTGCAGCCTCCGCTAACGAGACGGGTGTCCCCTCCGATTTCTTTCCACACAGCTCTGATGAACGACACCGGAAGACAGAGGAAGACTTCACAGTTGGTCGTGTCTCGCGTGTTAGCTGCTGTTTACTCGATCTGAGAGCTGTTGTTTGTTTGGTGTCTTCAGTCTGGTCGTTGCTCGCAACTATTTTGGGAGCTGACACTTAGATGCAGTCCAGCAGTCGTCTGATTGGGCCTTGCCTTTTCCCTTACCCCCGCCTCGGTGTCACGCAGCGTTCCTCTTCCTCCCCCACGCCTTCCTCTTGGGCGTCTCTGGCTGACCACGCTTCAGGCCTTGACACAAAGTGCTGCGGACAGCTCTTTGCCTCCCTCGGAGGGGAGGGGGTGTGAAAATGCTCTGTTCCTGAAAAGAAGCAAAAATACCAGAGATCCTGCAAAACCTGGTTTGTCTGCTGTACAGACTCTGGCGAAAGACGTAAAAATCGTAGCTGTTCTGACTCATTCACACATGGAGTCCGGAGGACTCCGCACATGAGCGAATGGCTGCATCTGTTGCACTTCTCTTGGCAGGCAGCAGCAGCAGAAGCTCTTGGGTTTCTTCATCTGTCAAGTTAAAAGATACGTCGTCGTGTTATTGTCACTCTTTTCTTTTCACCCTTAGGTTTTAGGCATGTGCCCCTTCTGCTGTATTCACACATGAGCCTCAAAGGGATTTAAGATGAGAAAGCCAGCAGTATTAAATCATTACAACAATCCAAAAACAGACATCCAAGTGTTTTTATTACAGCGTGATGATTGCAGCTGAGTTAGCTACGTTTACTGTAAAAGGTTTTATAAATGAGTGTCTGCCATTCACACATGCAGACCTTCTCAGTAATATCCCAGCAGGACGGAGCCAGAACTGGTTTTCTGGGATGTCAGCACCAGCCAACTCCAACTCTGAGTCCCAGTAAAAGGATTTTTTCCAGTAAGGCTGGTCTGTTTTATCAAATATTCTGGAATAAAGCTGCATGTGTGAATAACAAACATAATCATGGGTGCCGGGAATACGCGTCACCTTTCATCGGTGTTTATGGTGACGCGTGAGCCGATCCCAGGTTTGATCAGATATTAAACAGCTTCAACAGAAAGACAGCAGCAGGAAACGAGTAAAATTAGATTTGCATCAGAAGCATCCCAGCATCCATTCTTAGAGGCTACTCAGACCTTTTCTGGAAATTAAAATGTTTTCTTTTCCTGGAAAGTTTCATCTGTGTAACAATATTGAAAGGCATTAGTCTTAATCTCCTTTTTTTCCCTAAACTTTTTTTTTTAGTCTTAGAAAGTACATCTGGTCCTCTGTCTTGTAATTCCAGCTCGGATTCCAAAGAAAAGCGAAAACAATTTTTTTTTTACAACAGTGGAGGGATTAAGGAGGAGGGCAGGGTGAGTGTTTGAGGACACTTAGCCGCCGCTGCTGCCAATGAGATTAAGCCAACGAACGGCAACAGCTGCGACGATGTGTTGCACTTTTTGCAGCTGCACTTGCTGATAATCCTTAATGGATCAGGAAGTGTAAGCTCATCTCTCAGACAAACTCGCGGGGCACTTTTTATTTTCAGAACAATACCAAAATAAGCCCTTTAACACACAGCCCACTGTAGATTAGAGCTGCATATGCGCTGTGGCACTTATCCTCTTTCTGGGGTTACATGGAGCTCAGATTGGTTTTCTCCAGTTTTCCAAAGAAGATTTGGATTTATAAAATCATGTAATTGCATATTTTTCGTAAGTCAAAGAGCGTTTTCCAGATTACATCGTGTACCCGTCTACCTCCTCACCTGAAACGTTCTCCAGGTTTGGAGCCACATGACTGGAAATCAAAGCTGGAGTTGAAACCAGGAGAAGGTTACACAGAGAGATGGATGGGATGTTTGACTCCTGCCTTCTTTTCTTCTGTTAAATGACGCAGGGTAAACAGATAAATTAAACTGATATTCATTGGTCTTTCTTTCATGTTGCCTTTGAAGGCTCCATCATTTTTCTTTCCAGTTTCCACTATTTGTTTAATTGCTGGTGTCATTTTTCCAGACATTTGTGACACATTTCCAGCAATATTTCTTGTTATGCAGAGGACTTTGTTATATGAATATCTTGATAAATAAAGAGCCGTGTGACAAATATATGTGAACTGCTCTTACTTTCAACAAACAGGAACAATTTGAGTGGCTAAAACAGCTCAAACTGGATTTTAGGGCAGTCAGATGTAAACACGCTAAAATAAACAAATTAATACGCTAATGTCAGCACCTTTCACAACTTAAAGTGAAGATTTATCAGTGTTTCACCTTTATTACCTGTACCTTCTGATCCCACCCTGATTTATGTGGTTGTTAGCAGGAAGGAAGGGATGTGCCAGATTAATTCAATATTATTTCTGAAAATTAAGATAAAGATAATCAACAAAACTGTGGAAAAAAAAAAAAAAAACTCGTCGTGACGTGATTGAACGTCACTGCATCGTGCACTGACGTTGACTCAGCTCGGTCTCTGTTATACAGCCAGGGCCACAACGATCCATTTTCAGGTTTTGTTCGCAATGAGCATCAAATTTAAAAAGCCCCAGTTGGAAATTCACTGTTATCACAATTGCTGTTGGCTGTTCACACCGGCGACACTTGATGAAAAAATGCCGCAGTATTCTGTAACGACTCTTATTTATCGCCGGACTGCAGACCAGAGAATTAATTTTCAATATTAGTTATGAGTGGGGGAATCAAACCCGCCCAGCAGCAGCCTCTTTGCTGAAATGCATCAAATCTGCTGACGTTAATTGCTGCGTAAATCTGACTTGGAAGTAAAATTAAACTAATGGAGCTCCTCAAAGAGACACTTGTTCTTCTGAACAGACTCTCATCTGAAGTCACTCCATCTTTTCTTTAAAATACACAAGTTGTTCGCCGCAATAGAAACCCCGTGATCATGCCTGCGGAGCTTCAATTAAAATATCTATATATAAAAAGAGAAGCAAACAAAGCAAAACAAATTAAATGAGCTCCTACGGTTGCGAAGCCAGGCTGCCGTTCCGCTTGTGTCCTGCTGAGGGCGCTCTGTACCTGCCTTGGACACAGCTGATGGAGAGCTGCGTGACTGCGGACACAGATGGAAAAACAAACTATATTTTCATCAGTTCACTTCAAATGCAAGGATTTAAATCAAATGTCAAGAGATTTTTTTTTTGGCAGGAAAAATCTGCTCAAAGATGATGAAAAGATTTTTATATCCTGATACATTCATTTGATGAGCTCTGGTTCATGTTGCATATTTTGCGTAGTAACATGTAAAAAAAAAAAAAAAAAAAAAGGAATTACAACCAAATTATAAACCGACTTCATTTCATGTTTAAATTTTAAAGATTTTTTTTGCCACTTTTGACAACTAAATCCCAATAAACTATTATTCGTATTATCTAAATTAAAAAAAAAAATCCATCTCGTACTGAATGAGTATTTATTTCTCAGAACGGGACAGACTGTTTTCATTTCTCACTTTTCTGACTGTGGCTGTAACAGAAGAGTCGCTGCTGCAGATCAAGAAGACTCCTAACGAGCCCACTTCCTCCTCCAGGCAGTAGGTGGCGCTATGACACCTGCCTCTGTCCCCACAGTGACGGTAACTTCCTGCATCAAGCCAATAATACATACAGCAGTTGGAGGCTGTGTTCCCTGGTATGATTTATTAAAAGTTGGTGCATTAGATGGGGGCAATAATTGAAGGTATGATTAAGGACATGACAGGATCGGGACTCGTGGATGATGAAAAATAGATAGAAGGATGGATGGATGGATGGACGCGCGAGCGAGCAGATCCGTTTGGTTAATAATTGAGCCGGTGTTAGGTGAAGCCAGATTGAGATACAAGCCGAGCACTTTTGTAAGTGGGGCTGTTGGGGGAAGAAGAGATTTGTCTCCTGGGATTTGCTCCAAACCTGCCGGCAGGAAGCAGCAGAGCTGGTGGCGTGTTACTGCGAGCATCATCATTGTCATCATATGTAGCCCAGCATTAAGATGGATGCTGCCTGATCCCATCAAGATAATGGGTTTCATGTCTCCTGGCGTTCTGGAGGGGGGGGTTGCTGGGACGCAGGAGATCCGCGTAGCTGATTCCTTTTGTTTCCTCTCTTCTCTTCCAGCTCGTCCCGGTGCAAACCTCAGCGGCAGCTGAGGGGTTCAAAGGTCAGACGCTCCCTGTGTCCAGCCCGACATCGCAGGTGTAAAGCAAACAACGAGGCGAACGCTCACCCCACTTATTCTGTGCTGCTTTGTCCCTGTTTTAGCTGTTCTACGCTGATAAACTGCGCTGGGCTTTCGTGATCCTGTGACCTGGTTGTTACGATCTAACCTTTGGGAATGGGAGCAGGTCTCTCTGCTTCACAGCGCCCCCTGCAGGCTGTATGCTGCCGTTTGCCTCCTCAACGCTTCTCCTGCAGGTTGCAACAGTTTGCAGGAATGATCTGCAGCTAGTTCTGGAGAGATGATGGAAAATCATTCCAATCTGAGGCAAACACACACACACACACACACACACACACACGACTACAAAGCAGTGCCATGCTAGGCTAACAGTTAAATTAGCAAAATATCAATCCCAACAACATAAAAGAAATTAAGAAATGTGGAAAACCTTAATATTACCCTGTAGTTTGAGCCACAGTAGAGGATGGTGGGAGGACAGGGGAGGAGATGTGGGGGTGTGTGGGATGGGTACGGAGGGTAGTGCGGATGTCTCAAGGTCAAAGGCAGAGCGGCGAATTGGGGTGGAAGTGAAGTAATGAGTTTTTCCATTCTCTCTCTGCCCTGGCTCGCTGGCATCACCTTGCTATCCTGTCAATCCACCTCACCCCCATCCTCCCATATTTCTTCACCCCCACCCACACAACGGAGACAGAGGGAGGGAGGGGGAGGGGGGGAGGCAGGAAAAAACTGTTTATTTCTGAACAGGCCTCCTAATCTATTTGGACTGGGCGTAATGGGACATTTGCATGACGAGCACAGCGAGGTGTCAGCGATAACCACGGGGTTGTGACACCCCCTCCGAAATATGCTGAGCTTTCGCTAACCTCTCATCAAACACGCTGATCTTTATGGACTGTATCATATTGTGCTGTAATGTGCTTTATTGTCCACAGAATAAGCTTTTCTTTAAGGTAATTGGAAAGCGGGAAATGGCCGCTATCGGCGGACTTTTTAAATACATTATTCCTGAAATGTGGCTTGTGTAATGACCCTGTCGGTGTAAAACGTGAGATTTATCTTGGCAGCAGAAATTGATCCATTTCACCTTTGTCTAATGGAAATTTTTATCAAGTATTATCTGTTTATGTAAATGAGTGTGGCCCCTGGAACGGAGGGGATAAAAGTCTGGAGGGGGGCCGTTAATCTCGGGCCTCTTTACATGTCAGTCCGGACGTAATGCATACAGGATTCATCTCTGTGGGGGTGGTGTGTGTGTGTGTGTGTGTGTGTGTGTGTGTGTGTGTGCGTGTGTGTGTGTGTGTGTGTGTGTGTGTGTGTGTGTGAGAGACACCTTGCAGACATCTGGAGTGAGGGTGTTACGCTTGTAGAGCATGTTTCCATTGATGCTCAGTTCAAGTCAGAGTTAAAAATAGTCCCGGCTCCTGCATGGAGGGGTGTCCATGTGAATCAGGTGGATTTTGGGGGTGTGGTTACTTCCTGAAGAGTCCGGAATCAACAGTTGGGCTTTCCCAAATGGGTAAATTCAAGAGCGCGTGGGTCCCATGGAAGGGGAAGCAGACGGCGGCACAAACAAGTGAAGGAGGTAAGGAGTAAATAAGGTCTGGTCCCTGACCCCACGCCCCTATCCAGGCGGGCATATTCCCACATCACACACCGTTGCAGAGACGGCTCCGTTACACGAGCCGTTGCACGTTCAGACCAACATTTGGACCTGTCAGCCGCAGAATGGATGGCGCATTCCGGATCGCTGCCGGTGAGCCATGAAAGATGAATGAACCGCACGGAGGCTGTGTGTAGTGGCAGTGGGCCGCAGCCATGACTGACACCCCCCCCCCCCCCACCACTTGTGTTTTCATTGCAGCGGATGCTTGTGATGTTTTATGGGAGAGGCCTTGTTGCTGTAGTCTTAGCCATGACAGCAGTAGCACGCTCCTGAAATACAGCTGGTTGTGTGTGCGTGCGCGTGTGTGTGTGTGTGTTTGTGTGGGGGGGGGGTTCTCCATGGAGGGGAACAAATGGAGCTTCACCAGGAGCTAGCGATCCCCCAGCGGTCCCTGCTGTCATCTGCTATCCTGACAGGCAGACTGAGAGGGAGAGAGAGGGGCGAGCCGGGCGGGCTACGTGACACCCCAGCGTGACCCAGGCCACCAGAGGGAAGCTTCCATCCCTGGCTTCAACGTTCTGATGTTGACAAAGGCCGGAGACTGAATCCAGCCTGCAACCCCACCCCACCGTAGGTGATCAAACGGGCTGGGATGCATCGGGTACGGAGGGATTGAGGGAGGAGGCAGACAAAGAGGAGGAGGGTGTGTGCTGCTGAACCACTGGCTTCCCTGGCCGCAGCGTTCCTGTGGTTCAGTCCCACCCAGGCCAGGATCCTGGAGCCCTGGAAGCGTGGCGGTGCAGTGGTCAGCAGGGCTTGGTAGCAAGAAGTCGCCATATTTAGAATCAGAATCAGAATATTTAATCCCTGATTAGGGATATGGCTGCTTGCCAACAACACACACATTAGGTTAATTGGAGACCTGAGATGCTGTGTGTGTGTGTGTGTGTGTCCTGTGATGTATTCCTGCCTTCCCCATGACCCCATGACCCTGACCAGGAGGTCAACAGGAAATATGACCTCATTTTTTTCATAAACAATGTAGATTTACAGAGAAAAGCTTGTTCAGACCAACTTGATCAGACCAACGTGCACTCAGACCAACGTGCACTCACCTTTCATGTCCTTAAAGAACAACTGCAGAATCTCATCCTGGGTCCACAGATGGGAAGCTCCTGAGCACTGGGCCTGTGTGGCCTTTTACCCCCAGACGTTAAAAACGGGTCATGGTGGTGGCAAATTGAGCTTCTCCTGGTTCTTCTCTCAACATCAGGACCGAAGGACTGGAAGATGCTCCTGGAAGAGGGAACAGGTTTGTCTGTGCCTGAGGGGGAAATTGAAAGATCAATAAAGTATAAAGTAATAAAGTATCATTTTCTGTAGTCATTCATTTTAAATAATGAAAGTTTGGTGGCTTAAATAATACTTTAAATGGGCATAAACGACCCCTCGGCAGGACTCACGCTGTCCTCATCTGAAGTCGGCCGCACGGACAAACTTCGTCCACCGATGAGCAGCAGCTGCTCGTGAGGGCACCAGCGGAACCCAGCGCAGCACAGAACAGACGTGGCCGCTGCTCTGCGAGCGTATGTGAGCGAGGGAGGAGGGGGAGGAGGCCTCCGACTCCTCAGACCCCCCTCCCCCTACCCCCCTCACCTTCCGTCTGCACACACACGCACACACACACACACACACACACACACACACACACCAACCTCTGGCGCCCGGTGTCGGAGTCTTCTCCTGTCAGTAATTTGTTGCTAATCAGCTGTCAGCTCAGAAACGATGATGAGGTGATCATCGTGGGCGGTGGAAGGTAATGGCCTTAAAAGTCACAGAGTCAATG
Source organism: Pao palembangensis (assembly GCA_015343265.1). Classification (NCBI taxonomy): domain Eukaryota; kingdom Metazoa; phylum Chordata; class Actinopteri; order Tetraodontiformes; family Tetraodontidae; genus Pao; species Pao palembangensis. The sequence continues at coordinate 31,833,609 of CM027081.1, read as the reverse complement.
TCAATGGGATCACTCGGATTCAATCAGAGGCGGCCCGATGAAGGATGGCGCCCGCTGACATTACCAGTCATTTTGAGCCCAAGCATCTGGGCCCTAGTAAATAACCATCAGTGGGTGGGTCCGAGGGACAGGTCATTAGCCCTGAGAAAAATAAATATCTGCGCTCTCCTGAAGGCTGCAAGTCATTTAGCACAGACTAGAAAATTTCACCCTAGATTAAGTATGATGAGCCAATATCAGTCACAGAGGAGGAGCGGCCATACCGAGCTGGGGGGGAAGGGTGGGGGGGCAGAGCCCAAGCAAATCTAATGTTTTAAAGGCGAGGATGTCGGCGAGGAAGGGATCGCAGGAGAGACGGGAGCACTTGAAACGAGAGTGACTGATGAGGGTAGGGCTGTCACGATTACAAATTTCTGGAGAAGAATAATTGCAATTGACGATTATATTGTCTATTTTTTTTTCTTTTTTATATATTTTTTATATTACTATCTACTACTATCCTGAATGGACAGTCTGGTGCTGTACATGAATAATAGCATAATGAGCTTTAATTAAACACATTCTGTACTGTACTGAACACCTTAGTGAATAAGAGCAATTTAATGACTTTTTGAGCATCAAGAAATAGTTGGGCGTATTGCTGTGGATGGTGCGTCTGTAGACATTGTTTCAGAATTGTTGCGTTAGCGCTTTTGACTGGCACTTTTTTACAGTAATTTTACAGATGGCTTCCTCCACGTTACTGGGCTCTCCTTTATTGTTAGGCTTAAAACCAAAATGTACCCACAGCGGTGCCGTGGTACGTGGCTTTGGAACAGAACCTCCTCTTCCTCCACGTTTTTATTATCCTAGCCAGAGCGTATTATCCTAGCCATAGCATTATTATCCTAGCCATAGCATATTATCCTAGCCATAGCTCGATGCCGATCCGATCAAGACAATTATTGTAATATTCGAGACTGCCCTAGATGAGGGTTTTCTGTGTCTCCAGAGAATTCAAACACAAACAGCAGAGAAGCGAAATCCCAAAGAACAATTCTGGCTTTAACGATTGATCTGCTTTTTCCACCGTCGTAGGTGTTCTCTGATTCAAAAAGCATCCAGAATCCACAATCAAGAGGCACAGAGGATGGAGTTATGAATTAATTCAACTGTGCACATCAATAAATGTGACTAATGAATGTGTTAAATCAACAAATGAAGGGGAAATAGTTTTACGGCTGCCACTGTGGGCTTTTGATGCCCTCCCATCCTCTCTGGCCTTCTCTCGCAGGTGCCTCCTTTATAAAAGTTACGCATGCACTTCATCCAACCTGACTAATGTAAACCCTCGATGACGCACAAACGACCCTGGGGCTTCGAACTGTCATCAATCCAATTAAAAGAAGATGGCTCAGAATCCATTATGGCCGATATCATACAAACTTTATTATATTAAGCCCCAAATCTAATCTCATCCTATCAACATAAATAATTGAATCACTTTGCAAAGTGCTGGTTTTATGAATAATTAATGCCAACACTTGAAAATTAAATATTCATCTTTGTTCATGTAGTATCGCCACGGCGATGAGTCGCCCTTAGACATGTTAATACGGATGTAACAACACTGTCCTGCCGCTAAGGCGACAACATCCGACTGTCAACAGGTTGATGACAACAGAACTGGAGTCAGAGAGAAAGCTCCAAAAGTTTCCATCATTCTGAGAACATTTTCTGTTAAAGATGTGCGCGCGTTTGTGTGTGTGTGTGTGTGCGTGTGTAGCATCTAAACTAGCGATACGTTTTTGCGTGATGTGTGAAAATGAAAGCTGGCAGCATCTTTAAAGGCTGTACAGACAAACCAGCTTCACCGTCAGGTTCTTCATCTCCTCCGGCCCCCCCAGTCCCAGCTGAACCCCCCCCCCACACACACACACACACCCTATCCCCCGGTTCCGTCTCCTCGATACTCAGCAACTCTTGGCTAAGCCTCATTAGCTGTAATGTATTTGACCTCTCTCGCTCTGTCTTTCTCTCAGGCATATTTTGGAGCGAGTGGGCCGACCTTACTGAAGGGCCGCCAACCCTGCCCTCCCAACTATGCACCCCTCATCACACTCCAGCACAGTTTGCAGAAAGTCTTTGCCTCTGTGGAAGTAGAACGGAACAGAGCAGCAGCATCTCTCAGCGGCTGACCCACGTGGATCCACGTTTGAGACGGATTTTGCGCTTCAACTTTTCTTTTCTTTTTTTGCACAGAAGGTGCAGCGTGATACAACTCAGAGAAAAGAACACATCCTGAGGCCCATTTGGGACGGCACAAATTAAACCAATCGCCTTTGTTTGACTATAAAACAAAAGAATTTTCTGAATAAATACAAACTAAGATATTGGCCCGTGCACTTGAAGCAGCCAGTGTTTGTTCACTCGGTGAAAAGTGCTGAATTGGCAAAGTGAACGCACCACAAACATCAATGTTATGTTCACAGAGACTAAAATAGAGGAGGAAATAGTGATTATTGGATTTATATACACCAGGTGGCCAGAAATACAATTCCAAACGAGCCTCCGTCCTCGTCTGCCGGGTGTTAGCCACAGTAAAATAAACGTAAGAAAACTACGTCGAGAAACTCGGAGTCTGGCTGAGAAACGGCTCCACCCAGTCGGCGAGATGGTTTCTCCCAGTCTAGCTCGATAAAAGTTGGTGTTATTGGCTCGATCGGTCCCTGCAGAGCCCCTGGGGGTGGCTGGGAGGCTCCCCCCAGCACCTGTCACCCTGCAATGTCCGGTGACAGAAGCAGGTGCTGCGTCCAGGTGGTGCTGTGCAGCAGGGGGGCTGACCGGGCCAACCGCTGCTCGCATCAACCCTCCAACAGCACCAAACCTGCTGCCAGACTGTCCTCCACCAGCCACGGCTTGGAGGGAGCAGCAGCAGCAGCAGCAGCACCAGCGTCCAGCTGCAGCCGTGGCCCACGTCGATCTCCGTCTCCGTCTCCTCCAACGCGCTGGTTGATGCCCGCCCAGCCGCCGAATCACCTCAGACGAACCCGAAAAGACTCAGAAGGTGTCGGCGTCTGAGCGGTGGCGTCCAAAAATAGATTCAGCAACATCCCCATCGCACGGCGGAATAATCCTGTGTGATTATGGCGGAAGAGAAGGAAATAAAGGCTTATTGCGTAACATTTTAACAGGCACCCACTTCGGTGTGATCAATCAGCGCCTCTGCCCCCCCATCTGTTCCCGCCAGCGCTGTCCATATAACAGGCGACTGTCAGCTTGTATCCGCCCCTCCTCCCAGCCACGGAGGGGTTTCGATCACAATCAGCATCCCTTACGAATACATTTTCACCAATATATTCGCCTCCTCCCCACCGCCGCCGCGTTTGGAGTGTTGTTTTTCTCGCAGTTATTCGCTGGCCAGATAACTGGGAGGCCATATTTGCACCCCATCTGCTGAGAAGGTGCAGCCTTTCAAGCACGCAGGACAATAACAGGAAGCGGCGAGACGGCATCAATCACACTGTCCAAGTCAGGGTAAAAGGACGGTGGTTCTTCCGCACAGGTGGACGATTTAGAGGAGTGGAAATCAAACGGAAATGGCTAACAGCATTAGCATTATTACCGACATTAAAACAAGAAAACCTCCGATCACTGATGGTCCAAAACTACCCAAGAGGAGACCCAAAGAGGAGGTGGGTACTTTGTTATTCCAGATGGCTTTATGGGTCGTGAAGGAGTGATTCACACCTCACTTAAAAAGTGCTCGTCTCCGGCCTGCCATCCAACCGCTGCTCTACTTAAAAAGCGGGAAGCACCCCATCAATTATTTGCTAAGCAGCCATACTGAAGATCTCACTCTGAACAGTGTGTGGGGACGGCGGTCCTGTCAGCGCGATGATCGATGCACTGGAGGCTCGCGCTGCCCCAGCACGCCTCTCTGAGGGTCGGCAGCTGCACAAAGCATCAACTCACTCTGTGTGTGTGTGTATGTAGTTTACACACGCGCGTACGCCTGCACCTCCCAGGGTTGTGAGCACAAAACCTGAACATCAGAATGTGAGCTACACGTCATTACTGCTGCATTATTTTCACACTTTTAACTACGCTGAGCAATAATCTAACAGTATTGGAGGAAGAAGCAAATGCATAAAAAAACACACATTTTTTAAATGAGGAACATTACACAAAAAAAAAAACAACAACCACATTTTAAATCAATTTCTGGGTCATTTTAACTCCTCCAGAACGACACTATTAATTCACCATTTCCTGCTTCGGCGTCCAGAATTAATTTGGGTCAGAGGAGAATTAACAGAGCATTAATCAACATGAGCTAATTGGCTAATAACATGCTAACTTAATCAGGTATTTAAAGCCCAGAGACACGTGACGCTCCCTGCCGCAGCAGGGTGAGAGCAGGCTGATCAGTCCAGGCCTCTGACTCCTGACCCCGGGGGCGTCCCCTCTTTCTCAGGATCAGCTCTGACACGTTTTTACACAACAGTCGCCTCGGCTCACTGTCAGCGTTTAGCGCGAACAGCAGTTGTTCCTGGATGGCAGGATTGAGAATGACAGGAAGTCGATAGTGGAGCTTTTCTCCCAGGTCCCAGATCAGTGAATTACTCTGATGGTGCGGAGCTGGACTGGGTGCTGCTCTTAGTGTGAAATCAATAAGCCGTGTTAAACGCTTGACCTCTGATCTGCCTTTTGGGATTTTCCTCCTCTCGTGGATCAATACGTCTGAAGAGCGCTTCTGCCGAGGCAAACCTCTCGCTCTCCCTCCAGGCGGATCATAAACCCGTCTGAGTCCCCCCGACCTCCACCGCGCTGCTCCTCCTCCTGCCTCTGCCTCCGCCTGCACCCGCAGCCACCTCACCTTTAAGGAGGAGGCCACAGATCAATACGTTTGATGGCGAGGCTATAAGCAGCCCTATTAAGTGACAAAGGTTTACTCTGTAACAGCTGGGCTGGCGCGAGAGCCGAGCTTGTCTGACTAATGAATCGTGAAACAATCAGGCAGTAGCCATTTGTGTTTAGATCTGTAAATATGGCGCGGTACAAGTGCCAGACCATCGCTGGCACTCCAGCTGGGGCCACAGATGGTCTGGATTGGAGGCGAGGCGCAGGCAACGCGTTAGCTCCTGCGGCCCACACTGCACCGCACCTCCTCTGTCTCTGAGTGACAACTTCACTTTCGCGCTAACTTAGCCCGCCTGCCCCGCGCTGGGAGCCAGCTTTTCCTTTGAAAAAGGAAAAAAAAAAAAAAAAAAAACCTGACGGCTCCTGAATGGGAGCCCAGCCAATGAGAAGGCCCGTTACAATCCAGCAGAGGGAACCGGGGGGAGTGGGGGGGAAGAAGAAGAGCAATGATGATCCCGCTATTTAAAGACACGATCAACCTAATTAACCTTGGGATGCCGATGACTAATTCTGAGGTGGCGGGTCCACCACAAGAGCCGGGATGTGGGGGCCTCATAAATCTCACTAATAAGAAGCACTTATCAAACAGGAGGAACACGAGCACACAGGCTGGTCATTATTTGGAAGACAACTGAATGTGCTGCACGTGGTGTCCTTATCAGTCATGGTGGTGGGGTGGGGGGTGGGGGGGGCTGCATTTCACCCACTGACAGCTGAGGAAACACAGAAACGTCCGACCAGACAAATAAGAATGGATCTGAAAGCCTTTCTGTCTTTCGGCTGCGCAAATGATAGAAACAGAGATGGAATTTACATCGGCGGCAGCGAGGACGGAGCGGGGGGGGCGAAGGAGGTCGGCGAGGGGGTGGGGTTGTCCTTGAAGATGGAGTTATGAAAGGTTTATTTAATCTAGTTTCAAGGTAAAATGATCTCGGGGCTTTTTATTCAACACATTTGGTGCGGCGAATGCAAACGCGGTACAGAAGCCATTACAACGCCCCCAAGTCTATTAAACTGAATGACAGACGTTGTTTACAACCCCAACTGCTTCCGCAACGGCGCCATTATTGCTGCATACTGATGGAGGCATCAACAGCAGGATTGGCTGTCATTACAAAAGGACAGCAGAGAGTCTTAAAGTAACATTTATCAGCGTTTAGAAAGGATTTGTAGCCTGCTTTTCGCCGCGTTTGCGTCTCTCTTGAAATCTGCGGTCTAATGCGACGTACCCGAGGACTTTAGAACCAAAGGCCAGGCACCAGAAGCCGGGCCCACTGTTTTACACGTCTTTTTACAGCTGCACATTTTTATGGAAATGAAAAATGCGATGGCTGCAGACGTCCTCTCTGCTGCCCGGACCGTAGAAGCGCGCCTGAGCGGCTGCGCCAGCGCTTCCAGGCCCAGACCCGCCGTCCTCTCCCCTCCCGTCTCTGCCAACGGAACTTTTCTGTGCGACGTTAACTGTCACGACCTGCAGCGGCGGCGGCTGGAAATGGCTTAACTAAACTGTCACATCTAATAAAGCCAATAAAGGGATCAGATAAATGTTTATTGCGGAGAGGGAAAAGATCATTTCTGGACAGAAATTGAGGATGACCTTTCTGGATGATTCCTCGCCGTCTCTGCTACCCCCCCTCCTCCTGCTGGATAAATCACTGGGTCCCTTTTGTTTCACGGCTGATGGAGCCCTGCTGATGTGGGATTGTTAAAACCTTGCTCATTCCTCGGTCTTTATCAGGAGCCCTCTGAGTCCAAACGCCACTTCCAGTAACCGACTGGGGCTGCTGCTGCTGCTCTTAGATCAGCCATCACATGGATAATCTGATTAATAATGAATGCAGATTGTCTGAACCTAGCCTACTCTTATTCTAAATTAAAGTATGGAACTTAAGGATTGGGCTTGTTTTAATGCGCAACATCTAAATTTAATCAGATTTTACATACAGTACAAATGGCTACAGTTTGGTTATTAGCATAAGAGCAGTTTCAAGCAACTACAGTCAAAGTTAGCAAAGGTCAAAACAAAGTGTTACTGTGTGTGTGTGTGTGTGTGTGTGTGTGTTAATGCAATGTAAAACTGAAGCCTTACACAGAAAACCCGAAGCCCTCATCAAATATGGATAACACCTAGCCAGCGCTAGCACCTGCCCCACACGGGTTCACTGCTGAACAGATGTGGCGTGATGAGATCAGGTTAGGGGCTGTCTGAAGATGCTGCCCCGCTCCCCCCTTTACGCTCCCCTCACACGCCGCCCCGCCCACCCCTCCTTGGCCTGTCCTTTGAGCTACATGTGGCACGGCTGCCTACCGCTTCCTGTGACAAGCCAAGCTGTCTGCTGACCACTTCATTTTTGATGTTGGCAGGCGAGACGCAAGCTGCACACGCCAGTGTGTGCGTGTGTGTATGTGTGTGTGTGGGTGTGTGTGTGTACACCACAAATATACACACATGCTCTCACACTGGGTTCAAGGGAACATTATCCAAGAAGAGGAAGAGTTTCCAAATGACCAAACACAGGCTGCTTGATGGGTGTTTGCTCCTGATCATCTTCATCTCATCAGTCCATCATTGCTGCTCTGTTTCGTGTCTGTTTTGGCTGCTGATTTACCCTTTGCATTCTTCAGCTGTCAAGCCTGTTTATCCTTGTTTTGTGTTTTTGCGGGTCTTTTTTTTTATTTTATGTTTCCTCTTCCCCTCTGACAAGCCTGCCCAGTCAAGGATTTTAAAAGCCAAGATACAACCCTTCAGCAGCATTACACACTACATTTTCAAAGAGTAATCTTTGACTTCTAACCTCTAATAATTTAAGCTCCTCTAATTTAACAACATGAAACGTTGAATTTCACTTTTACGGACACACAGTTTCAGGCCAATTTAAAAAGGGAGAAAACCGTTTCTCTGATCCGCATCACCTGAAATAAAAAGGCAGTTTAGAGAAGACCATGGTTGACCGCAGCCAAGCATGCTGGATGCATGTGGCAGAAGGCCAGGCCCCGCACACGGGGACATAAAGAGCGGAGAAAGGAGGGCGCTCGGTAATTACACGCATGGTCCCGCTGTAGAAGTTAATGAAGTGATGATTCTTTCAGTCTTTAAAGTCATTCAGCAGGTTGGAGCACCCAGCGTGGGTAAATAAAAGAGAAACCAAACATGTCCTCTCACATGGTCATGTGACCCAGCGTTTGAAATCAACATCCTGTCGGGAGTCAGAGAAAAAGTCAGCAAAGAAAGAAGGTAGACCCCCCAGACGAGAGGAGGAAGCGAGGCTCCAGAAAACCGCTGGACGCCTGGCTGCAGTGCAAGGACATGGAACTGGAGGGAAAAGCAGGGTCAGGTGGGGCGGCGTGGCTGGGCGGCGCCGCCGTTCTTTATGGCCATCATAAAAGCATCCACGGCCATCTCTTACAATCCACACTGACAGGAGTTTTGAGAGGAAAAGGGCAGAGAAAGAGGACAGTAGGGCCTTAGGTGCGACATACCCTTGTAATAGTCCAAGGAAAATCTAGACTTATGGAAAATGAAATGAGGCACGAATGACCATAAGCATGAAGACAATTACACCCTTTGGAAATCGTATATTTGTGAGGATAATTCCTGCGTGCTGAGGCCCGGTCGGGTTAAAGTGGCTCCTCTGTGCTTGAACTCTCCTTGAACTTGGGCTGAGCGTCAGCGGAGTGAGGACGTGGCGATCTGACCCTGCATCTGGTTATTTTAGTTCCAATTTGCAGCCTAATGCCACAATTACCCTGATCTATGGTTCGAGTCACCCCTTTAATGGCCCACTGTCAAAATCAGCACATTTCAGCAGGCGAGGGCCCGAGAGGGGGCCCGACTTCGCTCCATGGATTGATTTAAAAAATACTTTGTTTTATGAATGTCTGACAGAACTGAAAGTTAAGGACAAATCAAATAGTTAAGCCTGGTACAGTTCGATAAAGAGCTGAATAAAAACTGTGCAGTCATTAATAACACCATAACTTTTGCAGTAATGGGACAGTGGATTAGAATAACTGAGGTTAATAAAGCCATAAAACAAAGTAAAGATTAACATTTCCTCTGGTATATCTATTAAGTTTTTAAGTGGAAATTTTGGAATGATTCAGAATTTTACAACTGATTGAGAAGTGACAAATATATAAAGTCAACTATCCACTGAACATGATTTACGTATAAGATTAGAAATGAAGAAAAACTTTTGCTATGAAACGCTGTGTCGAGGTTACGGCTGGATGGAGAGCAAACTCCGCTTTGTCCGGCTAGAATCTGCTACCAGCTGTGAAAAGCAGCCCCCTCAAGCCCACTCCATCACGGCATGGCTCTCTGCCCTCGCTGCGCCGTGACTGGGACAAGGATGAGTGGCCGTAAAGGACAAACTCACGGACACCAGAAACAGCACACATTATTACCCCCAGAAGAAACCCCGGTGAGCCCCACGCAGCTTTGGTGGGAGATGCAGAAACAGATGGCCGCCCTAGCAAGACATTAGCAGCAAAGATTTGAGAACATCTTGAAGCTCCGCGGCCGCGGACAGACTGTGGTCAGAGGGCTAATGTCAGGACAGATGGGGGCAGAACCAGGGAAATGATAGCAAAGAAGCCAGCTACACACGCTAACAGCTATAGCAGCGCAGCCTCGACGATGAAGAAGAAAAACGGGACAAAGAGGGAGGTTTTGGCCAGGCAGCCATCGAATTCCCCCTCTCTGCACCCTCTCCAGCTGCATCTGTAGCACCTGACTGGCCCAGGACAGCCCAGAGCAGCCGGGACTGGTTCATCCGCTACCCTTAACCTGAGACTGAACCTGGAATGTGAAGAAGCTGCTGCCAACACAAGTGAAAGTGCGGCAGGAGGAAACGCACAGAAGACAAAACCAAGGTGACACGTATCATTGTCTCCGATCCCACAGTCAATCAGCGGACGGGGGGTGGGGGTGGGGGGTGGGGTTGTCGCCGCGGCGCCTGGAGACCCGTGAACGGAGGATTTGGCTTTTCCTGGGCGTTCTCTCCACACCTGCGGCGGCAGAGCGCCAGGCTGGCATTTCAAACTTTATCACCTGTCACCAGAGAGACACTGGCCGCTCTGGCCACCTACACCCCGGCATCCGCCACCCCTCCACCCGCCAGACATCACACCATCCTTGGAAGTCACGCTCAGAAAGAAGATGAAGGTTTTCCCAGCAGGAGGCTGCAGCCGCCAACGAGCCAGCGTCCGCACGTCTCCTGGCTCCTAATTGATTTGAGGGCTGTGAAATCATCTTGACCGCATAAAGCTCGACGCTGCCGCCTCGTGTCATAATCCACGTGTGGAAAAGCCATTCATGCCGCCGCTAACATGCTAATTTAAAAGCAGGATAACAGGTGGTTCCTCACAGAAGCGCTATTGATTTCATGTGGCAGAAGTCCTCACAACCAGGGTAGTTTCAGCTGTCCGCTCAGTGTGTGCGGCGTGGCGTCTCCCAGCTACACCGTGATCAAGGTGACACTTCTCTCTGGTCTCTACGGGGGGTGTCTGGGCTTCGGAAGGCCATAGGTGTCAGGGCAACAAAGTCCCATACTGCATGATGTCATAGCCCAGCCAGGGACTGAACCTGGAAACAACCATTAAAGGCAGACGCGGGGCTCCCAGACACCACTAAAACACACTGCTGTTGCCGAGGGAAACGCCAACAACTACATCCGTTTCAACAGCAGCACAATGTCGGTGCCAGACTTTTGATTGCATTTCCTGGGAAGTGTGGCTGGAGCACGAACACCATTAAAAACACCGGTACCTGAGCCAGTCCGCTGGCCCATGGCTCTGTCGGGCTGAACCACGCTCGGACACCCTGCTGCATCAACACGCACTGGTCATTATAGGTCTCACAGTAGGTCCTCTCACACATCTGTGCTATGCTAGCGTTAGCTTAGTGTGCACATTTGTCAGAAAATATAAAACACCACAGTGTGTTGCCAGTGTGTCGCCATGGCAACCCAGAGGAAACACAGGTCACAGAGAAGCAGCCGACCTCTCTGACTTATGAACATGCCCATAACTGTAAAATGACAAATGACATATCTGACACAAAATCCTTTCAAATACGTGTACATACACACACACACACACACACACACACATATGCTACAACGCACAAATAATGAAAAAGCATCTCCCCGACATCTTCACACAGTTCTTAGTTATAACCCCCGCCTCCCAACACTCCAACACCCACACAGTTTCACCCTCTGCTTCTCCAAGATCTGACTCCCCAATCGCCCGCCCACACACACACACTCACACACACACACACACACACACACACACACACATGCACACACACACACACACACACACGCGCCTCCACCACCAAATTGCTTGAGCCACTTGCCTGCCAGGGAGGCAAGATGGCCCTCCAGCCCTCCAGCCAATGAGACAGCTTGGCTCGCACTGGAGATCACAAGCCAGCTGATCCAGCCTCCTCTTTCTTCCTTCTTCATCTGCTCTTCTGGAAAGATTTGGAAGAGCTCAACATCGTCAGTCGAGCCTCACGGGCCTGCAGGGAAGACAAAGAGGTGTGAGTTGAGCTGTGTGTTAAACCGAACAGATCGACTGATGCGTTCAAAATCTAAATAGGTCAAAAACCCACCGTGCTAATCTACCATCAGCAGCAGCAGCAGCAGCAGCAGCGTGGTGCAGGCAGCACTGCTCGCCTTCTGTCTTCACAAGAAATGTCAACACACAGCTGCAGCGGCGTACCTGCGGCCCCCCAGCTGATCAGAAGCGCAGCACTGCGGGCGTGCAGCAGAGCGAGCTTCTCCTCACAGCTCGCCAACGTGTGTCCTCCAGCGGCCGCGATGCTGATCATGCTAAGTGGCACGAGAGTGTGCTGCAGATGAACACGCTTCGCTAGATCCACCTAAAAAACAAAATGTGCTTTTTCAGATAGAAAAGTGAGGAGGGAAAGATTTTCCAAATGAATGAAAATGATAACTGTGTGTGTTGAACAAGGAATGTGTCTATGATGATGCCATGATCTGATTTGTTTTTACCAGAGTTGGGGCCAGAGGGTCAGTGGAGAGGTCCCTGTTTGAGTTCTGGTTCTGGTTCTAAAAGCAGGAACAGCTCTGAGAGTGTTGGGCTTACACAAAACCAATATTACTTACTTCATAATGTTATATTAAAGCATAAAAGTTGTCTAATTCCTGTTTAAATGTAGAAGATAAACATGATGGATTTGATTAAATACAGCATTAGCCAGACACAAACACACTTTTATAAGTCTTCAAACAGCCATCTGTACACACAAACCCACTTGTATATACTGACGTGAAAAAAACCATCCAATCCCTGTACCAGGAGGGAAGTGCTGTGTGATTACGATGAACTGGTTAAGCTGCAATTACGCCAGCGAGCGATGGGAGAGGAAACAGCAGTTTAGACGCCAATTTAGGAGGCGGCTGCAGCTGGGGTCTATTTTAATGCAGTAATTGATAGACTCTGCCAGCCACTACTGGGTTCAGAATTAAAGCTCAAATTATCATCATTAGCATCTCCCCTAATTGCCGCAACAAATGCGCATCAGCGTTTCTGCTTTTCATTATAAAATTACGCTTACATTATTTAATTCAATCAGCTGCGATGACGACGTCCACAAAGGCCTCGTCAGTGATTGGAGGTGATGTTTCACCCTATCCTCTGCATGGATTTACACCTGTTTACTGTTATTACATGTTATTACATCAGTAATAACAGTAATATACGCAGGAAACACTGGCACAAACTGACTCAATAAAAGAAACGAGGCTGTAACCTGAAAGGTCCAGAAGTGAACGGACCAGCTTGCAGAGACGGTTTTCAGTCTGTTCTGGCGTCAAAGAGAGAAAAAGGTTACATGTCACTCTGCAAACACAGAAGCTAAACTGTTGTGAGTCTACGTTATCCTACAACTGACAGCATCCTTGCCCCCAGCCAAATCTGCAGTTTTGTCTGTGTAACTCTGCGTGTGTGCGTGTGTGTGTGTGTGTGTGTGTGTGTGTGTGGGAGATCCAACCACATACATACGCTCTGTACATGCCGAACCGGCGAAACTTCCCTCAGACGGATAAAAACTGTTGGCAAACACTGATGTGTAAAGAATGTCCTGTGACCTTGGCAGCATTTCTGAACTTCTATTATCTCACAGATCAAAAATGAATCAGCATGTATGACGTCATCTGGAATAAAGCAAAAAATAACCAAACAAACAAACAATTAAGTAAACAAATAAATCTTGAGGCAAACTAAATGTCATAAATCAGATTAAAACAGAACGTTTAATCTGAACTGGGTGGATGGCGCTCTGCATCAGCTACATATGCACGACGTCACAGCAGCATGACATCATAGCAGCACAACATCACAGCAGCATGACATCATAGCAGCACGACATCACAGCAGCACGACATCACAGCAGCGTGACATCATAGCAGCGTGACGTCACAGCAGCATGACATCATAGCAGCACGACATCATAGCAGCTTGACATCATAGCAGCGTGACATCACAGCAGCGTGACATCATAGCAGCACGACATCACAGCAGCGTGACATCACAGCAGCGTGACATCATAGCAGCGTGACATCATAGCAGCGTGACATCATAGCAGCGCGACATCACAGCAGCGTGACATCATAGCAGCGTGACATCATAGCAGCGTGACATCATAGCAGCGTGACATCATAGCAGCGTGACACAGAACAGCTCCCTTTGGTGAAGACAAAGCGGATGGTGACAGGAAGAAGGTTAAATTCACACTCTAAAAACCATTAAAATGTTTGTAATGTTTTTCTCAATACAGTTGTGTCCCAATTAGACAATATTAATGACGGTTAACGGTGCATATGCTTGAGTTGGAAAAGGGGAAGGTTAATAGACAGGCAGCGTCACGCAGTCGCATTTATCAGTTTCTATTTATCTCTCCTTGGGAGGTGGCAGGTTTACAGTAAATACCTTCTGTCCCCCTAATTTTCTAATGATGGTGATAATGATGGAGAATGGCGCAGTCATTAGCAAGGACGGGCTCTGTGCATCACTCTGTCAGCCACGTCTCTCCCAGGCCCACGATGAGAAGTGATGGAGCCCAGCTGTTCCTCACGTCCTCCCCAAACGGCTGAACCCCTTTACCAGACAGAGAGAGGAGGAAGAGGCAAAACATCGGGAGACAAAAGAGAGCCGCGAGGAGGGCCGCTGGACCATGTCCTCCCTCAGAACTTTCTCTGAAGTGGTGCACGTGATTCCACACACGCAACCGTCTTTGTGGGGCAAAGAGGCAAAACCACAGCGGCAGGTTCAGTTGAAAGCTGCTGATGACGGCGCCGGCGCCATGATCAGAGTCACGAGCTGGTGTGACCATCGTCTGCGTGTGGGCCGGGGTAAATAAACCTCTGCTTCCCAATTTCAAAGTCACCTCTGATGAATAATGCAGGGGGATTAATTCACGGGGGGAAACGCCACCTTGTCAAGTCCGAGCTCTTCACCGGGTAATGGCAACACATGCATAATAGAACTGGTTCTCTGCCCCCCCACCCCCCACTTCCACCCCCACGAGCCCGGCTCACTTAAGAGGTATTAAAGAGGGAGCCATCAAATTACATCTGTTCGGTTGCCTTGTTCCAGTTGTTCTGGTAGAGTCGCACTAATCATGTGACCTGGATCCAGTCTAATAACAATAAACTTTGGGCTCTGACGTCTACGTCGTGTCTCGGCAGCAGTGACAGAAACTGCTTCCAGGTGTGATGGAGAGCAGCAGATCTGTAGAGACTGGAGCCCTCTGAAGGAGGACGAACAGCTACTCCAGCAGCCGGGTGACCTTTTTCCCCCTAAACACTGCGATAACGCTGCTGCTGCTGACAGGCAGAGCGCAGGCTGGGCGTCTTCGTGGTGTGCTGCCGCTGCACTCCGTGAATCCGGCTTCTGCTCTGACCTCAGGGCCTGGAACTTGTGTCACTCTCCACCGCTGCGCCCAAGAAAATCAGCCATGAAGTTTGGTTTTGGGCAATCTGACCGCTGACACCACGGAGCTGTCAGTGCGATGCCCTTCCCCTCCATCAAGCAATCCCCGCGCTGCCCTCACGCTGCTCCTCGCACCTGACTGGCACCGGGGGCGGCGTGCTGAGCCAAAAGCATGATTGACGCCTCGTCCGATCTTCTGTAAACACCTTGGGATCTCAGCACCTCCAGCAGGGAAGATCAGTGACTTGTGTGAAAGAGGCCTCTCCTCCTGGCCCCGGATCAAGTCCGCTGGCGCCCGCTATGATGCGGCCCGACTTGTCAGAGGGAGTAACAAGATGCCGAGTGACTTTGCACCTCTGGAAATGTCAACCCCCGAGCCGGCGGACGCCAGGCTGAGTGGAGCGGGTGGTGCACAGAGCCCAGTGTGACTGGCTCAGCTGCTGCCTGTAAGGAGCGGAGAGGATGACACACACGGTCCGGCCCTGGCCGCGCCTCCTCGCCACGCTCCTCGGACTTTTTTCCCCAATTAAAGGAGTGCATCTGCTATCATCCAGCTGCCGCTGCGTCTCGGCTGGACCTCTGCAGCCCGACGTGCAGGGGGCACGACAAAGTCCATACGTGATGATGAGGGAGGAAGCGGAAACTGGAGGACGCCTAAGTGCCCCATTATTATTCTGGTGAATCACGCTCAAGGAGACGAGTAACCAAAGAGACACCCACCGCAGAGGGGAACGCCGCACAGGCTGTCAGACTGTTTACGCCACCCAAACGAACATTTTCCTTCTCCCTGAGGAAGCTCGGTAAGGCGGCGTAATTAGGGTTACATATTTCTAAGAGCAGACATCAGTTTGGTGAAGCATTAAGGAGCGAAGCTGCAGAAAGAGAAGCTTCTGCGGGAGGAAGAGCGAGGCTCTGGAGGGTGATGAAGCTCAGGAAAATCTAATGGGCTGTTTACTGGCTGCCTGCTGACATCCATACTGCTACATTAACTCTTGATTTATCTTTTGTGATTCACAGAGCCGTACGCCTCTTACTTTTAATCAAGCTTCTCCCCGTCAGCCCGGCCGAACCAACTCACTGGCCGCAAATCCTCCCGTCCACTGTGATACGCAATTAGAGCAAAAACATAATCAGTTCTATGACAGTCTGTGTTTTCAGCACATGATGGGTGAATATAGCATTTGGAAAATGGTCTGTCTCCATCCTGCAAACAGATCCGAGCGAATGGAGAGCATCGCCAGCCGAGGGGGCGCGAGGGAGTGTGTGACCCAACGGCTGGAACCTGACGCCTGTTGTTCCTCAGGTTTGTTAGCGCAACACGATCGGAGGCAACGGATGACATGAGGAGGCCGACAGAGTTTCAAATCCGTAGACAAGAGTTTCCGCAGTCGCATAATTAGAATTAGATCATTTCAACTTTAGGATTTAAGGCCTTTTAAAATACCTGTGACTTGTCAACACACCTGATTAGGCTGCAACAAAGCCTTGGTAATGGTGGAAAAGGAAAGCGTTCCGCACATCGCAGTCCCCAAATGAATGAAACGCTTGAGATGACAGAGATCTTTAACAAACCTGCTGCCTCCACTCAAACAAAGCAAAGTTTTGCTCCTTTCTTTTGGAAGTTAAGTCGTGGTTTCTGCCGTTCTTCTGCCATCCAAGAGGGCTGGAGAGCTCAGGTTCACAGGATTAAGACGAGGGATTTCTCCTGACCTTTCAGCCAAATGCCATCCTGTTTGAGGTGTACAAGCTTAATTAGATCTGATCGTCCTGTTGCTTTCTAATCTTCGCCTCCCCAACACATCACTATTATCCATTAGCAACGTTTAAGACATGGAGGCTAAAGGCTAATGACTGATATACTTCTGTTTGCGTCATGTGACAGTTGCACACCATGCTAACCCTAACCCTGCTTTAAGGAAGACCCCATTAATGAGGAAGATGGCCAATCTTTAGTGATGTACATGCATCATTTGCAAAGTGGGGAAGTGGGTGTGGGGTGGGGGGTGACGACGCACTAACGTGGCTGTGACATTTGCCATTATCTCCGTGCTGAATTGAACCGGCGACAAAAGTAGAAGAAACAGCTCAAATCAGGCCAATTAACAGAGGCATCAAACAGTGAAAATCCTGGCAGGAGCAGCGCACGGAGAAAGGTCAGGCTCCAGTGGAACAAGTCTGCGGATTTATCAGCCCTAACGAGCGCCTTCCATAGGCTGCACGCCTGCGTCAAGAAATACAGAAACAATGCAGTTTAGCGACACACATGCACATACCTAACAACGCCGACCTCCGTCATGCAAACATGTCTGTAGTTTACGTGATCAAATGTTTTTAAGTATGAATGCGCTGTTTCAGGTCTGCACACGTACAAGAAGGTTTCATAGTTAAGATTATAAATAAAGTCATTTCACAAGCTAAACTAAATGTTTTCATATTTGCAGGTAATCTGTCAGTAGCGTGTCCTGGTTTGGGTTAAATTATTTGTTCACGCATTAAAAACTTCACCCGAGCCTCTGAAACCTTGAAGACAGGAGAACGTATTTATTGAGATGTTCAGACGGACTTTACGTACGAGCCGCAGAGAGATCATCCAGATTAGCTGTGACGGCACCGAAATGAGGCTAACCGATGCCCTAATGAGGAAACGCCAGCCATGGTCCCTCATTCCAACCACATCGCAGGGCTGCAAAAAGGCCCCCGACCCGCAGAAAAAATACACACCGATCTTCACGTCTGTCGTTTGTCCGGGTCAAACTACAACCTGAGACGACTGCTGGACAGCTTCAGCAGGATTTAAGTCATCGATGGACACACGACCACCGCATCCGCAAATTTGGAATAAGAAGCTAGGCTAACATTAAGATTCATGTTAGGTGAATGAGTGAACACCCCAGAGACCCCCGGAGACGCTCAGACTTGTTTTTGACGGCCGCCATCCCATTCAGACAAATGGCACACTCCTCTTACCAGTCCCACAAGGAGACTGGGGGACACCACGCAGACAACTGTGAGAGGTGGATTCCATTAGAGAAGAACGGGGACGGACGAGCCCCTCGGTCCCCTCGGTCCTAAAGCAGCATATGACACACAGCCTCGGGGCAGAGGAAGGAACTCAGCCTGACATAATCTACTGGACAAGCAGCACAGGAGACACGCTCACTCAGCGTGTGTGTTCTTGGACTGCTACACACCGAGTACCAAAATACTTATTCCACTAGCAAAGTGGGGACATTTGTGCGCGTTTTGGCTTTAAAGGACTGTTTGAGGGTTAAGACTTGGTTTAAGGTTGGGGTTAGAATCTGGTTTAGGACAGGGTTACTTTTAAATGCTTAGAGTAGGGAGCTGGGGAATCTATCGTGTCTATCAAAGTCCCCATAAAGACAGAACTCTGGGGATGTGTGTGTAATTGACAGCACGACAATAAACAGATGATCAGGAGAAAATCAAAGATCTGAGGAAGAAGAAGAGCTTCTCCACCTCGCATCCTTCACGTTTAAACTCTGACGCTCAGGGGTGTTTTATCGTCTGCATCCCAATGCAGAGAAAGATGTAAAGGGGGGGAGGGGGGAGGCATATGGTCGCATGAGAGGCCCTACCAGGCGCTCCAGAGCCAGGGCCCTGCCTTGTGTATGATATGTAACGTGGCAATAATGTGGCACGCATCGCGTGTTTGTGAGGCGTCAAGGTTGTACGCGCTGATGGAAGGAGGGCGTGGGGGTGGTGCGGTTCGCGGCTGGGTGACAATGGCCTGGATTGAAAAGAGACACCTTTTGATTTTGGACGGGCCCCGTTCCTGGCAGGCTGGCCGGCCATAAGGCAGGGTGGGGCCTGAGGATAATGGCAGCAGAAGGGAGAGGAGGCCGACAGCTGGCGAATTCTGCCCCAATATGTTTCCATGAAAGAGGCGAGGAAATTTCAGAAGACACGATGCCCGAGCGACACGCTCGGCGGTAAAAGGGAAGATTAAAAATAAAATTAATCAACATCTTGCCCGTTTCACCACACGGCGCACCGTCCAGGAGGGGGAGGGGGGCTGCAGCAGCCATTCACCGCTTTTTTGTGGGTATAAAAAGCTCGCGGTTAATTAGGAGAAGTCACGTGTCGCCTCCTGAAGCTTGTTCAGGACACACAGATGTGGCCTGGAGTGTTGAAAGCAACTTTCCATCGTCTCTCCTTCTCTCTTCTCCCTCTGAGTGTCTGTTTTTCTCATCCTGAGCATATTGTGAGTCTAAAATGCAAATTGCTCCATTTCTCCGCTCCTTCCTGTTTTTTTTTTTCCTCCCTCCAATCACTGTGCCTCTAATGAGGTGTAAAATATGTGCATTAATGACAGAAAAGTTATTTAGATCTGGGGGAGAGCTAATTGGTTTTAATCACAGCCTACATCCATCTGGTTAGGAGAGACAACAAACTTCTTCATCCTGACGCCTCATTACACACAACGAGCTGCTCGGCTTCAGCTAACTTCCTCTATAAAACGGGGGGCGGAGCTTTGCCTTGCACGCATGCACAAGGACCTTTAGGTTAGCAACGTCTGGCTGCTGTTTGCTAATCAGCAGCTACGGGTTGAATGAAGCGACGCTCTGCACTAAGCTCTGCTAAGAGGTCAAAGGTGACAATTGAAGTTTTGGTTTTATCAGCCTTGACGACCTCACTGAGTCACCACACAAGTTTCGGACCTTTAATCGCGTCTCTGGGGAGCGACCTTTATGTGTCCATCTTGAAGCAAAGCTCGATCGAGCGTCTTTCTCCAACCGCTGAGCCTTAAGATGTCCCACCATCTGTTGGCAGTGTGACCACATCCAAAGGACCATGTTTGTGAGGATCCTAACAGGCCGAGTACTGAAACGTGTGAAGTGCAGGCCCGCTAATCCGAAGTGTTGATAAGAGGCATGAAAACATACCACGTGCGATTTACACCAAATCTTGGAGCTGACTCAGGATAAAGCCAGAACCTCGAGGACCTTAAAACGCAACATTAAGCAACAATTATGTAGCTGCGTAAAGCCCTTTTAAATAATTTAAAATCATGTGATGGCAGCAGCAGCAGCAGTCATAATTTAGTATATCTAAAATGGATTGAAACGTCCACCAGTGAAGTTAATACTGATTTTTTTTTTTTTTTTTTTTTGTTAAGGACACAGAAAACTCAGGAAACAAACAAATTCTGTGGAAGACCGAGGGGCTGCATACAAACGTGTCCTTGCACCACTGTTGCATGATGGGATTGAACATGGGCCAGGCGAGCACAGAGCGAGTGCTGAGGCTGTAAAACCACGCTGGATTTTTACATCTGTCTGGCCGCATTGCTATGCGAAGAGCTCTGAGCCACGTTTCTCTGCTTCCACTTAGGGCGAGAGCACATTGGCTATGCCACCGCCCCGACAGATTACTGCCCTAAACAGTGATGCCTCCGCCAGCGAGCAAGAGCCCTGCCAGCAACAGCTGTCCTTTAGCATCGCAAATGCTAAGTTCCCCTTTGACAAAGACTGAACAGGAATGAGTGTCAACAAGGCTTTGCCCTGAAGGGGTTGCTAACATCTTGTAACTTTCTGTGCGAGCCGCTTCTCTCGGATACTTTTAGATCCACACAGCAGATGAGTTGTAAAGTGTGTGCTAGCTGTTTTCTGTTTTCCTTTTTTTTTTTTGCCCGCCTGCTGCCTGGTAGAGAACGTGGAGGAAAAATAAAAATATGGTGTCATCAGCGCTCTTGAACTTGAGCAACTCATTAGCTGCTGCTATGCAAATGAGGCTGAAGAAGAGGAAAGCAAACAAATCTGTTAAGTGATGGTTCCTGCTGCCGAAGGCCCTCGAGGATTACCTGGAAGAGCAGGAGGGCCATCGCCTGATGGCTGGGCACCACTGGAGGAGTATCGAGTGCACCAAATGGGGATCTTAGCAACCATCATCCAAAGGTTAATAGCAACCATTTTGTTGGCTGTGGAGAGCCGCCCAAACCGTCTAGGGCCAACCACTCGGCGTGCCCGCTGTGATCTTCGGTGACCCGGGCATGCTTGTATGGAGGTAAGTTCAACAGCCCTTCCAGAACCGTGTCATCCGCAGCGAGGAGACGCTAATTAAGGTAACACGTGCAGCATGTCCCAAAAGAGCAGCACACAGTCGGAGTGTATACTGAACCTTGTCATGTAGGTCACTTTGGAGCTTTTAGCAGAGCTATGCATATTAATGGACCTCCGCAACGCTCGTTACCGCCTCTGCGCTCATGGGGGGGTTTGTGTACAAACTGAGGGGCTCTATTCCGGAACATATGCATTGCAAATTGCGTTTGCGGCTGGTTACGGTTAGCGTCAGTCCCTGTGGCTGTGTTTAGCCACAACAAAAATAGGAGTATGTGACGCCCAAAGCCACCCATGGATGAAACGACTGCAGAAAGGAGAAGCGTTCTGCTCAATATAGCAGGAAAACGCAGCAAATCTGCAACACGAAAGCAACAAGACGGATTCATGCGATTTTACCTGAGACTGAATACAAAGCAGCCGGACATCATTCGGCATGTTTTCATGCTACCAATTTAAAAAAATAAGAAAACATAATGACCAGAATTCTAGTGTGTCCTACTGTGGCCCGCCGTGCTTTGATACCCTTCAGTTCAGGGGCATGCATGTGGCACGGATCTTCAGCTGAGCCTCACAAATTGTCTGTCTGCCATCACGTCAGTCAAGCCTTGTTTACGGATAACCAACATCCTCTCCTTCCCGCCCGGCTGTCTCGCAGCAGAGTCGGGTCGCCGAAGTGTGATGTACATCATCGGTAATCAGATAAGTTGGGTACCATCCTCCTGCTTTCTCTCCAAAACAACATGTCCACTGAACTGAAAGCCAGAGTGCAACTGTCACATTAGCTGCCAGAGAGCGCTCGCTCCCCTGCCTGGTAAACAAACCCCAAAGATGTTCTGCATGACAGGCAGACTGACGGCTCTTTCAAGCGCGGCCAAGGAGTCAACAAAAAGAGCCGCCATCGCTCTCCTCTCTGTTGTCGGTTGAAACTAATTAAAATGGCAGGGCAGGGCACGGAATCTGAATATGCATGACAGAATGCTGCGTTTATGGAACTAAAAGGAATTGCAACTTCTAATTACATGGTCGACAGTCAACCGGCGGCTGCTTTCAGCCTCTGTTTAATTTGCACGTGAAATCCTCACATCACAAACCTGCATTCAGATCTTCTGTTGAGCTTTTACGTCAGCTGCTTTCATGAAAACATAGTTCTAAAACCTCCACAGTTCCAACTAAACTATGTCACTTTCCATAATAAGCTCCGGCCTTGTTATCCGTCGTTGCCAGCATTTGCGCGCCTGCAGAGGCGCTACGAGATGGCTAAAGTTAGCGCTGCATGGAATCCGCTCCCACAAAGTTAGACAATTACAGCGGAATCCTTGGGCTCTCAGAGGAGTACACAAGAGGGAAGCAGCCAATTATGGAGGTGATTTATTAAAATGTAAAAAACGGTGTCGGAAATGTCATTAGTGCAAACACAGAGTGTTTATGAATGCACGACCACTGATGTAGTTAAGGTCACAGAAACAGTTTGCTACAGTAACGCATACAGGCAATTTATTCAGCCGTGTCTGACTGACAGGTCAGCACAGCGGCCAGATGAGCTTCTCATTTAGACGAGCTCGTTTAGACCCCTCATCACGCTGCTGCCGTCGGCCGTGCACACGCGGAGGCAAAAGGAATCGATTCACCAGCTTAGTGGAGACGAGCCTTCCTGCTAATTATTACCGGAGCGTTTCCGGTTGACCTCGTCACACACCCAGCGACTGACACAAAAGTTAGCCACAGAATGATGAACTGCGTCTTCTTTTCAGGCCAAACGTGGGAGCGACGCTCACACCACCAGCAGCCGTACCAAACATATTTACGCGCTGTCAGTGTTTGGACCACAGGCCACTCCGGTGGGGCCTTCCACAGAACAGCTGGGGCAAGCCTCCTTCCCTGCTCCCGAGGTACAGGCGAAAAAGCTCCAGCCCCTCCCCCCCCAAAGCATGCCAAAATCACTGCTCATCCAAAGTCATTTGCAGCAAAGTCCATTATCATCATCACTTGTGGTGATGAATTCCCTCTGATGGTGGCAGGCCCGCAGCAGCCTCCGCTCATAATGACATTCTGCTCTTGTTGGCAGTCACTCCCCGTCAGATGGCTCCTTCCCAACAGCCAGCGTGTCAGACAGAGCGCGCACGCACGACACCGGGCCCAGCCTCCGCGCCACACACTGCAAGGCTGCTTGAAAGGCAGACTTCCGACTCGGGAAGGCCGCAGCATTTTCATCTCGTCAGCATGTTACTTTTAAAGCAATCATATGTGACATTCTGGAATATAATCTGCCGGAGTTTAACATTCTCTGAGCGCCAATTTACGCAGGTATTACCGGAGAACATCCTCTGCTGACAAGGAAGCGATGGCAAATCTATTACACTACAACTTCCTGATGGGAAAATTGCATGCCATTCCTTTATTCCTTCTCTTTACTATGAGACAAAAGTGATAAATGACGGAACTGTGAGAGCATCAAAGCTGGATGAAGGTGACTCTCAGCCCAGCTTGTCAGGGGATTGAGGAAACAAAGAGGCCTGGCGAGCGGAGCCATGGTGACCAGGTGGGAGATGTTATCCTAACAGTCTGGAACTCCTGTGAATTATTTGCTGATAGATATAAACAGCTGTTATTCTTGGTAATGGAAAGCAATTAGAAACATCTGCATACTTGGCTGTGAGCGATGCCGTCCGCGGCCCCCAGGTGCCGCTGGGAAATAATTACATCATCAGGACAGGGGCCGGGGCTGAAGGACTGCTAGTGATCTGTGAAGAGCAAGGAGGAGAGCCGAGAGAGGGGCCCGAACACGCTCTCTCTCTCACACACACACACACACCGCAGACACATAAATAAGACCTAATCAAGCCAATCGTATGTTACGTTTAATCTGATCTATATGAGCGCTGACCTGAGAAAACCTTTTTCTTTTTAATCAAACGCCGTCAGAGTATGCTGAGGCCACAGCTGAAAGTGGGAACAAACCTGTGGGTGAGAAACTAGATCAACGTTTCTCAACGTCAGTGTTTATCTGCTGTAAATTCACACGTTTGGGGTTTCGGACACATTCGGCTGTAAGGACGGACACGAAAAACGTGTGCGAAAAACGGTAAATTTGCGTTGCTGAGAAAGTGGGGAAGATATAGTGTTCTCTCACCAAATGTCTGAAACCGGAACGTCTCGCTGAAAAAAGTACAAGCAGACACAGAAACACAAACACCCACAGACGAAGGCAGCCGACATTTGTTACAGTGATAATTAATTCAGACTCTAACATCATGAGCCTCTCTCTTTCCTCTCCTCCCTAAACTCTTATGTTAATACTTCTTCAGTTTAACACCTCATATTTATAGTGATAAAATGATTCTTCTGAAAGTCATAAAGACCCTACAGTCACTTCCTGAGTGCTCAAAGCTAAGTTTGTTTCCACAACTCAGGAAGGTGCTGAAGGAGCGGCTCAAACGCCTGATCATCTGCTGGTTGCTGCACGTGAGCCAAGAACACTGAAGGTTGCTACAGAGTCTGTCCAGGACGTCCACGATGGACGTGGTGGGAGAACGCCAGCCAGCTTCTGACATCGTCCTTCTTAACGCTGCAGCCAGATTGCGTAGCTCCGCCCCCACAAGGCTGCTGTCTCTGAGGAGTTCAGGGGTATTACTGCACGCTCCGAGAACCCGGATGTGTGCTGCCCTGCCTGTTTTATCAAGCATGCATCAGACCTGGCTTGTGTGGACTGCCAAGTTTCCCACAGTGCATCTCGCCTCGGCCAGCCACAGCCGAAGCCCAACTAAAGTCAGCAAGAAACGGCTTGAATCTGTTGGTAAAGTCCAGAGACCCCCTGGATGGAGACAGATATGAAAGGAGACAACAACGGCGTGTGACGCGGGGACGCCCTTCAACGTGGTGTGCGTCGGCTTCCAGGACGTCCACAGAAAATCTCCCTCTTCTAGGGCTGCTTCTAAGCCCTTTACCAGAGACGCTCTGTCTGATTTGATACTCAGTCAGTCACGCCACGGCGTATCTTCCTCTAATTGTGTTGCGCACGGAGCCGCTGACCTTCCGGCCCAGCCCCCTCCCTCTCTGCCAACAATGGCGCGGCTGCGAGAGCCCCGACTGCGCGATGCCTCCGAATTTACCTCCGCTAAAAGCATGACTGTGACTCTCCGCATACATCAACCCGCGGGCCCCCGCTGAGCACACTCATCAGCTGTAAATACCACAGAAGCCGTCTGGGGGGGGTTGACCATGTTGTGAGGAGGCAGGTTGGGCTTGATGTGTAAAGGGAGGCTCCTGTCAGCAGAAGGTCAGAGGCCTGCTCCAACGAGGGGAAGCAAAATGAAAACTTCTGGATTCAGATGTGCAACATTAGCTCATCCGTCACTTAGTTTGAAAGTCCTTCATCAGTCCAACAGATGATGCTGCCTAACACATCAGAGGGGTTTTTGTGTTCGCGTCAGTATTGTAAAAGGGTCTAACAACAAAACAGCACAAGCGAGACAAAAACCTCTTTTTCTCCGGCACTGTCAGCAGCAGACGGAAGAAAGAAGCAGCTCCAACACGAAACAGTATGTTCCTGCCTTTGTTTCACAGGGGGCTGCTAATCCCCCAGGCAACAAACAGAAAATATCCGTCAGAACGCATGAAGCTCCGGGCCGCGAGTCGCCGCCGCCGCGGCCGGATACGTTGATGCCGAGTGGCGTACCTGTCACTGAAAGCTGCGAGCGCGCTTCAGAAAGGGGGCGGCTGGTGTCACCAGTGGGCTCAGGGAGTCGGTGACGACCGTGACCACAGCAGAGCATCAAGAGTGAGTGTGTGTCCGTCAGCAGTTCCCCAGACACACTCCCCTCCCACTCCAGGCTGTTTTGGTTTCGCATGCAGCTGTTTTTGAGGATTTTCCAGAGTTTCGTCTTTGCTTCATCTTACGTGCGTTGCCTTTTTGGACCCATCAGGACGGTTGCTGACGTGCATGTTGTCTGTGCTGCTTCACCGGTGCGCTTCTACTTTTTACTCAGTGTCAGCAACACACCGGTTACCATACCGACCAACTCAACCCACTTTGCATCCAGCTGTCTGGCCTGATGTGGCCTTTGTGCAGGTTAAGCTGCTCCTGCCTCCTGTAAAACCACTGTAGGCGGTGAACAAGGCGAACCCGATCCAACCGGGACTGGTTCAGTCTGTTAATCTGGAGACGCGGCGTCCTCCTACATGGCGCTCCTGATCCGCGTCGCTCCCAGAAATACTTTTCATTTAACTGACCCGGTGGTCTGAGTGATGAAAAACAATAAATGTAATTGGTACAGAGCGGCGGACGGAGCTAAACTCCGTTCCTCCTCCCAGATGGTCCGTTCAGCCTTTTAGTAATGAAATCTGCTTCTGTGTTATTTAAAAAATGACAATAACCTTTCCTTTAATCCCCTGATTTACGACCCCGTACACCTGGATTTCTGCTCTACACGTACGTCCAAAATCCCCCCGGCTCTTGATAACATATTAGGATTATGTCTCGGATATGCTTCTTTAATAAATAATTTAGATAAGCATATCTGTTCAATTTTATCCACCCGCCCTCCCTGCGTGCGGGATTACAGCGGAAGGGTCGCCTTTGTGGTGCGCCGCGCGTGTTCTGCAGGCTGGACATGCAAACATCTGTACAACAATTCATCAGGCAGGATCATGCCCGGCGGACTGGAGGCTCTAAGCTGGGTGTGTTCAGTATCCGGCGTCCTCAGTGACTGGGGCACATCGTAAATAATGGAAGCACAATTAATTGGTCTATGCTAGCAGCAGGTGTCATATACAGCCTGTTGATGGCGCCCTGGTGCTCGGTGCAGGAGCAGACGTGTGTGATCTATACTGTGGCTTCAGGTTTGATGAATGATCGTGATCTGAGGGCTGGATTTATGGGGATTAAGGTTCGAATCATATAAACTAAATATGAGAAGAGAAAGAAATGATCAGCAGTGAAAACATGGCTAAATGTAAGATCATTTAGTAGCTGACGGGAACAAACCTACTTTTTGCTTACACGGACGATGAACTAGGGATTAACTCTGGATTAAACACTTAAAAACACCACCGTGTTTTAAGAACACGCTGAAAAGCGACAAACTGTTAAATCATGCATGGCGCATCTGAATATGAGGTCACCATTTTCTAGGCCACGCACCCTGCCCTGCGTGGTCGACCACCCCCACCCCCCAGCCCAGCCTGTCCCGTGTTATTTCCTACCTTGCGTGCCTGGATAAATACCTCAGCACCTGCATGTTGCGCTGATTTCAGCCAGCCCCAGCAGATGGTCTTCGCCCTTCAGCGAGCACGCGCTGCCACACCTGGGACGCAGGGGAAATCCTCCCGTGCTCTCGCCACTCTGTCGGGGAGCACATGCACACATTATAAACACAGACGCAACAGCATGTGTGTAGGCACGTGCATTTTCAAACATGCAAACAAACGCCATGACGAGCGGGGGCCTCTCCTTGGAACTTTTCAGGAGGAGACTTTAGCAGCGTGTTGTTATTATCATTGTTATTACTGAAAGTGCAGGTCGGGTTTTCAAACAAAAACCACTTCAGTGGCTGCAGCTGGGCGTTAAAGGCGAGAGCCGCAGCCAAAGCATGTTGCTCAGCAGCTAACCTCCGGAATCAGACGTTAAAACGGAGCAGCTGTGCTCAGATCCGTTGTGATGAGCAGGAGCTGTTCCATCCTTGAGCTTAATGTGAAAGCGTGCCCCACAACCCTGGGAGAGCGTGCCTGGACGGGCGCGACTGCAGGCGCAACCTACAGACATATAAAGGCCTCATGGCGACTGCTGCTGCGCTCCTCGCTGATTTAATTAAGGAAGCCTTCTGTGCTAGCAGTTCCGTACAAAGGAACGCTAATGATGGGACTGATGGTGGCGGTTTTCCTCACCAGCATCATGTCATCGGCAAACTATCCCTAAGCTGAATTACAGCCCGGGATGAGCTTCTTCGTACGGACGCAGGCTTCGCTTTTCATATCCGGACTGTCAAAGTGAGCAGCAGCGAGTGCCCTTTGTTTTTAACGTTAATTAAAATCCCCACCAGGCTAACGCGACAAGTCTTCAAAGTCAGCCTGCTGAGAAGGATTTAACCAGCGGAACATGAACACGCTTTAAGTGCAAAGACAGCTTCTTCTGGGTTTGAGGACACTGTTGGATATTTATGGGATTATTCAGATCATCAAATTATTAATTATAAAGTGACTTATCAAAAGATAAAAGCAACATATTAACGATCAGCCTGCATCTGCACGTTGTCATAGACTGAATATTAGAACATGGACTAGAAGCAGGTTAAGACTGTTACATATGACTAATTAAGAGCACTCAAAGTTTCCCGTACTTCATGAACGCACCACAGCCTCGGCCACACAAGGTGCTGCAAAACTTCTTTCATTTCTGTTCAACCTTTTGGGACATTAATAAAACTTCCCACAATGTTTATTCAAGAACTTAAATGAATCAAAAGCAATGAATCACGCCCACATGTCAGAAGCAACGAGACACCGTCAAGGGAACCGGGGCGTAAATCACTGGAAGAAAAGCTAACGCGGCCTTATACTTCAGAGTTTAATCGAAGAGTCACTCTCGCCGCGCAGATCCTCAGAGGTCCAGACCTTCACTCCTGTCCCACATCCATCACACCGGGGCGTTTTTAATTTTCTCGCTGCAGATCTCGCCCCTGCTCAGGATATTAGGGGGCAAGTTCTTTTTGGACAGGCGACACACAGCATGTGTGGCACCGCCGTGCTGGCGAAAGTTTGGCTGTTTTTCTGCAAAATGTGAACTAAAAACCCATAAATGTTTTGCAGCTGATGCACTCTGACGGCGTCGATGAAAGATGCAGCGCTGATGAATCAGTCTTTATGATCAGCTTCCTTCCGCCTCCCCGGTCAAATGAAATTTACAACACACCCTTTGAAAGTTTAAATACTCAGACATCAACCGAATTCAAAAGCCTCCACCGATGCTTCTGGTTCCCAGTTGCATCGGAGCCTTTTAATCATAGATGCTGCCTCCACGTCGCGTTTGCAGCACACTGGTTTCAGACGCTCCGCATCCTTTTGTTTGACAGGTTCGGTTTGCTGCATTGTTGATGGCGGCTTGCCTGAGGATGGAAGCCAGGGCAGCAGAACCAGAACATTAGCACCTACTGCTGCAGTGTTCATGGCACAGCGCTCCGTGCATGTGGCGCTGCACCACAAACGTTAGCGAAGCATCCGGGACAAAGTTCTACACACGACGACGACGACGATGATGGTGATGATGATGATTAGGATGAAGAAGATGGCAGTTTCAGGGGGGCAGTGGATTAAGCCCTAAGCTACTGACCCATAACTAAAGCGACATCTGAGCTTATAATCTCTTCATCTCATGGTAAGTGAAACCCACTTTGTTGGATTTGGCCCCCAACAAGACAATAGGGAGGGCGGATGCAACATGGCTCCATGCTGAGCAGGTGGGCTGGGGGGGGGGGGGAGGGGCAGCAGAAGAGCCTGCTCACCAAAGTGGATCCATGAGTCCGGGGCTGCTTCACCCACTCGAGTGGAAACACTTCTTCCACTCCGCAAAGCGAAAAAATTCACATCTTGTTTTCGCTCCGCAGCAACGCGCGCACGGAGCAGCTTCTTCCACACACTCGCAGGCCCGTCCCATCGCGTCTGGCAGCGCCATTGTTCCGACACAGCGATGCAGAAGGGAGGACGCACACGGGATGGAGCAATTTCATTACACTGAGTCAAGCTGTTTCAGTTCAGGATCCAGGCCTTTGTGCTGCCTGCCCAGCACTCAGAACTGGAAACATGGCACAAACAACATGATGTGTTATAGCAACTTCGCGCTGGGCCTTGTGATACGTCCATCTGCCATAACTAGTGTTGCAGATCGCACTGATGTCCATGTTTTCCCTGCCTGCCTCCACTTTCTGCAGCTCTCTGCAAGACCCCTCAGCGAAAGCTCCGTTTGCTATGAGACGTTTTCAATTCTGTAGAATTCAATAAGTAGAATTGCTGTTGTCATGACAGTAAATGCATCAGTAAATGATTGTGGTCTGATTTCATGTTTTTGTTAAAGAGGTCCTTAAATCCCCCAAAACGGGGGTGATGTGTCACACTGTGGGTGTATTAAAGAGAGTTTTGGGGCTGAGCGGTGTGAGGTTTTCGGGGTCGGACTAAGCTCATACTGAGACATATTGAGACACAGTTTCATCTTGCGGATTATTCCTTCTTGGGGTAGGACAGACGTTTGTGGGCAGATGATACTCTGAGATATAAATAAACAAACACATGTCACTGGGGGTAAGTGGGGGGTGCAGAGGAGTGAGGGGGAGGAGGTGCGGGGCTGTTCCTGAAGAGCCTGCGGCGATCTGCAGAAAGCTGATTATGCTAAAGTGGACGATTCAACCGGACAAGTTTATGTCTGTATTAATCAAGGAAGAATAATATGAAAATCTGAGCGCGGCCGATGTTGCACGATGGCTCGGAACGTAATCAGATAAGGAGAGTTATGTTCAATATGGAGGCTGGCGGGGATGAAGGCTGCGGAGGACGTTCTGATTCAGTGAATACGGCGGTAGAACATCACCGGTGCTGCTTTATGGGTTTGCTGCTGCGGCTACAGACGCTGTAAATCCAAAAGAGCCCCGACAGCAGAGACAATCCTGTTTTTAAACAACACGGCACCAGAGGAACTTCTCACACACCACTGCAGCTGCACAAGCGGCCTTAAACAGGAAGTATACACGCATCTTCTTGTGTCCATTCCTCCTTTACGCCTCTGCGTCGGCATGAACATCAATCTGTCTGAGCTGTTGCCTAAACGAGTGTGTAACCTTTACAGCTCCGTTAAAGAAAGATGGGCCAGTTCCGCATTAAACGGAGAAGCGGCCGTCATAAAAGCAGGAGTCTGGCTGATGCACTCCCAATTCCAGACTCGTTTACGCCCAGCCAAAAGACTCGCCGCCGTCTTGTGTGATTTTTAACGTGCACATTAAGACGGTCAGGGAATTTCCACAGATTCGAAAATAGTCGGGTACAACAGCAGCTCGAGTGCCATTAAATGTGTTATAAGGCCTTTATTACCCACTGACATTCCCCACATAATGGAAATATTTTACACTAGCTCCCGTTT
Source organism: Pao palembangensis (assembly GCA_015343265.1). NCBI lineage: Eukaryota > Metazoa > Chordata > Actinopteri > Tetraodontiformes > Tetraodontidae > Pao > Pao palembangensis. Next base: position 31,802,541 of record CM027081.1, on the reverse strand, counting down.
ATGGACCTCTATCTGCTATAAATTATATTATGCAAGAAACACCATCATGATGGCATTTACATCCCATATTAATGGCTTTTCAGGGGGACAGCTTCGCTCACTATACGTAGCCTGGAACAAAATTCAATCTGCCGCCATATTTAATGCCACATTCTTTTATTATCTTGTGAGCATATGTTGGATCGGCTACAGATGATGGAATAGCTGCTGGGTAAAGAGATCATCAGTGTGTTTTCTTTGTAAAATCTCCGTTTGCGACCTTTCTCAAGGTTTCTGCCACAGAGGTCAGTGGGAGGCCTGCAGCCTGATGAAACATGCAAACTTTTATTTTTTGCTACATCCAAGCTTTCATCGTGAAATATCAAATTGTTTGGAGAGCGTTTGCCCTGCAGGGGCGTTCTAATAGAGCTGAGCTCTGCAGGAATGTCTGATGCTGCTGCCGTTGTGAGCATATGCCACATTCTGTTTTAGGGAGAGTGTTTGCACGAGGGATTGTTTTTTTTTCCTGCAGAACAGACCGCGAGGGGGGAAAAAAAGGCTGATCAGGGACAGCAGCTGTCCAGTCGTCTGTGAGCATTAGGACATCTATGACCTGGCCAAAACCACAAGGTCAGCAAAAGCGTGTAAATAATGCAGCGACGCTGACAGATTTTACCTCCTGCTCCTTTGTGTCTCTGGTAAGAGCTCCCGACTCGTGCTGCACCGGCACCGAGGCTGCAGAAGGTCAAAGACCAACAAAAAAGCAGTTAAACAGAAAGGTGCAGGGGGGAGAGCAACCCCCCCTTTTCACGTATGCACTGAAATCTTCACACTAGGAAGCTAATGCAGACAAACATCTGCAGCTTCTGACCCCTGCAGGTGATGCAGCTGTGGATGCAGCGGGAGCAGGAGGAGGGACGCACAAGGACAGAAAGGTCTTCTTCAAGCAGGAGGAAGGAGAGCTGAGACAGAAGCGTTTTGTCTTTGAAGGACCTGGGCTCCAACATTTAACATGAGCCATCAAGAGAAAAAGGAGACAATGAAAGAGGAGGAGAGCGAAGGAAAGAGGGATTGTTGGGGCAGGTGGTGGGCATGGGCAGGGGTGCGCTGGTGCATCTGCCTGTGGTGATTGCACCGACGGACATATTTCCCACCGCTCCGTGTCTCAGCAGGATCATCGCACATGATTACGGGGAGGATCAGCATGATCGGCTGTCACTGATTTGGCTGACATCTGTCGCTGAGGTGATACACGCTGCGAGCAGGATCGCAGACATCAAATCTTGAGCGTGTGCTGAGCTGCAGAGGTTCGCCTTCTCTGTAATCCGCCCTTCAATGACCAAAAGTCTCTGAAACGGGAGGCTTCCCATCTGCTTGCACAGGCTGCCAATCTGACCTCAGCTTTGGATTCACTGCAGTTTATTCATTCGTATGCGCATCTTTTGTTAGCTAGTGCTTGCATAAGTATCAGGATCACACGCTATTGTCTAAATAGGAGAATAATCCTCAGTTATACTGATGTTTAAATGAAGGTTGCTGCGTTCAATAATAAATAATCGTTTAAGATTAAAAACTAGAGATGAAAAGTCAGTAAAACGCTCTCGACAGTAACTCAAAAAGCAATTTTCACTTAATCCACTGCTCAAGTGTCATTTACTAAAACCCACGTAACATTTGTCCATCTTCAAAAGTGGGATACTAGAACGGATGGTGGGGGGGAGTAATTGCACAGTTCATAACAATGAGATTCGGATTAAGGACTTCATTACAGGTCTGCAGACTGGGACAGCTCGTCGACAATTACCTTTAAGTCCCGCCCGGGAGATCAAGATCATTTTCTCAATATGGAGCGCCGGAACTGATCTGTGACCCTCATCAGGGCCGAGGCAGACGAGGATGGAGCAGCTAATCCTTCCAGGGTTTCATCAGCAACCATTCTCCAGCATATGGATCAAGTGTTGCTGCTGGCTGGGTGGAGGCCCGGCGGTGCCTTTGGACTCTCTCTTATCTGTGAACAAATGTCACATTTTAGCTGCGGCAGCTGTTGCCTGTGCTTCCATCTTATATTTGAAAATGTTCAGTCTCACCTGTTTGTCTGTGACGTGAAAGATGTCACACGAGTAGTTTTCTGTGGTGAGGCCAGCGTCCAGCTGCATTTTCATCGGTTATTTTTGTTTGAGCGCATGCGTGAATCCATTAATTTCGTCATAAAAGGCCACCATAAACTGTGTGCACGAGTTAATGAGTCCGGCATTACCCCGCCATTACACCAGCTGGCAGAACACAGCATGTGTTGTTTGTCATAATATACGCTGCCACGCTTAACACTCATAAATTGTTTATGTCGGAGAGTTTAGTTTCGGCTCTGATGACAAAGACGGAAAAGTTGGGCTGAGATTAACGGACTAGCAGCAGCTTTGTGAGGCACCGGTGAGGAGATCAAGCAGCCCGACGATGGCACACTAAAACACACCCCGCTGAGCTGCGCTTGTGCAGCACGTGTCGTGTTTAGTCAGAAGTGCGGCTGCATCCATCTCCTCATAAAGAGTCTGCAGCACAACGGTGCTGGTTGGGTGGGTGGGGGCGGGGGGGGCTCAAGGTTGCCGAGCCCTTCACCACTGAGGCATGATGGGTAGGTCCCAGTCATACCAGCCAGCTACCCAGCCAGGACCAGCATTTCCCTGACTGAAAGGCGGGAGGAAGGTAGCCAGACCCCCCCACACCCCCCACCCCGCCGAACTCTAACTGCTACCAAATGGTGCCTCCTCTCTGGGGTCCCGACCTGAGTCCCAGGACACCTCAGAGGACGAGCAGACAGCTGCCTCCTGTCAGTGGGACGACACACCTCATCATCTGTTTGTCTTCAGCCATGATGCAACAGCCACTCTGAAAGGGGGGGGGGGAGGGGGTCAATGTCTGGTTTGGATACCAGCTTAAACTGGTTAATGTTGATATTAGAAGCCCAACATGGCTGTGTTCAAAGCCGTGAAAGCTCCGGTTAAAAAGTCATCAGCAGTATTATAAATACTATAATTTAATTATCTATAGCCGTTTTTCAAACGAGTGTCTGCTCTGAGCTGGAGCAACACTAAATTCTCTTTGGGGTTCTGGGGAGAATTTTACACTTTTAAAGGAACCTGATTAATTTGGCATTTGAAGATAGAAACAGTGTTATTTCCTGTTCAGCTGCTGCTGCCTCGTAAAGCTGCGTGTGTGAGGTGTAATGTTATATGCATCTTGATTTAGGAAGGCTGCATAATTATTTGTATATTCTAGCATGACAGATGTTTGATTTTGGCTGTAAAAGTAATTAATATGAGAGAAGAGAGAGAGGCAGATTGCTGGAAGATTATTTATGAAGAATCCTCGCTGAGCATGTTGGAGGTGGGGGAGAGGGTGTGTGTGTGTGTGTGTGTGTGTGTGTTACTTGTGCCCTGACATCACCTGCTGCCATGACTGGCCCAGCTGTTAGCTTAGCGGCTAAACTGCTATCTCCGAGCTTTTCTAAGGCCCCTCTGCGCTCAGGACAACAAGCAGTATTAACACAAATATTAATAAGAGCTTCAGGACATGTTGCTGATCAATAATAGAGGTAAAACAAACTGGCTGCTCTATTCCACGGGGCAAATGCGGACACCTGTTTACACGGAATAGAAAACAGTTCCGTTTGTTCTGCGCGCTTCGTAGCTCCTCACTGGGAGCGCTGGTGCTGCGGTAGCACGACGGTGGAGGGTGTTGGGCAGATGTGGAATGATGAATGATGATGAAAGATGAAGGAATTCTGTTACTTGATCTCACAAGAGAGGTTGGAACCTGGGCTAAAGAGTGTTCGGCAACAGCAGGGGCAGGGCGACTGACAAACAGTATGTCTCAATCTAGACAAAAAGCTTCTCTTTTTTTTCCTCCACCTTTATTACGGAGCCGTCCAACATCAGAGGATGATAATGAACCGTAATGGATGCCAAACAGGGAGGACAGCGTGTGAATGTAATTTTCCCTACGAGAGCATTAATCTCACATGGAGAAAATCCTCAATTCGGCCGCTACAGTGGCACTATATCACAGGCAGACGGTTAGCGGAGGTGATCAGGGCGACAGCTCGTCATTGAGGAGCCTCGGATGCTCATTGGGGTCTTATTAGTCAGTGACGGTTTGCAGAAATCAGCACCATTATCAGTGCAGACTGATGTCCTCAAAGCTTGCCGCGGGTACGAGCGCCGTGTTGTGAAAACAACAGGCTCCTGTTCCATTTAGCCGTGAAGCGTCTGGGCTAACATTCACTCAGACAACAGGCGGGACCACGGAGGACTGGGATGACACATCATTTGAATGAGAATAAAGGTGGAGAGCACGTGGCTGGACGCCATGGAGCCGTCTGAGCGATGGATCTGACACTGTGACAGTGAAGGTGTCGTCTGGGCAACACACACAGGCTTTCCTAGCCTGGTAAAAGAAATTCTGTCCAGATGTGTTGATTAATGTCCAACGCGTCCACAGTTGTAAATGAGCGCTGAGCAAAGACAAAGCCACTCCAATCTTTTCTTTTTTTGGAGGATAAATACAGAGATGAAATATAATGGAGAAAGTAAAGTGATCATAAAGAACTACATTTGCATACTAATTAAACTGGAGTCATAATCTTGCGCGGTATTCTTCAAAGGAATGGGCTCAATAGAAGTCATTTCCATAACTGGCTGAGTTATTGTCCCACTGTCCCACACAACTGTGGAGAACTTCTGGACCAAGTCATTGGCGATGTGCTGGCGTCTCTTCTGATCCCCAAGGTTAAATGTCAGGAAAACGCTCTTCAGGGTCAGGGTGAGATCTGCAGCGTTCAGAACATCGTGCACGCGCGCCTGTGCTCTGCACCGCTGTCCACTCCAGCCACATTAATGCACCAAAACTTTCACTAGTCCAGATTAAATAAATCCTTCTGTCAATTTTGCGTCCGTCTGTCCCTCATCTGCAGTCAGCAGCGGCGGCCTGGGCCCCGGCCGTCCATCCCAGCGGGTAAACCTCTCAGAAGCAATATGTAATTAAACTCAGAGAGCATATTCTTTAATCCTAAAGGCTATTATAGATTTATGCTCAGGGCATTGTCTGAGCCCACAATGGCCTCTCCTCAGCGTACTCGGCGGATGCCGTCGGCTCGTATATGTTCTTAAATGGGTAGATAAAGGTTTTGTAACCCTTTTAAATCTGGCTTCATAATGGGAGTGCTACAATGGCTTACTGCCCTCGTGGGGTAATACGGCGGCTTTTCTCTTTGGGCTGGGATGGATGGAAAAGCTTTAAAAGGATAGAGGAATCTGTAATTATTATGCACGGGCCGTCATCAATGACATATTTCTGAACCCATTTCCAGGCAGTCAGAGGGAAGCGCTGCAGAAATCATAATTATGATGTATTCACTTTCCCCTCTGAGGGATTAAAGACTGGCGTTTGTTTTAATTGTAAGCGTTCTACATTTTCGAGCGGCGCGGCTCTGATTAAGAGTGGACTCCGCCGTGGATGCTTCACTTAATTGCTCCTCTTATTTCCAGTTTCCACGTCTGTGGCTGAACTGCTGATGTCACGAGTCACCAATCAGCTGTTTCCTCTGCAGAGTTCTCACTTCAGTCTGTTTTCTTGTTTGCCGTCTCTCCACCGTCGGCCGTTTGCGTCCTTCTCAGCTGAAAATCATCTCAATGATAATGTATTCCCTCTGATTTGACTTTTTAATGGGATTGTGCCTAATTACCATGGCATGGTTCCTCAGATGTGTGCCGGAGAGGAGAGCCTGGCGTCTGAAAACAAAGGGAGGTCAGATTGGGAGGTGCTGGCACGCGGCCTGCTCCGCTCTGCCCCCCCCACCCGCCCCCGCCCACTCCTGCCTCATGACAAATGTTCCCCTTGAACATGATGTCAATATGTTGATGTGCCTTGCTTTATTAAGACACCATCCAACTGATAACAGGTCCTGCTGCGTGTTACCAACATAAATAATTAGAACGGAGACGTGGGAACGGCAGGTGGCTTTTGGCACAAAGAAATAATCATACTTGATGTGGAAAATAAAGTAAAAGGAGCCATCTGTTCCTGGCCGGGGGAGGCAAAAAAAAGGGGAAAAAAAAGAACACGTTAACATATTGTCAGCAACATTATGAAGTACACGATTAATAATTTAGTCATGGCACACGGCACCGCACACCTGTTTGAACAAGTAGGCAGACCAGGAGTGAGCGAGGCGCCTCCAGGATCCCAGATCCAGCAGATCTGCTGCTGCTGTCACCTGCTGTCAGATGTTTACCTGGGTTAAAGCCTCACGTTCATCCAGGCTTTAACAGCCTGGAGGTGATTTTAAACGCGCTGTTTCTGGCAGCTCAGAGGCCATGTTGGAAACCTTGGCTGACTGGAGTTACCAAAACGAAGAGGCCATGTTTGCGGACCGCTTGAGTCAAGCCGGAGAAGCAGAGGCTTCTGGCTCGTGAGGACCCCCCCCCGCAGGCCCCCAGTGCTGGCCTCGTTTCCACACGTTCATCGGTGGCGAGCTCTGAAATCACATTTACTGTTTGAAGCGATGGGTCTGGTGCTCACCGGTGGGTGGGTCATCCTCGCTGTCAGCGAGGCTGCAGGAAGACGTTTCAGCCCATCTGGGGGCGTACGGTCTGGAGGATCCGCCTCTGAGGGTTCATCTCTGCAGCACAGGTGAGCCAGGGTCCATCTGTCCAAGCAGCACAAAGCCGTTAGGCTACCTGGACTTGAACTACCCACCTCCCACACGATGATGAGAAGAGAAAACCGCTGATGGAGGCGGGGCTTAAAATTTACAACAAATGAATGGGCATGTGAAAATCCGACAGGCGTGACATCTGAAGGGGAGAAAGCTCCAGGACAGACAGCACGACCCCCCCAAACTCATCAGCAACTTCAACGTCCAGCTCAAGGATCTTTCCAAACATGTTTCCATTAAGTGTGACACGTTCAGGAGCGACAGCAGGAAGACAGGGAGGGGAAAAACACGCTTCTTCCCTGAAATGTCTGCGCCCGATCCCCTCGCAGGGAAACATTATTCCTAATAAAAGTCTTTCATAAATACTTCAGACCCTTGGAGAGCTCCCTGAACGTGAAAGGAAACACTGCCTGCACCCAGGAGCAAAGGAGGCCATTACAGCTTGTAGTCAAAGATTTAATAGGTGTCATAATTTATCATGCAAACCGAAAAGTGTTTCTTAATTAAGTGTGCACGTTAATGAATTTTTTAATTTGATCCCTGTAAGTACTTTGCCATGCTAATTGCAATATTCCACACATTAGTTATCGCTTACTGCCCTTGGCTATTTGCTGTCTTGAGGAAGGAGGCCCCTTCCCCCCCCCCCCAGCTTAAGTTCATTAAGCAGCCTCTGGGCCCCCTCCCCGACCAACAGAGGGAGGGCTGCAGCATTAAAACAAGATGCAACAGATACCCATTCTTCATCGCTGCCTGCAGCTCGATGCTAACATCCTTCTTGTGTTGCTATCGGCTGGATAATCTCAGCGTTGTTCTCTCACTTCTCTTTGTTCGTGTCGATCCATTTCGGTGTCTCAGACCGGAATTCTACAGTAATGAGCCAACTTTCTGATACTGCTCCTTTGTATGAGAAGCCTGACTATCACTGTTCGCAGCCCCCCCATTATTCAGCGCAAATAATCGGTTTAAGAAACATAATAATGGAGTTGCCAGCAGCTCCCTGCACTAGTTTTTTATTAATCAACTGCAATTAGGCAGTGGCTCCGTGTCCTTAGGACGGGTGTTCATTCACTCTGCAGAGGAAACAGCGTGAGGAAAAACGGTGTTGGGCTGCTGGGATGCCGCAGATGGGCCGGGGTACGCAGAAGTAACGGGAATTATCATTAGACGCCAACAAAACCATCAAACATCTTGGCTGCTGGTGTAACAAAGTTACAATTCCAGCTGACTGCTTAGTTCAGCAAGAACTGATACAGTTGTGGACAAAAAAGCTTTTCAAAAGGTCCAAAATGATCAGTTTCATTCATATTAAACGAGTCACAAGTAGCATTAATGCTGACAGGCTCGTTGATTAAAGCACAATGTTTTGTTTCATTTCCAAAGTACAATAAAGTTTTTGTTCATGAGTCAGGAGTGTGTGCCGCCTGAGCCTGGGCCTGCTCGAGGTTTCTTCCTGTTCTGCTCTCTCCAGAGCCTGCGTCTTTTGATCGTAACCGACGCTGTATAAATAAAGTTCCGTTGAACTTTTAAAAGCGGCTGCGGGAGCCAGGAGTCAGTCTCCGCCCCTCGGTAGCATCTGTCAGACCATAATTAATCAGCATTCACAGATGTTGCTCTCCTGCAACCTGTTGACATTTCCCCAAAAAGCCCTTTTAACCGAGAACATCTGACGGCACGAAACGTCGCGGTATTATCCCCCCTCCCCTCGATCCAGCCTCCGTTCAGCTCTGAGTGAAGACGAGCGAGCAGGCAGGAAGTGTAGTGCGCCTTCTGCTTTTATCTCAACAGGAGATTTACTTTAATGCCACAAATGCATATTTAGTAACTGCTAAGTGTAGTTAAAAACTATAATGCTAACCTGCTGCTCGGAGATTATAGACCCTGACTGATATTATTATATTTTTTCTTCGGGGGGGGGGGGCGGGTAAGGATGTCAGGCGCTTACCCAGCAGAAGGATTTAATGTCATATGCGGCGAGAACAATTCCTTTCTGCAGTAATGAAAACAATAGCAGCACTAAACACTCCAGCCTACATTTAATTTAATCTTTGAGGGATTATCTTCCCCGCTAATGTCACGGCGCAAGACAGCCTGTGAATATTAAATACATTTCCTCTGCAGATGCTCCGGCAACATCGGCGGGATCACGTCAACAGATTTCTGGTCCTGAGTTTTCTTGCTGACTTGGACCAGGCGCAGAGGCGGAGCTAAGGCGAAGTAAAGAAAGTCCTTTCTTTTAAAATAGTGATCTCTTAATGCCAGCTTAATCAAGTCCGAGTTAGGTTTTAGATGGAGTTTAAAGTTTAAAAGCAGATTCCCGACAGCAGACACTTACAGCGGGGCAGGTCGGCGGTTGGGTCGTCTGGGTGACGCTGCTGATGGTCCACGCCGTCCGCGGCCTCCATCGCCTCAGGATGTGAGGCGAGCTGCTCCCTCTGCCAGCCTGGCGTGGCCGATCAAGCTGTTCCAACAACTGGAAGACATCAGGAGTTAAACACTCATTATTTTAATTTGATGCTAATCATGTGTTAATGAGACTAATCCTTGAAATGATTCAGGTAATTTGCTTAATGGCTCCGGTCCAGATTACGGCAATCAGTCACATTTGATAAGACGTCTGTTGAGGGGCAGGAGGGAGAACTTGGTGGAGGATCAGAGGACGGGGAGCAGGTGAAGGCCAGCAGGCCTCTGGGGGAGAGAAGACACGGAGGCGCACCGACCTGCTCACCTTCCAACCTGATAACTCGGCTCTGTTTAATGATTTCCCCCTTTGACTTATCAGAGATGGGAAAATCTGCTTCTCTGAGCGGCTTCTTCTCAGCGGGTGTTCACACAGGTCAGACGTAAAAATCAAGATATCTGGAGGAGATATGAGCGTCACAATCTGTTACTAACGCTGCGCGGAAAAAACAAGAAGGACAAAACGTTAATACAAATGAAAATAGATCTTTCTCCTGCAGTTCATTCATATAATAACAGCTGTTACATGTGTGTTAAATTACTGACTTGATAAACACAGTCGCAGTCGACAGCTAGCTATATTACTGGCGCACCACACAAGCTAATTTGGCTAATTAGTAAAGCTTCTGTAGCGTCTGTAATTGGTGCCATTAACTTGCCAATAAACAGAACAAAAATAACCAAGATTAACTCAACAACATTTGTTCTGAATTACCAGATTAATAAAAAAAAACCCAATAAGAAGTCATTTGTAACACCAAGAGTCCAAACATTATTTACTGATCCCATTTCAACTCATCTGATAATAAACACTATCTGGGCCCTCGTGGAGCAAACCTGGAGAAAAATGTGCTTAGTGCTGGAATTTTAATTTAAATTGTAATTTAGTCTTCGTCCCCTAGTGGGACAAAGATCCTGCGAGGAGGGACGCGTCTGAGCCGCCTCTCTGACTCAAATCAGGCAAACGATGCTTCATTGCTGACGAATGGCTGCAGCCTAACGACCTGTGAGTGCTAACAAATATAAATGGCTTTCTCTTGCATTCTTACTGTCATCAAAACAAATGCTCATTAAGCTTTTATGGGGGATCGTGTGAATAATAAATAGATCCTAATTACCCCGTCATAAATGCAAATGTGTGAATTAAAAGCAAGGAGTAGCAAAACAATGGACCTTCTGTCCCTGCCTGATATTATACATACAGTTACTGAGCAGCTAATGGCTGCACTGCGTTTTTGTGTAAAGTCACTTTATATCACCGTATTTTATGAACTTTCTTCTGTTCTTGTCTTAATTTTTCTCATTTAATATTGTTCCGACCTTTGACGTCCCCTCCACTCATATAAACTTTAAACTTTTATATTACGCTAAGTTATTCTGTGCCTTTATTTACGATGCGTGAGCAGCTATTTGCGTGTAACGTCGTCACGCAGGAAGCTTTAAAACAACGACACTTAGTCAGAGAAGATGCATTTGTCACCTAAATGGGAGGATAACCTATATTTGCAGCCTAATCTGAGCCAAAGCATGTCAGAGGACTTCACGGGGGCGCAGACTATTGTTCAGGATGAGGGTTTATCCATGTTTCACATGCTCAGACACAAAGGTTTTCTATGCACCCCCTCCCCCCCCACAGGTTACCTCCGGGGTCAGTTAAAGCTGCACTGATGCAGTCACATCTTCTGTTGATGCCCGGGCCCACAACGACGCCTCAGATCAACGCGCCAGCTGCCTCCATCACACAGTCCCTGTGAACTTCCAGAACAGATGTACGATGTGTTACGACAGCAGGAGACGCTGCGGAGCAACTAGCGCTAACGTAGTCGTTGATGCGTCGGGACTCACTCCAACTGATAAACGCACAATCAAAACCATTAAAATATAATATGAAGATAAACGTATGTCTGTGCTCTCACTTCAGTAAACTAAATAAATATAACTTTGACGGACAAGACCACAGTGGCGCCACCTAGAGGCTGGTGTGTTTAAATATTACTGTTCAAAATTGATTTTTTTTTTTCTCCACACATGTCCAGAGTTAATTTCACAATTAGAGCTCAGAGCATAGATTTACATCTAAATGTAATGAAAAAGCGTCTGGGTTAAAAAGCAAACACACACACACACACACACACACACACCCAAACCACAGATTATACAGATTTCTCGTACACTTGAACTCATCACGGGATTACCAAAAAAAGGTATCCGACCACAACTTCCATTTCGTTATTGTATTTCTGGCAGCTGGATTTAGCAGCAACCTCCGCCCCCCCCCCTTAACTATGTGGATTTTAATCTGCAGGATCCATCAGATGGATTCTGATCACTGCCACATCCCGACATCCCCACACCCAAATACGCTTTAATTTATGATTAATGTGATGGTCAGACTGGCACTATGTGTGTGTGTGTGTGTGTGTGTGTGTGTGTGTGTGTGTGTGTGTGTTGGGAGGGTCCAGAAGGGTAACGATGTCGAACTTTGAGCCAAAGTGCTAAAATGCATCTGCCTGCTTCAGGAGCAGAATGTGCTTGTTGCCTTCGGGAGGATTCATGGCAGACAAAAACCTACTTCAGAGCACTCCCCCAACACACACACACACACACACACACACACACACACACACACACACACACACACACCCCGCCCACAGGAAGCATCTAGCTCCCTGATCACTGGCCTGATTAATAGGCAGCTGAATTGGAAATTTAATTGGATGTGGTTACAATTATAAAGCCGCGCTCTCCCCGGAGCCGCCGCCATTACTTCAGAACGCGGCGCCGACGGGGGAACAAGATACGAGCGGAGGGTGTGGGGAGGGGGGTACATGTTCTGTCACACCCACCCCCAGGTTAGTCCCATAGAGAGGGACGTGAGGTGTGTCAGATGGGTAGCGTGCACACACACACACACACACACTGGAGCTGTTATGGAACGAATGGTCAATTTGTCACAAACGGCTGGTGTGTGTGACCGCTTTCACACACGTGGGACAGGACGCTGCTCTCTGCTCTCTGCTTGTTGAGGAGGAAATTCTCCCGATGAGGCAACTTCTCAAACATAAACGCTTCTTTTCCAGTAATTAAACAAGTTTTATCCTCAACAAACTGTAACTGAGAACTCTTAGTGGAGCACTGACGCACAGATCTGAGGAGACGTGTATCCGCCCATCGGAGCTGGTCGTGGGGTGGGCCCTAAGGTCAAAAGGTCAGTTATTATAAGGTCATTCACAAAGAGGTGACCAACGAACTGATGAAACTGATGATAATCAGATGGTTTACTAAAATATTGTGAATGTAAACATTTGCAGCGGCACTGAACTGCCATCACATGACCATTTCACCGCTCGCCATCACACCAAACAGCCCTTGTAAACACACACACACACACACACACACACACACACACACACACACGTTCCCTCCCTCAACATCACCTCCTCTCTTTAGCAACTGTTGATCGCTCATTTTTCCAGAACATAAATGCCCCTCTGACGTGCTTCCAGGACCCTTTAGTGCAGTTTTTGACCCCCTCCTCCCTAAAGGCCTGTGGAGGTTGAGAGAGCCCTCTATTGGTAGGAGCGGGTATTACACCATCACTGCAGCATCGGTGAAAGAAAAAGCCTCACCACAGGGATCATTCTGCACACTACTGGTGCACACATGGGCACATTAGAATGCTCAACATGTGTGTAGGTTCTTTGTGGGTTTTTTCTTTTTTTTATTTGACCCCCATAAGATAATAACAAATTCTTAAAGAGGATGAACATAAAGCTTTCCCACTTATAAGCTGCTTTAGGAGTCTGCAGCAGCAACACTGAAATGAAAATGCAGCATTCATTAAGAGTTACTGAGGGTAAACAGCGCTTGTTGTGCACTTTTCTCTACTTGTTTGCCTGTCACTTTCCTGGATTACAACCTGGAAAGTTTTTCAGGAAAGCCTTGATAAAAGAGTAGAAAGACATATTTGTAGTGTTTGCCTTCACTTGAATGAACATGTAACATGCTAACAATCAGTATCACAACTGTGACAGAAAGGAAGCATCTCTCAGTGCATGAGAGAGAGAGAGAGAGAGGGAGGGAGGGAGGACGGAGAGAGGAAAAAGAAAACCAAACATATGTGTGTGTGTTGAAAGTCATGTCCTATTTAAGTGACTATTATTAGCAGGTCACCATCTGCAACTCCAAATAAAACAAATGTTTGTTTGTGTGTGTGTGTGTGTGTGTGTGTGTGTGTGTGTGTGTGTGTGTGTGCTCGCGTGGACATGCATGTGTTTGTGTGTGTGTGGTGGTGGGGAAATGCTGCAGAGGATAATGCTCAGAAACAAACAAACATATTAGCGCATGCTAATGTTAGCTTTACAGCAGCCAGGCTGATATTTACTCGTTGCCATATATATACCAAATTACAGCATACAAATTGGAATTTTCCACAGATATGAGCGTCAACAAAGATAGAGTGCGTATACTTTCTCCCCACGCCTTTGAGGAGCTGCATCAGGTTGCAACAGTGGACATGTTGCATTAAAGAGCCAGACCAGCGCAGCGGCTCCAGCGTGTGGCTAATCGCGGCGTCTGCCTGCTTCTCAGAGCTAATGTCACCTTGCTACGAATGCACATATTGTGCAGTGTGAGAGCAACCGCTTCTCATCCCACACAAACAAAGCAGATGTTGCGGGTGTCGGGGGTCGGAGCGCAGGCTGGGCGGGTCTTAATCAACATCTAAACATCCCAGAGTTAGCTTGCACTCAGACTTGCAGCCATTTCTGTCGCTGCCTCTACTGTATGTTTATTTATTTGATTGATTTTCATCTAGTTTGAAGTGCAACATTCAGAAGACTCCTCTTTGAATGACGGAATGGCGTGGTGATGGTGGTGGTGGCAGCAGAGAGGATGTGAAAGATGAGACACTGAGGATGGGAGAGGGGAAAAGAGCCTGGGGGGTTTCAGTCAGTTTGTCAGAGAAACTCAGCGACCACCGAAGCTCCAACCTGCGTCACTTTCAATTCTCTGTCTCGCCACGTGAAAGCCGCCCCCACCGCAACCCCCCACCCCAAACCACCCCGTCCATCCAACCGCTTGTAAACAGAAGATGCTGTAGAAGCCTGAGCCACCAGAGCGAGGCCGCCTGTAACAACACGTAGCGCCCGACAAGTGATTGATCCCATCCTAATTCTCTCAAATAGGACAAGGAGGAGGAAGGTTGGGGGGGCTCGAGAGTCTGAGCACTGCTGATGGGGCTGGACTTGATGGGTGGGGTCGTGGAAGACAATAAGTAGGCCACCCTGTGTCAGGTAAACTTTGGGCTTGTAGCATGTCAGGAAGGGTAGATGTTGAACTGTCGCTACGGAACACTGGGGTTCAAGCTGTGGCCTACAAATGCTACGCTAGCATTGTAGCATAGTGGCGGGAGTGGGGACCCTGAGTCCTACAGAGGAATCCAGCTTCAAGGTAATGATGAAACTTTTCATTCCAGCTTTATCCAGGAATTAGCATTTTGCACCCAACAATTAGCTGCTATTTATGGATGCAATTATTTTTTTCCAAATGTAAAGAAAAATAGACAGCTAAATGGCAGGCTTCTTGCTCACTGTGTAGGTTAAAAACAATTACTCTGTTAACAGCTGGCAAACAGCTGTTTTCCTTGCGGCTTTTTTAGCTCCATAACAAGCCGCCGTGCTAATTTAGCGTCACATCCATAAACCTCCAACCACACACGTGCTAACAGCGAGGGTTCATTCCATTAGAACAGATCAATTCATTTGGGGAATGCCGTTGTCATAACTACGAATGAAACATCTTCATCGCAACGTTAGGTGATACAGCACCTGCTGCTAATCTATCGCCCATTTCTGTTCCAGTCGTGTGGCCACGATGGCAGTTTTTGTTCTACCTAAATCGCCTAAATCGTGTGGGACAAACAACAGTGATCCTGAGCTCCGTGTGCAGAGAAGAGGCATCTGCCTTTGTTAATCAGCAGCCCCCTCCCCCTCCCGGGTGCAAATCGGAAAAATTAGTCAATTAATGTGCTAAAACGTCAACGAGAGATGGCAGCGCGAGGGAGAGGGAGGGATTCTGGGTAAGAGGGACAAAAACGCCACACCAAAAGGAGAGTGCACAGAGACGAGGACGTGGTTAGCAAACAGATATTTGTGCCTCTCGCTGATTTTTAGCTTTCTCTAAATCTTCATTCCGGGAACTGAACCGCAGCGTCCACGCGTGACTGATGCTCTCGGCTGACAGCCGCCTTCTCCGGCCTGTCTGTCTGTCTCCAGTGAGGAACCCCTGGGTTTAATTGCAAAGGGCACATTGGAAATGAATCATGAGAGAAATGAGAAAGAGAGAGAGAGAGTCAGTGATGTGAACGTTTAAAGATATATTCACTGTAAATGGCTTATTTTATTTATTAGCAATTATTATAATGTAAAAGCTTTTTCTTGACTTTTCTATTGTGGGAGGACCTGTTGATGTCTTGTCCATCTTTTAGCGCTTAAATATTCTTCTTCTGCCTGCATCTGTGTCTGTATATTAGCTAACGCCAACAACAGTAACTCTTTTTTGCAGATGATACCTTGCTTTTTAACCCCTCGCTGCCAAAATGGTCAACTTTTGTCATAAATGCCATAAATGTGCTAAAGGGTATTTAGCATTGTTGCTAATTGTCTCAGGTGCAGAGCTAATTTCATATGCTATTCAGTCTACAGTGGTTTCAACCCGGATGATCAATTACTTCTACTTTTCAACAGTTAACAGCAGTTTACCTATCCATGCTGCCAGTCAACAGGGTCTCGATGTCAGCGTGCGCTCAGCGGGAGGATCGTTATTCACACCCTTGTTGTGTGTGGGGTTCTCGCTTCTGCGTCGTTGCTCTGTCACAGCTAAGCACACAGATGGAAATCAGAGAGTGCCTGCATGGTTATAATCCACCGCCGCTGCGACCCGACTGATAAACTATTCAAAAGCCTTTTGCTTTTGATCTGGGCGAAGACACGCCGAACTGACGGCAGGAGCTCGCGCAACCACTCGACCAGCACCAGGGGGTCCGGGCCCCAGCGGAGTGTCAGGTACAGACGCCTCCAGATTTACTTTCAACCTGTCACTAAGAGTCACCGCCGACCTTTAATGCTATCATGTCCTCCCCCACCCACACAAACCCCCCTACCGAGGCTAAAGAATTAGCATGCCTCTCAGAGGAGCTCCTTTACACTTTCTGGGTCTTTTCAGATACGGTGTGTATGAATGCATGATTGTAAAATGGAAGTGGAGTCACTGTAGCGTTCAGAACTACTCAGAGAGAACTGGCGAGCGTGTGTGCGTGACTTCAACTCAGCAGCTAAGGTTATCACAGTTGAAAAGTAAAATCAGTATGGCGCGGCGGTCTGCAACTCAGTCCTACAAGGCCCACAATCCAGCAGGGTTTTCTGTCCTAGAAGAAAACCCTGGCAGACACCTGGAATCTCAGGTTCCTTTGTAGAAACCCTGCAGAAAACCAGCCGGATAGCTTGTAGGACTGGGTTAACGAGCTCTGCTTTAGTGTGCATTTTAGATGATGGAGGATTGCTTGTACTTTACAACCATCACAGTTCATCTCTTTGTCTTCCGTTGTATCGTTTCCACACAGAGAGCTGCTAAACGCTGACGCAGGACGGCCCTGAAAGCACTCTCCCTCGCCCAGATGTTGGCGACATCTCAGACGGTAAACCAGAGGAGGAATAAGAGCCGGTTTGTGCCGTTTCCACGCAGGCTTTGGGGAACAGTGGGGAGGGAGCTGGAGCAGGCAGTGCGAGTGGTGGTGCGATGGCACTGGATCCATGGCAGCTGTTTCTTTCAATGTTTCATGCCCACAGCCACAGCTGCTCTCCAAATGAGAGTTAATATTGCAGGGGAGCCGTCCACCCTGGGTCGAGCCTTGTCGCATGGTCTGAATGTCAAACCCCGCCCAGCAGGGTGACATCAGCTCAAAGGACACACTGTGTGATTTTTTTTTCCCCCCTCTCTCTCCTCTTTTGCCCTCTCCTCCCAGTTGATGTGTCTCTCTGCTTCATTGGGTCGCCCCTCCCGACAAACAGACAAGGATGAAATCTGTCTTTCCATGGCCGCATCGCTGCGATTTCGGCTTTTAATGAAAAATAAATGAGAAAATAAAAGACGGCCGCCCGGCTCTAGCTGGTAGAACTAACCAAGATACCATTGCAAATTTTGTAAAGTGTGTTCTCACCAGGAGATGGCGCCAAATTCCACAAACCGTGTTTTAAACCACAAAACAAGGCACAAAATAAGCCATTAATTTCCAGGCGCTAGCCCTCCACGCACCTGCAGCTCTCTGGCACCGCTGCGCTGACTGTATCCATAGTGATAGATGAAGGGTTCCCCTCGACGTGGTGTTTGCGTTGCACCGCAGCATCGGGCACCAGATCCCTCTGGACTGTCACACACACAGCGGTGGAAACGATGAGCGTGATTTGAAGTGTCCTGTCCGCGGCGGTGAAGCTGCATAAAGAAAACAGCTGCTGAAATATCACAGGCGGCCTCCCGTGTCTCTGAGGATCCATCTCACACACACACTCTGCTTCTTGTCTTCCTCTCACTACATTTCTTGACCGCTTCCATCTTTGCCGCTAACGTAGCTAATCTTGACCAACTGCAGTTTGTTTGGTTCTGTTCCGTCTGAAATTTGACTCAAGCTACATTTCATTAAACTA
The DNA here is from genome assembly GCA_015343265.1 of Pao palembangensis. NCBI lineage: Eukaryota > Metazoa > Chordata > Actinopteri > Tetraodontiformes > Tetraodontidae > Pao > Pao palembangensis. The sequence goes on along the minus strand of CM027081.1, from coordinate 31,784,691 downwards.
AAACCTCCTCAGGGCATCTTTAATAATCCCCCCGTTTGTCTGGTTGCTTCGTTAGGACCCCAAAGGAGACTTTATATCACCAATATTTGTTAGCGACAGTTATTAGCAATCTCGGCGAGACACTGAGATTTCTCTTTCAATTCTCAGTGGGCGTTTCGGGTTCTCTCGGACGGAGCATGGACCGCCGGATCGTTCCTCCCAGTGGTTCTGCACACCCACACCTGTCACGCGTCCCCTCCCCCCCCCCAGAGATATAAAAGAATCCGCTGACAGTTCTAGGACATTTCATGATAGTTCGGTGACACATTGGATTGTATTTGAACAGCTCTAAGAGGACGGGAAGCAGACACGGAACATTTGAGTCAGTGACCTCTTGAACCCAGAACCTTCTTGCTCTAAGGTGATGGCGCTAACTCTGACCTTGTGCCTCCTCGTGGAAGCTTCGTAAAGCCTCCTTGTCCCCAGTAGCTGCTCCAGCGGTACAAAAGTGACTGGATCAGTTCTAGATCAAGCACCTGCCAAAGCTCCAGCCCATTTCCCACTGAAATAGAGCTAAAGGTCGCCTGACTGTTGTGGTTAAATGTCAAAAACTTTAGTAGGAATCAAGTCAATAGTTCCGCCTGTGAGTGACGGACGGCGGCGTTCGCTGTCGACTTGCCGCTGTACGCTAATTAGCGATGTTTCCTCATCGTGCTATCAGAGCTCCGTCCCGCTCCCGTCGTCGGCCTGTCAGTTATTGATGTTTTGTCACGGCCGCTCACGTCTCGCGTCCGTCAGGGACTTGGTGTGCAACCGGAGCAGCTCGTATGCCAGCGAATAACGTCCGAACAAGACAAAATGGTGGAATGTGTAGCTTACTGCTGGTCTGGGGGATGGAACCGTCGCACCGTTACACTTTTCCTTCTCACAGCAGGTTCCGCAAAATTATGCGTAACGTAGCAACGCTGAAACATGTCATGTCTGCTTATCCCTCCGTACCACCATCCACATATGGCATTCCTCAAAGAAAGAGCTCGGGAGCTGTTTCCCCGTCTGGCTCAGGCATATCGAGCCTCTCAGAGCAGCAGCGCTGAGCTATATCAACAGTGACAAAAGTATATTGAATAATTATCTTTGGAATTAATACATTAGCCCAAACTTCAGTAAACGTCAGCAGACGGGTGTGAGTGGGAATGAGAGGGCGAGCGGAGACGTGAAGGACGCTGCGCTTCATTAATCCGCTCTTCCAAACTAATGTGGGCAGATGAAATGATTCCTACAGAGGGCTGTCATTCCGATCAAACCGGCCATTTTAGATATCTAATTCACCGTCACAGAGAGGGAGAGCGTGTGCACGTCCGCCACTCTTAGCCGTCCCCTGGAAACATCTCAGCTGTGTCTGGACCTGGACTCTGGGCCGGATTGTTAAAAAGCCTCTTCGTGAGCCGTGATCCAGATTTCCCACGACACCAACATCAGGTCGCCGTGAGCGGCGCACACTCGGAAACGGAGCCCTCTTGCTAAAAAGGCGTGTTTACATTATTTAGTTTGTAAATGAATAAATCACCTCGGCTCTTGATTGCGCAGCATATGCGAAGGCCTAACTTCTGCTCATCTGGCATTCGGAACATCTGTTGGGCCCGAGCCACCGAGGAGCGCCGCTCAGCCCGACCTCGCCAGGGCCGCTGGGACGCGATGGTGAAATATAGATGACGGGTAGAGGAAACACAGAAGTGGGTCCAGAGCGGGACTGGCTGAGGTTTGTGGTGTCAGACGGTGATCCCAGCAGAGATGAGACCAGAAGGAAAACCTCCCCCAGGTTCTTTTATCTACACTAAGACTGTTCTGGTCGGGACCCGGCCCGGAAAGAACCAGGTGCTGACGCCAGTAAACCTGCCAGCAACGACTGATTCCCGTAAGACCTTTACGTGTGAGTCTCCATTCCTCATTAACGCCACACTGCGCTAACTGTTAGTGAGCCCTGATTAACTAGATTAGATACTTGGAGATTAATAAAGTATCTATCTATCTATCGTGCACAACCTCAAAGACTGAGAGATTCCTCTGAAGTTCGTGGTTTGTAGTTTGAGTCAGATTTAATCTTAAAAATAAAGACCTTCTCCAATAGATTTCAGTTTAGCCGCCATGACATCAGTGACCAGACAGCCATCGATCCTCTGGAGTACGCTCGGGAACCACGGACAGCGAGGCACCCGATTGGAGATTACAGTATCTGCAGACAAATAAAGCCAGCGGGATTATGTCGGACATACCCTCCAAATGAAAATCCATATGTGTTTTCAGCGTGGAATACTGTTATTAGATCAGAGCTGATCTGGGCGCAGGCTCAAGGCTCTCCTGGGGCAGGCGGCGGCCTAATGTGGTCAAGACCCAGGATTTGTTTCGAACTCAAAGCTCCTTTTAGACACAACATGGCAACCAAAGCAAACTGGACAGTTATTCTCTTCAGAGGGCAAACGGGAGAATAATGTGTCATTTTCCAGCATGAGGGGTCTTAAGCACTAATCCTAAATTGTGTCAGAATTCAGCATTTTGTAGTAGCATCAATCAGTGTCATATTTATTTACATATATTTGTCTTATATTTTCAGTCAGAAAGCTAAGAATAAAATCAGTTTTTAATATTTATCGCAAACTATTCCCCAGTAATCAGCTTGGCTCCAAAACAGGAGGATCATGAGGATAATCTGAACTATTAATAGGATGGAACAAATATGATTCGCCCACCGACTGTTTGAACACACGGCAGATGAATCCAAAACAAAGGCCGCACGGCGGTCCGGAGGAGCAGGAGCCCCTCCAGGAATGATCTTGGTCCGAGCTGTCGGGGTCAGTGCTCGGGTTCGTCTGGGCCTTTTTTTACATCCAAGCTACGTCGCTGAACAATAGACCAGGCTGCCATTTCTGTCCGTTCAAGTATTTGAGCTAATTTTTATGCAAATGGAAAATTTATTGTCATAAACTGAGTAACGCTGACAGTAACACCTCATCTTAATGAACATCCAGCACTAGCAAGCTAATCAAGTTTTAGTTCAAATGCGATCCATAAAGAGACGATTCACGGCCGTCTCCTCCACACGGGCGCCGCGGCCGCCGGTACCGTCCTGGTTAAAGGATTGATGAAGTCATCCATCAGATTGATCGCCAGCATTCAACCAAATGAAAGGGACCGCGGCCGAGCCGTTAAAAGACCCCTGCACTCGTAAAAACTTGCAAGTTAGAGCTTCTCTGAACCCACTCAATTAAAAGGTGCAAGGTAATCGCCGATATACGCCGTTAGCTTGAGTTATGGCAGTTAGCGCGGCCTCGCGTGGCTGTCGCTCAAATGTTAATGCAATTACTTTAAGGGACGATCCCTTTAATATTGAAATACATCAAAGGTTAAAGATGAGCTGACCTTTCAAAAGTGAAGGAAAGTTGGACAGGAAGTTGACCAGGCCGAGTTCTTCTGTGAAAACTGCTCACACGCTGCCGCCATAATCCCTAATCCCGTCAGTGGCGTGACGCAGACTCTGTAATCTGAAAATTCATGTTAATCAAAACCTGAAGTGAATTAAGCCTCTTTATAGTTTGTTTTTGACCTTTTGGCAGCAAAACAAACGTGAAGAGCTTAGTGTGGCAGTAAATATGAATATACCATTTTAGCCATGTCCTTCCACAAACAATCAAAGAGGGAGGAGTTCCTCACCTACACTAAAGAAGCTTTATCTGAAGTAAGAGCTTTAGTGCTAACGACAACAACCCCGATGTTTGGCTCCTGAATAATTCTTCTCTTTCAGAGAGAACAACAACAGCCGAAGGCTTTTCTCCTGTTTCTGACGGCCACTTCGATCAGCAGCGCGGATGAGATGGCAAACATGTTGTTCAGCTTGTCTCCACCAGCAGGCTGAGCTAATTCCTCGCAGGCTTCCGTAGATTCAGTCGACGGGGCCACTTACCTGACCCGCGGACCAATGGGAGCTCGCCTCGCCATCCACCTTTCCCCCCTCGCTCCCCATCCTCCTCTCCGTTCACCGAGGATCAAGCCTCCATAATCCCCAGATTTTATACCAACCAAAACAGCTTGGGCCCATCAGCAAATTGCGACGGCATATGGTATAGGTTTATGATTCATCTGGCACAGGCGGAGCGGCGAGAGCCTCGTCGTCTGTGAGCAAACACCAGGAAAATATCAGGATGTAGAAAGCACGCCAGCCGCGGTGAAACGGCACCGGGGGTGTGGGAGGACTGCTGAGCGGGCCCGGCCATGCTGTCACAGCTGCCTCGCTGCCCGGCCCAGACCGAGAGCCTCCGCGGCAACCAGGAGGACCAGTGTCATCATCACTTCTGCCCTCCTCCGCTGCCTTGAGGGGGTGACGAGCCGCGTCCAAATAATGCACGGCTCCTTCAAATGTGGCTAATGCCACCGCCGTGAAACATCGTTTATGCATCCAAATTTACCTCCGCTTTCATTACCGTCAAAGGTCCTCTGCGCGCCATCACCTGCAGACACGGTCCGCAGCGTTAGCGCCATTTTCAAACATCTGCTGGAGGAGTCAGAAGCGATCTGTTCCCCCTCCGCCTCGCTGGGAATCTAACGTGATTACACACAAGCACCTCCAGCCAAAAGTTTCCCCCTGCCTTCATTAAAGCGTGATGCAGAGAGCTGCCGGCAAGGTGACTCCACCGGGCCCCGCCCCCGACGCTGGCGGGCTGGCGTGCGCCCGCCCCCCCCCCCCACTCTGCTTTACTGGCTCAGAGGATCTGGCCTCACCCACTGCGAAAGGTCAAAACAGGTCCAGACACAAATGGGGGGGGGGGGCGACGGCGGCCACCCGCCAGGATCTGCTGCTCACAGAAGGCCCGCCCTCAGTTGCCAGTCGGCGCGGTGGAGGTTTATCGTTAGCCAGCTCCAGACGGACCACTGACCCCTCTGGCTGGACAGGTGATCGCACTCGGCCATCTGACTCAACATATGCCCCCACGGAGCTTCAGCACACATATTGTGCCATCATTATTTCATACCTCGCAGGAGCTTCACCGAGTGCTGCCCACTTTTACAGTAGGTGCAAAAGCAGGTTGCTGTGGAAAAGGTGTGTGCATGTGTGTGTGTGTTTCACAGCAACCTGCTCTTACACCTGATTTTGCGTGTGTGTATCTGTGTGTAGCAGTAAATAAAAGGAAAGAGTGACTATTAGCATAATTAGTATTAAACATTCATCCATCCACTCTTTGTTAGCCGTTGCTACTCTCGGTCACGGAGGTGCTGGAATCCATCCCAGCAGTCACTGGGGCACTGAGGGCAATTTATAGCGTGATTCAAGCTAATGTACATGATTTGGACTGTTTGGACTGGACTGAAACGAGAAAAACCACTCAACCACGAAGAAAACATGCTAACTCACCAGCATGCTAACTGTGCTGCTTCCTTACAAATCATGGCTCGTTACCATAAACAAACAACACGTGACTCCAATCCTGCTTAAAAACAGGATAACATCCTGCAGGAGTCTTCAATCTCTATCAGCAGAAACTGCATGCTGATCTTTAAGACCCAGGTGCTTCTGGAAAAGGCCTCGAAACCCCGAAAAGCGCTCCCCGACCTGCATTTGCGTGCAGCAGCCTCAGAAGGGGATTTAGCTGCTCCCGGAAATCTAAAAATATGAAACCGAGTGTCAGCTCTAACAGGCCACTCTTTGGGTGGAGGGGATGATCCGTCTGGGCCTCGGGTTCCCCATCTGGTACAGTCGGGATAACCTGGGAAGCTGGGCGAGCGTTCAACAGCTGCTCCAGAAACTTTATCAGGGGAAGCGGAGGCTGACATTTTATGGCAGCTAAGCCGCCTCCATCAAAGTGCGAAAACAGAACCTTGTGGCGCGGCTTAGCATGGATTTCAGAGTTAGCTCTGCGATTTCCTGCTTGCTCGTGTTAAAAAAGCACAAAAAGCACAAAGACTTTCAGATGTGTGGCTTTTAGTTCAATCAATGTTTCAGAAACAAAGATGAATAGGGAGTGTGTGTGTGTGTGTGTGTGTGGGAGGGGGGGTTGGGCGTTTCCTCAGCTTAATTCACAAAAGTCATCTTGAAATTTTTTATATTTATTTATATTTGTATCACATTTTGAGGATTTTTTTTTAACCACTGAAATGAAGAATATTTGCTGTGTCTGAGCTTCTACAAACACATGACATCTTTTGGGTAAATCAGCTGTTTTTTATTTTTTCCTGATTTCTGATGTCTTTTCATCTCCAGCCTCTTCTGTTTGTTCCGGTGTGGAAGTGTTTCTGCGCCCTGAGCCCGTTTACACATCAGATGATGTTTAAGCTTGAATGGCAGCAGCCTAAGCTCCAGTTTGAACTAACCGCCATTCATTAAAGAATAAAAGTGAATATTTACTGAAGGGATTAGTAAAATTAACAGTTTATTATTTTGATGACTGGCTACTACTAAAATGATGAAATAATACTCTACCTTAATCGTCACTATTATCACTATCAGGAATGGCCACCAGGTGGCGCATTTAAACTCATGCATTCAGCCACAACAGGTAGCATTAGCATGGAGGTTGGAGATCTGAGCATTAGCGTGTTTAACTATGGCTGCAATCAGCTCCTCATCATACACAGAACTGTGAAGACCACAACCCATTTGTTGAGCAGATAAAAACCAAATTACACATGCAAAGAGGTCATTTGGGAACATTTTTGTTTGAGGAATCTCCCCAGAAGATGTCGAATGGGTCAGCAGCAGTGTTGAACTACTCATAGGAATAGGGCTGTCCCGACCTGATTTTAGGATAAAACACCAACACACACACACACACACACACACACACACACACACACACACACACACACACACAGAGCTGGCATCCTTCCACACAATGCAGACATGGGTGAAGCACAGAAGGTGTGTGAGTGCATATTATTTGCTAAATGCAAGACCTCATTTTTTGGGCGTTAAAGACCTTAGAGGGATTTGGAATGTGTGTGTGCGTGTGCGTGTTGCCTCTGGTGATTGACTTCACAGGGGGCGAGGATGCCCACTGTCCACTCCTCCGTCCACACACGCTCTGTGTAATAACGTTCCCTGTCGGGCCCTATAAATCTGCGAGGGCCCAATTAAAGATGGCCTTCAGCGTGTCCGCCCCTACCAGCACACGCGTGTGAAAAAGAAAAAAAAAAAAAGAAGAAAACAAACACAAGGTTGGTTTTATACTGGATGCATATTTAAGACAAAAGACACAGGTACAAAACAAAAACAGCATATAAAATCAAAACAGTGCAAGAGGTAAAGATTTTTTAAGGTGGCGCCTACATGTACAAATCAACAGGATGAACGAGCTCATGCATGCAAACCAAAAGGAAACAAACCCTGGAGTCATGGTGGACAATGAAGGAATAAAAAAATAATTCAATTAAAAAAGACAGTAAACCATGACAGATTCACAAATACAAAAATAGTTTTTCTTCCCCAAAGGTCCTTTTTTTTTTTTTTTTTTTTTGGATATTTAAAAGGCACTTGGGATGCTGTTGGTGCGAGGTCATGTGACCGCTGTTTCAGCCGAACGGCTCGTATTGTGACGGCGCCTAAATGTCTCATTAGTCCGGGTTAAAAACATTCCGAGTCCCAAAATCTCCTTGTTCGTCGTGAATGAGGCTGCGAAATGTCAGTCGGTGAAATTATGCGAGAGCCCTGAAAGCTTCGGGGTTGGGGGCGCAAACAGCGGTGCCCCCCCGAGGATCTGATCTGGCGTTGTCCCCGCCCCCCCCCCACCGACGGGGAGAGCGCCAAACAAAAGGAATAATTAGGCATCTTGGCGGTCTCGTGCCCGCCGAATGTGGCACGCCGGGCCGCGTTCCCCCTGAAACTTGACGGTGGTTGAACTTATTTTTAGTGTCATGTGATCTCGCTTCCCTGCCTGCACGGAGACATCCCACTGACCCAGCCACTGGTCATTGTCTATACCGCTTCCCGTCAAAGCCGGCGCGCTTTGTCAGGTTTCCACTCGAATATCCATTTTGCGTCTGAAGTCCGGTATCCGAAGTGACTGGATCATTCGAGCCTTTTTCTTCAGCTGCTTCCCCCTTTCCTCCCCCACAGTGACATCATTTGGGATTGGCGTCATGACAGCGCGCTTGACAAACCCACCACATGTACAAATATGGATCCCCTCTTTTACGGGCTGGAGAGTTGGGGGTGGATGGGGGGAGACATCATTTCTGGAAATGAACAATACTTATCCGTCCATCGCATCCGTTGCTTTGAGTTTGCGTTTTCACGTGGTGCGCCATCGCCGTGGCGCCGTGTCCTCCTTTTTCCCCCGGTGAAGAGCGCTCTAATAGGTCATTCAATGTCAAAAGGCATAAAAAAGAGACAGCCAAGTCTTCACAGGCTGCTGCTTGCTGTTGCCTTTAATTATTTTAATTAAACTTTGATACTCCGGCGGAGAGGGAGGCGGAGAGCGGCCGTGCGGCCCTCCGAGGACGGAGGTGGCGGGCGCACGGGAGGCGGGACTGCGTCTATATCTCAACTGTACGGAGGCCTTAACTGATGGGCCTGGTTATCGGCGGTGATGTGCTACGCCTTGCTGAGCAGAGAGCAGACTGTGCTGAAAACAGGGGCAAAAAACACCAACCGCCATGTCAAGGTCTTGAAGGCATCAATCCCTCAAACGTAGCCGGAGCCCATCGTGGTCGGGAGGCTGTCCCGCGGTCAAATAACGCTCTATTAATTTTCACATCCCGGGCACATAATGAAAGGAAGGTGTCTTAAAAAGAAAAAAAAAAAAGAAAGAAACTAAGGGCAAAGTGTTGTGCCGTCCAATACCTTGGGGCGCCCTGTCGACAGTTTGTCATGCGTGTGCACTTCTCAGTGTTAAAGTGACAGGATGAGCCAGTCAGAGTGCGGCCGGCGGGCCCCCAGCCCCGCTGAAGTTGGACAGGACTCGTGAGGAGACATTGCCAAGAGGCGGTGGACTCGTGCACTCGTGAGGCCCGCTGGGATCATTCTGACTTCTGCGCTGAAGGCCAATAACCCCACCCCCCCCTCCCTTTTTTTATTTATTTATTTATTTTTTTTTAAGATAGCTTCCGTCTGTGTCCGTGAAATTAGGTTTTCCACAGACGGCACAATATGGTCAGAATATGTTAAGCCTTTGGTGCGCATGAAAAGCTAACCGGATCTGAGTGCTAAATTCTGGGGTGAGCGGCGCTCCTGCCTGACTTTATCTCAACAAAAAAAGAAAAAAAGCTATAAATAACTTAATGTTAATGAGCTAATATTAACTTAAAGGCCTGAGAATTAAAAAAAGGGGGAAGGTTTGTGCTTGTGTGGGTAGATAGTGGTATGTGGAGAACCTGGATCAGCGTGTCGGGTTCACACCTTCTTCTTAGCGATGCTGCACCCGGCTGAAATTAATACAGCGACCCTGAAAAACAGAGAAAAAGAGGAATTAACATCACTTTGGATTTTTTTTTTTATTTCTGCATTTAAAACGGTTTATTTTGGTATAATTTAGTGTGTTTGTTAAAATATTATTTCAATTTAGATACAACTGTGATATAAAAAATATATATCATAGTACAATTTATATATATGCACTAGTGTGTAATTATCTTAATATCGTTAATTGAATTAATCTGTGACCCAACAGCAGAAATTCCTGTTTCAGGATGCACAAAAACACATCTTACTGGAGCTTTAAGGTGTGTGTGTGTGTGTGTGTGTGTGTGTGTGTGTGTGTGTGTGTGTGTGTGTGTGTCAGTGCAGCAGGAGCCTGCTCACCAACAATAGAGCGACTGACACCAAGAGGGAGCTCTCGCACAGCAAATGTCTTCATACCAACAGGCCTCCGACCTGGACACCCTCCTCATCCTCACCCTCCTCATCCTCACTCTCACTAACATGGCACATGACTCTAAAGCTGTAACCCCGTTTTCTTTCATTTTCAATAATAAATCTATATAAATGATCATATTTGGATTATTTAAAGAGCAGTTAAAGCACACACAAAGTAGGAAATTATTACTAGAGATTAACCTGAAATCAGATCAGTTCAAAGTAACCGTTAGTAACGGCAGATGCCTACGAACACAACGATTTAATAATTAAAGTGTTGTTGCAGTGAAACTTTTCACATCTACATTTGAAAAAACAAAAACAAAAACAATGTAATCAGATTATATTAGTTATGTACTAGCAAAGGCCAAGAATAAATTATAACCTGCTGCCATCTGTCATAAAGAGAACCGCGAGGAAGATTTAAAAATGTTCCACCACTACATATTCAGTCAGATATCATTCACCTAATCTCTGGGTGATGTTTCTTAATGAGAGGTAAATACAAATCAGAGGAGAAGTCAGTCAAACCCAGTTTCTGTTGGCGAGCGCGGTGGCGAGCGCAGCTCAACCCGCTCCCGTGGCAGCAGTTCAGGCGATGATGTCGCTCAAATGAGACAACCAGGCCGATTGTTAACGGCCAGAACGTGGAGGAGCGAGAGGACGCAGCTTTCCCGACAGCGAGAGGAGCTGATCATGGAGACAGGACGTTGTCCTGAGACGAGGGGTCGCCGCGGCGGCGCCAACCTGCGCTCCGCTTACGGCGCATTAACGTTCAATAAAGCCGCAGACTGAAAGTCAAAGGTAAAAAAAGAGGAAACCGTTAAGACGTTTGGATTTCTGGGATGGACGTGGGTCGCGGGGAGCCTGTGCGGGGTGGAAGCTGGCGTGAAGACCCCACTCTTACAGTATCTGCACCAGTCTGGCTCCGGAGCAGCAGCGTGCACCGACCCACTCCCACGGGGGCTTTAGATGAGCTGCAGAAGCTCCCAGCCCTCATTATTTGGCAGGGCTGCTGGCTGTTTGGTGGAGAGGTGGGGGCTTCGCTCCATGCCTGCCTGGTAAGCCCCTCGATGTGCACCCTCTGCATCTAATCTCACACAGTCAACAAATAAGGCACATCAGATGCTGTTTTGGCCACGGCCATCAGAGCGGCTAAGTTTAGTGGATTTGGTGGGGTTTACGGCGCGGGGGCTCGCCGAGGGGAGACGTGCTCTGCGCGGCGGCAGAGCGGCGCGCAGAGCGCAGGGATATGGTTGGAGGGGCGAAGCAGGTGCAGCACAATACGGTCAAACCCATTCCAGCTCCCCTGCTCCCGGATGAGCGGGGCCTGACTTGGCAGGGAGCGCCGCCTTGTAACTAGGCCATGCTGGAGAGACGGAGGCCCACCTGTGCCGCGGAACAACGGCCTGTATACACCAGCGCGAGCTGTCAGTCAAATCCCAGCAGCTGCAGAGGGGTGGGCCTGCAGAGGGACAGGTGGGTGAGGGGTGACCACAAGGCTGAGAGGATCGAAGTGGAGGAGCGGCTCATGACACTTTATACACATAAAAACTGATCCCGAAGATCTGGGATCACAGTCCAGGTTTAGCGTTCCTTCTTCCAAATGTAACCCAAATCTCTCTAGGTTGGCTACGTTTTTAGCCCCCATGCTAAGCCAGCAGTGCAAAATAACTGAAGTTGTCTTCTTTATTTCAAAGAAAACCAGTGGAAATGTGCAAAATTTAAGAGAAAACAGGTGCAGAGAGGTAGACATCCACTGAGGTTACCCAACTCGTTTCCCATCTGGGCTGCAGCGTCAACGCTCACGAGCACGAGAGTTGTAATCCAGTTGCAAGATGCTTATTTTGCAGTGATAAGCTTCAGGCTTTGAAAGATTTTATCACCACAACAAGACAAGACACTTTCTCCCCCCCCCCCACAGCCCAACATTAGAGAGCTGCAGCCTATACAGTAGCTCAGCTAATCCAGGGCTTACTTAACTCAACAGCAACAGGACGACGACATCCGTCATCTCGTGGTTCCAACATTTGCTGTTCTGACAAAACGTTAATGAGCTGAACATTAATTTCACACCCTGGCAGAGTCAAACCTCTGCGTGTGGCCCCATCTTTATCCCCCAGCCCTGGTACCTGGTAATCAGGTGCTTCTAATATCTAGATTCAAGCTTAAATGAATATAAACTGGGGTAAAAACGGCCTGATCTGTCAAACCCCGCCCACCAGACATGTGTTCGGCTTCCCTCTCTGTCCTCGGCCACATATTGAACACATTAAAAGTTCAAGTTGGAGGGAGGAGCACAGCTGCATGGGGACAGAGGATGGAGCCAGGGTGTGACCAATCCTTCCTCCACAAGGCTATTGGCTTCACACACACACACACACACACACACACACACAAACACACTGCCCACACAACACTGCCATCTGGCCTGCTGGGAAATCAGAGCCACCTGAGGCTCGGCCAAATCCACGACGCTCGCAGACAAACTCTGCAATTCTTCTCTTTGTAAAGAGATTAATAAAGCTTAAAGCAGCACAACAAGAAAGATGGTGGAGCCACGTGAAAATAGTGGCTCCTTTCACTGGTGAGGAGTTCTGCAGACCTTCTGGAATCAGTCGAGCGAAAAAAAGTGTTGCTTTTATTAGCTTATCTTGTGCAACGAATGCACAAGATAAGCTAATAAAAGATAAGCCTTTCGCTAAAAGGAAAATATTTCCAAACAAAGCTTGAGCATGACCAATATTACACACGTGCTGAAATGCGGCGCAGACCAGCAGCATGCGGAAGTGTGCAGAAAAGGTTCCATCATCCAGCAGCGTTCCTGGTCTGAGAGGGCAGACAGGAAGTGACAGCTCTCACCGACGGTAGCAGGTAGCAGCATATGGTCGCTACACTCTCCGAGCTTCGCTGGCTCCCATTTTAATGAGCGAGGAAGTGGGAAAATGGTCCTCGCTACGTCCAAACGACAAGAGTCCAGCGACGCGGAGTCACTGCGACTTGAACTTCCTGGGGTGCGCTAAGCTGTTCCCCTGGAGATTGGGCAGAGCTGCTGTGTTACTGTAGCTGCAGCTGTTTACAGCAGCTTCTGTGCTGGCTTATTTGCTTGCGCCCCCACTCCCGCCCCCCAACCATCTCAGTTTTTTTTTTTTTTTTTGTCAGAGTAAGTGCACATCATTGGCAGCTAAAAGCTCTGGGCACCGTCCCTCTGGTTGTTCCAGAGAAATGCCAATCGTTTTGGCGTCGACGGGGGCTTCACAGACGGTGCAGGAAGGCACAGATGGCACTAATGGACGAGCAGAATCCAACCGAGGGACCGGGACAGTGCCACGCCGCAGCGCCATCCAAATAACTGTAGTGTGAATCTACTGTATGGCCAAGCCGCTACTCTGCTCTAGTGGGTATTATGCCATGGAAATGCAGCATAAAGAATTTAAAATGATAAAATAATCATAAGAGAGAGAGAGCGAGAGAGATGGTGGGAGGACCGGTGTGGGCCGGCGCCAGGAGGATCAGACAGAGGAGAGATTGTTCCCGCTGATATGTGTTGAAGCGAGATAGCCGGAGCTCGTCCAAGTCTGCACGGTCCAGATAGACAACTGGGTTTACAGCTAATGGACAGATTGAGACAATGTCTGTCAGTGACGGGCCAGCTGATAGACTGCACCTACTCCTGCTACAGTTGGACTTTTGTTCTGCGTGCGGGTCCGTTTTGAAGCCCGTCAGGCTGCAATCTTCAGATTTAGAAATGTCCAAATCTTTCAAAACGTTTGTGAGTCAAGCACGGACAAAAACCCAACGCGAAGGGCTCCTTTTTTTAAGCTAGCAGTGCTAAGCAGATGCTTGTAGGAAGAACTTGTCACAGCTTTCAGTGGTGTTAAGAAGCCGCTGACAACCTGTGCGGAGCGTCGTGTTCTTTTCGTCAAACTTTCAAACTTGAGCCTGTTTCAGCCAAGTTTGGTTCGGTTCTTCGGGCGATACTTGCATACACACACAGCAAATCTCCTCTACAGTTGCTAGCTTTGATGCTAACTGACTTATTTTTCCACGTGTCTGTGAAACGGCCACAGTTCAACCCAAACAAGATGGGGGGAAAAAAGCCAGCTGTCCAGCGGACACACAGCTGCTCGGCGTCCCAAACGCTCACCCCCGCGTGCGACACCATCACACCATCAAGGACTCCGAACACCAGCCCAAAACACAGACGCTGGTTAATTCTTCTCCTGGGTGCCACAGCTTATCAGCGTCCTCACGGGGCCGGTGGCTTCGTCTGTACTTTTAAATTAAGCGTCATCGGCGGGCCCGTCGAGAGAGAGGCCGAGAGAGACGCCGCAGACGCTCGCAACATAAGCTCGCCACGCTACCCCCGTCAGCAGACAACTGCCAGCATCTCCGAGTTCATGCGGGAAACGTGTCTGCTTTATGCTAAAAAAAGTGTAAAAGTCAAGCTTAAACATCAGCGTTTGTTACATCAGGTTAAAACACTTCTGATGTCAAAAGCGATGATGAATCTGCCATCATAACACACAGAGATCAATATTTCACTCATACTTGGGCAGGTTTTCTACACATTTGTGGGTTAGTGTGTGTAAGTGCATGAGTGGGTGGGTGTAACTGGTCCACCCCCCCACCCCACGCCGCTCCTTCCACCAGCGGCATGCTGCACAGGGTCACATGTGATCTGCTCTGAGCAGAGATGCAGGCCATGCGACAGGGAGGGCCGGTAATTGGAGTAAGCTGTCAAGACAGGGCGGTGTGTTTTCTGTGTGTCGGTGGTGTGCGTGCCAGGGAGCCCCCTCCAACGCCCCCTTCCCCCCCCCCACGCCTCCTGGAGGGTGGCACATATTAAAGGCCCTGATGAGACTAATGCAGGAGGAAATGGGCTTGGCCGCGTGCCCGGCTGAGGTGAAGAGGAAGGCCGCTCTGGGTCAGCCGTGACCTGAGATGAATGTGGAGCCGGTGTGCAAAGAAAAAAAAAAAAAAAAACAACATTTTTGTGGCGGATCCATGGGATGGCGGCCCCTCCCCCTTTCAGAAGAAAAAAACAGCACATCAAATATGCAGATTCACGGCTAATAAGAGCAACTTCAATGATTACCAATTACGACAAAGTTCAAACAAAAGGAAGATTGGGTCTAATCAAAGACACAAAGGAGATAATTGCTTCTGCCGACTTGGTGATTAGTTTCTTTGACAGCGTTGCTGAACATCTGTGGTGTCGGCAGAGAAAAGTTACTCAAAGATTTCTCCGTCATTATTCTGTGTTTGGATTCTTCCCCTGAGCTCCTGTTGTCACTATTTATCTGGATTATTTCCTAAAGACTTTTAACTCATTAAGATGAATCTGTGATATCTTGAAAACAACAAAAATTTAATTGGATATATTAACTACGTGTTTCTGCTTAATGGGCAGAACCCAAAGCTGATTTATGTTCCAGGTTCTGGGTTTGTAAATTACCCCAAAAACTTCAGCTTTAAATCTCAGCTGGAGAAAAGTTATTATTCACCAGGCCGTAAACAGGCGGGAGGGACGAGCGCTGCGACGGCCCACGACGCCGGGCGGGAAGGCTCAGCGATAAAGCATCCTGTTAGCTCGACTGAGAAAAATATGCTTATCAAGCCGCATGCTAATACATGCAGTAAATAATGCGATCATTGTCCAGCCAGGCTGGAAATATAACAGCATGACTGAGCCTGAAGCCGTGCTGACGACAGGGAGGTGTGTGTGTGTTTGTAAAAAAACAATTTATTTATTTTTAAACATGAGCTACAAACTGTGAGAACTGGGCTAATGTGACCTGAGCAATGAAGACATTATCAGCCACACACACTGAGCATACTGTCAACAGGCATTTTAACACACACACACACACACACACACACACACACACACACACACACACAGCTATGTAAATGGGGATACATGAATAAAAATAAGTGTAAAAGCTAAATTAATGTCAGCTCAGGCTAGAGTGTAAAAAGAAAACAAAAAAAAACAAAAAAAAAAGCCTGCCGAGCTCATAAAATGGTCTGATTTGGTTCTGGGACATCTGGTAGCATCTGTTCAGACTGGCGTGAAGGTGTGACTGGTCATCCAGTAATAAATGACTTGAGAGGCTGACGGAATTTTTGATTATATTAAAACAGAACCTTTAAGGTTTCCTAATAATCCCCCCCACACAGCAGAGTTCATCGCTGTGAGATTAAAATAATCCCGCCTCAGAGATTTAGAGACTGCGTCTTTAAGAAATCTGCGGGTCGCCAAGCACTTAGCTGAGGTCTCGCCGTGGATAAAAAGCAACTGCTGCGTGCCGCTGCGGCGTATCCGCCTCTTGGTGGGAACACTTTCAGCACTTCTCGCTGCACTCTTGGCTACCAGCGCGAAAATATGACTGAACTTAAGTCAACTCTGGTTGACCTGGGACTTGGTGGAGGAATCGGGGGGTGGGGGGGCTCCATTTGCAGTGTGATGAATTGTCGCACAGCACGCTCAAACCTTCCCCGAGGCCCAGCGGTGAAATTAACAACTCTGGCAGGCCGGCGTCGCCCTCTCAGGCCATGGCACGGCGTTGCTGCAGCGCGGCGGAGGCGGGCGCCGCCTCCTCGTCTGAATGGAGACAAATCTTGGACAGACTGTTTGTTTGGGGAAGGGGTGTGAATGGCGCATGAGTCCATCAAATCAATTAAGGTCTTATGCAGAGACGGCCTGGCTGGGCCTGGGCTGGAGGAGCTTGGCCCGAGCTCGTGCGAGGGGTTATGTGAGTCAGTGTGCTGCCCCGGCCAACACTCACGACTCGTGCGCTCACAACACCAGTATGTGCGGCGGTGGGGCTGGGGTGGGGGGGTGAAAAGCTTGCATATGGCCAGAGCCAGTGTGTCACATTTGGGCTAGAGTTCACACTGGGCTCAGACGCTCACGCCGATGAACTGGTGAGGATTGTGGTGCTGCAGCGCCGCCGTCGCGTTTGGGGAGGGGGATTTAGCAGCTTAGAGGCTACGAGCGGAAACAGCCTCATCCTTTGTCTCTACAAGGTACGATTAACGAAAGGGTGACCGTTAGCTACGGTAAGGATGGTTCTGCTGCTTGGCTAGGCAGTGCCTCGGTTTCACTGCATATGTTGGAGACAATCAACAGACATCAACAGTAACGCAGAATCATGAGAAACTGTTCACCAGCGAAAGCGGCGCGCATTCTTTACGAGGCAGCATTTAAAAGGCTAACGCGAATCGAACCGCCTCCGATGAGCCGTAAATGATATTCCACCAGGAGGGCCGACGACTGACGCTACGTTCACTGGCCGAGAACGCTTCCCCACGTTTACAGGTTTTTTTTTGGAGGGGTGAGTCAAGATGCACTGTCAAGGTGGCACAGATGCTAATCAGCAACGCCACGTCTTTTCTTGTGCGCTTTCAACGCAGCTTGTCGGAATAATGGCGTCGGGAAAAAAAAAATGGCTGTCATGTTTTATGCATTTGCTTTTCACTTTAATTTCTCCTTCACATTGCTTCTGGAGAATGGAGCTCGACTGGGCCTTCGGCTTTTCTATTTTACACCGTATGGATTTCATGCTTCCGGTGGCTGGGCCGAGTCCCTATTTAAACCTCTTCACTGTATATGAAAGACTATATTTCAATATATGAAATTACAAAAGGAAGCACCACCAAGAGGGAGAATGGCTGCTCTGATCTGTCTGTCTGACTCAAATATCCACTCCTGATATTCCAAAGACACACACACACACAGGGGCCCCCCGTCCCTTTGGTTTCCTCCTCCCGAGCCTCACCTTCATTAGCAGCGGTTTGCATCATTCCCAGTGCAAACGTCACATGTCATCAGTAACTCCATTCTTTATCACTTCCTGCGGTACAGACAGTGTAACCTTCAGAAACCTGCTGCCCACAGTTTTACGTCTTAATTAGGAGCACTGTCAGAGGCGCCCAGCGCCTCTCGTCCCGATGCGAGCGGACAGAGAGCGATGGAGACAGGAAGGGAGTGTGAAAGACGCAGGGGAGGACAAAGTCAGACACGAAGGCAGCAGACAAAGAGGGAAGGAAGTGATAGATGCACGGCAGAGGAGAGGAAGAGAGGGATAATCAGGGAAATGAGAGGTGGGGGGGCGTGACGGTGCGCAGAGAGAGACGAGGGAAGAAGGAATTTTGTGTGCAAAGTTAGCTCAGGAATACTGAAAAAACAGAAGCCCATGTTGAGAACGTCTGAAAAAGCTTTCAGTTATCCTGTAGAAAAATAAACTTCTTCTGTTCAGTCAAAGGCAGCAGCAGCAGCAGTTCACACAGACCAAACTGGGCTTTTCTGAGGAGCTCGTCTTGGCTACTTGCTCCGCGAGAAAAGAGTGAAAATCCGGCTTAGCGGTGAAAACACTAGAGACGGTTGTGTCCTCAGATTGGGGACAGCTGACGGGTTAACACTATTAAGACTGCAGAGAACACGGGACTGAATGTACATCTGTGCTCCCAAACAGTGGGATTGAACGCCGCGATTGAGGCGCTCGCTCAGCCGCACACAGATGGACGGCGGAGGAGCAACCCAAGAACACAGATTCTTTTGTTGTTTTCTGTTACTACGCTTCTATGGAGGCTTTATCTCCTTTGGAAGTTCATAAACAAACACAGCTTTAAGATAAATTCAAGTTTATGTGAAAGTAGCTCGTGGCAGTATGCTCCGGTTTAATTCACCAAAACAGTTTCTAGCATCGTTTGCCTTTCTCGCGTTTTATTTATGAAGCATTTTTACTGCGTGTACGTGACAGCATTCCTTTAGAGGCCTACGAATGTACAGAAATCTTTGACAGCCGACAACTAAACAACAAACGGAAAAAAACGGAATAGAACGAAAAAAAACCAACAGCTGAATCGGTGTAACTGAGTCACTGCCGCACCATGAAAAAAAGCCATTACTTAAGCTGTAATTAAATTTATATCATCATTAGTCTACTCAAAATAATTGAAGGCGAGACAACCTATCAATTGTGAAAGATCAGAGCATCATTAAGGTTAATAAGCTGTTTTATAAACTATCATCATTAACATCCCTTACATCGATTACGATGATGAACGACATATTGACAAAACAGGCATTAAAAATCAGCCTCGTCGTGGATGAAGGTGAGACAAATAAGAGGGAGGCAAAGTCAGAGCGGGATCAATTTTTAATCCTTTGTTTCACCGTTGGGGGGGAGATGGCGAGTATATCTGGAACCGCTTCAACAATGTTTTCAATTAGCTGCGGTGACGTTTTGCCAGCTATTGTCACATCTGCATCTTTTCCCTGAATCAATTATGAAACACCGTCATTTATTTATGGGCTCCACTTGAGCGGATATATGAGGAGTCAGAGAAGGGAAAAAAAAAACAAAAAAACACCGGTTTGACTTGGACGTCTCAGGCGCTGACGGTCAGCGATCTCGTCTGAGGTCGCTTGTTACAAGGAGAAAAAGGTTCAAATAAATTGATTTAAGATGAGAGCGCCGCGCCATGTTTAAGCTCATTAACGTAATTAAGCCGGTTGTTAAAACAATGGTACAGCCGCCGTGTAGAGGAGGAGTTAACGAGGTGAAGCCCCTAATTGGACGAGGCGCGACCCTTTCACAGCTGCTGATGGGGACATAGTTAATTCACTTAAATGGTCACCGGAGATGGATCCAAACACAGGCGGTTAGCATTTTAGGGCGACCGTGGATCGATTGGTTGGGAAAGGTCATCAACCCTGTTGTTTTTAAACACTAATTACAGAAAAAAAAAAAAAAAAAAAAAAGGCCTCTGCAGCCTGACTCTGTTTACACAAAACTGCAGGACACCAGTTTATACGGGGCTGGAGAACACACGTGCAGCCCATTAACGCCAGCAAACATTTAAAAAAAAAAAAAAAACACCTTCATGGAATTTGTGAAGTTGTAATTATACTAAAATTCTCAACATATCCTCAATCTAAAACTTTCAGAGAACCTGAGAGTCTTTACTGGAGCAACTGAACGAGAGCAGAAAGAGAAAGTGAGGAGGAAGAGGAGGAGGGACGGGATGGTGGTGAGGACCAAGATCGGGCCTGTGAAAACCATGAATAGAGCCGCATTAGTGACACCTCGCTGCTCCGTTCACAATAAAAGAGGGAAAAAAAAAAAAAAAAAAAACTGCTGGAGAGACACTGTTTTCCACCAAAGCAGATAAAATATGAAACCGGGGATGAAACCACTGAAATCTGACTCTGACCTGCTAATCTAAGACAACATTAGCATTGACGCTGCTGTTACGAAGCATGTGTGGTTCAGGAGAACGCGCTAACATGTTTATTCATAGTACGCCTGTGTTATCAAACATTTGAGATCATATAACACAGCTTCATACGAGGGCCCTTCACTACATATTAGCCAGCACCAACATGTTGTTACATTTATGTATACAAAATACGAGCGCGCTCATTGAATATTCACTGTGAACATATTCCCTACATAACATTACTCCCCGCTTCCATCTTTTTAAAAATTCAAATGAGCAAGAGGCGATCAACGGGAGCATTAGAATACATTACTGCAAGTATGTGTGACCCCCCCACCTCCCTCCTCTTCCTCCCGTCTGTCAGGAGGTGAGCAGAGAAGGAGACGAAGGAAAAGGAGGAAGGAGGAGGAGGGCAAAGTGTGCACGGCAGAGCCAGGCCGGGCAAAGCTGACGTTAACAATAATGTAATTTAATTAAAGCCAAGATCCCAGCGCTGCCCTCACCCAACGCCGCCGCTTTGATTTTAATAGGCGATGAAGAAACGGTTGGCGCACGGTGACACCGTCGCCGCTGCGACCAGTCTGAGGGGGTTCTGAGAAAGAAGGCACCGGCAGGACATCAGTTCAGATCGTATCAGGCGGAGGGGCCGAGGCAGAGAGGGGCCTGGGTGCAGGTACCAGCCCCGGCCACCCAAATACAACAACCGCCGTCAGATAACGCAGAAGAAATGGGGGAGGGGGGACCTCCAACGTGGGGACAAGTCAAAATACAAGGGGAAAAAAAAAAATAAAAACACGAGGGCTCAAAACAAGATTTCACTACAGAATGAGGAAAACTAGCTAATAGGAAGTGATTTATTCTGGATTTAAAAATATCCACTTTCTTATTTTCAAAAAGTTTCTCCTTTTAAATGGTCTCTTTTGCTACTCTTTAAAATATATCTTTTAATCCCAGGATTAGAAGAATCAAAAAACATAAATCGCTAGACTACAAAATCTGAAATATCAGAGAACAACTGATAGCTCAACAATAATCGTCTCATTGTTTCCTTTTTCCCCACATTAGTTTCCTTTTCACTTTACACCTCTGACCAGCCGCCACCAACATCAATTAGCTTCTTTTTCCTGGTCCAAAAAAAACACACACACACACACACACACACACACACACACACACACACACACACACACACAGCGTCCCCTCATTGATACAGTAATCCTTTTAGTAGCCAGGTCCCACCCTGGACATGCCGTGCGGGGGCACGGAGGATGGAGGAGCGGGGGATTAACGTGGCGCTCATTATCAAATTTACAACCAGTCACACGGACATCTGCCCTACTTTTCCCTGGTTAATGTAAAAAGAGCTAATCTGGTTAAGAGAGCGCGGGCCCGTTTCTCCGCCACAGTTAAAGCTGTCACTTCTCTTGTGGGGGAGCGGTGTCTGAATGGAGCTGTCAGCTGGGTACTTGTTAGGGCTAACAAGAGCGTCCGCTGATAGGACTAATGAGGCCCGGGGTCCGCCACCGCCACCGCCGCCGCGCTCCGCTCACCACCGCCACCATCACTGCTGCCGCATTAGAGACTGGCAGAGGGAAATCTGCAGTATTAAAAATCAACATTATTAAATGTGCTTTACTCAGTAAAAAGGAATTGGAATAAAGTTTAATATGGAATTTAATTTTCCCTTTTTTCGAGGTGACCATGGCGATGGTGGGCGGGGGGTTAAATGTCAGGCGTGAGCGGCGTCTGAGTCGCCGTGTTATTGCGATGCTGGTTTTGTCTCCAGTCTTTTCAGCCGGAGCCCCATCCCTCCGCCCAGCGCTTCATTATTTCTGACGCTTTGGTTTAATTCCAGTTACGTCCGTTAATTAGGAAATCTCATGCTCTCTGATCTGGGGCTGCGTTTCGGCTTAACGTGGTTTGCCAGGCTGTTTACCTTCCATTAAAGCTGTTATTGTGAAATGAAGTGCTACATTTGATCATCTGAGTGATGGTAAACATCCTGGATAACGTCACCGCGCTGCTTGTGGGGAGAAAGGTAGAACCTTAAATCAGACACTCTGAATTATTCCTTTCAGCGGCTGTGGAGGAAGCAAAACGGGGGCCGTCAACTGTGTGTCATCTTTTGGCTCTTAGCGTGCATTTATTTTAACAGTGAACAATACAAACGGACGGCCTTTATTAGCTGTGGCAAAGATGTTCTCACCATATTCTGTGTAGCATCGAGACGCTACGAGACAAAGGCGACAGAGGGAAAGCGAGAAAGGACGAGTGTGTGTGTGTCTGTGTGCATCTGTTTAGGTTTTTTTGCTCTGCTTTACGTGCTGAGATCAGAGAGAGAAGCTGTTGCACATCCTCTGAGTAAAAGACGCCGTAAACAGCCTGAACCAGCCCATCATCTCTGCAGGCTTAGGAGGCTGTGGACAAAACCAAACCATCTAAACGGGTCTTTGTCAGGGCATCAGCAGCCGGCCCAGTTGGCTGAGAGGCAGCCAGTTCTTCTACTGGACCATTTCCAGGTCTGCCCATAGCATCCCAGTATAACCAGTGATGTACAGTCCGGTGTGACTCTTTTTAAATCATGCAGCAGCTGAACAGATAAACTATGTAAGAATCGCTAACTCGCGGGCGTCACCGTCGGTGTAACTGTGTCACCGGGCTCCAGTTCCACATCAACAGCCAGTCACAGCTTCAGCTGCTAAAGGAGAAGAACCGGCCTCAGCATATACTGCTGTGACCTGGAGGATGCCAGACCGCCTCAGGGGAACAGAGTGCCACCTCTGGCCCTGGTGCTCCCTTCTTTGTTACACAGTCTTCCACATCGTCCCTGCTCCCTCCCTCTGCCATCGGAGGGGACCGTGGACGAGTCCCTCTGCCCACAGTCGCGTCATGAGAGGCTTCCTCTGACTGTTGTGTCAGTAAACATTTTTAAACTCCTTTGAGGAAGGACATCTTTAAAGTGTGGGGAACGGCTTGAGGATATAGGGATCGCCGTGGCAACATGGCTGCTTTGAAGGAAAGGAGAGAATGTGAAATGTGTACATTGAGAACGTGTACGCGCGCACATGCCAGCAGCTTCAAAAGAGCTCTGGCGAACACCAGTATAAGGCCAACCTCCCTCTCTCCCTCTGCCGCCTCCTTCTACCTGCTGTCCCCTGTCGATCGTCGGCAAAACTTGGCGGCAGATGTTGCTGTGCTAAGTTGCCTCTGAAGTGCCTCCCCTGCTCCCCGGTCTCACCAACAACACAGTCAAACCGCATCAGATCTCTTTATTTGTGCCCGGGGCAAGTTCGGCACTGCAGCTGTGTCCACCCCCGCTCTACCTTTGGTGTTGAAGGCCCGCCGGCGCTAAATGTGAGACCGTAAAAAACAGTTTCGCTCTCATTTTCTGTCTCTCTTCTGCATCTGCTGACAATCCAGCAGCCTGGCTGGCGGCAGCAGCAGCAGCACTGACAGGGGGAAGGGAAGGGATGGGAGGTGAGTCAGAGACTGTGGGGAGGGAGCCAGGGGTGAGGATGGAAGTTCAGTCAGAGAGGGAGGGATGGCACGGACACCCGGGTCCCCGCGCTGAACAGATGTCTGCGACAACCTGCTTCCTTACACCTGTACGAGTCCCTGTAACCCTATGGAAGCGGCCCACTGAAAAATTCATGACCCTGGAGGGCTCCTGTCCGCCATCAAAGGCCGCTTGCGCCCCTTCCTCCTCCCCCTCTCTGTCGCTGGCCTGTTCTGGACCTCCTACTGGACCATCCTGACTCCTCTCTCTGGGATCAGATCAGATTTCCCTGCTCAGCCTGATATCACACGTGCTTCACTGACGGCCAGAAACATTACCACTATCCATAAATATCAAGGTTAAACATCTGAACTAGAGACAGCAGACAGAACACGGTCCATCACAAAAATCTACGATTGAAACAACAAGAGTCCAAAATCCAAGAATATGTCCAAATGCTAGTGTATCCAAATGCTAGTGTCCAGGTGTCCAGTCTCTTCCTTTCAGATTTCCTGCCTCCTCCAGGGAATCCTCAGGCTGTACTAGGCCATGATGAGATCCATAATTACTCCTGCAGCTCTGAGTCTATCCCGAGGCCTCCGAGCATTTGGGCACGTCCAGGACCGCTCCAAAGAGACAACTAAACCACCTTGGCTCACTCATTTTCCCGCTCAACTCTAGCCTTCTTTTTATATTTCTAAAGCTTCTGAGCTCCACGCTGGCACCTACAGACAGATTCTAATGAAAGGTGGAGATGAAATTTGAGATTGAAGAGGTAAACTCTTCCAAGAGGCTCACTTCCCTTTCAAAACAACAGTATACGTTAAAACACGTGTCCAGTTAAAGTCTAATCAGTTCACGCAACGATATATTTAGCGCTGCTCCACCATGTTTATTCCTTAGCCACAAACATGGTGGATTTCTCCACAGTCCTGATCAAACCCTCACGGTCTGGCATGGCGACCCGCATCTGATTATAGTGGTTCAAAGTTGCCGGATCTTCTTTCCTGTCATCCTCTGTCCCGGGTGATTTGACACGCTCGGTTTACTGGTTCCAAATGAAAAGCAACCGAAGCGACCTCACGTGTGGAAACATCTATCACCTCTCCTGCAGCACGTTTCCGCCTCCTGCCCTTTTGTATGTGACGCTCAGACCACGGGGACCTTATAGCAATCAGCACTGGGACCTGCTGTCAGACGTGTCCCCCGGCATGAAAATATGGCCTGTTCTAACATTCATCTGCACAACAACACAAAGACCGGCAGTTCATGTTGCAGCCGTGTTAATTTAGAGTGATACCGAAACAAAAACAGATCATTTTCAAGCCTCATTTGGCTTAACTGGCGGTTTTTCCCCCAGTGAAACACATCTGCAAACCGTAGTTGAGTCATAAAGAGGAAATGTTTGATGCAACTGCAAGGTCATCAACGATCCTCAAGTCTTGTGGTAGTTTATATTATTTCCCAGGAGACTCAGGTGTGTCAGCAGCTGGTTAGCCGCTCAGCGGTGGGGGTGCTGGTCCACAGTCGGAGGCCATATTTGGGCTTCTACTTTCTAGGTCCCTGCTTCCCTCACTGAACTTTTGCAGCTGTGGCTGACATTAACATCAGCAGGGTAACAACAACAAAACTGCACAAGCATCAAGGTCGAGGTTCAAATACTCTCCAACAAAATAGCTCAAAATATTCAGAAGGTTGAAAAGATGGAAAACATGCTGAGCTGACAGCACTGCTGGGGGAGCCAGGAAATTTACATTTTCCATCCCTGAATAAACTTTGTCTGTAGAAATGAAAGCAAAGCACTCTGTGTATCCTAAACAAAGTAGGAAAGAAGGGCTACGCAGAACTCTTTCTGCTGACTTACCTTATCTTCAGATGTGGGTCGCATGAGGGAGACCCGGTCATACTGGCGTCTCAGCAGAGCCCACACAGCATCCAGGCGACCCTGATGGATCCGTAACAGAACAACGAAACCAAATTAAAAACAGCGCTTTGACCTTGCAGAACCGCTGAGGAGGAATGTATTTCACTGAATTTCCTGACGCTTTCACCTTTTTCAAGATCTCCTTCATTTAAGACATTTCGTCAGCTGATTAAAACTCCCTTTATTACCCCCCTGATCTTGGCCAACTTCACTCATAATAAAGAAAGAAGCTGTTACATCTTAAAGCAGTGAGTAAGTGGCCATTTGACCTTGTCTCATAAAACAGGAACAGATGCCATCATCATCATCTGGAGAGGGAGTGAACTGCAGAGAGTGCAGACCCACCTTGATGGGAGTGTACCATTTGTTCTGGTTTTGGTGGTAGCTGGGTGCAGGAGCAGTGGAACGCCTGCTCTTTGGCAGCTCCGCTTCTTCCTCTGGTACAGTCACCACAGCGTTCTTGGCTTTTTCCAACCTGGCGCCCTCCTCGGTGGAGCCTTTCTCTCCCCAACGTACCTGGACAAATAAAGCCGAGAACAGCATGAAGCTTCGGGACCCCCGTCAAAAAAGTGCCTTCAGCCTTTAGGTTGAAGGCACTTTAGGTCCTTTAGGTCCTAAACTTTAGGCCTTTAGGTCCGAATGTGTCTTGAAATTGTATTACAGCGGATTGGCCACATGTCTGCAGTCTGTAAACGCATGACACAAGCGTGTGAATGTAGGTCTGCGTTCATTAAGCCGTCCTGGTTTTAAACTGAATTCATCACATCTGTTGAATCAAGGAGATTAAAAAAAAAAACCCACTGTCACATGAATGGGTGGGGGGCAAGAGGTGATTAATTAGCAGCACAGTGTTCAAGCTGTAGGTTAAGCCATGACAATACAGAACAGCTTCTCAGAACGATCCGCCCCCGGCCTGCTGCGTAAAGAATAGAGCGGCGCTGCCATGAATAAAAGATAGCTCAGACGTTTGAAATACAGCAGCAAAGTGGTAGAGGTGGTTTTGTCAGGATGGTGCCTTAAAAGTGGATACAGAGGAGAGGGCAGGTTGATCTCAACAAGCACCTCGTCCTCCCTCCACTGGGGAAAGCTTCAGAGGCCTGTCGGTGGGAATCAACCTGCCGCGGCAAGAAGAGAGAGATGGGCCAGCTCGCCAATACTGGGAGTGGGGGGGGGGAACAGGTAGAGCTCCCTGAGGATTCTGGGAAATCCCCGCAACCCCACGCGCTTCCTCGGGGCTCGGAAGCGGCACGGGGCGCAACAGCAAAGTGGGGGGGGGAGGAGGGGGAGGTAAAAACCGCGTTTAAACCTGGGCTCCCTTCGGAGGGGGCGGACAACAAAGAGGCTGCCAAGGTTTAGGATGCGCGGGAAGGAGGGAGGGAGCGAGGTGGATGTGTCAAGTTGACAGCAGCGCTCAATCCTTCATCCTGGAAAGGACTTGATCCAATCAGGCCCGCGCAGCCAAGGACGGCGTGGCAGGGCCTGTCATGTCGGAGGCATCAGCGGGCTGACGAGGACGGCGCTCAGTCCGTCAGACCCCCTGCAAGTCCACAAACTTGGAGCTTCAGACGAAAGCCTGAACGTCAGCAGGTTGCAGGATAACAGCTGTCAGACAAAGATGGCGTCCTGCAACCCGGGATTCATGTTTTTAGGTCGTGTTTACACAAAAGCAGCTTTGACGTTTTAACATTCGCCACTCGGCTCATTTACACAAGAAAGGGGATCACGCATCAAACGTGAGGGATCCGGCGTGACGACGGGAAGCTTCTCGTGTTCTTGAATGCATCATGCTAGGAGATTTAAGACCGACCTCCATACGCTTGATCCCTCCTGCTCCTCTTCCTCCGTAGTAGGAGGCGTCCACAGTCGGCCACTTCTTCTTCAGCAGAGGTTCCGGCTCCTTTAAAAAAAAAAAAAAAGGCCATCACACTCACGCACAGTTGAATTGACCTTTTTCCTGCTTCTGCTTTCTGCTCTTTCACAGTTTACTGTAAACATGTTTCTCTGAAGCAGTTGTCTGGTTTCTGCTTTTAATTTGGAGAACTCTATGTAATAATTCATAATTTCTGATTTTGAAAAGCCATATTAATTTAAAATGACCTTTTTGTTTTCTGCAATAAAAGAGAAATAAAGGATAAATAATGTACACTTTTGTTACAAGATGAGTGCCTAATTCTGTAATTGAATCCAACACCGGCTGGCCTTCTGTGGCCCTTCAGCACAACAGCGAAGTACTCACAGGTGGCGGGGGACGGGAAGGTGGAGGCGGTGGCGGCGGGTCTTTGATGACCTGGATAAACAGAAAAAGCAAGAAGAGTGTCAGCACAAAGGGAACGTGTGGGCGCGCTCGCTCAGACCCTGTCAAGACTGCGGCTGACGAGCCTGACGGGGCTGATTCGTGACAGGTGACTGAGTCAAACAGATACATCCCTCAGCCTGTCACGCAGCCGAGGCGCTGCCCGTGCCAGGCTGTTCTCCAGCTGCAACTGGCACCCCATCACCCCACTGACTACTGATTACAAGGGTTCATTTTGTAAAACCAACATCAGGGCCCCCTGTGCAAAATAAAGAAAAGCTGAAAATCAACTTGTTGACAGCGGAGTCTTTGGGGCGAGCGCCGCTGCCCGGTTAGCTCTTAATTAATTGGACGGGGTTCAGCGCTTCCAAGCAATCCTCCCAATCATATAGTCCTAAGGAGTTAATTAGCTCCGATGACATACAGAGGAGGAGGTTCGGGCTCCGCTCCAAGCCCCGTCTGCAGTGAAGACGAGGCCACGCAGGAAAACAAAACAGAGAAGTGGGACGCACTTTTCCCCGAGCAGAGCGACCACCCCCGCAGCAATGTTTGTGAAAAGAGCAGATGACAGGGCACCTGAGGAGCAGGTTGTCCACAATGTGATTCCACTCAAGGACAAGATGCCTCCGCTGAGTTTTTCAGATGTGCATCGCAAAGCAAAGAGCAGCCTGACGGCGACATTTGTCAGGTGCCAGTCAGACGCTTCACGTAATGAAGTCGGAGAGTGTTTTTTTTTTTTTTTTTTTTTTTTTTTTTACAAACTGCAGGACTGAAGAAACACCCATGTTTACAAACTCCATTGGTTGAGTTTTGAGCTTTTCAGGGGGGAAAAAAAGGATCAATAAGACTAGGTTTGATGATTATTTCAGAAATATATGCTATACTATATTATATGCTACAATAAATGTTAACAAACATCAACAAATATTATAATTTTTTTAAATTCTGAAGGCAAAAGTAACTCTCTGCTGTTTACTCGTCCAGTCAGTAATGATGTGAGAGAGGCCTTTTTACAGGAATGGACATTAACGCGATAAAAAGGTGTCGGCAGCAGTGGTCCGACTATAAATACAGCTGAGTGCGAGTCAGACCTTTGGCCATTAAGCACCAGCGACACGTACTTCACTATCGCTGCATTTACTAAATTGGTTTTGGAGGGGAAAGAAGAGCGGTGTAATTGCAGCGTATCAAAGATCCCAACAGCTGTTTCACTCACTGTGAAGAGCAGGGATTCCGTCACACTTCCCACATACTGTCATCATTAGAATAATGAAAATAATCAATTAGAGTTAATTCATTGCTCTCCGACACACAACTGGCTGTGAGCAAATCCAGTAAAGGCAGCCCGGCAGCTCCTCCATACGCTGATTAACAGCATTTCAGCCACACCTTACGCTGACAGGATTATCTCTTTTTATTAAGTAATTATGCAGCAGATTTTCTGGACATATTGTGGGATAAATAAAGCATTACACAAATGACAGCACGCTGCTGCTTGTTCCCAGATACCTGACGGACAGATGTACAATAAATAGGAGCGCTCTCTGATGTCATTAAAAACCAAACCGCGAGATCCGCGGCAGCCTGACACCACCCTCGCCGAGATCGCAGCTGTGGGCACGACACCGCTGGGAAATCGCACCAATCAGAGTCATCTGGGGCATCGTCTCCATACGGCTGCGTCTGCAACTGTCCGGATGAACTCGATAATCAGTCTGTTCCCATCCAGAAGCTTAAATCATATCTGGTTCAGGAGGCTTATCGCTGCTAGATTGAGAGCATATTCTGTGGTTTACACCTCAGATATAGAATTATTATTACCATTTTTATCTGTGAATCTTTTTAAAGTTATTCGGAGCTAAATGCTGCAAACTCCTGAGTTTAATTCCCAAACAGATCATAAACAAAGCAGTCAGCGCTCAAAGCTTATCTGACCTCTCCGACTTCAATCCATGTGGGAGGGAGGAAGAGCACTTTCCATGCGCAAGAATTGTGGGGAAGAAAGATAGGCATGTGTGCTTGTGTGTGCGGCCTCATCCCGACTGCTGAAACCTGGCAGACTGGGGGTTTAAATATTAACAAGCCACACATGGCCCTCCTCTTCTGCCATGTCCCTGGATGGAAGGCAACAGCAGCTCTCTCCACCAAGACAAACACGTCTGTGGCCAGACATGCTGCAGGGGGTTTACATTTTAATGCCTTTGTTGGTTTTCCAAAATATGCTTCCATCTCATCCTGGACGGGCTCCCCTCAGGTCCACAAAGCCAGGTGACGTCTATCATTTTGGGGGGGGGGGGGGGCACGAATGAGCAGCATTGGAGGCGCGTGTCGGAGAGAGCTGAGGGGCGGCTGGCGATACTGAAGGGTACATTTGCCTTCATCAGATCCGGGTTTTAAAAAAAAGAGGGAGCGAGGGAGAAAAGAGAGAGGGGTGCACCATCTGTAGCCCCTCTCTTATAGCCCCAAACGATAATCTGCTGTGTATTTTTGCAAATGTTCAAGGGGGAGAGACTGTTTGTTTAAGGGAAAGAGGGCAGGAGGAGTTTGAGTTTTCACCTCCGAAGAAAACGCAGCGTGCAATCAAAACGGACGTGGGGACAGAAAAACAAAGCAGGCGGACCGAAACAAAGTGCATGTGAAATGAAAAGCTCTGACTGACAGGATTAGGAAAAGCATTGTGTGTTTAGCAAAATAACATCACTGTGTTAAGCTGCAGCCGAACAGACTCAACTGAGATTAAACCAAAAACAATCTCTGAATATCAATAATCAGATCAGCCCCCAGGTAGGTCTAATTGTGTTTTTGTTAACTTTTACACAGTCTGCCACTCCAGCTGATCTCTTGTTGTTATGCTTTGAAGGGCCGCGCTCACACTTGTTTCTTCCTGCATGTGTGAGTAGATGTGTTGTTATGAGGATGTGGTCCGGCTCCTGTTCATGTTTTTGTCTCTGTTGTCAAGGTTACAGCCAGAAACAGAGCAAAGTGGGGGTGACAGGCCCAAACAGATGTGTGACACAACTTCCCTTCTGAGCGGGCTGGTGAAAACCCAAGGTCCTGCGGGGGGGCGGAGTTAAAGTCGGCTCCGTTCCGCTCATGCTGTATTTACTAATGCAGTTTGGGGATTTCGACACGAGCGACATCATGTGTCATTGTTGCAGCAGCACTCACCACTTTGCAGCAAAGAGGCCAAAACCACCACATGAGCACCAGGGCTAAAAGGATCAGCAGCACCAGGAAGACGATGGCCACGGCCAAACCACCAGACTGAGGTCAAAGGGGAAAAAAGGGCCTTGAGACGCTGTGAAATCTTTACATTTTGAACCACACAAAGAGACACAAGTCAAAGGTAAAAATGTGAAAAGGAGAGGAAACAGGAGACGTGTAACCAGCATGTCGCAACAACTGCAGATGATGACAGATGGGTGCAGAAAAGATGGAGCAATCTGTTTTTTCCAGCCATAAATACGTTAGATGTAGAGAAACAAAAGCACTGTATGTGAAAGCAGTCCACACTCACACATGCAGAGGCAGTGATGGTGTGAGACCCGGAGATGAACGTCTTTCCATGGTTCAGGCTGATGAGAACATCCATGGTACTGCGGAGTAGAAGGAAAAATCAGCAAACTCACCACAGAACCAAAACAATAACAACCCCAAACACCGGTGCTAATGTGCCATTTCTGTCATGGTGACTCAGGTTTGGTTGCATCGCAGGGTTGGCTATTCAATCCCGAGTGCCACACAGAAATGAATAAATAAATAAATATCTATTCCTATTATTGGTTATTCACGAAACGATGAAACTCTACCACATTTGTCACTGTCTTTGGCTGCCTGGTAGCAGGACTCCTGTAGCACCAGGACTTGTGTGGAAGGGAAAATGCAAAGTGTAAAACGGGCACAATTAAATCCTTAATGATGAACGGCACCACGATTTCCATATGTCTATTACGCCCAATCCAATTACCGCAGGTTTAATGAGAATTCAGGGTATGGAACGAGCGAAACGCCTGAAATCCTCCCTCCATCCGGGGGAGGGGGATGAAAAGGCAGAGCAGAGCGATATTGTGTGTGCGAGGGGCCAGATGTGAGTGTGTGGCAGCGTGCAGGGGAGGCCTCCATAAAACCGGTGCTGCAGAATAATAACCAGAGCGCTCTCTGCTTTGCTTTGGATCTTGCCTGAGGCAGAGCCTTGGGCCACCGATTCTCCTGTGGTTCAGAACAGATGAGCGACCAGACCATGTGTCCATTACTATGCAGCGCATCCGAAAAATTCTGACCCGACTCCTTTGCACCTTTCCTGATTTACCAGCGCTGAATATTTAAAGTACGATTTACACGACTGCACTTTGTTGATGACGTGTTTTCCTCTTCATCCACTCCACTCTTCCATCAGGCAAAATTCTTCTGTGCACAGATGAGCGTTCGAGCTCAGTGGACAAGCAGGAGAGGCTAAATGAGCTGACACACTCGATCGCTGATAAAGGTGGGCAGTTTGTTAATCAAGCTGGAGGTCAGAACCCCCGCGTGTCAGGGAGAAATGGTCCCTAGAGAGTTACACTGAGGATACCCCAACATGTCATTACACACACACACACACACACACACACACACACAGAGTGCATCTTCAATGCACTACAGGCAAAGAGTCTGAAATCAAGGGCCAGAGGAATGTTCCTCAAGACAGAGATCATTCTTTTTCAAAGCTAAGAGTGGAGACTGGAGCTGGATGAAATATTTACAGTCTTTCTGTCATTTCATTTTTTCATGGTGAAAGCCAGTGAGCGACACTCCAGCTGCTGTCGAGTCGCTGGTTATGTTTGAATAAATGGAAGATGAGCAACCCGATTGTCAGAGGGGCCAAGGGATCACTCAAATGTAGGTAAAAGCCGCACAGAGACTCTAGCTGAACGGCAAAAAGGCTCCTTGCAGCTGTGGATGTGTGGCTCTGAGCAGAACAAACTTTGTCCCCAAGGCCGCGCTGATCCGTCAGAAAGTAAGACTGCGCTGACGCTAAGCTTTGGTGATGTGCTACAGCTGGAGCGCCTGATGATGGGCACGCTAATGGCTTTCAAACTTCCCTTAAAGACGTGAAAAGTGAGCAGGCTGAATAATTCACAGCAGAGCATATGCGACGCCTGTCACTCGAAATCCAGCAGCCATCGCTCTGCAGAAGTTCTGACGGAGAGCTGACAGTGTCACGAAGCCTGAGAGAAGTTTAGGTCTGACGCTCGGCAGCAGCCATCATGTACACAACCCGGCTGATTAAAATGCCACACTGAGATACTGAGAGCCGGTTCCAACTTTTTCATGCGACTGAAAAATCCTGACAGGATGCTTCTATTAATATAAACATATTCACGGCCCTGCTGGAGCAGATGGAGTGATGTCACTGCTGGTAGAGTCCTTGGAGAGCCGGCTTGAATTATTGATGAGCATTAGCATTAGCTTCTCTACCTGATTGTCCTGCAGGTGTTGAATGGAGCCTCAGTTATTTTTGCCCTCCACCATTACTGTGAAAACATCAGGTGACATGCTGCTGCGAGAGGGCAGCCATTTAACCTTGCAGTCCCCGCCCCGCCGGGTTGCGCCGTGTCTCCTGATAGGGGAGGGAGGAGAGGGAAAGGCTGGGGAGGGAGAGGAAGGCTGTTAGCAGATGCCAGCGTTTCCAGCCTGATGCTGCAGCTGTCTGCACATATGATGCTTCTGCTGTGAGGACATCGCGACCAATGGAGGACACTGCGATTCCTGGACGCTGAAGAGGGCTGCGGAGGTCCCGCTGGAAGAAATTTGCAGCTGAGCGCCTCGGCTTGGGCGGCTGCCATTTATGTGGAGCTGCTGGGTAATCCCGGCGCTCACTGAGGAGAAGGCCTCGCGTTTACATGCTTGCAGAGGAGGAACAGGGAGAACATGTGATGGAAAGAAAAAAAAAAGGGATGCGTGTTCGGCTGAGTAGATACGAGTTCCAGGAGTGCCCCGGTGCAATGGGGGCGGCGGTGGCACATAAGCCGACAGATGGAAGGAGACGGAACTTTCCAGGCTCCGCCGCTCCATGCAGGTGGTCCAGGGTGCAGGGATTGTCAGTGCATGGTGAATTATTTAAATGGAGAGTGTGGAAATGGGAATGGCTGCATCTGTCACACATCCTTTTAGCCCCTCCAGCAGATGTGTTTACTCACCAGCCGCACCAGCTAACTACTTAATGGGTCACCGTCGGCAGCCAAGAGTTTAATTAAGCAGCCTTCCGCAAATGGTGGCTGCGCGGCAGGAGCATCAGCTCAGGTCCCGTCAGGTCCCGTCAGGTCCCGTCAGGTCCCGTCAGGTCGCGGCAGGCGCCGTAGGTGTCTGGTTTACAGATGTAGTCGTTGGACTTAATCTTTTTAGCGCATCCTCAGCCGTGTTATTGACGAACAGCAGATTTAGCTTAGCTGCCCTGTTTTCTATTCAAAAGAGTCGAGCTGGACAGAGGAAGGCAGCTGCTACTGCCAGGCCACTGCGTCCGGTGCCTGGAAAAACACCCTCCAAACAAACTTCTGCCCAGAGGCTGCACGATTTAAACTGCACCGTCTTGCAGCGCGTGCATATTTTCTTTTTCTGTTTGCTATCTGTTTCGGACATTAACATGACAGGATTATCTGAGGTTGAAGTTGATTTGGAGTAGTTACAGCATCGTCCTACGATACATAATCTGTCTCAAAACTGAAAGACCTCCAGGAGGCTACAGCACTCACAATCATACATTTTTGATTGGATTGCAGTCAAGCGGGACATTAAAATCTGTTGTTCCATCTAGAATGTCTTAGCAATCATCTGTTGTGGTTTGGGATTAAAAGAGATGATGTTTAAATCAAACAATATCTATGCAGCCTGGAATAAATACATATTTACGCTGTTTTCTCTTAGATCTTCGGGGAAGACGTATGACGTTCTTTATGAGTCGTATTCGTCCACAATGTTTACTACAAGCTACGCCAAAGCCTTCATCCTTTTGATCTACTGATTTAACATTCAGCTGATTTATAGATTTACGAAGTGTTTGTCTGCAAAAATGAGAAGAAAAGTAAACTTTCTGCGCCTGAGATACGATTTTAAAATCTTTGCTAAAGTAAAGCGTGCAGAAAAGAGCTCTACAACTACATGAGGAAATACAGAAGAAGCTGTGTGTGTACATTATGTGTTTGACTGAAGAATGGCTCGCTGCTCATTTCAAACACCGACAAATACAAGTTTCTGTGGTAAATGAGATGTTATTTTTACTCTTAAGTGTTTAGTTTGAACATTTTGGGGTGTGTGCTAACAGAAATGATCTTCACAAAGACTTACTGTCCCTCCTCATAGAGCCCGGGTGCAGGACACAGCATGTAATTGTCGCGCACAGTAGTCGGCTTGCGAGCTGAAACAAAGTGACCAATCACGTTTAAATGACCCAAATCACGTTGTACAATAAAATACACAAAGTGCTCTGCTTTTCAGATCATTTCCATGTTGGAACACTCAACCCCACCCAAGTTTCAGCTTCCTGGCTCATGTCCTCAACTGTCTGCATCACACACAGAATGACAGTCCTGCCTTCATGTGTGACAGTAGCGGGTTCAAGGACACGTGTGCTAAAGTGCTGAAGCATCTCCTGCTGCAGATTGTTAGTAATGCTTCCCTGTGTGATGGAGACTATGGCATCTGTTCCACATATGCGATGCTTTCCATTTTTGCTGTGATGCCTGTCCACAATTCTAAGAGGCCCCCACTGTTAAAAAGGTCTGGGCTGCACACTTGCAAAAGCCAGTAAGGGAATAAATAGCCCCAAGTGGGCGAATGTGAGACAGCCTAAACTGAGAAAGGACAAACAGGAGGACATCTGCTAATAGCTGCTTCCTGATTAGGATTACATTATTAAATAAAAAAAAGACTTAAAGAAAATATGCTTGAGTGTTTTAGTCAAGTAAAAATGTTTAAAAAAGCAAAAATAACTTGTCAAGGAGGGGAAGTGTTGTCACTGGCAGTCGTCAATACCGCGGCTCCCTCGGCCAAATTAGAGCTTGAAAATATGGCTTCCGCTGCCAAATCCTGTTTGCTTCCTGAAAAAGGATTTCTCAACAGAACAGACTGGAGCTGAAAATACGGAGCCGGGTGACCCACATACCCTTCTCTCTTCTGTTTATGTCAGACCCTAGATGCTGCTGCGCTCACCAGGGACACTGGGTTCAGTTACGTTAGCTTATGGAAACAATAAGCTAACGTGGTAAAAAATGTATTAATAAAAAACACGCTGATCACATGACAGTGTCTGCTGCTTACTGAAGGTGTGCTGGCCCATGATGAAGCTGCAGACCACCGCTTCATTCGTGCGTCCGAGAGTGAAGCCGTTTCCTCTCAGAACTATGTCAAAGGTCTCTGGAAAGTAAACAAAAGGCAGATAAGGCCGGGTGGAGCTCATTTACTTATACTTTTTTCTTTGCGTCCCCTGGTGCCCGAGCCTTTGCTGACCGTTCACGCAGACGCTGGAAGGCTCCACGCTCAGGATCTCTGTGCACGATCGCTTCAATATCTGGAGAGTGAAGAGTGGGGGAAATGCCCCGGGGTCAGAAATAAATACATCAAGGCCAGGCATTTATCGGCTCTGTCAACTTTCAAAAACAGATTAGGGCGCAACACCTGAGAAATGTCTCAATCCCGAGCGCGGCCTGCCCGCTGAGGGGAAGAGCCGGATGTTCGCGGCGAGGAGGAACGGCAGCTGTGTCGGCGTTTATGGGAAAATTATGCAAGACTATTACATTCCTCAGTTCTATTAAACAGCTCCGGGAAGCTGCATTATCATATAAAGAGGCCTGAGAGCCCACTGTCATGAAGACGCCTGATCTGCTGCGATTCAATAAATCAACAAAGGACAAACTATGCAAATCCCACTACACAGTTGGTAAAAAGAAGCATATTAACTGCAGTACAGAACACTTGAAGCTTTCATCTGATGTTGGCGCCGGCTTCAGTCGGATGAGCGAGGATGGAAGTGTTTACAGCGACCTTATTAAATATGATGGTTTGATATGGAATGGTTAAATTGAGAGGAGGCTGTGGACGACAGCTGGGAGGAGAAGGATCTGCTGCCGTTGCGCTGGGCCACTCTTTGACTCTAATTACTTCCCTGGCAGAGTCAGAGAATGAAAATAAAGCAGCAAAAAACACAGAAATGACACTTCGGTTCCGTTCCTGAGTGCTGAATTACAAACAATTCTGATGGGAGTGGCCATTTGGAAAACAAACAGCTGGAGGTAAAGGTTTGAAGCTAACCTTAGCACCTGTCCGGCAGAAGCTAAGCTAGGAGGAGCAGCTATTTCAGGTTTTCCTACAAACACAACAAAGAGCCATTTGTGTTACAAATCAGCAGAGGTTTCTTCCCCGACTTTCCCAGCCTCCTGCCTGTGAATCCAGTCACGCTGGCCAGAGGCAGCCTGGATCCTGCAGCAAAAGGCTGCACAGATGATGTCAAATCCTGGAAATCCGACAGAGAGCACCGAGGCCAACCGGTCGGCCATCCAGTATTACTAACGGCAGAAGAATGCGCTGGGTTTCATTAGGATGCTGGATGCGTCCCTGTGCTCAGTGCCTCTGCGGGCCCAGAGATGAGCTTGTTCATTGTTGAGCTGGATGTTTGGGGCCAGGTTTTAAACCATTCTGAGGAGTTCTGTGCATCGCTCAGGCAGGATGGACTCATGAGCACAGACGCTTCTTTAAATATTTGCTTTATTTATCACAGACAGAGACTTGTCTGGAAATTCTTTCTCTGTCTGCCGGTTTTAAATAAATCTTAACCGTTGGTTGCAAAACACACAAGACACCTCTTCAGATTTCCTCCACTTTCAAATTGAACATTAAAGCTGGGCTTTGCGGCGCTTGTTAGAGGAAAAAGGGCGGGTCTCTTTGGCTGGTGCGCGCGTTCATCCGCGTCTTCTGCTCATCCTCTAAACTCGCCGGCGTCTCATAAACATAAACACACACACACACACACACACACACACACACACACACAGTGAGACGGGCTCCGGCCGGTCACTGAGGGGCTCCGGGCTCAGATTCATGTGAAAATGTTGCCACACAAACTCCCGCCTTGGCTGACTGCGTTCCGGCTAAAAGCTGCAGCAAATGGAAAGTATCACTAATTAGCTGACGGGGGGGGGCTGAAGAACTTCATGTAAACACAGTTGAAGGGACCGTCGCAGAATTTCACTCAGAATAGAAAAACCAAAGCAGTAACTGCGGCGCTGCTGCTAATTCTGTCCTCCACTAAAAGCCTCTAAAGAGAAAATCATATGGACAGTGACAAAGGCTTCTACCCCAGAGTCGCCTCTGCTGCAGAGTGAAAACACATTTCCCTTCAGTGAGCAGTTATTTCCACACATTTTTCACAGGACGTTGCGGCAAAAGCTGAAAACATAACAGTTGCAAACATTTCAAGTGTCTCCTCTGTCGGTCAGCTGCAGAAGGAAGACAATGTGAGGCCACTTACAGAGTTGATGATGCCCTTGAGCGCGTGGAAGCCATCTTTGACGGGAAACACTTGGTCCTTCGTGTCTGCGATATCGGCGAGCTGTCGGAGTCACAAAAGAAGTCGATAAACAAGAATTACCGCCGATTTAACGCGGCTATCCTCTTCATCTTCATGACTGAGCACTGTCTTTGCCTTCATATCATGGGCAGGAGGAGACGTAGCAGATGGCATGACTGTGGCAAACACTTCGCTCAACCAGTTAAAAAAAAAAAGATACTGCAGCACAAACTGAGACTCGATATTGCCTTTTGTTTTTCAGAGCTCACAATGTGGTTACTATTAGTTACAATAATAGTATTATTAGTTAAAGACTTTCATGTTTTAAACCTGGACATGCTAAAATTGATTTTTATTGACTAAATTCTGATTTCCCCTGAAGGGAAAGACAATTTTCTGGTCGTTCCGAGTGGTCACACATCAGTGTTGAACAGATTTGTGCTTACATGGCCCCGCTGGCCCGCCCAAGTGTGAATATCTACCGCAGAAACTTACACCGCGTGTGTGCTGCACACGCTGCACAAATGTGATTTTTGTCGGGATGGGTGTGAAGAACGCGGGCTTACATGTGTCCTTAATAACATGTCCAGATAAACAGACATCCTTTTACAAAAGCGAGCCTTTGCTGGACTCAGCAGGAGCAAAACTGTCGGTATCTTTCGCTTTAATGACGCAGATTTTCTGCGTTAGGTGAGCAGGTGTTCTGACACGGCGCCTCCTGTTGTAGGAAGCATTTGTCATGCGTGTTTTCTTACCTGCTGCTCATCAAAGTCTTTAATGCCCACACAGTAAACACGGGCGCCATATTTCCTGGCTTCATCAGCCTGCCGATCAAACAGGTGCACAGAACACATCCAACAGGTTGAACACAAACAGCAGGCATGTGCAGGATGGGCAGATTGATTTTAAATCTCACCTCCTTCACCGTGAGTTCGTGCACATAAACCTCCAGCTTCCCGTCCGTCAGAGCCAGGATGATACTGGAAGTTGTGCTGGACTGGGCCCGGATCTGAACTGAGGCCTTCAGGTTAACAACACACGACAAACAACTCAGGTTGACAACGATGGGACTTGAAACGGTTCCGAGATGGAAAAGATGCTGGACTGACCTCTTTTATCCCCTCGTGCATGAAGGTTTCACCTGCTGGCTTCACGTCATACAAGAGTCTCAGACCCTCCTTGATCTTATAGCTGAACAGACAAACAAAATGTTGTTTCAAACTCTAATTCAAAACAATTCATTCCTGGAAATGATTATTTTGTTTCAACTTGTGTACAGCATTACTCTACTAATGAAAAACATTACCAGATCAATATAAAATTAGCTGTGATGCAATCAGACAATTAAAAAGGAACAAAAACGGTGACCAAATATAACACATATGGTGTTATATTTAAATATGTACAATAAATATGGACAACTTTTGTGTTAGATGAAATTTTTTAATTTTTCAGCTACAACTACATTTATGTAAATATCTGTAACATAAATGTATAATTTGTATAATATACACAAACATTTACAATTTACTACTTATTTTTCCTTGCATTTTCTACATTTTAATTTTCTACCTTTTTGCCATGTTAACATGTTGCACAGTTAAATACAGCCACTATAAAGTATTTAATTTCTTAAATTAACTATAATAACAGGATCATAATTTTTATTTTAATACTATTCATTTTGAAATGCAATTAATGCACAGAGCAATTAGTCAGAAATAACTCGGGCCAGCCGAGCTACTTCATACTGTAATGCAGTAAAACTTAAAAAAAATACAATTTTAAACCGAAAGTATTATAATTTATGTAAAATCTCGAAGCAGCATGCCGTACACTAGAGGCGAATGTTGATGGAGGAAGAGTCAAAGCAGAATGGAATCAAGCTTGAGAAAACAAAGATCTACTTTTTTCAACATACAGGGTTTGTTCAGGTAACCGTGGTGATGTGCTAAGGCTAACAATAATGAATTTAAATGTCTGGTACCTGTCTCCGGTCAGGGGCAGCAGGACCGTTGCCTGGGCAGAGAAAACGATGAAGGAAACTCTCATTCTGGGGCTAAAAATGAGAAAAAATATTCAAATAAAAGTGTCAGAATCTGCTAAAGTTATAGAAGGTATCTTTGAGTGTCTATTCGGGTTTATTACTCAAAAACATCACTTCTGTCCTCGACCCGCCTGCACAGGGAACACGTGGGACACCGAAGATGGCTGTTAATGTCTACCTGACAGACGCTGATAAATCTCACACACTCCACTCAGGAAAATGACATTTTTAGCCAACTTTTTTTTTTTTAAACATCACACACCGTTAAAGCGTCTCCGGCTGTCCGGAGGAAGAATTAATAACCACGCAGGCAAGAAAACATGTTGTGCCGATGAATCAGGCTTCCGCACGCAAACATCCTGTCGCACAAATATATCATGTGTACCTGTGACTTTAGGAACGTGAGCGGTGCCCGAGCGCAGCGTCGGACTGAATCTGCTGCACCAGATGCACCGTTAATGCAGCACCTTCACCCGCGCATTACTGTCACTCGTTCAGAGACATTTACCAGCAGATGATTGTTGAAATTAGAACAGTTCCCCTAAACGTGACTATTTTCCTTTCTTTAAATTTAAATATTAGGAATATTTCTTCTCTTGATCATTAAAAATCTGATATTTTGGATGCTGAATACATAAAATGAATTAATAAATTATTTTAGTGGTTAATTTTTTAAAGACAAATGTATATTGAAGATTAGCTGACATGGTTCAGGATATAAGAGTGGGAAGTGACTTAATGAAGTAGGAAGTGATTCAGCAACACATGAAGCAAAGTCACGTATTTACCAAACAGAATCAAATTCAAAACTTTAGAACTTTAATGTAAATATAATTTCCAAATAGTCTGGGAGTCCTGGGAAATGGAAGAGCAGCAGTATCCCAGCCCAGGACTGGAGCGGTAGTACTCGGCTCCTCAGCTCAACTTCAGATTAGTAAGCGCTCGAGTGCTTCCTGTAGAGATCCGAACCTTTCGGAGCATAAGGAGAGGTGCTGATATTTCTCAAACATGTGACACACGGCCCCGTCGCCATCCACCCCCGCAAACACAGCACATGGCCAGATTTGGCAGCGAGCGCGAGCGGGCGTACACGTCCGCATCCTGTTTGCGGGAGTTAGAGTAATATGTCACCTAAAAACTACCCACACTGGATCTGCAGACGACAAATGGCAGGCGGCGTCTTAAACGCCGACCTTTTGACGTTCGGAGGATCTCGAAGTCCCGCTGACATGTTTTTATCGTAGGGAGGGCTGCAGCCGGGCTAACACCAAGGACATTTCGGAAGGTGGCGGCAGGATTTTAGAGTGCTGAGGCGGAGGGGCGGTTGGTAGAATGGTCCAGTGTGCTCCACATGGCGGAACAGAAGAGCTCTTGGTGAGCTAGCATTGTTTAGCAGATTGTCCGCGGAGCCTTCCAGAGTTCTGTTGCTTTACTGTACATTGTCTGCCTGTCAGCCGCTCTGTGGTGGAAGCAGGGGATAAGTGTGGAGCCGGACCCCCCCCCTCCCCGGTGCAAATGGCCATTCTCACAGCCCAGAAGATGGCTCCTCTCTGCCACCCACTCCCACCTGGTGCCTTTGCTATTTTCTTCAACCAACCACTTCATTCTGGCTGGGTCGCTACCGTCTGTACAGTGCTGGCAGGCGCCGCTTGACTCAAACGTTATGCAAGCTGAGCGTTTCAATCCGGTTCCTTCGCGTTCTGTCTCTTTAATGAATTTCGTTCAAACGTGGATGATCAATTCAGATAGTTGGGAAACAGGTGGAGGATGATTAAAATCTGTTCAACAGCTTTTCCAATAATGATGTTAGTTGGGACAAACAACCAGCAAATCCCAGCTAACATTAGCCGGTTTTACAGAAATTTCAAATGTTTGTTGCACTTTTGTCGCACTCACCTCACAAATCTGTCGGTCAGGTTCTTCACAAAGGAGTAGATCTCGCCCCAATCCCCAGCCACGCTTCCAGACCTGTCACAGGAGAACAACGGTGGGTTCACAGCTCGGCAGCAGGAGCAGATTGAGCGCTGGGGAGTAAAATACCGCGTGGTGCCGCTGCCTTGTACCACAGCCACAGTTGGACACTGACACCAGCCACATGCTGGATAACCAGGCTGATAAGTCTGCGCTGTGGTGCAGACGCTTCGCACAGATCAGAAGGAACAGTGAAAATGTGTTTGTTTAAACTAATGGATACGTGAGCTGAGCCCTCCTCACCCTTCATAAGTGTGTAACTTACATCCGTGTATGGCGGCGTGTAAAAAAGTCAGGAGGACCATCGTTCATACCTCCTCCCTCTCCTCTGCAGACAAGGTCACGGGAATATCAGACAGTGTTTGAGCGGAGGAATAACTAAGCCGTGGATCTGCATGCGTTTGTTCATCAGAGAGGAGGGCAGAAAGGTTCCGGAAACGGGGAGGTGGGTCGTTAGCTGGGGACATTAGCAGACACCAGAAAGCAGCGGTGGCCGGGACTAAAACGAATCCAGGATACAGGAAAAACCCCATTTACTGCTGCTGTAAGTCACTGGAGTCACGTCCTCCTTATTGGCAATCAGGAAGTCGGGCAGTTATTATCTGCAGCATCAGCAGAACTGCACAAACTCCTGGTGACCAGAAACGCAGCTGCAGCCGCCTCAGCAGATGAGATTACACAGGCAGACAGGCTTTTTCAACGTAAGCGAAGAGAAGAGGGCGTCAGCTGGTGGTCTCAGCCTTTATCTGCTCATTTGGCAGTTTGGCTGAGAGGTGGGGTCATGTTGAAATAGGACAGGGGGGCGGTCTTCTCATTTAACGGACTGAAAACTGGAAGATCTTCAATCTGTGCAAGGACGCCGTCAAAACATTTACAGGCACAGTTGTAAACTCTACATAAAATATCACCTGACGCAACTACAGCAGCAACTTTTACTAGCAGAGTCTGGTCGACGGCTGAGGCGGCGCTACAGGAAGCGACCGGGGGCGTGCACGCCTGCATATGATGGTTGAAATCGTGCAACCTTTGTGGGTGATTTCACATGCAAATGTGGCTTCCTCCAGAGAGTCAGCACGGTTGAAGCTTCGTTTACGGCTGGTGGCTGAAACTGTGTCACAGCCCGTGTGAGGTGTGGTCACGGTGAGGCTCACACCTCTCCTGGAGGTTTGTCAGTTGATTTTCTAACCACTGAGAAGCGAACCATCAGCCCCACATACACACAGGCAGATGCACTTAGGTTTGACAGATTATTTCATGTCAACAGTGACTTTGAAAAGATACTGTGCGTGTGGCCCCAGTCTGATTTAAAAGGTTTGTCGGGCTCAGAGTTGCTTTTGGGGACCTTATTTGGTTTCTTCTGTGCTTCTTCCTAAGAGGTAATGTCAGTCATAAACAGTGGTTCTTGCTATTTTAAAAGGCTGTGTTGACATAGAACGATGAGGATTATTAAGAAGAACAAAGACACAACAACCAGGCGAAGATTACTAGTTCAGGTTACAAGAAGCTCCATAAAAACCTCCTGTAGACGCTAGCTAACATTAATTTAGTCAATAGCCATCTGAACGCCACAGGTTTGTGGAGTTTGTGTATCAATGTCCAGGTCAGGTGACACCTTTTGGGACATTTTAAACCTGAAAATATGCACGTCCGTAAACAAACTTTTCAGGTCAGATGCTTACAAACAAACAAATCGTGACTTAGCCTTGAGCGCAACACTGATGCTGGTATACAGCTCAGGCCTCTTTTCAGTCCTTCGTGTTTGGTCTTCTCTGGTCACTTACTTGTCTAAAACAAAGTAGAGGTCGTAGGCTCCATGGCAGGATGCTTCTTCGGCCCAGCCGGACGAAGTGAAGACACAGAGGAGCAGCACGGCGAAAGCCGCCGAAGACCACCGACCCTTAACGCGGAGCTCCTTCGGCGCGCTGAAATCACCCGACAACTGCTCCAACATGCTTCTTATCTTCCAATCAAACTTAATGAACCTTGACTGTGTCCTGGCTGCGATCAATGACTTTCGGGGGTCTTTCAGGGAGAGCAGCCTTCAACGCGCACATCTGTCGGCGAGAACTGCGACATGTCAAGTTCCTCCGGAGAACAACCGATTTAAACCGACTGACTTGCGAAATGAAGGAAATCACAAAATAGACGTCAACAGCGTGAGGTTTCTACACATTCATGACG
This sequence comes from Pao palembangensis, assembly GCA_015343265.1. Lineage (NCBI taxonomy): Eukaryota > Metazoa > Chordata > Actinopteri > Tetraodontiformes > Tetraodontidae > Pao > Pao palembangensis. The sequence goes on along the minus strand of CM027081.1, from coordinate 31,740,192 downwards.
CACTCTTTATCACTTGGCATCCTCAATAAAACAAGCCAGAATCAGGAACTCACGCAGACCCAGATTTAGATACTTGGAACCGGATTAGTGAACTTCGCCAAACTTCTGGGAATGTTAGTGCTGCATTCACGTCCTGAATTTAAATCTGTTTTTTTGTGAGTTCCGGGACTGCCTGCAACAACTGAAGCGTAAAATAATTGAAACTTGTCTGTTTTATTATTATTAATCATAATATTAACTATTTGGAAAAAAAGACAAAAATGCAATTATTAACTGTCTGGTGGACTGGAAAAAAAATACCTAACTACCGGTAAAGAAAATCTTTAATAAATGTCACTGACAAGCAGTATCACCAGAATATATATGTATATATTTTAAAAACAGGTTTTATGACTTTCATTTAAAAAGCAACACATTTTAAAGTGATATGTTGCTAAATCTGTCGGTAAACTTCCATATTATATTAAGCGTTTTTCATCGTTGACGTCGTCCCGATATCCGACCCATTTCTCCCACGACTCTTAAAGGCTTCACCCGCTTCCTGTCGAATGCGCATGCTCAAACTCACAGGCTCCAAAGGTTCTACACCCACAAACATCTGCATATGGTCGATCTTTATGGGATTATTTTGATTGTTTTAGGGACTTTTCGTTTGACTTGAAAATACTTAATTAAAACGTTTTTGTTTGGCGTCAGACACATGTTTTATGTTTACACTGAGGTTTTAAACCCAAACACAGGACTTGGAACCAGTGTGATTTAAGAGAAAATACACTAATGAGTCTCTTAACGTGAAAAAAATTCTTGTGGCAAACAAACTGTTAATAACATTTGATTCGTCAAATGTCAAATTCCAAGTCTAATAGTACTGATTGTATTTTGAGAGTGTTATTTTGGCAATGTTGGCCTCCAAAAGTCTTTTCCCACTACAGGAAAAAAAAATCTTGGCAGGATGAGAACAGGAAGAGGCTGCAGATGTGAAGTCCAAAGATTTAATCAGTGCATGTTCTGAATGGCAGTAAAGTGGCTATTTTATTCTAGTCTATTCACATTTCTCTCGGTTTAGATTCCCTGTTTTATATGTGTATATTAACTCTGGCTGAGTAGGCGTGTCTCACAATCCCCGTGTACCTGACTAACAGTAATATTCCTCAAGCAGGAAATTCCTAGTTTGGTCTTTTCTAATCTGTGTGAAGAAGGCGGTGGAGGCCCCAGGGCATGAAATTCACTGACAAGGAAGACAGATGAAGTAAAACCAACCGTGGCTGCTTCAGTTCACAGGAGCAGATAAAGCAGCACTTCTGCTTTGAGCACATTTCTGCCACAGAAGGTCGCAGACCTGAGCATGACTCGCTGCTAGAACTGGGGAGGGGGGGTGAAATTCAAGAATGAAATGAAGGAAATAAACTTAAAAAGCTCACAGAAACCCAACCTCAAAACCTCTGCAAGGAAACCAAGTTTAAAGACAACATCTATTCAAAAAGTCCTGCTATAATTCAGAATTCAGCATCAGAAAAGAAACTTCTGAATTATGTTTCTTCTTGTGAGACATTTTATATACTTTTTTTCTTCCTTTGCATCAGTGAGAAAACTGTGCTGTCACACAACTCCAGATCAGCAAGGTAATTATCGCTAACACACCTCATCAAATCTGAACAGTCCAGAGAACAGCGCCACACGAGTATAATTATCCAGCAAATCAAAATCTAATTAGGTTTTAATTGGAATGTTAATTCTTTTGCACGGCGTTTGGTTTCCATATACGTAACCTAACTTGGTGTATCCTGAGCGCACCTCTAGAACTCAAAGACAAAGACAGAAAGAAAAAAGCAACAACAAGCATGTCGTTGAGATTATTGAGGAGACGTAGGTGATTGCAGGAACCCGCTGGCTTCAGAAAGCATTTGAACCGTGTGAATTTGTCACAGAGCTTTAAAGCCAGAGGAGGAACGAATGGAGACGATGAAGTGTTGAAGCGAGGAAGAACAACAATGAGGAAATACAGAATATTAACAAAGAGTATACCCTTCAAAACTAAACGATCACAGGGAATTTTGATCATCACATCAGCCTAAAAAGAATTGCTTTTGAAGACAAAGACCATGTTTAAGGTGAAAAAGTAGTCAAGAGTGACTTTTTGTCAAATTTGAAGTCATAAAAAAACACTCATTAAAGAAAATAAAATTGTTCCTTAACTTTATTTATCCTCTCAAGTGTCCTGTGGTTTAAAAAAAGGAAGCTGTGTCAGATATCAAGCCAGCACAAGAAAACCTACCTGATAAAAAATGAGTCACAATAACAAAGATCCATCAAGACCTAATAGCGCTTATAACTCATAATTACCTTAATAACTCTTATTTTAGCCTGTTTTCCTCCTTTGAGAAAGCATTGTTAGTCACTAATGGCATTTTAAGTTGAAATTGAGTGCCTTGCCCACAAGTAAACAACGTCTATCAATCATGACCTGAGGCCAAATGTCGCAGCACACAAAAGCCAGAGGTGTGACAGTGTGTGTGGAGTGTGTAGTGTGGCTGAATGGTGATTATGCCTGAAGTCAGCATTTGTTGCTGTTGTTTGAACAGGCAATCTTTCCAAATCAACACAAACAGCCAGCTCATCAGCTGTTCCATGTCACCTTCAACCATACTGCTTTGCCTGGGGAAGTGAATCAACATTATTGTTTTGGGGGGAGCTTTTTTTCTTTGTGTATGCTGCGGAGTTAGCCTCACACCGAACTGAATGTTCTGTGTGAATTATTGATAATAAATAAGGACCACAGACTCTTTTTATCATGCTGATTCTTGGCTGATTGTCCATGCTCCATGGCCCTCACCATAGTAGTAGCATGAGGAGGTATATTGAGTCCATATAAGTTCTTCAAGAAGGTCTTCTTTGTGTGGAAGAGATACCAGGAAACAGGTCAGTACACCAAGAGACGTGGGTCATAGGAGGGTCCATAACCCAGTAGCAGGGCCGTTATCTGGCTCTGTGCACAAGGAGGAACACAAGGAATGCCACAGAACAACCTCCAGCAGGCGGTTCACACTGTCAGGAACAAACTCCATGATGGGGATATAAAGGCCTGAAAAACACAGTTGCAGCCTGTGCTAAACACTAAACACCAGAATTGGCAGATTCAGCACTGTTCTCTTCACAAACCCGAGCAGGCCAGAATGTTTGGTTTAGGAGTTCCCCTCATTTTTCTGGGTGTGTAACATTGTATAATTCACATGACCTCTTGTGGTTCCTGCCATCATTACATCCCTGCACCTTGGGCCTCAGTCAGATCAGCTCCCAGATCAACCTTGTTGCCCCTCAGAGGAAGATGTTAGCATTTGGAGATGTGCGGGCAGGGACGGAGCCGCCATTTGATCCTCTCGCCGTCTCCCTGTAATTGTTCTTGATTCCCCCTTTGTGTTTCACGCTTGAATCCCCACTCATATCAGAGCGCACGTATGAAGCGCTCATTCCCCCTATCAGTGACAGCAGAGTTGAGTTGAGTGATTAACAAATTAAGGATCTTCTTTGCCTTAATCTGTCTGGAGGCTTTTTTTTTTGGCCTCTGCAGAAACATGTTTGGCAGTGACAGCACCTCTGCTCCCATCTTTAATTGGATTAGAGAGAAATCAGGATAAATACGCTCAGAGATGGGGCTCTGGGGGGACGGATGAGGGGAAAAACAGGTGATGAAGTCGTCTCAGAACCATCCTTTCAACTTCTTTCACGGAGCTGTTGAGATGTCTGAGATTTCTTTGGCGTGGGCTATCACGGGAGGAAGAGAAAGCCCGTGTGAGGACGTATGGATTAATTTCTGGAAACACGAGGCTGAACAGATTAATGTCACAGCGGAAGCTTTTAGTGGATTCTCAGAGCCACCTTCTATTAAGTCTTCAGTCACCATCTTGGCACAGTCTGACAACTTCCATGTGATGGGATTTGTCTCTTTTTTTGGCTCTATGTTAAAGTTCTGAAACGCACTGAGGTGTGGTGACCTCAATTTTGCTAGTTTACAAGGGCTAACAGTATGTTAAAGTTTTCTAAAATTCTTAAGATTTGAACGCAGCTTAGACAAATAGAGAATAACTGTATAAAACAAACTGGTGCTGTTCTTCCCCCACCAGTCTGACCCGCCCTCTCCTCCCACATCTGTGGTTTCCTTACTGGGCTGTCATGCAGCCTTTATGCTAGCAGCTTTGTCCATCAAAAGGCACCTGCTCCTGGTGACTGTTTGCTCTCCTTCCTGTCCAGATGAGTGTCAGCACTCTTATATATTCTCATCTTTATCTCTCTCTCGCTCCACTCTGCTAAGACGCCTTCCAGGCCGACGGACCTTCTGTGGAAGCATCAGGTCAGCCCAGCATCCTGAGGCTGGTTCGCTCTCTGTGTTATCCTTCTTTCTAACACAATTTTTGCAGGACTGCTTGGTGGGAACTTCTAGCTCAAGGTTACTTCTAAATGTGGGATGTTTGATTGACACCCTGCTTATCACAACAATCACTTGGTTCTCTTCCATGTTTGTAGGCTGCTCGCGCTTTGCCAGGCCTCTCATCCAGATGCACCCTTTAGCATCGTTGTGGGACGAACAAACCTTTCCTGTTAGCCAGTGTCAGATGACGTGCAAAAGCGAACAGACGCAGAAAATAATTACTTTGTTTAACAAAAATCCACTTAAGTTCTGGTGACAAGAAAACCACATACAGTTCCAGAGACTGACTGATACTGGTGGCAGATGTTCCCACTGGGGGTACAGTTGCTCTTTGTAGTGTGTGTGTGTGTGTGTGTGTGTGTGTGTGTGTGTGTGTGTGTGTGTGTGTGTGTATGTGTGTGTGTGATAGCCCAGAGAGTCTGATTGTATCGATGCAGCTGTGGGTTTATTCTAAGGAACGCATGTAGATGCTAAAGATAAAAAAATACAATGATAGAAAAAGTCGGTAAACCAATAATGTTCATTTTTTCTAATGGATTTTTGAAAAACCTCAAAATCTGAAAAGAACTCAACCCCAAACCTTCCCTGAAAAAAGTAGCCAGACAAATGTGTTACTGGGAATAAAAACATGTTCTGATGTGAGTTCCAGGATCAGACTGGATCACATATAAAACGACGGTTGTTATTTAGGAATACATTTGTGTGTGTGTGTGTGTGTGTGTGTGTGTGTGTGGGTGGGTGTGTGTGTGTGTGTGTGTGTGTGTGTGTGTGTGTGTGTGTGTTTGCAGAGCTCAGGAAATTCGGGTTAACTTGCGTGTCTTTGAATGGGTCAGGAACCACGACTGGAACCAAGAACGACACAGAGAACAAACAGCAAGAGCGCAGCCGCTGATGTGAAAGCAAAGCCTTTCGATTAGTTGTTGCTTCACATGTCAGACCGGGGGGCTCCTGAACACGCTGACGGGGGCTGATTGTTGAGCGCCGTCCCTTTACAGCTTAATGATGGTCCCACAGCAGCCTGTCCCCCGGGGGGGAAAAACACTTTTGCGAGAAGAAGGAAGTCCACGAGCCTTGCTGTCGCTTAAGTTGGCAGCGAATAATCGGTCCAACCTTGTCTCCTCCAGCGTGAAATGCAGCCCTCCGCCCCCCCCACCCACCCACCCTCGTGTCCAACCACCAGCCCCGGTTCAGAGAGCCCCGGGCGCCCAGGAGCAAGACCGCAGAGACCAATTGTTGTGTTCAGGGTTCATCTTGCTGATGCTTTTCCCAGCCTGTCACTGGAGTTTTTGCACTTTTTCAGCGTCAGAAGAAAACTTATTTCCTCCTGTCCCGGGAGAGAACTTTGCCTTCATTTCAACACTCTCCAACAGGAGATCCATCACCCATATCTGCAGGGACGTTTTCTTTTTTAGACCTCTTCTAATGAAAGATTGAATATTTTTGAAAATTCTGTCGTGTGGGTGGACGTGTGCACACTGTCGTGACTTTACAACACCAGGGTTTGTCAGAGTTTATTGAATAATTTTTTTCAAATATTTTGTTTTCAGGAAAACACGATTAATTCAAAGAAAACAGCATTATCTAGAAGTACTGTGAGGCGTAATCTTTGTTCGAGTCTGAAATGTATAATGGCTGCATTTGATCTCTAAATCTTTACAGATTTGATGAATTTAAAACGTGTTTTTAATGCAAAACAGACTAGTCGAATCTGTAATGTTAGGGTTTTATTTCACTGTCACATATGTGTCCTCATTCACAGGAGGACTCCGTGGTGATAAATGGGATGTATTTGAAGAATTAAGCGGAAGACTCCCTCCTTGTTCTCGGCTCTTTACCTAAGCAGTCACACTTGAGTTCACACACAGACAAACCTCCTCACTCAACTTGACAAGCTTGCCTGTCTGCATTTATTCTGATGACCAGGAGGATCTAACGCATCTGACAAAGTCCTCGGTCTCCGCCGTCGGTCGGGGGACCGCGCCTGCTCCGCCTGGGCGTCACAGCTCTTGACAGCTGCCATTTTCGCTGCTGCGCTCCAGCTTCGTCGCCAGCCGACTGCCAGGCCCCCATCGACTTTGGCTCTCTCTCTCTCCGCCTTTTCCAGCACAGGGTTCCACAACTCAGAGGTGAAGAGACAGAGGGAGTCGCCACGGTGACGCCAAATATTAGCGACATGGGTGTGGGGGCCAGTAGCCCTCCGCCCGACCCAGAAAACTAAAACGAAACAGGAATTTTGGACTCTGGAATGAGGTCGGGACACACCTTCAACTCTTAAAGTGACTCCAGAACTGAAATGGACCAGATTCCTGCACATTTATTCCAATTTCTATGATTAAATGTAATAGTTCAAGTAAATGTAAATAGTTCAAGTAGGCTCTGCCTAAGACTGAACCTGAACTTACCTCTTTCAGAAGTCCGGTAGAAAAGAGCCAAAGGAAAACTGCCATCCAGAACCAATTAGACAGTCATTCGGATGTCATCATGCTCCGATGGGTGCCAACCTTTGTGTTTGAACGCCGCCCAGATGGTTTGTTTAGTATCTCCGTCAGATCTTCTGCATCGTACCATCATCAGGATGTGGTTTGACCATGTGTCATAAACTTGCAGAGCCTCAGATATACAAGTTTAAGGCTGCATGTGCAAAATCCGTTATCGATTATCAAAGTTGGGAATTATTTCTGTATTCTTTCTACTTTGATGTTCCTTCCAGGCTGTATCCTCCCTCCAAGTCAGATGGGACAAATTTACTTATGACTCAGGCTCACCCTGAATGCAAACAGCAGTTGCAAAATAACATCACGCATGTTTTTCTGCTCTACTTTGCAAACATGCTGGTTTTTAAAATGTCCCTGTTGTCCTTTCATTTTGAATATGAGCATGTAAACAATTCTGAGTAGGCAACGTTATGAGCAAGTCAGGATACCTGTCTACACAGCAGGTAGAGCGAGTTTAATATGACGTGATAAAGTTTGGAATGGTTGCTCACAGCGTGGACTTCCTGGGCTTCCACTGTTGGCTGTGCTGGAGAGATGGAGATTACTGTGTCAGCTATGTAGCTTGACATCAAAGCTTCAACAAAGAAGACAAATAAAGGTCTTTGTGGCTTGTCTATTTCACTCTGAAGAACATATGCTTAAAGATTTGTGCTTCTTTTCCTCATCCTTGAGTAAATAATGAGGACAGGAGGGGAACACGTGGGGCAAATTGCAGATTCATACAGGAATAATCATGCTGGCCACAGCAAATACAAACATTCATCCACTTTTATAAGCAGAACATGACATGAAGAACACTATAAAATCACCTTCTCACCCTTGGTTTGTTAGGGAGGGGGAACAGGAGACACGGTGCTTGTTTAATCAGCAAGGTCTTTATTCCAGTCGGTCCAAAATCTGCATCTGTTTTGTGTTTACTGTTACAAGAGCCGGGTATTTCATGTTGACATGGAACAAACATGATGACATGACCCGCGTGGTATAAATGAAACACTGCTAATCACATCAGTGTGACAGATTACCCGCCAACAGTTGCTTTAAGCAGAGTCCTCTGCAGACACCAGAGGCCAAACTAGTTCCAGGTGATCTGTGCAAGGTCAGGGATGTTCGAAAGGGCAAAGGAAAGCAGGAAAGGCAGTTTAGAAATAAAGTTTCTGAATGTTTTCTGAGACCTTTGGAGTAAACAAAGGGCAAAGAAGAAGAGAATGTATTACGTGAAGATGATTCTGTGGCACTCTCGCGATCTGGCTGGTAGATAGACCCTCTTCAGAGGGCCACAGCAGGTACGCAGAGATGACAGTATTAGGTATCTAAGCGCATCCAGGAAAGTGAACGCTGATCTATCAGGACTCCATGAAGCAAACACAGTGAAAGCCTATTTTCAAAGTTTGACGCTGTCAGATACATTCTCCGCTGAGCGGGCGGATGTATCTTCTGTTAAAGACTTTTCCGGGTCTCCAGATCGCTCCGCCGGTGTCCATGCGACCGTCAGCTAACAAGCTCCATTTCAGCCTGCGGTCACGTCCACGTAATGTACAACAGAGAGTCGCACCATCTCCCTTCTCATGTGATCCCTTTAAGGACAGCACTGTTTTTACTCCATCTCCCACTACTGCGTGAACTTTTAATGCGATTACTGGCCACATCGGATGACGCGAGCTCAGGCCGCGGCGTCCGTTTTCCCAAAGGGAGCATAAGAGATTTGGATGGATGGTGGGCGATAACCCCGCTCACCCCTCCTGACAATCACTCCAGCCTCCTTCTCTGGTCAGCCTGTAATTTCCAAAGGGTCACTAATCTAATCTTAAAGGACTGTGACAGTAATGAGTGCTGGGGATGTGTGGTCCGAAGCTGCGGGATTAAATGGGCGCAGTTACAATACCAGTAAACGCAGGCCAATCTCAGCAATATTTAGCAGGACGTTGAGCTGCAGTGGCTGAGCCCCAAGTCACGTTAGCTTAACACCCAGCGTCACTCAAGCACAAAGGGGAGGGGAGGTGTGTGTGTGTGTGTGTGTGTGTGTGTGTGTGTGTGTGTGTGTGTGTGTGTGTGTGGGCGATTAGACCTGAGCCTGGACAAACCGCTGAATGGCTCGCATACTTGGCTTTGCGATGACACATTTGTTGCTTCGGAACTCTTTTGCTCCAACTTCCTGGGGCAGTTTAAGCGGATTTGCCTGGACGCCCCTTCAGCTCTCTGAACTCCAGTGAGGGACTCATCCATCACCACCGCAATTACAGCAGATTGCTTTATTTGCACCTGAAATGCGGAAGCCTTCTGCGCCTGTCGCAGGCTCCCTCTCTGAATTGTCTCTTTATTCTGGCTGGATTTCTTATAAAGCAGTCAGGGCTGGAATGCAGAGGCGTTCCACTGCGGTCATTTACACATTCTCTTTCACGTGAAGCCAAGAATATGAGACCAATTAAGACTGTGTAGGGTCCATCCTGGTGTCTCCTGGCAGCAGCCCTGAGAACATGTTTCTTTGGTCTGGTGAAGCTCACCCCGAGCCCAAAACCACATAAGACAAAAGAAGACTGGTGGCTGGGAAGGCTGAAAGGACGACAGGAGGAGATCACAGTGGGAATTAAGGGATTCCCCCGGGAGCAGGGGAGATGATGATGTTGGTGGTTATGAGACAAATCTGCTCTGATACCCCCCCTTTGTAATTCGGAGCACAATGCAGTCTGCTCAGCCCTGACGTGACAAAAATGAGGTCGATGAAGCCAGAGTGCGTGACCCCTGAGCTAGTGCTGGGAAAACGATGCCGGGAGCGATGCGGTGCTTCGTTAAAACCGGGGGCCACTCATCAGCGGTGGGTCCTTTGCTCGACTTAATGTCTATAGGAAGAGGAAGCTTCAAAGTGATTATGGCCTGACGTGGTCATCCATGTCATCTGAGGTCAGAAGTTAAAGGACCCCTGGTGACTGCCGCCATGTCCCTAGATGGTACAACCACCCCCCCCTCCCCTCCCTTGGCCCCCAGCTGCATGTGAGGCATTATATCCAGAAGGATTTATTTTCTTTTTTGATTAATGCCACCATGCAAATCCAGCAAGCCATATGGTCCTGAAGCAATATGGAGGACGTGAAGGTCATGAGGCCCGTTTCAGCTCCTAGCTGCTTCTGACTTTAGCCATCAATTTTCATTTTACACCAATCATTTAATATGTTTTTACAGCTCTTTTGCAAATTTAAACTGATTTAATATGTTGAAAATAACACAGGTGATTTAAACTTAATAAAACCTTTTAATGTTCTGCAGCTGTAACACAAAGTCACGTTCAAATGAACTGTTATCCCTCACAGGGCAGATTCTGAAGAAGGTTCTGTGTGGCTTTTCCATTCTTGTTCTCATTGCTTTATTGTCACCCTTCCACCCCCCCCAACCCCCACCGCCCGTCTATTCTGTTTCCGTGCATCTTTGTGCCTTTCAGATGAAACTTTGATGCACTTATGGAACGCGGCGCCGTCCCTGCGCAGGGAGTCTGAGAGGGCCCGCGCCTCCCCAAACACGGATGCATCCTCACGCGCCCTTCACTCAGCAGCTGTGTCCCACTGTTTGCTTTAAAGGGAGGCCTGGTCGCCGCCACACGCCACGCTCGGCTGGCCGACGGCGTCCCAGCAGGATGTGCTCGTGTGCTTGCTTTTAGCTCTGCTGCTCTGCTCTCCCAGGCTGCTTCGGGGGCCTGGCGCTGATGGTGTTGACAGACTCTCCTCAAGGTAGTCCCCATCCATTGTCATCTGCATCTCATCTTCTCTTTACATCAAAAATTCCTTCAAAATTTCCGTTTTTCTGTGATTTCTCACTAGAACCAGCAGCGTAGGTGTGTGTGTGTGTGTGTGTGTGTGTGTGTGTGTGTGTGTGTGTGTGAGGGAAGGATGCCCCGAGGGCAGAGGGACCTGGAACATTAGGCCTCACAGGGCAGCTCAGCTCGGCTGCTGCGGCTCTGGCAGCTTGTCTGAAGTTGAGGTGACACAAGTTTGGAAAAGGTTCCTTGGCTAGCTCCTCCCACTCCTCCGGGACCAGCAACTCCAGGCCAGTGGAAACATTTATGTCACTTTACTTTTGGACTCACAAGTGCTGCGGAAGCGAGGATCAGCCTGTGCAGCTTAAAGGAGCGAGCACGAAAACATTTTGGAAGAGATGCAAATCGTGTTCTGTAGCTAAACGCCGTTAGCATGCAAACAGGAACTGCATCCCTTTTGAACCCCCACCCAAAATAATTGGTTGAGAAGGTGCCAGGATGTTCCAGCTCCAGAGGAATAAGCAACAAAGAGACGAAAGGATTCTACATCAGAAAAAGTCAGGAGAACAAAGCCAGGTCAGAGTGTGGGAGCTGTGCGGAGCGTGAGGGATCTGTTTGATGATCAGACCAGCAGAGATGGAGACGCAGGCCCACTCTGGCTGAGCCATCAGCCATGTTTTAAGAAACATCTGTTTGTGCGGGAGAAGAGACGGATCTCATGTCCAGGAAATGGTGCAGATCAAGTCTGTAGTCTGAAAAAGGAATCTGCAGAAATTAGGATTTGAGCATCACATCAGCTGTCAATCAAAGACGGACATCAGTCCCCCTTCTCTTCTCTTCTCTTCTCTTCTCTTCTCTTCTCTTCTCTTCTCTTCTCTTCTCTTTTCTTCCCTCCTTTCCTCCCCCTCCCTCTTACCCCCCACCCCCCTGCTCAGGGCTTGCTGTGTTTTTGGCAGTTACCACTGACCATCATAAATGTCAGTGCCAATTTTTGTGAAAACTGGCACATATGGCAGCTGAAGTGCCATATGCCATACAGAATATTTTTTGGCCATTTCCCCCATTTGTATAATCACTGGGTTCGGTATAAAAGCGGCTCATTGTTAATTCATTCCTTCCCATTTTTGCCCCCCATTCATTCCATTTTGTGTTTTTTTCCTCCACTTTTTCCTGTCTTTTTTTTAGCCATCCACCACAAAGATGTTCAACATGCTGCACAGGGATTAAAGAGTGACATTAATTTGAAGGTAAATGTGGGAGTTATTACCATCCTGGAGGTCCTTTTCTATGCATTAGTCATGTTTTTTTTTTTTTTACATCACTCTGCCATGAATTAGGATTTGAATTATTATCAGAAAGTCATCTCTGTCCCACTACAACCAGTACATTTAACCTCTCTACCCTACTGATCCAGTCCATTTATTCTCTCCATCCCGCCATAACCAGTCCATTCCCTCTCTTTGCCCCACTAAAGCCAGTCTTTTTAGGCTGTCTGTTCAGGTTTAACTGGCACATTTATTCTTTCTGCCTCACTTTAACCACTTTATTAGACCCCTTTTCCCCACGATACCCAGTCTATGTAGGCTGTCAGTCCCAGTTTCACCAGTTCATTAATCCTCTCACCCACTGTAACAGGCTATTTAGACTATCTGTCCCAGTTCAAACAGTCTGTGGTGGGAATTGACCCATCGCAAGTTTCTCTCTCTTTTTCCACACTCACGCGCTTCTGTGGTGTTTTCTCCTCCGGCTTGCAGCCGACGTTTTCCTCTCCTCTCCTGCCCTCCATTGGAACGACATCAGCTCATCAAGAACCTTAAAAAAAAAAAACAAAAAAAAAAACTGATTCCCGTCCCCGGATTTATTAACCAGCTTTGTTGGAAACAATAACTGCCAACCCTCTCAAAACTGACAACTTTGATGGTCTGGGTGAAGAAATGTGTTTTCCTCCAATGTGTTTATACATGAAAGATCAAAGCAGCGATCTCCCCGACTCCCTTTTTTCTTTCTCATTTCTTTCACAAAGCAGGAATCACATCAAATATTTGATGTGTTGACAGTGCACAGAAACCAAGTTGGGAAAAGCTTTTCTGTCTTTCCTTTTTTTGCAAAATGAATAAAGACTTTTTTTTTTAACTGAGGAAAACATCAAAGCAAAAGTTTCAATCAAAAGTTTTGGGTTTTTCTCATTAGTATTCAGATTGGACTGTTGTTTTGTGATGATAAAAACAGGATCCTGTCAGAACCTGGAGAGGCACAAGATCGTTCCCAAGACGTTTTGCGATGAAGGTAAATGAATCGTGTTGCAGGCAACAGTATGCATTCGTCACGCAGGACTAACGGAACTGTAACTACACCTGATGGCAACGTCAGCTGGTTAACCCACGAAAAGCCCACCGACTGTTTATGATGTTCACGTTGTCATTTCTTAGTAACTGTCTCTGTTGGGCTTCCTTTTTTCAGATGTTTCAAACTCCTGCACTCACGCCCACTTAGAAACAGCTTTGTCACGTTTACATCTTAGTGGGGGTCAGCATCTAATGCTAATCCTGGAGTGGGAAACATACTTACTGTATTTCAATCCTGCATTGTATGCTACTTTTAGCATCCAGATGCTAAAGGATGCTACAGAATATACGCCAGGGACTGAGGTATTAGGGATTAAAGGCCTGAAACATTAGTTTCCACAAAGCCCCTCCCATTTGTTTGATCTGTCACTGTCGAAACGATTCTGTGCTTTAAAATATGCAGGGAAAAAAGCAACAGGAAAGAGTCAAAATAAATGTCAGCCTCTTTCTCAGATAGCAGATGCAGCCTTGTGAGCTGATTTTTATTTCCATCATTTCCTAACTTCCGGTTACCTTGGAACAAATATTCACTGTCGGAGCTCTGAATCAGAGAGACGCAGAGAAAAAATGAATTTATGTCTTTGAATACACACAAGCAGCATTAGAAAACACTATCACACACACACACACAGACGTGGACACGCACATACGGATTATGACAGACATGAAAAACAAATCTTGAAAAGATCAGAGAACAAAGAAAGACTTTCAAAAATCCTTATTTTTGTCAAATAATGCAGACACTGGCTCAAATCAGTGAAATATAAATACACAAATGTTCTCTGAGATGTTTTCAGAAGCAGTTTGAATTTGTGTGTGAAGCGTCAACTTGCTTGTGTTTAAACCTCCATAAAGATACGAGCAGCATGCTTGATTTTCCACAAGGTTTAAGCTTCAACTCACAACTTAATCAACACTTTGCTTTTCTACTTTAATTTAAAAATTCATTTTTGCCTGTTTAAGCACTTGAAAACCTCTGACGAGACAGCAGAAGCAGGTAAAGTAAATTAAAGATCACAGGAATCTACATGCAAACACTTAAAGTGCTTCATTTTTTTTTTACTTACAAATAAAAGCGTAATTAAGATTTACCTGTCTGTATGTTTTACACGTGTTCAACAAGACTAATCAGCTCTTGTTCACCAATTTTTACTTTTTTAATTCAAAATATAAAAGAATTTTATTAGCAAATCCAAAATGAAGAAATACTTAAAAACTGATGTCATCATGAGTGATGAAAAGATCATTAATCTGATTAATTATTTGCAATTATTCATTTTTTTAATCTTTGGCAAAATTATTTCATGAAATCTGGCCCACAACTAAGCTTCGGCCATTACTGATTTTTAATTTTAATCCTGATAAAATATCCCAGTAGTTAAATCTCTATAAAATTTGAATCTTAAAAGTCTTATCAATCATCTTATTACAGCATCTTTGTCATGTGAAAATATTTTTCACCACATCATAACGTTCACTCAGTCACCTTTCACTCACCTTTCACTCACTGATAATTTGAAAATAATCTGATGCAAACCAGTACATCAGTCATCAGATATTATAAAAGCCTAAATTTGTACTAAAGTGTATTTCTTGCAGACATAAAAGTAGTTTCATTTGCACCTGACCCGAAAATTATCCTCTCCTGTCCTTAAAAAAAAAAAAATCATCCTCTCAATGCAAATTATACACTGGCGCCCCCTAAATGAGCGTGAACACAGTACACGCACGGCGGCAGCAGCGGCCTGGAGCAGCAGCTTACCCGGCGTGAGGAGCCGCTGTGGCCGCCTCTCTGGTGCAGCGGTGGTAGGGGTCCGAATCCGCTAAACTACAGTAAATACAGTAATAATGAAAATAACCTGGACTGAAAAAAGATTTGTTTTAATAATAATAATAATAATAATAATAATAATAATTGTCATTATTATTATAACTATAATAATGCATTTGACTTTTCCACCACCTGACTCTTTATTCCGGTACAGCAACTATTGTGATTAAAATTACAATAATAATAGGAGGGGGTGGTTGTTGGGGGGTCCTCATCCGTCTGCTCGTCCATAAATCGCATCAAATGACAGTCGGCCAGTGAAGAGTTAAAGGGAGGAGACGGAGAGTGACACGCCTCATTGGGTAGATTATGTGCCGCAAACAAAAAGTGTGTGTCGATGTGCCAGTCAGCCAGAGCATCGGGCCCCATCTGCGCGCCTCTCTCTCTCTCTCTCTCTCTCTGTCTGTCTCTCTCTCTCTCTCTCTCCCTCCACCCTCTCTCTCTCTCTCTGTCTGTCTCTCTTTTATCAGCTCTCTCTATCCCGCCTGGTCACTTCCAGAGAGTATCCGCAGCTGCACTGTCACTTTCACCGGGGGGAGAGATGCGCTGACAGCACCTCCATCACCGTCACCCCCCTGTCTGCTTTAGGGGCTTTTGGTTTCATTTTGGTGCAAACGGGCTTTTTTCGTTTATCCGCAGCGACGCCCGCAACTGAATTTGTGGATTATTGTTCCCCCCACATCTGCAGAATAAAAGGTAAGCCTGAAGTGAAAGCTGTGTTTGCGGTTTGGGGCTCGGATGTAGTTTTCCTGAGAGGAGGGCGAAGGTTTCAGGTTTGGGTTTTGCGCGCACATCCTAGAAAAGACGCTTGTGGGGGGGGGGGGAAAGCAGATGAGCTGCGGAGAGAACGCGTCACAGCCCCGGCGCTGATTTAAGAGGTTTCACGGATACAGCAGAGGGGTGTTAAAAGAGCCCCCCGACGCGGCTCCCCCTCCACCGCGGCGGCTCCAGTCAGGAGGCAGCCTGGTTTGCCTCCGCTCCTGGATGCGAGGATCGCATCCCGTCCTTTTTGTTCTGGCTTTAACGATGATCATTCATCACGATTCCTCTTAGATTTTAATCTCTCTTGTTCACCGGGATGTTTATTTCTAGTCCTCGAATTAAAATGAGATTTCCGGGGAAAATATCGGCCCGCAGCCACGTTGGGAATGCGTCTCCACATGCACCGTGCGCGCACTCTTCTCCTAGGAGCCGAGCTGTTGTATTGAAGTTAAAGGACCTAAATCCAGGAGAAAAAAAACCTACTGAATAAACCAGACGAGAGTTTCTGGGTTTGGCGTTGAATTTTAAAAACGACAAATGTAGTGGAATCACAAACCGGCAGACACTTTTTTTTTGGGGAGGGGGGGGGGGGGGTCATCGGTCATCTTTTCCTCGCGTATCATCACTGTCTCAAATATGCGGTTTCAAAGACACCAGAAAATAAATATCGTTTATAATTTTACGCCCAATAATATTTCGTCCATTATTTCAGCAATTAGGGAACGGCAGTTGCAGCAGAACCGGTGGCTCTAAAAGCCTCTAATTCTGCCTTTTTGTGTCACTCGAGTGTCCATTTTCCCTAATTTATGTCCGAGCCGCTGCGCGTCAGGTGCAGCTTTGCGCGCCGCGTCCCCGTTGTTGCTTCTTTAGCTGCGTGCGTGCAGGAGGAGAGGAGAGGAGAGGAGAGGAGGGAGTGAAAGAAGCACACATTCAGAGGTTAGAAAAGGGGAGAAAAGAAATAATTAACCGGTCCTGCTGCTTTAATTACAGTCTCAGAGGGGAAGGTGGCTTATGGTAATGAGGCGGCATACGCTGCCGCTTGTAGCGAGGAGAGGAGGGCTGGCTGACGTGAAATCACTGACTTTGACAGTCCACTTGAAACCCATTGGACATGGTCTGTCCACTGGACAGACGCAGCTCTGCGGCCCCCCATGAGAGCGTTTATCGTGGACGCTAAGCTGAGGCTGTAAAATGCTGCAGGAGACGGACCAACTCGACCCGCAGCTTAGAAAAGTCTAAAAAGATGCTAAAATATATATTAATATATACGCACAGTAATAATAACAACACTCATGATAATTTGACCTTTTAGATTTTTTTAAAGGAGGCTGTGAGACAAAAATGAATTGGGAGGCCTGCTTAAAAAAAAAAAAAAAAAAAGGCCCCAATTGACGCCTTTGACCGCTGGTTTATCTCGGATTTATTTACAGGGACAAGTCACAGATTTTTAAAAGCTGCGTATTTTTCATTTCATTGAACGTTTATAAGAAAAGAAAGAAATCACGGCCCTTCCTTCCAACGTTGTGGCCGAGCCCTGATGGTTGTCTCCTGTCCCCGCAGTGTGAAATGGAGGAGTCCAGCTCCCAGAAGTTGGTGTGGGACGGAGACGCCAAAGCCGTCCAGCAGTGTCTCACGGACATTTTTACGAGCGTCTACACCACGTGTGACATCCCGGAAAACGCCATTTTCGGGCCCTGCGTGTTGAGCCACACGTCGCTGTACGACAGCATCGCCTTCATCGCGCTGAAGTCCACCGACAAGCGCACAGCACCCTACATCTTCAGGGTAAGACGCTCCTCCAGCTCTGCTTCTCCCTTCCACTGGATCTGAGTTCATGTATCCTCGTTTCTAAATTTTAAAAAGAGCTGTGTGAAATTGTATTGATCCAGAATCATGGTTAGGGATAATTTTCTTGTTGTTTTTGCTAAAAATTTGTAAATTAGGGTCAGAAGATTGTCCTCAATATAAAATGAAAAAAAAAAAAAAAGATATTAAACTGTTGCAAAGAAACAAAGAAAATGGTATTGTTTATGAATTGCTTAAAAAAATCTACAACAAGCAATTTTCTTCTTCCCTTTTTGTGGTAGTGAAAATAATAAAGATTTATCATTATCCACTGTCTTCATTCCAAATGAGAATTTTTATTTAATTCATGTTTGATTTAAATACTTTGGAGGATTTTTAAAATAAATCATTTTCCTTTGTTTGAATGTCTTTTGTTTGTTCGTGCGTCCCATCATAACGGTTGTGGTTTCGTCACAGGTGGACACCTCGGCGGCCAACAGCACCTCAGAGGGTCTGATGTGGCTGCGGCTCGTCCAGTCGGCCCGGGACAAAGAGGAGCAGAACCTGGAGGCCTACGTGAAGAACGGCCAGCTCTTCTACCGCTCGCTGCGCCGGATCGAGAAGGACGAGGAGCTGCTGGTCTGGTACGGCAAAGACCTCATCGACCTGCTGCTGCTCAGCTCCAGCCGAGCTCCCGTCAAGAGCAAAGGTGAAAACTGGACTCCTGTTTTCCAAAGGCAAAGAACACGACGTAGCAGCTGTTCATCATGGCTGATCTCTCTTTACTTCCAGGTTCTTCCCACCACTCCTGTCCAGACTGCAGCCAGCGGTTCCAGTTCGAGTTTCCCTTCTTGGCCCACCTTCGGTTCCGTTGCACCAAGAGACTGCAGAGCCTCACGGGTCCTGAGGAGGAAGCCGGCAGAGACGGCAGCGCCGAGCGACCCAACGTGACCCCGACAAGGACCAGCCCGAAGCTGAGCCGCTCAGAGGGCTTCGGTAGCCCTCCGGATAGTAACAAACCATCCACAGACTTTCACAACCTGGCCCGAGATCTGGAGAACAACCGCACCAGCCCGCCCAGCGACAAGGAGGCGGAAATCTGCAGCGAGAGCTCAGGGAAGAGGAAGTTCTCAGAGATAGAGGACAGGCAACCGCATCCACACTCCAAATCTAAAGACGAGCTAGCCACCTCCGCGCAGAACTACAGAGGAGCTTACGGCCTGGAGGAGAACCACAGGTCCTTCTCTCCGGCCGGCTCCACACAGCTCGGCGAAGGCAAACGCAGCGCCTTCACCGAGGTGAAGAAGTCACCCCAGAACCTCAAGAAAAACCTCCAGAGTTCCAACTCTGAGAACAAAGATGGCGGACGCCCCACCAGCAACCCTGTGGAGAAGCACCTGAACATCAGGCAGGTGCTGTCGGAGACGCAGCCGCCCCAGATCTCCACCATGGGCAGCGCTTTCACTTCCGTCAGCCAGCATAGCGACGGCGGCGGCGGCGAGAGGAAGAGCGCCTTCAGCCAGCCTTCCCGCTCCTCCTTCTCCCAGATCTCACCGCTGGTGATGCCGCCCAAGCTGCTGGACTGCCACCCGGCGGTGGGCGACACCATCTCCTCCAGCAGGCTCTACCAGGCCGACCACCTCGCCGCCAAGCTGCAGGGCGCCGAGCTGGGGGCCAACTGCCCTGTTCCGGGCGGCATGGCCAAGCAGAACCCCTTCGTCTACGCCACTGCCTTCTGGCCCAAGAACTCGGGGCCCATCCAGCTGCAGATGCCCTCGGCGCTCACGCTCCTGCCGCCGTCGTTCACCTCTCTGTGCCTGCCCGCCCAGAACTGGTGCGCCAAATGTAACGCCTCCTTCCGCATGACCTCGGACTTGGTTTACCACATGAGGTCCCACCACAAAAAGGAGTACGCCATGGAGCCCCTGGTCAAGCGGCGGCGCGAGGAGAAACTCAAATGCCCCATTTGTAACGAGTCCTTCCGGGAGAGGCATCACCTGTCACGTCACATGACCTCCCATAACTGACTCTCGCAGCGCGACCACGTGTGGATTTAAGTCGTCCGTGGAGATAAAACGTGCAGATAGACCAACCCCCCCAACACCACCTTGCACTTGTTTTCACTTTGATAACTCTTTTCTTCTTTTTTAATTATTTCTCTCCTGTACAAAATGTCCTGTTTTGGGTGTATGCAAATGAGCTTTGACTCCAAAATGAATCTATTTATGAAACACTTAACATAAGGAAAGATTTAAATATGTGTAAATGTACAGTAAGTTGTATTTTATAGCCTATAAATAAAAATGTAGTCACTCGTCATGATTTGAATCTGTTTTTTTCATGCTCATGGACACAAACTGGGATTATTGTCAGACTATGATTAAGAGTGCATGTAAAATGAGATAATATTGATTTAAGATGCAGTCTATTGTAAATGATTTGTTTAATTTGAAATGCAAAGTGTCATATTTTGTGTCAGTGGGGAATAGTTTCTGTGTTTATTCCTTTTTGCGAAATTTACTACTTGATAGTTTATCTAATCATGTTGAATGCATTGACAATAAAATAGCTTTATTTTCAACGGAGTTCTTCCTGCTTGGATTGAATTTTTTCTTTTTTTTAATTGTAACTAAAACGTTTTATGAATTTATCTGCTCTCAATTTGACTACTGACATAAAAATTAAATTTTGATATATCTGTATTAATTAAGTCTTTTGTTTTAATTTTACTAAATCTATATAATTATTCTAATAATTCATTATTTAAAAGCGGTGTGAAGACCATTCAAATAAATATTTATGAAGCATTCAAGGATTTTATTTTTATTGTTTTCATTTAAAGAAATCCAACCACAGTCACACGCATGATCTGATCGTGCTGGGTGTTATTATTAGTATTAATTTATTAAACATTACATTAATCCGCAGCCACATGCTGTTGACCTTTTCCTACCCGCGCTCATAAAATATTACATTTCCACGGAACCCTTAATTTTCTTTTCTCACTAAAACGCCGTGAAGATATTTATTTTATTTCTTTTCTCTCTTTCTCTCTTTTTTCTTTTTTTAAATAAGCCGAAACAGAAATGATAATCGTGTTGATGGTTTTATTCACAGCACAAACACATGACCGGACATCTGCATTCAGGATTATAATGAATTTATTGGATTGGCCTCTTTTCTATTGTTAAAGCTCACCAAAACAAAGGGTCGTGTGTGCAAACAGAAAATACAGAAATATGCGGTTTAGTCTTTGACTTTGCCGCAGCAAAACCTGCGATGAGACAAAAATATATATTTCTAAATCAATACCGTGAATCAGCGCGTTACATTAATTGTAGAGATATTGACATCATTTTCGAATGAATGTTTTTGTCTATGGGATTAACAAAACATAAAATGTCTTCTGATATGTAATTTATAATATAATTTTTCCAAAATTTTGTAAGAAAAAATTTGACCAGGGCTCATGAAGTCTGAAACATAAATGAATAAACACTGCCACCTAGCGGTCAAAATGAAACATCTAATGAAAGAGAGACGTGATAAAACAGACCCAAGATGTCACTGCTTTCAATATCTACATTAAAAACAAACTCTGTAATCATAATTTAGAAATTTAACTTTTAATACAAACGTTAAGCTTTTCAGTTGAAATAAATACTTGCCCAGAAATAAATATTTGAGACCAACATAGCAAATCTAATGACAACTGCAGTTGTGCAGCTGAACCACAGTCCTAGTTTAATCTCTGGCTGTCCTCCGTTAATTTAATGTTTTTCCTTGTCTAAACTAGACAATATATTGGCCTTGTGACACATTTTATTTGCTAATACAGTTGTGTTTAAGAACTGAACCTTCTGCTCTAAGGAAAGGTCAAAGGTCAAGCTGATGCTGTGTTGCTTTCTTGTCTTCCACCTAGCCCATGGCATTTCCGCCTCCCCACTGATGGGAAGAAGGATGTGGAAAAGTACCAAAGGGGCCGGAGAGGTTGAGGGAAGCGGCCTCGGCGCGGCACCGCGGCGCTCACGTGATGATGGATTACAGCCGGTGCACATGTCTGCACGTTACACCTCATCACACATCAACACCTCCCATGTCAGCAATCCAAGCAGGTCAATCTCACCACTGGGGCATGTGATCGACAAGGCTGCGGCGATATTTAGTGCCCTCGTGCTTTGCTGCTTATGTCATCGACCCCTTTGTGACCACTCCCCCCCCCACCCCGCCCACCTCCCCCCAGATTCAGCACACTTGTCGCTGCATCACTCAGCGCTGAGCGGCATGGGACAGTTTATATCTCTGCTAAGCTGGCACTTCCATTTGGCCCCACGTTGCTACATTTCAGGCTTTTAGCTGACGCTGTCATCCGAGGCAGGCAGACGGGGAAGTGAACGCAGCGGGAGGAGACGCTTCAAACCAGCCAACGCTGACAGGATGCGTGATGGCCGCTGGATTCCAACCCGTAGCCTTTCTGGGCTCGGGCTCGGGAATCTGTACGTCGTCGCTGATACCTGAGCCGCGTCCCGAAGAGTTACTGTAATCTATTAATACATAAGTGGGTATCAACAAGGCCGGAACCACTGGGAGGCGTGTGCCAACCAGCATCCATCAGCAGCCGCGCTGAAACTCAGTCCAGATTGTGTCTGACTCCACGTGCTCCACGGAGGTCTTATTTCTGTCTGCATTTCCTGTTTAGAAAATGTGGAAATGGCTGTCTGTACCACTGTAGAAACATGTGAAAAGCCTCAAAATTGGAGCTGCTGCTGGAGCTTGTCCCAACACTGACTGGTGGAGAGGCAGGAAACAGCCTGGACAGGTCACCGGTCCATCACAGGACACACGCACCATCACACACACACTGGGAGGCAACCAACAATCACAACTATCAGTGTGCGGTTTTCTGCAAACTGTAGTTTGATACTGCAACGACTAGCATGTCTATATTTACACTGAAGGACATCAGCGAGGTCTCCATTGTTGACACATCAGCGGCTGCAGATGATCGTTGGCTCGCCGCGTCTCACTCCTGTCATGTGATACAACAGCAGAAGAGGCAGTTTTTTCTCGAGCACGTGACGGTTCTGCCTGAGAGCTAACGCGGCTGTGAAGGAAAGGTTCAGGAGTATTGGTGTCAGTCCTGATCTGTGGTCCTGGGGTGCCCCCAGTCTGATCAGGTCCCCTCTATCGCATCATTATTTTTCAGTTCTGCTCTTGGAGGAGCTCATCCTAGATGGAGTCCTCACTCGCACTATTTCTGGGCCCCTGACAGGGACAAATTTACACACCGTGTCTCTCCCCGATGATCCCCTTATGTCCACACTGCTGCTGACTGACCGTCTCTCCCTCCTACCTGTCTTCAGGGCATGTCTGAGTTTGGGATTCCTCACATCCCGGAGATGGCAAGAACTCTGGAGGTTAACTATTTAGGTTGCACCTGTTTCCTGCCTTCAAACATTTATCTGCGGTGCACAGAGGAGAGAGCAGCACGGAGTCAGAGCAGATCAAATAAAAGCTGATTTTGTTGTCATTTACAACTAATTCTACACCCTACAGAGTTAATGAGTTTAAAGTGTACATCTATATTTATATATAAGATTAAAAAAAATCCTGTTGTCTTACCTAAATATTGTTTTAAATGACTAACAAATGCGTAGATTATACTCAAAACCAGTTCCTGATGGTGTGAAATGGACGTTTGGACAGTAAAACAAATGGTTTAAAGGAAATCTTTTGCCTCTTTTCCTCTGCGGAGATGGTCCACTGCTGTTTGACATCCCTGATGAGACGGCCGTGTTTCACCCCACAGGAGGCGACGACGGGGAATATGGTCGGATTACTTTGTTGCACATTCCGCCGCTGCGTTTGAAGTACTTCTCCATAACAGCCCCCTCCACGTCCCTCCTGTCCGTGTCAGGAGAGTCGGTGCAGCTTTATCACTGAAGGCCGCGGACCGCCGTGGCTGAGCGGCCCCCGTTTTATTTTTCTTTCAATTCTAATAGCCGTCTAGAGCTTAACCTGCTTGTCCAGGTGTTTAAACTCTTCGTTTTGGTAGTAATGTGTTTTCTGGACTAGCGGCGAAGCACAGGCAGCATTAACAGGCTGCGAACGGAGCAGATGTTTTATCTGTATATTGTTGTCAGCTAAAACACACGTTGGGATTCCTGATTCCAGTGTCTCGCAGGCGTGTTGTACATGTGTACACGGGCCCGCTGAAAGGTCCAAATGAAGACGTATGGAGGCCCAGCCAGGCCAGATGCAGAGGTGGATAATGGATTGGTGAAGATAAGTGTTGTTCAGGCCGCCTGTTTCCTGTGAGGAAAAACAGAGCAGATTTATCTTCCCTCCTCCACCCCATGGCCACCCAGGGACCACTTAAAGGAAAAAGATCTAAGTTGGATGTGTAAATATCTTCCAAAGGGATTTTCTGAGAGGAAAAATGGATCATCAGCAGCAGAGCAGAGCTGAGACGAGGCTTTGTAAACTGGTGGCCAGTAAATCAGCGTCTGACCTTCAGAACTGTGAGAACTCGCAAAAAGGTCGCACTCAACTTCAGTCTTGGGTTGAATGAACTGACCCCATTTCAGAGGCCAAAGGTCGCTGCAGCCTCGTGCACTGCGAACACGGTGCCTCTTGGTTCTCATCAGATTTGGCACAAAGCTACATTTGGAGTCATGAATGAATTTTTAGACAACAGTTAGCTCAGCGCTCTTCTTCCCAACCTTCTCCTGGCTGCCTCGGGGATGTTGTCAGGAATGGCTGCACAGTTTGTACTGTACGAGTTTATATCCCGGCCCAGCTTGCAGGCTTCGCTTCACTTGTGTTATTCCAAACATCCAGCGGCCCCCGTCTTCCCAAATTCCAGCAGAAATGCACGAACCAAAGGTGCTTCATCCCTTCCTGCTGGACCAGCTCCAAGTTCAGGATCAGCTGCTGCCAGCTGTCTTCATGGAGGGCTGAAGACCTCTAATCGAGCCAGCGTGGGGAAGATCTCATCGCCTGAACAGCCCGCAGCACATCTCTGCAGCTCTGCCTCAGGGATTGGACCAGAACAGGAAGCGGAACATGAGGAACACAGCAGCTGTGAGCCATGCGCTGTTTTTCTGAGCGCCATCAAAGCTCTCCCAATATCCATCATTATTAATGTTCCAAAGAGAGACATGGAGCTAAAAGCAGGTACGGTGGCTGACGGCCAGCGCCGTTTATTTGCCAGGAGTTCAAAGCGGGTAATGAGTCAGTCGGGTGAAAGAAGAGAAGAAGGTGACAGGAAGTAAAGCAAATCGCTGGAACCGGATCTCATCAGGAGGAGGCCCGCGTGAAACAGGAACACACGCTGGAATGTTAGCAGAGGGTCGTGGACACATCAGACCAGGCTGGTGACTGGGGGGAACGTGGGCTGCAGGGAGGGCTCACCGAAGGGAGGTTTGCTCGTGTGTAACGGAACACCGGACAACAGTCTGAGGCTCAGCTCATGACTTCCACACCAGCGACGTGTCAGCCCTCCTCTGCTCACATCAGGAGAGACAAAAAGTCTTCATCAATAATCTGTGTCTGGTTATTAGCTAGGCGAGACTGTCAGACATGGTTTGGACTGGATGAAAGTGTGTGTGGTCCTTCACTGATCGCTGTTAGCACTAAATGTTCTGGTACACTGGTCAAATTATGGGACACAATTATCGTTCTGTTTTGCGATTTTTGAGGGTAAATATTATTCTTTCTAAAAGTTTTCCATTGTTTCTTTTATTGTCTGCACAATTTTCTGTCGGTGTTATTCAACAGTTATGCTCTCGAGTGTTTTAAGCTGGTTTAATAATGTGTTTTTGTATAAAATATTTGAGCCTGTAGATCAGGCCGTGGCCCAAGTCATGCGACTAAAAACTGACCGCCTGATTTCACACATATTTAGAAGGTTGTTTCTCTGAGAGGGACTACTGTGGTCCAATTCTTAGCTGGTGCCAGATGACATCATCATGGCAAGATGGCGGCAGCTCTATCCAGGCCGTGTTCGGCCGGTCCGATGCTCCTCGGCCCACTGACTGGTCGCCACCTCCGCGGCTCAGACGCTCAGGGTCACAGCAGAACCTGCCGTTGGCCTGTTGCTTAGACTAAAAAGCTGCTAAAAGCTGGGATCAATGGGCGGGGGAATCAGCCGGGATCATCTGTGTTTACATGACTCAGTGGGATTACCTCACTGTTACGGGAACGTGCTCACAGAGACGACCGGCCATTAGAACAGTGTGACTAAACACCGTCACACTGTTTACACAAAAGGTGCTGTGGGCCCAGCCTCCACTCTGTGTGCCAGAGACAATTAGGCCCCTAAACAAGCTGTAATCCACCCCGGGTATGAGCTAATCAACATAGCCGGCTCCCTTTAGAACAATGAGCAGCGGGATTATTTTAATTGGAAAATAATAGAAGTTAAATCAACTTAAGATGGAGCACGTGCTGCAGTTATTTCGAATCGAAGCGGTGCCTTTGTGGCTGATACTGAACTCGAATACCACTAATAATGAATAAGAAGAATGTTTGAAACATCCTGAATGTTCTTCCTGCGTGTCTCAAGGTCCTCGTAGAGCTTCTGAAAGCTGCAGAGCCGATGCACTATTACATAAACTGAGTTTATTTGCACAGATTTGGAGTAAAATTCTCATTGTGCATAGTGAAATGATGCTTGACTTGTGTGTGTGTGTTCGTGTGTGTTCTTGTACTTGCTACATACTGAGCACCAAAATCCACATTCTACTAGCAAAGTGGGGACATTTTTGGGTAGTTTGGCTGGTCCTCACAACTTCAAAGGACCGTTTAAGGGGAAGACTTGATTTTAGCATTGGGTTAGAATTGGGTTTAGGTTAGGGTTAGGGTTAGGGTTAGGGGGTTAGTTGCGATGGTTCATGGTTAGGGTAAGGGGCTGGGTACATACATGTTAGAAGTTTTACGCTTTTTTTTTTTTTTGCAGCCATTCGTGCCCATTTCTGCCCCCTCTGAGCAGCACTCACTAAGAGGCATGACAGCAAATCTTCAGGCATGCCGGCGTATCAGGTGATAAGGTGGACTAAAGCCTATAAATATAGCTGCCAGAGCCCTGCTCTGAGCCAGTGTTAAACCTGCAGCACCACCTGATGATGCCTTCTGTCTAAAACTTTTCCTCTCTTTCCTTATTTTTGTGTGTGATAACAAGAGCCGGATTAGGAGTCTGATCCCGACGTCTCTGAATTCAAGCGATGCCTCCCTGTGCGTAAAATGCTGCGCTCCGTGCGTCCTAGCGCGGAGGATTCCCTGGGAAATGTGCGGTGTCAGACGCGCTGCCTTCACGCCCCGCTGCTGTGGATCGCTGCTGAGCAGGAGTGGCATCTCGGCGACAAAATCTGGATGAAAGCGCTTCCTTCAGAGCTCAGACATGCACCGAGTAGTGAGATCATTGGCGTTATAAATACCCCCGTGCCAGAAGGACCACCACAGCTACTGCAGCCGGGGTAATGCGCTGGAGCGCCGCACGCCTGTGGAAGCGCGCACGCTTTCTGGTGCGCAGACCTCAGGAGCCAAAAACATGCTAGAAGTGGATTAGTCGGCGTGCGTCTTCTTTTGGAGAAGAATGAACCTTCCTTTTTACCTTCTGACCGTCGCTCACTTGGTTTACGCCGCCGCGGGAGCGCAGCGCGTCCCTTTGGAACGCCAACTTCTGGAGGCGGGGGTCCGCTCGGGACGCAGGACGTGCAGGCTCTACTGCAGGGTTGGCATCGGCTTCCACCTCCAGATTCACCCCGACGGCAAAGTGAACGGCAGCCATGAGCCCAACCAGCTGAGTAAGTCATCTGTGGCTGCGCGGTGCAACAGCTTCACCTCCGAATTACGACGCGCAAAAGCTGCGCGATCGCGCACTTGGGTCTTAACGCCAGCTCTAATTGATTCACGCTCTGATTGTGTGCATTTAAATGATCTTCCGGTTATAACGCTTTAGATGGGAGGAATATGAGCCTGACCCTGAAATATCCGAACAGCCCTCTGGGTGACAAGGCTCGTTTGTGATGTCCGCAGGTAGACTATTTGTGGCAGAAACAGGTGCAGCGGGGAGACGCAGGATGTGCCGGGCTGTCATCACAGCAGCGGGGCTGCAGAAAATACGCAACTTTAAAATTAGGCTGCGGCCGCAGCTTCAGCAGTGTCAGTGAACCATTTCACGTATCTGGTGTCACCAAAGACAAAAAGGACACTGCAGGATGTTTTCAGATTTTCAGAAGTTCGGTCGAAGCAAAGACAGGAAGGTGACGTCACAAAGCGTTGTTGTGTCCACCTGTATCTCACAGCTGACCGTGAAAGTGCGCTTCTGCCTCCATTTCATGGTCCCTTTGAGAAGAGTCGTGGGGTTACGTGGATTCAACGACGGCAGGCTGTGATGAGTCGGAGGCCTCATACCTCCGATTTGTTGTTTTCTGACTTTTGTTGTGAGCCTCCCCCCATCTTCATGTCGCTGGTGTCTGTTTTACGTAACCACACGTGTTTTAAGTTCCTCAGTGAAGCACAGGAGTCAGAGGCACACATGCGTCATCTGGCCATCATGGCAGAATGCTGTTTGTCCATCCAGGTGTCCTGGAGCTCTTTGCAGTTTCTCAGGGGGTCATCGGCATCAAAGGCGTCTACAGTAACAGATTCCTGGCCATGAATAAAAGAGGATGGCTGCACGCCACCGTGAGTACCCGCGCACACTTCACACACCCTTTCTGACAGTCACAATTCACGCGCAAGACTTTCGGTTAAATTAAATGAATGGAGGTCGAGGTTGAGGAGCAAACTGTTCTGTCCCGTGTGGACTGCATCACATGCTCTGATTCCTTTTTTTTACTATGCTTTCGCTAAAGGAGAAGGATGCACTGTCCTGCTGAAAGTTTAATACAGTTTCTCTGAGCTCAGGGTCAAAGCTCTCCTCTGCCTCTCCTCTCTGCTGCAGCCCAGCTTCCCAGACTCAGGAAGCTGGAGCGTGGCTCCGTCCCAACCTCCAGCCCATCTAAATGGGTTTTGTTTATTTGTTGGTTTAGCTTTGCGTCTGTGCCACATGACAAAATCCCCCAAATCTGACATCGGCACACAGCTGTAATCTGCAGCGGCACTTTTGAAGAGTTTCAAATCTCCCCAAACACACAGTAAACTCAAATCTGCCTGCAACAGCTTGGCCTCAGTGCAGTAAGCTGTCCAGCCGGCCAGCCAGACAGCCAGCCAGCCAGCGGGCACTGACGAGTCCTCTGTGGACGCCTTGCCTGAAGTCTAGATTGACGCTGCTCCTATGAGCATGTGCTAATGGGAAGAGCAGATTTAGTCCTGTCTGGGACGGCTGATAATGTACAGAACAGTCAGCCATGAATGATCGAACTTGTGCAAACGAGCTGCTGCAGAGTCTGCGTTGCTCTGGGATGGCGAGGCTTTATCAGCTTCCGGTATTGTTTTATGAAAAGCCGTCAGCAGGGAGTCACCAACCGCGACCGCCCTCTCCTCCAGGAAACAAACTGTAGCTGCAGATGTTAAGAAATGTGGACCTCAAACTTTCTCCGTGTCAAAAAACAATGACGGAAAACCAGGACGGTGCACAGTGGTGCAGGGCTAATGGGATTTGCATGTGGAAATTGCTCTGTTTCTGCTTCAAAACTGGTGAAATGTCCCAAATGGGAGTGAATCTGCAGCCTGTCGGAGGTCAGGTGTTCGTGTGCCCAGGTCCACCTCCAGCAAACTGGGTAAAAGTCTGTTTTTCCCATCGCCAGCCGCATGATTAATCACATGGAACAAAGGCATTTCCAGATCTCGGCTCAGATGAAAAGGTCCTCTCCTCGATGTGATCGTCAGCGGTTTTTGCTCCGTGAGAAGAACCGGGCTGAGAAGCAGTCTGAGATGAAGAAGAAATGCAGAACTCTGCTCTTGCTCATTTGTTCTCGTTATCAGTGGCGGCGCTGAGCGAGAGCAGAGAGCAATTACACAAATGTGAGCGTGATTGAAAAGGACCTGAGTTTGGATCAGCTGAGGAAAAAAAAAAGCACATGAATTTGTAAATTAGGTGAACTCCTGCATGGAGAAAGCTGACTGCTACATCAGCCCAGACAGTATTAACTGATTAATGAGTCTGTTAGAGAAGAAAGCAGCTGAATCAGGGAGTGTTCTCTGGCTGATCCCGCAGGAGCCTCGTGCTCAGCGAGTGAGCCAAAGCTTTTTGCTCGATTAACTGTAAACCTGGGTTGTGTAAAGATGCATCCAGGTGATCTGTGCGTCACAGCTCCCGGCTAATCTGTGCACCGCTGCAGCTGTCGGATCCAGACACGCTGCATCCACCTTCAGGAGAGCCAGAAGAAGGTCCATTTAACACAAGGACGACACATTTGAGGGGTGAAAAGGTCATGTGCATTTATTGAACAGTTTGGGCTGAAAGACTGCAGTAAAGAATAATTAGAGGATGATTACAGTCTGTCCGTTGTTCTGGCACGTGGTGAGTGTCGGAGTGATTTGAGTTCCTCCGGCTTCAGAGGTCAGGGTGGATGGTATTTGTGGTCCTGGCAGGACGGAGGTGTTAATATTGTCATAAAGAGACAGAGGTTAGAAGAAGGCAGTTAGAAGGTCAGTTTGGATCGGAACGGTGCCAGTTTGGACTTCCTCTCCTGACTCCGCCCTTCCTGCGTGAGCACATGCGGTCAGACGTCATTCAGCTCCTTCTGAAACGCTTACCCAACATGCCTGCTTATGTAAACACTCATCAGTAATTCAGCGTGTGTGACAGATGAGGCGGAGATGCGAAGATCATCTCTGAACAAACGCTGCTCAGGTGGAGCTTCAAGAGAAGCCATCCATAGCTGGTAACTTTCCACCTCTCCCACAACCCCCGAGGATCATGGGAAAGGTCCTTTTTAAAGGCGTGCGAGCCATCCAGCGGGGCAGGAGCCAGGTTAAACAGCTGTACAAGCATTATGATTTTAACAATAAGATCTCTGGAATCTGGCTGCAGCAATTAAATCCTATGAAACCCAGCAGGAGCCAGAGCTCCTTCCTGGTATGCAGAGCTGGTATGTTTCTGAAATGTGGCGTCCTCTTTGCAATCCACCCATAGCTCCGTGAGTCGGGAGGCCTGCGCTGTTTTCCAATCACAGTTAGAAACAACAGCCAAAAGGAGCAGCCAGTCACATTGAATAACTCAGGGCTTCGCGGCGCTCCACGGCGGCTGCGGCGCGCGCTCTCATGTGACTGGCATGTTTACCAAATGTTTTAATGGCATCATTTTCTGCTGCGCTTCACTCCGCAGCCAGGCAGAACAGTTTGTTTTATTTCGGAGTGGCACCGGGTCACACAAGGAGTGAGAAAGCAGCATGTTGGGTCCATGTTCAACTTTCCCACCCAAGATATTTTTAGGTATCAAATGGGAAACATACAGCAGATTTCTGTGTCATCTTAAATAATGCTAAGGAGGAAACCAGCTTCCTCTTTCCTCTGTGATTAGGGGCGTCACAATCAAGGAATTTAGCGTTGTTTCTGAAGCAGGTGGTTTGTCGAGTCTGCCGAACAAATCCCAAAAAGGGAAAGGCCGCAATGAAAATCCAAGAGGCAGCAGAGAATTCAGAATATGTGACAGAAACCAGAAAAAAACAGCAACAACGCATGGACGAGTCAAGGCGAGCAGGCAATCAGAGGAGGGACAGGAGGACTAAAATAGGCACAGAGGGTAAAGATCAGCGGAGAAAGTGGACGACATCAAAAAACAGGGAAATCAAGTTTCATTTGCAGGAAGATGCTGGATCCCAGCTGCAGCCAGTTTGTGTGGGACGTTTTAGGGGCCATAACTTTCTATTACTTTTTTGGTTTTAAAGACGTTTAAACAGCAGTTAACCAGAGGAGGTGGGGGGGGGGGGTCAGGTTACACGATAGCACACAGTCCCAGTTCCACATGTTCCGCAGCTGAGAAGCGTGCTCATGGGAGGACGGAGCAACATGTGAACTCAATTACAAATCTGTTCAAATCAAAGACGAGATTACTAACGTTAATTTCTCATTCCTTTTCACAGGAATGGTTCAGTGACGACTGTAAGTTCAGGGAGCGTTTCCAGGAGAACAGCTACAACACGTACACCTCGGTCATCCACAAGAACCACCGGACAGGTCGCGAGTGGTACGTGGCCCTCAACAAGCGAGGGAAAGCCAAGATGGGCTCCAGTCCACGGGTCAAATCTCAGCACGTCTCCACCCATTTCCTGCCCAGGATCAGCCTGAACGACAGGAGCGAACGAGGCTTCACCATCGCAGACAGGAGCAAAGAGAGACGCAAAGTCTCAGCGCCGCCTCCCAAACCTGCAGCGGCGAGGGCAAACATACAGGCAGGAAGTGCACCCAAACGCACGCAGGTCAAGTACTGGCCCAAGTACCGGTTTGGATAGTTACCAGGCGGTTCGACGCGGCTTTTAGAGACTGCGGATACAAAACAATGATTACGTATCGCTTTCAAACCATTCCAGGTTTATCAGAACTGAAAAAAGACTATTTAAAGGGCTGCAGGTTAAACTGTTGAGATTTTTTATATCATGCTTTTTTTATTTTCTCTTGTTTTAATTAATATTCTAATGTTTATTTGGCTTCAGCAGCGCCCCAGCATGGAATAAGGTGTCAGTATAACTTATTACAGTCAGGCAGACTAGAGAACATGGACATTTGCTTCAAAACTCAAAAGGAGAATGAAACAACTTCATGTGCAGTGTCACACATGTACAACACAGCATATTTAGGTGACAAATTCCAGCGAAAAGTTGAGTTTTTTGTGTCAAGTCTGGATTTTTACTGATAAACATTTCACCTAAGAAAAGCAGCTCAGTTGAGTTCCGTTAGAAAGTTTCCATTAAAATCTAAAACAAGCAGGAAGGTTCAGTGCATAATTTCAGTTTACACCACTGCTGCTCCCATCCAAACCTTAGAAAGAGCTGAAATCACGTCCTAAATGCTGACAAACTGTCCCGTTTCCCTGCAGTCAGGTTTGTGATATCACCATCAAAAACACGACAGGACCTCCCGGGAATCTCTCCCCCTCCTCCTGGACAGCTGTGAGGGATCAGGGACAAAAGCGATGGTCCAAACTATCATCTCAGCAGCCGGCTGTCCACTGAAATATCCAGAGTTGTGACCTCCAGGATTCCACCCAGGACGAGCGCAACGCCGCCACCACGGGGATAAAGATGCCTAGAAGGAGCCGTCACTTGTTTTGAGGAAGGTTAAAGCTTTCGGTGGATCAGGTGGCAAACGGCCACAGCAGGACCACTAAGGAACCATCAGATATCAGTGGGATGAAAGCTGGAGCAGGTCACACATTGTTTATCTACCCTCCCATAGACCCTGGAGTTTAATTGAATTCTGCCCTTAATGCATTTCTTTAAATTACTTAAGCTTGAGTTACATTTTGGAATCACCAAACTCTTTTCATCACACCTCCGTGTGATAACGTGTGTTAACTCCTGGGAGAATATTTTATGTTCTCATACAAAAACACACAATAAAAAGCTTGTCTGGGGTTGTGGAAATACTTTTCTCATATCTTTCCACCTTATTAGGTGAGGGGAATCTAACACACTGTCTGTAACAAGCAGCGCCGCAGAGACTCGCCTCTTTGTTGCTTTATGGTTTAAAAAGTTGTCCCCAGTAGGGAGAGATGGTCTCTGAGGGAGTTCTGAGAAGGCTGTCGGTCCCGAGTGCAGCCACATTTATCCAAATATTTACCAGCGCGAAACCAATATTAAAGACTCAGACTCCCTCTCTCTCTCCCTCTCTCTCTCTCTCTCACTCACACACACACACATACACAGATTATGACAGGCAGGAGTGGCTGTGACACATGCTGATGTGTCAGCTTTCGTTTTGCACTTTAATAAATGTATTTTTCCTGTTCAATGGAGCTACAGCATCATTGTGCAAATCCAGGAGTGACTGTATTTTCCAGTTTTCTCAATGGGTGTGAATCAGTCATTCACTTCTGTTCTATGTAAAGGGGGTTAGCAGATGTAAATAAACACTCTGAAGTTCTTCTACTACCACCAGTTTAATGCAGGTTTACGTGTGATCACTGGACACTTCAGGACACCAGCAGGAAGTGGATGTATCCATTTATCAGTGTGGTTATTCTGATCTGGCCGCGTGTGCTGCAAAGGGATGTGCGAGGCAGTTTGTTCCTTTGGTCATGCAGTACACCTACATGTGAAGCGGACATCCCAAAGAAATACTTTTTGTATCACATTTAAAAATAATAATAATAAAGCTGTATATAAGAAGGAACTTTTATGCGTCATTTACCTTTTAAAAGAGTACGTATATGATGACACTCCCCAAGTGCGCAGTCTTGTAATATGTATTATTACCACCAGGTGTCGCCGAAACCGACATTCCCACGGAGAATTACATTCATTATACGATTGTAAAATTTGGCTGAAACTATACAAACAACAGCATTAGTTCCCACAATTTTATGAAAATCTTATTTAAAATATTAAAAAACTGATCTGATCAATTTTGCTTTAATATGTACTGAGAGAGGATGGGAAAGATTTACACACTCTTGGCCCCGAGGTTGGGATGGGGTGGAGAGTGGGTTGTAGTTGTGCAGTGTCCGGCTTGTTGCCGATAGTGCAGAAGTTAAAAAAAAAAAAAAAAAAAAGAAAAATCAGAAACAGGAAGTTCTGCTTGGAACAATTCTCCTTTGTCTGGTGAAAGTATCTCTGTGTCTAAGACCAGGAGCTTCAGTTGTAACTCTGAGATGATGCGATTATGGAGGGAATTCATTACTGTGTGGGAAATGAGACATTTATGTTGAAATCTGGAACTACCCTAAGGCAAACGTGCAGTTGGGGGTGGGTTGGTGTGTCTACATGGCCAGAGAAAACACGGATCAGACAGACATACGAAGCCACATATGTTGCAAATGGATAGTCAAGTGGCAGAGATTGGCTGATGCTGTGGAAGAACTTTTGTCACAGAGTTGAAGTTGGAAGATCCTGGAAAAACTTGGAAACATTTCTATGACATAGAGACCTGAGCTACATTGGAGCCAATAAATTATTGCAGTATATATATATATATATATGAGCTAAACAGGTTTTGAGTTATCTGAGGTGAGCATTAAATCAGGAATTGGGTAACAGGGGCGTGGTCAGTGTGGCTGCAGGTTTTTGTTCCAACCAAGCAACAGCACACCAGACTGCACTCATTTAATCTGAGTCTTCAGACAGATGATTGGCCAAACTGTGTGTGCTTGATTGGTTGGAACAAAAGCCTGCAGCCACACGGCCCTTTGTGGAATAGTTTGCCCATCAAAGTGGGCTTGGTTCTTGGAAGACTCACAGAGAGCTACACTGTCACATCTCCTGCTTGGATTTCTTTGATCCTTCCTCCAACTTAGGTAAGTGAAGACACGCTTTTCCGTCAGTTCGACGACTTTTGAGCCACGTTTCTTTACCTGTATGTTCCGGTCACCATGGCAGATAAAACAAAGCTGTCAGTCTTCGAAGCCATGCAGTTCTTAAAGGATTGCTTTGACAAACATGCTGAAAAAGATGGAGAGAAAACCACCATGACCAAAAAAAAAAAAAACTTGCTGACATGCTCTGCCAGCAGTTTGACATAGAAAGCAGAAAATATTCACAATATTGTTCTTCTAGAGAGCTGTGAATGCTTCATGAATTGCAATTTTTTTTCTCTCTTTATTAGACTGAAAACCATTAAGTTGCAGTTTTTTGATGGCATGGACAAAGATGGAGATGACACAATCACTTTTAAGGAGTACATGGGTTATCTCGCTTTTACAAAATACATTTGACATGATTAAGACAAAAAAAAAGCTGAGATCATTGCATCAGAACATCCTTTCTGATGACGCATTCGGTGGCGCGACGCTGCTGGCTGGTGTTGCCAGATTGGGTGTTCTTTTCGCTACATATTAAAGCCTGTTTACGGTGTGTTTTAGTTGGGCTTTTGGCTGAAATCTGGCACCGAATTGAACGAAGATGAACTGAGAGAGCGTGTCGTTCAAACGCCAGAATGAACGAGGTCACAGGAACGTTCATGAGGCAGTAATACAGTTCAGTTCACGTTCGCCCAAAATATGAACGCGTTCCGGCACGACACTGCACTCTCCTGTGACAGCATGACGGAAAACGTCATCTTAAAATAATCAGGATGAAGATCAGAACGAAGAGCAAATCTAATGTTTTGTTTCTAACAGAGGGAAGAGAGATGAACGATGGTCGCTTAACTGAGAATATAAATGTATTATTCATACTGGTGTTAAATAATGAAGGCCTTTATTTCCAGTTAAGAAAACACTTGAAATGAGACCAAGCTTGCGTGACAGCTTTTTCAGTCGATCCTCAAGGAATAAGTTTCCTCTTTGGCCACTGTTTTAGGGAGATAAAGACTCTACCTCTGTGTATGTGTGTTATTTCAAGTTTTTATAATAACTGCGGTGCTTTGACGCTGCGTTCGGTGACGTCACCCGAGGAGAATCACCTGCAATTGTGCTGACGGGCCGGCAGGACGGGAGCGGGGACCCGGGACGCGGAGGTTTAACAGTGGAAGCGGCAGAGTGCAAATCAGCCACATGGTTTTGACACACATCCCTTAATCGTCATACTTTTAAAGTACTTTCTTTTCAGGACCATTATTTTAATGTTCTGAATATACACCAGCTTGTTACACTTTTAAAAATGCATTTAATTCTGTATTTATGTGAATTTCATTGTGCGCGCGTTGCACGAAAACGCGGTGACTTCCGTTTCCGGTATCAGTTCATACGGTTGTCATAGGAACGCTAAGAAGCTAATTTTGGCTAAGTTTTAGCAACACACACAAAAAGCCGTTAACGAGTGATGAACACTTATAAAAGACACGCTAATTTATTTAAGGATCAAAGAATCAAATAGGCTTTGACGTATGAGCTTTCAAGTGTTGTTAATAAGTACGTCTGTAACGCTGGCCATCTTAAAGACAACTCATCTAACCGCTGTCCTGATCGACATCTGTGAATCCTGCTACTCTGACGAATACAGCGCATTCCGGTCCCGACACAACGACACTTGAGCGTGAAGATGAATAACACCAGTGTGCCGTATTCTATAATCCAGTTTAAACTGTATGAAGATTACCTTGATTCTAAACTGACTGAAATGGATTTGGTTCACCTAAAAGTGAGTTTCTGTGCTGGTACTACTGTGCGTGCTTGCCGTCATTTTTAATTTTCTACTTTTCGAAGTCAGTATAATTGCATCATTGAATGCTTTGAATTGTAATAATTAACTTTACGGTTTTAATGAAGTCTGCTATAGTGTATTAGATGAATGTGGGCGTTTTGAGTTTACCAGTTTTGTTTAATTTGTGAAAATGCTGACCACCGTAGGCGGTTTATTCTTGCAGCAACCGTGTTTTTACGCCAGGTGTCAGTCAAACACAGGTTTAAACGAAAGGGCTATTCCGTTTAGTTTACTTGGACTTAAAAATATATTTTCCCATAGTATATATTTTTTTATTTAGTGTCAAAATAGACACGAATTACATTCATATTTTAATTTATAAATAACCCATTTGTTCTTTTTGATTTTTCCCTCCTGACCAGTAAACAAACAGTAAAAGTATAAATGGTGTCAAATGGACCTGGATTGACTCTTGACATGTGCCTGTCGTGTCTCTGTCCAGCAGATGGCACACATTTTGATGAAACGCTGTTGCATTTGCCACTTTTTGTTTGAACACCTGTGTCCACACATAAAAGAGGAGGGCTCATATCTGCGCTGATAATCAGTCAAGCTCAATCACCTCAGTGTTGTTACACACCACAATCCGCACAGGTCCCCTGGCCCTCGCTGTGACGCTGATAAAGATGCTCTAATTGGTTATAGATTAATACATTTTTTTCCCTGAATGACATTGTTTAGTTTGTGTGGCTCCTTCAGTTTTCCCAGTGAAAACGCTGAAGGGGGAAGTAGTTTTTAATGCTTTTGCTGGAACAGATGGTGTAACACAGTCTTGACGCTGGTGTGTGGACATATTTAGGGAACCTTGAAAAAGAAGACAATGGTTTTTTTTAGGGCAGTTTTGGGACTGGCAAATGTCTGAGATGTATTTCTGGTAAGCCACATCAAAGTTGGAGGAAAATCTAAATTTTCCTCTCGGGTGCGGACGCAGGCCGAGCTGCTGAGATCCTGGGTAGGAGGACATGTGGTCCGCTGGCTTTGATCTGACTCACCATGGGATTTGACAGATTTGGTCTTCAGGAGATGATTTCAAGGCTTAGATTTAACGGTGGCGGTTCTTCAAACGTGGCCTCATGTAGCTAAGAATCCCTGCAGAGGCACTGACACATGTAAACTGAAGCAGCCACACTGGGAAAGTGAGCGTGCCTGCGTGTGGGCACAGAATCCCACAAAACTGCAACATTATTTGCAAGCAGCGGACTGGAAAGTCATGTTTGCCATGCAAATCAAATGCTGCGCTTTTGTTGTATTCAACCCTGCCTTCCCTGCAGGCTTTGTCCCCTCTCCTTAACCAAATTCTCTCCCGTTTTCTGTCTTGTAGAGCAGGGAGTTGGCCCGTAATCTGGTGGAACTCGGCCTCAAAGGTCCAGTTCTGAACAGGGAGGAATTTGAGGAGAAGAAAGCAGCTGCACTGGCTGCTGAGGCTGCGAGGACGAACGAAAGCAGGAACCAGCCAGTGTGAGTTAAATCAGCACCAACTCGCCACATGTTACATGCTGTGCTATGATATAAGGTGGTGATATAATATGAAAAAAAACCCCATCTCTACAAAATGCCTCTGTGCACAACACTTTCTCCCTGATGCACACATTCCCATCATGCACTGGTGATGTCATCTGCAGACAAGTCTGGACAGCGGTGTCGGAGCCTCTGTATCAAGTTTCCAAACATCCACCCACTGGACTCATTTGACACAGCTGTCAATCACGACACATATCTTATTCATGATTGTATAATTTATATGAGCTTTATGGGATGTTTTTTGCCTCACTTATACGACAACCGTCCAGTAGAGGGCAGTGAGGGTATTTCAGCTTTTATCATGAGTAGTTCTCCTGAAGTTTTGTTTTGAAAAAAGTGTTAGCAGAGTTCAGATTTCTGCCTGAAAGTCGACGTGTGTGTCTGCAACAATGTAGGGATGATTTGAAGACTTCCATCCTTTGATCTGCATTCTGGATGCAGATGTTAAATTCTGGAGCCTGTATTTCATGCACTTGCAGACATATTTTAACTCAGGACAAATGTGGGTGTCTTTCTGAATCAATGATTAGTCTGTTAAAATCTCCTTCAGCCCAAAGAAACCTTAAAAAATGTTTAGAAAATGAAAGTTTTGAAAAGCCGATTGTGCTGCCCTCTAGTGGCAGCACTGACCATGTACGTGTGTGCTGAGGAGTTGATTTGAAAAACCTTACATGACTGTAAAATACCAGAATATTCAAAATGTGTAATTAAAAGACCACGCAAACCCAGAAAAGCTGCCTTTAAATTTTCCTGCGAAACCCTGCGAGTCCTAAACAACACAGCGAAGCCGCTAAGGGCGAACTAAGGTTCCTGACAGCACCAGTATCTGGAGGAAAATATAAAATGGACTTTTGGCCCGAAATCTCCTCTTCTGATCAAAGCGAGACGGCTCATAAAGTCAGAAAGCCTTCAAAGCCGAGCGCTGCTGTAGCAGTGCGAGTATGTCCTGTAAGCCTTTATTTATTTTTTGTATTTCACAAAAGCCCGGCTAATTTATGCAGTCAGCTTCTTGTATAAACAGGATTCTGTTTGAACACGTGCTGCTCATCAGCCTAATTTCAATTAGGACTAGTTCACTCAAAGTAACAGAGTTCTGCTGAACGTCTCCTCCTGGAAGTGACCACACGTACAGATATTGTTCTGGTTCTTGATAAAACCATGTGGTTGTGTTGCACTGTTTTGATGACGAGCCAGGACAGACTTTAAATAGGGCCGTTTAACAAACGCAGAGAAATACACACACACAGGCAGTCAGAGTATTGGATCCAAATGTTTCCTCGCTAGGTGCTAAATTGAGTCAGATCCTCAGATGCTTTTCCAGGCGCACAGATGTCTCGCTGTTGTCCCCAGCTCCTCCTCTGAGCCTGTGAACATCAGCGGACATTTCACTGGTGAAATGGGAGCCTCCGCACCTGCACTTTCTGGGAGATTTGGCTGCAGACCCTTTCATCCTGCCCCAACAGGATCCAGGGAATTGCACAGAAACACTGGGATGTTTGAGCATGCTAGCGTGTACTGTCTCCAAGAACAACATCCACAGAGAAGCAGCTTCAAAGGCTGCCATCCTCAAATTTGTTTGTGGGGAATCAGAAACCTCATATTTCTGTGTATTTGAGTCTTATTGTATTGAAGATTTACAACACTCGTGCTGGATTCAAGTGGATGCCATTAAACTGAAACACCTGGAGCTTCAAGGAAATACTGGTTTTGTTTTCATAGTTAGAATTTCAAACCAAAGCAATGTCTAAGATGAGACTTGTGTGAATCTCATTCAGTGACTCTTTAATTCAAGGAACCTTTACCTGTTTCGAAGCAAGAAACTGGGCTGCTGTGGTTGATTAGAAGAAGACATATTTTTTAGCTTTTAAATTCCTGCTTTTCCACACATAGGAGACATCCTGCAGACCTTTTCCATGAAAATAAGTTTGAGCTGTGCTCCCTTCCTTGTAATTTAAAGACAGATTGCCCTCTCCGCTGCGGTTTTTTTGATTGGACTTCCACCAAACTGACCTCCTGACCCCCCGCTATGGTCACATTGTGAAAACATGAGCGCTGGATGCAAAGTACCACCTGCAAAGTGTCTGAGCTTAATCGGAACAGTGTTGTGAAAAACGAGCGCAGGCTCAGGAACTGGCAGCAGCTACTCGGAAGCAAACACGGCACAAAGACATCAGGAACAAGTGTGTGGTTGCTTTTATTTGCACTTATTTCCAACAACTTTGTCTGGAACACACTTCCCCAAAGACCTTTGCACCTGCGTATTTATCCCCTGGTGACGCTGGGTAGCCATGCTGTTTTGGGAAAGCCGTCCCTATAGGCCTTAACCTATGTCTCCCAGGCATGTCTTTTTTTCACTGCTCTGTCACTGTTTTTTTCCCCTTTCTTTCTCCTCTTTTCAACCTCCCTGCGCTCTCTTGGAGACCTTTAGTGCCTGCAGGTGTATAAATAGAGCTGTTTTCAATTAAGGGCTATCCTCGCCTCTAGCGTGCGTCCGATCAGTGAATGCACCTGTGGTAATAGCAAGGGGAAGGAGATAGCACTGTGAATGCTAATCAGATGTTTGCCTGTTGTTGCCCCGACTCTTTTCTTTTTAAGGACAACTCCATGCTCCTCCCGACAGCTCGCCTGTGAGAGGACTTTGCCAGCCCACGTCACAAAAAGACCAAACAGAACACCTGGTGCACTCATCAGACCCCAGGAAATTCAATCCCGGATTGAAAAAGGAACCTTGAATGAATGGGATGCTCAGGCTGCTGCGTGCTTGTTTGTTTAGGGGGAGGAAAGCAGGTTAAACAATATGACTGCATGCTAATAGCTAGTTCATTCCATATAATCTTGAATTTGGGATTAAAATAGGTATAAATAACATTCTTTTATTCAATTGTAAGAGCCTGACACTGAATTGACAACAGAAACAGGATATTTTGCTTTATAAAAGGTTTAACAGTTACTCCACATCACTTTCAAAGTCTCTCCTTGTTTTTCACAAGAGTCATATTTGATATGAAGCTACAGACAAACAAAAGGAGCATGGGAGCAGCGCTGAGCAGACCCGAGACCTCTGTTTCCTCACCGGACTGGGTCTGGCTCCGGCCCAAGAGGCCGTGTCAGCGTATGCCCTGACCTGGCGTGCTCACGGCAGCCTCGCAAGGTTTCCATCAGGCTTCCGGTGATCTCCCCACAGTCCAAACCACAGCCACGCTCATTGTCCATTGTGCTGCTGCGTTTTAACAGTCCGCTTCAAGAATTCCCTGCTCTGGAGCTGCCCTCGCTCCAGTTTAAAGGTGGGCTATCGCTTACTGTGCCAAACAAAACCAGTGCCACAGACATGCACCATGAATACGTTTCTCTGTGCGGGTCCAGCTTTCAGGTCTGTCGTGGATGTAACTGACATGAGAGGCTTCCCGAAGCTCCTTCCAGGCTGATTTCTTAGCCAGCCGAACCCCCGCTGCTCCCCTCCGCGGCGGCTGCATCGGTGAGGGCCCTCAGGCGACAAAGTTTTGCCGTCTCTATTACATGTGCTGTCAAGCCAATTGCCTTCCCCACATGTTGTGCTTTTGGACGGCTGTGCAGCTTTTGCAGCTCCGTCTCATACAGACAAGATTGAGTTAGCCACCACGTCCCGCACAGACCGGCATGTGCACTAGTGGAGCGGCCCAGCGCAGCAGATAATAAAGAACAGGCTGCCGTTTCACTTGGATTCCTACAGAATTTTGAAGTCATTCTCTATTTCATGTTAATGGCTTTGCTTTTGATTTAGCAGCATCCCGCAGGCTGACTCGGTCTCTGATGCATGAGGGCGTGTGAGAGGAACCATCTTGCTGTGCTCGGCACA
The DNA here is from genome assembly GCA_015343265.1 of Pao palembangensis. Classification (NCBI taxonomy): domain Eukaryota; kingdom Metazoa; phylum Chordata; class Actinopteri; order Tetraodontiformes; family Tetraodontidae; genus Pao; species Pao palembangensis. Next base: position 31,698,200 of record CM027081.1, on the reverse strand, counting down.
CTTTTTGCCCTGATGAGGTGGTTCCTGCCTGGTACACTTCTCCCCACACGGTTTCCAGGCGAGGCTGTCAACCCCTTTGTACATCCATGTGCTGTAGATGGAGGATGTATGTTGAGATCTTCGGTAATTGTTGCCATCTTGTTTTAATTGATTCTGAAGTATAACCATGAAGGGAAGTGGAGGGAGTTCCACCAGAGTGCCAACAGTAACCAGAAATAGACTTCTGAGTTTGGTTGGTAGGGACATTTGCAGTAATCAGTAGAATAACACTTTTAATTGATTTCATATGTGTTGCTTTGCATTTTGACGTAATAAAGTAATTAGAAGGAAACCACCACTGTTAACATGTGTGAGACAGATCAGAGCTTGTTTCCTTATTTTAGAACCTAACCCTAACCTTCGAGGTTCCTCAGATCTCGGTATAAATATAGGTCTACTCTCCTCAAACTGAACCCCCCCCCCCCCGCAAAAAAAGAAACTATATAAGAATTCAATAAGAAAAACATTTCAATCACTCTGTTGATCCACAATCTGACAAATGTGCAGCCGACCCAGCAGCCACGGGCCAAGGTGGCCGCAGCACAAAGAAGCCAGGTAGAATATCTGACACTGCACATGTGTAACTGATACACTCGGCTCATTGTAATCAGAGGTGACAGAGGATTAAAAAAAAAAAAACCCTAAATAAAGTAAATTGTCACGCTGTGTGGAATTTCCCTTGACGTCCACCAGCCCAAAATAATATTTTCCATAAGATTAATTTTCCTAAGCGCCGTGAGGGAAAATATTCTTGTACGGTATATGTTGTTTTTTTTTTTTTTTTTTTTTTTAAAGAAATCAGTGTATTATTGAAGCTTCCCGTCTGTCACGCTGTCAGAAACTTGAGGATAATGAAACCCTGTTAATCTGCCATTAGATTTAAAAAAAAAAAAAAAAACTTCAAAGCATGGCATCTGCTTCAGATCAGGACCTCAAACCATTTGTGCAATTACTCAGTGTTTAAGACTGCAAATTAAGTTGGAAGGCACCAAGTCCTTTTTAATGACACGGCGTTAATTATCTGGACAATTATTTGCTACGGCGGAGAAGGCAAAATCTGAGGGATCACATTTGTTTGGCAAGCAGGGCGAGCTCGTACGAAGCAAGCTCCGGGCGATACGATGAACTTTACTGAAATCTTTAATCCATTTCATCACCTCAGCCCGTCAGCTTACAGACAGGAACCACATCTTAGAATCTAAGAAATATGGCACCTTCCAAATTCTCAGGCGATAATTATAAATACAGCGTGTGGCAGCTCGAGGCCAGGGTTTACACAGATGGGTCCAGTTCATATTTTAGTTTCCATTTCCCTGGATGAAAAATGGTGTGTAGGAATTACATTCTTCTCTGCACATGAATAAAGTGTGAGCTGCCATGTGGAACTGAGATAACAGCTTTTGCCACTCGTGTCATCGTGTGGGCCAGATTCAAAAGAAATTGGCAATCTTTTAGGAAGTTGCTGAGAATTTCCAGACAGAAACGGTAATAAGAAATGTTATTTGGATTAAAAATAATTAAAGCTAATGCCTGAAACACTCAAGTACAGAGCAGGTCTAAAGGAGCTGGTCTTCCTGCTCTACTTTAGCTGTTTTTACAGCTAATTGGCAATAGGAAAAAGGTGCAAATGAAGACTCTGATACAGTCATACACTCTTCATTCAGACTCAGAGAATAAATAGTATAAAACATCATATTAGGGGGCTCGGCTTCAGGAAGGAGGCCCCTGATGTTGGTATGGTTGAGTCCATTTCACTGTCATGCCCTGTTTACACATGTGTAAACAAACTGAGGATATTTTCTGTGCAGTCACAGCTGTTAAAGCGTTCTTACATGGCCACCAGCCTTTTCTTTACACCCAACAGGAACTGGATTTGTCTTTATACTGTCGATTCTATGATCTCGTTATGACTAAATATATATCTTGTATGGTTCTTGTATGAGGTCGTGATGAAAGACCCAGGTCAAAGGTCAGTGTCACTCTGGGAAGTGTGAGATATGCGAAGACCACGTAGCAGTGCACTGTGGGTAACGTGGGCGGGACAGGGTACTGTCAGTTAATAAGACCAGCCAGGCCACACATGACGCTGGCGCTTTCCCTCAACAGGTGATTCCTAAATAGCGCCGAGGCCACACTCCTTTTTGTCAGACATTATCGGGTCCTGGCGTGCGTTCTTAGCTTCCGACCCCCGGTCCAGAGTCAGGGACCCGCGTCCTGACAGCTGGACAGCGACAGTGTTCACATCCCTTCCTCCTCTACTAATATGAACCTCCACCTGCCTTGACCACAGTCCAAAAACAAGACATGTGAAATGGACACCAGTCAGCCTAATACCTCGCCATTAGCCGCTAATAACAGTCATTTATTTGAAATTCTTGTTATCCCTCCTAAATGAGGCTTGATAAGAAATTTGTTAATTGACAGGAAGCTGGCGGGCGTGTTTTTAGCTGAGCCTGTTCGCTCTTCGTGACTGCGCGTGTTGCTTTAGCTACTGGATGGGGTAACCCAGGCGCTTGCCTCCTCAACACCTGTGTTTACTTTGGGGCCTCGGCACCCATGACCCAGCAGCGATCCTTCAGTCACTCAGAAGATGGAGTGAGGTTCAGGCCTCCAAATATGTGCTGTCTGTGCACTTCCCCGAGACTCTCGGCGTGCAGAAAGAGCCAAATGACTAGTATCATTTAAAAGCCTTTTTCCCAGATTCTTGTAAATTTAAACATTTAGATCCTGCTCTCTTTTCACATTGTCTTTGGCTTTTTCAAAGAATGGAAATTGCATTTGAGGAGCCATTAATCTTGGAATATAACTAAACCTGTCTTGTCTTTGGACAAGTGAATTGGAACGTTTTGCTGCTGTGCTGCTGAAGAAGGGGATTGTGCTTCAGAATTCATGTTTATTACAACATTTTAAACGAGTTTTAGTATCGGAAGTCTGTCTATTATGTGTTTAATCTTCAAAACTGTAAGTTCAGTAACTGTCAAAAGTCACTGCAGCTTCTTTTCTTCTTTTTTTCTGTGTTTGGAAGCACAGCTGAGGTCACCGGCGAGCTGTTTATTGCCTGGGAGACGTTAACTCTGCGCGATTCTGACGAATGTTTTGCACACTCAGTCCTGGATGCAGGCCAGAGCTCTGTTGCTCGTACCGCAGTGTTAACTGTTCAAATATTCGTGCCAGTGTTGTTTCAGGTGCGGATCAGTGTGCGCCAAAACCGCGTTTCCATGGAAACGGGCCTACCAATGTGCAGAAGGCTGCCACAGCGTCATGTAGTCATTAAAGCCTGATATGATTAATATCACGTTGCATGCTGAATAAGCAAAGACAGCTGTGACATCTGACATTCCCGCTGATTTACTCTTCAGATTTCTGTCAGAAATACAGGTGACTTATCATATTTATGATATTTCCTGGAGAGGTATTTGGAGTATTCGGGCGTGTTGTTGGCAGCTTTGATGAAATTCTGAGCTCTTGACAATCTTCTGGCTTTATTCATGTTTGTCTCTGTTCAAACCTGCATATTCATGAATTTATTAAAACACACTTATACACCGTATTTCTCCTTTTATAATAAGAATGCAGGAGAAGATGGCTATATATACACTTCCATAAAGAGCCTTTAAGGCTTCATGTGACTTTTTTCCAGGTTAAGAGAAACATTTCAAACCGTTTGTGTTGTCTTTTCCAGGAAGCTGGCAAGTGCAGGAAAAGAAATCAAAGATAACTTCCTGAGAGCTCTGGCAGAGCGAGAGGAGGCCAACCGCAGTGGGAAAATGACTGTGAGTACATTATTACAGCACTCCCAATTGCTACGTAATGGGATTCCCCTCAAATATTTCTGCAATTCTATTAGGATGGGAACAAAATCTGTACTGTGTCAAGTTTACTCAAAATGCCCCCCAGTCCCTCCCTAAATTCCATAAGCAGTAGCTTGAAAAAAAATGTTTGTTTTTTTTTTTTTTTTTTTTTTAAACCAACCAGCTTGTCCTACATTTCCTCAGAGGTCTTATTTTGGACTGTACATGCCTCAGATTATTTGTACTGCTAAGATGGCACAAAAGCCACTTGTGGCTGGCTCGGCATTTTAGAACCCACCGGAAACATTTAAATTTACATTATTTAATCCAGATTCAGTCGTTTCTGAGACATCGCCGTGGGTTTGCGTCACTCTGAGTCTTCAGTTTTATTACAGTTTCAGCGTTGACACCTGTCGGCTGATCAGGGTTTGATGTACGTGAATCGGCCTCGGTAACAAAATATCCGTCAACAAAATGGTGTTGACATGTGAAGCGTCATGTTTGAGTCACAGCGGAACATTTGTCCTTATGATGCACGTGTTAGGGTTCAAGTCTGTAGATAAGCAGCTGATGTATGAGTGATGACCCATCTTTCTGCAAAGCATCTGCTAATGCTCAGTGTTTGGGAAGCAGCTCTAGCTGAGCACCAAGAAGACTCATCAGAAATTCTGTTTGTGATTTACATGCGCAGAATTTCCAGCTGCAGTTGATGAGTGGGGGAGAGTCTGGTGGGTTTCATCAGACCATGACCTCCAACACACACTCGGGCAGTTTGCAATAGAGTGTGAAGCAGCTGGAATGAAAGTCCACACCTGACGTGCTTTGCCAGAAAGTGGTCGGAAAAAAGCCTCCTTTGATTTGGAAGCGAGCTGCTGCCTCAGGTTAGCGAGCTGGGTTTTGGAGCTTGTGCCTCCCTGAGAGGAGCATCAGATCTGACGGATTATGGGGATTTATCGTGTTCCACAGGCATCCGAATAGCTACTAGTTTAGACCCCTACAAAGACACAGGTGGACAGATTCTTAAAAAAGGTCCCTTTATTTTGGGTCTGGAACCGCGATTATGTCTCTCTGTCTGTTGTTTTCTTAATGTAAAGAGCAGGCATGAGAAACATTAGCAGCAGCTTTCTGGTCACTTCTGTTAGCCGGCAATCAGGTGTTTGTGATGCAGAAATCTAAATTAGGCACAGATGCACCAGCGAGAGAACCTGACCTCAACCGTGACGCTAAACTTGAGCTGTCATACTTAACACATGTAGCCGTGTCGACGGAGTTCAAATAAATCACACACGCAATGCTGGAGCGCACAAAAGCAGTGTTGTTTGACCTCCATTAACCTCCCCCTGCTGGTTTTACAATTATGAGATCACATGAAGTGCATGATGGGAGAACTGTAGTAGCAGCAGATGTTCCCCCACTGGATGTTCACTGTGTAAACAGCACCACGCTAAGTGTCCTTCATAACTTCAGCCATTCGAGAACTATTTTACAGCATTTTTTTTCCCTTTTAAGGGAAAATTTAAAGGGTTTAAAATATCATTTCCTGGAAACAGAAACAAAAACTGAAATTAAAACAAGCAGAATATCATGCTGTGCAGCACTAACACCGTTATGCTGGTACATTTCCTACCCCTTCTTTTTTAATCTCTGGAGAGTTTCCTACACTGAAAATCAGATTGTGAAGATGTTTATTTTCAATTGAGCCCCCTTCTCTAATTGAACCCACATTTATCCGCTTAATTCCTCTGGTCTTTGAAACTGTTTAAGTAACAAGCAATCTATATACAGTTTGACAGGACTTACCCTCTTCAGTTTACTTAGATTACTCAGATGTTTTCCAGACAACATTTGCACATGTGCAGGTAATAAAACATGTATCCCGTTTCATTGATAGGCTGAATTTATTGTGTTCTGTGATTAAGAGTGATGTTGGTTGGATTCCCCCCTTAATGTAGCAAAAATAATGTGTTTTACAGTTTGGAGTTGTCTGTTGTAGCATGTGAAAATGTGATTTGTTTTTAGAAAATATAAAGATCACTGCAAGATTTTGATCTAGAGTTGGATCTAATTTTGTTGATCCAGATGTATGAGACAGGTTTTTAGACCACTGAAAGCATTTTAGATGAGCTGGAACCAGAAATGCAGAGATTAACAAGCTCAAGGCCTTGGTAGGCACCTGAAATAGTACTTTTAATTTAGTTTTACCGCTAACATTTCAGAAGTTTGCGGGGGGAAAGTGTCTAAAAATCCACATTAGTATTTGAAAAGACTGAATAATAAGACCACCCATCATCATAATCTTTCATCCTGTTAAATGTGGATTTTCTTCTTAAACTTTACACTCCTCAAACCCGGGGATCAGTTCCACTAACACATTCCATTTCTAATATCTGCACATTCTTACTGGGCGCTAATGCGAAGCAGTTGTCCTGGTTCTCAGCAGTGCAGCAGACAGTAATCAAACCTAACCTGTATTCGTCACACACACTGTTTTGACATCTTACTCTCAGCCCGTCTGTGCTGACAATGCCTCAAGTATCCCCTTCCTAATTTTTCATAAGGTGTCTCATTGTTCTGAAGGAGAAATCATCCATGTCAGGCACACAATGAACAAGGAAAAACACTCATAGCTGAGCTATTAGCTCCTCTTTAAGTGCTCAGCATTTCCATTGTCGTCTTCAGGCTCATCCATCACAGAGGTCGTACTCTTGTCCTCCTTTCATGTCAGGCTAGGCCTTTCAAGTCAGGTTGAAATTACAGCTGTCAGTTAATACACGCGGCAGGTTATTCTGTCTATTCTGAGAGGTGACAGTTTGTCAAGATCAGATTTTCTCTACTAAATTCACATCTATCTATGCTATGCTATGCTACGCTACGCTATGCTATGCTTTGTTTCATGGTGCCTTTTCTTTCCAGCGCTGTTGCGAAAGCCGCTTCAATGCCAAAAGTCACATCCAAACAAAGGCAGCACCTGGGCAGCTTGGCCTTTATTTGCACAGAGTAAGAAGTTAAGGGTTTTTTTTTTTTTTTAAATGAAATCCAGGTCACACCTGCGCAGGATGCCTGAGGGTGTCCATTGTTGGGAGGTTCACATCTGAAACTGAAGGTGTGCTCCCACCTCCCACCCTGCTAGCTGTTTGTTTGCGGAGAGTCTTGGCATCAGCGGGGTGTTGCGACATATAAGTGCAATGCTAAGCTAATAGTGTACGTACTCAGATATTAGCTATGATACATGCATACACACAGAATTTACATTCATTAAACATCTCATCTGACTTTGCCACTCAGGGGCAAATGTGTTTGACAGGGTAGTTTTGGGACAGGTTACTGTAAATAGATCAAAAGGCCTGAAATTACTTTTGGAGCGGGAGCAGATTTCACAGTTCATGTGACTTATTTAAATGAGCTGAGTGTTGGCACGTTTGTGTTTTATTCTCTATGTGTATATTAATTCAGATTTAAAGCAGAAGACAGGAAAGGTTTGAATGAGGCCTGACTTTTACCCTTGTTCAGTTTTCATTTTTAGCAACTACTCCATGTTTAGAAATGATTTTCGGTCTCCCACCCTTTCACTTGTGGAATTTAGCTGGTTGGACCATGGCGTGTCTCATGCCCCGGAGGGACATTCTGCATAAAAGAAGTGTTTGTCTTTGGTCTGTGGACCCAACGAGTTCTGTATTGATAAGCTCCCGTCGCTATAGATAATAAGGTGGTCAGTCATGCAGCCCAGAGATCAAGTATAGCATTGAAATTAAAGAGGAATTCCCAGCCCTATTGCATTACAGGCTGTGTGTGTCCCTGCTGCTCACTTCCTTTGTCCTTGTCATGGGCAGTAAAAATAACAATGGCAAGTTTGATTTCAAAGCAGCAGGACCACGGCGGACGGCCTTTGCGAGGGAGCCCCGTCCTGCAGGGCTATCGGATGACCTTGACTTGAATGGTGTCACAGACTTGTGGAGAGGTGGGGAGAGGCCTCCACCAGTTTGCTGCCATCTATCAAGTGGACAAAAAGGCCTTTATGTCTAGAAAAGTGGCCATTGTGATACATGAGTAACACCTGATCAGTCTTCTTTTATAGCTTGAAGAGAATATAAATCAATATGCCCTTAACCGAGCTAAACCGACTTGATAACATGATGTGTTATTTTTGGTAAATGTCCTCCGAGGAGAGGACATTGAATGTATTCAAGTATGGGTTATAGGAAAGGGATTTAGGGAAGAATGGGGAATATAATAAAGTTCTCATTCTCTTCTGCTTTATTACTTAAAAAGCAAATATTGATGAAAAGAGTCTCAGGGATTACTCCTAATATACGTACGTTTCATTCATTCATTTTCCAAAGCATGCTCTGATAAAAGACCTTTCATACGCTGCATTTTCTTGAATGAAAATTTGATTAGGCGGAGCTGTGTTTACAAAACCGAATCTATTAAGAACATGCCAGTGGCTGTCTAAATGGTTTTCAGGATGGATGAATGGTTTGTTTACCTACGGAATCAAATACATCAACGTGTCCCTGAATGTACGTGGCTTTACCTGCTGAACTGTTCCAGCCTGGATGGGCCCAACTATAATGATTTATTCACCCTCCCCAGAGCAGAGGCATCGCCTGGGAAATGTGGCCCATGATGTGTTTCCAGTACCGGTCAAATAGATACGCTTAATCTACTGTAATCTCAGACAGACATACAGTGGGACATATGAATATTTATGACCGTGATATTTCAGTTTTTCTTTTTTAATAAATTTGCAAAAATGTCAATTGTTTTTCTGTCTATGGGGTGCTGTGTGTACAATAATGAGGAAAAAAAAAGAACTTAAATGATTTTAGCAAATGGCTGCAATATAACAAAGAGTGAAACATTTAAGAATACTGAATACTTTCCTGAATACTTTCCGTACCCACTGTAGATGCGTTTGCTGGATTGTTTTCAAAGAACACCCTGTATAGTGGGAGTAGTCAGATGATACAGAACTGAGCAGGTTTAGGTTAACCTGGATATTCCCCGTTGACAGTCTCAGATTTCTCCTGTAAAGGTAAAATTATCCATAGCTCTAATCCATCATTACTTGCAGCTACAGTTTGTGCTCTTTGTGATCTCAAGACCTTCCGTATGTCTTTAGCCCAACTGAAACGACAGAGCGCGTCTCCTTGTTTTATGTCTTGGGCAGGGCGGAACATCTGTGTTAAATACTACACAAAGGTTTCTGGCTTGTCCCAGTAGGAATGTGCACCTGCTACGCGCTTTAAAACAGGCCCTACAGACCTACTGCACTGTGAAATGTCACTAAAACATTGGGAAATAACTCAAGGAATGGCTTCATTGATGTAGTCAGAGCTTTTCTACTCTTATATCCTTGTCTGCATACTGTCTTCATCTTGCCAAGGCTTGCTCACATTCTTAACTCTGCTGAGGCTACAGGGGCAGAATTATCTCCACCTGTAAAGGAATGCACATACTCTGCATCACTTATTTGCATGACTTTAAGTGGTTTTAGTTTTTTTTTTTTTTTGAAGACATTTGCTTCATCTAATATGCAGGAATCTGTTTAATCTCTTTACCTGGAGCTCTCCTACATCCTATAGGGGCTCTATTGTTGGGATCAATCTTTCAAAACCAAAATGTTACTGACAACTGAACATTAATAAAACATGGTATTAATGTGAGAGGGATTATTGAGATTATGGCTTCACAAGTTAAAAATCCAGCCAGCAAACCTGGTTGGATGAATCGGTTTGGATTTTTAGTCAATTACACAAGTCCTGCTAAAGGTTGAACTTCCAGGAAAGGTTTTTAAAGCCATCCTGCGGCTTCAGAGATCAGCCACTTCACTGTGGTTCACCCTGGTGTTTTTTCACACTCAGGTATGCAGTGGCTTTAGCCTGTTCTTGACACACTACCAAGATTCACAAGCTAATCATTTTGGCCAGCAAAGCAGCCTTGCGAGTGATGAAGGAATCCATTTGTCAAAACATTGATACCCAATCTGGCAATTCAGCTGAGGCTTGTGCGCTCTCAGCGACATATGGAGCAGATTCTTCAGCATCTTCTTTGTTTTATCACCACACACTGGACAGCTTTGGCTGTGTATTATTCCACCTGAGTAAATACAGGATGGCATCTCTCTTACTTAGAGCTGTGCAGATGTCTTCCAGAGGCATCCGGGCTCTGACCCCTCTGCATTCTCACCTTCAGCCCAGTATAATCGGCATTTGTGTTTTCGATTAAGGAGCCAGCTGCTGTCGATGATGGACACTTTCTCATCAGGTCAATTTCCTATACGCAGTCCCGCTGAAATACCTCAAAATTGAGCTCATGGTTTTACTTTCAGGCTCCCAAAATCCGGACGGACCAAATTCTCTGCATATTTTCACATCATTGTAATGCATATTAACACGTGTATGAGGTAATTGCTGGAAAAATCCAGATGGTTTGAGTCTATTAATAAATGGGAAAGATTTGGGATTTAAGATGCCTGCAGTTGAGATGGGAAATGATGAGTTTAAGGATTATCCTTCATGTGTGTGCATGGAACCAACAGGTGTATAAAAAATACAAATATTAACAACATTAAAGGCAACAGTCATAGGAAAATGTTCCATGTTTCCTTATTGAACAGGTAGTGTTATTAATACACTAATGCTTTTACCTTTTTATGTTTTTTTTTAAACTTCCACCTGGAACGAGTCCTCAAACAGGAAGTGCTTTGCCTTCCAAGTGAAGTGAACACTGGCTTCTGCCTAAATAAACCCAAACGTATCACCACCAAATTCAGCATGTGTCCACCGCTGGGAACCTGGTCTCTTTAGTCTCTGGAACGCACTAAATCTTATTCCCACTGCTTATGGCAGCACCTTTGCTGTCTCCTCTCCAAGTCACACATGCGACTATCCAGACTGTCATTTAAAACTGACCAGTCAGCACGCACCTGCTGCTTTAACTGTTTTTTTTGGTTACTTACAAAGTGGTCAGTACACAAGATAAGCCCCCGAACTAGTGCTGAAATGCACCGTGTTTACTCTGTTGCCGGTTTTAATCGTCGGCGCTTAAAGACGTTCCAGCTCAGCTTTATTTATCAGCTGTGTACTTCCACTCACCATCTGGTTCAGCAGATATCACAGAGGCCTGGTTGTAATACGGATACCCCTCTCATTTATCTTATCCGCTGTGACAAGAAAATGGCAGAAAATGACTTAATATCATCTAGCAGAAATCAGGAAAAGGGTGAAAAGGCTAAATGTGTTTCTACTATGTGCCACGCAGCCTAGCTATTATTGCTTTGGACGATGTTTCAGGCCCCTTTTCTCCCCATTATCCTTTTTCCTCTCACAAAGCTGAACTGAAACACATTTTGCAGATTAAAAAACACTGTAAAAACACTGTGGATTCCTTGTGCTGCAGTGTGACAGCCGACCAATGCAGGAGTCTTGTTGCAAACTCAAAGGGGAGCTTCACAGCAGACCTGCAGGCCAACTAAAACAGAATCATGTTTGAACACCTATTTCCACTGGGAAGGGGGGAGGGGGAGCCCTGCACGCTTTAATCAGGATCTTAAAACAGGCAAGCCTTTGATAAAGAGCCGGCTCTGTACATTTATCTTATTCCTCTCGAGGCTCTGCTGGCTTGTGTCAGCCGCTTTGATCCTGCGCCCTTGAAGCGTGGTGTCAGACCTATCTCTGCTGCCGATAACACGCTGGTCAAGTTGTGATGTTGAAAAAGAAACATCCAAGAACCCCTGACCCCGCCTTCCCCTCCTCACAGCCACATCCAAATGAGTGTGTGTGGTATGTTGTACCTTCTATGTTGTTTTTTTTCCCCATGCTGGGAAACTGCCATTAATTTTCCAAGCGCTGTCACAAACATCACCTCCTGGGTAAAGAGGAGCTGTGACAGACCGCTGCCCGACTACGTGCGAGGACAGCCTTTATTTCATTTGGATATGTTCCTGGTGATGAGGCCAAACCCTGCAGCAGGCCTCTTGGCAGATATCGTGCCTGAACGCTTCGAAATAATGCTGATAGGAACAGGGCTCAGCTTTAATGTGTGCATCAGCCTTCAGAGCACACCAGGCAGTGCAAAAAAAAAAAAAATCCATCTGCATGGATGAAACCGTCAATAATAATAGATAATCATCAGACTGATTTGTGTTTAAAAACCTGAACGATATCATGTGCCAAGGTTCATATGTTAGCATGGCTAGCCAAAACTGCTAGCAATTCACCTGAAACACTCGGGCATTTTCTGTAAAACATATACATTGATTGTCAAAGTTCATTGATCTCATAAAGAATCTGAGCCCAACAATGTAGGTGAAGACTTAGAGGAAGTGAAGCAGCGAAGACAATGGGAATATCGGGAATTCCTCTGTGTCATTAGGGAAGACCAGGATTAGCAGAGACTTCCTGTTTGCAACTAGCTTGGGGCCCAACCAGCCTGTGATGTTGGTATTAAAGGGACACGATAACCTTTTGAAAGGATACCTTAAACAGGCCAGCCACTGGGGGCATGTTTTCCTTCCCATGACACGTCGAGCTGCCACTTAACCCACATAGAACAAGTTGAGCCCACCTCCACCTTCTTCCCTCAGGGCCAACTGACGGATCATAAACTCATAATAAAAGAGCTTGCAAGGTGAAATTTATGATAATGGTTTGTAAAATGACTTTCAAAATACAGCAGGGCTGTTCTGTTTTGTGTCAGTGTTTAGGCCGGTGCATTACAGCCATCGTGTGTTTTCTAAAAAGCCGTTGTTACAGAACATTAGCTATACCGATCAAGCACACTCTATTAGCCTCAATTTAAGAGCAACTTCTCGCTGTTGGTCACTCTTGATTAATAAAAAACAAAGACCTGCTATTGGTAACATCTTTGCTTGCTTTTGTGAAGAATGTACTTTCGAGTCCTGTAGGATTTTTAGGTACTTTCTGAGTTTTTAACTGATGCCACAGTAAAAGCAACAAAACAAAAGCTACGTAATAGGTTTCGACACTGACAGTCTTATCAGGATTGCATGAATCTGAAAATATAATAACTAATTTGCAGGTAAACTTATTTCTGAAGACTGCTATCACTGTTTTAAAATTGTCGGGAGTGACGTATCCTCTGCATTTAATGTTTAGATTTATAGCTTTCACCTCTGCGATCACCATAAACAAACCATCTGAACTTCTAAACACTGATTGGTCCTCAGAGCCCGAAATTGTCACGGAAATGTTTTCACTGGAACTCAAGCCTATGTTAGGAGAGAGTTCATGCAGGCATGTAACGTTTCACCCTTTGCCCAGAGTAAACACAACTAATAACCACTTTTCTAAATAAACACAGAGCCTTGCATAAAAAGGTGCTGAGAAATGTCGAGTGCAGGAGAATAAAAGTTAGCTCTGTGCTGCTTTGTGCTGAAAATAAGGGGCCGTTTGTTTTTCTTTTAATTGGTTTCAAACTGCTTTTGAGTGACTCCTGCATCCATTCTGTCCAGTAGACTGATGATGAGGGTTATATTATCTCAAACTTCAGAATTTTGTAGTATCAGTATATTGAAGCACCCCAAATATGATGATATTGACATACTGATATTAAAAGTCCATGGGGAGGTACCCAGGTGTGTTTCCTTCCTATTTAACTGTGCAGGGCTCTGATACTATAACTCTACGGAACGAGTTTAAAGGGATTCAGCTAATGTTCCTGGTCATTAATCAGATCCCTGTGAACGCTACACTCATCTCGACCACCTAACAGGAGACTGCTGACTCATGGAAATCGTTGGCATTCTTGGTACTTTCTCTGACATGTTTGGTCTGTAACGAACAGGCTTTGAAAGCTTCTGTCAACGGTAGAACTGCCTAATAACAGAAGGGTTTGTCTTAGGTCAAAAGAATTAACCTCTATTTGTGTACGTGGCTAAACTTGGATAAGAGAGAGACAAGAAGCATGATAGTCAGGTCTTTCAAGATTTATTTTGGGTCCCTCCCACCCTTAAAAACACACTTTAGTTAATTTTGCACGGCCTAGCTGGTATGTGTAAGATTTCCTCCTCTTCCCACCACAATTGTTCCCAACATGAGGACTCTCAGCATGCTTTCAGATTAGCTGAAGCTAAGACTTTGGAGTATTGTAGCTGTACCAGCAGAACATGTTTGCCTTGCTAGCTTATTAGTGTTATTCAGTGGGATTAGTGTTGTTTTAAAGGGACAGAACACCAAAGTGGTTTGGCAGAACTTAAGGTTGATGTAGCTACTTTTTGAGGTAGAAAACAGGGAGTGACAGCCTCTTTTAGGAGTTACCATGGAGCCCTTTGTGACAGATGTCCCCGCTGTAAATATCTCCATGTGTTTTCATACATGCTGTCCTATTTACTTGAGATTAGACTTATTGTTACTGAACATGACTGAAACCAACCAGTGCAGTCTGTCTTTTAAGACATGTAAATAGTTATTTACATCAGAATATATTTGAAGCAGCATTAGATGTTTGAGCCATATGAACTGCAGCGGCGCTATTGGCAGATGTAACCGCTTCAGAAGGAACTCAGGGTGCATCCAGCAGCCAGAAGGTCATATGGAAAACACACATTCCATCGTCTACCATCACATTTGTGATTGCCCAGCCATTAACCAAAAGTAGTTTCAGAACCCTATGCATGATATTTAACAAGTCGACCCAGTCATTTTTGCCTAAATTTACCCGTGGTCTGAGCACAGAGATAGCCGACCATAAAACAGTCACATTCGGATAACTGTGATCGGAAAGTCTCACATTTGGAAGCTGCTGTGAAACCATCCTGTTGCATTCACACATCTGCGCATGCATCTGTCATGCCGATGTGTTCACCTCCACATCCTGGAACATTTACGGTGCACCAGAGGACAATGTGTGTCACTCAGATTGTTTAGGAGTCTAAACTTTGAAGTACTGTACACTCATTCAGCTTTACATATACATACCTCTTGATTTGACCATGTGGAGGGTTTAACACCATTTTAAAGCCTACCTGCATCTTTGGAGATGCAGGTAGGCTTTAAGCTTAAGCTACTTCTGTTGTGTGTAATTGTGTCTCTCTGCTCTTTAATTAACTAAACCATCAATAAAATCTTGCCATATTTTTAGGAGGCAAACTGAGCATTTCTCCAGCGCTGCACTTAAAGTTTTTTCAATAATGTGGATTTACTGTTTAAATGTCTGAAGCCAGTCGTCATTTGTTCTTATAGATTTTGTGTAAAGATGCACTGACACCTTTAAAACTCATTCTATAAAGACAGATTCTTTGAGTGTCTTTGTGGTTACACTTCGGACACCAACCCCGACCCTGGTTGATGAGTAATAGTCGTATTTAGGGCAAACACAACAGGGTGTGTTTAGCCCCCACCCTATTGGTACTCTTTCTCTTTCACACACTCACACCTGAGGCGTTGTCTACTGAGAGCATGTCCGATATGGGGCTGTGATAACACTGGGCCTGTTTAATAAGCTAGTTTAAGTATGGTAAACAGTTAGCTCAGAGCGATTCATCACTACGACATGAGCAGGGCTGTTAAACTGTGTGTGTGTGTGAGGTCATCAGACAGGACTTCCCCTCTTAATTTAGTCCCGTGCCCTGCCACACAGATGAATGTACGGTGGAAGGAGGAGCTGATGATTAGCCAAGCGTTTGTTGGCTTCGGCCCTTCAGAGAGCGGCCTGCTGTCAGACACACCACAAATGTTAACATTTTCTAATGGAGATCCCGGAGACACGAGATGTTTATGTCCCAGAGGACATTTTACAGTAATGCGTGTCATACTAGCTTTGAACAGGAAGGTAATTGTTTTATGTCTGTAAATTACGTTTTGGTAGACTTGCTGAGATCAGACTAATCTCCAAACATTTTAAGAGGAAACGGTGCCACACCCGGACACTTTGAAGTCCTTTTTTTTTTCTTTTTGGTCAAAAGTTTGACAGGCTAAAACATGGAAATATGGATGCGTGTGCCATTTAAACAGACTTCTTAGCATTTTCAGATTCAGTCATCCATTTTTATAGTTTTGTCACAGACTTTTTCAAGCAGTAAAAATGCATTTTCTTGATTGTAAATTTCACGCCCTAAAATAATTCTGTGGTAAATCTTCTACTTGTGTCACACTTGTCATAGCATAATTTATGTCAAATTACTCACAATACAAGATTACTCCAGACAAGAATGCTGCCGTGGATCTCGACCAAACCAAAGTGGGAATAAAAGCTTTGCTCTCACTTCATTTGGCAAAAAAATCCCAAAAACTTCACACAAACTTTCTGCAAGACAAAGAATCAAGTGAAATAATAATAATGACGTCCCAGGAGCTCTGCGGTCAGAGGCAGGTCAGTGGACCGACTGATTAGAA
The DNA here is from genome assembly GCA_015343265.1 of Pao palembangensis. Classification (NCBI taxonomy): domain Eukaryota; kingdom Metazoa; phylum Chordata; class Actinopteri; order Tetraodontiformes; family Tetraodontidae; genus Pao; species Pao palembangensis. The sequence goes on along the minus strand of CM027081.1, from coordinate 31,682,014 downwards.
AGGTTTACAGCTGCCTACTTAGGCTGTTATCAGTTATCACATATTTCTCTTATTATCCCTCTTTAAACATTATATTCAGATTCTTCAAAAGAACTGAAAACGATGGTGTTCTTGACGTTTGATTTAAATGTATCTAACTGCTCTGTGTTACGTTTTGAGTGTTCTTTCTGGTTTTTACCATCAAACTTCAGGCCTGTCGTGGTTTTTCCAGTTTCAGATGGATGAAAAGTGCTCTGCTGATTCTCCACCGAGCAGGAAATGTGTTTTCACTCCTACACCATTTCAGAGACAGATGATTTATTTAGGTCTGTGTTTGAAATGTGTATTTTAAAAATGCCCTCGTGAAACAAAGCAGAAAAAGTCTTTTCAGACTGTCAGAGAGTTACTCAGAACAGATTTAAATTCTAGCAGAATTTAGAGTTCACAGGGATCGTTTATAGTTGTTGTCATGGTTACTGTTTCAAGGGAATGTGTTGTCAGAGAAAAGGCTTGCAGGTTGGTTTTAGCATCACTTCTTCCCGTCATAGCTTCATGCGTAACTCCCACTAATTCGACTTGCTTCACTTTCATAAGGAGAAAATAAACGTCTGGAGCAGCACCCTCGGTCCTAAAATAACAATCAGAATCATTTTCACATTTTAGTGAAACCAGTCAAGTTTTTTTTTGTTCTTTTTAAACAGCAGAATTTCAGAATTGTCTGTATTCTATCATTCAATTTATTTATCCTGACATTTTCAAATACACCCATGAATAAAATCTTTTTACACATGTTGGATGACCTGGTTTCGCTTAACATGAGACTGATTTAGGAGATAAAATTCTGGTTGCGTGAAGTTTGATTTAAAAACCAAACCAATGCAGGAAATAATGTTTCCAGACACGTTGGTAAAAGGATGATTGGCAGGCTTAGATTTATTGTCTTAATTTCAGTGTGTTTTGTCCAATTCAGTGAAAACAAGCACGTTCCTCCGCTGTGTTGTCACAGATGATGTGGCATCTACCGCAGATGTTTCACACACTTGTAGGAGAGAGAAAATCCCTCAAACAGTCATGGTTACCTCAAGGCCTTGCCTTTGTTCTGCCGAGAAAACACAGTAGCTTAGACTCAGAGCGGCTCCCCACTGGAAAACAAAGACTGGAAAACCTCAACGCTTTTGTCAGCTGTTCAAGAACATGTTCTCAGGCACTGCGGATCTTAATAAACGCTTGCTTTACAAATCGCACAACTCTTACCGGCTTCACGCACCTGTACAAGCAGTTCTGTGTGTAAGTGGGAAAATATTACTCATTTTAGAGAGAAAAAAAATCAACATTTTATGAGTTTAAACCTTTTGTTTTTGCCTTCTTTTATAGTTGTAAAGTTGTCACTGGCATAAACCGGGGCTTCGCTCTGACACGCTGCTGGTCTGGTAAAGATGCAGCACAAAGGCTGTTTTTCGTTTCTTTTTCTCGAAGCCTGTAATCTATATTTAATCTCTTGGACTCACTCTCAGGCTCGCACATTAAAATGAAAGACTCCAAACAGCACAGGAAACACAGCCGAAGAGATTAAAGCGGCCGCAGAGTTAATGACACCACAATCCCAGTTTTTCATCTCTCAGAAATGGACAAGCAGCTCCGCCACACTGCTTTCACGTATATTTTGGGCTAAACTTGCATTCTTCTTCCCAGTGGTCATTTTAAACCCAGTGGAATGTGGTGAAATGATTGTAGAATGAAGGAGCCAACAGATATGCCTCATTTGGTCTCTTTAGTTCATAGCTGCGATGATGTTTGACTTTACTGTGATCGTTGTTCTTAATCATCATTTCTTGAATTAATTTAGCCGTGTGACTGCCTGACTTTGGGGCCTGGATTTTTTCTGCTTCCCTGGAAGACAGACGTACCCCCTGTCATTAGAGAGTGGAAGTGATGCCACCTGCCAGACGGACACGTGGAAAGTCTTTATCAGCCTCCTCTCTACTCTTGATCACATTAGTTTAATGAGCACTGAGAGATGGATATTTCAGTGCATTATTAGGTCTTTATTTCATTTCTTTTCTTTCATTTAGGTCCTCTGTAAATTCCATCTGCAGGAATCCCACAGCATGGTCAGAACTGGCCAAGCTTGGTGTTTAAATTGGTGTCACTGTTTCCGCTTCTTTCTAGAACTAATGCCAGAGGGTCCAGGCTGCAATCTCACACTGCTGATGACTCTATTTAATTACTCCAGCGTACTACTAGAAAGCAGAGGCGATCCTGCAGCAGGAAGCTGCTTTGGAGGAAAAACACTGAGTGTTAGTCTTTTCCAGAGTGCTCCTATTGAAACTGTAGCGTCTGAATTGGAGAGCTTTTCTCTCCCAAGTTTTCATTCAGCCGTGGCCATTCTTTGGTTTATTTGCCTGCTTTTGCATTGCATCATTTATGAGGACAATGAAAACTCTCCAAATAAAACAAAAATTTCATGTGATCCAGTGTGTTTGGAGACTGGAGGCAAAGTCTCTTGGTGAGCCAAACTAAGGAGGTTTTAATAGAATTTCTAAATCACCGATTGCGAGAAGCCGGATAGTATTTTCTGTTTGCAGGCGCCCTGTAATTTAAAGTGCGTGGGTTCAAGCCACTTATTTTGTGGCGATGGCTTTGCTGGTGAATTCTCCAAAAAGACAGAGAGCAGTGCAGCTGAGGGCTGAGCCACTGGCCGTGCCATCGTTACTGATAGACCGAGCCGTTTCCCCTTTAGCATCTGGCCGCAGTTGTTCACCGTCATGGCTAACCTCATGGGCGTAGCTGTCCACCAAGCCCAATAGGACACCTGTTTTGGGATTTATTTATTCCATCTGCAGCAGAAAGCCCAGCGCAGTCTGTTTATGGGTGCAGATGCAGAGTAAACAGATGCACAACTACTGTATGTTCCTTCTCTAAAATTGGCAGCTTAGCAACAACAAAGCATTCCTATAGCACCGTGCCCTTAACGGCCGTTCTGGTCCATCCAAAACTTTTTGCAATGTAGCCACATGCTGAAAAAACTGCTGAGCCTTCTGTCCCACATACCTCAGCATCCCAGAATTATCCAAATCTGGAAAATTCTTCTGGTCTTCAAGGACAAACAAAGACTTGGAAAAGAAAAACCTACACACTGAATTCCTACAGCCTGGATATGAAATACACTCCTGTTAGTTTTGCACTAGATAACTGGTGGAATACATTCAAGTGGTGATGGAAGGACGTAAAGAGAAAAGCTAATGTCATAACACATTTCACGGGATAAAGATAAAAGATCCGGGTTTGTGCGCGGCGTTGACAGGATACAGTTCTAACCAACCACAGAAAACGAAGCCCTTTTGAACAGTTGTGCATTTTTGTATCTGATGCCAAGACATCTGTGTTGTGACACACCCTGTAATTATAAACGCGGGGAAAAGAAACCTATTTCGATTATTTCCATCTTCACTGTGTGCACACACAACTAGCCTGTTGTGACAAACGCAACCTGCTGCTTCACAAACGTCAACACAATGGCGAGCTGAGGCTAATATGACAGCGTGGCTGTTTGCTTTGCACTGTTATCTTCATTCACGGTGACTCTCATGTCATCTTTTAATTGGCGCCCTGTTGAAGGCCAAATGGTCCTGCTGCTGTAATTCCAGCCCTGATGATAATACATGGACTTTCCTCTAAATTACTATTATGAATATTTGACTGTATTTTGACCATAGGAGGAGCTTTACTATTTATGTTACAGTCACAAGAAAGCACCTTCACACATGAAGATACCCCTCGGGGGATATCCTTAAGGGGGACAAGAGCGAAGGCTGCCAGAAAAAGAGCTCAAAACATTCCTGTATTACAGGCCGTCTGTTTTCCTTACCCCAACAAATTTACACAGTTGTTGGTGATGGCCCGGGATTCCTCCTGAAGCTCAGCCCACCAATAATAAACAGCATGGCAGCTGACACCGCAAGACACCTGCACAGCTCTCTGACACTGCAGGATTGTTCCCAGGCACTGGGAGGGCCGCTGTGGTGGAGGTGGGGGCTGGCAGGTTAGCGGGGTCGGGCGCACACAGGCCTTTTTCTATGACCTGAGTTGTTATTTGATTTGATTTGTTCTTATCTAAACTTCAGGTGCATTTAAGAATGTCCCTTTATGCTTCCTAAACAAGTCAGCCAGCCTCTGCTCTGTCATCGCAACACCCGCCACACAATCGCCCATTGCCACACACACACACACACACACACACACACACTTCTCATGCCACAGGATGTCAGGTGGTCCGGCCTTTGAGTCCCCACCTGTAGGACATTGTCAAATCACAAAGGAGTGGCACAGTACACGTCAGCCCACTGACAGCTTGTGTTTGACTTGAATTTGTAAATCCCTCTCTTTCAACCTCGAGGCTTTGAAAGATTAGCCAAAGGTCTGAGGAGTAATTCACATCTGTGTGGGTTTTACTTAATGTCGGGAGCCAGGGTGTACCTCCACACACAGACCACAATAATTACCATCGTCAACACCGTTCAGATTTCACAGTTTGCTTTTTGAGCACATAAACAAGTTTGTAAGGGCGGGGTAGCCACGAGGATTTGAGACGCTTTGTTGTGTTAAGTACGAGGATCATGGATTTGAAGGACACGATGCTCTACTGTTCTTTAGCAGTTTATGTAACTTCCATCTAAAGGTCAGTGGTGTTTTTGTCTTCCAGCCAGCTGAAATTTCAAGTGTGGAACACAAAACAGGGCTTGGAAGAGCATTGAAGTGAACGCAGAGTATCGGCCTGGGGTCTGTGAAGTGCTCGGCTGCTCTAACCCGATGATGCTTGCCATAAAGCGGGGCCCCTCGCTTGTTGCCCTGTGAGGTCACAGCACCTGTTCTGGGTAATTGCTGGCAGGTGACGTAAAGCCTCCACTTGTTTTCCATGGTGTAATGCCGGGGGTGCCTCTGCCCACCTTCACAGCCACACTGACCGTCTGCCTCAAATAAGTGACAGGTTTAGTTGTTCTCTGCCTCAGTTCCCTGAAATTCAGGTTCACTCTGGCTGAACTGACAGAGGAGAGTTAGCAAAACTATAATTATTTAGGAAGGGAGATTCCGTCCGTCTCCATCTGAGTCTGACTGAGGGAATGTGGGTCAGTTTTTTCAGAACCATTTCAGAAAGCAATGGATTTGTCAAAGTAAAGACGACGCTATAATAAAGAAAATGAAGCTAGCTGACTGACTGACTGCCTCGCAGAACAGGAAAAAGGGTTTTGTTGTATCGTTACAACGTGAACATTTTGGCTCATGAATGTTGTCCACAGGTCCCGACAGACACTTTTTTTTTTCCTGTAAGGTCACCCCTGACAGTTTTATCCAAAAGGTTACTTGCATCTCTCTTCTCGTCCACCTGCTGATGACTTTTCAAGGACAGCTGAAGGAAGACAGAAATTAGCAGGTACGGTATCTGGCTCAGGCCACCAGCCAGCTGTGAATCAGATAGCATCTGTTTAAATGTTTGAGAGCAGGCAAAGAGAAAAGAGCCCTCTTTTTCGTCTGGGATCTGGAGCTCTAGTTATCTCTCCTTGGTAGAAGAGATCCCCAGATGTCCTCACAGACCTACAGGACAACTGTGATATGGTGAGCTGTTGCAGTCCTGCTGACGAGTGGGACTCAGTCAGAACACATCCTCCACTTTTCAGCCAATGAAAGAAGAACTTTTTATCTTTGGCAGACAAAACAACCTTTTCACACCTGAGTGTGTCCTCTGTTTAGAGAGCTTCCCATTCATTGTCTTTGTGTCATTGAAGCCATTACGATCACATGAAAGGATGTTTTTCATGTTTTGGGGTTACCTGAGGGGATTTTGATGTTCTCCTAACAACAGAACCATTTTTTAGTTATATCTGACTGAAGCCCACTTCAAAAACAGTTTTTTATAACATCCTCTAGATTTCCGATTTTTGTTTTTGCACTTAATGGTTGAACTCATTGAGTTCTAATCAGAAATAAGAGTTGGGGAATTATTTCTGATCTGTTTCAGACAAGTTACGCTAGCTTCCATGTGCAGTATTTTAATCCCTGAAGGATGATCTCGCTCTCAGATAAAACCTGTCCTCGTACTTGTTCTGGAGGAGTGTGTTGCTGCAGCCTGTGAGTGCTGCCTGACTGATTAGTGTGGTACTTTACTGGCTGGTGTCTTTATTCTGACAGCCTAAAAAAAATTTTCTGACAGTCTAAAAAGGTTTTTTTTTTTTTTTTTTTTTTTTTTTTTTTGTGAAATGGGATTAATCAATACCAGGCAAATTATTACATCTGCACATCATTCTTTCTGTCAAGCAACCCACCTAATTCTATCAGTGTTTTCTCAGGGTGTCTTCTATCATATCCACACACACACACTAGCTCAGTTTTTCCTCACACACAATGGGCCCATTGGCAAACATGCCATTATTTCTTTGTGTGTCAAGCCAGTGTACAAAGGGCTGGACAGTCTGTGTTACTGTTAGAGCTGTCACTAATTTTTAGCCCAAAAGAGGTGAGAAATTTGGTCAGATTAGGAAGAAAACATGCGGTTAGGGGTAGGAAAAGTGCTTTCTTTGACTTGTATTTTTACTCTTTTACTTATTTTAAAATTCTTTTTCATGTTGGTGTCTGAATTTGTAACCCAGTTAATCCACATTTCAGTTTAAGTTATACTCTTGCACAGACTGTAGGTGTACTGGAGCGGAACTGGGAGTCCAGTTTCAGTAAGGTGAAGGATACAACTGGAACCCTACACATTTATCTGGTCAGGATATTCTGCAGACAGCCCACCTCGGTGAACTCTGGCTACTGCAGGACAATATTTGCTGATTTAGAACCAGGTTTATGCCAACAGCTTTCATATTTCATAAAGCAGGTAGATTTGTAATAGATCTTTTGTCTCTGTCCACTTTTAGCAAGTGACATCGGTTTTCCCGTTTTTTACTCAGGAGAGTCATGATGGCTTTGATTATTTACACAGAGCATTTCTTCTCTTTTTTTTTTTACAGTCCATCATTTTCGTAAGAGATCATAATACTGTTGGACAGGAAGTGTCTGGCTATATAGACTACGCCCACAGACTCAAGACCTGTGATTTTGACCAAATTTTCAGCGGAAAGAAGAAGCTGATGCCAGGACACTCAGATTTATGGTAAGTCTCCTTCCCTTGTACCATGTCCCTGTTGTTCATGGGGGCTAGACTTGAGTGGGATTCGACAAGATTTGAACGGTAAGGAAATCTTATTATCCAGGATTAGAGACTCAAGTTTACGTGAGAGAGCAATCTCTGCTTGGAAAGGCTTGTAGAAAGGACCAGCACAGCGACTGTGTCCAGTCCTACCCCCGATGGCCTCTGAATAATGTATAATAAGCATATACTTGCTGAGCAAAATACGTGTGTGTGTGGGGGGGGGGGGGGTACGTGTGAGTCTCTTTTGCTGATGTCAACTCTCAAAATTAAATTAAATTCGAATAGTTTGTAAAATGTCTTAATTCTATATAATGTTCTCTGCATGACTGCTTGAACTTTGACAAACAAGCTTTCAGGGGCTTTAAAATGTACATATTTGGCTCCAGTACATTAAAGACCATTGGTTTAAAAATCTGCGTGCAGCAGTGCCAGTCAGAGATCTCCAGGCCAACTGAACTGTTGACCTTGCAGGTGTCAGCTAGAGTCCAGAATGTGTATTCCTCAGCGGGACAGGTAACATCTACATATTTTATTGTCTGTCAGGAGACAAATGTCAGCAAATTAACCCAGCCAAAACCAATCCAGCATTCCACATGCTTGTGCACAGTAACATGGTACCCACATTTCAGATAGGTGTGAAAAATCTCCAGTGGACAAACCGAAGTCCAACCCACACACACACAGGAACGTCAGTGTGTGTCCCATTTTCAGAGTTCAGCCAAATGACATGGCCGCCATATAACCTCCCTGTCACCGGACACAGCGTCGTCTCTAATATTTCAGTAGGTCTAAAGGTGTAGAATTACCTTTTTCTTAATCTCAATCTTTTGTTTTTTCAGCATTGACCAACGTTCCTGTTGGTTTAATGTTGAACTCCAGCCCGAACAAGATCATATTACACAGTAAAAGCCATCAATGTGAATGGCTGTAAACTATACTGTCAGGGATAATGATGCAGAGAAGCTCTAACATGCTGCTTTATTTACCTAAATGTATTTTTGTGTATCGGTCAGGAATATCCAGTTTGTTTTTCGGACTCCATTTTTGTATGTCTCGCTTTTCAGCTGCGTCAGCTTGTTTGTTGCGTGTCCGTCTACGGCTCAGATTGTAGGACCTGGCCAGAAATTCCAGCTCATTTCGTCTTAATGCTGTGACTTGATTTGGAGTCAAGAATGAGAGTAATTTTGATCCAGTAAGTCTGTATATGTGCATATTAACTGGCTTTGACGCTTTGGTGTCGCACCCTAAAGTTACCATGACAGCCTTTGACAGTATTCCATCTGGAATTGTTTCCTCAGACATTCAAATCATCTATCATTTACCTATTTTATCACCCTCTGCTTCTACATACAGTCTTGTGGTCTTCAACCTGTCATCTTCTCCAAGGGAAGAATGGAAAGCCTAATAAGCTGAAGGTGTGATTCATTGGGCGAGCATGCCTAGAGCCTACTCCCTAATGATGCTTTTATGAGGTTCCTCCTCTATACAGCTCTCACTGCAACCCCCCCCCCCCCAATATAATATCTAACTTCACACTCCCTAATTTTTTTTTTTTTTTTTTTTTTTTACTTATTAAAACATGAATTCATCATCTTTTTTTCTCTACGGAAACTTTGCATTCCAAGCTTTCGTACCTCTCCCCTTCCCTCCTCTCCTTCATCTCTGTCAGGAACAATAACACCCAGTGTGGTTGCTGTTAAGAGGGAGCAGATGCTGGAGCTGCTGCCCACTCAGTGCACCAAACCTCCCACCGCAGGACTCTGAACCCTGTCCCTCCTCCTCCTCCACAGCCACAAAGAATACAGAGCAGCAACACCAGCGCCAGCTCAGGCCTCTGCCTCCCACCTCCAGCAAGACAGGGTGTATAGGTTCACATCCACCATCTACAAGGGGGGGGGGAAGAGCAGCGGTAATAAAAAGAGGAGAAATTAAGTCGCGGATGCCGTATATACATACTATCCATCAGTTAATAATGGGCAGAAATAAATCAATATATTAGTATAGCTACCCCCCAGAACTATAAATAGGATGCTGTAATTTTTATAAAAGAACACATAACTAGATCAGACTTGTTTAATTGTTTAATTTTAATTGAGTTTCAGACACATTTTAAAGATAAATGCAGCTATATATACATATGCTACAATCCCGACCTACATCTAATTATCTCAGGTCTGCAGCTCCATGTTTTCCTGCCACTCCAGATGTGCCTACAGCATCACTGATGTCTAGTTAATGTTCCCCAGCAAAGAGGCCATCTGTTTATACACTCTAGTCATTCCTCTTCCTCTCTCCCTTAGTACAGACTTTAGAGAGGGGTCAGCGTCTGATGATCCTAATTGATTTTCATGAACTCCAAATTGATTGTCTGTCTGGTTTTCAAACCAGTGTTCCAGCCATTCACTGTTTGATCGTATTTAAACTGTGGACTGCCTGAAGATAAGACTCGAGCAAAGCACCGTAACCATGGAAAGTGACGGGACGCGGTCCATGTGTACAACAGTCACAGCAAATGTAAAGGGAACCAGGAACCGTTGAGGGAAACTCTGTCATTGTTTCCACCAAATCCAGGTTTGCACACTTTTACTGGTCCATGTGTCTGGGTGTGGTGCCACCCAGCTTCTAAAGCTATTTTTTTCTTCGTGGCCAAATGTGCACCCTTCGTGCAGCCAGTTTGCCGGGTGACAGGTCACATTAAAGGAGGAGGGTCCGTAAACACGTCCAAGAAATGCACAAAGGGAATTCTTGGCATTACTCGGTGATAGATTTTTGCTTCATTTCTGACAGTCTTTTTAATGTTGGGTGTTAAAATATCTCCCATCTGTCCCTTCTGTGCAGCAAAAGTCAGCGGTTCACCATGGAATAAAAGTGGCTGACCAGAAAAATGCTAATTGTCGTATGGCATGCTGGTATAAATAGTCAATGAAATGCTGTCAGATCTAATTTACAAAGAGGATGCGTACGCTTATGCCTGCAAGTAAATCTCAGACAGTGTCATTTTCTACTGAATTCTAAGGGGAAAACCTCATATTTCATATTTGGGGCATTGCTGCAGTCTATTCTGAACATGCTTCCCGCTGCTGTTTCAGCAAGTTGGAAAAACTTCTCAGCTCCCTTGTTCAATCATACCTTATAATTTGATACATAGTTGTATTTCCACATACTGTTTGGACAGCTCACAGACATCCAGTTCAAGTATTTTCTGGAGAGGAAGGCTGCTCTGAAGACTGATGTGCGATTGACGACAGATTTGAGAGGCGTTCAGATGATGTACGGTATATCTGTTAGGCCAGGCCTTTGTACTTCTTCACCTTACTGGGATTAAATACTACGATACAGGAACATTTTTATGTGAATCTTAACATATATAACGAAGCAATATTTTGATCATTAAACCTAATGGGATTGATTGGATTCAATCTCAGGATAACTGAAGCTATCGGGGTCTATTTCCAAATCAGTAGATACAAATTGAGTCACAAAGGTTCAGGAAAAGTTCAGAATCTTAAGTTTAAATGCAGGACTTTTTGTGCATTCAGGTCTTTATTAGAACATTCCAAATCAATGTGTGATATCTAATAGCTGCTAAGTCTTCTCGTTCAGCTAATTTCTGGTTGACACACCAGTTAAACCAGCACAAGTATATCACAGTTCTCTGATGGACAGTTAAGCCACCAGTTGACTATAGAGAGATACTTCATTAATCTCCAAGAGAAATTCACAGAACAGACAACGAGGATGGGTTTCGAAACCAGAGCACAATGGATTAGCAGCCCATCGCCTTAACCACTCAGCCACCTCGTCTTCTACGTGTGGAGGAGGAATGCCGCTGGTGCGTCACTGTGTGTGTGTTATAGAGGGACTACAGTCCTCAGATCAGCTTCAGACTGTAAGTTTTGCTGCTTCAGTATATTTGCTGGCCACAGACATGTTAAAGATGTCTAAAAGCCATAGTAACACTTGTAAAAGCATTTTTTTTGGAAGAGCCCGAGTAAATGCACAAATCAATGATTTCGTACTGACGCAGCTCGGCTAAAGAAGCTAACTCGAAGAACAATCTCTCTCACTTAGAATATTTAAAACGCCCAATTCAGGAAAACTGTGCTGCCAGGACACCAGCAGCCAAGCCAGTCACTCTTGTTATTGGCTTGAATACCTGGAATACCTTTTCATAACTTTAAAAACAGGCCATTCTGTTAAATTGTGTATTTACCTTTCCCAAAATTGCATAGTGGGGGTTTGTGGGATTTGGAAGGACCACATGCTTAAGTTTTTATATTGCTGGTCTTATACGAGGCATGCTAGTAACCTGTAGCAAACACTCTGTAGTTGCGATATATTTTTAACTCTGTATGTACAATCTGCAATTGATGACTGGAGATCACCACGGAAATCAGAGCCTCATACTTTCCACCATATAAATCAAACAATTTGTAATGTGTATGCTATTACACAGTGTTGATCACTGCTGTTATAAGCCAGCTGGTTGTCCTGTATTGCTCCAGTAAAACTTCAGAGCAAGTGAAATATAACCTGTTGCATGCTGGCGAACCTCCACCGTGTTGTGGTCCAGTATTTACAACTTGTTGCTCCGGCCTCACCCCCTGTGTCCTCCCTGTGGACCAGGCTTGTTGTTGGAACACAGACTGGTGTTGGATAAGGGCCGAGGTCTGCTAAACCAGCCTCCCCCACCTCACAGTCTGACGTATAGACTTCTATTGCTGTTGATGTAAATAATAATAACAATAATAATAAGATCCAGGACGGCGTTAAAATGGTTCAGGTGGTTGTTTTTGGGGTTTTTTGGCTCGTCTTGTAGACACGCAGGCATCTGCTTGACTTTAACCTGTCTGCACCCGCCGCTCTGCCCGTTCATCACAACTGGAGCCATCTACATTTGACTTTATCAGCCAGTCTCCTCACTCTATGTCCTTATATTTTAGGAATCTCAGGAAAATCCATGTTGGTGTGGACTTGGCCTAATCCTCCCATAGAAACCACTGGCTGTCTGACATGGATTTTCTGTTTTCATATCAGTTACAGGATAAAAGAGCCAGCTAATGATATTAATAACCATCTAACAATGATAATTATGTGGACACTTTTTCTTTGTTTATCCTCTCGCTATGAAAACCACACAAGAGTAAACGAGGCCTTTTTCATATTTTATAGTTCGAAACTTAAATTCAACCAATTGTGAGAGCTGACTCTTGGGTTTTCTTATTTCCATGTCTGGCCCTTTTCCACTGAAAGGCTGTCCTGGATCCAAAGTTAACACAGGAACAATGTGGTATTCAACACTACCTTAATGAGATGTTTTCACGTCTCAATTCGCCTCTTATTTCCTATCAACAAGGAAGATCTGCCAGCGCGGGGGCTACCAAATGTCAGGCTGCTGTGTTTTTATTTGAACAACCGCGTGTTTAAGCGGAATTTGTCACAGTAATTGATGCGACAGGGGTAAACACCAAACAGTGGTCCACATTTTGATTCATCCTTAAGGGCTGAACATTTCATCCAGCTGACTCTGTTTGACTGTTACACCTCTGCCTTATCAAAAACAACACAAAACCCAAAAGCCAAGCAGGATCCAATCGGATGCTGTAAATTAATCGGTCATTTATTTTGGAATTCAAGCCTTCCCTTGGTTTCAGTTGGTTATTAGCCACAGCTTTACTTAATGCACGGTTTGGCGGACCTCAACACGGCACCCTCGACATCAAATTAGAAACAGACCTTTCCTTGCACTCTCTGTCACACATGATACCTTCCCCTGCAGGTTACCTTCTGTCTTCCCTCTCTTTCACAACCTGCTGGTGAATATTGATATGATAACAATAGCCCCGTAACGCTCCGTAATCCGTGAACTTTTCCCTCCTTTGTGAAACATGCTACAGTAAGCTGTGACCTCAGGATGGTGCTCGTGTGTCACTATAAAGCCTCCTGCTGTACGCGACTATAAAGAGGGTGGGATGCCAAACGGTTAGGTAGCACCGTCCACGACCAGAGTTGCTTTACCCTGCAGGCGGACAGAAAGATGGCAATACAACTGAATTAGTATAGTACTATTGTATAATCCCTCCTTATATGACAGCTGTACACCGCGTGAGCTGCATGGTAAAATAACAAACATGCTCAGCATGAGTGTGTGCAAATAGCCAGTAGCAATAATGGATAAACTGTCATCTAATAATTGTTTCCATTTTTCTGCAGTTTTTACAACTGGGAAACTCAGGTGTCCTCGTCCAACCCCAGCCCTAACTTTGAGGTGATTTATAAGGCCTGCCATGGCCTCCTCTTCATGAGCACAAACAGTGGAAAGATCCTTGACGTAGACCCTTGGGTAGGTTCTTCTCTGCTTTTGTTATTGCTTTGGTTTGTTTTTAAGGGAAAAATTGTCTGCCAGTGATCAGATCGCCTGTTCTGTGGTCATAAAAAATGTGTCGGGTAGGCACAGAACTCCTTTTTACCCCAGCAAATGTATTAATCTGCAAACTGCATAATTACACAAGATGGAGGGGAAGATATTTGCCTTCTACCTGCGTAGAGAGAGTGAAGGCAGGTGTTTCCTCAGCCTGACAGGGGCCCTGGAAGAATAACGACCGACAGACGATGTGTTGTCTCCAGTTTCCCTGTTTGCTGGGGGAAGGGGGGGCGGGGGGGATACATGGTGGGGCTGAAGTATTTTGAAATTGCACACAGATCTGTGTGGGACTGCGTTTTTGAGGCCAAGCGCCAAAATGGCAGCGCGGCGTTCTAGCTGTGGTCAAGCACCGCCCCGACCAGGCTGTCTATTAAAAACACAAGAAAAAGCACATGAAGCCAGACATGGCGAACCTCCCATGTGCCCAGAACCCAGATCAGCGCACAACCGGCCAGCAGCTCAGTGGCTGTTCGCATACCCACTCATCCACAGCTTCCAAACTCAAAGTGGGGGGTTTAAGGAGTGTTTGTTTACCGTTCTGCCTTTGTATTAAGGCCAAAAGATGCTTTATGTAATAATATTTCAATCACAGCAATATCCTAATATAAGCTGCTTGTTTGAAACATATTTCTAAATATAGACATTAGTCATTATCACACACAGCTTCCCATTTTCTTCTAATGCCTTCTTGAGGAGATTTTTATTGCTCTGTTTTTATTTATGCTCTTTTGAAGACAGCATCACTTAGAAGGACAGCCACAAGTTATTTGAGGTAAAAGTGTAAATTGGGTGTAATGGTTGGCCATGAATCCACTCCCACCAGGTACTTTTGACACACTCAGGCTTAAATAAACGCTTCCAGCTGGTGGCGGCTTCACATCTGAGCAGCTTCATAAGGTCTGACGTTCAAAATAAAATGAGCAATCACAGTCGCTGTCACATCAGCCGTTACATTCATGGTAATCTCACATTTAAAGCCAGCATCTACATTTCAGTTCAGCTGCAAACATACATGACAGCTTTTACACCTGGACTCCCATTTATTAATATCTTACATTTACCTGCAAATGATGCAGTTTAATACTTATATATTTACTGTTTTGTAAAGAGTAAACATTATTTCATCATGTCTTGATTCTAATGAAATCTAGCCTGACGAAGGGGATTGGTAACATAAAGAGTCTCAAAGAAGATATTACAGGAAGGTTCCAGCTTTATCTAGGGTAATAACAGTGTTACCACACAGGCTAAGTTCTTCTGCTGGCTTCCAGGCTGACCCTGTTGCGGACCCCAGAAGGACCCTCATTCATTCAGACCTCTACCTCCATGTCGTCATCTACGACCACGACGTCAGGACATTTTAGGCCTCAGAGGCCGCTGCTGCCAACACGTCCATCCATATGGCAGATATTTGGAGAGCACCGTAAGCCTCTAATTTGACTTGCTTTAGTCAGACCATCATTTACAAACTGTTCCCTCATATCATGCGTGCCATCTGGGTGGAGGTGCTGCAGGGGAGAAATGGCTCAAACTTGGAGAGTCCCATCGGATTAACATGAAAGGTTTCTTTTCATTCTATCGTGTTTGAATCTTAAGGGTCGTAGTATTTTGGCTTGATTTTTGAATTGGTCTTCGTGATGACACGGATGCCAACACAGCCATTCCCTGCTGAGGGACCCAGGTCCCGTCCCGCCACTCGGACTGGCATGTTTTTGGCTGTTTTGTCTAAACAAATTAAAGATGTAAGAGCTTTGTAAGATGACGGGGGTTGCTTTTATGTTCTCCTCCAGGCTGTGGTAGCTCCAATTGGACTGGAAGAACGGGTAATGGGCTTAAAGCATTCCGCATGTTCCCAGATGCGAGACACACTCAACGCAACATCAAAGCGCCCTATCATTTACATATTAGTCATTCACTCTGGCATTTGTAGGGAAGATAACCATACAAGTAAAAATTATTAAGGATGTCCAGATCACTTCTAACAATTAAACCGCCTTTAAATCTATTTTGTTTTTTGTTTTTTTTACTATATTAAAGAACAAAGAACATCTCACATTATGGATTCTTTTTTTTTTTTTTTTTTACTTTGCCCTCACTTGGAATTTAAAAATGGTTCTGCACAAGCTCTCTTGTTCTACAGTGGAATTTTAAACTTGCATAATCTCTAAAATACTTTGGATTTTTACAGGTAATTTAATCTCTTTTTCTTTAATGGATTTTTTTTTTAGGCAGAAAAAAGCAAGATGCATGTTTTTGAAACACTCAAGAATTTGGACACAGTGGCAGCTAATTTGTACTTTTGCTCACTTCCTTAACACACACACGCACATTTATTTTTTTTTAAGTGCAAAGATAAAAGTGCAAAGATAATTATAGTGTCTAATTATTTATACTTAAGTGAAAAGTCAAACCACCTGGGTGGTAAATCAGTATTTCACTCTAAGACTAACACCGCTCGTGAAACGCACATGCCACAGACGGTCCTCAAAATATAAATAAAACAACTGGAACGCACCCAGATGGACCGTGTGTCTGTAAACAGTGATGATTTTAAAATAAAGTTCATTTAAATGGTCGTGCCCCACTTCATTTGTTTTATTGGGCTTTTAAGCTGTTGGGGTTTTAAATGAAGCATTTTATTAGTTGGAGGCCTGACTTTCCCCCAATATACACAACATGAGGTAATAAGTGAAATTAGACCAAACTGGGCTGAAAATATCAGAAAGAACTTACAAATGTAACAAGCGTAGCTGAGCCTTTATTTGATTTATCACTTAATTTTACTAATATAGTCAAACTTTCTGCCATTTGTCTTTCACAACCTTTTTTGTTTGTTTATTTGTTTTGAGCCATAAATGGCCTCCACTTTTCTGAGCATCACTTAAAGAAGTTGATGTACTGGCATGCTCCAACAAAAATCATATTTAATAGCACTTAATTAAAATTAATTTTGAATAAAGGTTAAGTTTGATTTAAATGTATCCTGCCTACGGGTTGAATGAAAGTATTAATGTGTGATTTGAGTTTTTATAGTAGTAAATACATCTGATGTCATCCCCCAGAAGAAAGGGTTAAATCCACTGGACTTCTTGACTCATAAGGACACGGCATGCTAATATTATTGCCATCAGATGTCCAGGGGCGGGCAAATGCCCTAATCATTTCCTCCCGAGTGCCCCTGAAAGAGAAGCCCAGTGGCGGATTTGGGGGGGTTGAAGGGTGGCTGGTTGGGGTGCCGCGGAGGGCGGGTTGTTGCGGTGGGGGAAACGGCACAGTACAGCATCCGGATCGGACCGCGATGGTGCAGGATGTGTGTGCTTAACTCCATTGAACTAAACTAAATAGGAGAGAGAGCCTTTAATACCAACAATAAGCCACTTCATTCAGAGGCGCGGCACAGACGCACAGCTCGGCGGAGTAGAAATTACGCACGGAGGGGCTGCTCTGTGGCAGCAGTGTGGACATAGACATGGCTTTTTTTCAGTAAAACAGAACGAGTCCTATCAACTTGGTGAAAATTCGTCTTTAGCTCATGATAACGAGACAATTTGTCTCCAGGCTGAACGTGCGTAAAGTTAACTTGAACAGGAAGCTCCCTCCCCTCTCCCTCCCTCCCGCCCGTGTGCGTGTGTGTGTGGGCGCGCGAGGAATACCCAGCTGGTCCCACTAGCCCTATAATACCACGCACAAATGCTTTACCTTCAATGAAAGCTGAGACGGGGGGGACTGCTGAGTGCTGGTTCTGAAATCAGCCTGAAGCTCGGAGTCAAAACCAGAAGCGTCGCTTTTTTCCCACCTCACTCTTTTCATATCTGCTCCGCTGCACCTTGTGCTGCGCGCTGGAGCTTTAATCAAGTACAGACTGTCACAGGTTTAGATCTGAAGCTTCTGAAAAGCAGACAGAAGAGTCTGTCGGGCTGTCCACCTTCCCCGTCTATGAGCGATGACGGTATCGAGCTCTAACAGAGGACTTCTCAGGTGATGTTATGTCGTTTTGGAGATAAAGGCCCGCTTTGGATTCACCTTAAGAACTGTAGTTTTGCGCTGCTACCTTCACTTTTGCTCAAGCATGGCTCTCTACTCCCAGTTTGCGCTCATGCTGCTTTACGGATGGACTTATCTCTGCGTCGGATACTGCGCGATGTTGAAGACGGACAGTTTCCCCGAGCGACGAACGGTGGATTTTACTCACTCGGTGGATAAAGGACACCTCGTGAAGGAGGACGGGGACCGTCTGTTGCAGGATACAATGACGGAACACATGCAGATGCTTTATGCGAAGTATAATCAGGCTGGATTTCCCTTCAAGGATGGAAACACGGTCCGCAGTTTCAAAGCGCACTGGGGTAAGTCTCCATGCATTTTCTTAAAAATGTACACATCAGTCCCAAACCTGTCAGTCTAGAAAATACATAACTGTGTTTAAATTTTGGGAAATGTAAATGTCTTAATCTGCCTACCTCACGAACATACATTTTTAAATTTGTGCGCTGTTTAATTGTATAAAATCAAGCCGGATATTTGTCACATTCACATATAAAACCTACAGAGATTTATGCAGTGTTTAGGTTTAATGCATTAAATCGCGAAAAAGGCCGGTGGAATTAAAGTACTGGGCTTTTTGCGGCTTGCTGGAAGTGAAATCCACCTGTTGATTTCGGCATGGAAATCTGACCAACCTGCTCACTCATTCCGGTGAAAACACCAACATTCTTCTCCATTACAACTTTGCAGCTCAGAATTCTTTGCTGACACATTTATTTCCATAACTTGTTGCTTTTGCTATCACATTTCCCGTCGAACCTGCATCATTCAGCAGCGCACTCAGCTGCTGCGTGTGTGAACTGCTGTTTGTTTCTCAGTGTCTGTAATTCTGAGTAACAAAACGGTTTTTTTAAACTTATTTTTAAACTTAAAGCTCCCTACATGCAACTTTGTCCCTACTGCTTTGAAGCGGGTTCTGTAACAGATACCGCTTTCACCGCTCAGTCGACATTATTTTTTGTTGTTATACTGCCCCCTATCGTCGCGTTCCCGTATGTTACAGAAAATGCAATTTCTGTTCACTTAATTTGCTGATTTTTTTTTTTTTACTGATTCCTTTTTTGTTATGATTTGCAGGCATGCTAAACAACAAGCGGCTTCAGATTTTCAACCTGACCTCTCTCACAAAGTCAGAGGATGTTCTGTCAGCCACTCTTCATTATTACATTGGAGACCTTCAGAACAGCACCCACAGCTGCTCCAGCTCTAAAAGCTGTGGCCGCCATGGCCCCCGAAGACACAGCCACATTCACATGGTCATCTGGAGCTTTGCCTCCGTGGATGACGAGCTGAGGACTCTTGGACATTTCCGGATCAATGTGTCCACCCTCTATAGGGACTTCATATCTTGGCAGTGGAAGGACATAACTCGTGTGGTCAGTCAGGCTAAAAACCATGACGAGCTGCTCATTGGTATTGATGTGACCTCACAAGGGCCCCAGCCATGGAAGAAGCTTCTGTCAGACCGCTCACCTTACATCCTGGTCTACGCCAATGACTCTGCAATTGCAGAACCAGAAAGTGTGGTAGCTACTCTCCAACGACATCAGCCAACTGGAGGGGAAGGATCCGCACCTCCCGGCTTCCATAAACTAGGAGAGCGTAGACCAAACAATACCAAAGATGAACAGCTGAGGCACAAACGCTCGGTGAACATTCTCCTTCCGCTGCAGAACAATGAACTTCCTGGGCCCGAGTATCCCCACGAGACCGCAGGCTGGGACGAGACAAGTCCGTACGAACCTTACGAAAACAAGCCGGCCCGTCGGCCACGTAAAAAAACGCGCAAAAACCAGAGGCACAAGATGCCCCTGCTGCAGTTTGACGAGCAGACAATTAAAAAGGCACGAAAGAAGCAGTGGAACGAGCCCAGGAACTGCGCACGGAGATACCTGAAGGTGGACTTTGCTGACATCGGATGGAGCGAGTGGATTATATCGCCCAAGTCTTTTGATGCCTACTACTGCTCAGGATCCTGCCAGTTCCCCATGCCCAAGGTGAGTCCATGTAGTGGAACACCACCCTACATCTGGTGCCCAAAATCTTTACACTCATGATGAAGTAACTCAAGTATATTTCTGTGAAGGGATGTGAATGTGTTCCAGACGCTCTCATCCAAATATACTGTTTGTCTAAACTACTTATGTGATCCAACACTAGAACTCCCCGTGCAGTCCGGGAGACTGTACACATTAGCCCATAATCTCAACAGTCTTGTAAATAAACCCAGGCGTGTTAAACTATCCTCACATAGAGTTATTAAGCTTCCAGGCCCACGTTTACCAAAGTTCCTGATGCTCCGTAGCGCGTTCATTTGGATAACATCAACATCAGAACCCCCTGAGGCCTCTCTGTCTTATATTATAGACGATAATACTTGAAGCTGACATGAATTCATCCCATTCGCTTTAATCTTTAAACTGTTTACTGTGGTAGCGCTGTTAGAAGCTTTCATGTCTGAAGATGTGCATCAGAACTGAATTTATACATTCATGTAAAGTTTACAAGAGAAAGAGACCAAGAAGCTCTGCTGTGGCTCCAGCAGGAGCCAAATAAGGGAAAAACAGAGCAGCTATCGCTTGGAAACAGGTGGCTGATCATCGTCATCATCAATTCTTGAGCGTCTCAGAATACAAAGACAAAGCAAGAACAATTAGTTTCTTCTCCTGCCATGTTAAAAATCAGCCCCTGTAATCTTTGTCCCTGGTGACAAGATAACATCACCGGTATTTTAAACATGGTCGGAATGCACGGGATCCATCCACTTAATTCATTATCTCGGAGACACTGGCCTTTGTAGTCGGATGTAATTAGTCCCAGAAGTAGGGCCTGTAGGGCCCTAGGGAAGCCCCCCCCCCAGATCCGCTGCCCAGTCAGACAGACCTGTGATGTTGTTTCTCCTTTGTCAGAGAAAAGCTTTAGAAGTAGGTAAACAGCTACATTTAACAGCTCTGCCCAGGTTATTATGACGTGTGAGCAGATCCCCGTCCCTGCTCCTGACGGATCACAGCTGGTTCAGGTGTGGGAACCAGATGAGGCCCCTCTCAGATCCTCCACCCAAGATTTCTGCCTGTAAATGTTACTTAATATCCTTAAAACTCCTTAAAACAGGTGGAACTAAATACACATAAAAGTTAAACGCTAAGATGTTGCGTATTTGCCAATCTAACAAGATTACAATAATCTGTTTACATGTAATCAGATTACAAAGTAAGGTTATAATCTGATTACATGTAATCCAATTATGTACAGAGATCTGATCTTTTAAAAAACATCAAATGCAGAATTCTAGACATATCCTTGTCTGTTTTTAAAGAATCTTGTTTAATCCTTTGGTTGTTTCATTTTAGACCCTGAATCCGTCGAACCACGCCACCATCCAGAGCATAGTGCGCGCAGTGGGCGTCGTCCCAGGAATCCCTGAGCCGTGCTGCGTCCCAGAGAAGATGTCATCCCTCAGCATCCTCTTCTTTGATGAGGACAAGAATGTGGTTCTCAAAGTCTACCCCAACATGACTGTCGATTCGTGTGCCTGTAGATAGTTTTTGTATCCTCCTTCACCATTAAACCTCCTCTAAGACGCAAAGACTGTCAACACAGACAGATGCTCCCCTGTCCTGTTTTCTTTTCCATATGTTCCATCTATTCACCCATTGAACAAGTGCAAATACGAGTTTGGCACCGGAGGAGAGGCCTTCCTGTCGTCCCGGGTGAGAACACAAGTGGTCAATTTAGGGGAAAGGATGGATCTTTAAAATTAGCCTCATCAAAGATGGAAATGTGCCTGTTCCATCAACTCAATCAGATACAAATATATGTCCTGAGGGTTAAACATTGAAGCAACAAAAAGCAAGACTCCTCATCTTCCTCTCCAGCTTCAATCAAAATCAGACTGGCCCTTGCATGGTTTTTGTTGCTCTGTGTATGTATTTATGTCTGTACTATCACTGTGTGTCCTTCACTATATGGAAAGTTAATGTATAGATAGTGTGGCTGCTATAGAGAGATTTTAGATTCCAAAGCCAGAATTATCATGTAGGCAGTACAGTAGTTCCATCAGATCACACCTTTAAAAGCTCACTCCAGACAAAGGAGCTGTCATTTGTGGTTTCATGAATGTTTGGTGGTTTCATGAATGTTTGGCGTACATACTTAGTTTTAAGAGTCGCCAAGAAAAAGTCCTTCAGGTTTAATTTTAAAGATGTGGATAACAGATACCAAAAGTAGAAACCAGCACCGTATTTTTTTATTGCATGCAAAAAAAAACTTCAAAAAGGACTTCAAAAGCTTCAAGGTTCATGCGGAAAACATAGTGTTTATTGGCTCTGATAAGTTGGTGGAAGATTTACGCCGGTCTGATATCACACTGAACACATTTGTTATAGGCTTTTTAAGACTTAACAACGTGATGGCAGCATACATTCACCATCGCAGATCTTCGGGCTGCATCTACGAAGAGCCAGAAATGCCAGTCAGATTTGTTTTAATTTCATTATAAGAAAAAAAAAAACCCACGTTTACCAAACATGTTTAGCTTTGGAGATTTTACCCAGTTTTATTGACAAAAAAAATTGCCCTGTCACAACGTCTGACGCTGTTTGAAAGGGTAAATGTTCAACGCTACTGTGTTTTATATCAGCAAAATAAACTGCTAACTGTAGCTTGAGACTCCTGTCATGGTGAGAACATCTCAGGATTTGTAACAGAACTCTGCCTAATTCTAAAAGCCGGGTTTCATCAGGGACTACTCATTTTACTTTCCAGTCACTTCAACATATTAATAATAATAATAACAATAACAATAATAATAAATTCACCAAAAACTATAAACAGTGTGTATAATTTATTGAAAGATCCAGTCTTGCTGGGTTGCATAAGCCTTTGGAATTCAGTATAGACTCACATAGATCAGCAGTGGTTGTTTTAGCACATCCGGCTGAGCGGCTAACCTGTAACATTGCTTGTGCTGCACGCTGCAATATCATTCCAGTTAACACCAAATATTTATTCAAAACAAGAAGGTTGAGAACACTAGCAGACCTTTTTCTATAGATTTGTACATTGCTATTGTGTATAGTTCACTCTACGCTGATGACATTCTGATGTGTGTTTGAGATAGAAGTGCCTTTCTTTCAATGGGTAAATCAGAAGATTTGATGTATTTGTTGCCTGTTCAAAGAAATAAAAAAAAATGGTTTTAATTCATATTAAAGCTGGATTTAAAAAAAAAAATAGGGTACAAAATAGACGACAGTAAGTAAATATAGTTTCATATTCTGCAATTCTATGCCAGTAGAAATTATACATACATATTTCAAATGTTTGTGTCAGCAGCTGAGGACAGATATTTTTTTTTTTTTTAACTTTATAGGTTTTGTACTGACAATTTTCTTCCGGATAGATTTTTTTTTTTCCTCATCAAATACAGCCGTTATGCTTTGTTGACTTTCTCCGTTTGAGTGCCGACATCATTGTGCACATTTAAGGGGTTTTGCCCGTCAGCTCGATCATAAACTCCACTGATGTGTGCAGATGTGCTGCGGTATATCAGCGCTGTCACGTCTTTGCTGTTCAACACTATATTGTAAATGTTATGCTGTAGGTAAGAAGAAATGCTTGTACAATAAGCTTCATAAAATATATTTGTATATGGAAATGACCTTTAACATACATCTATTTATTATGGGATTGCTGCATATCCTGTAGAGGTATGGTGCTCCGACACGTGGATGGTCTTTATACCTGTGAAGGACACTACTGACGTGAAAGTGTGCTGAACTGTTTAAAGGTCTCCTCGGAGCTCATTCAAAGACATTAATAAAAGTATCCAAGTCTTAGATCTTTTCAAGGTGCTCTGATTTGTGAAACAAGCAGTTTTGCAACGTAGCAGTGGTGTTTTCGTAAAAATTTATTTTGAGGTAATTCAGTCATGAATATACAAAAGAGGTAACCGGTAGTTCTGGTGACAACTGTTTATACTTACCAGTGTAATATATCTGTGACATTGATGCTGGGGCACCTAACCCTAACACACTGGGTTCAAGAAAGTTTTCTCTATCACCATCACAAGCACTGAGACAATATATACATATGTATGTTTAAAGGTGCACAAGGAACCAGTAGGTTGTCTTTTTGCTTCTTTCTATACGGCGATCAGGCTTTACATTATGACCACCAACAATTGGTGATACAACTTGGTGGGAGCGTTCCCAAAACTGCAGCTCTGTTCCCAGTCTGCACTGGTCAGACTTTATCAAAAGTATTATAAAGAAGGTAATGCTGGTTCTGATATAAAGGTGTCAGAATACACATTTCTGGGGGCTACTTAGCCAGAGACCATCCAGGGTGCCCCTGCTGACCCCAGTTACCACAGCACAACTTCAGGGGTCTGCGCTCAACTGGTCGGGGCTGTTTTAACAGCAAAACTGTTAGGTAGGTGGTCATAATGTTCTGCCTGATGGCTGCAGTTACAGTGTTTACATGGGATTGTTTTCTGTAAAACAAAACCATTGTTTAAATCAAGCATTTCACTCTTCCTTCCTGCGACACTGGGAACCACAAAGTTGTCTCAGGTCCGGTTCCATTCCAGTACCTCCAGACAAACTGCACATGTGATTACAGAAAGTTGTTTGAAATAAAAACCACACAGCTGCATCACCAAATTCCCCAAGAGCCACATGTGGAAAGATCATGAAAACAGTTTCTGAAAATAATATTTTAGAGGTATTTGTAAAATATTTTATGACTGTAGATAGATGAAGGAATGTAAAAACATACTGCCGTGACACAGGACACTGAATCAACTCCCAGCTCAGACGGGTTGTCAGGAGATGCTAGTAGTTTTATAGCCTGCCTGCAGGCTTGTCTTTTTCAACTTTGCAACATTATTTTTTTATGTTGGTCATTGTTTTTACAGTATGTAATGAGGATATCATTGACATACACGGTCATGTAAGCAACTGAAGTCGCATTTAATGGCCATCGTAGGCTTTGAACTCTTTAAAGTTGATGTCATCTTCAAAGGCACCTCCTCTAGGGACTGTGGAATCAACAATGTTTCTATCATTATAGTGCATTCAATCATAGCAGAGCTGATTCAGGTTTGTGAAATCCAATCTCATGTGCACACAATCTAAAAAGGGCCATCAACAGTAACAAGTGATTGATCATATTTCCATTAGGCAGTTTAACTCAGTTGAGCACAGCACGACACAGTAATCCTTGATGGGGCTTAGATTTCCACTGCAGGATGTTGTGGCTGGATGGCGATAGCAGTGTCCGCTAGCATGACAGCAGAGGAATGTGACACAGCACATCTCGCAGACAATCCAAAGAAGATCCTCCCAGGTTGTTCATACTGCATTACACTTTGAAATGATTAAAGAATCCTGTCGATATGTTGACGAGCACGTGGCAGAGAGAGCAGTCAGTGGTCAGCAGGCCAGCTAATGTACAGGATTGGTACCAAAAAACTGGATAATATGGACTTGTGTGGACACAATACTAATATAGGGTAATGCTGCCTTGTATATGGTTATATAACAGTTTGTCACCTGCTTGTAATTAAAAATAATGGGGAAAAAAGTATATTTATTATTTAATAACCTGCTCAGTCCCATCAATTTGGTCGGTGCAAGACCAACAGTGCAAAGGTGAATCAGAAGTCCATATCCCAACCAGACAGCTCATCAGGAGGTCTGTCCTCATCTGGAGGGTAGCTGTCAAAATAGCTGTGATCCGTTGGTCCTGTAAGCTGGGAAAACAGCAAGAAGAAGAATGAAAAACAATGAATTGATCTTTAAAAAAGTTACACGAAAACTCCTGGATGGACTTCAGCAAACTTGGCGGGTGGATGAGAAACAGACATAACAGAGCCTATTAAATGCTGGTGTGGGTCCAGGACTTTAGGACTCTGTGGACCTTTGGGCTTCGGTGGAGGTAAAATAATGCAACTCAACCGATTGCAGTTAAAAGTGTTTCCTTGTTGTCTTCCTCCTGTGGATGCAGCTTATATGCCCCTCCAGGAAATCATCAGCCCGGCTGCCACATGGCGGTGCTCGGCGGTGTGTTCCCCAACAGATGAAGAAAGGAGGCTGTTTTAACTCCCTACGGTGGCAATATTCTTTGAAACCCTTTTATATAAAGTATTTTTGCTCACCGCTCGTTTCATAGGAGATGGTAAAGTCCTCGCCTTCAGTCCCTCCCAGCTGAAACCGTTGAACCACCTTCAACAACAACAAAGACTGACTGAAAGTACTATCCATGCATCCATGTATTTTATTTCATATCAGGGGAACTTGTTTAGCGCCAAACATTATCTTCAGCCGTGCATGAACGTGTTCCTCACCTGTGCTTCTTGATATCAGTTATTCCATTCTTCAGGTTGCCCAGTCGCTCTGCAGGATTTTGCCTGTGAAGCAGATCAGGACACGGTGGATTTTCCATTTTCCAAGTTACCAAAAGAACTTGCGGTCTGGTACCTGCATAACTTGCGTATGAGGTCCTCAGGTCTTTTGGTGATCTTCTTGGGGAAGTCCATCTTCTCGATGCCTTTCAAGATGAAGGTGTATGTCATCATCTGGTCGCTCCCTGAAAATGGAGGACTGTGGTGGGGAAGGAGGAAAAGAACGGAAAGGTAATTCCTCCTGGTCTCATCTACAGGAGTGATGGAGTCCTCTGATGATTGCAGTTAATCAGCCACATGCGTTGGAAGTCCTGAGGTTCTGTCGGTTCTGACCTGCCGGTGAGGAGCTCAAACACCAGGATACCCAGAGACCAGAAGTCAACACTGAAGTTATGGCCTTTGTTGAGGATGATCTCTGGGGCCACGTATTCTGGGGTTCCACAGAACGTCCAGGTCTTCTGGCCACATCTGATCTTTTTGGCAAAGCCAAAGTCGACCTGGGAACATTCAGCCCATTTGCAACATCCCAAAATTTGCACGGTTGCTGATGTGGCTCACACGTTCGTCTGGTTTCATCCAGAGATCATCAGCCAGCCACAGCTACTCACCAGTTTGATGTAGCCTTCAGCGTCCAGCATCAGATTCTCGGGTTTCAGGTCTCTGTAGAGGACACCTTTACGATGGAGGTAATCAAAAGCCTCGGTGACGCAGCTGACACAGAATTTGGCTGTGGGTTCTTCAAAACTTCCCCTGAAATAAAGACAAATTTAAGTGTTTGACCCAGTCAGGCCACTGATGCTGCGGGAGGAGGTTTCTCCTACCTGTCTCTGAGCAGACTCCACACCTCTCCACCCAGACAGGCTTCCAGCAGCATGTAGACGTATTTGTTATCTTTAAATGTGCGATATAGTCTGGAGGAAGAGGAGGAGCACAGGCAGGTCAGCTTCATGCGTTCTGCTAATTAGGAGCTACATTTTTCTTGTCCACATTTGAACTTTAGGTCTTAAAGTAAAAGTAAAGTTACTCAGTTTCATTTTTAGCACCTTTTTTTAGCTTACACGTCCCTAAAGCTGCTTAAATAACAGATTAGATATATGAATAAAATCATTATAACACCCAAGACAACTCAAGAAGAATGGTTTTAATATCCGAGCCGTTTCTCTGGTGAAATTGGATCATCACGCTGGAGAAAGCAAATGGTGCTTTAGAGCAAATAACTACATTTTTGTTGCAGGCATCTCAATATTCCCTGCCATCTCACCCAACCCAGGAGCTGTAATCTGCTTAGAAGCGCAGCTCTGATCTCACATAAAGCTAATAAGCCGCCCACTGTTTTCCCAAACTAATGGAGCTGAGCTACATCGTCCATCCGTCTCCTGGTAACGACGCAGGCCGGAGGCAGAAACACGAGGTCAGAAAGGCCCTGGCCAACACTCAGCCCCGAGGCCAGCATGCTGAAGATTAGAACAAAACGTGAAATCCAGTTTGGGGACAGGAGGAGGGGACTGACTTGACAACAAAGGGCGAGCGAGCCTCAGCGAGGATCTTTCTCTCCGAGTGGATGTGCTCTTCCTGCCTGTTGTCGACGACGTGCTTCTTCTTTATGACCTTCAGCGCGAACGTGATGTCCTTGTCCCGCATCTTCACCTGCAGATCGAAGCAACCAACTGGGATGTCAGTAGGAGATCTTTAGTAATGACAATGAACTCTGCATCGCCATCTCACCAGCTCCACTCGCCCAAACCCGCCCACCCCGAGTGTCGCGACAACCTCCAGGTGGTCGAAGGGCCTGGACGAAGAGAACGTCGACACCATCTCCTTCAGGCAGATCACATCCGATGACAGCGGCTGACTCTGGTGGCGTGACACGGACTTTTTCCTGCACGAGGACGCGAACAACCAGACTAGCAAGTATAAACGTGGAAGGAAAAGCCCAGTGAGCGTACGCTTCAGCGCACAGCTGCTCCGTCTGCAGCTACCTGGCATGTCTCTTCCTGTCATCCCGATCAAGCGTGGCCACGTAGCCTTGGAGGTGCTTCTGCAGCTCACTGAACGTTCCCACCGTCTGATCAAATGTCCTAGGAAAAACAACGACCACACGTCAACGGAGCGACCGCCGGAATGTTGGCCGAGAGGCTCCAGGTGTCCGAGCGCTATAGCGGGAAACCTGACTAGCAGAAATGTTTGGCACATGTGGCTGATCCAAACCAGAATGAATCCAGCTTCTTTGCACTCGTGCTTTGTCAGGATTTACGAAAAGGTCGTTTTTTGTTTTTTTTTTCCCGAAAGCAGCCTCGGCTGTCAGAATACTCACTCTCTGTCGATGACTAGACACTCCACGCCGTTCTCCTCAGCGAGGATACTGGCCGATCTGACGTCATCGCTGGAAACAGATTTGTTGTGTTAACACACACCTGACCTTTTTTATTTGCAAAACTGGTGTCCAGTAGAAACTCCTGGGGAGGGGGGTCGTCTGTGATTTGTGATGTTCTTACCTTACGAGTGCCTTCTCTCCAAAGTAGTCTCCCTTCTGCAGCGTGTTTATGACCTGCGGAAGCTTGTGGGCCTCCGTGGTCTGGGTCACCTTCACCTGCGGAACAGTCGGCTGGATGTTTACGGCGTGTTTCCCTCCCTCGCTCGCCGCTATCCGCTTCAGCCCTGTCGCTTTCACAGGTGCTTTCAATTTTCCTCCCCCAATCATTTTTGAGCATTGTCAAAAGATTTCTCCAAAAAAATATGGGACCGGCGGGCAGATTCAATTATAGTAATTGGAACGCGGTGGGGCTATGAGTGTTTTAGTGGCATTAATGTAAGTTAACGTGCTGTCAAAATAGACAGACTGATTGTGGGAGGCTGGTGTGCAGAGCAGCCGGCGCGAACCAAAACACTCCAACAGCTTGGATGTTTGGAGACTTCTCTTTTAATTTGTGGGGCTTTAAAAACCAGTGGCCCACCCCGGTCGAGGTCAGACATCCCTCCCATGACACCGTCCAGTTGGGAATGGCTGCAGCGACATCGCGGGGTGTGTTTTAGCTGTGTCCAGCTTGACCTTAATGACCTTTACTTCGAATGTGTTCTCTGGTCAGAGGGTAAAGGTGGGGGGGGGTGTCCCTCTCAGGTTTAGGAGGCTTAATGCTGCTCTCTCACACTGGTTTATTATGGCATTTTGCGAGTCCCCGGTGATCAGGCCCCTCCTCACTCTCTGGTGTTGGGTTGCTGAACTGTCAGACAGACGTTTGGACAAGCTTCAGCCCAACATGTCCTGAAGTCACACTGGCTGCACCATTCCGCTCGGGAAAGGCACAAAATCTGCCTGAGCTCAGATTAAGAAATATCCTTTTTTCCATTTAAGGAGGGGTGTGTGTGTGTGTGTGTGCGCAAATGCAAAGAAAAGGATACTTAGAATGATGAGAAAAGCATTTGAGTCAAATCCTGCAGCAATATCCCGACTAGGTTAATCTTATTGTCGGTAAAAATAGACTCGTGTATCTGGACTTAATAAGTCTCATTGTTTCACGGTTATGAAACATCTCAGTAATCTTTGCAGCCGTCTGTGATAGTCTGTCATGACCAAGAGAGCAAACGTGTTCCGCAATATTTACACAAAATGGTCCGTTAGCGTACAGCAGCTCAGTTAATCTGCGTGAGGCTGCCGTCCTTCTGCAGGTAGATCCAACCTAATGAGCTCCAGATGTTGGTGATGTTAACGCAGAGAAAACTCAGCAGGGTGTTGGTGTCTGACTTTGGTGGAGAGTTGGTTCAGAAAGCCTGCTGTTATCTATTATCACATACTGTATTTTTGGAACTGGTCAGCAGGCTGTAGAGACCCAGTAACTAATGGTTTCCTGCTTGGCTGTAGACACAGAGGTAATATTTTGGAAGCACTTTACCTTTCCCTGTGCGATGACGTAGAAGGTGCTGCCCTCCTCTCCCTCCCGGATGATGAACTCTCCTTTATCATAGTATTCCTAAAGGACACGAGGACAACAGTCAGATCTGAAGCTCTTTATTGATTCCACCATCGATCCCGGTTCCCGGTAGTCGGTCCCCTGCGGGAGCATTGCTGGAGTTCCGTCATCAGCGGGTCAAATTTCCAACCTGCTGTTCAGGGAACTAAAGAGAGTTAAAAAAAATGTGATATTTGATGCGTCATCGGCCTCATTTCCAGATCAAACACTGTCGGAATCCATGCCACATACTTGCACATTTGCTAACTGCTGCTAATACCGTACTTTTCTCTAGCATATATGTGATTTTACATTTGTGGCGTTAAAGTCCATCTTCTTTCAACCAGCACTGGTATTTTAATTTCGTCTCCTCAGCCCAGCTGTCGTCTTTTGTCAAGCAGAACGACGCCGTCCTCAGCAGATCACCCTCCATCTGTGACACTTTAGGAGGAGCGTACAGAACAAAGGTGGATGCTCTGTGACGCATTCCAGATTCTTTCCACTGAGACGAAAGATGCGATCCGTTCGACGGCGGCAGACAATCGGAGCAACCACGCGCAAACATTCCCTGGTGTATCCTGTCAAAACTCTCCACACAAGTGGCGTTTTCCTTCAGTGCCCGGGCCTGTTTACATCCCGTTTACGCTTCAGGAGAGCCGGGTTTAACACCCACCGGTGACAGAGGAGACAACACGACACAGTTGTGTTTATAAAGCCTGTCTGGATGATACAGCAACTGTGCGGGAGGGCGACGGCGTTTGGAGCGTCTCGCGTCTGTTATGCCAGGCTTTTGAGAGGGAATCACCGGCTAGAGCCAAACATTTACCTTTTCAGGAGAGAAAGGAACTCTTTTCATCGACAAGCTCAACAGCATGTCCTTTTTCTAAGATACTTAAACACTGCTACCCCCCCTTCCCCCACCACCACCATCGCATCAGCACGTCGGCTAGCTAATGTCATTGTAAGGCACTAAAGCTCTGCCCTGTGTGCATGTGCATGTGTGCAGGCTCTGGATGCAGCCTGTCCTATTTTTGGAGACTCGCCATCGACCCGTCTCGGCACGTATTCAACAGCCTGTCCTCTGCTTTTAATGTGGCAGAGAGGAGAAAACAAAGAGGCAGGAATCAACCCAGTCGAAAACGCTCTTCCCCCGTCGGCTGGCTGAACCCGCCCAGCCCCGCTCTGCCTCCCAGGTGTTGCTGAAACATCTGTGGTGACAGGAGCATGCACGAAAGATGCAACACCCGAGGAAGTGACAGGTTTTATTTTTAAATGCAATAGGATTTGGACTCAGGACCTTTGTCCTTTAGCCAAGCTAACACTTTTCACTGGGGGACGTATATGGCCTCACATTTGGATTAAATACTTTTAATACACAGCCACAAACACGTGCTAATTAGCCCATTCCCTCACAGAGAAGCTTCAGTACTCGCTCGTCCAACATCTGTTAACCAGCTATCAGGTTGCAGCCCTCCCGCGAGAGAGAGAGAGAGGCAACAGAATCATCAGAAACCACTGAAGGAGGAAATTCTTCCTGAGCTGGGAAACGGTGGCACAACCTGCATTTGCTCTGAAAGTCCTTGAAGTCTTCGTAGCGAAAAGACGCTGAGGACGGCAGTTTCTCACCCAGAGCTGACAAGGTGTCAAGAGTTAGAGAGTTAGCCAATCTCCTCCAACACACACACACACACACACGCTCCTGCATGTCATATGGGCTCACACCAAAAACCTGTCACTTGTACATCTTTAAGACATCACTCGGCCCTCCTTTGAATAAACACTTTCTGGGGCCCTGGTCAAATAATTCTGGTAACAATATACAGCGGCCGGTGATGACAGGAATAATATCAGCTCCGTTCATCAGCACGGTCATTTGTGAGGTCTCGCTGACTGGAGGTATAGGGAGAACATGCTGACACGCAGTAATGGTATACGGCCAAATGGTAATGATATTTTGACAGTAACTATCTGTAGTGTTCAGACTCCCGTGAGCTGCCGGAGGGTTGTGCAATTGCGAGCGTAATACTGGTGGAATTGTATTTTGACGGGATAACTTACCACTTCCAAGCAGTCCACCATTTTGCTCAGCTTGTCCTCTGGTAGATTTGCCAAGAGCGAAACACTGAAAAACACCGATGATGTGAGCAGTTAATATTACTGATGCATGTGCTGCCTATATTGTGCGTTATTGTTGATACTCATATTGAGGTAGGAGGCACTGATACTAAAGCCTACCACTAGAGGGCTTCAGATTGTTTTTGGTTTTTTTGCCCGCTGGTTCTATGTTTATGTAAAGGTGGTAGTTGGGTCATGCTAGAATGTTTGCGTGGGCTGTAGCTAACCTTCTGAGGAAGTTGCGATACTGTTCATGACGCATCTCGGCCGTCCTCCTCATGATGTTTTGAAAGACCTCTCGGTCCAGAGCCCATGTCCTCACGTTGTTGACCGCTGGAATATCGACATTAAGAATCAGAAAGGGGGGCCAGGTTCTGACCTTTAAACTAGTTAACCCCACTGGTAAATAAGACTGGAGCTGCAGCTGTTTTTGATAAACTTGTAATCTGATGAATTTAATTTATTCCCCCTTTTAAAGTCCTTTGTTTCATTTCATTAAACAATTTAATTTGATTTATTAATGTTTTTGTCTGCGTGTCGCATTCAAACTTTTAAAAAATGACAGAGAGGTCGCCTTTAAGCTCGGCTAAGGCCACCACCTTCAATTACTTGGTTAAATATACAAACTGGGACAAAGAGCACTCACGCTCGGCACGTTGTGTACCTTCTAAATGCCAAAGAGGTGAAACTTAATCTGAGCACAAAGCCTTTGTCAACAGAAAAATCCAAATGCTTGTTTACCTCAGTCTAATGAATGATCTGAATTCACATCAGTAAGGGTAGCTAGCATGTTTAAAGTTAACCACGACATCACGCTCCCGGGAAGGTGTTTCTCCCACCTCGCACTGACGCGGTCCGTGTGCAGTTGTACAGAATGGCTAGCTCTCCAAACGTGGTCCACACTGTTATCGACGTGAGCAGTTTGTTATGCTGAAACACATCCAATGTCCCGTCTGTGTGAAAAAAAAAAAAAAAAACAGGGGCAATCAATTTTGTGTTTGGGGCACAGAAAGACAGACAGATGAACTGAACGACATTTAACACACATGAGAACACTATCACACGTCATATTTCAGCTCATATTTTTACTGCAGAGTGGTACATCCCTTTTTTCTCAGCATCTATGATCATTTTGCTGAAATTAGACCAGGAATCATGACATCATTCAGTCATTAAGTGTTTAATTTGTTAATTCCCGAGAGCTTCCAATGAGGTTTGGTGCTGCTGGTCTGTTTAAAGACAGTATTTAAGGCACTACAGCTAAATTGGCCACATGTAAGGCTTTTTGTTTCTGCTTCGCACTGTCGAAGCAGGAATACTCTGGCATCTCTGAGCTTCGAGCACGACCCTCATCTGCACTCAAATATGACAGGTTGGAGCCAAAGCAGTAGAACCAGATGTGTCTATACTGAAATGAAAAAAGGAGCAAAGGCTGAAGGTGAAATTCTGCCTTCCAGATTTCCATCCACATGTTGCACAATTTTCAACCAAATTCACCAAAAGGAAGTTGGACGTGAGGCCATCCGTCCTGTCAGGAAAGTATTAGAACTTTGTCAGATTCAAGGAAAAAGGTAACAACTGGCCTCAGACAGCTGGAAAATGTATAAAAAATGACATTTTTGTGCATTTGCACCTGATGTTTTTAGGGGAAATTCCAGGCTTTTTTTATGCAGAACTTCAGTAGAGAGAAGCAAGTCAAGAAAAGCAGACAGGAGTTTCAGAGCAACAGTACAGAGCACACCTGGAAACACGCCGCTCCTGTTTTTGGTCCTTTGGGGCCTAAACGGACCACCTGCTGGGGTGGGACTCAGGGAACAAGATCAAGATCAGGAAGTTGATCAAGATCAGATCAGTCGTTGATCGATCAGACTGATTTTGATAAAAAACAAACGTTTTTGTCACTTTGAGCAGAAACAGATGTCGGATCTTGTCGGAAACACGTTTGTGTTGCTGGTTGAGGCTTCACACACACGTACACACACGTCCCCTCAGAAAACCCTGGGCTTCGGCTAAGTTTAAACCGGTTGAGTTGATGTAACCCTTCGCTCCATGTTGCGCCGTCTGCATTGCTAACAGATGTAGGCTCCTCACATGGAGCGAACCTTTGGACTAAAGTGATCAGATCCATCAGGACTTTTGTTGTTGTTCTACATCAAGCACCAGTTTACATCATGTTTCCACGGAGGACGTGCTGGGATGCATCACTGTCTCCAGTCAGGCGCGCCGTCTTTGAACACCGTTGGTCGGAGTTCATCTCCGTCGTCTTGGTGAATTCTTCACATTTTTCCTGCAGCGCCTCGTTTCCCAGAGCGAGAAGATGATGATCAAACGGGAGCAGACCTACCTGCCAGCACAAACAGATGGTTCCCAGGCTCTCCCTGCTTGATGACGTACTCTCCCCGCTGGTACGTGCGCTCGTACATGCACTCCACGATGTCTTTGATCTGCTGCAGCTCCAGCCTCCGCAGGTACTGGTTCTTGTTCAAGGCGTCCGTCAGCAGCTTTTTCACACTGTTCAGACAGCAACAGAGGAAGGGTGACGACTTCTCTGACAACAAGACAGGGGTCAAAGGTCGGCGCTGGGATACATTTCTGCATGTTGATGCGGATGTAATGGTTTTTAAGCTGTTATTATGGGTCATTTAAGACTGGGCAGTTATTGCAGTTGCTATTAGCAATGCTGCTAACTGGTTCTCTGCGCTCTGACTGGAGGACTTCTCTGACACGTCCCACCATTCTTTGGGAACGTTTCAGGGCTGGAGGATGTCTCCAGTGCTAGTCTTCCTTCAGGACGCAGCATCACATGAAGTATTGATTGATGACAGCTCTGCGGTGCGTTCACGGTCCCAGTGAGCCACCAGGACGCCTACGTCCAACATTATTCACCAGGCTTCTTTAGCCTGTGTGATAAATACTTCGTGTCCTGTGAAAAGAGGACTATTTTCTGCCCCAGGGCTCCTCCCGGCGATGAATCAAGCACAACAACCAAAACATAAAATCATCACGAGCCGTCAGAGCTCGCCGCCACGCGTTTTAACAGCTGCGGCCAAAGGGGCCAGGAGAAGAAGACATCGCTTCCTTGGGGGAGTTGTAAAGTGTAAGAGGTTAAGAGTCACGGCTGAACGCCAGCCGTAGATCATGAGACCCTGGCGCTGCTCTGAGAGAAGAACGGGGCAGGTGGTGGGTGGCCCGGTCGCCCCCCTAATTCTCTGCACTAAATTAGGACTTTGCTTCATAAAGCGAGAGCAGATGATGTTTTTCAGCCCTTTGTCTTCATTCAGAGCCTGAGGTCAAGGCGATTTGGGTTGTGCGTGATGGTACCAGCCTGTCTCACTCACAGCAGCTTGAGGGAACAAACCGTTTAACTCTTATTAACCATCACTTCCTGTCAATACTGATTAATAATGAATATAATATTCATTTGTCTGGTTTATAGTGTTTACTTCCTGATGAGGCCCGTTAGCATTAGCATATAAGATCAAATCACCTCCTCATTCTGAAGGACTTCCTGTCAGCTGTCAGTCAGCTGAGAGACGTTTTTTAAAGGAAGGTTGGACGAGACGACATTCTGGAGCTCTTGGGTTGAACTGGGTCACGGCTCTGTAGAGGCCGCTCACTGTCTTCACACCAAGCTGGGAGAACCATTTGTTCTGGACCTGCTTTGGTGCACACCGTCATGCTGAACCCCGGCAGAGAATCTGTCGACGTGCTGTGAAACTGAGCTGTTTTGCTCTGTTTTTATCAAACTGATGATGACCCCGACGATCAGCAGGAGCCCTCTGATGTTCCTGTGTGCTGGAGTTGAAAATAACTCCATCTGGATGGACTGTGCCTGAGGCCACCGTCAACCTTTAACCACCTCATCTCTCCGGAACCCCCCTGAAAACAGGCAGCCTCACCTCACGTCCTTCGGGACCCGGGCTTTCTCAAAGCAGAACTTGGGCAGGCCGCTGGACGTGGGTTCGGCCGACACTCCGGCTTTGGCGCCCCTCCTCCTGTTGAGGCTCTCCTTGATGCGAACGCTGAGGTTGGGGCTGCTCTTCCCAGCCTTTCTGACAGACGGGGGCCTGGACGCCACGCCAGCGCCTCCCTGGCTCTTCATCGTGTCCTGCAGATGGTTGAGCTGGATGCACTTGCTCTGCAGGTCCTCGCTCAGCTCAGCCAGGACCCGGGTCTGCTTGGCCAGCTGCTCCTGGAGGCTCCTGATCTGCTGTTCTTTGGCGTGGAGCTCCTCGTCCCTCCTCTTGCCCTCTCGCTCCAGCTCCTCCACTCGCGCCCTCAGGGAGTCCAGAGACCCATTCTTGAACCTGCGGCCATCTTTGTGGGTCCAGCTGTTGGACGCAGCGACAGAACCATCCGCGTTCTTGTAACGCTTCGATTTCATCGAACTGTTCCCCATTTTCCCACCTGAGAAGGAAAACAATCAACATCCACTGACAACTAGACGGTAAATACAAATCTATTGTTATTTTAAAAATGGATTTTCTGCTTCTACAAACCAAAAACTACATTTTAGATTCAAATATATCTTATAATTGAGTAACATTACATTTAATTTGACATTTAAGCATATTTAACTGCTTGATTCAATGATTAATGTGGTATTTACAAACCCTTAACAGAACAGTTCTCAAGGCTTAAGTTGTGTCACTTTAACTGCCTCCAATGTTATTAAAAGAGCCATTTCTTCCATCAGTTTGGTGACATTTATCAGGCAGCGTTCGGCATCAGGAAGCTCAGGGTTTGATTTCAAACCAAACAGGAGTGAACGCAGAAAACTGGAGGTGAGTCGGTGTTTAATGGTCAGTGTCTCCTCCATTTATTATTCAGAGGGCAGGAAGTATTATATTTCAGGAGGAGTCACTCCCTGTCTTTGACCCGGGCAGGAAGTCCTGCACAGGAAGCTTCTGCAGATGTGTCAAAATAAAACTGAGGGGTAGAATTTCTACAATGGAAGCTGTTAATGCTTAAAGTCCAGTTTGGTTTTGTTGGAAGCTTCCCCTCGTTCTCACAGCAGTCTTCCTCCTCCTTTATGACATAAACTTCACATAAGTTCCTTAAATAACTAATAATTTTTAAAATTGAGTTTGTAAACCATAAAAAATATCACGTCTGTCAAATTTCTCTCTTTTCGTATAAAGTTAATTTCGAGTTAGTCAAGTTTAGGTCTTGATTTCTGCTATCTGCGTACCTGCGGCCGCGTCGTCATTCTCCGTGAGAGAGACAGAAAAAAAACATTCCGGATTAAACTTGGTTCCTACCTGACGGCTCCGATCCTTCAGACCAGCCCGGAACGATGCTCCTGGACGAGGAGAATCCGCATCTGCGTACCGGAGCACCAGAACAAGACCTGCTCGCATCCTCTCCTCTCCTCCTCCTCCTCTTCATCCTACTCATCCTCATCTTCATCCGGCTGCACGCGCTCTCTGTCCTCAGCCGCGCGCGTTCACGCCAGCGTGACCCGAAAATCTGCCGATGAATGCAGATCTTTTAAAATTACAAAATGTTTGCAGAGAAGACGTTCTTCTGTCTGGAAGGACAAACCGGAAACAGTCCAACCATTGGTTCTGGGGCAGACAGCGTCATGCTGGTTACACGAGTTTGGTTAGAATTAATTATTTATTTATTTTTTAATTAAATACGCATCAATATCAATCCTAAATTGTAAGGCAGTTAGTATTCAGGTTCATGCTGTAGATCAGCAACACACACACTAAGGGTTTTGAACTTTATTTGGTTACTCGGGGTCAAAAAGGTCAGCACTAATCATAATAAAAGATTTGTTTTTAATGAGCTAATGTCCACTTTCAGAAACACCATGTGAAAAATGAGCAGTTGGTTTAGTGCGTTTGTGGCGCTGATGTGAACAGCTCGGCCTGTTAACACGTTTAATTAACGAACACAGAACAATGAAGGCAGGTGGCCAAAGCTGAATCACTGCAGGACATAATCCAGCTCTCAGAATCCAGGAGAATCTGAGGACATTTCCGCCGATGATCTTACTTGGGCTTCTGCGGACTTCAAATATCAGAATAAAGGGTGAAATCCGGATGACAGTTGTACACTGAAAATTGTCTCATGATGTTTATTATTTATATTTAGACACAATTGCTTTTAGGTTTTAACTTAAGTCGAAACAGCATCATTAAAATAGCGGGTATTAATAGCACCAGTCTGTCTTCTTTATGTATCGTCAAATATTTAGGGACAATAATGACGCTATTGATGGTCTGACGGTAACGAGCGCTGGCTCGGTGATTGACACTTGCAATAATCAAATGTGACCACTTGGTGGCGCTAAAGGCCAAGGCAAAATCTTGATAAAAGAAATCCACTTTCAGAGGGTTCAAACTAGAGTTTAACGCTGAGATATTAAAGGGAAAATATTGTTCATAAATTAAACAATAGCTGCTGTAGACAATCAGGTAAGCCAGCAGGTCAAAATTAGATCTAAACTGGATAACGTTTGAATATAGTTTAAATTTACGCAAAGACATTGTCTCATGTATAAGTGATTTCTGTTCATTGTGTTACTTTTCTTCAGATTGACAAAATTTAAAATACACAAAGGACACATCCTGTTTTCAAGCATTCTTTTATTAACTCTTGCAAACACTGCTAAATTGTATATAAAGAGTTCCTCTATTCCATTTTAACAGTCTAAATACAAATGAGTGAACACAAAAAGAGAAATGGAGAAATGGCATTTATGTACACAAATACAACAGCATTTGGAGGCAGAGCCCACATCAGTCACATTAACTTCATATTCTGAGCTGCACCCTCTGGAAAACAAATCTCAAACAGGCCAGTACTTCAAAATAAAACAGACAATATCTGAGAACTGCTGAGGGAGGCCGCATATAAAATTAAATAGTAAAATAACAGTTAACATCAGTAATAATCGAGCAGGTACAGTTACAATTTTATAAATTAAACAAATATGGGGGAACAAAAACAGACAAAAGTGTAGTTTAAGCAGGACTCAGTTTTTATATGAAGCACCAGGGGGCAGCAAATCCACTCAACCTCGTCCATGAGAGCAGGAGCAACAGTGGCCCCCGCAGCCTCACTTAGCAGCAGATAGCTATTTTAACATGGATCATCAGGAAGGACGGGGAACACACAGTCGTCTCACCTTGTAACAGTCACACGTTAGCTAAACTCATCTGTGCTTCCAACAGAAGCTAACACCTGAAACCAAATCAATCCCTACGTCTGAGGGATGTGCTTTTTTTTTTTAACTTGCAACGAGGGTAACGGAGAAACTTCACCAAACTTTACATAAAAAAACTCACATCTTCAAACTGCAGCCGGTGCATTTTCTTTTCAACACATAACAAAAACTTCAAAAACATGAAGTGACACACGAGGTACGAAAACAAAACGTACAATAACAGCTAGCTTAATGACAGTTTGCGCGAAAGCTCTGAGTTCTTCATATGAAGAATGCTGGTTTGTGTAACCAGTGACAATTAGCCAACCAGCGGCTAACCCTGCGACTTTTTTTTTGACTAGTGGAAGGAAAAAAAGCATCTTAGCTTTAAGATTTGTTGCGTCTTCTTCCTAAAAAAGGACTACAAAGTCATACAAAGAGATGGAAAATTTGTCTTGAATTATACAGCACAAAACACAGGAGAGGCAGGCGAAGGGCCAGCTAACGTGGAGCCGCTCAGGGGCTCAAAATCCTCTCCAGCTGAAGGACAGATTGTCGTTTCCCTTCCAACACGGGAATACTTTGATCAAACAGCTACGTCCATGCGAGGCAGCCCGCTCTTCGGATTCGTTCTGGTTTCACTATGGAGACTCACACCCTGCTTAGCAGAGTGGACCTGCAGACAAGAAATGTTTCAACACACATCAGACAAATATATCACAACTCCTGCACGTAGTACATAAATGATCACATGTATCACATGATGAGCATTTTTGCAGAAGTACTGGCTTCACAGAAGTCTGTCTGAATCTCTGCATATTTCAGCTTTAGAAAAGCCCAGCTGTGCATGCTCAGATTCCTCTAAAACAATTCTTTTTTTGACTCACTTCTAGCTGCTGGATTTGATTTTGTCGTTATATCGTACATCACCAGCAGGGGGCAGCCTTGACCGTAATTAGCGCTATTGCTGATTATATTTCTGAGTAAATCACTTCATTGACAAAAAAGTGCTTTTAAGACTCTTACAGCCAGGGTGCTCAAATGTTTAAATAATAGCTACAATGTTATCACCAAAATTACAGAACATCTTCACCATCGCCACCATAAAGGTCTCATGATGGCTGGATAAAACAAAAAGTACTCAGACCACTGCTTAAGCATGTGATACTACAGCAACACGAAGCAGCCAACGTGTGTTTGTGTGCGTGTGTTAGGGGTTGATACACACCTCAGGGACTTCCACCTGTCTTTCTCCATGTTGTTCTCAGGGCCTTCGCTCTCGTAGGATGCCAGATACAACGCTGCAATGAGGATATGGAGGAGAATGAAAATCTAAACCCTTTTTTTGTCACAAAGATAAGAGGTACAGGTAGCTACATGGCGGCATTAGAGGAGATAACAAGGTGTGTGTGGACGTACCGTCCTCGGTGAACGCTGGCGCCGTCAGCAGGTACTGCAGGATCTTGCGGTCCTTCTCGAACGGGCACTCCACTTTCTTCCAGGTCATGAATTCACTCACTTGCTTGGCAAGTTCCCAGAATTTCTGAAACCAAACCAGAAAAGGCCAGATCAGGCCGGCTTCGATGACAGGCGTGTGTTAATACTTGTTATAAAGCACAGCTGAGCGATGAAACATTGCT
This sequence comes from Pao palembangensis, assembly GCA_015343265.1. Taxonomy (NCBI): domain Eukaryota; kingdom Metazoa; phylum Chordata; class Actinopteri; order Tetraodontiformes; family Tetraodontidae; genus Pao; species Pao palembangensis. Next base: position 31,641,116 of record CM027081.1, on the reverse strand, counting down.
TTATTACTATCCTGTTGTCACTATGACGTTATCTCTGTGGTTACTGCAGCGAGTAAAAAGGCACATTTCCATTACGGGAGTTCCTGGTAAATACTGGAGGCAGGAACTTAACCGGAATCCACCCTTTCACTTGGCCCTTTCGATGTCTGTGCTGTGGGGTACGACCACTCGGCAACGTCATGAGTTTGTGGTGTGACAGTTTCTACCGTGACCCGGGCGAGCCACCGAAATCAAAAATCACAACAAAAGTTCCTCCAGTGGAAACTCGCTAAAGACTTAAAATAGCAGCTGAGTCAATGTAGCCATGACCAGACCGGGGAATTTATTCTCATTGTTGTGGTTCTGCCATAGAAGTGCAGTCCACTTCTCCTTTATCTGACACTTTTTAGGGAAGTGGAAATGAAAGCACCAAATTAGCTGCTTCATGTAAGTTTTTTTCAGTTTTTTTGACATCCCTGGGTGTAAATGTGTGGCTGAGGAAAAACCCCATTGGGAAAATAAAATTCAGCTGACCTCAAAGTTGATGTGGCCGTTGGACAGCCTGCTGGCACAGCCCTCGTTCAGGAAGTAGATATCTTTAATGAGCAGACTGAAGAAAGGGATGACAATCTGCAAGATAAGCAGAAGAGAAGAGAGGGAGTTATTTCAGAGAAAGGTGTGTGCAAAGTCCTTTAAACAGCTAATTCAGGTCTCTGCTGTCAGGTGAAGAAGGTGAATTCTGTCTTCTCTGACAGAGAGTCCGGTGGATCTTGTTAATAATCCATTGCTCCTGCAGCTGGATCATCTACAATTTTTGCACAGTGACCTATAAAACATCCTTGCTGGGAGGTTTGAAGCACAGTCCCACCCAGGATGATCAAACATTCATGATGATGAACCTTTAATGAAGCAAAGGAACAGGGGAGAACTAGTTTTCTGGTGTTGCTGGTGTCAGAGGTCAAACAGAGGAGAAAAATCACATCCTCGGTTCTTCGTGGGGTTCGGTGGGGCAGGATGTTTACAAGCCTGTGCTTCTGGGCACAACCTGAAGTCTGTTTTCATGTAGGAACAGGCAGGAAGTTGTTGCCACAGCTGGACACATCTGGGGTCGCTGACCGTCTGGAGCCAGAGAGGCGTTTGTCAGGGATGTGTCCATAAGTTCCCTCCTTCCGTGGACGTAAAGCTTTCTGCGTTTCTCCGAGTCTGCCTGTTCAAAAGCAGTTTAACTGACCTTCAATCTTTCTGTCAAAGCAGCAAATCCCAAACTGCAGCCTGAGCAGATCAGAAACAAGCCTCCTGCCTCCCCCCCACCCGCCCCTGCTGTATAAGGCCTGGACAAAAGGCCAAGAACATTCCAGACTTCTGGGGAAATTTCCATTTCATGACCCTGACCTTTTGTCCTGGTGTGTTTGTATATCTGAGCTCGTACAAGTGTCAGGGAGCCCAAATAGCTGCAGCCTGACTCTACGCTCCGTCTCTGCCAACGCACATCATCAAACACGGCGCGTACAAACAGAGACGAGTGGCCAGAGCCTGGCGGCCGGCGAGCTCCGCGCGGTGTCTGATTTGTTCAGGGCGGGTAACAGGAGGAGCGTGGGGAACATTCCGTGATCTGGCAGGCAACAGCGTTTTCTTTATCCCTTCCTGCATGAGAACACGACATGTCTGGAGACAGAAGCGAGACCCTCCTCGTCCCGTGACCCACTTTAACTCGACCCCAGCGGCCCCTCTGGGCTCCTGTTATGCAACCTCTGTCCCTGGTCCAAGTCTGCCGCTGATGCTGTAAACGCGACGGGAATGCGACTCCCAGACGATAACAAGGCACCGGTAGAGACAGCCCCTCAGTTTGTTTTTCTGCTCCGACTTCCTCTCCTTTAAGTTTGACATGAAGGAGCAGATAAGATCGGGGTGTTTTACGTAAGCCGCCGGGTCGAGCCGCCTCCACATCCACGTGCGTCAAAGATGTTTCTGGGTGTTGGTTTCAGACGTGAGTGAGAAACATGAACCAAATGTCTGGAGCGCAGATGTTCATGCTGATGGCGTTAATATGAACTCTGCCCACTGGCCACGCTGGTGCTAAAGAAATGTTGACTTTTGCTAAATTAAACTCTGAAGTGCTTTTGACTTGATATAAAATGGGTGTTTTTCTGGGTTTGACCTCTATGAAAAAGGCTTGTGTAAAAAAATCATTCTGTGTTGATCATCGTCATCATCATCACCTTCTCTCTGCTGCTGTTAGCCGTGATTGATCTCTGCGTGGCTCCTCTCAGGGCTGTTCTGTAGTTGTAGAAATTGCTGGAAGGATCCATCTGGTGCTGCAGAGAGACAAAAACACCCGGGGTCAGACTGAGCGCGAGATCATCCTAACAGAATATGACAATTAGCATAAAATCAGAGCAATTAGTACAGCTGCATTTTTCTTTCTTCTATAACAATCCTTCTGAAAGAAGGGACATCCTGAAGGGACCGAGGGGAACTGGTTTATAGAGAGGAGAAAACTGAAACTGAATTGGGCCGACTTCAAAATACACTGAAGCAGATTATCTCCACATAGAGGATTCAGGCTGTGGTGCAGAACAGCCTTCAAATCAGGCTCACAGGGACGAAAGTGGGAGGGCAGACCTTTAAAAGAGGCGAGGGGTTGTGTGACTGACAGGACAACAAAGGAGAGAGCTGGAGCCTGAGCTCCGGTGAGACACGAGGGGAATCTGAGGAGCTTTCGCACTTCTAGCCTGATGCGTCTAGCTCCAAGCTCCTCCTTCAAAGGGCTGCAGTATCTGGGGTTTTCTCAGCTGCAACGGGGAGGTGTGTTTGATTTGTACCTGCTCACAGGCCGACTTCTGGGGGCTTCCTGCCCGCCGGACTCTCTCCTGCACCAGATTCCTCTTGTCAGCTTGTTGGATCGGTCTAGTTCTGATGTCTTATTTTCTCTTCACTCTTGTGCTTGAAACAAGTATTACGTCCCCTTTTCTGTATTTATATGAGCATCTTTTCCTTACATGACAGATTAGAGTGGGCAAACTAGAGACCTATTTATGCACTGAAACCAAGACAACTTTCTGATCCATTTGTGATCCAGCGTCCATCAGCCTGTAGCTCCGCCCTCCCACACAGACCCGTGCTGGCCTCAGCAGAATGGTGTTACAATGGTGTCTGTCACTGTCATTACACTTGACCCAGCAATTTAGTGACAATGGAGGCTTCCCAGCCGCCTCCAGCAGGGTGAGTCACTCCTGCTCATCACGATGAACCCGCAGAGCTGTGGGTGTGGGACTCAGAGTCACGAGGCCCAAAAACAACATGGAAACCAGAGCTCTGCAGAGCTGAACTAGACCACATTCATTTGTGGGTCAACGTTTGGATCATGAAGTTCTGTGATTGGGACTTTTTTTTTTTTTTTTTTAACTTACTTCTAGGATGTCAAACTTGGCTGTTTTGACTTTACTCCAGGTCTTCTTCAGACGGGAAACGGGACTCATGTTCATCCCAGCTGCAGGACAGACAGACAGACAGACAGGACAACCTTGAGAGGCGGGTCTCCACCAAAAAAACACCCAAACCTGATCACATTAACACATGACGTTTTCTCATTCAGCTAGACAGATGCCCCTCTCCCTCCCCCCTCCTCCTGCAGTGACAACCATCCCATAAACACCCCAACCCCACCCCACCTCCCTTTCTTTCTTTCTACTCTCGTCTCCTCTGATGACTGGGGGAACAATAGAGTCAGCACACGCCTCGTTTGCCCTCCCAGAGCTCTGCTTCCCATATGGTAATCCTGAGCGTGTGTGTGTGTGTGTGTGTGTGTGTCTGCGTGTGTACACCCACAGACACACACACAACACAAAAGGAAATCAGTGAGGGAAATACAAGACTCTGAGCTGAATCTTATTTTCCTCCAGGCTGCACTCGGGTTCTCCAGTTTGATATTTGGTTAAAGTAAATAGAAATCTGGGTGTCGGCCTCTGAAAGTACGCAGGGACCTACCGGAGACGTCGGCTGGACAGGACAGGGGTCCACTGAGACAATGACCTTTATAGGACACGCTTTAATAACAAAATGCTGACTTTTTTATTTTTCAAACTGACAGATCTGATGATTTGATCATTGTGCAAACTTGATAAATGTGGAGGTAAATAAGGAAATACGGGCCTGTTGCCCGGTGATTTGATCCTGGGGGGTTTCAGTGGTCCAGGGTGGAGGAGGAAGATTCTCCTCTGGGAGGAACACGGAGAAGCAGCTGGTGTCCTCATCCCAGCTTTAAAGCTCGTGTGAGCACTCTTGCTCTGGTCAGTGCTGACCATCTGCCCAGATGCCCCCGCCATCCCCGACCCCGGTGACCAGATGCCCCCTCCTTCTAATCACTCTGATACTTTGGCTCTTTTATAAAAGCCTTTAAAATGCAGTGGTAGAATATCTGCTAAATGTGTTTTTATAAATGTGTTTCTTATAAATATTCCACAGAATCTGTAGATCTCCCCGGCGACAAAAATGATTTTATTTTAATGTGCTGATTTTTTTTTTTTACTGCAGAAACACACATATCAACGAAAATGTGTATTTTATGAAAAGCAGGAATAGGAACCAGAACAACTTACATATGATGGCCATGAGGGAGTTGAAGTTGCCGATGTTGAAGCACTCGCGAGCCACATCGATGAAGAACTCGATGACTCGGGCTCTGTGTTTCTTCTTCACCGGCTGCAGGAGAACATTAAAGCAAATGCATCACTCCGCAGGTAAATCAGGCTTTTTACTACAGTGTAATATTCTGAAAGCATCCAACGTGTTTTAATGCACAGCTGAGGTGGTGAGACAGGCCCGTAAACTGGAGGACTGATTTATTGATTAAAGGAGTCCCGGGCAGCACCCAGGTCGTCTTTTAGTCACCTCCAGGGTTCTAGCCCCCCCCGCCCCCCCATGCAAAGCCAGAAGTTCATGACTCACCATGCAGATCTCCGTGGCCACCAGATAGCTGAGTCTGTTGAACCATTCCACGTACGCTTCCAGGTTGCTGGCCTTCTTGCGATCGCTGAAGCAGCTCTGCAAAAACAGCACGCACTTAATTAACACGTTAACGAATCAAAAGCTCAAATATATTCTTTTTCTGGGAGGATAAAAGTGGAACCAGGGTCCAGTTCACATTATGTATGCGTGTCCTTTGTGTGGATTTCTCTTGATCTAATTTCACACATTCCTCTGGCCTGACGCCATCTTTACCCCCATGAGGTATTTCAGCGGGCTCACTGCAATTTAACATGCAAACACACACAGCCCCCCCGCCCCCATTTCAAAGTGGCTCATTGGTGGGACGAGGAAAGCTAGCCCAAGGCACAAAGGCAGCCTTAACCCCTGCATCACCTCTTCAAAAAAAGCCTGTTGCCTAGCAGCGGGAACGCCACACAAGAAACCCCAGCACACGCACACTTCGCGAAACAAATCCTTGGCAACAGCGGTTGCTATGAGATGAGGGATGAATTGAGGAAACTGTCAGCAGGATGAATATGTCTGCATTTGCTACAGCAATCACCTGGGCCCGCCCTAGCCTGAGCGACGGAGAGTCCGTGTTGTATAAACGCCTGTCTGGCGGGAAACTAGAGCGTCTCCCTGTTACCGAGGCCACATGGAGACGAATCTTAGCTGCAGGAATGCAGACATTACCATATCGTTGTCCAGAGGGTCTTTCTGGACGAAGGCCTGGACAAATTCCTCAGGTCCAATGTAACTGAGTCTCTCCTGGGGAAGGAAACAGAAAGAGGAAAATGAAAAGCAGTTGGATTTAGAATCCATAAGTCACCTGTCCTCTCCAGCTAAATCTGCCCCTTTTCGATCTGGCACTTTATCAAATAACACATTAATCGTAATGACAATTGATTCCTGAGGCGAAGACCACGACTGTAAACGTGCAGTTAGCCAACGGATCGATGGTCTGAAAAGCGTTCTCACCAGTTCTATGTGCGTGAGCTGCTGGGCGACGGTGAACGGGTCGCTGCAGATGGACAGCATGTCTCTCTGGATGGTCGCCTGAGGCTTGGCCTTGACAGCTGCCAGACGTTCGGCCGCCGTGGCGTTGATTTTGACCAGTGCCTCCTCATACTGGCTCTGCACCGTCAGCCTCCTGATCAGGCCCTGACTCATCTGGCCAACGGCCTTCCGATAAACCTGGAGGACCGACAGGAAATGGAATCAGTTCAAACTCAGTGTTAATTAACTTGCATTCTGCTCAAAATGCAGAATTTCCTAATTAGATTTTCTAAATGTACTGGGCTGATGACTGGAGGCTCAGCAGTATGCCAGCCCCCCTCCCCTTCTCTTTTAAAAAAGGCAGGAAAGGCAGACTCTTGGCAACCTGACCTCAGGGGTTCAGGGGTCAGCGCAGTGCATAAGTGAGACAAACGACCTGTGTGTTTGATTTCGCGTATGAGTATGTTCACCGTTTCTTTCCAGTCCACCACTGAGAACTGTCGGGGGTGATGGGGACAGAAAGGAACCCCAACAGTTCAGCCTTCTGATATCTGGGTTTGAAATCCAGGCCTTGAATGTAAAACCACGGTCCGCTCTTCTACGGTCTTTGCCAGAGTGGCTACTGGCTCTGTCTGATGGCGACACTGCTATCATATGTGTAAATGGGAGATGAACAAACGCCTTTGCGGGTTGTCCAATCAGGTGAATTGTTGTGGATTATTCTGTTTTTGCTGGAGGTGATCAGCACAGTGAAGGGAGACGAACAGAAATGTAAATCATGGGATGAAAACTGAGGATGTGAAGGGGGATCCTCTGCTCTCCCGGATCACAAACAGTTTTCACTCTCATGCGGTGATCTAACTGTGTGTGTTCACAGTGGAGACCCACCACCAGTGAAAATGTCTCCAGTTGCCACTTCTAAGTCCACCATCTGCCACAGCTTCTGTCCCCGCTGTCAACAGAGGACGGGCCAGGCCTGGATAAATATAGCCACAGATCTTGGAGACAAACACCGCGCCTGACATTTCTGAGCAAAGTGGGGGGTGGTGCGGGGGTATTTGCTCATCAAAGCTTTTGGCGTTACAAATGATAGAGTCTGTGTTATCAACCCTGGCAGACGGCTGCTCGGCGCAGGTCCGCTACCCCCGGAGGCCTGTTTTTCTTGGCTGAGTTACGACACTTCCTGCAGAGCGCCACCTGACCTCCCAAAAAAAAACAGTTTTATATCATGACCAAGAAAACAGCCAAACTGAAGCCAGATAACGATCTTGTTTTCTTCTCTGCTGCTTCCTTATATATCTAACCACATCCATAATGACATGTCTTACTACAGAGATCAAGGTTGTGGAATGTTCTGAATGTGGTCTGGCTACGACTCTGTCCAGATGTTCGGAACATCTATTCCGGACTGAAAACTCTTTTTCCAGAGCGCTGTGATGGACCAGGGCCTGGACTCTGCTGACAGTTTAGACATTTGATATTGATTTGGAGAATCTGTCAGCAATATAAACGCAAATGTGACCGTCAAACTGGGGGAACCCTAAAGAGAAACCGAGGCACAAAGACAACAAACCCAGAACGCTCTTGCTCTGAGGCAGCTGCTCAGGAAACATTTGCGAAATAACTGAGCTGCCTCCGGGCTTGGACCAATCAAAAAGAGCTTTTGGAGGTATAAGGCAATAACGGCCACTCAAATGTGAAATCCATCCAGGTTCTCCTTCCTGGTGGTCAGTTAAGATGTGTCTGTTGTCCTCAGGACACACACACTGAGCTGTTAATACGTCATATGAGGAAACCTAATCATTTTTAGCTTAAACGGTGATCAATACTCTTGCTTCTGCTATTGCTGAGTCTTGACTGAAAACACGGGCAGGGTTGTTTTGCTTCTGCTGCTGTCAGACAATGATTTCTACATTTCTGACTCTTACATCATGCTTCCATCCCTTGCTCTATGAGTGATGGTAAAGAAAATGCACTGCAACACTCACTTCTGCAATTCTGGCTTACGTTAAGCACAAATGAGCCAACAGGCTTCTTCACACTCCCCTTTCGAACATGTTGAGGTTTTGTTTTCCTCTCATTGTCTTGGGTACGTTTTAAATTGCATGCTCGAAATAAATAATAAAAAAACAGTTGTCAAGTCAACTGTTCTTGTGTATGGAGGAGACAAAATAAAGCCACCAGACGAGGCAACTGTAGGGCTTTTGTCTCGCCTCAGCCAGCCTCAAAAACTGAACTGTCGCCCCAAAACATGACGCCTCTGCTTGGCGGGCTGACATCGGCTGCTAAACTTGGCAGTAAAGACACTAACCTCCTCTCCGCTGGCGAGCCTGTGGGTCAGCTCCTTCAGACTGCGCATCATTCTCTCATCCCTGAAGTCATACGGGAAGGTCTCCGTCCACTCCGTCAACAGCTGGAGAATCTTTGGAGTGATTTTCCTGACTCGCTTCTGAAAATTCAGCGTGAACTCATAAACAACAGGAACAATAAAGCTCACACGGCACTTAAAGGCTTCTCATACCTTGTCAGCCTGGGGGTCACCCAGCCGCTGCTGCTCCATGCACAGGTGACACACCTTCGACATTAACTCGTAGGGGTGCATAAACAGACGAGAGCTGAGCAGGAAGGTGAAAATGTATGTTCTCTGAGGAGACATGGAAAGATAAAATGAATAATTAATGTAAACAGTAAGAAAGAACGCAGCAGGAGATAAAATCAAGCCTCAGTGAATCCCCCTTCCTCACCAGAGAACAATAAAACACTCACATCTGGATAATAGTCTACAGTCGGGACCAGATGGTGAATAAGGGCCTCCAGGGACCCGGACACCAGGTGGTTGTCATGGTAGTACAGCCCGGGGTAGCCCTCATCCTTGGTCTGGTACAGATTCTTGTTGTAGCTGCTGGAGTTCTGACCCGTCAGTGGCGGTGTCTGAGGCATGTTGTCCTGCAGAGAGAGAGAGAGAGAGAGAGAGAGAGAGAGAGAGAGAGAGAGAGACGAGCAGACGGGAACGTGAGTCTTCAACTGAACTGTCGGTGCTCGACCGCAGATGCGAAGGCATGGCGACCAAACAAATCCAGAATAGCTCTCAGACACAAACACAGACAGCGGAGGCTTGTTTGAGAAATGGTTTGGATGCGGTCGACACCCTTCCTCCACAAGGATCACTCCTGTTTTTTAGCTTTCTGAGTTTGGATTTAAGTTTATTTTGAACTGCAAATGCTTGGATGAAGAGGAAGACTGTGGCGGAGATACACAAAAGAGGAAAAATCACTTGTTCTCCTGCGCTACACAAAACTGTGGTTTTCAGATTTAATGTGTTTTCAAACAAGTTCTGACCCACAAACCTGACGGTTACTGATTTTAAAAGACTCCCTGTGTGTGCTTTCAGATATAAAAATGAAAGAACACAAAAAACCCTGCAGGAGATGTTGATGCTTCTTAAGCATTTTGATCACGTAGCTTTTCCCAGTGGTGCTGGTGCAGGATAAGGAGTGTTTTGTGTGTTAAGTCAGAACAGATGATCACTCTATGGGCAGAGCGTGACTAACAAATTTATGTGTATAATGCAACTAAATGCTAAAACTTAGCACGACAGCAGCAGAGTAGTAAACATTAGCTTTCCAGCTCTGATGGTTTCATGCACACTTGCCTCTGCAGCCTGCTGACCTCTGACCCCAGCGCTCTGACTCAGTTCCATGCCAGGCAGACTTACGGTCGGGGGAAACACAAAGGAACTTTTCACACCGGGGGAGGGGCAGGGTAGCATCACCCTCCCCCAAACGCACACAAACGCCCCTTAAAAACCTCCAGGACAATATGCTGCATGCCGAATCAGGAAGCCTGTGAGGCTGGTGCTCTGCCCTGATGCCAAGGATGGACCTGGAGATGCCAGGAGTTTCCCTGGACCTGCCTGCCACAAATCCCTAAATTTGTGTTTTTTGTGTTTTCAAAGGGGGCTTCGGGTTAATAACATGGTAACTCAAAAGGAATAAACGTGAATAGGCTGGAGTGAGAACAGATAACATTTATCACAATCTGAAAAGGATCGAAACCTTGGTTTCCAAGGAAACACTCGGATACTAAACAAACAGCACGAGACAGCTCATCCAACCCTTCGCATGCCTGCCGCTCTACAGCACACGTGTGCGCACACAGACCGCCGCTATTATTCATTCAGACAATCACGACCATTTCCATGAGAAAGGCGGGCATGAGGAGTCAGAGCACGGCGGCCTGAGCATCTGCTGCACCATGTGGCTTCCTGGAAGAGGGTGAGAGATCATGAGTACAAGTCAGAGAGAGAAGTCAACAGTTTCGCTCTTTTGTTGTTTGACATTTCTTGTTTTTTTCTGCACTGAACTCAACTGCCCTTTTGATGGAAGCACCGCAGCAAAATCTGAGGAAAGTCTTTCCGAGAATGAGCAGAGAAACTCTGAAAAAAGCCCCTCTGGGTTTAGATGAGGATCACACCAGCAGCAGGTGATCCGGGGCTGAGAACACTGGGCTCTCCCTGAAACCCATCTTCCCTTTTCTGACCAGAAACCACTGGCTTTTCAGCTGTAACTGAATCAAGGCTTTGACTGTTATGAAATCAAGCAGCAACCATGGAACCTATCTGACCCCAGCAGCATTGTTGAACACTGCCTCTCATTTAGTGAAACGCGTATTTTAGATAATTTAAAAGAATTATGAAACGCGACAAAATGAAACCTTGATCAGTTTGCTGGTGGGGTGGCAGGATGATACCATCTCCACCATTGTTATCAGTGAAGCCAGGAGTGTGTGTCCAACTGCTCTGACAGCTGCAGCCTTCGCTATAAGGAACAAACGGAGAACGTTTACACACAGCGACAACTGCTCACTGATTTTCATTTGGCTTCCAGGTGTCTGTGTAGTAGCAGGACTCGTGTGTGTGTGTGTGTGTGTGTGTGTGTGTGTGTGTGTGTGTACTCCTCGACAAAAACAAACTCTTGGCACGTTGCTGTTAGTTTAGCGTGGCTGCTGGCTGGGTGGCAGCTGAAGGTAAACAAGCAGCATTGTGTGTGTGTGTGTGTGTGTGTGTGTTGGTGGTGGGTAGATTAGATGGATGGTTGTAATTATGGCCGTACTGGGGATTCGGTATGTGAAGTTATTTGCCCCACTTGGGAAATATGCAGTTTGGATCAAAAATGATGTGGCGTTTTATTCTGGTGCTCCTTTCTGGCATTAAAGAGGAAATATAGTGAGATATATATATATATATATATATATATATATATATATATAATATATATATATATATATATATATATATATATATATATACACACACACACACAAACATACACAACACAAAGTGATGCATTCAGGTCCAAAGACCAAACTTTTAGGTGCATAGGTGTCAGTAACATTTCTGCTATGCAGGAGGGGTCACTTTTGGGAACTCCAGCTAAAATACTTGGTGGAGGTTTCAAGAATTTTCCAGATATTTCAGGAAGACGCAGGACAAGAGGGAGTCAAAAGCACCAAAACTTAAAAAGTTAGAAAAAGAACCCACCATTTAAAAGAAACAGTCTGGGTTACAGGTAATTATGTCTCAAACGTACAGGAGGGGCTCTTCCCTAATGGGGAAACAAACATGCCTGCTCTTGAAAGCAAGTATCAAAGAGCCGACGGAGTTTCCTCGCCTGCCCACTGTTAATGACTAACAGGTGAGTGTCCATCAGCACTTCAGTGGAATAAATGTGTACAGAATAAAATATTCCTACGGTCAGAGGTCTTCCCACAAACTCAGCTAAGTGGACGTAGTGCCAAAGAGGGCAAACTTGTTTTCTTGGCAGAGGTGAAGGAGGAGATAGGGAGGAGTGCCCAAGACCTCGAGGCCATGGTAAATCACCAGGTCTCCCCACTGTGTAAACACTGAAATGCATGAGGAATCTCACTCATCCATGGCTTGAGGAAATTAGGATGGGAGATAACAGAGGTGAAGAGGCCAGGGTGGAATAAAGTGGAAGCCTTCTTAGTAAAGATGGCAGTTTGGAGCAGCCGTGTGGTCAGACGTATGCCAGAGCGAGTAAAGATACACCCGACATAAAGGGCTGCCATGAAAGGGGGAACTGAATGAAAAAGCAGAACCTGACCTAAAAATAGTCTGTGTGAAGTAAAGATGCTTACCAAAGAGGATGATGTGACAAATCTGAGCGCTTACATGGAAAACAAAGTCAGTGAATCTCTGAAACTGAGCTGTGACCTGCAGAAGGTAAAAATCACGGCCCTTACACTGAATTCTGTCACCTGGCCCCATCACTCCTGTAATACCTCCCCCCCACTGGCTAGCACCTCAGCAGAAACTACACCTGATTCTCTTTAAGACAACAGAGTAAACAAGAGGCTGGACGATCCAAAACATGTGGAGGTTGATGGAGAGATCAGGACCTGTCTAGACCAGGAAATCCCTGACGACAGACACTTGACGGGACAAAGGAAACTGGGTGCAAAACTGGGAATTTTACATTTCTCCTGTTTTACATTTAAATACTGTCAAAGCACAAACACCCAGATACGAGATCAGCTGAGGAGAGCTGTGAGCAAATATCAGGTCCACAAGAACCACCAGCTTTCCCATAGCCCCATTTCTCTGTATGCTTAAAAAACAAACAAACAAACAAAAAACACCACCACAAACAAAACCACAACATTTGGAATGCAGCCGTACTCCACAGGCACAATGACTCTTTTAGGGGTTTCCTGAAAGCTCCCTCACATTCCCTGAGTCCCTGCCAAATCACCAATAAACGGATTGGATTTGTCAGCACATTAAGGAAAAGCCCGGTGCACGTCTGCAGTGCTGAGCGGAGACAAGGAAAGACGGGGAGATGTGGGATTAACTTCACTGAACCCTTGCTGTCTTGAAGGGGAGGACAGTCGGAACAGGAGGGGGGAATCCTCTTAGCGTGTAGGTAGTGGCAGGTTAAAAATAGTTTGCCATTCACACCGATTTCTAGGAAAAAAATTGGATTTACTGTGTTATATTTTACCGATCACTTGTTGAAACAGCTGCGTATGAGCCATAATACTTGAATCATGGAGTTTTTTGAACAGGTGGATACATTTGCACTGAAAGCGCAAACCAAACCATAATTTACTGAATAATCGAAACGGTTGCTGGAATGTTAATGTAGCTATAATATAAAAGATACTGAGCGTATTTAAAGGCGGGTAAAAACGCCGCCGATCTAGTTAAAGGCTGCAGATCGAGTGAACTCTGCGCCACCTGTGCGCAAAAAGAAGCATTCGGCACAAATCAGCAACACATTTTTCAACAACAACTCATCGTAGCTTACCTAAACAGACAGTGATCCAGGTCAGAACTCTTGTCGGTATCCTAATTTCCCCCAAAAAAACTGTTGGAGGCGACCTTTACGCAGCGGAGACTTTCCCCGATGTGAATGAGCCGCAGTTCTCCCGCTCCGGTGGGTCAGTGCGGCATCACCTACGCGTAAGTTTGAGCAGATAAATATGGATGCTGGTGTTCTGGGTGGGCGTCAGAGCCAACAGCGGGTTCTCTCAGTGATGCAGCGTCCAAATGAAAGAATGACAGCTCCGGCTCAGTTCCACCTCCTCCTCTGCCTCTGACTCTGAGCTCCGCAGCTGCGAGCGGCCCCAAGACTTTACCGTGAGGGGGAGGCGGCAACCAATCACAGCACAGATCTCGCCCCGACACACCCTCCCTCCCCCGCAGCTCCAGTTTTCGATTTCGATTAAACTCCGTTATCCTTCCCACAAGTTTCCCTTCTGCATTTGACTTTCTTTTTTAGGGGATGACTCTGGAGCAGTGCGTGGGAGTTTCTGGGTAAACGTGTGCGGGACTTTTTAATAAAAATAATAATAATTTCACACATGCCTCAAAAGGTTGTATGAAAAAAGGAAATATAAATAACCAGATTGCGCAACAACAGAACTTTCATGCTTATTCTAACAATTGCTGCCTTAAAAAGATGGTGAATAACGTAAATGATGTCAGTACATACAAATCGTATCTTTGTCAACCTGTGATGACATTTCACATCTCACCACAGAATAATCAGAATAATCGTTGCCACTAATTTATTATATAGTTTTGAACCAAAACAGCAGAAATCTAGTTTTTCTCGCATTGTAAACCCCTTTCTATTATGTAGTAGTAATAATAATAATTAAAATAATAATAATAATAATAATAATATTAATATTAATAATAATCTTTATCGACACTGTCAGGTTTTATCAGGCATCAACCAGTGTTAATAAGCTACAACAGTGCTATCATGTAAAGCCTGATGCACGTCTCTGACGATGACAAATATTTGGAGCTCACAACAGTTTCTGTTCCTCATGAGGAGGTGGAATGTCTAACTAAGGACCCATGGATACGATTCTGCAGAGAAAAATCCATTCTGAGTCAGCAGAAATAAATATTTTACCGATAAACATCTACAAAACAATCCACTGAGGTAAATATATATATACATATATACAAAAATTCTCAAAGTTCCCCAAACACAAATAATCTTAAATTCTTCTTCAAAGAAAAAAAGAGCATTGGACTCAGTGAAATGAAGCTACCCCATTCGCTCAATTCAAGGCCTATATTTCACATTTTTTTCTGCACACAAAATAAAAACCCTGATAAAATAACAGCCGTGATGAATCATCATCCAGCAGCATTATGTTATCTGGTGTTATTGCTGCAGACGTACAAACATCTCCTAATCCAGCTTTGTTCGCAGTTTGACCACAAACATCAGTACTGCAGACAGTGTGGACACAGTGCAGGACGGGCTTTGAAACAATAGTCGGGACAGAACTGAGCTTCCATTTCAAGTTTTATGCCACTTTCCTGCTTCCCACCAGCTATCTATGACTCCGTCTTCATCAGCCCTGTCTTCATCAGCCCCCCATCTGGAAGCTCCCCATCTGGTCTGGAGACAGCGCAAATCCCAGTCAGACCAGTGCTGATTAGAATTGGGTTCAAGAGGTTGGGGAGGTTGGATTCTTCTATGGTTCACACTCCGTCCCTTCAGGGCAGCCTGTGTTGATTGGCTGAATAGAAGATTTCCATCTATTTAGGTAACACACACACACTTCAGAGCAGGACCACAGCTTTGAGGTTTAACAAACTGGATTCCTGTTAGTGCTGCGGGGACTAAGGGGCAGTCCCCAGTAAGCTGAAGTTTAAATCATTATTACGATGGAGATGTAATTGTTAAAAAAGTCGGATGTTTGGTGCATGAGCACTATGTCAGCAATCAGTCACAAAAGCCAGACATCAATTGTAAGGCTGGTTTGAAAAGGTATTTATTTACCCAACAAGAATTCCTGTTTACAGCTGTAATCCCTTCAGGATCTATATTTCTTAGTCCTCTGAGAAGTAGTCTCTTACATGCCGAGTCTTTTTTCTGGGTCAACTGCAGCCTCTTCTGGTTGATTTAACTGGATTCCAGCCAATGTTGTCGGTATCAAAGGACACAGAAAACCCTGGAAATGGAGCAGAATTGTTGGCGTCTGTCATTCAATTTTTATTTATTTGTTCCACCAGAGCTAAAATAATTTCTCCTGGTATGATTAGAGTTCATTTTTGCCTCTGCAACCACCTGGTCTCCTTCACATTTGCACCCATGTTCTCTGGTCAGACTGGTGAGGAGCTCCAGGACCCTAATCTCATGTTCCATTCGGGCCTTCTCCCTCCTCTCCTCCCTCTCAGCCAACTCCCTCTGCCTGCACTCCTCCCGCTGCAGCCACTGTGCCAAGAGCTCCTGGTGCCAGCGAGCTTGATCCTGCCGCTGATTCTCCAGCTGCATAAGGAGGCCCCGCGTGTCCGACACCAACCGCTGGAAGCAGTCGGATAGGTGCCTGACAATGGGCTCCAGGCAGCTGGACTCAGTGTGGCAGTGGGCAGTGGTTGGGAGGCTGGTGGTGCCTGGGTTTGGAGGAACTTCAAGTGGAGATGCAGTGGAGCTGTCAATAGGAGCAGGAGCAGGAGCGGGTGCGGATGCTAGTCCATGTGGGGAGGGACTGTCCAAGCTGTTTTCCAGAGTACCTTTAAAACAGGACAGAAATAAGTGCAGATAAGAGATTATTACTGGTAACCAACACTGTTCGTGAGTTAAAATTACGAGATCATGATGATCTAAATATGCACAGACAATTTACTGCAGCAACATACCTACAATCTCTCCATTTTTTGATGATTCCTGATCATCTTCCTGGCACATGTCTCTCTGCTGATGTGAAAATCCCGGATTGCTAAAATCAAACACATCTGTTGAATGTTCTCCATCCTCCAACTTGATGTCAGAGTCCAGCTGCCAAGAATAATGGTGTTCTCCCTCTTCCAAAGAGCTCAGACTTGGTCCTCTCCTCTCCAAAGCAAATCTATGTCCAGCGGCATCTCCATTTGAATAAGACAGGGAACATTGTTTCCTTTCACTTGACCGAAACTGGAAGTCTGTCAACCGATCTGGAGCAGCAACATAGGGCCCGTCATTACCTCCCACTGACCTCCGACCCAACACAGCATCCATTTCTGTAAAGTATTTAAAAGTGCAAGACTTCAAGCCGTCGACATTACTCTGTAGTTTGGCTCTCACGTAGTTGGCCTTCAGAGTTTTCACCCGAAGCCGACACTGCTGGGGGCTCCGGGTGAAACCCATTTCACTCATGCGGGCTGAGAGTTGCTTAAAGACATGGCGGTTTCGCAGGTTTTCTGCCAAACTCTTCTGGATGCGCTTGTCGCTCCAGGCGCACAGCAACACCCGAGTCTCCTCCACCGTCCAGTTGACTGAACGTTCAGCCTCTCGTTTTCCTTTGCATTCAGAAAGAGTGGATTATTACAGCGCAAACAGGGATATCATTTCTGCACTAGTTTCAAGAGGAGCATTATTTAAACCCTTCTCAACAAAGATGTCTGCTGTATGTTTAATGCACAATCTAAACAAGGCTTCTAATTATAATTATACTTCTATATTTAATCTAGCAAGTTTCTAAATTGTTAATTTACCGTAAATTTCTAAAATACCACAATGTTCAAATAACAATACAATTTTGTCCGCTTCTATCTGATCATTTATTGCTTTAGAGGATGCCGTTAGCTGGCACGGATGTTATCATCTAGCTCAGTTGTAAAGATGAAATTAACTCCCTGATTCAGATCTATTACAAGCGTGTATTGTCCACTGTTCAAATAGTTCACGCCACCAAACTTCACGCATCTTTGATTTTTATTATCGACCAATACGCCATAAAGAAAAAGCATTTTCTCTCTGTAGGAAGCTAACATTAAAGGCTAACAGGCAGCGCTTCGGGCCATTATAACATCCTGCTACTATCAATAAAATCCCCAAATAAACGTGCCTGGTGTTCAAAGTGTTCTTACTTCTTGTCGTCGAGACAGAGTTTGTCGAATTAATTATCACAGGGTTCATCTTTACGGTTTAGGAAAAAATGTAAACAATCCCGGCAGTAGCTCGGAAACGGTCCTCACTTCCGGGTGACGTCTGTTCAGCGCGTGATGTAACGTACGTAGACTGTAAACACTGACTTCTTAAAATCGCAAAAAACATGATAACGTATCTGTGATAATTCTACACATAGATACATTTACATGAAACATTCTTCATAGTACGCTTTTATATATTTACCGGTACAGCCTTTTCATCTTAACATGTAGTCTGGAATAATTATTCGTATGTGTTTTTTTTGTTTGTTTTTTTTTTAATCTTTAATGGTTAAATCGAAATATTAAAAAAACTGTTTTATTACACCTGTCAAATTTACTAATGATTTGTGATTTGCATTTGTGCTGATAAATGCGACCATTTCCACTGAGACCTCAAATCCATGTCAACATCTGAATATCAAGAGAGAAATCCAGAGGAAACAGCTCCTCAACAGACGAGAAGGTGTTGATGGTTTGTCTTGTGCATTCTCTGCAGTCTCTCCTATTTCACTGCACCGCCTCAGTCTTTCATCCACTAATACAACAATTAGCAGACTGGGGGGGGGTCCCAAAGTGTTGCTAATGCAGATCCAGTCTGTCCTCCTGCAGTAGCATTTGCATTTTGAGCTTTCCTTTGTTCTCTTTCATGACTCAGAATGAGTTTAACAGGAATCTAAAAAGAGACCATTGGTGGTTTTTGTTTTGTTTTGTTTTGTTTTGTTTTGTTTTGTTTTGTTTTGTTTTGTTTTGTTTTGTTTTGTTTTTGTTTGTTTTTTTTGTTTTTTTTGCAAATAAAGACAATTTTCCAATTGAGTCAGTGTCTGAAACAAATAGAAACATGGGTATACAATACATACAAAAAATGTTTATTTTAAATAAATGCATAAAATATTGAATGTCTTAATAAGTTGAAAATGAAGGTTTTGCAATATAATATCCCCTTCACTAAAAGTGAATCGATTAGTACTGTAGTTGTAGTTTAAGAATGAAATGTTCTGGATGCTGATATACCTTTTTGCCCAAGTTATATCAATGTCAAATGGAGGTGCTTGTGCATGTGAGATGCCTTTGCAGTTTCCCTGCAGTTCAAGTGTTTCAAAGCAAGTTTTGAAACTTTTAAGTAATGAAGTGCTGGAAACCTATACTCTATACTTTTTTTTTTTTTTTTTTTTTAAAAAGACCCTTAGAGTAAAATATTCTGAAGAACAGTGGAATTTTTCAAGCACCAGAAACTGACAGTTTTTCCTTTCTGCCGCACGACTTCCCAAAGAGGAATTAAAAGTTACAAAGTTAAGGTCGTGGGGATTTTTGGACCTTTAGGAGCACTGGACTATAAGAGCAGGAAAAAGTACCTAAATGGGTAAAAAAAAAAAAAAAAATAATAGTAATCCAAAAAAGATCCAAATTTGTTGAAACCAAAACTTGCTTAAAAAATTACATAAAATTGTTCATAATTCATCTCTACTACTGATGAACTGTGAATAATAGAAGTTTATCTGACCGTTAAGAAGTTGATTTAGAGAAGTTACACAATGAAATTACCATCAACAGAGCAAATTCAAAAACACAGAAGAAGATAAGCGGAAGCAGACCAAGTGTGACAGAAAAGCCGCTTATGGGTCGAGTAAAGTAAAATGTTCGGTAAACAACAGAGAATCATGGGACTTTTGGTCTTCAAATAGGCACGATGGCAGAATAAAGGTCAATCTGAGAGAGTGACTGGTTACACGCATCAGATTTTATCATTTTTATCTAGGAAAACGCAGTAAGGGCAGCACACACACACACGCACACACACACACATACACATAAACACACACACAATGTTGAGCCTCCACAGAATTGGTAATTACAGAGGCAGAGAGGAGCTGAGACAGTTGACTGGACATTCATCTCATTACTCAAACATGCCTCCAGGCTTTTCTGCAGTGGCCTCCTGAGCCTCATCACACACTTCTCTCACACAAACAAAGGGACGCCATCCCTTTTTAAGGACTCAAACCATTACGGATCGATGTTTCCTTGCTAACAGATGCCACTGATGCACCCATTAAGTTCTCTGGGGCATTTTCAGGGATGATAAGGTGTCTGTAGACCGTCCTCTGAACTAAACATGATGAGAGGCCACACTTTCTTTTGTGTGATTTGTGGTAGAGAAAACCAGGTCAGTGAGCACACAGCAAGGTGCCGTGAGGTACAGGCGGCTCACAGGCTGGAGATGATCAGTCCAGGCTGGAGGAGAAGTGAAGCATCCCGCTGAGGGAGGCGGGGGGTTGCTGCTGCCGCTCTTTGGCGTGGCTCCATTTTCCCTCCGCTTTTGGGTGTCCCGACCGCCAGCATCAGTGTTTATATGAGTGGTTTGAAACTTTCGCACCACACACGAGCAAAAGACTCAACTTGGCAGCAGTGCAGCACTTTGTGGAATCTGTATACTCCATGGACTCTCAGAGACTGAGTGATTTCTTGCTTATGAGTTTTATTTTACCATTATTGCTGTTTTCTGCTAGTTACAGAATCCATTTTTCTAATGGGAACCCAATTCACCCTAGCTGAAATTATAATTTTTATTTACATCCTGCAGTTACAAAACCCATTTTCCAGCACTCTCCTCTGACAGCCATTTGAATATATTCTCTCCAGTGGGCAGAAAAAGTCAGGCCTTTGGACTGTGACCATAAGCTCATCATACAACAATGCATGCAGACGTTGTTTGGGCACGACTGCGATGTGCAGCTGCAAGGCATGTGCCTCCCCACCACGGTGGGACGCTGAACCATAGGATTTTAAAACACACATGGAGGAACCGCAGCAGGTCATATATCAGCCATAAATGTAGGCTTTGGAGCTGTTGTGATGTTTTTTCAAAGCTTCACTGCAGTCTCTCATGTGAATGACTTGGTCCCTCGCCTGGTTGCCCTCTAATTTGCTCGCATTTTTATAGTAGCTACCAATTTGAAGAGGCCTCTTTGAACGATAGCATACTTCTGGCAGCACATCTGCCTTTCAAAACATTTCATACGAGCGTCATGTGTATACAGAAAGAGGCAAATATTGGCTGTTATACATTCAACAAGAGAATAAAGTGTGAGACACTGCGAAGGATAGGACAAGAAGAAGAAGAAGTACGTTCCTGGTGTAACAACAGCCAGTCATTCTACAGTAAACACAGTTCCATCGTCACATGTGGGTCACAGGCAGCTGAGATTATCCTCAGTCAAAAAAGAACGTCTCCCATACGTCTCGGAAATATCTGGAAATCCGAGTAACCCCACAGGAATTTCCACTTTGAATTCCTTCTTCTTTGTTCGTGCAGCCGGCTGCTTCAAACAGGAACTCAGCATCTCAAAAGGGAACAAAGTGTTAAAATAACCCCTAAAAACACCTATAACCTTTTTTTATTAACAGCCACATTCAACAAGGTTGACTATTTGCTCTTTTTCACCGGCATTATTGAACTATTGATATTTACGCATTATCTTTCTTGAATCCAAACTGAGTGGAGGTTCATCATTCAGGCTAATAACATTCTTCTGCTACCCCTCCCCCACTGCTGCTGGAGACCTTGGATGGAGAGGAATGTGTCCCTCCTGCGTCACCGAGGTGACCCCCTTTTGGTGGCCGGGGAATGTCCGGCATGTCAACGCCGACTGTTTTCACAGCCCCGAACAAGTGTCTGCATTTCTTCTGGTAAAGTGATCCTGACCACACAGGAGGAGTCCCCTCCGAACCGCAGGGCCCATCTGAACTCCAACTACTGTCAGTCAACACCTGATTCTCCCACTAGCTGATCACAACCATGTGGAGGAACTTTCAGCTCCAACTGAAACAAGAATGTGCTTATATAACAGTAAAAATACAACATTTCTGTTGCTCTGGAAGCCTTTGAATGTATAACTTTTGCAGTTTGAAGACTAAGAGCAACAACTGAAACCTAAACCTGACCCAGTGAGGAGACATTTGTTTTTTGATTCTAGAATTTGTATGATCTTTTCAGACTTTCCAGAGCTACATTACCTGTAACCACAAACAGTTCTACAGGCAGGGAGATGTCCTAGGCATCACTTCAGTAACATTATACTCTTAATTCTGCAACATGGATCCACCTCCAGAGTTATTTGGATTTGCATTGTAATGCTGTCCTCTGGCTTGACAAAGTAAGATGTGTAAAGTAAATATTAACTGAAGAGTAAATACTTTAAGTTCCACTGCAAACATGAAAGCTACATTGTGATTTAGATGTGGAGGATTTTAATATAATATCAGCTATAATATCAGATAATATCAGCAGGAGAACACATCCACCACCTCCAGTTTGCACAGGAAGGAGCATTTATAGTTTCCTGGACTCTGGCACATTTATAGTTTCCTGGACTCTGGCACAGTGTTCCTGTCTTAGTCCGGACAGGGAAACACTGAGCCGAGTTCCTGCTGGCTTTGCCAGAAACAGACGGTGACCAGACTCATCCTTTCACCTGCTAGCCGCAGTGAGAGAGGAAGCAGGTGCAGATGCATTAGTGAGGTGCGATGAAGCTCAGCCAAACAATAATATCATCAACTGCATAAAAACAGAGAGGAGGTTGGATGGAAGGGTGGGGGATACTGGACTGGGAGCACTAGCAATTAGCCTGAGCAGCTGGGAGTGTGTGTGTGTGTGTGTGTGTGTGTGTGTGTGTGTGTGTTTGGACTCTACTTTTATGTCCTTGTAACAAATCCATCCATCTTCATATCTTAATGACACTGCTGACGTCAGAATATCTGCGTCTCTTTGGTTATCTCATAAGGTTGGTATGGGAGGTTAGATATGAGGAAACCAGGGAAACAATGAGCCATCACCAACACAAACCACCACACCAGACGCCCCCACACACCCTTACTTCCCTGTAGCCCTCCTCCCTTCACAAGAGCAGAGTGGGGTGAGAAAGGGTGCCCCACCCTGGAATAACAAGGAACATCCCAGTGAGCAAACCAAGCAAAAGATCCAAAAAAGGTTCAAGGAGCACACATGAGGAGCAGGCACATGACACTGATCAGATGTTTTACATCCAATTTAAAGGCTTTGTTGACATCATCTTCACACATACGCACCACTGAAATATTCCACCTTCACAACAAAAGCATCTTTTAAAGCACCAGAACTCTATTTCCATATGCTCATACTTTAAAACATCAGCATCCAAACTCTGGACCAGAACCATGGTGCTGTGTGGATCTGGTTACCAGGTGTGCAGGATTTGCTCCAGTTTGTTGCACTGCTGTTCCAGTTACTCACTGTTCCAGACAAAATGTTACAGTATTTATTCTGTTTCTTCTTCACAGATTCCATGTGAATCTCCCACAGAGTTTTGGCTGGTATTGGGTCCATTCTGCTGTGTTCTGGCACCAGCGCACCAGACACCAGCCAACGATGGCAGGTCCATAAGGAGGGCAGATATGGGCAGATTCTGGAGCAAGGTTGAGCACACATTTGTTAGCGGCAACTGGGCTGATTTGGATCTGTCACTCATCACATCTCAAGCCACAAAAAGGAAATGGAATATCGAAAATAGGAATGGAGAAATGGTCACGTTCTGATCCACCTGACAACATTTACCAGTACATTCTGCCATTGTCTCATCCGGGTCACTGGTTGTTACATAGCAGTGTTTTCGGACCCAGAGGGTGGCTCTACGTGCATTAATAGCTCAGATGGATCATGGATACACTGTGCATCTGTGTCAAACTGGTATGATGTCATGTTGGTGCTAATTACTGGTTTTACAGGCACAGCTGATGCAGCCATGGCCGTGCAGCTGTACCTCTGATTAAGCTGATTAAGATTCATCATTCCATATGTACTACAGACCTATAAACACATTTCAGAAAAGAAAGTGAAGCATCAGACCTTGGATTAGTCTGAGGTGTAATAATAGTTTTCGACAACACCACCAATCCCAGTCCGTCCCCCAGGAGCGCGATTCGAGATTGTGGACAAAATGTTCTGCAATCCAGTCTTCAGAGGGAGAAGCAGTTAGGAAGAAATAGTTCAGAAAACTGAGAAACACAAATGAGTGTAGACAGAGGCCCTGATGTAAACTGCAAAACATGTCAAAGGCTCTTTGGTGGAGTCTTTACGCTGATTTGGTGACGCACAGAAGGAAACAATAGTCGTGCCTCCAGTGTGTGTATCTGTGTGTGTGTGTGTGTGTATGTGTGTGCATGATGGCAAATAACTACTGACATCATAAGCCAACACACAGAGGAGCCATCGTGACCTGCCTTCATCTATCTGCCTGCCTGATGTGTCCACATCATATACACCCTCTTTTCACATCATTTGGCCTTGAGGGCTGGATCTACACAGAAATGGAAGAATGGACCAGACATCCAGGATTACATCATCTGAAGGCTTTATGTAAGAAGCATGGGGTGGTCAGTGGAACAGGCCTTTTAGGGCACCTTTCTCATCTCAGACCATGATGGATGGATGTAAAAGGATGAATGTGTGGCACTGGTGAGGCCCCACTGCCATACCTCTGTGACAAAGAGTGGCACAGATGGCAGCCCAGGACTGGCTGGCATTCAGGGGACCAAATGGCATTCCACAACAGGACCAGATGGACCCAAGCTCTCATTTTGTTTTTTGCTTGTGAAAAGACAGAAGACAAACAGCAAAAGAGGCTGAGCAGTAAAATAAAAAGAAGAGTAGAGCAAAAAAAAAAACAAATAACAAAACTATGAGTTTATACAAAGGAGAAGAAGGGCTGAGAACAAACAGGACAAACTGGACAGACTAGGCTTCTATCTGCCAATGTTCTGTTCTTCATCTCAAAAGAAAATCCAACAGCTGCACATTTAAACAGAGTTGTCCGATGCAAAACCTCTTTTTAAGACATTTCTGTATAGGAATTATTTGCATATTAAAAAAAGAAAAAAAAATGGCCCTTTTAGAAGAAAATGTAGGCAAGTTCCTCACTGACACTTCAAAGGTTATTATTTCACCATCCAGCCCTCACGACAGCACATGGGATGGAGGATTTATGGGAAATTGTTTAGGAGATGTCTTCCACTTCTGGTGGCCTTAAACTCTAAAACCCTGAATACATCCGCTGCTCTGAAGTTAAACCGAGACCTCTGACAGTGCATCAAGGCCAAGCAGAAACTTGAGGATCCTTGGGTCTTCAGGAAGTCCACACGATAACAATATGGAGAGAGTAACGTTGGCTCAAGTCACTGGAAAACTGTGGGGGCATATGTTAGGAGTTTTTCAAACTTTTTAAAAAGAAAGGGACTATCACATGGTCACATTAAGTAGTGGTTTCTTAATTTATTTCATATATTTAGATTTACGGATGAGTTTGTAATATTTAGCCGTTTATGTTGACATCTTTAAATTAGAGGTTAGATAAGGAGTTCATACTTCAATTTGTCTTCTTAACAGAGGGCGCATCTATAAAATAGCTCGTGTGGAAGGTCAAGTCTTTTGCTAAGTAGTTCCCTCTACGGCACAGTTAAAAGTGAAAAAGGAGGGGGGTGGACCAGCAACTGCAAAAACACAGTCACCTAGACAACATTTCACATCCCATGACATATTTATTATTATTATTATTTCAGAAGCTCCAACTCGCTGCTGTTATTCTGGGGAGACTGAAACGTGTTCAGACTGTGTATAAAATATTAAAGTACAGTAGTTTTTCATGCAGACGAAGAAGAAGAAGTAGGACACAATCCAGTATTGGGGGGTGTAACGAGAGTCTGAGACACGCTGTACAGTAAGTGATGTACCCAACACTGCTGAGATGTGTTTCAGCCTTCAGTTAAAACCCTGAAAGTGCAGCAGATATCTACAATAAGTGATGTGCATGACAAATTCAAGCATTTATTACTCAAATTTGATTTTCCACAGCAGAGCTTGTTGTGGAAAACCAATTCTATGTTGGAAAGCAGAGACGACAGGTTTTGTGTGTGACGTTTGCTTTCCTGGCATCAGCATTCACTGGACTGTGATGTGTCATGTTTAATGGAAACATGTCTTTGACGAGAAGTCGAACAAGTGGAGGCAGTCTCACGTTTTTCCTGCCCCGGGTTAATCTCAGGAGTAAGTTATGCAAGTGTCAGCTGGAGCACAAAGACCAGAGGATGATCCTGATCCTGACTCACAGAGCGCAATCTGTCCCTCCACATAAAGACAACATGTGGTAAACAAAGTTAATGCAGAGAAATCCACCAAATTCAAGCTCAGAGTCACCCGGGAGAAAGCCTGTTTCTGTCTGAAACCAACAACCATCAGTTCTGCTGCTGCTCCTTCCTGAATGTGTTAATGCCGTCCCCGGGGCTCCTCTTCCATTATCAACTCACGATGTGACGAGTCTGTTTAACAAATGACCCCCTGCTGTCTCTCTCCCTCATGTTTAAATGGCTTCATACTCCCATTATCACCTCATGTTGTGCTGTATAGCATCAGCACCTGAAGTGCAACATCAGCCACTAGAAGCAAGGCACGCTGCAAGACAGCGAAACCAGGTGACACAGTTTACATTTAAAGCAGCGAGGAGGAGAACATCACGCTTCGTCAGATTCTGTCTGTGCTTTATTGGGAACAGACATGTTATCCGGTACTTCCCCGTATGAGAGCGCAGTCGTCCTCAGCTGAGTGGATGTATCCAAAAATAAAGAGTACCAGTTAAAAGATGTTGAGTGAAACACTAACGGTGTAATAATCCACAACAACAACATATAAAAACATGAGCTGCAGGAGCAAAGGTTTGTGATGCAAGATGCAAAAGGAAGAAAAACCAAAGTCACCAATGAAAAACTGATGGCACTGGTAACCATGGTTACAGTCTCTAGAGAATCTCTCCAGTCCCTGTTGTATTTGTCATTTGTGTCCCATTCTCCTAATTTTCTCAGCATTTCTTCTCTGCTTCCCTGCTCCCCGACAAGCCTCCTCACGGGGGGGGCGGGGGGGGCAGAAGAGTCCCGCTTCCTGCGGGGGGAGTAATTAGCCTCGTCCTCCTTCATCTCCCCTTACTCAAGCCTGAGGCGCAGTGTGTAAATGAGCACGATTCTCCTGTCTTTCCTCCTGTGCTGGAAAGAGAACCCAACCCTGGCATGCATAACCCAGTGTTCAGCTTTGTTCCATGATGACGCCCCAGTTTTCTAGCATCCTCAATGTCATCCTCAAAAGAAGCCAATACCGCTCAGAACGTACGCACGAAGATAGGGCGATAAACAAGAGAGGTCAAGCAAGTGTTAAGGTTTGGTTTTTGTGAAATACTAGAAACTAAAATGCTATTTATATTCTTCCTATAGGTGGTTCTGCACAAACTAAAGATGACAGCCGTGTTCTGACCGCGTGACGGCCAGGGAAGTGCTGTCGGGACGTCTAGGACCATCACATTCTCCACAGGAAAACAATGACTCAAGCTGTAGACTAATTCTGCCAATGATGCGTGAGGCGGCGCTGAAGCCATTTTCTCATGGAGCCAAGGAGTTTTTTTTTTCTATCACATAATTGGACGATGTCGAACCAGCTCAAGCCGAAAATCCAATGCCAGTGGGCTCCGTTAAGAAGGGGAGATGCAGGGTCTATGCTGTTATTTTTCCAAAATGTCCTGAAAGGTTTGACATTAGACAGGAGAAAGAAATAAACTCCAGCTCCACAGAAGACAGACAGAATGAGGTTATCAGGACAGAGTTTTCCCCCCCAGATATAGAAAATCATACTCCTGCAGATCTCCTGGTGTGTGGAGTTTTACAGTATTAAAGTCACCTGGTCGGACACGCCCACCTAAGGCGATCTGAGCTGGCACATTAAAGCCTCAACAAGCAGCTATAACTGTGTAATAACAGGTTCAGGGTTTTGGTAGCCTTGATTCAGAACAGCAGACTGGTGGCTGGAAAGAAAAAACAGGGAAAGAACATCATGAAATGATGCTTTTTCCTCAGTGCTACTGTTACGTTCCACTAGAGCAAAGCACTAAATCCTGTCATGGTCTGCTGCAGCTTTGCTGATGGTACAGCTGTGAAGTAGGACACAACATGACGATGGATGGATGCCGTGGGAAATGAAGGCATGCCCCTGCAGCCGTATGTGGCCTGGTGCACTTTTAAATCACGACGTAATAGTCCACAGAAATAAAAGACCTGGTTTTCCGCATCGTGCACACAACGCATCTCAGTGCTTCTCCAAATGATACATCAGGACTTTCCTGTTCATTCCTCTGCTGGTTAGCTCTGATGCTAAAGTGTATTTCTTGCATCTGCGGGTTTCACAAAGGGTTATGAACAAATGGTGATAACTAGGACACAGCTGTGATGACCACACACCCGGTCGTGTCAACACTGACATCTAGTTTTGGTCCTTCTCTTCATTTCAAACCGATGCTATCAGTGATGATCTTCTCATGTATCATCCTGGTTCAAACCCTGTTTGAAGATGTGAGGAGCGGGACTGAGGGTCTCTGGAGATGCAGCCTTGGGCCGCCCATTGTCTGCGGCTGCCATCAGAGGTCAGTTGCATAACAAATGCCTTGAGTCAGGACTGTGTGACTTAGAACTGCTTATGTAACCTGCTTTTTTTCCAGGTCAGAGCTATGGCGAAGACGTTGACGTGTAGATGACACGTTCACATTTAAGTATGGGTCACAGCATGATGGATGTCCCAGTCCTACCACTGAGAGGAGTTCACCTCTTCAGCTGGGTGATCTTTTCATCTGCTTTTTGTCAAATATGCTGCAAATACACACAGGTACCTCCTCCTCTGCTTAATAAAACGCTCATGAAGAAGTGCCACAGACAGTCTGGTATCACTGACATCTTGATTTATTCATGAATTTGTTACTGGTGCAGAGGGATCAAACAGTAGACCGACAATAGTGATGTCACCACAGGGCTTAGAGGCTGCCAGTCAGGACTAGAGGCTGGAAGGTCACCTTTTAAATCCCTGACCGGCTCAGACTGAGAGGAGACTACCGCTAACGAAGGTAAAAAAAACAAAACAAAACAAAAAGTAAAGATTTGGTCAAATTTAATGCCAGTTGTGGGAGTAAGTTGCTAATTGGTCAGTTTAAAGCTCAGACGGGTTGTTGAACTTTAGATAAAGGTTTCTGTGGCGCTTCCACAGAGCAGCAGACTCCTCTCTTGCTGCATTCAATGACAGAGAGCAAATATATTCCAGCAGGAGCACGTAATCCTGAGGTCAAAGGCGAAGCCTTCAGTGGTGCGTGAGAGTCTACTGGCACGTAAACATCAGCTGTTGCCGACTACTCTGAGAGGTGACACAACAGGTCTGAAATAAACATGTTTCCCCTCTAAGGGCTGAACATTAGTTTCATCAGATCATATTCTCTAAATCTGATTTAATGAACAGACTTTAGTTCAGTGTTAAAGATCCTGCTTGTTTGAACATGTGAACTCCATGTGAACTCCACTACATGAATGATTTTGCTTGATCGTGTGGCTCACATGGGGCTCGCTGTGGAGGTTCATGTTACTACAGCTTCACGTCTCCGCTCTTCTCTCAAACACAGAGAGATGCTTTTAACGTCCCGGAGGACCCACGGTCTCGTTCCACAGCAGCACATAATGTTTTTTTCCTGCTTTGAAAATATTTAAGCAACAACAGTTCAACTAGAGGTCATATAAATATCAAGGAGAAGACATTTCAACATAAAAACGGTTAGTGGTTCCCTTTTTTTAGCGCTTGGCTAATTTCTCTGACCACAGCATTTCACATTTAGCTTATTTTCACACCATCATCAATGAAGATGGAACACATGTATTTGAGATCAGCAACCTTAGGGTGCGTGTACACATGTACCGTTTAACAAATGAAAAAATAAAAGGTTTTACTGCTGCAGGCCAGGATTATTCATAAATAAACCATGAACCAATTCATCCACCCTTTAAAATATACGAATAAAGGAGCCTTCTTTTATGTCCAAGATAAATGTGTGTCCCCTTAAATGGCAAACAAGTCAAGATGTTAGATATTTGATCTGAAATGCTATTTGTTTAATATCTACATACGTTCCCAGCCTCGAGCAGTTTTAATGCATAATTTGACCGTAAATTTGTCTTTGTGTGCAGGCATGATAAGGAGGGTGTTTCTCTCCAATTTTCCCAGCTTTGATTCTAAAGGGCATTTGGACAAAGAGAAATAAAGACATTCTGACGATCCGCATCTTTTCATGGCATCAGAAAGAAATATAGTCATTGGTTTAAAAAATTGTGTTAGACTAATTTTTTACGCAATACTGTAAGACAAACATGTAAATCAGCCGAGCTCTGATTCAGAGGCCTCGCAGCAAAGCTGCACAGAAAAAGGAATCAACATGGTGAGTCCAGCCAGTCCTGTTTGGTCTGACTGAAGAAAATTTACTGAGAACATGAAAATCAGACACGCTCCAGTCCATAAATCGATTCTGCCAACGTGCCTGCACACAAAGACGGTGCAGTAAGGCAGATAAATGGCCAAACCAGCTGCTGAGCTCCATTCGTCTTACATCTACTGTAATATCTGATTCTAGCGCGCAAACAAGGACAACAGACTACATTTCTTTGGCTGTGACGGGTGATATCAGATCTTTCTGATTATAACACTGCTGGAAATACATCAAATAAACACAAACATGATTAAACTGTGTGCTGTTTTATCACAGACAACCAGGAATCTGAATTAATCACACAGCACAGAAGGGGATGTGAATAAATATGACATTATGATCTCGTCTAAACTGACCGCTCCTGCTGCCGTAACCGCTCATTATTAGCACGTTTTTACTGATCAACGATCAGAGTCTTTATTCTTAACATCAATGGTGAGTTGATGACAGATGATCAGATGTTCATTTTCACAGCATTAATTTCTCATCTGCAAACACATTTACAAATAATTGTGTTAGGGCTTAACTGTAAGGGCTCACAACTGACACCAGGTTAACAGGTTAAAATGTCATTTTAACTGTTTTATTTGTAAAACATACCTAAATATGCAGTCAAGGTTCATTGGCATGGCCCCCACCTTGAGGGGTTAATCAGCTTAAAACTCTTGACTTTGCTCCAGTTTGGAACTTTTTCAACACGAGGTTAGAGGGAAAAAACACTACAGCAACTTCATTTCCTCTTTCCATCTGGGTTTCTAAAATTAAATGTGTACAAAGTATTTTAGACCTCACACAGGAAGGGCGGTGAATTAAGAGGAATGAGTCGAAAAGTCCTGCAGAATTTCTGACCAAATTCCAACTGGGAGAAAAGTGACTGAGAAACCAGCAGCACTGCACGGATTACATACAGTAATAACTTAATCTATGGTTTATGATGTAACCAACACGCTTGAGCCTGTGGCAAAAAGGTCAGTTCTTGACTTTGTCCTATAAAAAACTGAATGAAAGGATGTATTATCCTGTAAGTGATCAGTTTGATTTTAACCACATTATCTCAGTATTTCAGCTGCCAACTGTAGATGTTTGTCTAATCTGAAATCACATGTCAGAGCAACTTGGCCTTGGTTTCCACACACTGAAGTGGAAGAAACAGCAGTAAAAACATCCACCTCGAGCTCCTCTGCAGACACAGATGAAACTTATCCAGCAAGAAAAAGCATTTTAAGATTACATTAAACTTTGAACTGGAAAATCATAAATTTCCTCTTATTAACTCATTCCGAAGAGAAATATGAAAGAAAGAGTAAATCACAAGTGTCTTTAAAACCCATAATTAACTTTAAAGTGCAAGTGTGTGTATTTATTACATACAGAAGGAAACAATGGCCGTGTCTCCAGTGTGTGTGTGCATGTGTGTGTTCTGTGTTCAGAGGTATGTGGGGGATAATGCAGCACATTGTCGAGGTGCTAAATTAAACCAGCAGGAACGCGCTGTCCGACCAACCAGAGCCAGTGTTATGGCTCTTCGGATCAGTGTGTGCAGAGACATGCTCCGCTTTCTTTCCTGTTGGGAATAAACACACTCAAACACATTCTCCAGATATTCCCACTGACATCTAGACGGCTAATTTCATCCCAGTGGGTAAGAGTTCATCAATGTGTTTGTGACGGGAACAGCAGCTGACAAAGGCAGATTATATAATGCCTGAAGTGTGTGTGATGCTGTCCATTCGGAGGGTTGCAGCAGACCCTTTACACACACACACACACACACACACACACACACGGCTCAGCAGCA
The DNA here is from genome assembly GCA_015343265.1 of Pao palembangensis. Lineage (NCBI taxonomy): Eukaryota > Metazoa > Chordata > Actinopteri > Tetraodontiformes > Tetraodontidae > Pao > Pao palembangensis. The sequence continues at coordinate 31,609,555 of CM027081.1, read as the reverse complement.
CGAGGTGGTTGTGCAACAACACTGTGGTCGGTCTTGATTGACAGAAGAATGAGAACGCAGAAATGAGGGACGTCTCTTGATCAGAAAGATTTTTTTACCACACAGTGACTTCATCCATAAATGTGTTAAAGCCTCCCCGTGCGTGAGGGTTAAGCTCTTTGGTGATAATATCGCCGCAGCTTTCTTCTCTGACTGCGTGTCTCCGCCCCTCAGAGGTCCCAAGAGTGAACACAATGAGGTTATAATCTTACACCAGCAGCCGCCTCCACTTTTCTCCTGAGCCTGAAAACATTAGAGGCCAGAAGTTGGAAGTTTTGGTTTCAAAGTTGGTGGTTAGCACCCCCTCCCCACCTTCTGCAGTCCCTTAACTTCCAGGTTCTCCCCAAGCAGGTTCTCCTGCTTCATGGTTATAGGGCCTGAAAGCATTGGAGAGGGACCATGAAGGAATGCTTTTACTGGTTCCTGACAAAAGGATGATGAACAAATCCATAAATCTATCAGATTCACTCAGCGCTGCAGGTCGGAGTAATTAAATAAACCGAGTGCCAGTTGGCAGAAAGTGTGCCCCCAGACAGCACGAGCCGTGCAAACAAGCAGGCTGCTTAATGATCTCCTTTGTTGCTGCTTAATTGGCTTTCAGTGGTTGCTGCCACGATCATTCGCGTCAGACAACAAGAGAGGAGCCGGGGACGTCTGCGACAACAAAATAAGATTTCCCCCCGTCTGTCAGAGAGAACACGCATGAATTCCAAAGAAGACCACGTTATTTTAGCAAGCATCCTATTCTCAAACCATTAAAATACACACACACTTTACACACAACACAGACATCTGCTGCAATTGATGTGATCAGAAACCCGAATTCCTAGTAAATATTCCAAATCAAACAACCACATATGTCAGACGGACTCACCAGCCTGCTGTCGTACGGTGCGCTCTCATTGGTCAGACTCAAAAATATAGTTGGCTGAAGAAGAGAAGAGAAGAAAGATCATTTAGAAATCACTGGAAACGCTTCAGTCTGCAAGTGTTTTACAGAGAAACGTCTCTTTCTGACATCAAAGCATCTTTTTGGATCTCAGAGGACCAACATGGATCCGCTCGTGTTTTCATTCCTTTTTCCTCACCAGGTCCATGCTGGGGTCTAATCCCAGCAACCACTGGGAGAGAGGCGAGAATACCAGTCCTTCATGGGACGCACACTCACACACCTTTAGGAGTTTTCAGTTGGGCAAATGTGTGTGTTTTTGGACTATGGGAGGAAACTGGAGCCAACAAACACAGAAAGGCCTGAACTTGAACCCAGAACCTTCTTATGATGGGCGTTTCATCCATAAAAGATTTTTTAAACATATGAGAAATACAAAAATAAACATGAATATAAAAGTGGTGGATGAGAGAGGGAGGCTGCATTTAAATCTGTTTTAAAATGGAATTTGTCTGACCAGATCACATCACACTGTTCAGGGTTCTAGTCAGGCTGGTTTAGTTCAGCGACCTGAAGAGCATTTCCTTCCAGATAAATCTACACATTCAAGATTTTACACCACGATAACATTCCTGCTCCCACGAAGCGGCTGTTTCTCTCCCAGCCAAACCTGCTGAGGTGAGGGCAGCACAGCGGAGGCACGGGTGGAATAACGACGCTAATATAAATCTAGATTAAATCCAGCAGGACAGGTGCCTCCAGTGTAATTATTACAAGCGTTTAATTTGATAATTAAACCTGAAGTTCAAAATGGAGAAAATGCTGACAGGAGTCCACATCACAACAAAACACATGCTTGGAACCTCAGAAAATTAACAAAAATAAAACAAATCCCAACAAATGAAAAGCCAGAGCTGAAACTAAAGCGCAGCCCCTCCTCTGTGTGCTGCTGTCTGGGTGAGTTTTCAGTTTTAATCTCCTCAAGATGAGCACACGTAGGGATTTATGGACAGCAGCCTGCAGCTGCATGCTGTTGCATAACTCAGCCCTGTGTTCCAGCCGGTTTCACCGTGACACAGAAATCAGAAATCAATGGGAACGACTGCGCTGACGCCGCCATGCGACGTGAATTCATTCCCCTCATACAGGTGGCAGTGCCGGAGCGCCGCTTTGATTTATCATCAGCTTGATTTTCACCAGTAATGGAGTCAAACATAATACTGAGATGAGGGAAATTATCTCCTCTCAGGAAATGACTTGTAGGATGCCATAATAACGTATAGGCCAAATCCTCTTAAAGCATATTAGCAAAAAAGGGGTTTTACATTGATTAAAAGCTGGAGGTTTGAAAGCTGTTTGCATTATCTAACAGAGGATAAAGAGATCAACCCCTATATGATCAGTTGCAAATACGTCTGCCTCTGACTGCATGGGGAAGTTCACTGTAAACAGCTTTAGCAGAACATACAGAAGGAATAATTCCCCAAACCAAACGGAAATAATGGCCAATTTACAAGCTGCTTACAAAGAAATGGATTGCTTTGCCTTAAATCTGATGATTTCCTGAAGCAGGAGTGGACATTATGTCTCTATTTCATCTTTTTGATCTCATTTCTGGTCAGAAGGTCGGTTCAGTGAGTTTTAGCAAGTATGGAAACGTTACAGGAGGGTTCGATTCCCAGTCTGGCCAGTCTGAGTTCTCAGTTCCTGTATGGGTTTTCTTCAGTTTCCTCCAACAGTCCAAAAACATGAACATCAGCTTGATTAAAGACTCCAACTGCTCCTCAGGGTGTGTATGAATGGATGGATGGACTCTTCTCATTATCAAATCTAACCACATCCAGTCACTCAAGTACTGCGCTTCAGTTCTTTAAAAAAACTTTGACTCATAAAAAAGAAATGTTATTGCTAGCCTTCGTCCCACATAGTCTAGTGGTCAGGATTCCTGGTTTTCACCCTGGCAGCCTGGGTTCAATGCCCAGTGTGGGAATTCTTTGACTTCCTAACATCCATCCTAATATGGTGACCACAGACTCAAATGGAGGTCATGTGATGCAGTTATGAAACAACAAGTACAATTATATAATATCAGGAAGCCTCCACCACAGTTTCAGGAGACTTCTTGAACATGTCGAGGGTGAACAGAGTCCCAGTACATCCAATAGCATCCGGCCCAAAGTCTGCAAGTCAATCTTCTGATTTGAAGCAATCTTCAAGATTTTTGTCAGAAAAATCATTAAAACCACATTTTCAGAAGTGAAGAACTTGTCAGACGGCAGGTTTAAACTTATCTAATAAGGGTGAAAGGTTAAACATTACTATAAACGTGCTGCCTGTCCTGCTGCACGCTCTTTAAATGTCATCAGCGGACCAGGTCTGAAATCATCTGCAGCAGATTGAGGATCAGTTCCCTCTGAGGAAACAGCAAGTTTACCTTGGCCTTTAAAAGGAGGACAAAGATGGTTTACAGCACTAGAATCAAAAAATAATCTCTGTAATGCCTGGATGGCATACATACCGCAGGTCAGAGGAGGAAATTAAAATGGAATTGGGCCTCAGAGAACTGAACGAAGATCATCGGCGCTGGACAGATGAATCATGTGATCTCTACATGAGCACCTTGATGGATTAATTCTCCAGTACCGACTGATCACAGGCTGTCTGAGAATGCAGACAAACACACCTTTCATCTCCACACACAGTCGTCGAATTCCCCAAGTCTAGCAAACTTTAAAGCTGAACAAATGTGTTTCACCGAGCGTGGCCACCGGGGGCCGTCAGGACTCAGAGAGACAGAGAGAGAGAGAGAGAGAGAGAGAGAGAGAGAAACCTCCCAACTGAATGTACATACTGTAGATACTGTCTCTGTTTGCCATGTCATCACACAGACATGAATCTGAAAAACATCTGATTCTCCATCTTAAGCCTCAGGATGGTCAGAGTTTGCATTAATACGCTGCACCACACTGTGAACCAAACTGATTTTCCAGTGTGGTGACAACCGATTTCCGATTTCTAGTAAACAACGTCAACTAGTGTCCACCTACTCCCTTGGATGTTTTGGAGTGCACAGCATGGGCTCAGAACATCCTGTTCTCTCTGCTCCAAGAACACAGACTGGCAACTAGAACATAAACTAACAACTGACCAGCAGTCAAAAGTATTTTCTTACCCTCTGTTTGGAGGAAGGCCTCAGTCCTAGAGTTTGGTTCTGGCACTGCAGGGAGAAAAGATAGAGTTAGAATGTGAAAAGGAAAAAAATATGTTTTTTTTTTAATTTCAATTTATAAATTTTACAGAATTTATTAACTTGCATTCATTCACATTATGTAAAGAATGGGTAATCTGCCTTTTCTTTACTGTTTCACTCAATTAATCTGTATTTCTGCTTCTTCTATTGCAGTACCATCTAAGATTAAAGGGATCAGCACTGGGTAGAAAAAAAAATAAACCGTTGTACACATTCACAGACTGTAGACAGCATCAGATACTAGAAAAAAATATGTAATGTTTGGTTTTAGCTGCCAGTTATTTCATTTTTCATTTTTGCTTCATGGCGGAAGACATTTGCTGTGACCTTTAAAAAAGAACCACAGAGAGTAATGAATAAAGGGGTGTTTGATCAGAGGAGAGAAACCAGGTGGAAACAAGGCAGAGGAGGCGAAGGAGGAGGGTGTCCAATCTGAATGAGAGCAGCAATGATCCACGGAGACAGACGCTGCTGACAGAAAGGATTCTGGAATTTTTAAATCCTCAGAACTGCAGATTCATCCTGGGAATAAGATTCACAATCTTACAACTTATTCTAAAGGAGCAGTCTGTCCTCTCCTGGATGAGACGCTAACCCACTATGCTAACCGAGCTATCACATTCAGCTGAGACTGAAAAAAGATGGTCGGGTTAATTGGGTTAAAAATTAAAGATGAATAAATTAACTAATCTGTCTAAATTTCCCACATGCCACTATCATAAATTCTCTGAATATTAAACGAAGATATTGAACGGATCAGCATTTCATTCGGATCAGCCTCATTCATCATTTTGACACAGTTTAACCTGATGAACATCTCCCAGTGTGTGCTGACTCCCGTGACCTTTCGCTGCCCAATTCCCAAACCACACAGGTGATCAAGTTCAGTGGGTCACGCTCGCCCATCGGGAGATGTGCTTGCCCTCTGTGGAAGGTCACGAGCAGAAGACGAAAAGTGTGTATGAGCGAGAGACAGAGAGAGTGTGTGATTAAAGGTCACACGGGGCCTACACTACAAGGCTGCGGTTCCATTAATGAGATCAGAGGAGACAGTTGGGTCACAGCCTCCTCCATACACACACTGAGGAGCAGTCAAGGGGGGGCTGAGCAACAGCATTACCATCAGTGCTGATGTGATTTGGTCACATGGGATTATTATCGAATTGTTTAATTATTGAAAAATTAAAATTTGCAGCACAATTTAGACAAGCAAACGCCCTCTAGTAGTCTTTTTGTAAAACTAGACAAATCACATGTGTGACATATGACACCTCTTATAATGCCTCAAACTCACCAGCACAGCCCCACCCCGCCCCACCCCTCCTGCATGCAGCACACATCTACAACATCTCATTGCTATTCGTGTGAATGAGTCTCCTTGAAAGAAGCAGGCACTGAAAGCATATTTGAACAGAGTTAAAATGCAGGTTGCAGCAGATCTGAAATTACATTTTCCTCCCTTCTTCAATAATCTGATGTTTGCCGAGCAACTGCTGAGTATCTGAGACGGATGATTTCAGTTTTGTCTTTGCAACGCAAAGACAAATCAAGTGCAACTGATTAAAAACCTCAAAAAGTCAGAGCACAAGTCTGAAAGTCTGCTCAACTTGATAAATTTGATTTACTAACTCTGCAACCAGTGAGTCAGACTCAACATTTTTCCAGTTAGCGTTTCTGAGAAAAAACTGACCAACAGACTTTAGAAGGTCAAATACATGTTGCCGAGCCAGCAATGGACCAACAACAGCAAGACTGTTTCTAAGACAACGATGTTGTGTGTCATATCCCCTGAGCAAAAATGTTAAGAATTACAGCCACAGGAGCTTTAAAAGTTTGGAGCAAACGTTGGTATCAGGCAGTGCTGTGTTGCACACCGCCCCCTTGTGGTCAACGCACTTATAAAGCCAAACAATTTACTTTATTATAATTACATGACATTTCTCTCAAAATGAAAAGATATTTTGGAATTGTTTACTACTTTTGGTGATTAGTGAACACTCCTGACATTACAAAAAAGAACTAAAGCCCACATTATTACCTTCTTAATGGAAGAATAATTTTTCCAATTACTCTGAAGGCCTGTATAGGAATTCTTGTTATCCTTTGAGGGCCTGTGTTTGTGCAGATAATAGTGTGTGTCTTTGGGGATATCAAGACGGGCTTTGGGGAGGGACGTCAGAGTGATAATTGATCAGTAATAACTGAGGAGGAGCACAGCTGTTTCCACTGAAGGGAGGAAGGGGATCTGTTAACATCATCAGCACAGTTGTTCCATGATCGCTGTGACTGACACCTCGGTCTAAAGGGACTTTCTGCCAAGTAACATCAGACCAGGTGCTTTTAGGCAGAAGAGTAGAGATGATCTCTGCTGCTGCTGCTCCATGCTCCTCCTTGTCCTCAGAATGGAGAAAACTCTCCAGAGTGTCTCTGCTCTGCAGCAGCCCCCAGTTAAAGGTCAGTGTGTTTGTACATATGCGGTCCAACACAGAGGCTGATGGGAGAGAAGATGAGGAGCTGATGCAGGTGGAATGTTCCTGTTCTATACCCAGACTGCACAAATGTCCTTGCACCGCTGAATTTGGACAAAGCATTTTTAAGTCCAGCCTTAAATCTTTCAGATTAAAGCTTCTTTTTCAAAGGTCAATGCAAATCCGGCACATAAAACCATGTGTGAAAGTGCACTCGCGCCAGGAAATGATCACAAATTCAATTGTTCTTAAATCTCCATCTCATTACGGGAAATTACAGAGCGGCATCTGCAGTCAAGCTGAGGTCAAGACACAAGATTTCACCAGGGAGGCATCCGTCTGACATCCCTGCAGAGAAATGTTATAGCCAAATAAGCCGAAATTTATAAAGTCACATGACCTGCGAAGAAATAGGATCACCCTTAATCCAACTGTACCAGTAAAAGTGGAGAGAGCGAGGGTCATTCTGAAAGATACGCAGCAATGTTTTACAGGCTGTGATGTTAGAAAAGTGATGTTAATCCTCCCTAAGCACTAAAAACTCCATGATTCTCCTCATCCTGAATCATGCTTCAAGTAAAAGTTGCAGAACTGCTGTGCTGCTTGAAAGAAATCAGAAGAAAGAAGAAAGATGGAAGAGAGGAGACAAAGAAAGAGGAGAAGCCTGGAGAAATAGAGTGAGAAGCGTCAGAAGAAAGAATGTGGAACCTTTAAAGTTTGAGTCTGAAGCTGAATCTCTGCTGATCATGCTGGACCAGAGTGACTCTAATCTTTGCGCCCTGTGCAGGACACAGGTCAGGCCAGCATTTCAATTTCCCAGAATTCACCAGGATGATCCACTACGACACATTTGTGAGATAATTTTAATGCCGGACCCTCGATGGGGGTGTGTTAGGCAGATTGAAATGATGTCTGATGGATTAATATCCCAGTGGTGGATTTAGTGCCTCTGTGTGTGTGGGTGTGTGTGTGTTCTTGATGATTTTTTTTTCTTTTTTTCATATAAAAGGCTGATGTTATGTAATGACATTCTAGTCCTGTTTCAAACAAAAGCAGACCCACAGATGCAAGGACAAATTAAAAAGATTTTCAATCAGCCTGTTTCATTATTACAAAACACCACGCAGGACAATCTGATTACATTCTGTGTACCATCATCTTCATCCATCCACTGTGATGTCCTTTAAAGAAATACATGATAAATACATGCACCCATCCTGGTGCTGGTAAACACTGAGCTGCAGTTTCTTCCTCCAAAAACACACAATGAGTGAATATGATCACTGGCGAAACAAAAAAAAAAGGGGCACAGTTGTTCGTGAGTGTGTGAGAGTGTGTGCGTAAGGGTGGCTCAGTGAGCGGCACACTGACCCAAATGTCTCAGACACTTCTCAGTCCTCTCGCTGCCTCCTGGCACCAAACTGAGCCCAGAATCCTCCCAGTGTCTGACATCGCTGTTTAATGTGACCATATTCTGCAAATGTTTTTGGAAGATCCGCCAAAGCAAGAAGAGGGTGGGGAATTTTGATCAAATCTAAGTAGGAGCAGGTTAAAACAGGTTGTCACTGGGAATATTATAAATGAAATCCCTGTGAGTAAGCCTTCAATTCCAGGATAAAAGCGTAAGCACAGCGAGAAATCGCTGTAAATAAACGTGTATTTTTATGTGTTCATCTGCCCAACATGTACACCGGAGTCCTTCTCAGATGAGAAATTGGCGCAATAAAAACGCAGCGTTTTTCTGTAAGCGGGTTTTAAATCATCCTTACCTCAAACAGGACCGGCGTGCCTTTGTCTGGAAGTGTACACCCCAGAAGTTCGGCCAGGTACTTTGCCATTTATTGGAGAAAAATATAATATTCCTAAATGATGAGAAGATGAGGTGAATCAACAGGAGCGCGTCAACTTCTTTGTTGCGTTCAGGGACAGTACGAGCATCACTGCTTTTCTGTCTCCTCCAGATGAACAAACCACCGGAGGGGAGGGGGGGAAGCTGCAAAAGCCACTCACTCCGGAGAGATTCGAGGTCTGAACGTTAAGGTAAATCCCAATCATCGGTGGTGTTGAAGCGCACGGAGGGGCGAGTGGGCGGTGCAACCGGCGTTGGGCCACATTATGCACCCCTGCCGTGAAATATACACCGATTAACTTTTACTTGGAAAGTGTCCCCCGATGTAGATATGGAGATGATGAGGGTACTTCTTGCAGGTGACAGTACCCTAGTAAAAGGTAAGCATTTCACGGCAGGATTGAATAATTGGCACCACACCGGCCGTCAGGTGCTGAGACAAAACCCAAACAGAGAAGAAGCCGTGAACGCGGTCATACTTTCCTAGAAAGCATTTTTTATACATTCACACTAAACACAGTTTAGTTTTGTGTTCTATTTCCGGTAGGATGGGATGTGATGTTGCTTGAGTTTTTCACCACGTCCAAGTGTTTATGGACCGATGAGAGTTGAGCAAGAGCAAGTGCTGCATGAAAGTTGCTTCACAAAGATTTAATCTGTTTTACTTTTACTACATTCATGCAAAACACCTCACAGTGTCATCCCGCTGTGCAGAGGATTGTGGGTAATTGCTGCATGCTTCTTTATGTTCTGCAATATCCACACTGCAAAATAACACACACAAACACATACTAATTAGCCAGTAAAACAGTTTGTAAACAGAAACAACAAAGTGACAAATGAAACAAATTGTGGACCAAAGGGAAACACATTAATGAGGTAATCATTCTGCGCTGGTCAGCCCCCCACTGACCCCCTGCTGTGTGAAGACAGGCGCCCTGTCTGCTCACAAACGCGGGGGGTGCATTTTTAATTTGGCCCTCTGGAGATTTCTTTGATGGGTTTGTCTCCCCACCTTCAACATTTTTACTCGGTGAAATAAAATTGCTGAAGATAGTATGTTGTCTTCAAGTAGCCGCGGTCCTCAAATCTCTCTCTCTCTCTTTTTTTTTTTGGTTTTGATCTTCTTTGATGTCCACATTCTACGATCAAAAACTTAGAATAAACGAGATGGTCTGAGTTCAAGCTGTATTAGCTCAGAGCCTAAAACCAAATACGTATCCACGCATTTTATATAAAATATTTTTGCTGTGAAATATTTTGGTGTTCCCTGCTGAACTGTGTCTCCATAGAAATGGTTGTCGAAATACACCTACACTGTCCCACTGTTACACAGTTCCCGGGAGTGTGTTGGAGGAAGATGACCTGACAATAGAGAAGAAAAAGAGAAAAATAAGAGAAGCGACTGTGAAAAGGTGCACCCTCACTATGATTTATCCCTGAGTTTCTGAAGGAGGGCACTCCACCATTAGCAAATGAGCTCTCATTCACCCAACCCTCTCCTCTAGTGCTTATTTCACACCCCTGGGGTCGTGTCGTGCTCAGGAAAACACACATCTGTGGGTCTGTTCGGTCCCCCCTCGTTCACAACTTTTAAACAGGAAACCTCCAAATCTATTTGGCAGCAGAGATCCAATGTGGCCATCAGTGGATAGGTTTAATGCTAAACCTATCCACTGATGCTCTTTAATGATAACATCCTCTTTTCTGATCCTGTCTTACCCTACTGTCGCTTCCCTTTCCCGAGCCAGTTCCACCGGCTGGCCCTCGCCCGCCGTCGGATGACAGTCTCTTATCTATCAAAGGAGAGTGAAGAGCTCGGGGGGATTTACGCTCCATTAGTGGTGGAGGTCTCAAATGGTTTGGCCTTACACACACACACACACACACACACACACACACACACACACACACACACAAACACACACACATTTGCAACAAGCTACTTGAGTAGTGTCAAGATTAAAGAGCAATTACGAGCTACTCTGGGAGCAATCAAATGGAAGGAAAGTCAATGTGTTGGTGGCTCACATCAGGCTGAGAAAGAGGGGAAAAAAGAGGACGATGAGGCTCTTATTGTCCGTCAGACGCTCACGCCTTTCACAGGTTTGTAGTAAAACATGAGGAAAAAAAACTACAGCACCTTGTTAGCAGATTACTGCTCCATCAAAATAATGGAGGGTGTTATATTAATTTCTTTTGTTTTCATCATCATAAACCTGTCTCACTCCCTCTGAACCAGTCGCATCCAGTCTGCCAGTGAACGCACCGCAGCCCAAAACCATCAAATCTGCTTCTCACTGATCATTTCAGATCATTTTCTTCTCAGATTCGGCTGCAGGGGATGAAGGGGAACATGTACTTCATCACGTTCTCCATTTGACCAAACTGCAGGATGGGCCACAGCAGCGGCTGCTGGGTAATAGTGTTTGAAGTAAAGGCTCATTAAATCCCCCTTCCTTCAAGTGAAACATAAACTGATGAACTCTGCACTAATCTGGATAAATGTAAACAGAAAAATTTCTAACGTTTTAAACAAAAGCATTTTTCCAAGCCTGATCCTAAGAAACCAAATAATCTACTTCAACTAGATGGAATAGGCATCAATATGGTAATAAAATATGAAATTGAGACCTTCAGTGGAAAGACGAAACTCAGAAAGGAGATTGTTATATCAGTGGCTCCCAGGTGGGATTATATGCATTTCAAGTAGCCGATACAATATAAAGACACTCTTCCATGAACCTGGACCCAGGTCAGAGAGATGAACCCTGAGCTTTGATCACGAATCCCCTCTCCCCCTCACGCTGAGGTATGCTGACACTTGGCGAGCTGCTGTAATGGAATTGACTTTGAGTGTGCCCCCGCTTTCATGAGCAGACACATCAATAACGTCTGCAGCTCCAGGCCGCTGCAGCAGCCTGTAAACGCAGCACATCGTAAATACAGGCTGGGCGACAGCTGCGGCACAGACGCAGCGCTCCTCCCTCTGCAGCTGCTGGGACTCCGGTGACTTATTCTGCCTCTGGAAGCAGAGTTTGCTTCGCACCACCAGGATAACTCTGCAACAAATAATTCATAATCATCCAATAAAGGTGACAACAGGACTGTGAGTAATGACGCTGCATTAGCAGGTGTCAGATCCCATCACATCAATGCCTAACTGCCATCACAGAAAGTTTGCTCAAAGGCACTGCACCTCAAGGGAACTCTGAAAAACAGTCTTTCTTTATTCTATCATCCAAGTTTGGAGAATATTCATGCAGATTTCATGGGATGCTTCTGCAGTATGGATGTTTAAAATGTAATATCTGATGCGTTTGTACACAATCTTCTGTTCAGATGGTCCATGCGCGGTAATTTAGTACATTTATATATTTAATCCCAGCAAAGGGCTAAACCAACAAACACATACCTTTAAAAATTACAAAAACAACACAGATGCATGAGTGTTTCTGACAGTAGGTGTGTCTACCAGCACCCCTGTGACATCTGACAGAGTTCATTAAGGGGAGATGATGAGCCACTCGTTCAGACATCGGGGGGCGTGATGGAGGCCACCTCAACTGTCACAACTGATTAAGGTCTCAGAGAACCGGTCTGAGGTGTGTGTGTGGGGGGGGGTTTGAAACTATTTCTATAATGTTTTTATGAGTTTAAAGTCATTTAAATGTGATATTTAGGTGTTTTGGGAGACATAATCCATCATTTTTATGGATTATTGGTCATCAGGCTTTGTCGTGTTCTTTGGCGATTGTAGATTTTTGGTACTGAGCTGATGGTTTTTCAGTGTTTTGGGTCATTTTTCAGGTAGAATAATTCAATTGATGCCACAGATGGGTGGAGTCATGAATTGTGCAGCTTCTACAGTCTTTTATTTAAAGATTCACAGACCTGAGGACAGTGGGCACCAGACTTTTCTGAAAACAGTTTGGCAAAAAGCAGGTTAGAGGCTCTGCCACATGTTTACTTGGCAATTTACAAGCCATCTGGCAAATTAATCGCCAAATTTAAAATGTCATAGATTTGGTGAGACTAGAATGTTGCTTTTCAGTGTTTTGAGGTCAGCGCAACAGTTGTGATTACCAAACATAACTGTCACATGTGCAGCAGGTCTGTGAGATTTGTGTTTTGTGCCTCCCAGATGTGCAGCATGATAAATACTGGGCAACATGCTGGGAAACAAGCCTGAATTAAGCTGCAGTCTGGAGGAAAAGTAAAGCCAGAACACAGTCTGCATCGGGTTATGTAATGCTGCAGCTCGATAATGGGGCTTTTATTTATAAGTATGCAACATTATATATCATTTTGCTTATCAGTTCTTGTATATGGAAGGAATATATATACACCAGCAAGATAAAGATAAAGTGGCAATTTTTTTTTTTTTTTTTATTGTTCTCAACATATCAATGGTTGACCTCTGAAAAGTCATTTTTGTGTTGTAACCAGGATAAAAGAATGCACAGACAATGACAAAGATGATGCGCAATACAAATCATACAAGGTAAACCAGGACTGAAGAAAACCTCAGGTAGTCTTTCAGGTAAAGGGGTTCATGAGCTTCAACAGTCAATCTTCAAGAAATGAAAACCAGATTCCTCTTTTAGGGCTCCAGACAGTGTAATGTCGCCCTCTGGTGGTAGATTCATGCCTGTGACATCGTTACCTCCGCCAAGGGAGGTTATGTAAAAGTCTGAGTTTATTTGATTGTCAGCAAAATAACTCGAAAGGTTATGAATAGCTTATAATGAATGTTTTAGAAAATGTTGGTAATGGCCCTACGAACAGATTATTACATTTTGACGATGTTCCGGATTCCGGAGGGACTTTAATTTTCCAAAAATCAAAGCATTATGTTACATAATCTTGTATTACTACTGCCCAGATAGATAAAGATTTTTTATATTTTTATACATTTTTTTTTTAAATAAATAAATAAATAAGTAACTAGTTTTCTAAGAGACAAACGTATGCAAAATGACCAAAGTGATTTGCAGCAAACATGATCAGATTATTATTATTATTATTATTATTATTATTATTATTATTATTATTATTATTATTATTATTATTCCCCACTCCGGTGAATATACAAAGGGGTGATACAGGTAAGTTTTCTCCATTTGGAAGCTTCAGAGAAGCTTGACGCAGCAGGACTTAGAAAAACATCTGCTTCCTGTTACAGGTCCCGTGACGTCATCACTTTCAGCCCCAGAGCACCTGGTCCAGGTGGATGTGCTCCGCTCTGGTGATGGTCTGGTGGTTAAAGATCGCGGCTCCCCCGGGTTCAAGTCTCAGCTGTAGGTATGTGTCACTCAGCCGGTTTCTGTGTGTGTCTGTCCAAAACCAAACCCAAACAAACAAAACCCAAAAACTTGCTTTGCGTTGCGAGGTTCGTTGCGTTTGCGAAATTCGTCATTTTTTTTTTTTTTAAAGAGAACCTATATTTTTTTAATAAATTAACCAAAATTCGAATGTTGTAGAATGGGAAACGGATGATTTTTCTTTCACACTGTTTCATCCTGCATTAACAGTTTTATTCAAGAGCTGCCAGAATCTGTCGATTACTTAGTTTTGTTCAAAAGTGACCATAATTAATTTTAGCTAATTAAAAAACGAATTCAAACAGTTTTCTCTTGTAGTATGAGTGTGCTGAACTGTAGCTCAGACCACGTTGACGATCTCAGCTCATCTATTCTGTTCTGAACACAAATCCATACCACATTCCTTTCTTCACTCTTCGTTTGCTGCACCTTTGCTTCTCATCATGATCCCGTTTTTGCCTCTTCTCATCCAGGGAAGCCTTAGTTTGCTACTTAGCAACTGTTTCTATGGCTACAGAGATGCTCCCTGTCCCTCCCTCCTTTCTACCCAGCCTCCACCAGAAGTCACCAGTGCCCCTTTTGTGTCCACTAACCAAGGCTTTGGTGAAGGCTTGAGTTTGTTCATGTGTGTTGGGAACAACAAAGTGAGCTTTTCACACTGTTGCCACACACTCTCCTGGTCTGTAACGCCTTCGTGGGGATGGATGATTGATGCCTTTGAGACTTGCATGGGTCCAGTATGCTCTTCAATAGTGAGTCTGGTGAATGTTACAGCCTATCAGCGCTTACATTGCGTGACACTGACACTGTGAAGCACCACATTAACGTCATTAAGACAAAGTGCAGCTCTTCATCATCATTCAGAGAATGTGTGGATCTGAATTTGCATCTGCAGCCAGAGAAGGAAATAATATCAGCTACTCTGTGCATTCAGATATAAATGCATGCGTGGGAGCTACAGAAAGGTCTATTTATAGCCCTCCTAAAAATAGACATTCTTCTCCACAGAGATGTGGAATCCTTTAGAGTGGCAAATTACTCCTCTACGCTGCCGTTGTTAATGCACATGTGGGGGGGGGGTCTGCAAGTGCTGTTCTCCCCTTTCATCCAGAGGTAAAAGCAGCCGTTTCAGCCCAGCTGCCAGGCTCATTCTTTGGGGATCTCCACTCTGCCAGTGGGCCTGCAGCAGACAGGATTTTACACTGTTTTGATTATTGATCTTCCTCCTTCTCCTCGGCACAGCACAGCACAGCACAAATTCACACAGGTATTAGATTCCTCTGGTAAAAGTGTCGGTCTGAATCAGTGGCTCAGAGAAGAAGAGTCTCAGTTACTTGGAGGATGATCAAACCCAACTTATTTCAGGGAAATTGTCAAATTTGTAAAAGCCCGATGGGCCTTGTATGAAAGGTACAACGCTCCTGTTTTCAGGCCTCAGACTTGATCTGGATTTTACCACCATTCATTTGTCAAAGAAATGCTTGTTTTGTTCTGTTCCAACACGTGCAAGTATTTCAACAGGTGCTAATTTCAAACTTGTCTGTTCAACAAGCACAAGTTTAGGAGGAAATATGCCAGCAAATGAAAATAATTGTTCTTTTCTTCAACCACCTCTGCAGATGCCAGGCTAATGTGCAAGCATATAAAAATGTGCCTTCGGCTTTATAGGAATATAGAAATTTATTTTATTAGTCAGAGGGTCTTTCCTCACTCATCCACTGTGTACTTGCAGGTTCCGCTCCTCATTATGCAATCAGCACAATGTGTGAGGATGCCTGACCCGGCTCACACACACGTGCATGCTATCTCTCTCTCTCTCTCTCTCTCTCTCTCTCTGTCTCTCTCTAGGCAGCAGTCAAGGTCACCTAATTAATTCAGTTCCTCCCTGAGCCCACAGACTCTCCTGCAGGGCTGTAATTGCATTTCTGTACTAATCTCTCTAATGATGATCACAGTAATCTAATGTAACACACACGCGCACGAATGCACACACACACAACCCCAACCTTAAAACCAAGTCTTAACCCTCACACAGGCTTTTGAAGGTGTAGGGCCCAGAAAAAAAATGTCTTCACTTCCCAAAAATGTCCACACTTTTCTAGTAGAATTTAGAATTTTGGTACTGCAGCTGTGCCAGCAAACTATCAAACATATTTTCAGCTCTACGCTTTTGTTACAGCAAAATATGTTTTCAATGTTTAACTGATCGTGGCAAGTCCTTAAGCTGTACAGTAGTTTTGTTTAATTTTGCTTTTCACTTATATATATATATATTTCATGTTTTTCTGGTGACAGGGAAAGTATTGTTTCTGTCTTACCAGTAGGAGGCGACAGATCTCCACTGCGATGTAGAAAAAGAGCGCATATAAATTGGGCTGCATTTTATTTTACGCAAGTAATATAATCAAATTTTATTAACTTTAGATTAAACATTTTAATAAATATTTTAGACAGTGTCTATACACTTGCTTTGTACAACTGTAAATGCATAATTTAAAACAGTACCGACCACCCGCTCTTGCCGCAGATTTAGGATTAACAACCCCATAGTTCCATGACTGTACTGTGCAGATTTTATGTGGCCGTCACTGACAGAATTTAATCCACTGACAGCCTGTTCAGTTTTTCACAGAAATCGGCTTTGGTTTAAAACATGAAGGTCCAGCTGAACCCCTTTAAATCTCTCTCTCTCTCTCTCTCTCTCTCTCTCTCTCTCTTTCTCTATGTGCGCGCGCATGTGCGTGTGTGCGCGCGCGCCGGTGCATGTATGTGTGTGTGTGTGTGTGTGTGCAGACATTCCTGCGCATCAGCGCAGCGGCAGTAGGAGGTTGAGGGTCCGCGCGGGGAGGACACTCGGACACAAATCAGCCATCAGTGTCGCCGTCACAACCGCGGGAAACATGCAGGTGAGAAGGCGCAGATCATCTTATTTTTCTATTATTACACAGACGAGATGTGCTTGGTGTTTTCTTATTTTTTGCAGCTGGCAAAAGGCAAAACTAAATGAAATAATATGCGTTTCAAGTTAATATCAACATTCCCGAT
Source organism: Pao palembangensis (assembly GCA_015343265.1). Classification (NCBI taxonomy): domain Eukaryota; kingdom Metazoa; phylum Chordata; class Actinopteri; order Tetraodontiformes; family Tetraodontidae; genus Pao; species Pao palembangensis. The sequence continues at coordinate 31,592,691 of CM027081.1, read as the reverse complement.
TTGCGCTGCTGCCATTTCTGCGACTTGTTGGTTTACCAGATGCTCGAAAATATTTGCTGTGAGCCGCGTTTTTGCAGAGTTTGTGAGTGAAGTTATGTAACAGCGGGGCTGCCGGGGCTCAGGGGAGACTGTTGTGTCACCAGACATCGCGGCTTCTCCTCACGCCTCTTTTGTATGTTGTTAATGTAAGCATGACCTTTACCGTCAGTGAACCGCCACTTGTGCTTGGAGCGTCATTTCTCAATTCGAATTCTTCACTGGAGGAGGAGAGGGGTTGTTGCCTTCTGGCAGAAGAAGCCATTTAGCAGATCAGCCGTGCAGCAACAAGCAGCTTGAGTCCAAATCTGTGATAATTAACTGTGGAGAGAAAATTCACTGTCCCCAAAATGACTCCAAAACACCTCAGAAGACATTTTTCATTAGTGTTCCTGCCTGTTGATTTCCTGCCATCAGTGCTGCATATAATATAGATGCAAATGAAGTTCTTGACTGTTCCTGTCACGTGTTCAGTGAGAAGATGTGAGGCTGGTTCAGAAGGGATTTTGCTGCACAGCGTCAGGAACACACAGAAGGTAATGGTTGTTGGAGGGACGGCCTCTGTGTGAATGAAAAAGATTCTCCATCTCCTCACCGCTCAACCTGTCAACCTGTCAGTCAATAAGATCCTCCATAAATCACCCAGATGTGTTCAGATGGGCTGCTGAAGTCCACGTCAGTGCTCTGGTTCAATCATGTGACCCGCGTTTGTGGCTCAGGCGCTGATGTCTCCACCCTAAGCTCAGTTTCCCTTTTTTCCCCTTGAATCTGTTAAAGTAGACGGTGACATGTTGTCTGTTCTTTACTGAGCATCTGTCTGTTCAGGGGAATGAAAAACATCAGAAAACAGCCTCTCAGTCGTTGCTATTTTTAAAATAAATGATTATTAAAAAGTTGCATGACCTCAAGGCTTTGATCCTCTTCTTTGTATCTAATTAGTCAATTTTTTTTATCAATGAACCACTCCGGGTAGAAAATAATAGGCTGTCTACCGTGTCTTACATAAGTGACTGACTGAATCGTTTCATTGGATCTGGGTGCCTGATTTTTGTGTGTGTTTGTGCACCTGTGTGCATGTGTGTGTGATTCACTGGAGAATGATCATTAGGGTTTTATTCAGTCATTTTCAGTGGGACATATTTTTATGTCCATCATCTATCTGATTTGTCAGAAAGCGTCCCTGAAAACCTGCTTTTGGAATCTTCTTGAGTTTGTTTTCAGACATAAACCTGGATTAGCGGGTTGACGTGACGGATTAGTTTGGACAGAAGCAAACAAGCATGTGTTTACACCCCCGACTGTGATTTAGTTCCTTCCAAAACAGCTGACAACAAAATGTTTAAAGACTTGAGGACGTGTCATGATTTGAATTCTGAAGTTGTTTTTCTTTATTTTAATCATGTATTTCCTGGATGGGGATATTAGTCATCAGAAGGGGAGAGAGCAGCCTGCAGCCAAGGTCAGGCAGAGCTTCCAGAGGCCCGTGGGTTGCATTAATGGACTTCGTGTCAAATTCATTTAAATACTGTTGTCGTGATAATCACCATTCCAATTTGGATTTCCAGTTTTGCCAAAGTTCACCCAGTATTTAAACTTGTGCTACTGAAAGGGCCAGTGTATGTGTGTGTGTGTGTGTGTGCGTGTGTGTGTATTCGTATACATGTTAAATACATGTTAAATAGAGATATTTCAAAGTGAGGATTTTTAGGAAGTGTAAGATCATTATTTAAGCTCACTCTGCTGGTAGCTACTTTTTTGCCAAAAACAAAAAAAAATTACATATTTACAGATCTTTCCTTATGAACTGGGGTCACTGCAGGTCACCTGCTGATCAGGGGTTGAGGAATACAAAGTCCTCACAATGATAGGAGTACAAATGTGTGTATTGGTGTGTGTTTTGATATCGATGATGCACACACTGACACCAGACAGGCTGACGGCAAGCATAGGCGCGCGCGCACACACACACACACACACACACACACAGTGCATTGTGCTGCACCTGATACAGCGTCTGAGGCACCCACCTGTTCAGTAAGTGGGGTGATTGGTCCCTTTAAATAATTGAACAAGTTTGGTAACTGCATCCGTTAAAGTTCCACACAGATCAAACACAGATGAGAGCCTTTTGTCACATCACTGCAGAGAAACTGCGAATCAATTTTTACTTTAGACTTTATGCTTCATACTGAAGATGTGTGTAACAATAGCTTAATGAGGTGGTGTGGACTTTGATCAGGACCATATTTATCACCGTAAGTGAGGAACTTGAGAAGTGAGTACTGTAAATGAATCCATACGTGATTTTATTTTCTTTAGAATAACATTTTGCCTATTTCAAAACCCACATTTGCAGCTTTTTTTAGACACAGAAATAAAACAACAATCATTAACCATTTATTGTTTTAAAGTTCAAAAGCCATCTGTTTGATGTTTAATCACTTATATGTGTTTGAGTGTGTGTGCGTATGTGTGTGTGTGAGAGAGAGAGGGAGGGAGGGAGGAAATAAGGAGGAGCAGATGATTAAAACATAGCTCTTCTGTGGCTCAAAGTGTCCCCCGAGCATAATTTCTTCCTCCAGATGAAGGCTCACATCATTGTAATACGCTTTCACTCTCCCAGTGTGTGTGTGTGTGTGTGTGTGTGTTTGTCCCTCACGCACGTCCACACATTCGCAGCTAGTCCATATGGGTGTGCTTTCCTCCCACAAACGCTGATTCACACTGACAGCCATTCTAAGAGGCGCAAGCAGGCAGGACGCAAATAGTATCAGCTCTCCATTATCAGACTGGCGCATGTTTTCCACAGAACGCCGCCGCAGAGTTCGTGGAAATATGCAAACAGTTCTGCTTTAAATGTGGGGATTTGCACCATCATCACAGTTGATGCTCTGCCTGTGGAACAGATCCAAAACACCGGCTTTCTCAGGCTTTGTCACACGTGTAAACGTGCATCCATGAGGATCTTTGGTGGTAGTCGAGAAACTAAAGAAACTTCCATTTTTTTCAGCTTTGTAAACACGAGCATCTTTTGTGTGATGGTGTGCATCAACCTCATAGCTTCCAGGGACAGTTCCATCTCCAAACAGAGCATGTTTCCCTGTTGTTCTCAGCCTTGAGTGTGTTATTGCGTCTCCGCGTAATGAGGCCAGAGTTTATGCTTCGTGTAAACCAGCATTCACCGAGGCAACTACGCGGCGACTGGCGATTAATAATTTATGGCAAACACAGTCGTGTAGGCCACGTCTGAGAGTTGTGAGTGTATGGACTCCCTCGGGGCGTGTGTGTGCAGAGGGGTGGAAGGTGGACCTCAGGACAAATCTATAAAAGTGTTCAATATAAGATAAAAAAAAAGTGGGCGTGCATGTGTGTTTATGGATTTATGAGCCATGATGCGGTACTGCAGCATCGGTGAGTTTTCTGCTCTTCCCGTGTTTGTCTTGAACGCATGGCTCCTGTCATCTCCTTCCATATCAGTGCAGGTAAACCATTACGCTGCCAGTCTGCTTGGCTCTGCATGCCGACGTGAACGTTTATGCAGTATAGATGCTCGTTTCCCTCCGCTCCTCGTCTTCTTCTCCTGCCCTTTCCAATCTCATCTTTAGCTCTTTTCAGCCTTCTGCTCATGTGGAAGATGCACCAAAATAACCTTGCAAATGTATTCCCCGGCAAGTGCTTTCCAATCTTCATCTCCTCTCTCTTCCCATCCTGCGTTCCTCTGTCCTCTGGCTGTCCTTCCTTCTTTTTCCCCATCACTTGTCTGATCTCAGTTCTTTTCTCTCTCTCAGTTCTTCCAGGAAGATGAGCAGTGCCTCCTCTTTTCTTTTTCTCATTGAGTCTTTTCCCTTTCCCTCTCGCCGGGGAAACTGCCATCCAATCAAACAGGCATCCAGTGTGTGCTCTCTCCTCCTCTCTGCTTCCCTCTGTTTCTCCTCCACTGTCATCTCCTGCCTCTTTCCTCTTGCAGAGTAAACAATGAATATTTGCTCTTGTAGCCTCCTTCTATAGGTTTGCACCAGTGTATGCAAGCTAGTGTGTGTGCATGTGTGTGTGTGCGTGCAGATTCCTGCTAAATCACAGCAGATAAAATAATGAGTAAAAGGCCTAGATGAATGAAGTGAAATACAGAAGAATGAAATAATGGTCTGTGAGGAGACCATACCAAAAAACATGTTTGATAATGAAAATACATTAAATTATTATTCACATTTTTTACTGTATTGACAAAAATACAGGACAGCTCACGAAATTAAAGACTTGATTATTAAACATTTAATGCTGATTTTATTTTTTTATTTTCTTCATGAAAAATCTGCTCTGTTGTAACTTTAGAGCTTCCAGATCAGATAGCTGATCGTTGTCACTCACATACTCTTCTCCATGCTAGAATCTCCTTTTTATTCATCCTTTCATGTCACGTCCTCTCCCCCTTCCTTCTGTCCAGGTGGATGGTAAGGTGGTTGATGGCTTGCTGGGCGATGCCAACGGCGTGGAGCCTCCACCGGGCAGAGTCAAGAACTCAGTAAAGTGGCAGAAGCCACGCTTCTCTCGGAAAGCTCTGATGAAATGTTGCTTAGTCAGGTGGATCATTGCCAGCACGCAGCCGCAGGATAAAGGTGAGAGACACACCAGCGGATGGCTTCCTCTGACTGATGACGTGCACAGAGGCGCTTGCATTGATTGCCGAAACAGTTGGCTGCATCTGTGTGGCCTTCTGTGCTTCCTGTGGCTGTGCCTGACTTGTTGACCACAGGGTCGAATCCCCGGAGAGCTTTTATTTCCACATAGTCGTTTGTGAAACGTCTCTGCGATTTAAGTCTGTCATTAATATTTTCTGCTTAGACCTGATTCACTCTGATGAAAGTCTCCTTCTCCCACCCTGCTGGTGGCTTGTAGCCTTTTTTCCTCTCACACGCACACACATACGCGCACCACACGCACTCCCAGGTTAGACTTTATCTCATTGCTCCACCCAGTGGTCCAGATGTGACGGTGCACACCAGTCTCGCGACCGCAAGCAGAGGACACTGTTTGTGATTCACTAGTGTGTGTGTAACATAATCACTTTTGTGGTTTAATCCGGTTTTATCAGCGCGTGTTTGGGAGGATAAGGTAGAACAAACGCTAGTTCAGGCCTGTATCCTTTTCCTGTTGTCCCTGATACCCCTCACAGCATTTATTTCCTCTCTCTCTCTCCCTCTCTCCCTCATCTAATTTATTCTTTGCTGTTCCATCATTATCTGATCCTCCAGTAGTCCTTTTTCCCTGTTTCATCTTGGTCTTCCTGGCCTCTGCTTTTACTATTCTTTCATCATTTGATTTATCAGTGCTTTCAAATAAGGCACGTGTAACTGAGATCTGATGAAAATTGAAACACATTTTTTTGACCTTGTGAACCTTTTGACCTTTTTTATGTCTTTTTTATGCACTAAAACACAAAATAAGCAACCAAGTGAGGGCTAAAGATTTCTGCCTGATCTTTTCCATCCATGAGTGAGTCTGAGAAGTACTGGAGGACCTGATGTAGTAAAGGACCTGATGATAAACAATGAACAGAAGTGAAAGTGAAACTCATCAGTTTTTAGCAGGTGTTGTAGATTAAGCTTATTTCTTCTTACTACCATCACTTGTTGGGTTAGTAGGATGGTTAAGTCCAGTTCAGTGCAGTGACAAGTGCTTCGACCTGCCACCAAAGAGGGGACACCAACTATCTGCCACATAGAATGCTCAATGCTGTAAAAAAAATTCAGACTTTTTAAGTCTTACTTTTCAATTTGATTTTTGTCGACATTTGATAACTTTAAGCAAGTTTCAACTGACTTCTTAATGACCATTTACAGAGTAATGTCAGAAAGTCAGCCTGTATTCTGCAAGTTTAATAAAGTGCTGAGATTAATCTGTGAATTAAAAGAGCACAGAGGAAGAGGAGAGATATGACATGTGTAATTGGAGGCGGATTAGATCCGGTACAGCCACGCTGATATTTGGTGTCTTCATGTGAGATGAACCTCAGAGGGGACCATCCAGCACCGTGTCCTGGCTGAAACAGGAGGCGCGTTAACGGACATCAGGGTCATTCTCGTGAAATGGACGGACATTCGTGACAACCACAACAGCCGGGATTCAGTTCGGCGTCTGCTGTCGGGTGAAGGAGAGGCTGAAGTAAAAGTGAAGAGGAACAGAGCTTTCAAGCAAAATTCCAACCCAGGAAACAGTTTTGGGAGACCATTTTCTCCCAGATTTTCATCAGCATTCTTGAAATTTGTCCCCAGTAATCAGAAAACTGTGCTTATTCCTTTTGGGAGCCGGTGGTCGACCTTAGAGAATGAACGTGTGTAAGGTCGAGTGTAGGAATGAGATCACCAAGCTGCTGCGCTGCTTTTTTGGCATCATCACCGGGACACCCGTTCAAGGTATTTGCTTTAATTCGGGCTAACCTTCAGTATCTGACATTGACAGAAGCATCTTGGCAAAGATGGTGTTATCAGGTGTATTCAGTTTTATTGTCTGACTGCATTTTATCTCAGAGTTATATGGTTATGGGTTTCACGTTCTATTTTCCACTGATAAAAACTTTTAGAAAATCTGGGATTCTCACTCTGTCTCTTTACCTCTTAACCTTCTCCCAGTAAAACCTTTTCACCATTTATTATCTCAGACAACTCAAGTCTCAGATTTTTAATTAACCTCCAGTGGTGAGAAGTAAGTATATTGATAAATCACCTATATTAAGATGAAATTTATTTAAACTTTGTGTCATGCAGGTGCTTGGTTACTGCTGAATAAGCAGGTCACTGTCAGGTTTTCAAGCTTGTTTGTACATTGCAGCTTTGGGTATTGTTTTAAATGATTTAATGTGCAGGTGCAGGAAAATTGGCTTCTTGGCTGTATTTCGTGTGCTTTAAATGTTTTTAATTCAAATATGGTCCAAAAGCTGCCTCATTTGATCTGAGAAATGTCCAGAAAGCTTTTGACCATGTGCTGCTTGTTAGCTTTGGAGAACAGCCCTGCAGCATTGACAGTTATGGCTTCATTGGAATATTGACAGGATAAACAAATCTCCGGTCTTCTGTGCCACATTTCACAGCATCAGTCACATCAGGAGGGACTGTCTGTGTTTCACGCATGCTGGAACCTTGACTGTCTCCTCCCCAACGACACACATTCTTCAGCCAAACACAGGAAGTTTATCCTTCTGTTTAAACACTTCTAATATTTGTATATTCACTCATTGCTGTCATTGACTTTAGAAGATGGATGCTCCATAAAAGGACACAGTTATTCCCTCTGATCAACACTCTTCTTTTGAGTGTGTGTGTACTGAACAATCACAATGAACGCTGACTGTTAATGGTGTTAGCTCACGCCCAGGTAAAGAGCAATTCATGTCAGCCCGACATCCACAGGATTTATTCTGTGCTTTACTTTCACAGTTGGACAGGGTGTTTGTCTGGCAGGTATCACCTTTTTCTTTCTTTTCTGTTTTCTTGATCGGTCTCCTCTGAGTTACTTTTTATTTACATTTCTCTGTTTTTCCTGTTTCTGTTTTCTCCCCCTCTCTGTCACCCACTTGTTCTAACCCTCACCTTCTTGTTTTATTACTGTGTTTACTGCCAGTTGCTCTCTGCCGTGCACTTTCCCTGATGTATTTAAGGCCACCTCAGGCTGCTGTGTTTACACGTCCTCTTCAGGGAGGCAACAGGAGACATATGACCTGATCGATGTTCCCTGCAGAGGAAAGCACAGCCGTCTCTCTCCTTCAGCTTTCTCAGCCTTTCTTCATTATGTCCTGTCTGTGCAGCTCTCGCTATAGATAGAAGTAGCCGTTCGGATCCATTGATCCATCACTTAGGACTAAATAAATAAATTTGCCTTGAGCAGAAGGCTGGGAGAGAAAGAGAGAGACATTTGTGTGGGGTGGGGGAACAAAAGAAGAACAATGCAACACACAGGGAGGAGAAAAAGGTGAAATAGCTTTGATCAAGGATTCACTACTTTAATTACACACTCTTGCTTGGCTTAGTTAAGATGGGGTTTTTTTTAAAGAAAAAAAAGATTATCTCAGATGGAAGAGAGGCTAAGTTTAATTGGAACATGAAGAGGATGAAGGGGTGAGGCAGTGATAGCAGAAGGTGAATCCAACATTAAGCTTGAACACCTTTCTCATCTGTAGATCTGGAAGCAAGCTGAAAAGGTGCTTTAATGGCTGAGCATTGTCTGGGGAAGTCCAATTACCTCTCTGTAAAGTCTCTAGGAGGCTCATTGTTTGATCTGTTATCTCTTTACAATGATCAATTTATTGCATAGACGTCATATAACTCATGCTGCAACATTTTTATTATATATTTCTTTATTGCTGATTTTGCCCGTGTCATTCCCGATCAATCACTCGCAGGCATGCGGGGGGAAATAGAACAACAGTTATCGGTTTTCAGCTGAGTAAGCTCTGTGATCCTGCAAGAGGGAAAAGTTGAATCTGATATCTCATATTTCTCTAAGGGTTGTGCTGTTGAGTGACTTCTGCTGCACACTTCCATCCATCCATCCATCCATCCATCCATCCATTTTCTGTACCTGCTTATCCATACTTTGGGTCGCAGGGGCTGCACACTTCCTGTAGAGAGAAAGACTGAGTGAGTGGTAAATACTGCCGCCCAGTGGTCAGAGTGGGTATTGTTTACGGTATATTATATTTCGCCCTATATTTCGTTTGGAAAAAATAAATTTAAAGAACCTTTCTGACACGCTTCACATAAATGCTTTAAAAAAATTTACCTCCCTAAAGAGTCAAAAAATATATCCAATGCAGTAAATACCTTTATTCTATGTGCCATTATAGGTTTTAAATGTCCTCAGGCGGACATTTAAAACCTTTGAATGCTGAGGAGAAGAGTGTGAGACAGGCTGCATGAAAGAAATGTGGACTGTGTGATGTGAAAGGTCAGAAGCTCTGTGCAGCTGTTTGATCCCCTACCCCTTTTTTCTGTCTGTCTCACACACTCTCGTGGTGTCATAATCTCAAACAGATTTTTAAATGCGCTCTCTGACAAAAGGCACGTGAGCATGTTCACACACACACAGGCAGTTGTAAAACTCACCTGTCGGAGTCCCAGTTTCTTCAGCTCCTTTGTTCAGGTACTGGCTTCTTGGCTATAATCCAGGGTCTCCAGCAGTATTTTAAGTATTTTTAAGTCATCTGCGTTCGCCTCATTGTCATATCTGAAAAGCATTATGGGAGCTGTGATGGCAGCATTTTCCATGGAGGCCAGGAGGCGTCTCTCGCTCTCCCGGCCCAGCTGCCTCTCGCACTGTGGCCACGGTGCAGCCAGATACCACCGCTCAGGTAGGCCATCACGTGCTTCTTCTTCTGTTATTTTTATTCTCATATTTTCTTCAAATATTTTTAGTTTAAATTTTTTTTCTCTAAGTTTTTAGGTAAGTTTAGTTCCATGTGTCTCATTACATTCATTATCTATCTATCTATCTATCTATCTATCTATCTATCTATCTATCTATCTGTCTGTCTGTCTGTCTGTCTAAATATCTGTCTGTCTGTCTGTCTATCTATCTATCTATGACCTTTCTTCACGCTGTTGTCGATGTGTTTGAGCGATACCAGCCTCGCTCCTTTTTCTTTTCACCAAGTGCTGTGTCAGCAGGCAGCGCCAAACCCACCATTTAAAAACCTGTTAGTGTCCTAATGGGCTCCGTCTCTTCCCCTCTGCCTGTCTTTGCTCTCCTTGCTCTTCTACTCTTGTGTTAGTCATAGTCAAAATAGTCATTTTCTCAAGTAAAGTATCAGATAATTCACATCAGATGTGTGTGTGTGTGTGTGTGTGTGTGTGTGTGGGTGTTGTCACCTGATCCGCTCTCGTGCACAAAGGTGGTACCTGAAATATAAGTCTGACTTTCACTGTGATTCATTTGCTGCAGAGACAGACGCGTCTTAAAGTGTTAGTGAGGAGAGAAAAATGAAGGTTAGTAAACAGATTTAGTCATCTTTAGGAGTGAAGCTGCTTCTGCTCTGTTGCTTTTTTGTGAAGTACAAAGCTGAGAAAGAGGAGAGGAAGCCCCACCATCACCACATCACCACTAAAGTATTGATCTCTTTCACTTTGGCCTCCAGTCTTTGTTTCCTTTCTTCTATCAAGTCAATGCATTAACACACACACACACACACACACACACACACACACACACACGCACGCACATGCACTCAAACTATTCTCCTTGCTTATCTTGACACATTAACAGGTGGAGAGTCATCAGATATTTGCTGATACAATCACAAACTCAGGCTTTAGTGTTCCCCTGTTGTAATGTTATATTGTTAAACATTATTTGTTGCTTGTGTGCAATTTCTACCTGTTGAATAGACTCCTGGAATCACTGAGATCTTGAGATGTGCAGCAGCAGAAATGTTATAAAAAGCAGCAGCATTTCGAGCTGTTCTGGCTTCATATTCCACTGTTCCACCACTACCGCTGCCAGCAGATGCATAAATGAGATGAAAATTGATCCCAAAAGTACAAAATGTCCATAGCAAAACCCATACAAAGATCAAATCAAAAGATTGTGGAAAATGTTGCATTGAAAACAAAAAATCAACTTGAATAATGTCGTCTCATCTACTCTTGGCTGCAGAATATTTAGCTCTAAACTTACTTACCTATTGGTACTTTGCTGTCTATAGCTCACTTTTGAAACATTTTCTAAAATTAAGAGCAGAGGAGGAGAGTCTAAAGTTATGAAATGACACCGAAGATGGAGGGGGAAGGAGGAGGCGGAAACCTCTGGGGGTGCAAAAGCAAACAAGGCGGATAAGGGGGAGTAGAGCAGAGGAGGAAGGGGAGACCACAGGAGGGACTGGACATTAAAAGGGGTTGGATAGATGGGACGCTTTGGTCTGGAACCTCTTGTGAGGTTGTGTTCAGTGACGGGGAAGTTGCAAACATAATCAGCGTTTGGAAGCTTCAAGGAAAGAAGGGAGTGATTGAAGGTATTTGAGGAGGAGGTAGACACTGGGGGAGGTTTCATTCCCTGCACTCCTCTCAGTTTCTCAGGATTTCCCTCCCTGGACGCCGCCGCCGCCGCTGCAGCTGCTGCTCTAAGTGCCTCCTCTCCAGGGCCATACGCTTCCATATCTGGGTTTTGATTTGGACAAACAAAGAAACGGCAACGGCAAATCTTTGAGATCGATTCAGAGGGATTTTATTTGATCTGAGGATTATTGACCAAAAGTCATTTAACTGCAAGTGTATTGTCCTGAGTCCGTTGAGGAGATGTCCGTTCATTTCTTTGGATTATTTTACAGTTTTGTTCATCCCAGTTTTCACTTCCATCGGATGACATAAGGACTAGAAGGTCAGGCTGCCCTCGGATGGTTTAGTGCCTTTTATTTCCAGGGACAGCTTGTGTGGTCAGCGCGTACAGTGTGGGTAATTTATTTATGATCTCTAATGATGTTTTACCATCTAAAAGGATCGAAGTAGAGATTTTTTAAACATTTCCCTGATGTTTGGTGTGATAGTAAGTCTTTTTTTTTCACCAGCACCTTCTCCCACTGAAGGGAAGTGAAATCCTGAGAAGGCACACAGGTTCACTGGAGTCTTTAAATCTCTCTAAAGCCATTTTCATCAAAAAATAAGAAGTAATTTTTGTGCATAAACAATGACGGTGGGACAGATAATGGCTGCTTCGAGTAAGAGGGTGAGCAGTAACTTGTGTCTGTGCCAGTCTGGGCTCCCGAGGGAGAGCACAGCGGAGGACAGCCAGGAAAGTGATCCTAAACGTCTCGTTTAATGCACTTTAATAAATGACTCGTGACACAGCCCCCATTTCTCCCCATGGGTCTAGACAGAGACGTTTTCCATATATGTCGGCTTCCACATATTTTCCACTTCAGCATCAGTGTTGACTTAAGAGCAGCCTTCATCCAGCTTGCTGCTCTGGCTTTCACACTCTTTTCCGGGCCTGGAACCAAACCCATGGTGTCACGCTTGAGTCAGACTGAACCCTGATTCCCTCCGCTCAACACTCGTTGACTCATTAGGTCTGGATTTACTCGCCCTGGCCTAGGTCTCCCTTCAGCTCTCTGGCTGGGCCAGGTCTCACACAGACTTGGCCCTGAGAACTCAGCCACCCCCTCCATCCAGGAGTCATGGGGATCCAGGGAATGGAACTGTTTGCCATTGGTGTGGTCATCATCCTTTTCATGGCAGTTCTCAAGCAGTTTGGCATCTTGGAGCCCATGTCTTCATTTGAAGGTAAGGGTCCACCCGAGGCCCCTGGGTTGGATACATAGGATAACAGGAAGAGAACGCCAGAATGCTAATAAACTGAAAGGTAAAGTGTCAGAGAGAGCTTTAAGTAAAATCTGCCAATACAAGCCCAAATTCTTCTTTAGATAGTACTCCCCCAAACTAGGAAACAGATACAGAATTCAGTGTAAACACAGCTGCTCAGTGTTCCTGCAACCTTTCAAGACATTTGTCATTGTTTCCTCTTTTTTACATTTAAAATCTAATGCTAATATTAAAAATATCTTTCTAGCAGTACTTATCATGCCAAATTCTGTTTTTGCAGAGACAGTAAAGCATTTTGCCATATCTAAAACAAAAACCAAACACTATAACTAAAGAACCAGAGGGCTTTTTTTTGTAAATCTATACAAAGGATCAGAGTGGGAAAAGGTTAATGGGTTTTATTTTGCCTACGAAGTGATACAGCAGCCCTTTGATGGGAAAGCAGCCTGTGTATATTTGGGACAGTAAAAGAGTCATCAGATACTGCCCCTCCGACTGACGCAGTTCCCTTTGATTATACTTTTGGGCTGAAGGCCAACCAGTTGGAGCGCGCTGCAGTCAGTGTTCCAAGACAATTACTGCACGGAGGCTCCAGTCAGCACATTAGTGCTCCTCGTATGGCTCGGGGTCATAAGTAATAAGTTCAACAACAAAAAAAAAAGTCCAGTAATGTATTTTATAATTTACTGGTTCTCTCAATCTGCTCTGTGTAGCTGCACCCCTCTACCCCCCCTCCATGGCAGGGCCTGCTCGCTGATCTAGCATTACTTCACATCAATTATACATGCAGTATCGAACAGGGTTTCTTTGAGGCTGCCTAAATATGGAGTCTGAAGCACTCCTCCAGGACCCGAAGGACACCGGCCAGCCCCTCTCTGAAATTCTCATAATGTGTTTTCATCCTGATTACTACCACTTCATTACCTCCTCGTTGGACTGCTGCAGCGTCATAACACCTCCCATGATCGGCATAACTGACTGTCTGCCAGCACTTTTCCCTTAAAGCTTGCTTATCATCAGTCAGTGACGCCTACAAGCAACTATTCATGTCCAGAAATTATTGATCGTTAATAATACTGGCATGGCACAGATCTGTGCTATGGTAAACGGAACCGTGCACTTTGGTTTTTGTGATTTTTTTTAAAAATGGTATTTTTAAGCATAGCAACAACGCATTTCTGAAGCATTTTGGGAACACATGCTTTACACACACCAGACCAGAAACGTTTTTACCGATGATAGTTTTCTACACAAAACAAACAAAACCATTCCAGCATTTACACAGCATTCTTTTTGAATGACAGACTACTATTAAAGGCTTAGATTTGCTAATTTTGGATGATGTTTTTCTTGCTTCTAAAGCCCTGTCCTCTCATGCCCTGACTTCATCTATTTTGGGCTGAGAGTTAATGCCAGAGGCAGCTTTGTTTTCAGAGGTATAATTCACATTCTGACTTTTATTCTAATGGGTAATTTAGTGGTGAATAAGATCAGTGAACTGTAAAGGGAACGGTAAAGAAGAGCCAAATTCCAGTCAAATTTCATCTTTACTCTTGTTTTCTGAGTTGAAAAGAAAATATTGACCAGTAATTTTTCTGAATCACCCATCTATCCATTAGACCTCCCTGGGTCTTCCTCTTATTTCTCAAAACGTTAAACAAAACAAAATAAATAGACAAACAATTTCAATTCTATTATTCTCCACTAGATGGTGCTCAGTTTCCCATTATGCGTGTTTGACACTATATGAAATCTGTGTTAGGGACCCCAAGAGAGACACTTAGAAAGTGGATCAAAGAGCTAACTGGGAAAAGGGATCCAGGACACCTGTTAACCTTTGTCACTACCCTGTGTGATTCCTTAATGGCAAGCCTTAATTAGAAGGTAATCAGGCGATAATGGAACGATGTGAGGAACGCAAAGCATCAGTCATCCAGACAGTAAGGGATGTTGTCACACATCACTTCTACATAGAAGGTGGATATATTTTATTTGTAAAGACGGGTGGGGATGTTTTTTCCCCTCAGCAAGGTTAAAGTGAAATCTCTCCATTTTTGAGCCACCACTGTAAACTGGATTTCCCAGGGATTAAGGAGCGTTTTATTTATTTTCCATGTCTCATTCTCTTTTTAGAGATATTTTTGCTGCAGTCATTTGACACTTTCGCAGCAAAACACGGATGTTTGGCTGCTGCTCTCGGTTGTGGAGAATAACTAAAAGATATTTTGGAAACAGAGGACAGCAGAGTGTAGTCGGAAAAAAACATTACAATAGAAAAGAGAGAAGGAAACTTGGCAAGGACGACATATCATCCAGGGAGAAAGAAACAAGACTGGAACTACTGGATTGGCCAGAAGGTGCAGAAAATACAACAATGAAGAGATAAAAAAAATAAAAAAGAAAAGGACAGCTTAAAAAATAGAGAACGAGGAGAAGATGAGTGTGAGGTGGGAGACGGAGGGACTTCAGACTGTTGGCATTGTCTGCCTAGTCATCATGTTCCTCAAACTGATGCACCTGCTGGGCCTGATTGACATCACTGAGACGGGTGAGACGACCTGGGACAGATGCTGTAATGGGGTAATGGGGGGGGAGATGAATGCCGAAGGAAAAATTCTTTGATTCCTTTAAATGCAACTAGACAAAATTTTGCTGAGAGTATTTGGGAGCTGGAAGTTTCACAGATGTAGCTGTTTCACTTCTGTTCCGGTTGTGGTGTAAATCACAGAGATTACCTGGAGGACAATTTGTTAATATAAAGTATTCATCATTTTAAATTAGGTGTAGAGAAATGGTCCAAATTTTCCTGGATCACTTTGCTCCACTTTTCTTTTTCTTTTTTTTTTTCTTTCTTTGTGCAACTCAGCTGGGTGTTTTGTCAGGAAGTGAGGTTTATTCTCTGGATCACTGCTGCTTTTATAAAGACCTCACCGTATTTGACATGATTTGACTTGTTTTTTTTCTTCTCTCTTCCTCTTACTGTCTGTCCTTTTCACTGTTCTCCATTTACACTTTTCACTCCCCTCCTCCTTCTCCACTATTCTCTCTTTTAAAGATGGTAAGTGTGAAAACAGTGGAGTTTAATAGATCATCCCTCCCTTTTTGTGAATACTTTCCCTAATTTTCCAGTGCTTTCTCTTATTGAGTGTGAACTGACGCATGTGAACTTTAAATAAATTAAATTCCAATAATTAATAATTGGTGACCTCTCCACCATAAAGAACGTGCCTCCCTGTTCCTTTTTCCTCCCTATTTTATATATTCTTTTGCACATTCTCCTAACCCCCACTCCCACCTGCCCTGTGACAAATTGCCTCTCTGTTACATATGTAACCCACCCCTTCCTGAGTGTTGACCTGCATCCACACACTCAATGTCTGTCAAATCCTCCCTGTTTTGTCTCCCCTCCTTTTGCTCTCTTTCCTATTGTCTGTCTATCCATCCCTCAAACAGACAGCAGTGACAGCGACCTGGAGCTCTCCACGGTGCGGCACCAGCCCGAGGGGCTGGACCAGCTTCAGGCTCAGACTAAGTTCACCAGGAAGGAGCTTCAGTCTCTCTACAGAGGCTTCAAGAACGTATGTCTGTCTGTCGGCTTCTCACTGTCCTTGATTCTCGATGCAGAAAAGACTTATTATCCATCATAGTAATATTTCCTTCGTCCCTTGAGCAGGAGTGTCCCAGTGGAATGGTGGATGAGGAGACATTCAAGACCATCTATTCTCAGTTCTTTCCCCAAGGAGGTCAGAGATTGTTTCAAGTCTGAATATTTTAATAGTTTAAGTTTCTCTGATCTCACATTTCAACATTGTTCGAAAAGCAAAATAAAGAAATCAGCTTTTTTCTTTTTTGTTGTAGGTACAGAGAATATATTATTATCTGCGAGGCGTACAACACTGAGCGTAGGGCTTGTTTTTGGTTAACCATGTCATTCTGTCCACAGATGCAACCACATACGCTCACTTCCTGTTCAACGCGTTTGACATCGACAGAAACGGATCAATCCGCTTCGAGGACTTCGTCATAGGACTGTCTGTGTTGCTCAGGGGGTCAATCACCGAGAAGCTCAACTGGGCCTTTAATCTGTATGATATTAATAAGGACGGTTACATCACCAAAGAGGTATGTCTGCATATGGAGACGTCCTCAAATATTCATGACACCTACTGCAGGATTCCTTCCGCAAACAGTATACCAGTGTTATAACACCAACTATGTCAGTTCCTGTCTGCTGTAATCATTCAATTAAAAATGAATTTTACATACAGGTGAAAAATATATTTTTTGTAGTGCATGACTATATAACCTAGCCTTTCATCCATTTTCCTCCTTGAAATAAAAAATGTTCTGTTTTATTCAGGATATTATGAACACAAAAGACTTCCATTAAGGACTTGAGTGCTTGAGATATGACCTGGATCACTCAGACTGCACAAGCCATTAATTAAGTGGGCTAATATGTTTTCCAACCAAGCTGAACAGTGGAAGTGAGATGAGGATCCTGTGTAGAACCTCTAACGATTCCTTCCAGCCATTGTTTCATTTTTTTTCTTATCGTCCAAAACATTTCCGTCATCGCTTTTGCTTTCAGGAAATGTTGGCGATTCTGAAGTCGATCTACGACATGATGGGGAGGTACACCTACCCTTGTGTGCGAGATGAAGCTCCCTATGAGCATGTGGACAAGTTCTTTCAGGTTATAAATGCACAGAGACAAAACGAAAAGCAAAACTTTTTTTGTAACCTGTCGTTTTGGGGTTTTTTTGGTGTGTGTGTTTAATTTCCTTTAGAAAATGGACAAAAACCGGGACGGTGTCGTGACCATTGAAGAGTTCATTGAGACTTGCCAGAAGGTTTGTGTTTTTACAACCTGGTGCTATACAGATTTACAGATTTTATATATTTGTTATGTGCTTTATAATAGTTTATAGAATACTCTTAACAGCACAGCATTAGTCACTGACAACAATAATTTACACTCACAAACATAGAAAAGTATCAACAGTGTTAACAGTATTTTTAAGTCAAGTCAAAGTCAAAGTAACTTTATTGTGATAAATGACATATATATATATATATATGTTCGATATAAAGCATAAATGAAATTGCAGTCCTCTCAAATCCACGGTGCAGCAACATAATAAATAATAAAACTGCTCAACTCTAAACTACTTTAACTAAGCTAAATTAGAAAAAACTACCGTAAAAAAGAAAAACTACAATTAACAATATACTGTATAAACATATGGTATATACAAACAGTAATCAAACAGTATAGCAGTAATGAGGTATGTGAAGAGAAGTAGTGCAAATGTGCAGAAGTAAAATGTAGTAGTGCAAATGAACAGTAGTAGTGCAGTTAAACCTCCCTTAGTTCTGTTGCATTCATTATCTGTCATTTTAAAGTAAGATTTGAGATCAGTTTGACTTTTACAGAGAATTGGTGGTGACATGGTAGAAAAGAATGCAAATACTGTAGTTTTTCCTATGTCTTTGATAAAAGTGTGTGGTAATATTATTATAAACTGTATGTGAAATTGTTCTGAGCTTAGGTGAGATTAGATAACTCCTGGAATTGTTCTTTATTGTATGTGTTGTTTTATTTCTTCTGTCTGTTGTTCCAGGATGAGAACATCATGAACTCCATGCAGCTGTTTGAAAATGTGATATAAAGCATCTGGATGTTTATAATAATTTTTCTTTATCTCGCCAACACACACACACATGCACGCACACACACACACACACATACAAATTACACAAAAAGGACCTGAACTAGAGCATGTTTGTCATCAAATATGTGATGTGGAATTAGTTTGCACTACGATTCTGTTTTTATGTATTCTATGTGCCTGCAGTGAAGGCATTGTAGATACCCGCACCTGATACACCCCCAGTGTATGTATGTATAGTTACAGTAGATATACTGTATATGTTGTGTTGTATGGGTACTTTTTGCACCTTGGTTGGATGGACCAGGATGAATATTTGTTTTACAGATATTTCTGTTAATGTTAAGTAGCATTTCTCCATAGAAATTAAAAGCATTATTTAAATTCTTTGGATTTTGGACACTTTTGACCACACTGTAAAAGTGTGTGTATGCAGAGATGTGAAAAAACCAACAGAATGTTCTAAATATGCAGAGGTCAGGGTTGTGTGTGTAGATTCTCACTCATCCAGGTCATAGTTATCCAAAGTTAGATCTCTCTGTTTGCAACTGGACTGAAAGGTTTCCTTGAAAACATTTCGCCCTCTCTCAAGAGAGCTTCTTCAGGTCTAAGCTTGCTGGGGGCAGAGCTTGAAATTATAGCCCTTGTGGACCATTGGCATGTTAATGACCTGGATGGTCACCTGAGAGTTTCAGTTTGGGTGCTTCCCCTTTGTCTGTTGGCTCACGTGGTAATAAGTCACACGTACTTGACTGTCCTCAAAGGAGTGTCCGCTTTCTTTTAGATGTAAGTGTACTGCTGCTGAGTCCTGTCCTGAAGAGGTGGCACGTCTGTGTTGGGCCATTCGTTTATGGAGGGGCTGTTTTGTTTCCCCAATGTTCTTATTTTTTATTTTTATTTAACCTTTATTTTACCAGGTCAGTCCCCCTCTTTTTCAAGGGAGGCCTGGCCAAGACAGCAGCTTAAAACAATAAATTAAAAGGGATTACGAGGTCACAACAAATACAGATAAAAACACGACATAACACAAAAAGAATATAAAATGTAGAAGACCAAATTAAAACAATGAGGCTGTCAAGTGAAACAGGAGCAAGAGCTGTAAGAGGATGACTCCAGGACACTCATAAGACATTTAAATACTCCAAGAGAAACCAGTTCCTTCAGGTTCTGGGTATTCTGAAGAGAATTCCAAGTAGCCGGAGCAGAATACTTAAATGAATGTTTGCCCAATTCGGTGCATACTTTAGGGACTCCTATGTACAGTTCCTTGCATTCCTCCTGGCACTGTACAGCATAGACGACATTGCTTTGTTTGTGTCTTGGTGTCTTGTCCTTTTTTGACTAAGGCACTTTCTATCACCCTGCCAACGACTCTCAGGTGACCACCCGGGTCATTAACATGCCAATGGTCCACAAGGGCTATATTTTCAAGCTCTGCCCCCAGCAAGCTTAGAACTGAAGAAGCTCTCTTGAGAGAGGGCGAAATGTTTTCAAGGAAACCTTACAGTCCAGTTGCACACAGAGAGATCTAACTTTGGATAGAGGTCAGGGTTTATCTTGAGTACGGTTCTTCAGTATCTAGCATGCTGACTTTAATTGCCACAGTAATCTGTACAGTATGACCTTTGTGATGTTGGTTAATTAAAAATGCTGTTGACAGCTTTGATGTCTCTTGGGTCATTCTTTCCCTTTCACTGCATCCTGATGACACAGTGTAAATTTACACAGAAGAGGTATCAGTTATTCCGATGACATAACACAAAAATAAAATACTTTCCGTAAAGATACTTCATCGTAAGTATACTTTTAATTTGTGTATATTAACTTGCTTGTGTTAATGGGCGATGTCTCCTGATCTGAGTTCTAATGTTTCTGCACATTCTGAATTTTTCTGAAATGTGTCAGATCTATTTGTGCAGTCTCTCCCTTTGCTGTGTGAAAACATGAATATAAAATGCTATATTTATTAATATCCTTTGTTAAATCCCAGGGTTAATTAACAACTCATTCACAGAGGGACAAGTGATGAGAGGCAAACCCCCGTAAAAGCCGTGCATTGTTACAAGTATGTTGTCAAGGCCTGAGGCTAAAAGCTGACTACAGACTACACGATAAGTCATGTGGTAAAAGAAACAACTGTGTAAAATTTGACCTTCGGTACATGGAACTAAATACAATTTCATGCAGAGAACACCTTCCAGCAAAAAAAAAAAAAAAAAAAAAAACACATCTCACAGACAACACAAGGTACTTTAGACAGGTTTTTTATGAATCACAAGTTATGTGTAACATTTAATTGTTTAATCAAACATTCAAGTAAACTAAAAAAAACTAAAATATTAATTTATGTTTGAGGACAGACTTTGTTTGCTTTTGACACTTGTGGGGATAGTTTTACGCACAATTTACACACTTGGAAACGATGAAACAACGAGTCCCACTTGGTTACGATATATTTCATAATAAAAAACGAGATTTTATAATGATTACCTAATATTCAAGAGTTCGTCAATGTTGACATTTGGTTTTATAAATGTTGCACAATCACTTGCACGTTAATTCTAGACATGGTAATTACTTGGTATTAACTCAAACAAACACACACACACACACACACACACACACACACACACAAAACAAAGAAAATAATCTGTGGGAGGGATTTCGCGTTTGGCGTTTGAAACTCTTCAACGTGATCGGGTGGAGTTTCCAGGTTCCAACGTTTAACCAGAATGTCTCAGATAACGTTAAAACTCTATCCCCATGTGTCCAATTAATATTGTGTGCAGCTTGGATAAAAGGTGATGCATTTTTTTTCATGTAACTTAACTTTATACATTATTGTAGTAGAGATATGGATAGTCGTTTCATTCTATACTAGGGTGCCGTTAAATATCCTTGTCAATACGCTCTCTGCAGTCACAATTTAATTTACCAGTTTCAAGTCAATCATATCCATACAAGACTGGAATGTCACACGTGTCCACTGAGTGAAAAGGTAAACTTTAATATTATGAAAGGTCGCTATTACAAAATATTTAAACTGTTCTCTACACAGGGGAAATACGTAAAAATTCGACCGACGCTGATTGGCTGAATCGCGCCTCGGAGGCGGGGCAAACCCTGACGTCACGGGTTAATGTAAGCATGCGTGCTATCCAATGTCGACTCCGTGGCTATATGGAAGCCAATGTTTCTCCATGGAAAGATAGTGCGGCCGTAGCCGAGGGGTGAGTCTCATGTGGAGCACAAGCGTGTAGACAGACGCCGGTCTGAAGACGGCTCTTCTCTGTCCAGCTTCACTCTGAGCGGGACACATCACGAGCCACAGCGCCCACCAGCCGAGGCACGCGACATTAGCCGAAAAACGAAGTGGGATCCGTCTTTGTCTTTCATCGCTCAGGTGAGCTCCAAACCTGAACATTTAAAAAAACCACCAAACACATCATTACACACACACACACGTGGATGCTAAGAAAATGTCGCCATTACATTTCCGCCAGTCAGTAACGGTTGAAAAGGCTCGACGTCAGAGATTAGCTAATACAGTGGCAGCTGGGATATGCTTTTTTTTTTATCACGTTAAAAAAAAAATCCACCAGCTATATCCATATCCGTTATCCATCAGCTATATTTTATATCACTACAGTTCTTTAGGTTAAGTAACACGATAACAACATGTTTGGTAATTTAGGTTATTGCGTCTGACTTCCTATATCTCGGCTGCTTATGAGACACGTTTTCATCAAATCCTTGGACCTATACAATAAAATTCGTTATGCTGATTGTCGATAAGATCGGAAAAGACAATGGTTTTATGATATTGTACAATATCTGCGACAAATGAGGTCCGTCGTTATGCTTGAATTACCGGTTATCATTGTGTGGACACCTGATTTATCCCAAGGATTTTAAACAAGTGACGAAAAGTCGAACGCGTCCCAACAAGCCTAAATGCGCACTGTAAGAAAGTCGTGTGAATTTGAACCAATCAGAGAAGAGCCAGAGAAGCGAGGGCAGCTTCCAGGCCAGGACTTAACTGGGCACCAGAACTGGACGTCAGAATTCATTGGCTCTATAATGAAGTTGTCCTGGAAATGTAGTGAGTCAGGTGTGTGTGGGAGTGTGTTTACACTTTTGTGTGCCATGCACAAGTCAATCGTCGAATAATCTTAAGTAAATAGTACAAATGTACAGAATATGAGAGTAACAGGGAGTTAAAGTGACTTCGGATGCTAATTGTTGAATGTAGACTTGGTGCAAAATCTTTGTAAAATTAAAAACACCACTAATTTGACCAGTGTTGTTCCAACATCCATTCAACATCCCCATATCTGAATGAAATATTCTTGTTAAAACAATTTCTTTATTACATAGTTTGTTGAGAACAAAACTCGATAATTTCCTTTTCCAGTCTCCACTCCCTCCAACACCTGGGTGTGCGATTGGTGAGACAATAGGTGGTCTTTAAAAACCTGGATTACAGCACCAGTCTGCTCCAAGACAGTTTTTGCTGCAGCATGACAGTAGCGGATCCAATGATACCTGGAGCTCTACTGGATTCAGATGTAGGTAGAGCACTTCCTTGTATTTAAAGCTACTATTTAATGAAATTAAAAGCACTAAATTGTCAAAACATCAATGTCTTACCATCTTTCAAGAGAGACAGAATCTGCACACCTGGGATACATCAGACTGACAAATGATAAAACAAAAAAAAAGCCACACATCAAAATCATATTACTTTAATGAAATGTAGAAGGGTGATTTCATCTATCCACTTCGCTGATTGATGTTGGGTTTATGATTGAATGCTTTCATACAGTTGATGGCACATGCAGGAGTGCTCACCCCCAACCAAGAGGGTTTTTTTAAAATTATGATTGAAGAGAAAAAATAATTTAGAAGCACTTTGTAGATTTTGCCATGGTATGACTGAGGTGTGTCCCTTTTAACCTTAATACATTAAATTGAGCACTTTACCTTCTGCAGAGGTCTGATGACCTTTAGATGTGAGTATGTTGGGAGGTACATTGTTCAACCACTGCCTGTTTCTAAGTATCCAGGAGAAAGTAAACCCTCCATTGGTGTTCACACAGAGATGTGGGAGAGCAAACTGGCAGTTTTTTTTTTTTTTTTGAGACAGAATAAGAGCTTTTTAATCATCAGCATAGCTTCTCTGTTTGTTGGACATTAAACTACCATGATGGTGGCAGCATGAGTGGGAATGCTTCTTTACAGGTTTTTCTCAGGCCCTTCTGCTGGCCCTACAAACGGTGCCTGGGCAGGGAAACCATCTCATGGAGATATAATACAAGGATCTTTTTAATGAAAACATTTTTATGTGTGTGTCATGTGTTTGCATGAGCCTGCTGTGTGTTGGTGTTGCTTTGAGAACAGGGCGAAAATGCAGCAAAGAGCTGAACATCATATTTTGCCAGTCTAAATGTTGCTGTCATTCCCACCGCTGTGGTTTCATTTACTGAGAAATGTATTTGTGCAACACAGCAGGGGAGGGATCCTGCAGTCAAAGTGGAAATTATATTTTAAAAAAAATAACTGATTGGATTGCAACTTGCGGTTAGCTGCTCAAGCAGGGATGGCTGCATGATTATCAGTTCATTGCTCAACCAGTAAAGCCCAAGTAGCAATAATATTTTATTTTTTAACATCTACCACAAACAACAGTCATCAAAACATTCATCTTCTGATCTTTTTATCAATGACTTATTTTACCTTTAGCAATAATAATACTCTTTTTAGGAGTATTTCTTGGTAGGGTATTTAGAGGTTTTGTCTTTTTCTCCTCACACATACATGCCAAAATTGTCAGTCATAACGGACCTGACTGCACAGTCACAAATTTGCAAATTGAGGTTTCTCTTCCCATTCTTGAGTAATTGTCAGAAAGGAATCGCCTACGCACCCATTAATGTAAAATTTTCATAAACCCATAGCACTAGACTGTTACACCCCCAATGCAGGAAGGAGCGCTACCGCAGGTCATTTCTCCCCACAGCCATCAGACTGTACAACACAACACTATAGTGACACGTATTTATGTACCCGCACAGGGCTTTCGTTGTTCACTTGTTGTTGCTGTTCACTATTCACTGGTATTCACTGGTCTTTGTATATAATTGTATATAATTGTGCAATTTTATTTTACTTGTGCAATATTTTCTTACATTAATATTAATATATATTTTTTTCTTTTCTTTTTTATTCAACTTGTTTTTTTACTCCCATACCGCTGTTCTGTTTTTGTCGTACCCCCCCCCCCCCCTTTTTGCTGCTGTAGACAAAAGAATTTCCCCACTGTGGGATGAATAAAGTCTATTCTATTCTATTCTATTCTATAAACCTGCTTAATTTGAACCACTGTTTCTGACAACATAGTTTCAGGGCAGAAATGATTAACCTAGTTTAACCTACATTTTTTTTTTTTGTAAATCCACAGTTGCTCATGATGCAATAGTTAGCTGAACGACTTTAGAAACTCTACAGTAAAATTATGTTTTAAACTTTTCTCTTTATTTTTTGTGAGTGTGTCATTATGGAAAAACTGATTTGAATTATTTCCTCAATGAAAGTTGAAGCCATAAATCTGGAAATGTAGCTTAGGGTTTAGAGTTGGAATAGGCAGGAATTAGAATGGAATTTTGTTCTTTGTGTACAGTGTTTTGTTATTTATTTTTCTTTCCCTCCATGTTTGTATTTATGTTCAAACCTTTCCCTCCTCAAATCCAAGCGTGCACATTTTAATTTTGAAGTGTTTTTGTCAGTGTGATCTGTTTTTCCTGAAGTAGGTTTCAGTTCAAAGGTTCTACAGAAGACTTCCTCCTCTTTAATTTTCTTCCTCTTCTGGGTTTGTGCCTTACTTTACCACAGGCTGAATGCATTCTGTCTGACTGCATATCTCATACCAGACCTCTTCATCCTCCTCAGCTTTGTGATGACGTATGAGCTTTGCAGGACATGCATTTCAAACTTAGTTGGAGCAGGGGAAAAAAAGACAGATTTTTAAATTATTTCTTCTTTTTGAGTATGATATTTCTTATTATTACTGTCAGGTTACACTCAGGAGGCATCTGGTTACAAAGGCAGGTAAAATTTATTTTCATCCAAACAAGGAATTCCTATGCAATTGAATTATGAGAGAAAATAAAAAAGATTTTTTGTTTTCATAAAGGTGTTGTTGGTTTGTTGCTTAGACAGATTGAAGGGTTCTGGGTAATGATCAAATAAAGTCAATTGAATTTGAATTGATTAGAACCTCCTTTTTAATTTTGCTTTACAGCACCTGCCACCTGGTGTAAGGTCTGACATGTGTTTTAAGTTCAATATTCTTTTATTACATTTGTCTTTTTAAAGGCCAAATTGTAGCAGGAGATGCAAGAACAAACACATCAGTAACTCTACACGCTAACTTTATTATCTGGTTAATGCTGTCTGTCAAATTAACTTATGTCTCACCTCCCTTCTTATCCTTAACCCTTTTGTCCGTCTGCCTCCTGTCCTCAGCTCTAATTTGCTTTCCTCCCTTCCTCTATCTTCTTCTACTTCCTCCCCCCTCTCTTGCCCCTTCATACAGATGCTCCCAGCAGCCCAACTTGACAGGAGTGGTGGGATGTGTCAACTAGGTATTATACCTATCCCGACATTTTTACACTGCAAGCAGGGAGAATGGCTGTGTGGGCAAAGAATAGCAAATCATATAGGGGCTTATTTCTAACCAAATTTTAATTATCTAAATAAAATACGACGTAAGGTATACATTTATCCTGTACCATTGCCAGGTTTACCCCTGGCAGGCAGTTCTTTTAAAATTCTAGTGCAATTATGCATTTTACAAATTGGTTTTTAAAGTACTAATACTTCTGCATGTGTTTATGGTGCAAAACACTTATCCTGTCTTGATGAAACTAAAAAAGGGCATTGCATTTCCACATTTTTTTTTTACATTTTTTTGATTATAGCTACACTTGAAATTCCAGATCCACTACATTGGCAATATATGTGTCTATATATTTTATATTTTGAAGGCCATGTAATCTTCCTTCCACCCGACGTGAAATGTGGAAAGGTTAAAGGTGTATGAATGCTTTTGCTAGGGGCTGTAAGTGTTGAAATGATAAAATGACGTAGAAATAATGCCAGCTAACTGTTAGATTAGCCTTCACTAACTTCTCTACATTGTAGCTGAACATTTGCATCACCGTGTTAAGGTTATTACCTTGTATTCGTCTAATTAACCTTCTAATCAGCCCAGATGATAACAAGATATCAAAAGACAAATGTAGATTACTTTTTAAAGTAAATATGACAGAATACCCTTTACAGTTTGTTCACAGTCTAATTTTGGATAATTTTTTATGTTTTATTCTTTACATTAATATAAAATGACAAAACCGATCTTACTAATGTATATTAAGTTTATGTAATGGCATCTCCAATTCATTATATTAACATCAACATACATTCGAGTAATTGCTGAGCATCTCCTATAATATTTCTTACCTATGGGGAAAAAAAATTCTATTGTAATTTTGGCAAGCTCTTTTTGTATTGTTTTGTTTTGTTTGTTCTGCAGAATGGTCCAAAATTGAGGTTTGAGTACACAGTGCAATAAACAGTTTTTACAGTTGCTTAGCTTGAACAATTAGGTTTTAGCGGTTTTGTAGAGACAGGATCATCTACCTCATACATGAGAAGGGTAGCATGGAATTCTCTCACTCCTGATACATTAAACCTTGAAAAAGGAATTTACTTTTAACATATAAACTTGGTAATCTCTACTTATCTGTGTATTTTGTCCATGCAGGGGAGACGACGCTGGATGACGTAATCAGACTGAAGAATTCATCTACAGATTTCCCACCCGAGCAAGACAAAACAGGGACGGGACAAGTGGAAGTAGCGCTGGACAAGGGCTTTGAGACCTCAGCGATGGGCGTTGGGAAGAATACCACCTCCAAGGTGCTTGAAACCGGCAGTGATGTAGGAAAATATGAAGATGACGGCAGACATGGAGCTTGCTTCTACCCTATTCCGGTAAACAACTTTTTTTGATGGAGGATTTGACATTAATTAACAGGTTTCGCAACTCATTCTTAAAACAGCTTTAAGTACAAAAAAACAAAATATATATTTTTATTTTATATAAATAGGCTGGTGTCAGCAGTGGTGGTTTCGGGTTAAACTAAGTGCAACCACACAAAGCATATTTCACATAAAGCATGAGTACTTTCAAGACATGACTTCTTTTTCATCAGGCTCTCAAGCGAACCTATGGTGACTGTTGCAGGATGAGAACAATTGTGTTTTGAGACTGTAGCTTTTTGTAATGACCTTCATATGGGTGACCTCAGTGGCTTTCTTCATAATATTCTATTCTTTGTTTTTGTGAATATCAAGTGTCACTGCACCTTTTGTGTCAGCCAAGCTCACAGTCTTACACATGCGAAATAGTTAAACCCTTCCTTGTTTGTGTTATGGCTGATTAAATGATTTAATCCACAGAATTACATTTCAAAATATTCCAAATGAACTTTACAATGTTGGTCAGATTAACTGTAGCTAAATTGTCGTAAAAGGAAACAACAAAAAGTGTGTGTGTGCGCTGACGCTTGTGTTTCGTTGTGTGTTTGTAGGTGGTGATAAATGGTGTGGGGAGTGCCAGCAGTGATCAGGACACAGAGAACACAGAGCTGATGGCTATCTATACTAAAGAAAATCAAATCGCAGAAAAGGTAATTTGAGGTCAACAAGAAGGAGAAATGAAACACAGATTTCCTTTCTGCAAAACGCTTACTCTCTTCATCCAGTCCCAGATACTGTGCATTTGCATTTCTAAAAATAATGTTATGTTGTTCTGATTTTACAACTGTATAATTTATAATCTTACAAGTGATATAAATTCTGAAAATGTCATTGTCATATCTTAAGTATTCAATGTCAGACACCTTGGACAGCAGAGACAGTGCAGATGCAAGGAGAGTGGATATGATCTACACCATTGAAGACGTCCCACCTTGGTACCTCTGTGTATTTTTGGGTTTACAGGTAAATATACAAACCATCTCAGGTGTTTTTTTTTTTTTTTTTTTTTTTTCCCCCCACAACCCAACGTGGCTAAGTTAGAGTTAAAAGTTTTAATCAGTCATTTTTGTATGAACAAATCTGTAGAGTTGCATAGATTTGAATTCTTTACAAGTTAATATTACATATTTAATCACAGCACAGGACCTGTGTGGGAATGTTTGCCTTCTTCTCAATGTTGACCTTTAAATTTTTAACTGAACAAATTTACCTTTCTGGATCTAAATCACAGCTCTGTGGCTTGTCCTTGCAGCACTACCTGACATGTTTTAGTGGAACCATCGCAGTACCATTTCTGCTCGCTGAGGCCATGTGTGTTGGCTTCGACCAGTGGGCCACTAGTCAGCTCATTGGGACCATCTTTTTCTGTGTGGGCATCACAACACTGCTTCAGACCACACTAGGATGCAGGTAGAATCATTTACCACTTTGATAAGGTTCTTGCTGTGTCAGTCAGACTAGTATTTTCCCAGAATGTTAATATCAATAAATCTCCCTCACTTGTTTTTTGTATTTAGGTTGCCACTGTTCCAAGCCAGCGCCTTTGCATTCCTGGCACCAGCCCGGGCCATTCTGTCATTAGAGAAATGGAAATGCAACAATACAGGTACCAACTGCAAACTTTACTACTCCAGTACGGAGACGCTCTACAATAAACTAACTGATATAAAATAAATGTAGGTTTTACTTTAATTCCAGGTTCAGAGCTGTCTTTGTGAAACCCAAAAGAGCAGAGAATGACATTTTATATTTTGTATATAAAAACAATGATCCCTCTTATGATTTAATAGACTTATTATTCCACCATGTTTTTTTTTTTTTTTTTTTTTTGTCTTCACCAGATGTTCCGGTATTTAACAGCACCCAGCTCTTCCACACAGAGCATATCTGGCAACCCAGAATGCGAGAGGTAAGGTAAAAACAGGAGGAGGAGCAGAGGGGTGAAGGGAGGTAGTTTAAGTAACTGCCTATTTAAATGATTGTTTATCTTGTCAATAAATTTATCGGCACCTTTAAAATTTTCCCTTAACTTTAAATCTGTCTCTACTATTTTCAACCAAGAGTTGTGTTAACTGACTAATGTTAACATAGGCTGACATTTTGCATCTACCTTATATTCTCATTCAAACTTCTTCTCTCCACATTTCTCCACATTTCAATTGTTCTCTCAGATCCAAGGAGCTATAATTGTGTCTTCCATGGTTGAGGTGTGCATTGGAGCCTTGGGTCTGCCTGGTTTCCTGTTGAAGTACATTGGACCTCTGACCATCACCCCCACTGTAGCCCTTATTGGCCTGTCTGGTTTCCAGGCAGCAGGAGAGAGGGCTGGTAAACACTGGGGTATAGCTATGCTGTATGTACACGCTATTATTAAAGAAAGTGTTACATAAATGCACAAACACTGTCTGCCAGATGGCCTAAATTTCACTTCTCCACTGACACAGTTGGAAGGGATTATTAAAGAAGTGTATTTACAGTGTGTTTTAACAAATAACTGTGTATAAAGATGTGAAAGAAAAGGAACTTAAGGGAAATGAGGTATAACCTGGAGCCTCATTTCCTCTTCCACACCTGTCGCTAGACATGATAAACTCTGCATGATCTGCTGGTTATGGTTTGCATCTCGGTTTTTGGTTCTTTGTTTCTTCTATATTTTTTTCCTTCACACTTACAGCCATACACAAAAGGTTCAATGAGTAGAAATAGCAATCTTGTGAGCGATAATCTGATTAAAAGCTGCGATCATGTGGCATACGCAAGTTCTTGCTGTCTTTGTTGTTAAAAATATGGCCTGTGTCTTTATGACACAATGAAAGTAAGTGGATGTATGCTCTAAATTAACATCGATCTCTTATGATAGATGCAGTTAAGTTGATTGATTATTTCTGGAGTCAAGGCCAGCAGGAGAAAAATACACACATACCCACAACTGTTACTTTTTTCCACTATAAAATAGTGTGGAATGAGATGTAATGACCCTGTTTTCACTCAACAGGACTATCTTTTTGGTGCTGCTCTTCTCTCAGTATGCCAGGAATGTTCAGTTTCCACTGCCAATATACAAAGTTAAGAAAGGCTGGACTTCTTATAGACTGCAGGTCTTCAAAATGTTTCCTGTGAGTACACACTTTGTTCAAGTACCTACTTCTTATTGGTTGTAAAAGTTTTCTTTGATCCCTTGTACTCCACTTTAAACTGCGTTCGATTAGATTTTGAAATGATTCTTGAGTTTTATTTTCCTGGAAAGTAAAGACGTTTTCCTCTAACATTTCCTGCTTTGTGCACTGTAACATGGTTTTCTCCTGACCTCTGTTGGTCATGTATTGCATTTAGAAGGATCTGCAAAACAAACTGCTTCCATTGTAATTCGGTTAGGGTTAGTGAACTGTGAGGAATTTATAGATGAATTTCAGGAAATTATCAAAATGCCTGAAGTGGCCTGAGATGAATATGAACTATATTCTCTTGTTTAAAAAAAAAAAAACCTGTGACTTTTTATAAATTATGTAAAAAAAAAAAGAAAAGTGGAAGCCATACATGCAGTATTAATTTTTTTTCACTTTGTTTCTAATATTTGTTTTCCTTGGCACTCAGATTATCATGGCCATCCTGGTGTCATGGCTCTTGTGTTTCATTTTCACCGTGACTGATGTTTTCCCACCTGAACCTGACAAGTATGGCTTCTATGCACGCACAGATGCACGTCAAGGAATCCTCGCAGCAGCACCGTGGTTTAAGATCCCATATCCCTGTAAATGCTTTTATTTTTCTAAACTGCAGAAGGATAAACTTTTTGTACTGCTTAGTAAGAAAGCGTTAACAATACGTAAAATGAAAGATAAACAGCAGTTAAAATGAGAATGTTTACCCGACTCCAGAAATGAATTTATTTTTAAGCAGTTGTACTTTTGGACTATTTACTGTAAATTTTATTGGTTGCTTTCTGTACCCTACAAAAACAAATGGACACAAATAGTTATATAATTAGAAACAGTTATTCAGTATACTGAGCATTTACTGGGATTTAAGGCTTTTTTTAAACTTTCACAGTTCAATGGGGTGTTCCAACTGTAACGACTGCCGGAGTGATCGGTATGATGAGTGCTGTGGTGGCCAGCATCATTGAATCGATTGGCGATTACTATGCCTGTGCTCGTCTATCATGTGCTCCACCACCTCCCATCCATGCCATTAACAGGTAGCTCTGTGTCACTGTCTATTCTCTGTAATATTTTAACTTTGTAAAGTTAGTTGTTTTATGCCTGATGCTAACCCAGTGCTGTATTCACTGTCTCCGCAGAGGGATATTTGTAGAAGGACTTTCCTGTGTACTGGATGGGCTTTTTGGGACCGGAAATGGATCCACCTCTTCCAGTCCAAATATAGGGGTGCTTGGAATCACAAAGGTATCACATTCCTCATATCCATTACCTGTCTTTCCCTTTTTGTTCTTGATCATATGTTTGATTCTACTGTTTTGTTTTTTTTTTTAAAGAATTTGTTTATATTTTATAATTTGGTTATATTTTTGGTCACAGGAATGGAAATGACAGTCCTTTTGTTTTTACTGCGATTCTATTCCTGAGTCCTGTTTATTTTTTTCCAGGTGGGAAGCAGACGTGTGATTCAGTATGGAGCCGCCATGATGCTGTTTCTGGGGCTCGTGGGCAAATTCAGTGCCCTGTTTGCGTCTCTTCCTGATCCGGTCTTGGGAGCTTTGTTCTGCACCCTTTTTGGTATGATCACAGCGGTGGGACTGTCCAACCTGCAGTTTGTGGACCTCAACTCCTCCAGGAATCTCTTTGTTCTTGGTTTCTCCATCTTCTTTGGTCTAGTTCTGCCAAGCTACCTCAAACAGAACCCTCTAGTCACTGGTGAGTGGAGTGAACAGGAGCCACCCACAAAACTAATGTATACGCATACTTCAGTCATGAATGAGGAGCTCCTTAAAATACATTTGTATATAGAGTTCTCTTTTCTTACTGTAATTTTTATCTCCACTATTTTAACTAGAGAGTCATGATATTTTGCTCTGGTTATGTTTTGAAAAAAAAAACAAGTCCATTCCTTCTTATATTTTCACAGGTATAGTTGAGATTGACCAAGTGTTAAATGTCCTACTCACCACCGCTATGTTTGTTGGTGGCTCTGTTGCGTTCATTTTGGACAATACTATCCCTGGTAAGGAGATCAACTTCAATTCTTTCCTTTACATTTTTGAAAACAAATATATTTAACTGTAGATTTATGCCGAATTTAAAACTAAAAAAACAGGAATTCTTTCAATAATTTTAAGTTATTATGAATGTCTTTCTTTGCTCACCAGGTTCCCCAGAGGAGCGAGGTCTCAGAAAGCTGAAACGTGGTTCTGGTATGAGTGCATCAGAACTGGAAGGGATGAGATCGTATGATCTGCCGTTTGGAATGGACTTCCTCCATAGACACCACATCTTCAAATACATCCCCATCAGTCCCACCTTCAGCGGTTATCAGTGGGGTTGGCTGCCAAAAAGCTGCAGGAACAGAAGGGGACCAGAGAATGTGCTGAAAGCAGAGGGTGGCACAGTACCTGGGGAGAGTCGAGTATAGCAAAAGACTGGTGATAAAATTGATATGTGTGGATGATTTTGGAGAGCAGTGTGGGAGGTAGGGAGATCAAAGAAAGAAGAGTAAGATGAGGACTGACATGAAGCATAATTCAGGAGGGTGTGGAATTAAATGCACCGTACCACTTCCTCCCTACCTCCATCAGTATGTTTTCTTTAACGCATTTTTTCTAATTTTCCACTATGCTAATTTAAACATGTCAGTTGCAGCATGCTAACAATGATGTCATCAGGGAGTTTAGTGTGTGTCTGTGTGCGTGCGTGCGTGTGTGTGCGCACAATACGCAGGATGAAAATGATGTCTAAAAAGACCGTAAATGATCACTGCTAATTCTGACTAAACAAGTTGTGTTATCATCATCATCTGTTATTCTAAAGAAAATGTAGGTTTTATCAGGCAGATTGGAGCTTGTGCAAGTCATCCTGTGGGTCTGCCTCTAAACTAATAATGCAAGATGAGGCGTGCACACACATACACTAACAGTCAAGATCACCCCGAGGTGTGGATGCTTGTCATGAGATGGATGTTTGTCTGGTGCCCTTAGCAATGCAAATTGATTGTGAATTTGTTTTGCACTTACTGCCTCGTGAATATTAGACCAGAATGTTACCCAACTGTCCTGGAAAATTCTGTCTAGATAATTGTTTCTAGTCCAATTTAGCTTCACATCTGATCTGTTCATCTCACACTAAAGAACCTAGGATCTCCCTCATGTAGGGTTCTTTGTCATGTGGCTGCAGAGATGTTTAACACTGCTATGACCCTGATTTGCATCTTTCTAAATTGACCATCAGCACAAAGAGGAGAAACAACATGCAAAATAAACTACAATCCATTTAGTCCAGGGTAGCTTTTACTACACCCAAACTGTCATAAAACTTAACTTTTGTTAGTTTTTATTTTATGTAACTGTATACCAAATGTCAAAAATTGATTTAGCCCTTAAAGCTATTCTTTCCTTTATTTAATGGGATTTGTGTGATCACTTACAGAATATGTTTGTCTTGCACATGTTTATGCCCTGTAAAATTGGTGCAGAGCTGGTTGACGGACACCTCTAACTCTGTCAGTCTGAAGGAATGCAGGCACTTTAAAATACTAATTTGGGGACAGCAGCATTTCCGTAAGATGATATCTAATGTAAGACATAAGCTGCTTTTATTTCATTCCATTTATGTCTTGTTATGTATTTGAAGGAGAAACAAAGTGTTTTAATTGGATCTTTGACTTTAGATTGACAGAAGTTATTTTTTATTTTAAACTACGCGTACTTTTTGCACATGTTTAAGTGCCAGTAATGGGGTGAACATTGAACCTGAAACCCTAATGTTTCATTGCCTCTGTCAACTAGAGCATGTCTGATGATATAAAATGACTATTCTGTATATGATTATTTTGGACCTTAGGCTTAGAAATCAGCTACACTTTTACAGGGATGGCTGTCAAGAGTTATAACGCACATGATAAAGCCAGACTATGCTGGGTCTCTGAATGTAACACTGGCAGATGATGTGAAATCGTCACATATGTTTCCTGTTTTTACTGATTGGACAGAACTGTACCTGGAGATGAAGCTATACTACAACTGACGCAGAAACTGAAACTTAACCTCGCTGTCTTGACCACTGCTCAGGGTGATCTGATCATTGATATGTTATTGATCCTGTGCCCTCACTTCATTACCATAATTACACCTGAGCAGAAGTCTGTGGGGTTGGGTTTCAGTTTTTGTTGCCTTTTTTAGTTATGTGGCACGTGATGTCTTGTTCATTGGACCAGCACTTCTCCCATCACACCTCTCTCCCCTGCCTCTCTAGACTACTTCTCCTAAGGTGAACGTACACTGTTGTCCCCTCCTGTTAATTGTACTTTTGATGGTTTTCTCCTGAGAAATTCTTCCTGGTGATGTTTCTTGATGCGGGAGAACTCTCCAGCGGGCCTCTTTGTTCTGAATCTCTGCAACTGAGTGAATATGCCTTATCTATTAATACAAGATAGGTCTTTATGTTTACCACTGTTTAATTATGCATTCTCTCATGTTTAAGGTCCTTTATTGATAGATGTGGGTTTCTGTTACACACTTACACACACACATTTACAGTAAAACAGTCTAGATAAATGTAGGCTTGTTATTTTTTTCTGTTAAAGCAACAGGTGACAAGTGTACATGCAGAATTCTATCCCTTTCAGTTATTTTGAAAGGGTGCAACCTGAATATATTTTTGTCATTTTCTTTTTAATAGAGATTAAATGTTTTTTGCAAGCAGATGTTTGTAATATACAATTATGAAAGCTGAGAAAGTGTTCTGTTTGTGCTTTTTGATTTCAGTGTAAATTTGTTTTGAAAGTCTCTGCTTTATTTGTTAGGGATTTTTTTAAATCCCTAACAAAGTTTTTTTTTTTTTTTGTTACTATAACTCATTTCTGCCCCTGTAAACAGTTATGTGTAAATGAAAATAAGGTGAGAGAATTTTAAATATAAAAACAGAAATTATATTTAATGGATTTTACTAAATTTTCTGGAACTGAAATTCTGTAAAGTAATTGTAACAAGAAAATGTTTTATTATTTGTTCCTGATATTTAATAAGATGTTACAGAAGCACCAGCTTTCTTGTGGGCTTTTTTTTTTCTCAGCAGCCAAAATTGTGTGAAAACCAAAATTTCAATGGGTAGCTGTTGTCATTATGGTAAAATTATTAATTATGTTTATAATGTACTTTAAATAGACCTGGTGCATGTCACAGCTTGGCCTTGCAGTGTTTTCAAAAATAGAGCAATTATATATTCCTAATCTTGACACACAATCTGGGGTGGTGGGGGCAGGTGGTCTCGGAACGTTGATAGCAAGACTTGGTCTAAAGTCTGTGGATTGTTGTAGTATTTACCCTGTCATGAAAGTGTGACAAGAAATAACTTTCCAACATATCCAGTTCCGCTACTGTTTGCTGTTTAAATGGGATTGTTGGCTTACACCAACTACCATTCTGGTAAATCAACTCGGACTTCAAAAAAATATGCAGCTCTGAAGTATATCAGCATATTTCACGATTAAAATGTGGACCTTTATGAAGGAGGCTATCGCCAGATGCTGGTGATTGAATTATCCACATATTAAAGTTTTAGAATTGCATCACTGTTAGTTGGAGTCTTGATGGGAAATAGAAACCCTCTAAAGGCAGAACTATTTTTTTTCCTTTATTATGATATAGAAAAACGTCATAAATGCTACAATTGTGGAGGTGGGTTTTCACCGACCTCATTGTGCGACTTCATTCATCTCCTCTCACTGTGCGAACAAAGGGGCGTCAGGGTCGCTCTCTGATTGGCTGACAGCCGGGACCCCCGCGAGCTCCGCCGCGACAGATGGACATCTCGAGCTGTCCTGGATCCACGAGTGCCACTGATTGTTTCCAGAGAGGCGAGTTGTCTGACGGACGTTGGAGTTCATCGCTATCGTCAGAGAAACGGAGGGAAGGAGGAGACAGAGGCAGGAGGAGGAGAAGGAGTAGGTGAAGGAAGAGCCGAACCGAGTAGCCTTCGCCCTCGTTTTGGTGAGCCGAAAAACGATCTTCAAAAGTGGGGAGGAATGAGACAGAGGCGTCGGTGTAGCTAAGTATGCAGATCCCGATGCTGTCTGTAGCGCCAACACGGACTGGGTGTAGTTTGATAGCGAGTCTTGTGCGAAACACTTAATAATCATGTTTCACGCATGTAAGCGAACGATAACGACGTCCCTTACTTTTATGAAAAAAGTCGGCCCAACGTTCAGGCTAATAATCATGAACATTAGGCGTGAGGCATTTCTGATTCACATGCAGTGAGAATTGGTTCGCCGCACAGCACTTTACACGATGGTTCAGTCTGAACGTTTGAAGATAGAATAAGTGAAATTCAGCATTTAGTCACATCTGGTTTCTGCCAGGCAGACTATGGCAGTATTTTATTAAAATGAGTTACATAACAAGAAAGAGATGGCACGTCTTATTTTGGTAAACATGATTTCAGATCAGAAAGTTTGAACGTAGCTTGCTGAAATGCTTTTCTCCACAAGGTTCTAGAAAGGTGCGAAACCTGTAAATTCGTTTTAAATGCTTGAATTGATTTTCTTTTCAATGGTTTGACAACTTGATCATGTGTTCTATTTGCAGTCCTTAGCTAGGTCAGCTGGGATGATTTTATAGTTGCTATGACAATAGTTAGATCGAGCATTATTGATGTGGAGATTGGCTGCTGGAGGGATTATAATCTGATTGGAGGATCTTTGGATCTTTTTATGACCCATTAGAGGAGGACTGACAGAAACGGTTCTGAAAGCAACAGAGCTGGAGGGAAGGACACAAGTCGACATGTGTGTCCATGAAAGGGGTGAGAGGAGGGGGCAGGAAGCTGTGGTCCTGACTTTTGATCAGCAAGTGTAAACTACTTTATTTAGAGCTGGGAAAGAAAATTGAAATAGGTCAAACAGAGAGAAGACAGAAGGGAAAAGTTCAAATTTAGAAAGGCTGAACAACTACAATAAGTTGGATTTTTGCAAATTACTTTAAGAAGATAAGAGTAATGGCACATGAAGATAAATAAAAATAAAAATTCAGAATGAGGCAGGGGTAAATTTGGAAGGTGACTGCAAATTTAGAATGTGGCCCAGGGACTAGCTACGGCCCACATACAAGGTAAATATTTGAGTTATCCTGAGGAAACTGTACAACTGTTACTGCTACAAAGTATCTGTCAGAGAGATAAAGCATAGAAAAGGCGATGACAACCTGATAAGAAAATGTGAAGGCAGTTTTTTCAAATTTTATGGGCTGATATCCTGAGATATATTTTTCAGTCAGTAAAACAGTGACTATAGTGTACAGGGGCAGCTATATATGCTGTACATAATGTATATGATAATGGACAAAAAAATCCCCCGTTTATTAATAAAGTAACCTAGTACAGGCGGAGGTTGATGCTTGGTTAGCTCTATGGTTAGGCTGCCAAGGAAACACGAAGCTGTCGTAGTATTCTAAAACCAGCAAACCTTTGTCTAATGTTACAACAACAATATACCACAGAAATATTCCCCTGCTCAACTGTCCAGGATCAGGATCCAAGGAAAACATTGCAAGTCGTGATGGGTGGTGTGGTAACAAGGCTTTTTTTTCCCCAAAGATTTGATTCAAACAACAGGGTCACATCGTAAAGAATGTCCGAATTTGGGTGACTGGCTTTGTGACCAGGCAGACGTTTACATCATTGTCTTGGTTCGACTGCCAGCCACGCAGTGTACAGCTGCCCTTGACCACGACCTAATGATTTCTTTTGTGTTGGTGAAAGCTTAATATAGATGATGAAATATTAACAGGCCTTTGCAGGGGAGCAGAATGATTGCATGATTAATATTTAATTTGTGCCCTTTGAACTGAACACATTTTTTAGATTGACAGTTATTTACCAGCGAGCTACATTTAAAGCTGATTCTGAAAATATTTGTCTTCTGATATGATATGCTGATGAGAAGATAGGTGCTACGTTAGTAGGTGTAATCCGAGCTGTCTTTTCTGTGTGTGATCGTCCATCTGTGACATTTGAATTGAGGAAGTATGGTGCTGTGTAAAGGCTGCTGTCAGCTTCCTGTGTGTCTCTCTGAGTAAAGGAGGAACTGAGTTAACGGAAGAGGAGCATTTCCTTCAAACGCCCACATGCTTCCACAGTTGCTGTCACACTCATAAGAAAATAACCTGACACCTGAGAGATAAAACAACTTCTAGTTGTGAATACACGCTGAATAACCTTTTACTGTTTCTCTCCACATCCACAGCTCATTTTTTCGGGTGACTGAAAAGCATCAGGCAGACGTTCTGGGGTAAGATCAGTTGGAGGCTGGTATTCGTACCAAACTTGATTCGACAGCTGTCTCCAGGTTTATTTGTTTGTGTTGTTGTTTTAATATTATAAACTGCACTAACATACACAATTTTTATACTGTGAGTTAAGACCAGTGTGTTTGAAAGCTAAAGGATGAACAATACTGGATTCCCAAAGTTACATAACAACTCATAATCCATGCTTTAGTTGCCATTTTAGTGCACACGTGCTGTTGAAAAAGATTTTGATTCTAATGAGACCTTCCCTGCTTAAATAAAGGATACAAGTATACATGAATGTGTATAAATGAGTGTCCTCATTGCCAGGAGTTTGGTAGGAGCTACAGGTCTAAGCAGCTGGATCTAATCTGTCTCAGTTGATGGTCCTTGTGTCTCTCACCTGTTACTCTCCTTCCTGAGGCTCCGCTCTTGAGGGCAAACACGCACACTTCTTCCCTAAAGCGAGAATGAAAAGCTCCACAGCGTGGTGGCTCGGTGCCCTTTTAAACAGCTGCATGTTCTTTTGTGTGGGTGTTTTCAAGCATATGTGTGTAACTCTGGAGGGGTGAGACAGCACTGTGAAATACTGTTGGCAAGAAAAGTGCAGCTGTTTTACTTCATCAGAGGTTCTGCTGTAGTCACACAACCTGTGGTGGAGTTTTAAGTAGTCTAGTTGATTTTTGTTTTAATGATGCAAATACACCATCTGTTTTTGGAAAAACACACAGCTGATATTTTGTTTTCTTGTATTCTAAAGATCCCCAGTGTGAAGAATCCTGAATACACTCCATTTACTGAGAAGCTGCTAATTTGACGTTTTTGGGCATTCAGCTGATTTTATGGCCACATGATGTTACTGAAGCTAAAGTGGAGCAGCTACAGCGACTGCGGTGCTAAAACCACCCCTGCAGCATGGAACATAAACACTAATCCTGATGCGTGCATCCATTCATCCTTTTCCAAATACAATTTTAGGAGTGTTTTTAAGGCAACATTCTCCTCCTGTTTGCCATGTATAAATTATACCTCCTCTTCTGCATGCTGGTCACTGGCTGCTGGTCATGAGGAGTCATGAGACTGAATCAGATGGGTGAAATAATTAACTCTCTGTGTCGCTGCTGTCTCTCAGCCCCTCCGATGCTCACTGACGATGGATGAGGCACACTCCGGGGTTCAGATTGGCGAGAACAAGTTCATCAGCAAGTAAGGACTGAACTGCATTTTATTAAAATCCTTCCTAAGATTTTCAGGGCAACACATTGCAACATACGGGAAGGAGAAATAACGTACTTTAAAGGAAACAAGGCATCGCTTCTTCCACGTCATCGAAGATTGCAGCTGCATCAGCATTTCCTAAGCTATAGAGGTTTACTGTGTCTGCAGTGATGTTCCTCGCATTACTCTTCTAATAAATACAAAGCTGCTCCGTCTATTTATTCTGTTTTGGAGGCACAGAAACCGTCTATACAGATATTGCCAAAGGATCTGAGACTGGCATTTCCTTATTTTTAATACCTAAAGGGAAAGCCCTCACAATGTATGATCATAGGAAATAACAAAAGTAGCTCTGACATGCTATCATGAAATGTACTGAACTGTACAGAGCTTTAATTTTTCATGCCTTTCCTCTTCACAACTTCACATTTCTGTCTTCAGGGCAGCAGTCCTCTCACATCTGAAGACATACAACCTCTACTATGAAGGACAAAATCTTCAACTCAGGCACAGAGAAGTGTGTATTTCTAGCCTGTTTTAGTGTGCATCCTTCTTCTGAGCAGAGGTTTCCTTTTCTGGCTGCTTTATTTGCTCTCACAGTTAGATGTAGTCTAATGTGTCCTGCTTACTATCCTCTGCATCCCAGAGGGGTAATCCACATGCTTTGCCTTCTCTTGTGCTTTAACAGGAAGAGGGGGAGCTGATCTTCGAGGGCTTGTTGAATATCTTCTGGGGCCTACGACGACCAATCAGGCTGCAGATGCAGGATGACCACGAGCGTATCCGGCCACCACCCTCCTCTACATCCTGGCACTCAGGTTGCAATCTGGACAGTCAAGGGTAAGTTGTCCAGAAGGATACAGTTTCGCCTCAGTGCCTGGAAATGGTAAAACACAGAAGGTCACTGAGAGCAGATATAGATTATATCGGTGTGTCAGATGAGACAGTGAGTTAATTTTGCATCCTTTTTGGTTTAGATTTAATTCTGTTAACAACATCGGGCAGATCACCCGATAAAGCGTCTGTTTTGGCCAAAGTCATCCTTTGAACATCTACTATCTCTGGCTGGTTTGGGATTGTGCCTGAAGCTGTTGCAGATCTCTTTCTAGCTCTGTAATCCCATTTATCTGGAGAGGCTATTCCTGTTCCACAGATCAAACACAAGCAGCTACTATATGTGCTTCACAAAAACACATCACATCCTCGAGCAGAGGAAACGAGATGTGGGCTGTATGTATGCAGAGGTTGTGTGTTCAATGTTATTATCTGCTGGGCTCACCTAAATCCTTGCACGGCATTTTCATCGACTGCAGCTGAGAACGACTCGCTCTGATTGATGGATTTATTAACAAATTTCTCTTTTTCCCATTTCAAGTTCCCCCAACAGCACCGATGGTCAGCAGGTTCCCCAGCAGAGCCTCCCCACGGTGGAAGTGATGCCACCAGACAGCCATTCAGAGGGTAATGGTGTGATGGAAGAGCAGACAGAAGGTGATCGGCTGTACAAAGTACTACTGCATACACTGTTTGATTACTGATTACATTCATCTTGTCTCTTTTTAATAACTATATTTAATCCATACTTTTTTGTCTTAAAAAAAGAAAATTAAATATAACTATTTGATTTCTAGACATAGATAATATTAGGGTTCATCTTTGACGAGTAAACACCAGATTTTCTTTTTTTTCTTTATCAACAGAGGACAGCGAGACCTCTGCTCAGCTTCTCAGGACAAAGAGTGATGCTGGGATGTTACGACGGGGTCAACGTCGGTCACCAAGCGACCAGAGAAGAATTCGACGCCATCGATTCTCCATCAACGGGCATTTCTACAACCATAAGGTGATGGAGCCCAGTCAAATTAAAATGCAAACAAGATTAGAATGAATGTTTCATTTGTGTGTATGCATTTGTCCTTTCAAATGTCAGTAATTAAGTCTATATTTTTATTTAATTTCCTCAGACTGCAGTGTTTACTCCTGCCTACGGCTCGGTGACAAACGTGCGCATCAACAGCTGCATGACGACCCCTCAGGTGCTAAGAGTTCTCCTCAACAAGTTTAAAATTGAAAACAGTCCCGATGATTTTGCAATCTACCTCGTTCATACAAGTGGAGGTGAGTGAAGATAATTCCACGGAGTTCTTCAGTCCTCAAAGAGTAAATATACACCTGTGTGTTGATGTTTCAGAGAGAGTAAAACTGAAGCGCAGCGACTATCCTCTGGTGCTCAGAGTTATGCAAGGTCCATGTGAGCAGGTCTGCAAGGTTTTCCTCATGGAAGAAGACCTTGGAGAAGAAGTGACATATGATGTAATGAACATATCCCAGCTTTTGTAGCACGTCATGTTTTAGCCACATGTATGACACACCTAAAGAGAACAGAACACAAGTTGCATAAAAATATTGCTTTTTGTTATATGACTGAACAAAAAAATGTCATGACAATACATCATTTAGCTACAACAGATGAAGCACTACAAGACATTTAGAATATGAGAGGTTTAAAAATATGATTACCTAATCTTAATGTACATATTGTGCTCACTGCAGCGTTTATCACCAAAATCCTGCAGTTTCTCCTGTTTAGCCTGTCTGTTGTCTGTTGTGTTCCACCAGGTGGCGCAGTATATCAAGTTTGAGATGCCCGTCCTGCAGAGTTTTATCACTAAACTGAAGGAGGAGGAGGACAGAGAGGTCCAGAAACTTCAGAGAAAGTATGATCTCACATCTGAGCCTTCCGCGTCTCTGCAATGATGATACAATAAAAACACCTCTCCCCCCTCTGCTTGTACCTGCAGGTATACTTATCTGAGGTGTATGATTGAAAAACAGCTCAGTTGTCTTCCAGAAGGCCCGACATGTAGGTGATCTGCTCCTCAAATCCACACGAAAGAAAAATGAAGATAATTCCAGCAATCATCCTGTTCCACAAATCTTCCAGTCAGTCAGCATACATTTAGA
Organism: Pao palembangensis; assembly: GCA_015343265.1. Lineage (NCBI taxonomy): Eukaryota > Metazoa > Chordata > Actinopteri > Tetraodontiformes > Tetraodontidae > Pao > Pao palembangensis. The sequence continues at coordinate 31,549,939 of CM027081.1, read as the reverse complement.
GCGGTGTAAGTTTGTGCATGTTTGGTGTCTTTTATTGTCCTGAATTAGATTGTTATCTATGCTTTTTTGTTCATCATCATGCACAAGACAGAGAAAAAAAAAACTTGTTTGATTCCTCTCCTTTGGAGCAGAATGAGCCAAAAATGATCCTGTTTTGCTTCCTGTTGCTTAGCAAACTGATGGCCAAAAGCAATTCAAAGCACAAAACACAGTGTCCCAGTAAAGTGCCTGTTGAATGGCTGAAAGGTCCAAGCACAACATTAGAGGTGATGACGTTAGCTGGAAAATGTGTAGTCGATGTTACACTGATCAGAATATCTGGCCTCTTAAGTCTGACATCTCTGAAATTCTCTCTTTATGCTGCGGCTCTCTGCTAACACCAACGGTGACAAATACCTTTCAAATGAATGTTTACAGTAGTTTTATAACTGAATCTAGAGGAATACTTTGACATGAAATCACGAATTTGATGTCTCTTGTACAGTATATCTGTATGTCAACGGCACATAGATTTGAAATGGTGGGGAAACAAGCACAAACGTCACTTATTGAGTTTCAATGGTTTTAAACTGTGAACAAAGTAATGAATTAAATGTGTCCTTTAACCTTTTGTTCGAGTCTAAACACACATCCCATCTGTTAGGCAGTAATCTGTCAATTGTAGCACTTTGGTTTCTGAAGTCATGCTAGATACAGTATTTCTCATAATTTCTAGTCTTTCATTCAGTGTATCAATAGGAAAATAACATCATGAATTAGTGTAAAAACTTTGAATTGTCTTCAGTTCTCCAGCGATTTATCCTCAAATGAACATTTAAATAGCTTATTAGTTTTTTAATAATAATAAAAGTTTTGTGACGCTTTATGATTGAAGAAGCACATCACACAAGCGACTGAATTCAGCTGATGAACTGTGATGAACAATTGTGAAAGTATGAACGTGTATTTTAAAGCATTTCTGTCAGTGTAAATCTGTGTATTCTAATGAAGAACGCATGAGTGTGTGTACGCGTTGTACTTTTGTGCCCAGTGAGGCAATGTGCTTTTGTACTGTAACAACTCATCAGCATTTCAACAATGTCATTTTCTTTCTCACATTATTATTTAAAATAAAAATTATCTTGAAAAAGGTGTCTGTTATCTTCCTGATCAATCATAATTATGTTATGTGATGATGGATCCTTGTTTATTTTGACATTTGCCATATTGGAAGTTTCCAGAGAAATGGTCACCAGATTATTAGCTGACGTTAGATAATTGAGGCAAAATTAGAAACGCATACACCCTCACAAAGACAACTATTTATACATGTGTGATGTCAGTGGAACAGCAGCTTAGTGCACCCAGCCAATGAGCTGGGAGAAGACCGTGATCCCGTCCACCTGACTTGGATTGTCTGGAGGATAACATCTTGGCCTTGAAACACACTTCTCAGTGTGAGAATACTCTGAGCTACAAATAAGAGGAGCATCATCCAGCAAACCACAGGTAACACTGACATTTTATGTGTGTGTGTGTGTGTGTGTTTAGTGTGTTTGAGAACCTAATTTGTGAATTATGCTGATTATTGCTGTTGCGTTTATAATTTATACAACAAACAACAGATTCCAATAACGTAAGATTATTTCGTTTTCGTGGGTGGACTATTGAAGCTGCTAAACTGAGCGCTGGGATTATCCTGAATCTAAACTCACCAGTGTGATCATAGCTTGACTCATCTTCTAAAACAATGCAGATTAGAGCGAACAAATGTGCTGAGGACGACTATAATGATGTCATTTCACTATCATTTATGAGTATTAAAAATGATTTGACAATCAGTTGATACATTTCTTTTATCTTAAAAATGTACAACTGTTATGTTTTATTATTTATTGCTCTTGTAAGTGTAAATTGCTCACAAGTTCCATATTGTTCCATATCATTACAATGATACTTGATCATATATGATCAATATATGTATGTAGGATTTTCTACACATTCTTATACATAATTAATGACTGAAAAATTGAAAACATTTTGTGAAGTAAATGTAATTGTTTAGGCTTTTTTTTAAGTCACTGTAGTCTTCATTTAACATTCTGTTCATTAGTTCATCTTTATTGTCTGCTGACAATCTGATCTGATAGGATCTTATATTTCATCCATAATTAAAAGGAAAACAAAAACAGGGAAATTGTAAATGCTGCTGTGAGCATGAATAGAACAGGATCACTTGCTCAACATGAATGGGCTTTAGAGATTAATAAGATTGATCTCAGGTCAGCTGCACTTTGACTTTTTGTGGTAAAAATGGTTTCCCCAAAACTGGATTAAACCTTCTGATTTTTGCAAATTTCTAATCTCTAATTTATCAGAATAAGAATAACACAGAGAGGGAATGTTGACTGTCTCAGTGTTCAGATCACAGATTACATGTACTTTACCGATATTAATAGTAACAAATGTATTTTTAAGTCCAGTAATCCTGTACTGAGAATGAGAATTAGAACTGGCTGTTATCTAATTTTAATTATACTTTAAAAATACAAAACATTGGAAAACTTGTCAAATACAGACAATTTTATTGTTGATGTATATTTTTTCTGTGTGTTTTGTGACAGAAGAGCCATGTCCAGCCTGCAGAAATCCCTCAAACTGACCCTCTGTCTGCTGCTCCTCGCCTCACAGCTGCCCAGCACTGAGGCCCGGCGTGGAGGTGGCGGCTTTGGCCGAGGTGGAGGAGGACGGAGCTGGGGTCAGAGCCGTGGCTGGGGTGGTGGCACCGGTGGCCAGGCCTATAGACCTGCCCAGAGCAGTGGCCCTAGTGCAGGCAAGATTGCTGGGGCAGCCGCAGCTGGAGCCGTAGGAGGTGCAATGATCGGTTCTGCACTAAGCCGTCCTGGGTATGGGTATGGGTACGGTGGATACGGGATGGGCTATGGAGGCTATGGAGGAGGCTATGGAGGAGGCTATGGAGGAGGCTATGGAGGATATGGGAGGGGTTATGGCTATCCACGAAGTGGATATGCCAATGAGCCAGAGGGTTCTGGAGATATGGAGTACTACTACAGCGGAGCATCAAGCAGCTTCGCCTACAGCAGCATCATCATCATCATCATCACCTCCCTGATGTCCCTGCTGATGAGCCACTGGGCAGTCATTATTTAGAGTCACGGCCCATCTGAAGGACCCATGTTATGCCAAGTCTGAGACTGAGATGCCACATGTACATTTTTGTGATATAAGCCAGAGTTTATATTTAATGACTGTTCCTATTTATTATGTGGAGGTAGAGTAAAAATAATAATAAAAAAATAATAAAGGAGACTTTTAATGTTTCAATCCACCTGAGAAGGTCAGGGTATTATTTATTTCAGAGTAATAGCACTTCATATTTTAGTTTATTTCTTACTAAGTGATTTTTTTATTCACAATTTTACTGTATTTACTTAAATGTTCTATCATCTTCTGTATTTTATGCTGTTTTGTAGACCTGCTGAAGAGCAAATTGTACTTAAACATTCAACACTGTTATATAAAATAAGCTGAATAATTAAAAAAATGGTGTATTGTGATTTGTTTTGTTTGTTTGTGACTAATCTGAAAAAAAGGAAATCGGTTTGACAAGACAACGCTCGGGATAATGGGTTTTCATATACGTTCAAAGCCTGATGCTGCATATGCTGTAGCCACACATTAATGTTTTATTGTGATCAAACAGACTCATTCTGAAATGTCTTTCAGAGTTGCGGTTTTATTGATCGTACCAGAACATGAAGCCTTTTATTTATTGATTGAAAGGAGGATCCTACAGAGAAAGCACAGTGACTACTGAGATAGAATAACCACCAAATGATGAACTCATAACTATAACAGTGGTAAATGTGGATTAATGTTTAATTTGTATATATATACATATATATATATATATATGTATATATATATAATCATGCCCAAAGCATTTTAGATAATCAAATAATGCGGATAATCATATAAGATTGAGTTTTACCTTAATTATTTTATACCAAAATCTTCATAACCGTGAGCCTAAAGCAACCAAAAGGTGTTCTCCAATTGGGCGATAAGTAGTCATGCAAAAAAATGCACATGATGAATAACAAAATAATGTAGCAGAGTTCCTCTTGGTGAAACTCGCAGCACAAATCCACAAGCGGGAGTTTGCGACTCAGTGCCACTCCTTTTGCTTCAAGCAGCTTGTCTAAGTGGAGTCTAAATGTACATTAACAGGGTAAATTTCTCACTGACAACAACGGCTGCAGCATCTGAGTGCAGTTAATAGACATTTGCTCTTTCCCAAGAGGAGAAGAGAAGTGCAATTTGTCGAAACACAGGCTCTCATGTCAAACCTTTACCCTCACTTGAACACCTTCCATATTTCCAGCATGCAGTACTGTTACTTCATTAGTCCCCAGAGAGGGGGTAATTACCGTTTTTACACTGTTTGGTACACACACACACACACATTAGTACATACAAAGAACACATGTACATGCAGTCGTTGAGGAGTGAGTATGATGTCCTGGACAGGCGTTCTAATCATTTGGGGATTTGGTACCTTGCTCAAAGGCACCTTGGCAGTGCTCCTGGCACTTCTACTGCTGCCACCAGCTCACTTTCCAGTTTTTTTGGTCAACAACTGGTATTCCAACCGAGCCCAGTCCACTGCAAGCCGCCCCTGTGTTTATGAGCCAATCCAGCATGTGCAAGGATGCAATGTATTACAAAACATAAAGATTACACATAAAAAGATGGGAAGTATCCCCCTTTTCTTTTCCTTTCCTCACTTAAAATCACTCTTTTTTACTTCGTCCATTAATAAGAGCCTCATTGTAGCATGTTGCTATTCATTATCATCAGGAGAGTACTGGTAACCACAGCTAAAACCATTTGACATCCGATTTCCAGTCTCTGTGCCCCTCCTATCACTTTCAAGTACTTCTCAGAGTTAACTATGTAGCTTTTCAAGCATTTCCTGACGTTCATTATCTTAATTAGTGCCGGATATCCAGTCTCCATAATACTGACTGTGTCATCATCACTGTCTAGAGCGGCGGTGGTGGCGGCCTCACTGGGAATCTGCGAAGTTGGGGACAGGGGCTTAGCTTCAGTTTGACTTGGATGGTTTGGAGTGGTGTAGCTTGATGAGTTGTCTGCTGCGGTATTATTGTCTGTGACGTTATTTGGCACTAAAAAGGAACTAGACGTTGTATTTAAGGTTGGCTTGTTGCTTTTCTGTTGGTTTTTTTCAGGCAGAAGCTCTAATGTCTTCATACAGATGTTCATGTGTCTTTCGTAGTTTTCCAGTGGTTGACTGTAACTGTAATCTCTGCTGTAGTCATTGGCATCAGTAGACTTGACACCATAGGTCGTGTACATGTAGTGGTTGTAGTAATACTCCTCTTCGGGGCTTTGAAACTGGAAGTGAGGACGCGGGAACCTTCCCAGCCCGTAGTTTACAGCCATTTTGGCCACAGCACCTCCACTCGCTGCCTTTGCTGCAGTGCGGCCAAATCCTTTGGATTTATCAGATGGAGATATGCCCACAGCTTTGACTTTCTGATAAAATGGAGAGCCGCCTCGACCCCCACGGCCTCCATAACCAAAACTGTTACCATAATGAGGGCTAAGAATTTTGTTCTGGTTGACATATCCACCTCCATAACTACCAAAACCTCCTACATCACTCCCTCCATAGGCACCATCAGCTGGTTTATAACCTCCACGACCATAACCACCATAACCTCCACGACTATAACCTCCATGACCATAACCACCATAACCTCCTCCATACCCTCCGTGACCGTAACCACCATGACCATCATAACCTCCATGACCATAGCCTTCTCCACCTGGAGTGTTGCCTCCTTGGCCGGGTGGTCCATGCTGCTTGGGGTATCCACCTTCAGAGACAGATCCTTGATTGTTTCCGCTGTCCGTTTTAGTGCTAGTTTGGGTTTTTCCATGGCCGGATGAGGTGGGCTTTTTGGAGCTGGAACTTTTCCCACTTCTTCCTCCGAGTGAAAAATGGGCAAGAAACATAAGTGACAGACTAAGCACAGACAATAAACTGAGCTTCATCTTTGCCCTGTGGTGAAGAATAAAAGGAGATGGGGGAAAAAATCAATCAGGAAGAAGAAGAGAGAATATTTTCCAAATGATGGAAGATGACATTATATTTTTTTAAAAAAAGGATTATTAGATTGTAACCAAAACACATGTAACTGCTGATTGATTGAATGTGAACCTGTCCATGAATCCAACCTAATTGTGAAAATGATCATTGAAACATAATTCTTGACAAATAAACTTCCAGCATCTTGTTCAGCACGTTATTGATAGACAGTGTGAGAATAGAACCGCCTATCCAACAGCCATTTGATTAATTTACAGTAAAATAAAATAAAACTTTTTAATTTTGAATAAAAAAAAATCATTTTATAAACCATCATTAAACAACTTTGGATGATTGGTCTTAAAAATAATAGTAATAAGTAAATAGCCTTACCCCAAGCAACAAATGCTTTAGTTCTCTCCAGTTGTGTTAACAATGTATGTTTTTCCAGAGGCTGGATGAAGACGTCTTCTGACTGAAAGCTGTGAATGATGGGAAGACTTATTGAGAAGATGAGAAGGTCTATACCATATTTAAGATGACGTAATGCTGGACAGGGGTGTGGGTTGCTTAGAAACGGGAGATGTGGGCGTGTTGTTTCCCGACTATATCACGCTGTTTAAATAAAAGTAGTATGTTACAGCGACATTCAGTGTCAGTCTTATACCCAGGGTGTGATTGTTTTGTATATGTAGTTGGATTATTAGACGCTATAAAAACCAAAGTAAACGATATTTAGCTGGTTCTTAAAGTGAAAAAAGTATGTGCTTTAACAGTTCCAAACAATTCTTTATGCGAAAGTGACCATAATAAAACACACACACACACACACACACACACACACACACACACACACACACACACACACACACATACACACAAATCAGGACAAACATTTGCAACTAACACTTTCTAGACATAAAACCAGTTATTCAAGAAAAAAGATTTTATTTCAGTACGGAACGAATAGCAATTACGTTTTTCACCACCGGGCAATATAAAACGTGACAACCCGCGGAAGTAAATAATACACCCACAAAATTAGCTGCACCGTCCCCCAAAGCCTACGAAACGAAACTGTTTTTCGTTGAGTCAAGACAGAAAACCTTCCTTACTTGAATATTTAGGACATATGTAAGCGGATTTACACCTTGAAATGATAAATTTTATACTACTATTGGCGAACAGGTTTGTTTAGAAATGCAGGGCAGTGTTATAGTAGAAACGCGCAATTAAATGAAACAGTTACGGTAAGAGGTGTCATTTTACGTGTACTTTGGATTATGTTCTTTCTGGCTTTAACCTATTTACTTGGGGACCACAGCCACTCTACATTTGATGCACCCAGAGTAGCTAAAAAATTACTTCTACCCCCACCTTTCTAAGTGTCTCTGGTAAAAAAAAATCTATATTGGCAAAAATGTCATGTTCGGCAATCGGTTGTACAAACAGACACTCCAAAGGGTCAGATCTTCAATTTTTTAGGTAAGTGCTTGTTTAACGGTACTTTCCGCTCATAAATAAATAACAACCATAGTTAGCCTAACAATTTTGACTGCTTCACTAAATACAGGACTGCAGAAGTTCATGTATTCAGTGAGAATTTTAGTTTTTAAAGTGCCACCCAAAATATTTTGAAGAGGATGGTCTTATTGCTCAAGATATCTGGATTCATGTTAAACTATGCACATGTCCACTCTCTTTATTTACACGTAACGTTTACAAGCCATGGGGTTCGCTAGTTATCACTATTCTGTCTAATACAAGACGATCATCTGCAATAACATTTTGCATTACTTGTGCATTTACATTGCCGCTATATTGCACTGGATTTGTAAACATGGACCACCTTAATGGTTGGTACGCAATTGTTCTTGACGTTTTTTGTTATTTTAAACAGATTTCCATTGCGGGATGCTAACAGGCTGAAGCAGTGGTTGAGTAACATTAAGAGAGTCGACTGGATTCCTTCTGATGCGTCACGTCTTTGCAGTGTACACTTTGTGGAGAGCGATTTCTGCATAAATGAAGGGGTAAAGATGTTTCCCAATACACCTTAAGGATGTATAATTGGTGTCCTTGTGACAGACATTTGAATCTTGCTAATGCTTGTCAAGAAAGTTAATTCAGCAATTTGGTCACATTTCCTGGGGACATATGCCATTTATAAAAATAAATTAATGCAAATTTAAAAATGTCTAACTCATAATATATTCTGTAGTGTTCCTGCTGGTCATCTGGAATTTCACTTATTAGTTTTAGGGAGAAAACATGATGATGAAAGTATCATGTTATATTTTCATCAATAGGGCCGGAGAAGACTGAAACATACTGCTGTTCCTACTATTTTCAACACTCCACCACATTTATTCATCAAGCTGGCAATCAAAAGGAGTTTGTGTGGTGTGGTTGACATGAGTGACAGTTCGCCCTGTCCACATCTGCTTCCTGGTGATGACAGAGGACACAGTACTGGCATCCCTTCTGTGGAACCTAACACTGCCATGACTCTGAAGAGCAAGATGTTTCTCTCTGACCACCAGTCAGCTAACCTGGACCGAGACATCAGCCTGGAGCAGGAGCAGCCAGGCCCTTCACAGACTAAAGAGGAGGAAGAGGAAATCTGTATCAGTCCAGAGGGAGAGCAGCTAGCTCTGAAGCAGGAACCTGATGCATTTCTCATGGTTCCTACCAATGAGGGATGTGACCGTCTTCACCTCTCGCACAACTCTGATGAAGATGAGAAGGAAGGTCAGAAGGAAACAAGTATGGACGATGGAACAGAGGCAGAATTTAAGGAGGGACTTCACAAAAACGAAACTTACAGCTGCAGCATTGCACACAGCTCAAACTTTTTAGCGTTTCACACTTATTCTCTCCCCTTTTTAGGGTCTTTTGAATGTCAGATGTGTGGGAAGAATTTTAGGTCAGAGTGCAAACTATATGAACACATGATATTTCACACAGATTTGAAACCCTTTTCTTGTGACACCTGTGGAAAAAGGTTCAGGAACTCCTCATCACTGAGCGTACATGGAAGACTTCACACTGGGGAGAAACTGTATCCTTGCAAAACATGTGGGAAATGTTTCACTCGCAGTCATACTTGGATGGTGCATATGAGAAGGCACACGGGTAAGAAACCATATTTGTGTAAAATCTGCGGGAAGAATTTCCCATTTGCGAGCATTCTGAAGGTTCACAAGAGAATCCACATGGGTGACAAACCATTTCTGTGCCACATATGTGGGAAAAGATTCTGTCAGAAGACAGGGTTGATACAGCACACAAGAGTCCACACAGACGAGAGGCCCTACCCATGCAAAACCTGCAGTCTGAGCAACACACTGAAAATGCACATGAAGAGACACACAGGTGAGAAGCCATATTCCTGCCAAAGATGTGGGAAGAAATTCAGAGTGAGGGGCTCTTTGACAATCCACATGCGGAAAATCCACACAGGTGAGAAACAGTACCGCTGTAAGCTCTGTGGGGAAAAGGTCTCAGACTCTTACTGTTTATTAAAACATATAAGGTCACATACAGACAATTAGCCATGTACTTGCTGATTTTTAACAAGTACTTATAAAAATTAATGCAATTAATGGATGTGGTTAAATATTTGAACATGGGCAGGTCTTCTGTTTAATGTCTTAAAAAAAACCTATAAATACAATGGATGTTTTTGCTTGATGTTTAGTAAAATTGACACAAAGAACAATGTAATCTGACTGTTAAATGTTTCATTTGTTACATTTTATTAGTTCTTTAAATAACTTGGAGGTTGGGTGGCCTGTTTCCATGAGCAACGAAGAGCTGCATTGTGACGCCCTCTTGTGTGTGAACAAGGTTTATATTTTTTGCTTATTTTGAAAACTAAATGAAACATTTAATAAGAAGAAAACAATTTCAAGGACTGCAGTGAGTTAATAAACACAAAGAGCGAGTCATCTAACTATCACAACCTCCCCCTGTTTAAACCTTTGTGACCTATGAATTCCACCATGAATAGATGGTTTCATTAGAGCTTCATCTTCAGCTTGCTGATTGGATCAAGGAGAGGGGGTGGAGGTCGTTCACACACACACACAAACTCTCACAAAGACTTTGTCTGCGCTGGGTTGATCCAGTTTAAGGGAGAATATTACAGGCAGGTCTTGCTATAGTATTTATCAACAGAGACAAAGTTCAGAGAAGCTCCTATTTCATTAGTTTCTATTCAGGTCACACTTTACTTTGACAGTTTGTAGACTTTAAACTGTGTAAAAAAGATATTGTCACTGTTGCCCAAAATTGATTATAACTTAACTTTGCTGTTATTCATTTTAACTTAATTTGCTAATAACGCATTACAGAGAATGGGTGTATATAGCAGCGAACAGCAACCAGACAGCAGAAGAATGTAATGTATAAGATACTGCATATATTATTTATATCATTATTATATATATTTAATATATTGCAGCTTTCTTTGGAAGTGTTTGTTGGAGTTTTATTGGCAAAATCGCTGCAGTTACTTTATGGATTCTAAATGTGAATGTCAGCATGTTCATGTGTATTTTTGTGTTAAAGCAAGAAAATTACTCCGATGTGTCAAAGGTCAGCGCCAGTCAGGCAGCTTTGGTCAACATAATTTCCAAATGAGCTGATCCACAACAGGATTCTGAGCTCCAGTAACTTAAGGTAACTCTTGTCCTGCACACTCATTTATGCAACGTGCACTGAAGGGCCACACATGTTGAGCAGCAGCAGGAGCAGCAACTAGTTTTTGCAGGTTGAAGCTAGAGTTAGAATGGTGCCTTTCCAAAAGAAAGGAGGTCAAAGGACAAGGAGCACAGACTGAGGCTTGTGAAAATGAAGGAGAGAGAACAAGGGTTGAAGGTTAAAGTGGGAGAAAACCTGGCTGCAAAGCAGACCCAACATTAGTTATGAACACCAAACGTGCACTTCTGCAAGAATGTGTCACTGTCTGTGTAAGCATACTGGCAATGGTCTGATAAACCTGTGGTTAACTTTTGACTGCTAACAGGCTGATAACATGTTGGACTTTCATGCTCTATGAATCAGATAAGAGTAGAGGCAAAAGAGGTGAAAATAGAATCTCAACTTTTTTTTTTCACATTCCAATAATATGGATGACGCATACAGGAGTGAATTTCAGTTGTTTGACTTCTTTGTTATTTAGTTTGTACTTGCAGTCAATAATCATCACAAAATCACCATAAATATTGAAGATTCTTCCCTGCAGAATATTTACCTCCAAAAGCAACCCTTCTAGGTCTGCTTACTGTTTGAAATATAGTATAGTTTGGTGTCATTGTAAACCACGTGCTGGCAGAAATCTGCTAGATTTTTTTTGACCAAGTTGCATTTTGTTGGGTTATGTCAGTCATCTATAGAACTGAGCTCTCTGCAACAGTGCAAAGGTCAAAATGATCTCAGACATGAGTGTCGATTGGGACGTTGTCGACGAGGCAAATGTAAATTCTTTGTATGCATAAAGTATGTGAAGTTCTACTAAAGAAAGATACTCTGAGGTTGCTTATGCATGCAGAAACATGAGATATAAACAGATTTAAATGATGTCAGCTTACGAAAAGAATATCAGGTTAAAAATAAGCATCTTTGTCTTTACATTTCTGTCAGATAAGCATGTAGGCACTTGTCTCACTTTGTCAGTCATGGTGTGTGCACAGAAGCGGTGCAGTGGTTAGCACATTCGCTCCACAGCATAAGGTTCGGGAGTTGATTTTGTTTCTTTATGTCAAGTTTGCATGTTCTTCTCGTGTCCACCTACAGAAACATGCACGTTAGTCTGATCGGAGGTGTGAGTGTGCTGCGTCCTGTCCACGGTGCATTTCCACCTCGCTCCCAGTGGCACCAGCACCCACGCACCCTGATCAGAATTAAGTGGTACAGAAGATGAATAGACACTTTTTCCCTGCCTGAACCTCCTCTTTGCCATCATCATCTGTTGCTGGACAACACACATGGATCACAATTATATAACCCCTCCATAATATTAAATGCACTGCTGCTGCCACCAGCAGTGCAGAAGGAAAGAGTAAGAAAACCGAGGCTCCGTCCCCACAGAAGTCCAGTTTGAGGTTTCACGCATGTGCAGCTGTGTGGAACCTTACAGAATAACAAGCTTGCACTTTATTTTCTTGTCTAAAAGTTGTTGGATGCATTCATGTGTGTGCAGATGGAGAAATGCAACACACAACAGGAGGGCAGATGAGCACACAAACAACCTTAATTAATCCGGACCAAACTAGCGGAATGCTGGCTGTCACAATGCTGTCATTCAGTAAAAGAAGGGCAGGAGTAAACACTGTAGTTGTGTAACTCACCTCTTTCCAATCAGAGCTTCTCTCGCTTAGGAACCTCCCCCACCTCAGAGGGATTTATAATCTCGCTCTGCTCCTGACTAATGTTGCTTCAGCATCTCAAAGTCTGAGCAGTCAGGAGTCCACACAGCTGCAGGATTATGGCACCAGGAAAGAAGGTACGTGTAAATTCTGTAGGACGGAAAGATTAACGCTCTCGGAGGTGTCCTGCAGAGTGTTTCTGCAGATGGAGTCATGGTCTCCAGCGTTTATCATGGTTCATACCAAACACATGTGTATTCCAGCTTAGATTTTTGTATAAATGTACTAATGCAGGTTTTCATTAACACTGTTTATGCACTTAAGAGTCTGACATTTTTATTTGTAAAATAAATGCATACACAATGAATTACATAATTTGTTGCCAGTATATGATGGATATTGATACAGGACGTTAAACAGCATGTTGGGAAAGCACAGGTGCGGGTCTGCAAACTTTAAACAGACGCAGCCTTTCCATGAAGCCAAGGCCACCGATAAAACTGATGATTTTCCTGCACGTAGCAGCAGTGTGGGATTAAAAAGAGTTCAATTATGTGAAAGCATGCTGCTGCGGCACTGCTCGTCGCTGACAGTGAGCCATTCTTCTATTTTGACAGGGAATTTTGGAGCGTCTCAACGCAGGAGAGGTTGTGATCGGCGATGGAGGGTTTGTGTTTGCCCTGGAGAAGAGAGGCTATGTGAAGGCTGGCCCCTGGACTCCTGAAGCTGCAAAGGAACACCCTGAAGCAGGTAAGAATGAACTTTACATTTTTTTTCTTTACTTCCTTCCCTGTTGACTAACAGGATCTATCTGTGTTTTCTCATGATGCGATCTGTTTGATTTGAAGTGCGACAGCTACACAGGGAGTTTCTGAGGGCAGGGGCCAACATCATGCAGACCTTCACCTTCTACGCCAGCGATGACAAGCTGGAGAACAGAGGCAACAAAGTCACCTACACTGTAAGTTGGAATGAACCTCGTGGTGCTTCTTCTTGGCATTGGTTTAACGGTAGTCTGGGTGGTTCTTCAGGGATCTCAGATCAACGAGGCCGCCTGCGATCTGGCCCGGGAGGTTGCCAATGAAGGCGATGCCCTAGTGGCCGGAGGAGTGTCTCAGACACCATCTTACCTGAGCTGTAAGAGTGAGAAAGAAGTGAAGGACATCTTCAAGAGACAACTGGATGTGTTTGTGAAGAAGAACGTGGACTTCCTGATCGCTGAGGTAGAACCTTTCCCTAAGTGCCTGTTTTCCTGCCATGTTCTAGTTCCTCTTTGGCTAAGTGCTGCTGATGCTGTTGCAGTACTTTGAGCATGTTGAAGAAGCTGTGTGGGCTGTTGAGGTGTTGAAGGCAACAGGAAAGCCTGTTGCTGCTTCTCTGTGCATCGGACCTAAGGGTGACATGCACGGAGTGTCCCCAGGAGAGTGTGCTGTCAGGCTGGTCAAAGCTGGTGGGTGCACTTTTCAGTAAGATACCCAGTATTAGCCCAAATAACAAAAAGAGAAATGTCTTAAAATAACTGTGCCAGTCATTCCCTAAACAGCGCATATTCTTCTTCAGGTGCCCAGATTGTTGGAGTCAACTGCCACTTTGACCCTATGACCTGCGTGGAAACTGTCAAGCTGATGAAAGAGGGAGTAGAGAAGGCCGGGCTTAAGGCTCACTACATGGTGCAGCCCCTGGCATTCCACACCCCCGACTGCAACTGTCAGGGATTCATCGATCTGCCAGAATTTCCTTTTGGTAATGATAGCGTGTCATGTGACACTAACATACATGTTTGCACCAAGAGTGAATGTTTATAACTAGTTCCTGCTCTCAGGCCTGGAGCCCAGGATCCTGACCCGCTGGGACATGCATAAATACGCCAGAGAGGCCTACAACGCAGGAATCCGATTCATTGGCGGCTGCTGTGGATTTGAGCCTTATCACATCAGAGCTTTGTCAGAGGAGCTGGCCCCTGAGAGAGGCTTCCTCCCAGCCGGATCAGACAAACATGGCAACTGGGGTGCTGGTTTGGAGATGCACACCAAGCCCTGGGTCAGAGCCAGGTCAGAAGGAACTTCTGTTCAAAATTATGCAACTTTCACGGAGAACTCAACTAAAATATTAACTTATTTGGAATTAATTGTCCTTGAGTTTTCATGTGTTTTTGTCTTATTTAGAGCCCGTCGTGACTACTGGGAGACCCTGAAGCCAGCCTCTGGTCGGCCCCTGTGCCCCTCCCTGTCTACTCCTGATTGCTGGGGTGTCACAAAGGGTGACACTGAGCTCATGCAGCAGAAAGAGGCAACCACAAAGGAACAACTTAAGCAGCTGTTTGACCGCACAAAGAGCCACTAAGTCAGCCCTTCTTCAGACCATGCAGCATAGCCCAATCAAGCAAAAAGTGTGAACTGGCACTGTACGCTGGTTTGCCGTACAGTGGTTTACCCACTGCAGCTTTCAACCATAACATCGGGGGCCAATCTTCAAGGTTGTGATTTGAATGAAGCCACAGTGAGTTCTCGCCTCATAGTAGGTGTAGGACCATGTTAAGATTGGCAGCTTTTTGCTTTTCGTGGACCAGTTTTTTGAAAGAATAACCTTGAATAAAACGTGAATTGGTTACATGAGTTTGGTATGAAGTTTATGTTATGTTGATGGTTTTTTTTGGAGGCTGGGTGACAGGCAATAGTTAGCAACTATGTGGTTTGGACAAAAAAAAAAAAAAAAAACAACACTTGCATGAACAGTAATCCATGCATGGACTTATTTTATGTTAGATGGTATTTAAGGTACGTGGCAGCAATAGTTGTAATTTGTAACTATTTACAATGAATGTAAAAAATGTGTCAATGTCCGTCTAGAAGACATTTGTGCGCAGACAAATTCTTATAACATACCCGAAAAACGTCACGGTCACGCAACAGTGACATTATTTTTAATAATGATTATCTTATGAAGGCGTTAAGAGGATAGTGTAATAAACTGCATTTCCATCAGAGGGCAGTGTTTTAAAATGATCGCCCTTACACTAAACAGCAAAAATGTCCCATAAACTGTAAGGTTTGAGTTGTTTTCATTTAAAAATATGTAGATACAGATTTAACATAAAGAATGTCATAATGAACAAATAATTAAGGTACACAATGCAAAAATTGGTACATTGGTAAAATGAAGAATATGCAGGATGTTTTTAGTTAATTGACAAAAATTAGTATTCTATTTCATTCTATTCTATGCTACAGAGGAACATCCATTTTTTTTACATTATACTTTCGTTTAGTGTGTTTTTTAATGTTTTTTGTTGTTACTGGGTCATCTTTTCCTAGAGTCTGTCTCTGTAAGCTATCTCGACCTTGATTGGACAGATTTTGATCACATGACCAAACCCCGCCCCGCCTCAAGGTTAATAAAAATAAAATATCGGCTTGGCGTATATCTCTCTGGTATTATGTTTTGATATCTTACGATATAGACAACCTTGCCTTAATGAGAAGCAAAACATTTAGGGACTCTTGCGGACCGCGAATCAATTGTTAGTGTAGAATCGAAAACGTGTTTAATTGGTCTATTTTTGTACGTCCTTTTAACTCGGAGTGATAAGGTTGCAGAATGCCATGACGACGTGACCTTGCAGAAAAATAACTCGGATAACACCCTTTGCCCACGACAGGATTCCCAGCGAGGTAAACAGAGCGTTAAGATATTTTTAGTATCAGTAATTTGGAGCCTCGGGCTCACGTGTCACAAAGACGGACTGTACAGTTTTAAGACACGTCGTATTCTATCACATCATCTGTGCAACGACAACATAAGACGTTTGGACCCTTGTACTCTACTCAATGTACTGTACTGAGAATTTGGTATAGTTAGCAGGGACTTCTTATAATTACAACACTGCCACCTTGTGGTTTGTTTTAGTTGTTACGCGGAGCTTTTTTTAAATAGCGGAAGTGAACCCGAGGTCGTCATGGGGAGCAAAGTCAGCTCCAAGATGGCTGCTCCCACTGCCAGAGTTCTTCAGGTAATTTGCGTCTGAACTATCCTTAGTTAATCTGGACAAATATTTTATATTTGAATATTTTTCCACACGAAATACCTATGGTTTTGCTGGTTTTGAAAAGCGTTGACGTATCATAACAGGAGCGTCACCAGCGGCTTCCCGTCCTACCCTTGTTGATGTCCTTGTTAAAAACCACCCAATTCCTATTTTCTTCTGTTAAAAAAACGGTAAAATTACAATATTTTAGCTGTTCTGCTGGCACGTATATGGAGTCAGAGCTCGAAATGACCTGACCCTAACCCTTTACCGGTGCATGTCAGAAATGTATATGTACACATGGAATATTAAATGTTGTTACTCTATTCACTCGTCGCCCTAATTTAGCACACTTTGAACAACCTTTACTGCCATTAAAGAGCAAGGCTGAGAAGCAAAGTTAAATGCTGCGTGTTCAGACAGTTTATTTTAATGAGTAGTCCATTATTTCTTCGTTAACTGATCTATATGGTGAACTACTAAGCATCAATATTTTTACATGTACGTATGTTACAAACCTATTTGCCTGCTTTTTTTGCCTTTTGATCCACAAATTGGACTCCAGCCGTAGTATTAAACAAATAAAATCTAATTTTGCTTTATTTGTATTTACAAATAAAGCCAAATTAAAGTATTTAGTTGGCTTTCTAAGACAGAATGTGTATACCTAAAAAGTCTTCTGCACATCTGTTCTGCACAAAACCTTATCTGCACATCTGGCTGCAAGGTTTTTGGAGACATTTGTCCTGGTTAGCAGCAGCTTGAGCGTCAAACACACGGCTGAATTTATTTGTCTCCAGGTTGTTCGCCCTCACGCTCCGCTGATCAAGTTTCCAAACAGACAGGACATTGCAAAGCCAAATGGTGAGTATGCACTGTATTACGAGGGAAACCATGTTGGTGTATATCTGATTACTTATTTTTCTTTATTTGTGAAACTTTTCCCTCTTTAGCCCAGGAGGCATTGAAATCATTAGCTGTTAGTTTCTCCCCAAACAACACAGTAGACTTACCTTCTGCTTCAGCACCGCCTCCACTATCAAAACCTCATTCACCTTTGACTCCCCTTCCTGGAACACCAGACACACTAGCCTCTGTTCAGCTGCTAACCTCAAGGTACCGCAGGAGACCGTTGGCAGTGGATGAAATGGAATATATCCAGGTGCGGAAACATCTTTTGGGGGGTTACTTGTATTTATTTGACAGTTTGGCCTTTTGAAAGCAAGTAGGTCAGAGAAGGAAGGTGAACAGGGAATATCTAGTAACCTTTAGACACAAAACTCCCATTTTAACCTTTATCTGAGCAGTGTTGACATGATGTACGCTTGTCTTGAACTGTTCTTACCCTTTTCCCTTATGTTCCTGTGCAACAGCGCGGTGGACCAGAGTGACAGGAAGCAACGTGGCCTCTGCAACCAAAGCCTTTATCTGTGAGATCACTGTCTGTCTTTATTGTGTTCAGCCCAACCTAATGCCACATAAGGCAAAATAAACAATGACAAATCCTGCTCACATCTATTGTACATATGTCTGTGTTGCTCATGTTAGCCAGATCTGGATCCTGGCACATTTGCTCCTGTCCATTATAATAGGTTTATTTTGCCATGCTTGGTAGTCAAATAAACTTGTTTTTGTGGTGAAAATGTAAGTTTGTCTTATAATTGGATGGCCCACTGGATTTAGATGATTAAAATGTTATATTTTGAGTCAAATGTCTGTTCAGTGTTTGACAAAACCACCAAGCCACACGGGGATGTTTGTGATTGCGTGACGCCCTTATTCTCTTCACACAAAGCATTTAAGGTTGATTTTCTTTGTTTTATTGTTACCAGATGCCTTTATAGTAAACATTAACAACACTGAAGCGTCACAGTAGTGCGGCAGCCACCGTCAGTAAGTTACTTTTCTACCTATGAGGTTCAGCAGACTGGAACCTGCAGGATTGTTGGCACAAGCTTATAGATAAGACATGGATGCACACCTCACCCGTCTGACGGGCAGATTGTCAGATTAGTCTTGGCTGAGAATGACTGTCTTCTCCTCACTCACAGCATCATAGAACAGTCGGAGGCGAGTTTTGCGTTACTAAGTATAAAAACTGAACACGTAGTTCCCAAACAGATTAACGCTGTCGCAGAACAATCAGTGGCTTTACAAAAATACCTCTTGATGCTCCATATCAAACACAAACTATGAAAAAAAAAAAAAGTGCAGGATATTCAGATATTGAACACGTACGACAACAAAACCTCAAGTCACAAATGGGAACACCTGTTTACGTTGATTATGTCATGACCAATGCTTTGTTATTTATAGTGTGATAATCGTGATTGGGAAGAGTGCTTACATATATATTCTGCTAATGCCAGACAAAACTTTGCACTTTAACTTCAGTAGAAGCGGCTGCTCCGTCCTCTTGCTGGGTTGCTCAGTTACTCTGTTCATCCAGTTCGTCAAAAGCGGGTAAGAAATCGGCGATGGTGTCCACCAC
The DNA here is from genome assembly GCA_015343265.1 of Pao palembangensis. NCBI lineage: Eukaryota > Metazoa > Chordata > Actinopteri > Tetraodontiformes > Tetraodontidae > Pao > Pao palembangensis. Next base: position 31,530,938 of record CM027081.1, on the reverse strand, counting down.
GTAGTCAGGCACCAAGCTGCGGTCGGAGGTCAGCTCGCTGTTGCTGTACTCCTGGGCCTCCTCCATCTGAGATATGCCGGTGAGGGTCAGCATGGTATCGAGGCCGCAGTTGGACCCAAACAGCATGTCAGTCTCTAGTCGGTCCCCGATCATCAGGCACTGGGCCGGGTCGACCCCGCTGAACTGGATGGAGATGCACTCAAACATGAAGCGACTGGGTTTACCGATCACTGTGGCCTTGCGGCCTGAGGCCACCTCCAGGGCTGCGGTGAGGGAGCCAGAACCTGCCCAGAGCCAACACCAAAACAGTCCTGCATGTCAGGTTTTTTTAAACCAAATTTGAATTACAGATTAACCAAACTGGAGACACACTTCCTGTCAGCAGTATGATATGGTACAAACATGCACTTAATTTATCTTTGCATAATGTGTATTTTAAATTAGAAGAATACAACTTTGCCAACCATTTGTAATGACCACAGCTGACCGTAAGAAGCAATCACAACCGTACCTGGCAAGATCCTTCCGCTTGACAGAGGGTGCCAGGGGTCATTGTCGGTGGCCAGAAACAGACAGTCCGGGTCCCTCAGGTAACACGAAGCTTTGGCCAGTTTGAGAAAAGTCATTTTGTCATCGTGTCCCACCAGCACCGCTTTGACGTCCGGAGCCAGGGCACAGTCAAAGATGGTGGCGTTGGGCTCGTCCGTCTCCTCTACGCAGGGGATGCCCGCCTCTTGCAGCTCTCTGCGCAGGCCGTCGCAGCCGATGACAAACACCTGACCGCAGACCTTGGCCACGTCTCTCAGGTAGAGAGCCGAGCAGTACGACGAGCTGAAGATCTGCTCCAGCATCACGTCGGTGAAGCCCAGTCTGCAGAACTTGTGCACGTAATTCTCCCGGGGCCTGGTGCAGTTGTTGGTGACGAACACCACGTTTTTGCCGCGTCGAATCAGCGAATTCACCACCGCCACGGCGCCCGTTATCGCCTTCTCGCCGTTCCATATGACCCCGTCGCAGTCGAAGAGAATGAACTCCTTCGCTGCAAGCAGATTTCTGATCTGCGCTCCTCGAATTTTCTGGCAGCCTTTGAATCCAAAGGCGCCGGCCATTTCGGCTTTTTCCACGGTTTCCCCCGTGTTTCACCTGCTAATGATTCCCCGTGGCAACAACTGGGGCATAATGTGTCGGGAACGCAGGGTAAATCGAATAAAAACAAACCGATGTCGTAGAATCACAGTGCAGAGTCCTCTTGTGGTTACTCGGGGCTACGTCGAGTCTGACCACGCCCATCTTGACAACACTGGCCAATAAAAACAGCGCTCATCAACCAATCAAATTTTTCTGTCTCGCAGCGCTTCCGCCTCCATCAACGCTCTGACCACCATTTTCCTTCAACAAATTAAATGTGTAAATTAACTACAGTATTGTACGTAAGAGTTTCCAAAGTTTTGCAAAATGAGAAAAGCATTGGTAGTAATATACTGGATTTACCATAAAATCTCATTTAAAACATTTATAAAGGTACTTAAGTTCTAGGAACAATACTGAAGTCCACCAGTTGGGAGTAGAGATAAACTTTGTTCTCCAACACTAGAGGGGGCTGTAGTATTGGAGCAATCAAAACCAAAGTAAAGCTTATACTGTACACTTAAAATTTTATTATTTTCTTTTTTGAGTTTTTTTTTTATTAATGTTTTCGTTAATTACAGAACATATGCTGTCAAACATCAAACAGCACAACTAATTAACTTGGTCAATTTCCCATGTCTGGGATCAATAAAGTACTTCTGTTCTATTCTAATTTGCACTATAATAAACGTTAATAATCACTACTAATATAAATGATATGAGAAGAGCCAAGAGTACGTCCACCTAAAAGTATCAGCATACAATAAAACCTACCCCAATGTTATTTAATGGTGCATGCCTCTTTTTCTGTTATACTTTTTCCATTATCAGATTTTCCTGCTGTTGCTTCCTTGTTTTCTTCTTCTGCTTCATTAAAATTTCACCATTTAAAAGAAAAGGTCCCCGTGGTCCTGTCCTGTCATGCTCCGGCTGCTTTGTCCTGCCTGTTTTGGATTGCGTGCAAAAGACAGAGGAAGACTCACTGGCACCTGCAACTGCCAGACAGACAAGTGAAATGCAGGAAAGGAATTGGCAGCTGAATAGACAGAGAACAAGCTGTCCTAATTGGTCATTATTTCCTTGTTAATCTATATTTTCCTCCCTGCTAACCCCCAACACAGATGTGAGGAGTGGGAGGGAGGACGGAACAGAGGGGCCTGTCCCTGGTCTGTGTTTTGGGAGAGGAAGGAACCTCGGTGAAGAGGATGGGGGGGTGGTGGGGGGTTTGGATTAATATGGCCTAATGCGGGGGCCTAATAACTAGAGAGGCAGTAGACCATAAAGACAGACATGCTCACACACTTGGTCCAGTCCAGTATTTTGTGTTTCTCTGCAGAGTTATTTGGTGTCAATATACCCAAATCATGCATTATAACTTGCATAGCTTTAAAACAGTCATTGCTGTGTGTATGTGATTGTCATGTGTGTTCTGGCACCCATCTCTGGTGAGGTCAGGTCAAAGGTGCACAGAGGTGTTGGACATTGTGGCGCTGCTCCACAAATGGATGTCTGGTTGTGGGTAGACACGATGGCGCTCTGAGGGGACAGTGCGGGGCATTTCACATCCAGGCTCCTTTACACAACACACTCTGGAAATACAGCTCAAGTGGATAAATCTACTTTTTCTTTTAGGGACTAGTTTGGTTTGGTTTTGGTAGTGTTATTTCTTAATTATGGTGCATGTAATTCAGTATAAACACGCATATTTATAAAGTTCTGCACCTTTTCCTGAAAGGATTTTTTTCCTTTACATTGATTTAAGGTCCAGCTACTCTTTTTTCTGTTGTTTATCCCTGCTTGTCTTTGTCCTAAAACACCTACTGCAGATAAGTACGAAGCCAAAAAGCACCACTGAAAATAGAAGTAGCAGGTCCAACATGTATCTCTGGTACCATAGTAGTGTTAGTGATGCTGGCTTTAAATGAGCCCCCCCTCTACTCTGCAGGATGTGTTCCACCCATTGAACGAGTCGATGGCTTGGAGGGATGGGATGAGATCTGTGGATCCTGCTGAGGGACAAAGCTGAAGACTTGAACCTAGAAGAACACATTTGGTTGGAACAAATAGAGGAAAATATCTGCATAAAAACTTATTGATATGACAGATATAATGGAGCAAATGAACACGTAAATGCAAGCTTTAAAATCAAAAAGAAATATGTATAATTAGTAAGATTTGCCTGAACTCAGAGCTCATCTCCGCATCCACGTACCTCATGTCATGCATAAGCGTTTGAATAGTGGCGTGTAGCCGCTCCCGGGTGATGAGTGTGGGTTTGATGGAGAGTCCAAGTCCCTTTGTTTCAACTCTCACCACATTATCAAATTGGTCCCCGAACAGTGGGATTGCCAGCACAGGAACAGCATGGTACACTGCCTGCAGGAGGCTGTTTTGTCCACCGTGGCTGATGAAGAGACGCGCTTTTGTGTGGCCTGGGGTCAACAACAAATCCAAATCTCAAAAGCCTGATTAATGAGTGGGTGTCTGGATGTAGTACAGAGTGATAGTGTTTCAACGCTGGATGTTTGAGGACGCAGACATGAGTACAGATCTGTGCTTTCACAATGCTGGCTCAGAGTCTAATAAGATTTGTTTACTAAGCATTTACCGGAAATGTTTGACATGTGATCCGTCTGAAATTTACAATGATAAAAAAGACGGATGTGAGCTACAGCGGTTTGAAATATTTTGTTTGTTGACAAAGAAAAATGTCAGGAAACAGACTGTTGTTACCCAGCAGGTTGTTAAGAGGCAGCCAGTCCACCACTCTGAGATTTGAAGGTCTGTCCAGATGCGACGGCCATCGTTGAGGATCATACCTGTGAGCAAAACATGGCAGGCTTATAAAATTTAAAAAATACTGATCTGATATCTGTACCTTCATTTTACCTCCAAAGTACGCCCTGTGGGATTCTAGAGAATCCAGCCACCAGCTCTGTTAGCAGAGGGTCCACAGAGATGGATGACACCATTGACCCCAGAGTCACAATAATAAAACCTGCATCCCCAAAACTGGAAATCCACAGCTCAAGATCCTGAGGGATCAGTGAAATTCAGGAGATTGAGTGAGAAAGAAGAAGAGACAGAATCTCATCAATGTATATGTCTATTATGTCCACAGACCTGTTCTGGAGGCTTGGCGGGATGGTTCAGCAGACCTCCCACCAGTACAGTGAAAGGCAGGAGAGGTTGCGGGAACTCCAGGGAAAAGTCAGTGTTGAACGCCCAGAGCTCAGCTCCTTCATGCAGATCTTCCAGGCCGCCAGGGGGAGACTCGAGGTGGCGTTCAGCAACTTCCGCAAATGTTGACCACACGAGTTTCTGACCTTTTGAATAGAGATGTCTCCAAAAATGTAAATAAGCCAGGTGAACCTGACAACCAGTGATCTTTCACATTAAAACACCCCTACCTACAGGGGCCATAAAGGAATAAAGGACGTTCTGTGCACGTCCCCAGAGGGTCATGTGGTCGGACAGCTGGGAGCTGAAGACTGGAACAGAGGCAATCGAGCTGGGCAGAGTGATGGACAGAGGACCGTTCAGACTGCCAGGGTAGAAAGCAATGTAAGGGACACCTGGAGAACGGTGCATGACAGACAGTAAACACTCAAGCTTAAAATTTGTGCCATCTGCAAAGTCTCTCTGCGAAATTGCTGATGAGAGAACTGTACTGAGGTATCATAGTCTAGGATGCAAGTGTTGATGCTGATGACATCAAAGTAATTGTCACAAAAACAAATGTACCAAGTCTGCGTGCCAGGATGAAGGAGCAGGGATTAAATGCATCGAGGATGATGACGTCATAGTGCTCACGCTGAAGAAAAGTTATTATCTGTTTGTTTTCTAACAGCTTGTCACACTGATAAGACAGGTGTCCCATGAAGGTGAGAAAAGTATTGAAGGTTTCTCTAAGAGAATGAGAGAGAGACAGAGAGAGAGAGAGATAGAAAGAGAGACAATATATTTCATATTTCGAATCAGCAAGAATATGCCGGCAGTTTAACTGAACTAACACTGGAATACTGGCTGCATACATCTGTGAATAAACCTTATATTATATTTTGAAAATGGATATAAAAGTCTGCAGGATTAGTCAACAATCAGGTTCTACATAGTAAACACATCGACTGATTGTCTTTTTACATATACCATTAAAAAAACTACTAACTCTAAACTGCTCTATTTCATCTATTTTTAGTTCAGAAGGATTCAAAGGCTATTTGGGCACAAAGGATGAATATATACTTTTGATGTGACGTAAGTGAGTCAAAATGTAAAAATAAAAAAAAGACCCAACAGAGCCATACCTTCCCAGTAGAAACTGTGTTTGTTGCTCCAGAAACCAGTCATTGTATTCTTTGATATAGTTATCTCCTAATGACCAAGTGCTCTTCTGATAACTGTTCGCTTCCCCCACATAGGACAAACCTGAAATATAGCTGAGATTACGATATGCAGATGTGTGATGCAGAGAAGAAAAGAGAATACGTTTCCATATATGTACCTGTGATCACAGGATTGCCGAGTTGTAAGAGCATGCGGACTTCATGGCCATGCTGGTGTAAATTTTGAGAAATTTCATCTAGTAACAGGTAATGGCTTCCTCCTACAGGAGAGAAAATGAATCAGTGCAACTAAACACAATATCTGCACCACATGATCGTAACTTTTTTTTATTGTAATGACAAACTTCTACTATATTTACTGGTGTGTACCTGTTTTTTGTGATGTATATCTAAGCAGATATTTACAATGGAAAACTCTACTACAGTGTTAATAATCACTTCTGTACTACTCACCAATTAGACAGATGGTCAGGATTTTGGCAGACTGAAGCACTGGAAGAACCAGAAGAGGAAATATAGACAGACAACAAAATAGACTCCTCATTCTGTTATTAGACTCATAAGAACTCACAAGCAGCCAAGATCCAATCTAAATAGTTTAAAAAATACATTCAATGGAGAATTAAAGTTTTTCCTTTCAACTCTCCACTTCAGACTTAAATGTTACACCCAGTGAGAGGAAAAACAGACAATTATCCCCACAAGAAAAAATAGGGGGAAAAAAATAATATTTTCAGTTCGTCTTTAAAAAAAAAAAAAAATCTAATTGCCCTTTGGATCAGAATTCTTCACTAGACTTCACTGACAAGTTGATGGAGTCCCAAAGCCTCCAGTGTATCCCATAAGATGATCACAAGTGAACAGGTCCAGCATTAAAGTCCTGCTTTGTCTAGTATTAATCAAGAATGGTTCTGTGTAACATGTTCGAGTGGCTCTAAAAGATACCACAAACTGCAACAGCCCTGCTGCAGTGATAATAAAAAAAGGAGGGAGAGAGAGGGGGTGGTGGGTCAGGGAGGTGCGGTCAGTGGTGAAGAGTTTACCAAACCACCATTTCATTAGTCTATTTCTCTAGGCTGCTGATAGTATGTGACTATCCCCGACTATGACAACAGGTAACCATTGCTGATGATGACGGTCACTAATGACGACAAATTGATGTATTTATTTTTGCTGCCCACGACACATCATATGGAATTAAATTTCAGGGGATGACAGGCATTTACTCTGCAGGAACCACGGTAAGTTGTGGATGCACTGGCAGGCAGTTGGTGGCAAGTCAGGCTTGACATGTAGGTTATGCTGGACAATGCGCTCATTGTAGCCAAAACCCTGGCTTTTCTGTGTCAGAGAGGTCATTAAGCAAGTCAGTTAGAAAAACTGGTGAAGTGTATCTGGAAAACAGGCTTCTTCCCCGCCAGTCAGTCATGTTGTAATTCCAAACTTCGGACATGAGTTAGCCTTTCCAACACGCTACAGTGAAACATGTCTGTTAAATCAAATAAAATTAATACATCCAGTCAGCAAAATGACTGATCCAATGTAAAATTTCATTTGGGAAAAGTGTGTCTGAAGTGCAAACTTCACTAATACAACTCATGTCATGATGTACCAAAAGTGACCAAGTTACCACGAAAACTAAGCTTTTGATATTTTATCTATTTAGTTACATAATAGAATTTAAACAATGGGACCATTACCATAAAGTAAACATTATAATAAATAAAACCATCCAATTAAACAAACCAACATAATATTAAACCGAGCAAGTCCAATGGGTTAGAGCAGGGATGTCGAGACCCAGTCCTCGAGGTCCACAATCCAACCAAGGTTCGTCATCTACCAGGTGGAAAACTGGCTTTCATTTGCCTTAAAAAGAGCTGGTTTTTGCTTGGGAGGACAGAAAACCTGGAGAGACTGCAGGCTGTGTTTACAAGGCTGAACTGCTGCTGTTTCCATCATCTCCAGAGGACAGCAGCATTTCAGGAATATTCTGAGAGACAGAGAGCAAATTGGACATTTACAAATACTTTCTGACAACCAACCTAAAACATGTATCTTTTAAAGGAGCAAAGGAAACAAACTGTGTCTGCTTAAAGACCTACCACAAGTTGGTGTTGTGTTGAGATCTCCATCAGGTTCTGAATGAAAGGATGCTGAGAAAGAACTGAGAAGGAGACAGACTCCTCAGGCCCGTAGTGCAGCTCTGTGAATACATGCAGCAGGTTCTGGAGGCCAGCAGAGTTAAAGAAGAGATTTACACATTCACAATGTTACTTCACAAATTTAAATTGTTACAGATTCCTTTTAAAGCTCGTAGGGATCTAGAGCTGAGCTATGTATCAACCGTATGAGCAGGCTTTGAAAGTTATTAAATCCCAGTTTGAATATTCACAGTGCAGCAGTACCTGACTGTAATCCTCCTGACTGGTCAATCTGCTGGCAGGATATTTCATCCTTTATTTTCATAAGTTTGCAGACAGATGACAGCAAGGGAGAGCAGGATAGACACTGGCTCCTCGAGCATGTGCTTGAAAGTCACACAAAATGTCTGCTTCACTATTGTTTTGACTGCCCTGAAGAGAAAAGTTTTGCAGCCTCATCTATACTGGGCATAGACTGTAAAATAAAATGGAAAGAAACATTAAAACACCATGAAACCATCAAACTTGTTGATGCAAAACTAGAAATTAATATTTATTTTGTAAAGCAGTAAATATAACATTTGTATTAAAAAAATAGAACAGAAGAGGGTGATAAGAAGGTGATAAATGCTTTCGCACATTAAGATAAGGACATTTTTCTTGCTGGGCAATTTTGACAAGGTGGCTTGAGGAGACGTGTTGATGTGTTGCCCCAGCATCGATACTTCAAAGCCTCTGATAAAGCCCTGTCTGGGGTTAGTGGCACAGGTACTGTAACATAGACACATAATCCAGCTGAGGCGGGAGAACGAGTGACTTGCAAACAACCTAAAAGAACTGACAAAAGAATATAGATTCATGAAGACCAATTCAGTTATAAACTTACTTCTTGTAATTTAGAAATAAAGTGGCTTGCACTGTCATAGTAATCAATTAAAATTGTGTTTGTTTACTCCTACGTAGTTAGTTGAAGTGTCATAAGGGAGGCTCAGAGGTCCTCTGGGACAGCTGGCACTCATTGGAAAACCACAACTCTGTTCAGACAAATGTGGGGTAATATAAGCTAGTTTAATAGATATTCTTATGTGCAGAACAATAGATTTGACTTCAAATCAAAATTAAATGCAAAAAAAAAAAATATTGGGTGTACATTGGTATATATACTAACTTGACTGTACTCCGTCTCATTTATGTAGCCCGTATGCTCAGCATCTAAGGATCTGAAACGCTGTAGTACAACCAACAACTGTGATAAGGAGGGAACTGGCCATGGCAGTGCAGCACACAGCAGAAACCGGCGCCAGTCTAACAGGTCATATTCATCCGTTAGCAGAGCTACAATCTCAAAAACCTGAGAACAGCAGAAAAAGAGGAACTTCTACTGTGTTATGCAGTGTGTGTCTGATTTGATTGTTTAGACAATAAAATGACATGCTGCCTTATGTTAGTGCCTGTTTCCTTCAGCCTAAAATAGACTTTTCTTATGGCATGATGTAGAGCCTGACACAGAGAATATTATCCATGTTGATCCCTGGAAGATTCTGAAGAATACCTGATTTACTGATCTAAACCAGGGCTCAGGTAAGCTGCATCCATCCATGCTGATACAGATCAAATTCCAAAGGAATTTGGAGAACTCTGAACTGGGCATGAGGCCTAAAAAGTAAAAAGGATGAATGAGACTCAAAAACAAATTCACATCACACAACACATCCTTTTTAATACCTACCTAGTGGAGCAAAACAGTGTATAAGCTTCGGTAGATTGATTCCTAGTTGACTGATAGTCAGGGTAAACTTGAGCTTCTTCCACTGAAGGTGGATCGAGAGGAAGGCTCGCTTCTGCGACTTTCTATCAAGTAGAAATCAATGCCATCCTAGACAAAGGAAGGAGAAGGTTCAGTTTAATTAAAGAAATTTCTTTTCAAAATTAGATTTGAAAACTGAATGATGTATTTTAACTACATCGTAGTCATAACATACCAACACCAATTCCAAGTGCAGTTTATCAGCAGCTTATGTGGTGGCGCGTCACCATGGCTAACTGATCAATGCTGGAGAAAAGGAGGAATTAACAGTAAAAGTTATTTAAATGACTGATCTTCACCGCATTCATCTCCAGTTAATGACACGAATTCAAACTAAATTTTTGGCATGGTAAATAGATTATTTTGCTTGGAAAAGTAGATGATGATATTTTCATAATCACAAATGTGGTATAGATGGACTTTTACAAGGATAGGATTTAAAATGACATTGATAGAATAAACAAGGATTATCAGACCCTTACTAAAAAAATGAATACAACCAGAATGCTCCTATCTCTCAATGTAAACAAGCCATCCATAACATTGCACACGTGAATCTACTCTCATACTGTACCTCTTTGTTTCTGCAAAATAGTGCTCTTCTGTCCACTTCCGCATGCCACTCAATGTCTCTTTAGCTCTGCTCTGCAGTGATTTCAACATCTGGAGACCATGAGCTTTCACTAGAGCAATGCGTGACTTTGCTGCGTTTTCTGAACACATGCAAGAAAACAGATATACACACATGTACTGTCAGTATATTAATGACTTGTATTAATAATATTTGAATTTTCATGTATGAAATGACTTCATATATACACACACAAACTTTGCAGATGAATAGCAGATAGTAGAAAACAAATCCTATATCATTATTTGCTCATTACAAACTCCTAAATCTTTGTATTTGCACATATGTGGATACCTTCATAATCCTGTGCAGCTGAATATTCATAATATACTTTGGCTTCCACCTCTTCAACATTGCTTGTCTCCATGTCATACATCACTGGTGGGTGATTGGTCATTAGGGACAAAAATAGAAGAATTAATGAGACACAGTATATATATACTATATTAATAAGACTTGTTAGCCAAAATATTTCCCAGTGCCAGATGAAAGAAGTGCCTTTTTGCTTTGATGTTTTTTTGTTTTTCTTTGTTTTCTTTTGAGCCTGATTGTGCTTGGCGTCATCTGAATGCAAGTCTTTTTCATTGTGCTCTTCTGTCTCCCCCTTCTGGACTATAATTGACACCTAAACACAGTCCATTATCAAGAATGTGTCAGAATATTAATATTGTCTGTTTTATTCTATTATATGATCATGCAAACAAGCACAAAATTTACTACGACTGACTGTTGTCAAGCCTCCCTCATAATCAGATATCAGTTTCTTATATAGGGACTAGAGTGAAAACAAGAATGATCAATTTCTACAGCCTCTACATACTGTCTTTGTATTAGTAGGAAACAAATGTAATCAGATAAGTGGTTCTAAAATAATGAATTGTTAGACAAAGATTATAGCAACAGTTCAAACTAGAAATCATCAATAAAAGAAAAAATTTGAATTTGATGGGACTACCTGATCTTGGTCTTTGTGAGAGATCTCTGAGGAGTCTGGTCCTCTGAGGAGGAGGAGGAGAAAAAGTATACGGAAGATAAGCCAGAATGTGTATGTGTGATGCATAACTTTCATCTTGACAATATCATAAAAATCTTTAATTCTTACAGATTACTTTGTTTCATTAATATGTTTGTTAATGTTTAAACTACAGCATGGAGGTTCTGCTTCCTGTGTTGCATTTCATCCAGGAGGTGGATCTGAGCTAATTTGGAAGATATCTCAGGCAATACCTGACTGCTCATGCTATGATAATAGACCTTAAGAACAGACATGGTGGTCTGAAAGCGGTGCAATTTTGACTTGTTCAAATGAAAGTAATTACGTGTTGAAACATCAGAAAAACAAGCTACAACACAATATAAAAACATTCAAATAAAATGCCTTTTTAGCCAAGAACAAAGAACGTTACCTGCATGAGCATAGAGTGCTGACTGATAATACACAGTGTGGTCTTCGAAACCCGTCACCCATGACAGCATCCATCTCTTTCTCGCCCTCCATTTTACGCTTGTTTTCTTGAGGTCTCAAGCATTCACAAAGCTCCTGAAGCAAATAAATCATCATATGTCCATATATTTTCAATTAAATCATTATTTCCTTGCTTTCAATCTAAGACAGTTGTAGTATTATATTTAAATTTGTCATCACATCCAGCTCAGATGTAGCTCCGCTTAGTTTCCCATCTCTCTCATATCATCAGGCATTCTGTTGAAGTCCTTCTGCCACTGGAGAAACTGCCTGCTTGTGTCAGGACGTTGCAGGTAACGTTGATAGTTCTTTCTACAGCCATAGATAAAAAAATAAGGTAAGATTTTCTTGAATGTAACTACCATATGATACTCATACAATCTCAACATCATGTAGGTGTTGGCTGACAAACATTAAATATGAGAAAAAGGAGTGCAACAGAAAAAGGCATACTTTAACTCTAAAGCTACCAGATTTTGCTGTTCTTCCCTGTGCTTCAAAAAAAATAGTTCTCACTCATTTAGATATATGTAGTAATTTTTATATTGTTCTATGGATGGTTAATCATAGTGTTTTGTGATCGTAGCTCTTGCATCACTGTCTTTATGTTGTTCACATAGGAGCAACACATTGTATCCCAGTAGGAGCACAGTTTCTCTGGGATCTCCTGGAGACACAGAAAAGAGTCCGAAGGTAAATACATTTCATCTTTTAATAATAAAAAAAACAAAACCTTATATACCAGCACAGGTAAAATCTATTGGTACTAGATCACCATGGAATCCTCCAGCAATCACATCCCAGGTATTCGTTGTCAGAGTCTGTGCCAAGACTGCATCACTTATCACCCAGATGTACATTTCCAGCTGGTACAGATATAAGTAGATTCTACTGGTGAAGGGGATCACCACTTATTCCCAGCTGGATAAAAGAGGGGACGCTGTGCCCGTCTCATGCTCAGGCACATCCTCACAGTTATTGGTCCCTGAAGACACATGTGGTGTATTCAAAATACATAACTTGTTTTCTTTTATCTGGTGGATTTGGAAATAAAAAACCTTGAATTGTTTGCTCATTCTGGTCAGCATGGGGCTTTTTGGAGCCAGAGGCAACTTTTGAGTTTGGCTGGTCTACTTTCGTTCCCCTTCAGGTCAGACCTTTTCTACCAAAACATAATACTAATTAAAATGACAAAGACTAAAACTACTGACACAATACAGAAGACCACTGACCCTTTGGAGTTTGCATCATGGCATGCTGCAGGACACACTCCAACCTCTTGTAAAGCTCCTCCTCATCAGCATCTGCATCAACACGAACCAAGATATTTTGCTTCTATCAAACCATTTCCAGTTTCACAGCTCTCTGGAAAGCCTCATCCTTTTGAAGAAACAAACATTGTTGTTAGACACAGACGTAATATCTTCTGTTTATTTTACCTTCTCCAATGTTTTATTACCTGTGTTGAATCTGTCCCAGATACAAGGTCCTGTCATCAGGCACTGAGCTTGAAGCAGCACCATCTGTTTACACCATGTGTGGGAACAGTAAACATATTAATTTACCATGTCTGTAGCTTGTAGTGCATACATGTATTATGTCCCGCTACAGTGACTTGTACCAATATGACTGTTTGCATCGTTGAACCACAGTCTCATCAGGGATATCTAACAGCACAACCAGGTCCAGTACACAGGTGCTAAGCAGAGGGAGGTTTGGGTGGATTTGATCAGCAACAAGGTTACTGTGATGCTTTCTTCAGGATCCAAAGGTTCCACCGAGAGCTTGTCTAGCATATGAGTCTGAGCAATGTCTGCTGGAAATCCGTCATGATCCAGCATGACTGAGTTGGAACCTGTCTATAAAATATAACAGGTGTTATGTAAATACCATACACAAAGGTAAAATTGGGAAATTTAGATTACAAAAGGGAAGTTATTCCCAAATTGGAAAATGTTCTGAATTGATCTTTCATCTCAGTAGTTTATAGGCTTACCCAATGGCAGAAACTATAAATATCTACTAATAGCTCTGTAGAGACTGGGTCTTGCCATTCTTTAGCTCTTCTTGTATAGCTGCTCCTGCATGGCACAAGTAAGATGGCTGTGAAAGGATGGTCAACATTTTACTGCAAATAATTGATTTGACTAAAAACGGTGAACACATTTTGACAAACAAAGATTGGTCCATGTTTAGATAGTAATCATAACAAACTTACTCTTATGTTACTGTCAGCAATTTCAGAGTCACAGGCTAAAAGAAAATTACATTTAATAACTATCAGTATTCTATAAGCTGAATTTATCATCAGCAAATAAAATACAATGTAACTCATAGAAGTATGAAATAAAAACTCTTCAGTTTTCAGAAACTAACCAGGTTTTGGTGTTTCAGTGGACGGAAGAGGCTCATTTTCTTCATTCTGCTGCTCTGTGACCTGTAATGATTTCATGCACATTGCTACAGGTGAGAGATGAATTTTTAAAGCTATGTGTCTGCAGACGTGAACATTTCTGACATAGAGACAAGAGTAAATATTGAATGTCACCAAAGTATTGATGCTAATAATGAAAATCTTGTGAAGAGACATTGTGCTTTTTTGACTGACCTCTCCACTCTGATAAAGCTTTCAGTGCCTCTTCAATAAGTGTATCGGGCTGAGATGACATAGATTCCATGTGCTATGGCACAAACACAAACCAGCAACAAATCTCTTAATAATGTTTCAGATTTCTTTACACTTCTGTTCAAATTAAACCAGACTACCTTGGAAATCTTGGCCAGGCAGGTGGTCTTCCCAGAGCAAAAACTTGCCAAGAACACAGCCTCAATTTAAAGGAGAACTGGAGAGGAGGGAGCTGTGGGTTGATGACTGATTTTCCCTCAGATCGACTGACAATGTGTCCAAAGAATGTTACTGTTGTCCGAGAAAGTGGGGCTTATCTGCCTCATCTGGCCATGCCCACTCACCTTCCATGTTCTGAAAATACAACATGCCCGGGTAATAGAAGTCTGAATGAGGTAGTTCACAGCTTCAGAAAACAAGGTGTCTGACTTAATTCTTTATTAAGACTGTGACAGCAAAATCAGTGTTTGTTATATTATCAACTTTTTAAAATGTGTCAAACTCACAGTGTATTCTTCATAGTCCAGGTCATTGAGTATATCCTGCTTCTTTTGTTCTACAGGGTCAAGCGGTGTGCAGAACTCAAACCCTGGTGTCTGGACATTATTCGACTGATAGAGCGGAAGTCCTTTCAACAGGAATTCCTTCCACTCTCTCATTTTCCTCTCTGGAATCAGACTGGATACAAGAGAAAAAACAGTCAGAAAAAGAGCAAGACTATGTCAGTGATAGTGTGGATGAAACACTTTTGCACCACACACTTAACAGATTTCCTAAATACACAAACATTAAACATTTAGAGTAGAGTAAATAGCTTGTATGTGGTCAGGGAGAAGAAAATACTGAGTCTTTTTATCCCATGCTATTAAATCACGAAAAGCAACTAACAGTCACGTACTTCCCAGTCAGCTGATGATATTCTTCAACCTTGGTGGCAAAGTCAACAATCTGTTCCATAATGTTCTTGCAGTTTGCAAAGTGCTTGTATTTGTTCTGAGCTGTTCAGCAGCAATCTGACACAATTCAATCTCCTTTTTCATTTTTTCGGCATGTTCTAACTTAGCCTGCCGAGCCAAAGCCTGAACCAAACCCCAGCCAGAAAGACGGGATGAGTGAGGAAGGCAACATGCAACCACAAGTTAAAGTCATTCAAGAGGATGAAAAAATATCGAGCACAGTGATTTTTCTTTTCATCCTTCTATCCTACCGCCTCTTCCGCTCCAGTGCGTTTTTTGGAAGTCTCTCTTCCTCCTCTGCCGGTACTGCTCTTCTCTTGAACAAGCGTTCTCCAAGATCACGTCTTCTGACGACGATCTGGAGGAGCTGAGCTGTTAACGCAGGTTCTGCTGTGTCTGACGTGTCAGACGCCGCACCAGCTGCTCATCTCGCCGTGCCTCCTGTAATGAGATGAAATGTTAATATTAAAATTCATATTTTCCATATGGTCTTCAAAACATTTATGAAAATAAATACGTGGATAAGTAAAACAAATAGAGAAACTACAATGAAGTCTAACAGCTCCTGATTACGTTTGAATCTCTGTTGACAAAGGAATTCACAGTGAGATGAACATGAGGAGTTTCACCTCTTCAGCATCACGTGCTTTCATCTGCTCTATCATGAATCTCTGGAGTTTTTCCCTTTGCTCACGAAATACAGCTTTCTCATCCAACCTCTTCGATATCCAATATATATTTGTCAATAGGTTCTGAGATCAGTTTGCTCCACTTTCTGAACATCCATATCCTGAGGCAGGCACCTGGATGAAAAGTCTAGGAGAGTATATGTATCCAATTTCTTCCTCTGTTTGCTTCAAACCGGGCAAATTCATTTTGAACTACCTGCATGAAAAATTGCACAAATATGGGAAAATTATATATTTTATTTAAACCAGATTGTTGTTAGTCTTCAGCCACAAAGCAAACTCAAATATTTATAAAAAGTATTTGGTTCATGTTACCTCTGCTTGTTGGGTTTTGCTCTTGGTGCGATGTTGCCTCCTCTTTGGGTTGTGCTGTGATGGATGAGGTGGAGGTTTGGGAACTTGGACAGCAGCGCCCTGGATACACATCAGTCTTATGATTCTTCCAGGAACAAAGCCTCAAAAGGGAATATACACATAACCCCACACTTAATAACATAAGCTTGGTTTATCAGTAACAGAGTAGCATTAATTCAGGCATTAACGAACTGATCACTTCAACTTCTTTGTATTTTTTATTTCCGATATTATGGACGTAAGTGGGTTGTTGTTTCTAAGTTGAGTGGGGTCTATGATGGAGGGATCACCATTTTGCATTCAGGTCCTGATGTTTTTCTTTTTCTTCAAAGTGCTTAGAAATTTTCTTCTGCTTCGGCTCAGCATCACACATCTGTCACATGTTGGAATATTAAATTTGATTAATATGCCTTTCATGCAGAGGCACAGAAAATATTTTTTAAATATCTTACCTTGTATTTTGTAGTTCTTTCTATAGATACTGACTGTGGTTGAGGCTAATTGATATCAGTAGAATAGAGGGCATTTATAATGCCATGTAACATAACTAACACAGTCTGCGCTTTAACTAAAAAGTGTCTTTGACCTTTGTATTAAAAGATCAAAGGTCGTTTCCTTTGATCCCTTGAGTTTAAACTTGTTTGATCTTGACTAGCTACCTTGCCAAGTAGAGGAGTATGTAACGCCTGCCATTTGTTAGCAAAATAGCTTATAAAGTTATGAACAGATTTTAATGACATTTTTGGAAATATTGCTAATGAGCCAAGGAACACAGGACTACATTTTGGTGATATCGTTGACCTCTGTCTTCCAAAGATCAAAGCCAAAGGGCTACATCATAAGTTAACATACTACGTTAAGTAATCTTGTATTAATAAGTTGCAGATAGATAGATAGATAGATAGGATAGATAGATAGATAGATAGATAGATAGATAGATAGATAGATAGATAGATAGATAGATAGATATTTCCCTTTACACAATTTCCAACAGAACTTTTTAAAAATATTTTATAAGGTTGGAGCTGCTGGCGTTTCCACTCATCTCCAGAGTGACAGCAGCACTTCTGAGGCATGTCTGGAAGAACGAAAGCAATGCAGTGCATTATTTCATCAATAAGGAAGCTCTGACATTTACAAATAGCAATAGACATTTACAAAACCTTACAAATACTTTTAAATGAACAAAGGAAGCAAACTCTACTAATAGACCTCACCACAAGTTGGTGTTGTGTTGAGATTCCACTTGTGTCTTCCTGAATGAGGATGCTGAGAAAGAACTGAGAAGGAGACAGACCTCAGGCCCGTAGTGCAGCTCTGTGAATACATGCAGCAGGTCTCTGGAGAGGCCAAAGCAGAGTTAAAGAAGAGATTTCATACATTCACAATGTTACTTCGCAAATTTAAACTGTTACAGATTCCTTAAAGCTCAGAGGATCTAGAGCTGAGCTATGTATCAAAACCGTATGAGCAGGCTGCCAGTGCTATTAAATCCCAGTTTGAATATCCACAGTGCAGCAGTACCTGACTGTAATCCTCCTGACTCCTCGACAATCTGCTGGCAGGATATTTCATCCTTTATTTTCATAAGTGTTTCAGACAGATGACAGCAAGGAGAGCAGGGATAGACACTTCGCTCCTCGAGGATGTGTTGAGTCACACAAAATGTCTGCTCACTATTGTTTTGATCAAGTTCTGAAGAGAAAAGTTTGCAGCCTCATCTATACTGGGCATAGACTGTAAAAATAAAAAGGGAAAAAGAAACATTAAAACACCTCATGAAACCAACAAACTTGTTGATAAAACTAGAAATTAATATTTATTTTGTGAACAAATAAAGAGTAAATATAATATTTTGTATTAAAATAGAACAGAAGAGGGTGATAAGAAGGTGATAAATGCTTTCGCACATTAAGATAAGGACATTTTTCTTGCTAAGTACTTTGACAAGGTGGCTTGAGGAGACGTGCTTGATGTGTTGCCCCAGCACGATACTAAGTGCTCTGATAAAGCCCTGTCTGGGGTTAGGGTGGGCGTGCCAGGTACTGCAACATAGACACATAATCCAGCTGAGGCTGGGAGAACCAGCATCTGCAAACAACCTAAAAAGAACTGACAAGAATATAGATTCATGAAGACCAATTTCAGTTATAAACTTACTTCTTTGTAATTTAGAAATAAAGTGGTTTGGTACTGTCATAGTAATCAATTAAAATTGTGTTTGTTTACCTTGCGTAAGTTAGTCAGGCGGTCATAAGGGAGAGGCTCAGAGGGGTCCTCTGGGACAGGCTGGGCACTCTCGCTGGAAAACCACAACTCTGTCTGGTGACAAATGGGTAATATAAGCTGGTTTAATAGATATTCTTATGTGCAGAACAATAGATTTGACTTCAACCATTAAATGTATATATACACCAAACTGGTTGTACTCAGTTTCCTTTATGTAGCCCGCGTTCAGCATCTATGATCTGAAAACGCTGTAGTACAACCAGAAGCTGTGATAAGGAGGAACTGGCTGGCGGCAGTGCATACAGCAGAAACCGGCGCCAGTCTAACAGTTCATATTCTTCCGTTAGCAGAGCTACAATCTCCAAAAGCTGAGAATAGCAGAAAAAGGGAACTTACTGTAAGCTTATGCAATGTGTGTCTGATTTGATTGTTTAGACACAAATGACACTCATTTTATCATTTTATCTGAAGTGTACCTGTGATTCATTGATCTAAACCAGGGCTCAGGTGTTGCATCCATCCATGCTGATACAGATCAGATTCCAAAGGAATTCGGAGAACTCTGAACTGGGCATGAGGCCTAAAAAGTAAAAAGGATGAATGAGACTCAAAAACAAATTCACATCACAACACATCCTTTTAATACCTACCTAGTGGAGCAACAGTGTATAAGCTTCGGTAGACTCTAGTTGACTGATAGTCAGGGTAAATCCTGAGCTTTCTCCACTGAAGGTGGACGAGGAGGAAGGTCAGTTCTTCTGCGACTTTCTATCAAGTAGAAATCAATGCCATCCTAGACAAAGGAATAGTTGTCAGCTTGTAGAATTAAAGAAATTCTTTCAAAATTAGATTTAAAACTTAGCGATGTATTTTAACACATCAGTCATAACATACCAACACCAATTCCAAGTGCAGTTTATCAGCAGCTTCTATAAAAGGTGGCGCTGTCACCATGGCTAACTGATCAATGCTGGAGAAAAGCGAGGAATTAACAGTAAAAGTTATTTAAAATAATTGATCTCCTATTAATGATACAAATTCAGACTAAACTTTTTGCTCCGGTAAATAGCTTATTTCTGTGCTTGGAAAAGGAGATGATGATATTTTCATAGTCACAACCAACAACAACAAGAAAGGATAGGATTTAAAATAACATAGCATCTATTAGAATTTACCTGTAAGAAAAATGAACATAACCAGAACGCTTCTATCTTTCAATGTAAACAAGCCACCCATAACACTGCACACATGAATCTACTCATACTTCACTTCTTCATTTCTGCAAGATACTGCTCTTTCTGGCACCCTTTGCATGCAGCTGAGTAGTCTTTTCAGCCTCTCTGTCGGCAGTGATTTCAACATCTGAGACCATGAGCTTTCACTAGAGCAATGTGTGACTTGCTGCATTTTTCTGGACACAGGACACAGATATACACACATGTACTGTTAATGAGATACTGTACACACACATTTGAATTTGCTTGTATGAAACTGGCATTACAGTAGCCATAATGACACAGTACTTGAATAACAGATGCTAGAAACAAATCATAGCATTATCTTTAGGTAAAACTCATAAATCTTTGTATTTGTGGATACCTCATGACATGTGCAGCTGCATATTCTTGATATACTTTGTTTTCCTCCTCTTCAACATTGCTCATCTCCAACCTGTTGACATCATTGGTAGGTGATGGGTCAGCTGGGGGACAAGATGGGAAGAAATTATGAGATATATGCTTGATAAGACTTGTTAGCCAAAATACTTCGCAGTGCCAGATGAAAGAAAACCTTTTTGCTCTTTTGTTCTGATGGAGTCACTTTTTCTTTTTTCTTTTTCCTGGATTCTCAGGGCCTTTTCCTCATCTGGAGGCATCTCTTTGGTAATTTGTTTCTTCTGTCTCCCCCTTGTGAGATTTATTTGACACCTAAACAGTCCATTCACAAGAGAAAATGTTAGAATATTAATATTGTCTGTTTTATCACCATTGTATGCTCATACTAACAACAGAATTACCAAATTATTGATGGCTGTCGCGCCCTCATAGCCAGATATCAGTTTGTCGAGCAAAGCAACTAGGAGTGAAGACAAGAAGAATGGTCAATTTCATAACCTCACATACTGTCTATAGTATATCAAGAGAAAACAAATGTAAACAGATAAGTGGTTCGAAATAATGAATTGTCAGGCAAAGACCAGATAACAGTTCAAAAATAGAAATAATCAATAATATAAAGGAAAAATTGAATTTGATATGAGATTACATGATATTGGTCTTTGTGAGAGATCTCTGAGGAGTCTGAACATCTGAGGAGGAGGAGAAGAACAATACGGAAGATAAGACAGAATGTCTTGTTTCACTAATGTGAAGTTAATGTTTAAACTGCTGTTTAATGGAGGTTCTTGCCTCTGGTTCTGGTGCTGCATTTCATCTCTATTTATGCTATCCAGAAAGTGGATCTGAGCTAGTTTGAAGGCATCTCAAGGCATGCCTGATTGCTCATGCTATGATAGTAGACCTTAAGAACAGACATGGTGGGTCTGAAAGTGGTGCAACTCCACCTATTCAACACAAAATGAATTCACGTGTTAGATTAAAAATGTCAGAAAAACAAGATAGGTAAGTAAGGTGTACAATCTGAGAACAAAAAAAGAACATATACAAATATTTTTAATGTTTTAGCCAAGAACAAAAAAAGTTACCTGCATGAGCATAGAGTGCTGATTGGTAAGAAGTACAGTGTGGTCTTCGAGAAACCCGTCACCCATGACAGCATCCATCTCTTTCTCATCTTCCATTTTACGTTTATTACTTATGTCCCCTGCCGCTCACAAAGCTCCTGAAGCAAATGTACATCACATGTCCATTAATTAAATCATTATTTCCTTTGCTTTCAATTTAAGACAGTTGTAGTATTATATTTAAATTTGTCATCACATTCAGCCTCAGATGTAGCTCCGCTTAGTTTCTCATCTTCTCTCTTCATATCATCAGGCATTCTGTTGAAGTCCTTCTGCCACTGAGAAACTGGCTCCTGCTTCCAGGTCAGGATCGACTCAGGTACTGCTGATAGTTCTTTTCTGCTGTTACAGATAAAAAAAAATAAGGTAAGATTTTCTGGAATGTAACTACCATATGATACTCATACAATCTCAATACTTGATGTAGGTGTTGGGCTGGACAAACATTAAATATGAGAAAAAAGGCTGTTTTCTCTACAGCCATAAATAAACAAAAATAAAAAACACAAAGTTAAATTGGCAAGGAATGTAATCATTCTCATACATTCTCAATACTCGTGAATACATTATAGAACTCTAAAGCTGAACCTCGAAGCTCTCAATTTACCGGTCGATCTTCATTCCTACCCTCACCTATGGTCATGAGCTTTGGGTAGTGACCGAAAGAACAAGATCACGGGTACAAGCGGCCGAAATGAGTTTCCTCCGCAGGGTGGCTGGGCTCTCCCTTAGAGACAGGGTGAGAAGCTCTGCCATCTGGGAGGGACTCGGAGTATGGCCGCTGCTCCTTCGCGTTGAGAAGAGCCAGATGAGGTGGCTCAGGCATCTAGTTAGGATGCCTCCCGGACGCCTCCCTGGCGAGGTGTTCAGGGCACATCCCTCCGGCAGGAGGTCCCCTGGAAGACCAAGGACACGCTGGAGGGACTATGTCTCTCAGCTAGCCTGGGAACGCCTCGGGATCCCCCCGGAAGTGTTGGATGAAGTGGCTGGGGAGTGGGAAGTCTCAAGCCTCTGGCTTAGGCTGCTGCCCCAGTGGACCCACTCCAGGATAAGTGGAGGAAGATGGATGATGGAATCCCAAAGCTATATGCTTGACTGCCTTATGCTTCAACAAAAGAAATAGTTCTATACTCATTTAGGACCCTGTGAAGTAC
Organism: Pao palembangensis; assembly: GCA_015343265.1. NCBI lineage: Eukaryota > Metazoa > Chordata > Actinopteri > Tetraodontiformes > Tetraodontidae > Pao > Pao palembangensis. The sequence continues at coordinate 31,508,666 of CM027081.1, read as the reverse complement.
CTTATATTGTTCATATGATGGTTAATCATGGTGTTTTGTGATCGTAGCTCTTGCATCACTGTCTTTATGTTGTTTGGCATAAGAGCAACATTGTAATCCCAGTAGAGCACAGTTTCTCTGGGATCTCCTGTCGACACAGAAAAGGGTGAAAAAAAAGGTCAGGTTAGAAGGTAAAGGCACTCAAAAAAGGCACATCATTAAAAAAAAAAATCCTTTTTATACCAACATGGGTAAAAAAACTACAGGTCGGGAGACCACCATGTGGAAACCTCAAGTAATCACATCCTGTACCTGTTGTCAGGGTCTGTGCTCAAGGCTGCATCACTATAATCCAGGATGTACATTTCCCAGCTGTATAAATACAACAGACTTTGTGTCTTACTGGTGAAGGATCATCCACGCATCCCCAGCTGGATAAAGAGGACGCTGTGTCTGCCTTCACGCTGAGGCACGATCCTCACAGTTATTGGTCCCTGAAGACACTGGTGAGGATATTAATTCAGCAGAAATGTATCATTTTTTAAAGGAAATTTAAAACATTTGTGGTGCCAGAGGCAACTTTTGAGTTTGGCTGGTCTATACTTTGTTCCTTCAGGTCAGACTCTTTTTCTACCAAACAATTAATTAGTACTGACAAAGACTAAAACTACTGACACAATACAGTGAAGACCACTGACCCTTTGGAGTTTGCATCATGGCATGCTGCAGGACACACTCCAACCTCTTGTAAAGCTCCTCCTCATCAGCATCTGCATCAACACGAACCAAGATATTTTGCTTCATCAAACCATTTCTCCAGTTTTTTGGCCAGGTTCTCTTGAAAGCTCTCATCCTTTTGGAAGAAACAAACATTATTAAATGTTGTGACACAGACGTAATATCTTCTGTTTATTTTACCCTTTCTCCTAATGTTTTATTACCTGTGTTGAATCTGTCCCAGACAAGGTCCTGTCATCAGGCACTGAGCTGAAGCAGCACCACTTACATCTGTTTACATAATTCATGTGTGGGAACAGTAAACATATTAATTCTGCTCATGTCTGTAGCTTGTAGTGCATACATGTATTATGTCCCGCTACAGTGACCTGTACCAATATGACTGAATGCACGTTGAACCACAGTCTCATCAGGAGACCTACAACCAGGTCCAGTACACAGGTGCTGCTGGTGAGGGAGTTTGGGGTGGATTTGGATCAGCAACAAGGTTTAATGTGATGCTTTTTCCAGATCCTTAAAGGTCCTTAACGAGAGCTTGCTCTAGCATATGAGCCTGAGGCATGCTCCGCTGAAATCCGCCAAGGATCCAGCATGACTGAGTTGGAACCTGTCTATAAAATATAACAGGTGTTATTATGTAATACCATACACAAAGGTAAAATTGGAAATTTAGATTACAAAAAAGGGAAGTTATTCCCAAATTGGAAAATGCTCCTGAATTGGATCTTTCATCTCAGTAGTTTATAGGCTTACCTAATGGCAGAAACTATAATATCTACTACAATAGCTCTGTAGAGACTGGTTCTGCCATTCTTTTTTAGCTCTTTCTTACATAGCTGCTCCCTGCATGGCACGGGCAGATGGCTGTGAAAGGATGGTCAACATTTTACTGCAAATAACTGATTTGATCCAAAAACGGTGAACATACATTTTGACAAAGCAAAGATTGGTCCATGTTTAGATAGTAAATCATAAATAAAACTTACTCTTTATGTTACTACCAGCAATCTCAGAGTCATACTAAAAGAAAATTATATTTCCAATAAATATCAGTATTCTATAAGCTGAATTTTATCATCAGCAAATAAAATACAATGTAACTCATAGGAAGCATGAAATAAAATCCTTCAGTTTTCAGAAACTAACCAGGTTTTGGTGTTTCATTGGACGGAAGAGGCTCATTTTCTTCATTCTGCTGCTCTGTGACCTGTAATGATTTCATGCACATTGCTGCAGGAGAGATGAATTTAAGCCACGTGTCTGCAGACGTGAACATTTCTGACATAGAGACAAGAGTAAATATTGAATGTCACCAAAGTATTGATGCTATTAAATGAAAATCTTGTGAAGTGACATTGTGCTTTTTTGACTGACCTCTCCACTCTGATAAGCTTTCAGTGCCTCTTCAATAAGTGTATCGCTGAGATGATGAGGATTCCATGCTATGGCACAAAACACAAAACCAGCAACAAATCTCTTAATAATGTTTCAAATTTCTTTTACACTTCTGTTCAAACTAAAACCAGACTACCTTTGGAAATCTTGGCCAGGCAGGTGGTCTTCCCAGAGCAAAAACTTGCCAAGAACACAGGCCTTCAATTTAAAGGGAGGAACTGAGGTGAGGAGGAGCTGTGGTTGATGACTGATTTTCCTCAGACGACTGACAATGTGTCCAAGAATGTTACTGTTGTCCGGAGAAAGTGGGGGCTTATCTGCCTCATCTGGCCATGCCCACTCACCTTCCATGTTCTGAAAAATACAACATGCCCTGCAACAGAAGTCTTCAAGAATGAGGTAGTTCAAGGCTTCAGAAAAACAAGGTGTCTGACTTACCCTTATTAAGACTGTGACAGCAAAATCAGTGTTTGTTATATTATCAACTTTTAAAATGTGTCAAAACTCACAGTGTGTATTCTTCATAGTCCAGGTCATTGAGTATATCCTGCTTTGTCACAGGGTCATGGTGTGCAGAACTCAAACCCCTGGTGTCTGGACATTATTCGACTGATAGAGCGGAAGTCCTTTCAACAGGATTTCCTTCCACCCTCTTGATTGCTTCTCTGGAATTAAACTGGAGACAACAGAAAAAACTAATAATATTAATATAAAAATCATTTAACTATACAAAAATGTCTAAAGTGATAAAGGCAGAGCATATCTGCGCAAATATTTGGTTGTGCAAAGAAGCAGACAAAGTGTTGACATCTCCTTTATTTATCTACTAATACATAAATGTTCATATGATCAAATGTTAACAGTTTAATACCTTTTTACATGAAAGATTTGCAGTAAGTAGTTTAGCTGTATGTGGTTAGGGAGAAAAACACCAATACTACAGTATATGAGTCCGTCTTTTATCATAGACACCATATAGTTCTATTCTAAAGACGAGAGGCTACATTTGTAAAATAAGCATTTTCTGATTCAGTGTGCACAAACACAAAGGCATAAGTTACATTTTGTAATTATTTCAAATTTTGGGTAAGTAGCAGGGGATGCAGTGTCAAATTTTGAATTTTCCCCTACTCCCTAAGGTTTTGGCCAACCTGCTATTAGATCATGAAAATCGACAGTCACGTACTTCCCAGTCAGCTGACGATATTCTTCAACCTTGGTGGCAAAGTCAACCATCTGTCCCATAATGTTCTTGCAGATTGCAAAGTGCTTCTTGTATTTGTTTAGAGCTTGTTCAGCAGCAATCTTTTGACACATTTCAATCTCCTTTTTAATTTCTTCAGCGTGTTCCAACTTAGCCTGCCGAGCCGAAGCCTGAACCAAACCCCAGCCAGAAAGACGGGATGAGTGAGGAAGGCAACATGCAAACTACAGCTAAAATCATTCATGGCAGTGAAAAAACATTAGCCCACTTATTCTGCAAAACACACAAATGTAAATAGATAAATAAGTTAAATAGATGTCACTGCCCATTTTAGGGCAACATGAAGAACCCTTACTACTAAATCTAATTTGTCCTAGAAGGTATGTTGTTTCATAATATTGTAAAACCTTTTAACACTCAGGAAAACTAAAAATCAACTGCACTTTTCTTATCATGATTCCACTTCTGTTACTATGGAAATGAACAATACAACAGTGATTGTAATCTTCATCCTTTGTCTTCTTTTATCTCACCGCCTTCCGCTCCTGTGCTTCCTGGAAGTCTCTCTCCCTCCTCTGCCGGTACTGCTCTTCTCTGAACAAGCGGTTCTCCAAGATCACGTCTTTCTGACGACGGATCTGGAGGAGCTGAGCTGCTAAACGTTGCTCTTGCTGTGTCTGACGTGTCAGACGCCGCACCAGCTGCTCATCTCGCCGTACCTCCTGTGATAAGATGAAAAGGTGCCTAGTAACTACTATACTTTTGTGTTGATGAATTTTAAAATCCCCTGATTACATTTTGATTGATATAAGAATTAAGAGTGATAATTAAGAGAAATAAGAGTAAGATAAAGACAAGGAGTTTCACCTCTTGAGCTTCGCGTGCTTTTATCTGCTCCATCATGAATCTCTGCAGTCTTTTCTCCCTTTGCTCACGAGCTGCCGCATTCTCATCCAGCCTCTTTCGGATATCCCGTAAATATTTGTCATTAGATTGTAAAATCAGTTTCGCTCCTCTTTCTGAAACATCCAAATCCTGGTGGCTCCAGGAGAGAAAAGCTCCAGGAGAGGGCTGACCACTACAAAGAAAAGAAGTCAAAATATTGCCATTAACTCGTTAAGTCAACATTTCTATGTATTACTGTGGGAACCTCTGTTTACCTGAGTATATAAAGTACTCAAGAGAAAAAATATTACAAAACACATTTTCCTTTCCCTCACCTTGAAGAAGCAGAGATGAACGTAACCACTTTCTTCCTGTTTGTTTCAAACTGGGCAATTTCATTTTGAACCATCTGCATGGATAAAATACACAAACATGGTAGGAATGATTATTTCTTTTTTCAGTTTGGCTACAGAAAGTGTTAAAGTTATGAAACACAATACTTTAACACTAACCCAAGGGGTCACAAATTCTAATAACATGTTACCTCTGCTTGTTGGGCTTTTTGTTGTTGGTGCTGATGTTGCCTCCTCTTTGGGTTGTGCTGTGATGGATGAGGTGGAGGTTTGGGAACTTGGACAGCAGCGACCTGGATACAAATCACAGTCTTGTGATTCTTCCAGGAGCAAACCCTCCAAAGGCAACATACACATAACCCCACACTTAATAACATGAGCTGAGTTGTATTGGTCTATCACTTAATAACAGAGCAGCATTAATGTAGGCATTAAACAGCTGATCACTTCACCTTCTCCATATTTTTTATTTCAAGGATATTGTGGACGTTGGGATGTCGCTTCTGCCGCAGAGGGGCGTTCATGATAGGAGGGATCACCACAGTTCTGGTATTCAGTTCCTGACGTTTTTCTTCATAGTGCTTAGAAATTTTCTTCAGCTTTAGCTCAGCATCACACATCATTACCGGATGTAGCTGCTACACAGAGAGAGTCAGCTCAGCTTTTTTTTCCCACAAAAAAGTAGTAGGTATTTTGAGAAATTGATCTAAAATTACCACACTCATATATTACACATACACCATCAGAATGAATGTCATGTTCTTCTTTGTGCAAACCAGCATTGGCTGTCAGTTGTACGATTCCTCTGATTGGTGCTTTCTTCTTTTCTCCAAGTGAGATGTAAAGTTGGTAAAGGAGATGTGTGGCTACTCCCTGCTTTTCCTGCATTATTGCTTGGGCTTTGTTTGTGTCAAAGGGGATCCCAAGTAAGTGGAGAGTTGGCTCAAGGCGCGTAAAATTGTTCAGTTTGGAAACAGAGGTGCTAGAAGAAAAGATGTGAGGTTATATGGTTTTTCCTATATATTTGATAGCCAGAAAAAGACAGAACTTACTCTTTGTTCGTAAACATAGTGAAATCTTTCTGTAACTGGTACTTAAAAAGAAGCTCGCCAAATAAGTAACCATTTGAGAAATTCTTCACTAGGGTCTTTGGCTCTGTGAAAATAAACATGAAAGCATTTAGCAAAGTGAAACAAAACGTATGTAGATAACTTTTAGTTCACGTATCATATTATCTACTATACAGTAGACCGGTTTAATACTCGTCGCTACGAGAATTTCTACTCGAGCAGCTAATTCGTCAACTAATTTTCACTAAGATTATTCTCGAATGTAATTTTCATTTTTGAACCATCCGTATGTGGAATTTAGAAAAGCCGAGTTAGCATTAGCCTACCGCTCTTTTCTACAGAACCGTGGACGTATTTACCAATATCTTGGGAAAGTTGAACTTCCTTATTCAGCCACTTGCACAGTATATCCGACATTTTCCTTTCTTTTCAGGCTCTGCTCACTCTGACTGAAAAAGTACACGTTGAAAGGAAAATAAAAACGACCATTAAAGAAAATACTCGGCGGAAGAACTCCTAGCGACCTGCCGTTGTCATGGTGACCCATCAGCCGCGCTTCCTGCGCTCGTGACGGGGATGGGTCTTCCTCGCTCCATTGCAGAAAAAAAAAATAGCAAAAAAAGACATATTGCATACAAATGCATTTATTGCCTTTAAACAAGAAGCATTTAAGTTTATTAGTGTGAATATTTAAGTCACCCAGAAGCACTTAATTGTTTCATTTACTGCTAATCATTAGTAAAATACTTTGCATCATTTCACAAAGTTTACAGTATTTTTCAGAGAAGGTCGGCTCTGCAATACCTGAGTCCTGTTCACATGCACATTACTCAGTGTTAGTGTTTTAAAGCCACATACTGCATGGTTTATAGCATACTTACATAAAACATTTATTTTGAAATCAGTTTACACAGCATGCGTTTGTTTTTTCAACATCTATGGGCCAGGATTTAACAAATATATAAGGCAGGAAGTCAGCCCGGAAGCATGACCCACACAATCATAGTGCTCCTTGGGAAAAGTAGAATTTAACTGTGCATAATGAGGATTCTGGCCTTACTATGTGGGAAAGCAACACTGCTGGGTTAATAGAGGAATGCATAGCAAGTTAAAATGGTAGACAGCATAATAATTCTTACTGTTTCACTGTTTTCACATTAAAAGATGTACACTTTTCATAGAACTACATTTGTCACCAACAAAATATTAACACTGCTTTTCTCAAGGAAGCTAGTTATTCAACATAAAATCACCTAAATATCCGGTTTCAGCACAGGGCACAACTTTAAAAAAAATACAGAAAAAAACAAAGGTTAACAATGTACAATGCATTCTATACAAACAAAGCTTCTAAGGGGAAAAAGTGCCATTTGTTGAAGCAAACCAAGAAAAAAGCATGTAACATACAAAATTCATAGGCTCATCTCTAAAGCTTTGTTTCTCTGAGGAAACAGGCTTCAAAGAAAAAAAAAACAGCAAACATGTTCAAATATTTAAAACTAGATCTCAATCTTTTCTCTGCTTTAAAACTATTACTGATGTCAAAAGCCACTGATGACCTTCCAATCTTCACTGCTGCAAACACCAGATGCTACCAAACTGTTTCAACCATTGTCCCTACATATCCAGTTAAAACATTGTCAGTGGGACAAGTCAAAAGGAAAATAAGAAATACAGCAGTTCTGGTTCAAAGAAAGCGTGTCCATTGTCAGTACAGAGTTGAAGCCATTGATAATAGTTCATCTAACAATCACATCACAGTGTTTTATTATATTTTTGAATAAAGCTTTCGTTCAAGAGGCACTGCGAACCCATGGACCACATGTAGTCACATGGGTAAGACATGAAAAAAAAAAAAAAAACATTCAGGATGAACTGAAATGAGGCAAATGATGTGGTCTTCCTGTGTTTCAATCAAAGTGCTGTTAAGTGAGCATTATTTAGGTTTCCCCACATTTTCTTGACAAAAATAAAATGTAATCAATATTTACAATGAGGCATCATGAAATGCACAACAACCAGATTAAACCAGATTCAAAAATCACTCACCATGTTTACACGTGTGTACATGGAAAGCTGATAATACTGCAGTTATTGTAATAATGTGATAATAGATCAGACATTTCTACAAATGCTGGGTGCTGATTTATTATTACTGAACTGCATTTTCTGGTTTTATCATAGATCATTTTTTTTCCTTGATACAATCTCTCAGGAGCAAGGCAGTGTGTAAAATGTGACAGGACTAAACACAGCGGAAGCATTACCTTTATCAAGCCTGTCTTGTAACCCTTTAAGAGCAAGTTCTGATTATGTTTAAGTTCAACATCAAATTGTCCAGTTTAGTAAAACATAACACACAATATCGAAAAAGACTGACAGCAACATGCATTTGATAAAAAAATTACTAAGAAAAAAGAATAGTCAACGTGGAAACCAATAGTGTTCGCTTATAAAAATTACATCAGTTTGATCTCAGGCTCTAGCTTATTTAATTGTATGTCCACTGGCTCATAACCAACACAATTTCAGATCATAATATAAAGTACTGGCCCTCTTTCCGTAAAATAAGGACTGATATCATTAAAAAAAAAAAAAAAAAAAAAATGACATATGATTCTATATTATGTTCTATTTGAGTCATTTTGTAGTGTCTTTCTAGTGTTCTGTTTAAGGTTTCCTATTTTGTAGTCCTCTAAAAATGTTCTTTAATTATACTGTGCTGCCATTCAGTTTGTTTATTTTGTAGTGATGTCCCGCAATTGCTAAATGCCCAGTATCACAGAAATTGGAGAAGGGTGGAGAAATGGTTGAAAATATAAATGTATAGTTTTTGATGGTTTTCTATATTTATTTTAAAATGTAAAGTATGAATATTTGTGTATGTTTTGAATAAACAGGTTGAAATCTAATTGTAACACCAAGAATGTAGTGCTGCAGTTGAATAACCGTGAGCCTTAGCTTGGCTGCTAGCAGTGATAGCGAGATGATGTCACGGTTTTGTTGTTGACAGCAGATTTGTGAACCAGGATGCTGCAGATGACGACTGCTGATATTTCTCCTCTGGATGTTCTTCTCCGTCGGGAAGCAGGAACTGAGTGGAGGCAACAGAGGTGGGAGACCCAAGTGAGGGGGCCAGGCCACCACTTGGATCAGCCTCTGTGGGTGAGTCAAAATGCCAGGAACTTTGGGGTTTGTAACCCCCAGAACTAACAGCCTGTGGTTCAAATGGTTCTTCAGTTGGAACTCCAGTCTGCATCTGGGGCCGGTAACCCCCTCCCCCTCCACTTTGAGACCCGAAAGCTAGATCAGCCTGGGACTGGCAGACATCAGAAGAGTCGTGTGGACTTGGTGACCAGGCTGACAAAGACCCTGAGGTCTGAATGCCTGTGTATGTCACATCCGTGCGTGCTGAATCCATTGAAGATGCAGAAGAAGCAGAGGAGTCTGGGAAACGTGGTCTTATGGGCCGCTCATCCACAACTTGGTTGTAGTAACGTAATGATGTTGGCTCATCCGTGTCAGCTGGCTCATCTCCCATTCTTTGTCTATCTTCTTCTTCATCTTCTTCAGGAATTACAACCAGCATTTCTTTACTCAAGTCCCAATGTGGCTTTTCTACAATGTGGACCATACTGTGGGGAGAAGGCTTCACATCCAATGGCCCCTGAAAAAGGTAGAGTAGCGACAACTTGAAACACGTACACTACATATGTTATACATACATGTTTTATTGCTGTTATAACACTGATGACAATATTCAATTGCATCATTACTTTGTAGGCATTTTTACAATATATCACATTGGGGGGATATAGCAAAAATGGGAGTAACTTTGCAACTTTTTACATTTCTACATTTCTAAATAAATAAACTGTATCTACATAAATTTACAAAGAGGTTGGGTCAGACTGGAGTAGACCGAGACTATACCTGTGTCCTGGACCAATCGCCAGTCAACTTTGGCTCGGGAATGTCTGGATACAATGCCCTTTTCACCCTTGACATAAATCAAAATGCAGAAATAAAATGAATTGTCATTAGAAGCCTAAAAAACAAAATATATGGAAAATGCAAAAGAAGGTAGCATAATAGAGAATCGACAGTCTTACCATTTCCGTTTCTTGTAGCAAATGAAGGTGACAAAGACCAGAAATAAGGACGTGATTCCAAGAGAAGTCAAGATTTCCAGGATTAGCCAGTCAACTGTCAGCAGAAACATAAAGACCCAACGATTTTACACAAGAGAAAAAAACTTTTCTACATTGTTGGTAGAATCATGTGCATTTCACATACCCTGTGGCTCCAGCATAATGGAGGCAGTGGCTCCCATGTCCTCGCCTGCTGAAGTATAAGCCTTGACAGTAAATTTGTAGGAGCCCTCACTGTAACCTTTCACTTCATAGCTTCTGGTTTCTATGTCTGACAGATTAGCTGGAGAGAGCAGAGGGTGAAAAATGAAAATGGAGAAAAAGAGGAACAGAAGAAAAAGTGACAAATTTAATGGTGAGTGATTTACCCGGATGCCTGCAGCATCTTTGGGAAACTGTGTTTCATTAGAATATTTAACTTAGCATGCTTGACATTAGCAAATGAACTGCATAGCAAGATGGAATTAGCATCAAGACAGGTACCTATAAGAGTGAGGTGGGAGTCATTGCTGACATAAACATTGTAACCCAACAGGAATCCTCGTCTGTTGGCCAGTGGGATCTCTTCCCAGGTAAGCAGGATATTAGAGTCCTGCTGATGGGCCGACAAAAGAACAGGGCTGGAAGGGACTGGAGTGGACACGAAGTATTAAAAAGAAAAACAAAGGCAATGAAAATGAGGACAGTGATTGCTGATTCGCTTCTACAAATGGTTTCCCCAGTGTAATCCAATCCTTACCCAGCTCTTGCATGTATCCCTGCAAGCGCTGAAGCAGCTGTGGTGGCTCTGAGGAGCAACAGTACAAGGAAAAGTTGTATCTCACGCCCGGCAGGAAGTTGGCTGAAGGTAAAAGACGACATAAAAAAGTCAGTCTCTTGTAGTTAAAAATAATACAGAACAGTAAAACTAGAAAATAAATTATCCAAAATACCTAAATATTACACTGTGGCTGTAACGTGTATGAAGCAAGGTAAAGCACAAAGTTACATTTTGTAGAACACTGTCCATAGTGGGAATGTATCTTTTAAATATAGGCTGACATACCTGACTGAATAGAGGAGAAATTGTTTGGAGCGACCACTTTGATCCAGTCCAAAGGACAGTCTTTCCTGCAGGAGGCATCATACCATTCCACCACATAATCACAGGTAGCATTGTTGTCACTCTCCCAGGAAAGAGGGAAACCTCCATCCATATAAACTGCTCTGGAGACAGCAATAGGCTCTTTTTCTGGAAAGATATATATTATATAAAAGGCAATTTAGAAATTATATTAATTCACATACTCCTTTATAATGAACCTGGGAATTTCAAACTCTATAGTGCCGTACTCTGCAGTTACTTCTATATCAATTATTTAGTCACACAATTTGAATTTAAGTGTTTTCTTTTATCCATTCTATTACAACGTACCTGTCCAACGAAGAGGTATAAGTACCCTTGAAGGTGAAGACGCTCCGTCCTCGTTCTCTGCAATGACACTGGCTTCAATCTTGTCAGTGTTGAGGGTAGCCATACGTGATAGATTGAATGGAGCAGTGGAAATATCAGGAGAGAAGTTTATTGTGTGCTGCAGATTTTCTTCAGAGCTTCGAAAAGTAACTTTATAACCCGTTAGGTGGCCGTGGCTCTGTCTTTGCTTAAGAGCCTGGTGAAAAGGACGAAATCAGAGGTTGTTGTATGTGGTCTGTGAAAAATCTGTGATTTTTTTTTTTTTAAATAAAAGTTGTTTTGGGTTTATAACTCAAAAAAATGTAACGAGATAAAATTACCTTCCAAACGACCTGTCCAGTGTTGTCCCTATTGAGCCATACCCACACATCAGGAGCATCTGGAACTGAAAGATGACACAACTATATATAAACACAGATAACCTGCCAGAATTGACTGATTAATAAAGTGAAAGACTTGACTAACAACTCTACTACATGTAAACACTTTACCGGTAGTGCTAGTCTTGAAGGAAAATTGTTTGCTCCAGTCTCCCCACTTCCAGAAATTCCTTTGGGCACCACAGCGGATTTTAAGAGTGTATTCTTCATTGGGATTCAGGTCTGATAGGACCACTGACTGTAGACCCACACCGGAGAAAGTACGCTGGACACGAAAATAACTTTATTAATATTTGGTATACTGACGGTCAAACAAATGTATAGGGCAACATCACACGTGCATTAAAGAGAATATTGCACTGAGAAAATATTCTGCACATTCCGGCAGACAAACAAATGTCATTCCAGCACATAGGTGCCTCACCTTTGTTTTGTATCCACTGCAGGTGACTTCTACTTCACACACAAAAGCAAAGGAGGAATAGCTCCTGTACTCCCACACCCACAGAATGGTGGCATTCCAGGGATGGACCACTGCACTAAGGTTAGCTGGTGCTACTGGGTGTACTGTAGAAAATGTCAAAAACAAATGAATAAAGAATTGATGGGCCCGTTATAGTAGCTGCTCAAAACTGTGTGTCCACTGATATTTAGCAGGTTACCTCTGTGACTGAGTTCAGCAAGGTCAGTGAGGTTGTGCTGGCCAAGGTGATTTACTGCCACTAGAGTCCAGCTATCCTCCCACTGGTCCAAAGTGCACTCTTTCTGCTTCTGTGTCTGCCTGCTGATGGGACAGCTCCTATAAAATAAACCACGCACAGATGAAAAATGACGTTAAATCAAATGAATTTAATGCAATAATAGGATAATTCCATTTGTTGAAATGCTTGTTTGCTGTAAGTCACAACAAAGTCATAACGATAATTCCTGTAAAAGGGTGTGGTGCCCAGCCACTCCACTATCAGTGTTAGTCAAGTCTCAGCTTCAAGGATACTGAAATTTTTATCAGAGCTTTCTTGAAAAAGAATGCCTTTTAGAAAAAGGCAGGAAAAGTAAAAAATAATGTAAAATCATTCTCCATTGGTCACCAAAGTTGGTGAGTCAAAACTATTTTTATGATATCAGCACAGCCGACTGAGTTAAAAATAAACCGATTAACAAAATTTGCCATTGCACTAATGTGGTACCTCTTGTTGATCGAGTAGCTTGTTTTCCGCTTGCCATACAAATGTGTGTCTCGTTCTTCATTCCAATTGCACACAGCTGAGGTCAAATCACGGGTCTCACACACAAAATCTGATGACAGAGGTGGATCTGGGCAAGAAAATCTACAATTAGATTTTCTTGCTCAACCTAAACTGTGCGTCTTTATGACACATAGTTATGTAGAGGGTACACATTTAAAAGACAATTTTACATATAAAAGCAAAGTGTTATTAATAGATTTTGTTGTCTTACATCCCGCAAACATCACAGATCCATTCAGGAATTCTTTTAGGTCACTGTTACAAAAAACGTTGGTTCCCCACGACCGAGATGGCCGCTGATTAACCACCACAACAGAGTACGTCCTTCGGCTGAGTCGTGTTGTGTTCACCACTGTGTTGTCCAAGCCAGAGCTGAAGTCACCAAAGCGCTTCCCCTCCATCACAATGCAACAGAAAGTGATGCTGGCTCCCACAGGTATGACTTTATCCTGTGGGTACACCTGAGACTCGGCATTGCTGGGTATGTCACGTCCTGATAAGCAAGGAGAAGGAATGCTCCAGATTTTCAATGTGAAAAAAAAAAAAAGAGAACCAAAACATAGTGTTTTCTATAATAATTTATAGCAGAATGGTATAATCACTGCCTATCTGACCTTGAACTATCAGTGTGCTGCTCCATTCACTTGTTCTCTGTTCATCCCTTGAGCGGACTTTGATTGACAGTGAGGTACACTCCAGCGGTTCAGCTGAGGTCCAAGTCCACTGGTGGCGACCACTTATCGGATTAAGTGGCACAGAGATCGTTTCCTACAGAACACAAAGCCACGGTAAGAATCGTTCACCTAGACTGCTGTGTCATCAAGTTGAATACGTCAGTAAAGGAGTGTTCATAGAAGTGTCTTTTGGAAAGATATGTCGATCAATATCAGCTAAATACTGAAGCAGCATTGATCGGGCGAATCAACAATAAAAGGAATGCTCTTACATAGAAGACAGTATCGTTGAGCTCAGTTCTGAGAATCAGTATGTCAAAGGTTGTGGCGGTTCCTTTGAGCCAGGATATGACTAATTGTTGTGTGTCCAAGTTTGATGAAAAGCTCAACTGCTCTGGTACGAGGAGGCCTGGGAGGGGGAAAAACAGATGGGAGAAGAGTGTAGCAATTTAAATGACTCAAATCACATTTAACAGCTATGCCTTGTGCCTCGAATGTTCAGAGTTCAGAAATTATTCATTAGAAGGGTGGGGTTGTGTTGAAAATGTTACTTTTCTTGAAATTAACAGTCATCTTACCATCACTTGCATGTGTGTGTGTTGCTGGGTAGCACAGAAAAAGGCAAAAGAGCCAGATGGAGTAACAGTTAGAGCTGGAGGTGATGCTTGAGGAAAGCATGGTGACACAGTAGTCAAGTCCCCGTCTGTAGGATCCAAAGCTGGTTGCTCCCCTCTACTCCAGCAACACCATGCTGGAAATTCTGACAGGCCTGGCAAAGACAGAAGGGTTCTGTGGGAAAAGACAGAAGACTGCTAATGGAAAAACTATCAAGAGCAATTTCCTTCACTACCTCACCCCAAGGGCGCTTTGACATGTAAAGTGCAACCAGCGAGCCAGTTCTGAGCCACTCTACCTTTGTGGAAACAGCACTGACTGCCAACACACAGTACTATTTTCAGCTATGAAGGTGGTGTTGGACCAAATGCAGCTGCTGTGAAATGGTGAAACTGAACTTGGGCCATTAAAAAAGTCTCATTTGTGAAATGCTGCATCGTTAGGAATTTCTGATGACCACTCCTGTTTGACTGTTTAGGGAGGGACCTGCAATCTGCTGTGTTATTTTAAGGTTTTTGGGATGCTTGATGCTTTCTAACAATGTTTGTTTAATGAATGCATACCAAAAGAAGCATAGTACCTAGTAAACCAAATAACCACAAAGTCCAAAGATCAAACACATTTGCTCTCCTACAGGATTTGCATCTCATCTTTTAGAAGTAACTGTAATAGTGAATGTTTCTCTGACAGGATAATTATCTCTTGTGGGCAATGTTGAACATTTTATTTCAATTAAATTAAATTGAATGGTTTTTAATGCATACCACTCAAGGTTGTTTAGGGACATTACAATTGTTATTTTTGACTCGTTTTATTAGTACCACCCCTGAGCATAGAATTATGTTTAATTAAATCAACTAAAATGCACCAATAATTTGTTGTGTTTCAATTGAGGTTTTTGGTTGTTCTTATATGTGAACGTTAAGTATACAGCAGGTATATTTTATATTTTTTAACAAAACTAAACAAGAATACACAGAAAATCATCATCATGTGCATATTAATGTGACACAATATGCATTTAACTGTCACTGAATCACTAAAATGAGGTCATTTTGTTTCACCTTAGGCACGTTGGGACAAGCTTTTAAGTGCTCAGCGGGTGGAGAAAACAAAGCTCTCAGTGCTCATATGACTTAAGATATAGCACCAGTAAAGCTTGTGAAACAAACAAGCAGTGATTTTTTTTTTTTTTTTGCTGTGTGACTCATCAACGGCTAGTTGCTTCGTTTAAGCAACAATGTGCCACAGCCTTTCAAAATGCTACTAACACCACAAGCAAGACCAATATCTGGTCTTCCTTTATTGCTGCAGAAATGAAAAAGGCCTAGGCATCTGGTTTTAAACAGTATGCAGACACATGGCCAACATGACTGACCTTTCATATTTACTTTTCAAAAACCTCTGTTGCACTTGTCTTAAAAACATCATGTCCATATGAAATTTAGATGTATGGCTCAACATAACTACAGCTGTGTGGTGTCAAAGCCTCACACACTTCTGAGCTGGCTGTGCATAAAATGGCTGAGTCATGTCGCAGCCACCGCACAGATTTATTGGCCCTTCTTTCGAATGTGTTTATCTTTCCAGGTTACACACCAAACTGAAACATTATGCAATCTTCAATCTATCCGAAAAACACCTGGACCCTGAAAAAACCAACAGAGCGCTACTGACAAGAAGTAAACGAAAGTAACAGATTCTGGGAAACTGCAGCAAAGAACAACAAAGGCAAAAAAAATCAATAGTCTCCTGCAAATACTGCTTTGTCCAGAGTAATATGTAGGAATCACAAGCTACAATGGACACAAACACACACCAATTCCTGCCTCAGGTTGACTATAAAGGACCTTTTGAAACATGAGCTACATTAAAAAAAAAAAAAAAGAAAAAAAAAAAAATCACATTTGACCTTTTCCTGACAGAAGAAGACCGGATGCTAGTTAGTCAGAATAAAAAAGGAGAGTAAGAGTGCTAGAATGTGTGCGTTTGTGTGTATGTCCAAGCTCTGACCTCAGGAGAGACGGGACATTCAGTTCTGTGTGTGGCTTGTGGACATTAGCCAAACACCATTTCCTTCCTTCTTTGTCACCGTAACACTTAATGAATAGAAATCTTGAATTCAACATAGAGCAAAACAATGTACACACATTTGGTATTACGATTCTCTTCTAGCTATTTAATTTTTAAATGACTGTCCTAAGACAATTTGGCATGTACATGTTAAAATTGTGACGTACTACCTTTTTTTAATATATATAAATAAAACTGGAGACAATGGGACTAGCTATTGTTTCCCTAGGGACAATCAGACACCCTTCATTCATCCTTTCTGTTATGATGACTAATGTTTGGGGTTTCTTAAATTAGTCATACTAAGAGAAAAGTACTTAAAATAAAACACAATCACCTGTTTTTACACATTTCTCTCAAAAATAACAGCAGTAGCCTAGTATTGTTCCATAAGACAGGTACTCTTGGGGGGAACAATGTTGGCAGCTCAGTGTTTATGTAAATACATTGAAATTACAATGAAATAATAGCATAATCCATCTTTGCTATTTGATATTCATATGTAACTAAAAATAAATTCCTGCGTCAGTAGGATTATGTAATCATTTAAATATGTTTCTGTGACATGAAAGGTCTGTATGATGGAGGACAGAGATTTGTGCATTACACAGGACAGATAGATTGTACTTTACACATGCTTTTCAACAAATATTTCGACTGTGTGAATAATATTTGTGCAAAGAATAAAATTACAAATATACAATATTCCTAAACTGTGAATTATGACATTCCTATGGTTCCAATAATAGTTATAACAATCGTGTGTGGCCTCATTTCAAGCAATTGAATATATAAAATTACATTTTATTCTGACTCAAATTTCAGTTTGTATTTAGTCAAAAATCGCTAATCGGATTTTTTTTTTAACAAATCTACCATCCCAGGGCAGTTAGCATAATTAGCGTTAGCGCCTGTGCACCACGATGTCATAAACAATTTTTACCATTCTTTGGTTGGCTGATTATTATGGGTGCAGGAACCGGTTTGCCAAAAACATCATGGCGAAGGTGATTGAGTGTAAGTGTGATTCTAATAAATTCGCTAAATTATATGAGATTTTGATTAATTTAGCTGCCGTCATCACACGAAGACGCAAAAAGGCCATCTATATTTGGAACAACACTGCTAACGCTAGCTAGCTCTGGTCACCTCAATCTACGTACTAACACGTTATTTGTTTGTTACAAGTTTATAAATAATGATAACCTTACCCCGGAATAGCAATGGACTCTATACGCGATAGCCTTGTTGTGTATGTATACAATAATCCAAGGTTTTAAAAAATATGGTGAAATCGCCAGACAATTCCCAGTCAGTGTCTAGAATAGGTTGGGATCGCCTTGGATTCCTGGAATATAGCGAGCAGGGCGTTTGATTGACGTACCCACTGACCAATAGACTGCTGTAAATCGTGAAAGGCGGTGTCTTCCTGCACTTTTTTCACACGGGAATATGAATATTTACATATATTAGAGCATTTTTTTTTATTTTAGAAATTTCTAATTTTCTACCGTCGCTATGCAACTTTTCATGGATGGATGATAACAGTACCTCATCGACGTATAACAATTAACAGCGGGAGAGTTCAGATGATAGATAGATAGATAGATAGATAGATAGATACTTTATTAATCTTCAAGAGAAATTCGTAAAAAAAAGTAAAAGTTAAAAAAAATAAATGATTTGATTTTAAAATTTGATTTAAAAAGTGAACAAATTAATCAGAAGTCAGTCACAAAATTACTTGTAGTGTACCTTGTGGTCTTTAAGGGGGGTGGTGAATTAAAAAAACAAATGTTATAAAAATGTCAGCTATGATCTGAAGAACAACCATTGTTTATTAGTCCAAACAATTTTAGACTGGAACCGGGTTTCGAACGTTCGAACGCTATTCTTTAGACTGCGGGGCTGTGGATATTGAAGCAATGACGCTATTTCCAGGGAGGGGGCAGTGTCGTACCAATTTATGTGTAGCCTACCGGAGAGGAAAAGAAAAATAAAATCGTAATCAAATCCATACCTAAGTATCTTTTTTTTTTTTTTTTTTTTTACAACTTATGGCTTCTGTATAATGTAGATTTCAATATTGTCTGACGTCCATACTCTTTTGTCTTGCTCACTGTTTTGATATAATCATATGAAATATCTGCGCAAGCGCACAGGTTAGCGCATGCGCTGAGGTGATGAGCAGCTCGAGTTTCGGTTGCAAATGGGGCACTAATAGCGCTATTTTTAAAGCTTTGCTCATTTGTCAACATAAAAGTTAACTGACTACCGACGAAGTAAAAACGGTGTAATTGAGCCACGACGACAGAGCATACTGTTATATATGCAAGGTATGACATTGAATCATTTAAGTTGACCATATTAACAACAATGTAGGAATGTCCAGATAAACTGTGACCGTTTACAGCCTGTCAGCAGCTATGGTTGCTAGGAGTTTGGTGTGCTAACGCTGCTAGTGACTGAAATAAGATTATATACCTCCTATCAATGTTTATCAGCTATGGTGTAAGAGCTTTTCTTTGCGGGATCATCCACTTTTAAGATTTAACAATATAAAAAAAAGCAGAAATATGTTTTACACTTTACAGCACACAAAGATGGTTACGCACAAACAATTGAAATAATGGAGCCGTGTATTTTTGAATACTAGAATGATATTCTTCATATTTTACGTCGTATCAGAGAACTGGGTGCATTATCAAGGTCAGATGTATGGGAAAGGGGTGTGTTTATTTTCAAGACCAACTACAGTACAAGCAGTTTTTTTTTTTCATAAGTGTAATTTTTCATTGTTTTTTCCACAGAATTTACGTAAAACTACTTTTTTTTCCTAGGTAAATGATGGTGCAAGATAATGCTCAAATTCAGCATCGTGGTGCCCGTGATTTTCTGGCATACTATGAGACTGCTTGTGCCAAACAGGATTCAATGCCTCTCTCTGCTGTAAAGATGCATCTAGACAAAGAGATGCTGGACTTTAATGGCGACAGAGTGACGTTTTCAGACTGGGCACCTATTCTCAACTCCATCTGCATCAACAAACACCTTCACCATGTCGCAATAAGCAGCACTTACCACCCTTACCTGGTATCAGGAGCCTCTGGTAATGTATTCATTGTAGATGAAATATGGTAGAAAATTTTTTGTTTGATTTTCAAAATTAACTTGAGATAAGTTATGGAGTGTTAAAAGCCAAATTACTGAAGCTGAATGTCTGCATTTAGGTGACATCTTGACAGTTTTGATGAGGGAAAATTTGTCATTGTCTTATTGCCTGCACCTAGCTCCAAATTTAATTCTGAACTTCTATGCGTATACTGTATGTATAATCTTATACCCATATATCCACAGATAGATACTGTAAGCCTAATGTGAAGAAAACCCGTGCGATACGCTCTAAGGAAATGACTTTTAAGCTGTGCAAGGCCCTCAGGGAATGTCTGACTATCTCACCCAAACTCAAGACTCTGCATCTCAATGGACTTCCCCTCAGAGAGCGGGACCTAATTGCTTTGTCAAAGGTAGAGAAACGAACCAAGGACGGGAGTTTTGCTGAAAACCTCCTAAATGAAAGGAATGAAGAGAATATTTTATCACAACTGCAATTATTTTTCATTGAAAAGTTTCGAATTCGCGGTGTAAAAATAATGTTTGATTTGCTGATGTATGCATAACACCAGGATAACTGAATTTCAAGAGTTGCTGTATTTATTTCTGAAATTCATCTTTTTAGGGTTTGGCGAAAAGTGTTTCCTTGGAAAGTCTATCTCTGGCTAACTGTCCAATCTCTGATGAGGGATTAGAGGGTACTGTATTTATATGAATTCATTTTAATGTTAAGACATTGTTCATAACATTAGATCTGCTGTCTTCATAACTGCCTCTTCTGTGGTTTAGTCATTTGTCAAAGTGTGAAGTATTCTCCAAGTATCCGGACACTAGATTTTACGGGCTGCAATCTTACCTGGAGAGGGGCGGAGCACATGGCCAACATTGTCAAGGTGGAATATTTAAATTGGTTTTATAATCTGTATAATAATGGTCTGCCTAAAAGTTTGTATAATTATGTATTATGTGTCTATTTAACGCTATATCTTATGCCATTTCTCAGTATCAAGGAATGCAGAGGCGTGGAACAGCGTGGGCTGAATCGCTGAGGTATCAACAGCCACAGTTTAAAGGTATGGGAGGTCTACGTCGTATCACCCTCAACTGCAACATTCTGATCGGAGACCGAGGTGCTGCTGCACTTGCACAGGAATTACAGGACGACCTCTGGGTTAAAGGTTTGTAGGTGTTAGCTTTTAAGACACGGTCCATGGAAGAGAGACTATCTTTTCTTGCAGTGTTCTTTGTAGTCTTAGCTTTTCTGCTGACTTGTTTAACAGCTGTGGACCTGCAGAAGTGTGGGCTGTCCAATGAGGGAGCTCATCGGCTGCTGGAAGCTTTGAAGATAAATTCAACTCTTCATGTGCTGGACATTCGAAATAACACGCTAGTGGGTAAGAAACCAATTTATTTACTTTTTTATTCTCATGCTCCAAGTGAATGTTGTGAACAGTGGTTTTATATTGTTCTTTATATTATTCTCAGCCCCTGACAACAGGTATCATGTTGTTTCATTTAGCTATTTCTGTTTTAAATAATTTTAAAAAGGCAGTCTATATTCTTTTTATTTTAGATTTCCATATAATCTTGAATAGATGTATTTACTGCTTCACAATCCAAATTTTTATTTTATTTACAGATCGGGGCCTTATTAAAACCATAATAGAGAAAGTGCTGATAAATGCGGAAAAACAACCATCAGAGGTGGGAGGAGGCAAAAATCAACCTTCAAATCTAAGAGAAAAAATACTAAATATTGATTGAATGAGTTGTATATGTGTATATGTATGCTGTAGTACTGTTGGATCCAGCCTGCAGAGCCAAAAAGATCCCCTGGTCCAAAACCGCGAGCTTTACCCTGTACCACCCGAGTAAAAGCAACATCAAGGATGCGTATGTTTACAACTTTCTCTTTCTTAAAATGACTCCTTAATCATACACCTGCATTTGTTGGGGGGAAAGCATTAAATTATTAATTAAATGACATTATTATTCATTAATTTGTAATGTTTGACCTCTTTGCAGTAGCTTGTCGTAAAGGATCTTCATCTGGAGGTCCATGTTCAGGTGTTCCCCAGACTTGGAAAGCCCATTCTAGATCCTGTCACGTGCCCTGGCGTGCAGCTGCACGAGCTGGACGCCAAAGGTGAGGACATTCTGACAAACAATTTTATAATCGTCATTGTCTTCCTTCAGTCATTTAGGACAACACATTGATTATTTTACAACAGCGACAGGACAGCAGGATAAGGTCTGATGCAGGATTTTGTAACCAGTTTGAAAAAGAACCAAAAGTTAAAAGTACAGTATGTATGTCCTGAACTTGATGGAGTAGAGATTTTAATAATGTATTTCTTCTAGGGGAATGTCTTCTGGTGTTGGCGTGATGAATCAAAATTTCCAGGTCAGTTTTTAATTGGTGTTTATATTTTCCCTAAGATTTTGTGTAAGACTGGTTTAGAACCCCGTCAGGTTGGGTGTACCCCATGTCATTAGGGCGCCGCTACTGTAAAGGTTACTGTGGAGTCTGATTCAGACGAGGAAGAGGATGAAGAAGTGGTGGTGGGAATGGAGCAGAGATCAGCTTGTCTCCTGGATAAGGTGTACACTGGGAATCTGCAGGTTAGTTACACCTGATTTACTTTAATCCTAAATTAAGCTATTCTTTTTCTTTAATATTTTTAGTAAGCACAAAGACACTGATATAGACTTGAACAGTAGTTGTGTTTTTGTTGTTTGTGAATGCCCTGTAGATGGAGCTAAAAGAGTGTCGTCTGAAGCTAGCAGAGGAACGGAGAGCCAGGCTTAAAGCCGAGTCAAAACTGACTGAGGTGATCAATGCTTTAATCTCAAAATATACTCCTGCCCTCAAAATGGGAGAAGGGGTCGAGAAGGGTTATAATCCACAGGAATATCTAGTTTACCGTGCATTTTATCAATCATCATATTCATCTTTGTTTGAAAGTTTTCAATCAATAATGAAATATCTTCTACTCATTTCAAACGAGTACATTCCTTCTTTGACTACAAATATTTAAAATTAAACATACTTTTCATATAAATAGCTCTTCATTTGATACATTAACAAATGACATTATCATTTCATTATTTTTATTTCCCTTCAGTATGAATTAGTGAACGCTCGACTTCGGAACGCCAACTTCTCCCTGTCGGAAGCTCTTGCAGCCTCGGCCCGCCCCGTAGTCAGCGCCCTGGATGATGAGGCAGTTCTTGAGAGCGTCGAGAACTCATTCAGAAAGTTCCATGCATTCCTGGATCTACTCAGAGATGCTGGGTACGTTCTTTACCCATGCTATTGTGTTGGTTTACATTTGGTGTTTGATTTGGAATCTGTATACTGTAACTCTCATGTTAATAGATTTTATTGCAAATTTTATAGCCTTGGTCAGCTAGCCTCAGTGGCTGGCATTGATGGGTCAGATTTCCAACCTCTTGGAAGACCTCAGTTCTCCTCTACAATGGAACCCACAGTCGGGGTTGCAAGGTCACTGTCTGGAGGGGATCACCAGACTGTTGGGACCATGACTGATGCTTCAGCTTTGGTAAGGGAACTAAAGGCAGTGCGAAGCTAACACACAGCCATGAGAAACATTGTAATCATGGACCAATGTCAAAAACAGAAAACTTGGCCCACCTTGAACCGAAAATTAAGCTTATGTTGAAAGATGAAAATTGCAAGCAGCTATGGGGGAAAATGAATTCCAGTAACAACAGTATAACCAGCTCATGCTTATACATAAGTGTTTAGGTTTCTGCCTCTGTAAAGCACCTAAAGGCAATTTTTATTGTAAAGGGCGCTATACAAATAAAAACTGAAGTTGAATTGAAGTTTAAATTAAAGCCATGTTAGGTTCTGCAAACCATGTTGGGTGACATCAAAGTTTTTAGTTTTGATAGTATTTGTGGTTGGGAGGATGAGAGCAAAGCTCTCTTTGTACTGGTTTGGAATTGGGGAAATATTCTTCTTAACTGTTGTTCTTAAATTGTGTTTTGATAGTGTTGTAACTGCTCCCATTTTAACTTAAAGTTGTTCCTGAAAGAATTATTCTGTTTGTGTTGTGTCAATTTTCTCATCAAGCTTTTTTTTGTAATTATTATTTTCTGTAGAAATCCAGTATCCTGCCTGCTGATGCCACGGCTCCCAAATCTTTGCCCTCTATCAGGGAATCTAAGCTGCTGAGCGTCAGTCTGAACTTGGGACCCACAGCAGACAAACAGACCAGTCAAACTAAAAGACAAGAGCCAATCACATCCTCAAAGCCAGTCACTCCACATGAGTCCTGTTCTGAACACAGTTCCAATTGCCAAAAATCTTTAAATAAGCATTACTTTGCCAAAAAGACTCCAAAGCCAAACCATTCCAAGAGCACTGGCAGCTCTAAGAGAAGCAAGGGATCTGATGGGAGTCTGTCCAGCAGGTCAAGCATTAGTGAAATGTTCAGTGACCAAGCAGAGTCTGCAGGTTCATACAGGTCAGGAAAGAGTGGAAAGGGAGTGCTCAGGGAGCTGGGTCAGAGTCAGGAGGGAGAGAAAAATTCCAGTTCCTCCCATGTGAATGTGGCAAAAATGTCAGTTGACTCCTTCTGATTAGATCATAAAGGTTTTCCTCCCAGATTGATCTATAAAGTGCTTTCCCTTTCATGTTTTAAGTATTTTTTGTTATTTATTTATTGGAAGCAATTTCACGGAAACTGCTGTCTCCAGGTTTTGTTCTTTTTCACAGTTACACTTTTTAGGTCATTGTTTTGCAGGCATCAGAATTACATGCTTCTTTCTCATCATTCAGATCTTAGCATTAACACCCTTTACTGATTTGTGATTATGCTGTAAAACATGAAAATCACACCCTTTTCAACACATAGTATATCACCTCACAATACAGCATAGTATAACAGTCCTACACTAGTAAGCTTTGCTGCATTACTGCTACATTTTTTTTTAAATAATGATTTTTAAAAGCAGAGAAGCCATCTTAACTCTTTCTTCTTGTGCAGATGATTCCTCTGCTGGCTGTCCCTCTATCCTGCACCCATTCCTTGCTTATTAGCTCTCCCCTTGTGCCTCTCCTTGGCTCTCTCCCCCCTCCAGTTCCCATCTGCTTCGTAACCTGGTGACTTTCTTGGGGCAGACCTCACGTCTTCTTGACGATGTTCGAACTGCAGTAAAATCAAGTGAAATGACTCTTGTCGGACTATTTAATGGAAGTTATTTTACGACTTATTATTTAATCCTAATCATAAAATATCAACTTTGTCCATTATAAAATGAAACCTTGAATTTATTGGCATCGGATGCTTTTCAGTTTATTACAGAATTTTCTTCTGGTGAATGAATTCTGACAGTACAGCAGTTAAAGTTATCCAGCCGTTGGTGAGATCAGGTTTTTAAATTCCTATTTACAATTACACCAGTTTTCAGAGGTTCATATGAGTTATTGTTACCCACAGGTGAAAAGTCTGAAGCATGTGATTTGTGTTGATGAGTCAAGACCAATCGTTACCAGAACTTGCTGCAGAAGCTGATGCTGGTAATTACTGTACACAGGTGTGTTGCACCATAATTCCCTCTAAAAATGTTGACCTATTATAACCTATGAATAAAACGTATAGCTTTTGTTGGCTACAAAGTTATCATTTATGGACCGTGTAAATAGCCTCCCAGCGTGCACTGGACTTGGATCACGGACAAAATGCTGTGGATTAAAGTACAGAACATGGGTTTATCAGCAAAAGTAAATAATAGGCTACCATGCAGCACAGTATCAATAGTGTGATGAATGTTATGTCATATTTCCTTCATGGAAGAGTCCCTTACTATCAATGAACTGAGCCCTCAAAAGATAAGTACAGTTAATTATCAAAGCCTTTTCATTTCCCTCAACAGTATTGGAGTTTTGCTTGCTCACTCTTATCATTGCATCACACATTTCAAAAACCACTGCTCAGCCCTGCCAGTGCAAGGTCAGGTGTTGTGGACTACTGCTCCTCTTCAGATGGAAGCATGATGGTCATCTGCAGGTGTTTAGATACTGAAAGGAGAAAGCTTTCTATTCACAGGTCAGATAGGGCTCAACCCAACTCGCTTTTATTAACAAAGCACTTTACAACAACAAAGTGTGCCAAAGGGTTAGGTTTATGTAAACTTCCACAGACCTCTCCTGAGGATTTGTGTGATATTTCAAAAGTGATTTTTGATATTTACATGTGTTAGTAGAGGTGGAGAAGAGGGACAAGATGTGTATTAGCCTGACGTAACCTCTGATTGTGTTGCCAGCAGTCAGGTTGACCTGGTACAACACTGGCCCCCTCCCTGAAACACCCCCTTCCTGTGCAGAATTGTCACGTTGATTCTTTGAATACGTGCACCTCTAATCGTTGATCCAATTTGCTTGCCAAGGAGAAGCAATTACATGCAGACATTGCGTATTCTCTTATCAGGTAACCATTAACCAGTGTTGGGAAAGTTCATATTCTACATGAACTAGTTCAAAGTTCAGTTTACAAATTTTAAAATGAACTAGTTCTGTTCATAGTTCATAATTCAAAAATTTGAACTAAGTTCACAGTTTCACAATTTTAGTTCTTTTTCCCCATATGTTGCTGTGAGCTATTTTTTTTTAAATTATTGCCATAGGGGAGTGTTTCTCAAACTTTTTTAGACCAAGGACTACTGAACCCATAAACACACACCACCTGACTAAAAGCCCCCAAAACAATATGCTAAGTAACGATCAGGTGCTGGTATGACAGACGTATCAGGAAATATACAATGAAGTTAATTTTTTAAATCTCGAGAGTTCAGGAAACCCTGAATTTACACTGAATTTTAAATATTGAAATTTAAAATTTTACAATGTGATTTGTTACGTGTCACCTCGCGGATCACTAGGGGTCGCCCGCGGACCATTGGTGGTCCGTGGACCACTCTGAGAAACACTGCCATAGAGCCACAAACAGCAATTATTTTATCACTGAAACAAAACGTCAGATTTCATCTTCATATCCAATTTTCAATCCTTAATCTCAGACAGTTCAGTCTTAAATTCGCCTTTTTTTTTAAATTTACTGTCAAGAGTGTCTGTACTGTTTTTCTCTTGAAAAAACAGTACACCCCTTCAAAAAGGGGTTTTTGAAGTCCTTCAAAAACCCCTTAATTAAGTTTATGAAAGCTGGGCTTTCCACTTTACTCAATGACTGCAGGTCTCCTACAATATACGGCACCACCAGGTTGTCCAGCTGCAGCTGGGAGATGACGACGGAGCCGCGACTGTACGCAGTTAATGAGATTTGAGTTGACTGTCTTTTAATTTTTTTATTTGCTTGTACATACGTTGAAAGGCTACCCGGGTGCTTCAATTCAATGTGCCGTTTCAGGTTGGCCATGGATGTGACTGAAGTTCGGATTTTCTTTTTGAAAGCCGGCGGGCAAAGTTAGCACAGAAATTAAAGAATTTTCCATCCTAAGACCTTGTCATAAAAATAATTTAAATCATACGACCCATCTTTGCTGCTTTGTCTAGTCGAGTTTTTGAACTACATGCCGCTGCTGTCGCCTCTTCCATGTTGCTTTCTGATGACGCATTCGGTGGCGCGACGCTGCTGGCTGGTGTTGCCAGATTGGGTGTTTAAATATTAAAGCCTGTTTACGGTGTGTTTTAGTCCGGTTTTTGCTTGAAATCTGGCACCGAATTGAACGAAGATGAACTGAGAGAGCGTGTCGTTCACAGACACCAGAATGAACGAGTTCACAGGAACGTTCATGAGGCAGTAATACAGTTCAGTTCACGTTCGCCCAAAATATGCACACAACACTGCCATTAACAATCTACTTTCGCAGTAACCACCGATCAATATGTGCCTGCAGCTAAAGTACAGATTTTGCTTGTCGGTCCGACATGGCTTATCTGTTCATGTGAGTTCTACAGATCAGCAATTATATTAATCAAATGAAATGTAACTTATACAGCACTGTCCTGCAGTCTTTAGTTTTGCCTTAGAGTAATTGAATGTTTTCACCCAGCATGTGACATATAAAGACACGTGTCAGCTGTTGCTTTGGGGTTTGTCATTAATGCTTTTATAGAGGAAATGCATGCATTTTTGCATTTTATTTATATATTTTTATTTATATATTTATGTATATATGCATTTAAACCTTTGAATTATGAATGTTGTTCATCAATAACAGAAATGAAGACCACACGATGGCTTTCTGTGAAAGGATATTGATGTTTAATGGCCAGATTTATTGTTTACTGCATCATAGGAAAGCAAGCCTGACTCTCATGGTATAAGGTGGGACTGTGCTGTTAAAAAAATAAGAAAAGGCACACTTAAAGAATACAGCTACAATTAAATGTGCCAAAATCCTGAGAAAAAGTCTGAGCTTTACCTAAAATGATTATTCTCTGCTGAAAAAGACTCAAAACTAGAGTACGACAACAGTAGGGGCAACGTCGCCTCTCGCCGATTTAAATATTCCTTCAACGAACAGGAAAAAACTGCAAATAAATTACAACCATTGCACTTTTAAAAACAAATACAAGTCAACACTTTACAACTCTACTTCCAAATGCAAATGGTACAAACATTTCTTTTAATTAGAGTGTACAGTCATTCAATCACATTTTTTTAGATGTTAGGACAATTTTAAGTGGCACAAATTGACAGTAAATACAGATATAGAAAAACTCTTGATAACATAACTGCTGATTGACAAAATTTTGAGCTATAGAAGTTTAGAAAAAAACGCAATATTTTCTCCTTTTGAAATGCTAAATATCTATTTCTTTTTTGTCTTTTTTTTTTTTTAACTTGGGGCCATAACATCACAGATGTGTGGTAAACATAGGTTGTGGACTGACAGGAATGTTGTTGTTGGAAAAGTGTCTCTTTGCGTGAACAAAAGACAGATTGAACCCACATCCAAGCGTATTCATGCATTCGTCCTGTGCTCATCAGTATTTGCCAAGCTCACACTGGGCAGAGATAAAGCCATTCTAATTACTGGGTTGTCCTTTTGAACCAGCTTGCTTGAGTTTTTTTTGTTGTTGTTGTTGTGCTAAATGGGTGCTAAATCTGAGTTTTTCCACATTTCATTTCCACAGGTTTGCCTTCAATCAATTTCACCAGGTGGTTATTTTAAATATGTCTTTCTTTGTCATCCGGAGCCTCTTTTGGTCGTTGCTCCTAGTTGTTTTCCTGAGAAATGGTTGACTCCTAAGTAAAGAAAAAAAGGGGACGTGGTTAATCATCCTTCAGGATTGCGTAAGTATCTAATCATTCCAATTTGGACCGATAACCTCAGATTCTACACGGTTACTGTTTCTAAATAAAGGTTCTGAGTGTTTCTTCTCACTTTAGCACGTGGACATTCATCCATCTATCCATCAAAAAAACCTCAGATCAGACGTTTTAGGAGCCAGAAGGTGAGCAGATTACGTTTAAATGTACTCCACAATTATTCCCTTCTATAATCTTATCATCAATACACTAAAAGGAAATAGTTGTGGTCAAGGTATGCGTATACAACTTGTATATTTCAGATAAGCCACTGTTGTCAGCAGGATGTCAGAGGTGCCGAGCTGAACTGTTTTGTTTTACGCTGACCTGTTTGACAAAGTTCTGGTTGTGATGTAGATCACAGCATAACTTCGACAATACTGCTAAAATACAGTGGAGAATTTTTGGCGGTTGCTTGGTTAAACAGGTGGCAGCGAACTGCATCAGCTTTTTATAATGGAAACCTCGTAACCCAAAAGGGAGCCGTTTTAATTGCTTGCAGTATGTGTTTAACAGGAGAAGCAAAACTGCCTAATGGGCAGGAAGATTAAACAAGACCTAATGTTTCCTGCTCCACCATTTGGAGCCACTGGAACTCCCATTTAATGTTGAAACCTATGTGAGGTGTGGATCTCTTTTAATGTGTTATTACAGCATCAGGACTTTTTTTTTAACCCAAAATATCAAATAATATTCATAAAAGAGCCTTACAAATGGAGTCCTTTCTCCATATTTGCTCCAGAAGGTCATCTTGACAGTGTTTTTGTGGCCTGTCCGCTGGTCAAAGGTCTGGCAGGTTTGAAATGGTGGACTGTATAGGTGCAGACTGGCTGCACACTCCGTGTGGCTGACATTTTCCATGCGATGCAGCCCAATGGAGTCTAAGGTAAACAAAAGCACACAGAGAAAGCATATATAAACAACAAACATTTACGGTATACCTTAATAATTCTACAGACTCATTTATATGAGTCACAAAAGTTGGTGCTGAGGAGGTGTGATTCAAAAGGAAAGCAACAACGATCGCACTTGTTTCTCACCGTTTATGTAGGCAACCTTGTTTTCCTGAAGAACTCGCTGTGACTTCTGTACCATGTCTCCGTGCAGTTTCTTTTCTGGCCAATCAAACAGCGTCTCCTTCAGCTGACCCTGCAGCATCTTCAGGAAACAGTGGGAGTCTGCGTGGTCATGGATGCTACTGCAAATTGGAATGAAACACAAAGTGTTAGAGGTCCACTTCTGTGACCCTGTGACCAAAAGCAGCGCTGCATTCCTTCGAGTCAGTCCAGAGCGACAAGAGTTTTTCTCCCTCAGAGGTTTCACACTACTTGTGGAGCAAAATACCCCACACTCACCCTTAACACAGTGACTGTTTGGCAGACGTTCACACTCTGCAGTAGCACACTCTCTGTTCACACTCTCTGTAGCCTTTACATAATTATCGCCTGGGAATCAAACGGGAATATGTGACCTGCAGGGCCACAGTGAGAAGTAGGCTGGGAATGGAACAGTTGGAGGAGACATACTTTCGGGATCATGTCGTAATCTTGGTGAATTTTGCACAAAATAAATACAAGACAAGACCTATAGCGTTGGCAGTCTTAATGGTTTTGCTGGAGGAGCTCACCTGCCATGGCCTTCGCCCCAGCACAGAATCATGAGGTTAAACTTTCCATTTCCCTCATCCACCAGGTTCCGAGTGTACCTGCCAAACATCACAAGTCTTTAGTTCACACAGAAAAGACAACAGACAGTATGTGCCATTTTACTGATGTAGAAAAGAACAGAAATGTTCCAGAGACTCCAGAGGGAGAGTCTGTGCAGCTTCCCTCAGAACAGGATCGGAAACAGAAAGTTTTGCATTGAGTTAAATTAATTCAAAATCAGAGCGGAGATGAATTAGCAAATATTCATTGTTGAAAAGGTAACTGTGTCTCCTATTTGTCAAAACAAATATGACTCGTCTTCTGTCCTGAGAAGTCAACGTGGCCTCCAGTGCACAAACAGTCAGGTTAACGCACATTTTTTTCCTCTTTTATTTACAAAGTGCAAAATGTTCTCGACTGACGTGACTCTGACGTGACTGTGTCTTTGTCCAAACACTTGGGAGGCAGTTTTGGGCCTGAACAGTGGCACCGCAGAGGGTGTGTGCCTACTTTCAGTGTTGATTGGGTGGGTTTTCACCCTCCCTCCTTTACCCTCACTAATCAAAACTGTGAAAAAAAGTCCAGCTCTGGAATTCTTTTGTTGCAAAGAAACAGCACATTTGTCACATCTGAATTCGTACAAACTGATAAATAAACAAGTACTTATTTAAATACTAATACAATTTGACTATATTTTAGACGCTGTGATGAAAAAAAGAATGGATTTCCTTTGCATATTTAAATGCATGCTTTAGAACTCAGTTTTTCATTAATGGATTACAAATGAATACAAACAACTATGTAGAATATTTAAAATCCTTTTTACTATAATAGGGTTTCTATTTGTTAAAATATTAACTGCAATAACTAAAGGCGGACATTATGCAAAAATTCATTAAATGACATAACATAAATTTAGAAAAATATAATCCAACATTAGATTTTGAAAAATAGCCTCAACTGCGCAATAAAAAAAAAAAAAAACAATCAGATTATTTATCAGATTATTTTTTAGCTGCTACAGTTTTATGTGGGATTATAAAACAAAGTCCTTTACCTATACTGGTCAAACTTTGCATATTTGATCCAGTCCTGCGGGTTGCTTTCGTATGATTCCATTATATTCTGGACCTCTTCAACATTGATGGAGTCGCTCTCAAAGATGTTGTGCAGGATTTTGATCAGGTCGTCCAGGGATTCTGGCTTCACAACCTCGGTCTGCTCCATGTCGCTGCTCTGCGTCTCACAGAGGAGTTGGAATATTTTCCTTCTAGCAAAACAAGTGACTTGTCCTTCCAACTTTGCGCAGACCTTTACTTTTATAGACCATTGGCATAATTTCGGAGCGAGAGGGGCGGACTGTACCATTATGCTAAAAAGGGGGACGCCCACACTTTTCAGACCAATTAAAATAAATGTTAAGGTCATAAAAACGTTATCTGAATAACATTTGTCTGATCCTCCTTACACCTGGAACACAAATATTGCATAACTTTCTTTTGTCACTATTGCATGTCTCTAATAACGCATATTGATCTCGAGAGTTAAGGTTGACTAATCCACTGAGTCCAATTCCACCACGTTGTCACACATCCTCCCCCTTTTGCTCCCCTTTTTCCTCACGGGGTATTTCTTCCAACAATGGCAATCCAGTGATTATTTGTCGACTCTCAGGCATCATACATTTAGTCTTACAAACAAATGCAAATCACAGTTTATGTTTTTTATATTGCAATATATCATAGATGACGTCATGATATTTCCAAGATTTCTCAACATCTGCACAATATGCAAAACAATTAAATGAAACAAAAGGGTGATTCATTACTCCTACAGATACTCATTAGTTCTGACCTCAACTGGACTCTTTGCCACCTGACCACGCAGAACAAGATAATCAAGTCCGAAAGATGTTGTAAGGAAATATTTTGAAGCATTTCAACTCATATTTTATGCCCCAAAAGTATGAGACAGCTAACTAATAGTCAATGGTATGAACAGAATGGATCAATTTATAAAAATGTGCAGGCCCCAGATCTTGATAAAAAAAAATAATAATAATAATAATAATAAAAAATTACAATGCACCTGATCAATGAAATCATCCCCATAAGACATTATTCGAAGACACAGTTCAGGAATCACATTGAAATGATCATTGGCTTCCTCTGACACCAAAACCGAGCTGAGGTTGGCTGTTCCATCTGGATAAATTGATTTCCCCCCTCTAACATTTTGGCAGGGCAGCATAAAAGTGCTGACAGTATTCTTTGGAACTTTGGCCGCCGACTTTTCCAAGCGAAACACACTCTGTTGCGCCACCTTGTGTCTTAAAGTTAAACTGACCTAACTCAAATTTACAGTATATGAGAGCAAAATCTATCTATCTATCTATCTATCTATCTATCTATCTATCTATCTATCTATCTATCTATGAATCAATGAATGAATACTTTAAATACTTTAAATACTTTTAAAATAATAAAATCATGTTAAGGATCTATCTATCTATCTATCTATCTATCTATCTATCTATCTATGAATGAATGAATGAATGAATACTTTATTTTGATTTTAAAAAAATAAAATCATGTTAAGGATCTATCTATCTATCTATCTATCTATCTATCTATCTATCTAACACTGCACGCTGGGAAAAAACAAAAATACATACAAAATACATATTTTTAAAACGCCAACTTGTTCACAAGTGAACGACAGCAGGCAGTTTGAACCATCGCGGCTACCGTAGTGGGAGGAGAAGGGCGACTGGTCCCTTTGACGTGGAATATTTCCGTAAAGAGACGATGGAGAAGTCGCATCAGCGTGCAGCTTAAAGCTATCCCGTGTTAACCGTACACCGAGACGGGATTTAGATCCAAATCCCGGTCAGGTCTGGTCTACGGATAGTTTCCCCAGAGACTGATCACTTTCTCCCCCCCCCCGCCATCCTGCTACCATCATGATTAAAGCCATTTTAATATTCAACAACCACGGAAAACCGAGGCTCTCTAAATTCTTCGAGCACTATGTGAGTAGCAGTTCATTTGTATTTTACACGTTATTTTGTTTTACCTTGTGTCACAGATGAAAAAAGTCGTTATAATCGGCTAAATCATGGCTGATGTAGACTTTGTTAACGCTTCTAGTATCATAAATCAAAGCGGATGTAGCTCTTGGCCGTTTTTTTTACGTTACGGGTCAAATAAATGACGCTCTTTCGTTTCAAACTTGACATATAGTCAGTCTGAAGCCATACTGTCCTTTATTATCCATGAATAATTAACAGTGTGCAAGCCGACGCCGGGTTATCGTGTTAAGGCAGGTTTGTGTCCATGTTCCCCCTTAAATCCAGCTGTGATCCGACGAAAACAGTCAAGTCACTTCACTGTTTGTGTCACATGACCTGTAATGACGCGCTCGCGCTCGTTCCTATCGATCAGCTATGATCTATTGGTCAAGCGATGATCAAGTTAGATCATCGGTTCGATCTGTTAAAAACGCCCATAAAGAAAACAAATCCTCATTCATTTAGTAAATGGCGTCTGATTCACCGGCCCATGCTTTGCAAAGAAGCAGCGTTGGCTTGTTTTTATAATTGGATTTATTTCTCAAGCTTGGGCCGCCTGTAGTTGTTAATAGTGCCTCAGCTGCAAGGTGGAATAACCCGGCAAACACATTAAACATTAAACATCCACCTTAAACTGCTTGAATCACTTCTTGCTACTAATTCCTCACCCTTACACCCCAATATAATTATATAATTTGCTTCAAAAGTGCAAAGCAAATTTTGCAAAAGGCTGCGTATCTGTCATTTTACCAGTAGGTGGGATTATTTCACGAACACTGCTTGCTGGAATAAAGAAGAAACTTAAAAGTAAAGAAAAGAGTTGTGCAGATTTGGATAATAATAATAAAATATGAAACCTCACACGTGTCTGAGTAGTGCCATCAGTTAAAGTCAGGATTTGCTGATTCAGATAAAAAGGCAACATTTCCTTCCACAGGTTGGAAAGTGAAAAATGTACACAAGCAGTTTCACACCATGTAAAAACACACAAAGGCCTATTGACTGCTCAGACTGTTAAAAAAAAAAAAAAAAAACAAAGGCCTGCGCTTTACCCAGATGTGTTTTGAGCCTCATTTTCTTAACACCTTTCTGAAAATCAGGGGCAAAATAATACTTGATGTCAGTGAGAAGTTTTAAAAATGTTCCCGTTGCTGTGCTCGTGAGCAACCGTGTCTCTGAACTGTGAGTTTCGTCGCTGGTCTTGTGCTTCTTGTCATATGACTGACTAAGCATTCCAGCCAGCTGTGGCCTCTTCTCTCCTTGTGCTTATTGGTCTGTTGTTCAGCCCTGAAGGACATTGGCAACCCTCAGTAAAGTCTCCTCGGATCTCAATCAACACCAAAGACTTGACTTTATCTATTGTTACTGAGTTCAGGTTTGGCCTAATAACAGCAGAGCATAAATGTTTAGTAAAGAGAAGGACATTTGTTCTGTTCAATCAGACTGCATTTGTCTAGTCCAGAGAGCAAATAATTTGCAGAAGTTTGGTCTTATTTTTATAGCAGATTATTGGATGTTTATACACTTTCGAGGTTTAAAATAATCTCATCCATTAGCAAACAAGATAAAGCTTGGCATTGTTCAAATGGTGTAAGGAAGTGATTGCTTGTATAACCCTTGGGTAAAAGTGGTGAGTTTGTGTTTAAATCCTCACTTGGGAATGTGGAGATTATCCTTCGTTCCCATTTGGAAATTCTAAAATTGCTCACTGGATGGATTTAGGCCTGCAACAAACAAACTTGATTCCATGTTTTATGGCTTTACCATTCTAATTGATCTCCCTCCATTTTGCAGAATGAAGACACAGAGCAACAGATCATCAGGGAAACATTTCACTTGGTCTCGAAAAGAGATGAGAACGTCTGTAATTTCCTCGAAGGTGGAATGTAAGTTATATAGAAAGAAGTAAATGAAGAAGCCAGGTTGTAACTCTGAGACTCGGAGGGTCACATGATGACAGCCACTAACAACTGTGTTTTTTTTTAAAGCTCATTAATTATTCATGAGGACACAATCAGGTGTTGTTTTACTCCATTTGAGATGTGCAGCATTTTCCAGAAACCCATGATGTCACTAACGTCTTATCAGATCCCCTAACAGAAAAACGGCAGCCATCATATCCTCACAGGTTTTCGTATTGTACGCTCGTATATCTACTCAAGAATGAAAACATCATGTTTTTCTCTCCCAAGGCTTCTCTTTTGTCTTTGACTGTGAGATGGTATCTCTGTGATTCAGGTCATGGTCAGATTAGAGATCAATGTTTGTGAACTCCTGCTGAATGCCTAAAATGGGAACATATCAGGTGTGGGTGCGACATTTAAATGTCCCCTGTGTTTCAGGTTGATTGGAGGGTCAGACTACAAGTTGATCTACAGACATTACGCCACGCTTTACTTTGTGTTTTGTGTGGACTCCTCAGAGAGTGAACTAGGAATTTTAGACTTAATCCAGGTAAGGTCTGGGTAAACCGGGCTGTATCCGTGACTGGTCTTGTTATTTGCTGCTAATTATCTTCTTCTGATTTGTTATTTTTTTCATTAAATTCTTACCATTTTAGGTATTTGTGGAGACGCTGGACAAATGCTTTGAGAACGTCTGTGAGCTTGACTTAATTTTTCACGTAGACAAGGTAGGAAAAGCCCAGGAATCTTTCAGAGCTGAATATTTAAAACACAAAGTCTTTGTTTCTAGAAATGAACATTGCATGAGATCAGACATGATTTTCAATTTTTTGTCCAAACCGTTATTGTTTCCTTTGGTTCTGCAACAACTGACACCTGACATTTTATTCTTCCATTTTTTTGTCGTCAAGTACAAAGCCACATGCGCTACCTACGGTGTTTCAGATGCAGCCTTGTGAGATAGATGAGAGACTCACTCGCGGTGTCTTGTTTTCTGCAGGTCCACAACATTCTGGCAGAGATGGTGATGGGTGGGATGGTCCTGGAGACCAACATGAATGAAATCATCACCCAGGTGGATGCCCAGAACAAGATGGAGAAATCTGAGGTAAGTGCCCCCCGCCTGCCAGCTGTATGTACAACTTTATTCTTCAACCGTTCTCTGAGGTATGGTACACAGTATGCAGGCATGTGTGTATGCTGCACCATGCATGCTACTCTTCAGTGGCCCTGTGGATGCTCCCTACCTACTATTGAGTGTTTGTGCTCTTTTTTCGGCCTCCTCTCCTGCTGCTGCTGCAGTGCTCCAAACACAGGTTCTCAGCATATCCTCTCCTGTACGCTTCAGTATAAAGTACAGTATCATAGTCACTTTTACTGTCATATAATGGACATTTATTAATTATGTCATTGTCCAGTGAACCATTGACCATTGAATCATCAAATCACTGTCTTAAATTCAACCATAAAGACTTAAGATACGCAAACATGGTGTTTGTAGGCTTCATCATTGTTATTATTATATTTTTTGGAGTGAATGCCACTCCAGTGAAGAATCTACTGGCCATTTAGCTTCTTTCTACTGTATATTTGCTCTGTGCCAACACAATGCTTTGCTTTGCACATTGCTTCTGCAAACAAATAAACACACATTTAGTCATTTGATAGTTTTAACCAGAATAACAGCCAGAGACAATTTTGTGAATTTTCTCTTTTGGCATAATGTAGAACTAAGATAAAAGTAAACTATTTGGCTCTTTTTTTTCCTTTTTTTTACTGCACTGCAATAACATCTGCAAATTTTAGCAATGCTTTGGGAAAGTTGTGCAAAGAGAGATACTGCCCCAAAACACCAAAGGGAAGTTTACACAAAGCTTACACAATCAAGTTTCATATTTCAATATGACGTCATTTTTAAGGTTTTAGTCTCAGAAAACATACTTTTGTCTAAATAATCTGAACTGCATTGTGTGTCTTCAACCAGACAGAAGCTTCTTTTTTTAAATTGATGTTCTATGAGCAGAGTCTCTTCCTGTTCAACAGTCGTCAGAGCTGCTCTGTCTTTCCCCTTTGAACCTACCCTAGACCACAGTTGGTGTGGTTAATGCACCCCCATGCTAATTCTAAATGACACTGTCCATTCATAGGACAGGTTGTGGGGAAACAAAGAAAGAGCTGTTCTCCGTAACTGACTGATTATTGGTATCGTTTTTAGACTTAACGTTGATAGATGACTGTCTTTTTTTTCCCCTGTAAATGTAATTTGTGGTCTAAGATAGGTTCTATCATTTTGTTTCTCTGGAGATAAACTGTAATTACTTTAATCTGCTTTAACATTCCTCATACCTCTTTGTCCTGACCCTGTCCAGTTCTTTCCATTCTTCTCTCTCTTTACAGACCTTTATCTTTCAGTCTACCAGGCAGGACAGGTAGACACAGGTACTGCTAAATATACAACCAAGTACTGAAAACCCAACCAAAGTTCTCTTCATATATGGCCCTCCAAAATAATCTTTATTGACTGACCCAAAAATGTCAACATTTCCTTTAAAAATAACACTTACTTTTTTGTCAGAGAACATAATAATCAGGTTTGTGTTTTTTCATAGGAGAATATAGGTTTTCTGGAAATTGAGCCACCCCGTTGTGCTATTAGATTTTATTTCTGTTTGGTTTTTTTTATTATTATTATCAATATGCAAAAACATATCCTGGTCACAGTACTCTGCTCTGAAGACTGCCATTTAAAAAATCAGGCTTGTCCAAACATTTGGTTTGTACACAATACTCAAACACTTCAGTAAAAGTGTCTTCCCACATGTGAAACGTATAAGTTCTCAGTAGGTTCTTAGCTGGACCAGTTGCCAGGCAACCTCAAGAGTTATATGCGGTAACTGAGATGTTATTTAACAAGTGACGCTGAATGAAGCAGCGTCACAAAATCTTCTGCTCATTTGTGTTAGTGGGCTTAGAAGATCAGTTAGGATTGATATTCATTTCACTACAAACATTCTCATCAAAGTTTAACCATATCCAGGAACCATGTCATAAATTGTAGCCAATTCGGTCTGAAATTAGAAATGATCCTTTAGCCCTCATTATCACAAACACAAGGCATTTTAAGGGTGGGACATTACTCTGAAAAAGCACAGCTGTTGTTACTATTTCTGCACATAATAACCACTTATCCTTGGATTAAAACCCCACTATTAATGACTTGCACAGTAGGTATTCTGGCTAGCACCTAGTGATAAAAACGTGTATCAGGAATATACAGGATATTGAGCCGCTTGTGCCTTTTCAGCATTCCTCATGGCGAATGCTCATGTTTCCGTCTAACACAGGCGTCTGATTCTTGGCAGGCGGGTGAATGCCCAGAAAACAAACAATCTATTGATGTAAAATAAACTGGATTGATCCAGATTCGAGAAATGTTTTGTGCGTCACAACACTGAAAACTCAATTAAGGCAGTGAACGTGGAGTTCTGTGCCAAAGGCCTTTAGCCATTTTTGGGTCTTTCTGCTAAAGATTCAGTTTTGGGGGGAGGTCCTCTCTAACTGCAGTGATTCTCAAACATCTACTAACACATCAAATTGATCTCCAAAAATGTTATATTAATGCTCCAAAATGTATTATTTGATGCATTCCTTAATTACCTCTCTTTGTTTTCACGAGAGTCATTGTGTTAGAGCAGTGTGCCCCCTCTACCTCTCAATATATACTCCTCATTGTAGTTTAGCTCTTCCAGGCTCACAGTGTCTTAATAGTATCAATAGTTGACACTATAGACAAATAAATGGCACTTTGTCATTACCTATTCACAGATATTTGTTAAAAATATTGGGTCTTGTGTAGTTTCCTGGAAATACAGTAATTCAACCCTGTAGAAATGCGGCATCATCTGTTAAATTGTGGTGAACACATCCTACCCATACTTGTCTATCCAGGCACCGTTTCCGTCTTCATATCCAACTCCATTTCTATTTTCCGCTTTATTATATTATCTCCCTGCATTTTTACCCTCACTGGTGAAAAGTCTGGTGGATCTGAACAGTGCTGCACATTTGATGAGTGTCCCGTACTTTCCAGTACGTCAAATTAAGTGATTGGTTGAGTACACTTCTCTCAGTTGAATCTTAATTGGCTCTGGTTGTGATGTACACCATTATAGAACCAAATAATGCATGTGCATTTGAGGCTATGAAGGCATCTGAATGTACATTTTGTCTGTCTGAGTAGCTGTCAGTGCTTTTGCATTTTGTCAGCACTTTATTCTGTGCGTTGTTGTGTTGTTGAACATACTGTGTGCGGTCATTTGTAGTGTTAATTCTTAAACTCTTTTCTGTCTTCTCAACCCTCCGTGGGTGTTTTGTGTGTGTATAGGCCGGTATTGCAGGAGCACCAGCTCGTGCTGTATCAGCTGTGAAGAACATGAACCTCCCGGAAATGCCCAGAAACATCAACATTGGTGACATCAGCATAAAAGTGCCAAATTTACCGTCCTTCAAATAGTGGCGACAAGATCCTGAACCTGCAGATGTCAACCAGTGTTTGCCGTGATGCAATGTGTTTACCAAAACCTATTGTTATTAAAATATACCATCTCAAAGGTACTGTGTGATTTGACACTCTTTATTTGTTATCTCTTCATTTTCTTTGCTCAAAATTATGTTTTATTTATGTTTTTGTTCACAAAGTAGTAAAAAACAGTATTTATTTATCACAGAAACATTCCTTCTGCCTTGGTGAGTGTCTGCACTTGTTGCTGAGTTATAACATTGCAGATCTGGGTCTGACTAAAATGTTTATTTAAAAGAGAGAGTGGCTGGTAATGACATTCTGGGACCATGCTATGGACCACACTGTTCTGGTTTAGTTATCCCAGTCAAAAGAGCAAGAAACCATTTAGATAATCAGATTTGCCCAATTCTGTTATGGTATTGAAAGTTCTACATTACAACTTGTTTGTTGAATCAGTGCAAAAGAAAAAATATATTACAGATATACTGTCTGAAAATAGAAATTAAAATATGTATTGAAATGATTTATTTCATGTTTGTATACAAATTTATTTTAAAAATTATTTCATTTTTTCATTTTTCTTGCACGTTTGTTTTGTTTTTTTCCATATAATAAACACTTGAAACCTGTGTGCTAGATTTTGTATATAATATATATTATTTTGTAACACAGGGTTTGAGCAGTTTTGAAAATATAATACCTTAATATGTGATGTAAAGCCCATTCTTGGGGTACGTCATATCTTTAACATATACAGTATGTAACTCGCATCTGAAAAACATGAAAAACGGGCCAATTCCTTTTTGCGTCTACTATTTCGTGAGCGTGACATTTTTGTCCTTTTGTGGTTTCCGTAGTGATTCTTGCAAATAATTTTCGCTGTATCTAGGCATTACGCATCATGAGCCGCAATTATAAAAGTAATTTCAATTTGGATCATTCAAAAAAACGCCAACAACATGATTACCTTAAGAAAATAAACCATTTGTTGTACTGACTGTTTTATACTCGCTACGTTTCACCTCAAAACTCGTTAAAAAAAAAAAAGCGAGCGTCTTGCTGTCACGTGATCGGTATCGTGACGTGGAACAGGAAGTAAGAATAACAGGGACGCTGTTGATGCTGCTGCTTTAGAAAAGTCATCTTTTTTTACTTTAAGAAAGGCAGTAATGGCTTCTATTATAAAAGAAACACAAAGGTACACGTATTTAGTTGTATCTTACGTTAAATCGTAAGGTTACAGGTAATATTAAAAAGTCACCGTTATTGATAATTATTCACAAGGATTTCTACGTAGACACACGTGATTAAGTAGCTATATTCCTGTAAAGTTATAAAGTTTCATTTTTATTTTAATCTCCGTCGCATCTACCTTGAATATTTTCACATATAGCTTTGTTAATTACATCACTACAGAAAGGAGGACAGTTAACTGGTTATTTTTGTGTTATGGTATCATCGGAATTTCCTGTTAATTGATTTATCTTTGTCCTTATGTTGTGTTTCTTACCTAATAGTTTCAACTTGTTTTTCCCATCACGTTGTTAATTACCAGCTACATTTTTATTCCCGAACAGCATCAAAGAAGCTGTGACTTTCATCAACGCGATTGATGTGAACAAGTTCTCTCGGCTCATCTCCCGAATTTTACAGAAGCTTCATCTAAAGGTGCAAAAAGCCTTCATAGATATATCTTTTCCATGATGTTCAGGCTTTAGCAGCAACACTAAAGTGAGAGAAAGCACTGAATTCATAACGAGAGCATTTATAACATGGCTTAATGAAACAGCAGTGTGTTCAGTCATTAGTTGGATGGCTTTAGTTTAGAACTTAAAATAACATTTATCCAAATGAAAATTTTGAAAATGGAAAAAAAGTGAATTTGGCAAAAAAAAAAAAATAAAAAAAAATACTGGCAGTGTGTAATCACGTAATGTCTATTGGACATAATTTCACTTTCCACTTCTTAATAGAACTGCTCATATTAACAAAAATTCTGCCCAAACCTTTGCATGCCACTGTAGGTGGTCAGAGTAAAATTATTATTATGTTTCAGACCTATCACATCAGTTGATTATTTAAAATTCTTTCTCAACAGGGAGAGCGGACATTCAGTGAAGAAGAGGAGCAAAAACTTCAGGCTGCTCTATCGCTGGATAAACATGGTCTCAGTCTAATGGTAGAAACTGCTACATTTATACTTGAACAGGTGATGACATCACACACTATTTGAAATGTAACGTGATAAAAGGAGTATGTTTTAAAGAGGAAATTAGCTTTGTGTATATATATATATATATATATATATATATATATATATATATATATATATATATATTATATATATATATATATATATATATATATATAGTATTGTGATTGAAATTTTGGATAAGTTCCTCATGCTGAGAAAAGGAAAAGACTGAAATGTTGTCTGCAGTTTCTCTGTGTGGATCACTTAAAGCCTCCAATTCCAGCTGGGTTTGTGTACTGTGGAATGATCAATTCCATAAGTGTGGCTGATGGTATTTGCTATTACTCCTTCCATCTCCTGCAGGCATTATCATAATGTAAACCAGCTTCCCTGGCAACAGCTGGAGCTGTACATGAGGATCTGACAAAGCTGAAGATTTTCTCTCAGCGTGGGCTGTAGTTGAACTAGTGGAGAGACTAAAGCACAACATATTTACCCCAAAGAAGGTAAGGCTTATTAACAAACATTGGTATTCATCTCACTGATAAATGCAAAAGAATCAACAAGATGAATCAGCACATTAATTATTTGTCTTGTTGATTCTTTGCATATATCAGTGATTGAGACAAATTTTTCTTCATATTAAGATGCAGTTTTCCAAAGTTAGATCTCTGTGAAGACGTTTGGCCTTCTCTCCAGAAGGGTTCTTAAGTTGCTGGGGTCAGAGCTTGAAAATATAGCCCTTGTGGATAATTAGCATGCTAATGATCCGGTGGTCACCAGAGAGTCGTTGGCAGAGTCGTTCACCTAGTTTCAGTTTGGGTGATTCCCCTGTGTCTGTTGGGTCACATGGTAATGAGTCACCAGGTCTCGTCAAGCGGTGTGAAGAGAGACCTGTGACTCATTACTATGAATCATTATTTTCTTCGTTTGCATTTTAATTAAATTGAAAATTAGTGGGAAACTCAAGTTTGGTCTTGAGTCTCCCTTGCCCGAGACTTGGCAGGTCTGGGCCCCCTCCTGGAGCCAGGCGCGGGGGCAGGGCGCGTTGGCGAGCGTCTGGTGGCCGGGCCTTTGCCCATGAGGCCCGGCTTTGAGCATAGCCGAAGACCGACATGGGACCCTCTTCCAGTGGGCTCACCACCTGCAGGAGGGGCCAAAGGGGTCGGGTGCTGTGTGAGTTGGGTGGCGGCCGGGGGCGGGGACCTTGGCGGTCGGTCCCGGCTGCAGAAGCAACTCTAGGGGCGTGGAATGTGCCTCTCTGATGGGAAGGAGCCTGAGCTGGTGCGTGAGTCGAGAAGTTCGACTAGATATAGTCGGCCTCACCTCAACGCATAGCAAGAACTCTGGAACCAATCTTCTCGAGAGGGTTGGACTCTCTTCTACTCTGGAGTTGCCCGGCGGGAGGCGCGGGCAGAAATTTGGCAATTCTTATGGCCCCCGGCAATGCCTGTATATTGGGTTACCCGGTGGGTGAGAGGGTAACTTCCCTCCGCCCGGGTGGAGGCGGATCTGACTGTTGTTTGTGCCTATGGCCCCAACAGCAGTTCAGCGTATCCACCCTTCTTGGACTCTAAGAGAGTAGAGTGCTCCTTCTGAGAACCCTCGTCCTCCTGGGTGACTTCAATACTCCCGTCGGCGTGACAGTGAGACCTGGGCGCGATTGGGAGGAATGGCCCCACAATTGAACCGAGTGGTCTTTTGTTGTTGGACTTCTGTGCTGGCACAGATTGTCCCTGTGAACACCATGTTCAGACATGGGGTGTCCACATGTGCACTTGGCGCAGGACACCTGGGCATGGTCGATGATCGACTTTGTAGTGCGTGTCCTGGGACTTGCGGCCGTATGTTCCTCAGACACTCGGGTGAAGAGAGGGAGCAGGCTATCAACTGATCACCACCTGGTGGTGAGTTGGCTTAGTTGGTGGGGATGCCGGACAGGACCGGCAGGCCCAATGTGTGGTCTGCTGGGAGCCTTACAGTAGAATCTCCTGTCAGGCAGACTTCAACTCCCACCTCGGGAGAGCTTCACCCATGTCCCCCGGAGGAGGTGGGGGACATTGGTCAGTGGACCATGTTCCGTGCGCCCATTGTTGAGAAGCGGCTGTCGGTGCTGCTGTGGCATAAGGTGGTGGTACCTGTCGTGGCGGCAATACCGAACCAGCTGGTGAACACGGTGGTGAGGATGCGCGATCAAGCTGAAAAGTGCGTACGGGCCTTTTTGGCCTGTGGAATCCGAGCGCAGGCGGGTGCAGCGAGCCATGGCGAAGTGCAGCGCGATCAGCCGAGCCGTCCCGAGCGTGGGAGTTGAGAGGCCATGAAAGCGACTTCGGGGCGGCGAAAAGGTTCTG
Source organism: Pao palembangensis (assembly GCA_015343265.1). Taxonomy (NCBI): domain Eukaryota; kingdom Metazoa; phylum Chordata; class Actinopteri; order Tetraodontiformes; family Tetraodontidae; genus Pao; species Pao palembangensis. The sequence goes on along the minus strand of CM027081.1, from coordinate 31,464,346 downwards.
GACCACCATCCAGCGCCCTGAGGAGGAAGCAGTGCGTATCAGCGCTGTATATGGTAGGATGGTGTGCTGCTGACGCCAACTTCGGAGATGTTGTGGATCAGTGGAAGGAATACTTGAAGACCTTCTCAATCCCACCATACGCCTTCCAGTGAGGAAGCAGGGCTGGGGAATCGGGCGGGTTCTCTTATCTCGAGTGCAGTAGCCGAGTTGTTGAGAAACTCCTGTTGGCAGGGACCGGGGTGGATGAATCGTCCGGAGTTCATGGAACTCTGGGCGTTGTAGGGCTGTCTGGCTGGCGACTCTACTGCGTCAGCGTGGACATGGAGTACCACTGATTGGCAGACCGGGGTGAGTGGTCCTCTTTTTAAGAAGAGGACCGGAGGGTGTGTTCAACATAGAGAGGATCTGCTCCTCAGCCTCCCTGAAGGTCTATTCAAGGGTACTGGAGAAGATCATGGATAGTTGAACCTCAGTTCCGTAGGAGGAGCAGTGCGGTTTTTCGTCCTGGGCGTGGAGACTGTGGACCAGCTCTACACCCTCGGCCAGGGAGTCCTAGAAGATGTGTGGGAGTTTTGCCCAACCAGTCTACGCATGTTTTGTGGATCTGGAGAAGGCGTGCGACCGGCGTGCCTCGGGAATCTGTGGGGGTTCTCGGTATGGGGTGTCGGGCCCCTGATGCGGGCGATCCGCTCCCTGTACTGTTGCGGTGTCAGAATTTGTCCGCATCGCGTGTCACTAAGTCGAACTCGTTTCCGGTGAGGGTTGGACTCCGCCAGAGCTGCCCTTTATCCACCGATTCTGTTTCTCTTTTATAAGATGAATTTCTAGAAGCAGCCGTGTTGAGAAGTCCCATATATATATATATATATATATATATATATATATATATATATATATATAGTATTGTGATTGAAATTTTGGATAAGTTCCTCATGCTGAGAAAAGGAAAAGACTGAAATGTTGTCTGCAGTTTCTCTGTGTGGATCACTTAAAGCCTCCAATTCCAGCTGGGTTTGTGTACTGTTGGAATGATCAATTCCATAAGTGTGGCTGATGGTATTTATTATTACTCCTTCCATCTCCTGCAGGCAGTGTATCATAATGTAAAACCAGCTTCCCTACAGCAACAGCTGGAGGCTGTGCACATGAGATCTGACAAAGCTGAGATTTTCTCTCAAGCGTGGGCTACCAACGGACCCGAACTAGTGGAGAGACTAAAGCACAACATATTTACCCCAAAGAAGGTAAGGCTTATTAACAAACATTGGTATTCATCTCACTGATAAATGCAAAAGAATCAACAAGATGAATCAACCACATTGGTATTTGTCTTGTTGATTCTTTTGCATATATCAGTGATTGAGACAAATTTTTCTTCATATTAAGATGCAGTTTTCCAAAGTTAGATCTCTGTGAAGACGTTTGGCCTTCTCTCCAGAAGGGTTCTTAAGTTGCTGGGGTCAGAGCTTGAAAATATAGCCCTTGTGGACCATTAGCATGCTAATGATCCGGGTGGTCACCAGAGAGTCGTTGGCAGAGTCGTTCACCTAGTTTCAGTTTGGGTGATTCCCCTGTGTCTGTTGGGTCACATGGTAATGAGTCACCAGGTCTCGTCAAACGGTGTGAAGAGACCTGGTGACTCATTACCATGTGAATGCATTTATTTTGCTTCGTTTTGCATTTAATTAAATTGAAAAGTTATGGTGTTAATTTCTGCTAAGGCGAATGTCATTCCAGTTGTGAATGATGAGGGATCTTCCTCTTCAACACCTGTGCTCAGATAATGTGGAAGCATTCAGACTCGATGTGTCACAGCTGGTTTATTTTTATCGACACAACCCTGCATCGTAAAACTCCTAATTGTCCTGCATTGACTCAGTGCTGTCAATCAATCACACTGTTATGGCTTTACTGACCCTGCCAAAGTACCAGTCCTGCAATAAGGCAACCTAAACTTTGACTATGAGATTCAGCAGTGCTTTATGTTAGATCATGTCTAATGGCACTGAACGCTGTCTTTGTGCATTGATAATCGTATATTGTCTATAAATTTGATTTGCAGTGATTCGTATTTTAAAATTCTCTTTTATTCTCCTTCTCCTCTGATATTATTTCTGTGTTTCAGCTGGACAGTGTCGGCTGGCAGTTAAACCTACAGATGGCCCAGTCCAGTCAAGCCAGTCTGAAGTCTCCCAGTGCTGTCCTCCAACTTGGCCTCACCAGTGAAGACTCTGAGGTGAGAACACACACATTGTGCTCAGGGTGTAGGACTTCTTATTGCAGCCCCCTTGTTTTTTGCTGTAATTAGGGGGCTCTTCTGTGCTTATGGCAAATGAAAAGCAGTTTCAAAGTGTCCCCCTGTCTTTGCTAATGGTTGGTAATCCCTCTGGTGTCTGTGTTGACCCAGAGGTAAATGTACATCTGGCACTGGAGTAACTAGTGTGAAGACCAGCGATAAGGGATCTTGTTATCCGAAACCTCTAGGGTCTCTTGCTGTCACTAGAGAGACACTCTGTAGCTGAAATTGGACAGGATTGTAACTACCACTGAACAGTGTGAAATATATGCAGTGTCTGAATTGTTTAAATTTTGTTTGGCTCTCTGCCTCAATATAAATGATTAACTGTGAAATCCTATTAAGAATTTATATAATTTTAATTAAACAGTGAAATGCAATATTTCTATTTATGAAAAAACACATTTATAAATTTGTATTTAGACGTTTGTTTAGTTAATGCTATATTGATTAAACATTATATGTGAAAACACACTGAGTGATGTAAACAGCAAATGCAGAGGATTTTCAACATATATCAACAACTATTGCCTGTAGGCATCAAACCAGCTTCTTTTGAAGCTTAAGCTTAATTCATGCCATCTTAAGTGTTGGCCTACAGGCAACCCCCCAAAACGCACGCACGCGCACACACACACACACACACACACACACACACACACACACACACACACACACACACACACACACACAGTGCTTTCCTGGCCCAGCAAAATATATAATATATTAATTTATTTAAATCTTTTTAAAATAAGTCCCTTGTGGAAGCAGCAGACTCAGGGGCAACAGTCAGAAGATTGTGCCGTACAGCCTCTTTTTCCCTGAAGGGGGCACTGCTGGCTCACAATTTGAAGTCGTATCCTCAGCGTTGACGTAAACGCCAGAGAATGATAAGGCACATCATTCAACAATTGTATTAAGGCGGTTTATATGTGCACAGTTTAATGTCTACAGTCGTCTTCATTTGAGTCCTCTTCAGTTTTGTAACTTCTACTTTATTTTTCTTCCAAACTCTCAATGAAGGGAAAGCATTCCTGCAAACAGAAGATATTAAAGGTGACAAATGTCACCCAGGGGAAGGTAGACAGATGTCACGAAAGGGATCGTAAAGACTGAAATAATGAAGATAAAATAGATAAAGGGAGGAAAGTGAGAAATAATTGAAGGGAAAATAAGGTGGCTGTTTGTACAGTATTGATTGGTTGGAACCACTGTGGAGCTTTACAGATGGCTCATCTGCACATCTTCCTTGTATAAGAAAAGAACTGATGAGGAGCTTCCTCTCCAAATAATGTGTTCTGTAAAATTCATGTAAAAAGGAAACAAATTCTGATCTTTAACCTCTGCCATCAGAAGGAAAGAAGAAATGCATATAAATGCAATCTCTGAATGAGATAGACGACAGATGGCAAAGACACAGAGGAAGGTGGAAGGAAGGAAGGAAGGACAAACATTTAGAGGAAACTAGTCAGGGAAATGGTGGAGAGATGACACTTGGAGTTGATGATGATGAGGCATTAGTGACAATGGTGAAACACAGAGGGGACTGTAAAATTCATGTGAATTACCTTTGCCTTTCAACATGGGACAACATTAGTGCATGACTTTAACTGCAATTTCAGAGGTTATTCTCAGAAGTTTTGTGCAAATCTGCTCTTCCTTAATGCTAAACTTCCTTATGCTCTGTAGCTAAACTGACGGAGAGTCGGAATATTATACATATGATTTGTTCAAGAGATTAAAAAGGGATTGGTGATGCCATAAGTTGTCTTCTCTGGCAAATTTAGCGAGGCCGTCTTAGTCATCTCAGCCCCAGAATTAACCTCAGATCTTGTGCAGCTGCAGGTATGTGACAGTCTGAGACAGAAGGAGAAGCCTGAGAGTCAAACTTCCTCCGCAGGGTGGTAATTCTCTCTTTGCATCCCTCTCCTGTGATATTTAAACAAGCCACAGCTTTGGGGAGGGTGACATTTATAATAGAGAACATCCAGTTCCGCCCATGATTTAAATATTTATTGTGCATTCACTAGACTGCAATAGGTAAGAGTTAGCTCACTAATGTTAGCTCTGAAAGCTGGCTCAGGCATCAAAGGCTGTGTTTGGATGATAGCTTCACACAGACCTGATGAGGATTGATAAAGCAAAACTCTTTCAGTCTCAGACCTCAAAAGGGAAGACTGAACTAAATAAAACTTGAAGAGAAATTCCCAGACAGATCTTCCTTATCTTTATTCTTTGACTCTGATCTTATTTTTATAACAAATCTGAGCACAAATATCACTTTAGTTAGAAAACCACCAGTCTTAGATTATATTTCCTTCCCCTGTAAAATGTTTCTATCCTCACTTGAAAATACTGCAACAAACATTTTGAAAATAAAGTTGTCTTGTTCTAGTGCCAAATAATTCCTGTGAGATGCTTTTTTTCTCATTTTTTTGTAGAATATATTTGGGTTTGAGACCGATAAAACCTAAGTCTTTTCTTGCACACAGACTGCACATGAATTAGAATTCTCATAGTCTCTGCCTTCGTATTTGAGGACAGTGAAAATAATACTTGGTATCGGCTTTCTTCCAGCCTTTATACTGAGGTCAGAGGTGAAAAGTGAGGGTCATCTTAGCTGGTAGCAGGTTATTTTAGGATACCTTGAGACAATGGTTTGTCAATCCACTGTTATTATCTGGCCTCTGATTTGCACTCTCTACTGTTTGAGACCCACTATATTTCAAATATATTCCTTCTCTTCCGTCATACCTGCTTCTTTTATCACAAATGATGCCAGAGTAGCGAGCAGGTCTCACCAAAGAAATGTGTATGTCAAAGAAGTCCTGCTGTTAATTGCACCCATTCTCACCACAACACCCTTGAATTGTCAGAAGGATGTTTCCTGTTGATAGATCACAGCGTAGAGTCATCTTTTCTTATTTGTGTTGTTACTCCAACAATGCAGTCTTTTTCATCCTCACACCTTTAAGTATTGAGCCCTGTAACAAACCAAATAATGCAGTTTTTCCTTTTATGTATTTTATTTCTGACTTATTTATGAGTGAGTCTTCCATTGTTTGAATTGTTTGTGTCAAGTCGTCCCCAGTTGCATCCGGAAAATAAGCCAACTGATACTACCTGGTTGTTTTTGTAATCAAAGCGTCAGACATGAAAGCCCTTTCTTCTTGTGATTCTAATTTATTTTCCTGTTCTGGCTTACAGCACCAGCGCTGTAATCACGGAGGAACGGAAGCTCTTTGTTCAACAGTGCATGCACACGCGCGCATGCGCGCGCGCGCTCTTGAAAACACGTAACCAAGTACACACTTGCGTGCTTGTTTTGAACCCTCCCACTGAACATGGCAGCTTTATTTACTGATATTGTGTAATGAGGAATACAAGTACACCGTCTTGTGACTTCTCTTTTGAGGGACTGTTTTGTTAGTGAACTTCTTACTAAACTGGCTCCATGAGGTTCTTGCCTGCCACATGCTCTTGTCAACCCAACCCATCTATTTGACGGCGTGGGTATTACAAGATCCAATCAATAAATTGGAGCGTTCTGATTAAAACGCCACCAGGTTTAAGTCCTTCATACCGTGCCACCCACCAGCCAGGACGGACAAAGGCGGCTTTGTCTCACTGTCTACTTGCCTTGCTCTACATGTCCCAAGATGCTTTGTCGCTTTATGCACACATCTTTTTCAAGGTCTCCCTTTCTCTATCTTCCTCTTTCTCCAGCTCTCCCTCACTCTACCCTGTTTCCCACTGGTGATTTGTTTTTCTCCTGTGGGATTTGGGATCCCATTCAGAGAACACATTATTCAGTTGTTATCCTTTCCAGGGGATGGGCCCCGAGCGGCAGAATGGGTGACTGTGGGTCCCCCCACATCTCACCAACCCACTCTTCTTTCCTTGCCATGCGATGATGTCATGGCTTTTATTTGCTCTGGGGGTACGCGCTGATTCTCTCTCGGTATTAAACACTCCATATCTCCCACTTCCAGCCCCCTACCCTCACTAACCTTCACTACTCTTTTCCTCAGCCAGTCCATTTCCCAGATTCTTTGGCCTCTCAAAGGGCGCCTGGAGGATTTGGGGATGTTTGGATGTTGTTTTGCACATCCTTGGTACATGCTCGACACTCAAAAGAAAGACAATTACCCATTCCAACTGTGGCTGCCATTTTAAATCTCACTGACTTTTTTCCTTTCAGACATTCAGCCTAGTTTTGTTGCACACCCGGTTTGTGAAATAATCGTTAATTTAATTTCGGCTTTCCTTACTTGATTTTTTTATTTTTTTTGTGGGAGCTGATTTCAGAGAGGCTGCACTGCCTCTTGGCTGAACTAGAGAAATTTATTTTATTTTGAACAAGACACTGTGATTGCAGTCATAGAGCCAGATCACATCCATTCATCACAGTGAAATTGACTGATAGGCCTACATGTGGTAAATGCCAATTCTTATAAAGAAAGCTGTCACATAACGACATCACTGAAATTCCTTTATGTAATAATTGTTTTACATAATTAGGTGTTACTTCTTTATTTTTGTTGTGCCGTATTTCACGTTGACAGCAGTTTCCCTTTGCTGCTTGTGTCAGACTGAGGCAATCCGTCAGCAGTGGAAGGATATGAGTTGTATGCGTCTTTCCTTGTAATGAGTGGGATGGAGCTGCGTGCTGTTGTCATCCCACGTGCAATAAAAGGCCACACAGCACTGACACAGGAAGTAGAGGTAGCAGTCTCATGTGCGTTTAAATAAGATGTAGTCAAGTCAGTCACATATATAAAGATTTAGGATTTGTACAAAATGTTTGACTTTTTCTCATTGGTTATTGGTGAGACGATGTTTAATTGTAGGCTCAGCTGACTCCCACCGCGAGACATACTGTAAATTGTTCCCCAGTGTACTCCCCAACTTACACACTTTCTCACACACACATTTACCCCCCCCCCCCCCCCCGGTCCCTCCTGCTCATGGGTATGAGAGTAACAATGTCTGCATACCTTAGGGACACAGGCTGGCTGCCTTGGTAATCATCTGACTCTACCACTATGGAGAGGGAAAAAAAAATGGTTGTACATTCATTACTTGTCCTGTTGAAGTGCTCAGTCTTTTTTCTGCTCGCGCACACACTCAAACACGCCCCAATCTCGTGCCAATCTAATACATTCAAATGCATACTCTTTCAGAATGAAGGCCTTGGCTGCAGGGGTTGAGTGCCACTTATCCTAGAACCTGGCAGAATGATACTTGCAAAACATCAAGCAATGCAACAGACCAAGAATGCAAAATTGGTTTCAAATACTGTCTCAGGTTTTACAGTGCGGGGTGCTCTCTTCTTCCGTGATAGCTTCTCCACAGGTTCTTGGTTCTATTGGAAGGCAGGACTTGGCGGCTGACGCTGGTACATGAAATGGCACCTTCTTTCTTTCTCTGTATCAGGCAGCCTGAACCAACTGCCACCACCGTAATCATCTTGTTATGGCTCACACGGCTCGGGTTCCTTGGCTTGTTTATCTTGGCACCGGAGTCCTTGAGTGTCTCATTTCTCTCTGGCTTCTGCAGCGTTAAGCTTTCTAATTTACAGGCTCTTAAATGGGAAGATTTGTTTTTGTCTGTAAAAATGGCTCAGGGGAAATTTTAGGAAGTATTTGACAATATTAGGTCATTAAAAGAGTAAAAATGGTTACTACTTTGACTGGAGAAGCTGTTAGTGTCAAAGAAACTGCAGTCACTTACAGACACATAGATTACTTTAGTTGAATTGCCTCTGGTAAATCAAGACCCGTCTTACAGAATAATCATGGAAATATCTCTTTTTTTGTCTTTTCCTGTTATGTTCCTCTACTTAAATGGTTTGAGGAGTGATCAGAAATATTCTAATATCACTGGAAGTTTTGCACTTAATTAAATATAAATGGGAGGAGGGGTTGAACAAATCTAAACCTCAGATCAAATCTTTTGCTGAAACAAAGTTTAGATCAGATGTAAAAAAAAAAGATTGTTCTTCTTTCTATAAACAGAGTTTAGCTGCATCTTATGCCAACCAGTTTGTGTGAAACCTGATTTACATGAAGAGATTTTCTCGTTTATTCTCATCAGTGTGGGCACGGCCTAAATTCTTGAGTTGAAAGGCTCGAGGGTTGATCTGAAAGTCTTTAAACAGTAAGCTGTGGATAAATAGTCCACAGAGGCAGGACTCTGGCTGCCCACAGACAAACTGCCAGCTTGACTCATTTCACTCAGGTTCTGGCACTTTTGAGGTTCTTAATGTGATTTGTCTGCTGTCAGTGTTTACACCTTCCATTGAGAAAGTGTGGGAGGTGTTAACACAGCGTGGAAGCACCAGGCTATTTGTAGGCATTACCTTTTCTTTTGCTGCTTTTCCCCCTGCATATTAAGAACTTTGCTATCCAGGATTCAAACTTGTGTTTTGTATCATGTTGTTCACACTCATTTTATATAAAATCAGACGTGATAGACAAACAAAGGCTTATTGTAGTAGTTTACATGTTAGTAGCCATGTAGCTGAGTCTTATTTTCCTTCTCTTCCACGCATTATTAGCAGCACAGGTTCTTCCACACTGTCTGTTGAATACACATTGATTTTTTTTCATTGTTTTTAGTTAAAAGGAATGAGTGCAGTTGGTTAAAAAAAGCTATTTTTAGCTGCTCTAAATTGTAATTCAAAATGACATTTGAATAGAAAAGCAGTGATCCTTACATCAGTTATGAAAAGCCAGCCGCTTCTCCCATCACATCTTTCCCCGCAACAATGCCTCTATTCTGTATGTCATTAATTCATCCAGCAAACCAACATGGCTATTCTCTCGGGACAGCCATCACATTATAAAGGTCATGACAGTTTGTGTCTTTATTGCATTTTATTACAAATTATTAAACTCAAGAGATGAACATGTCATTAAATGTGAGAGTCACGGTGACGGCTGAAAATAAATTGTCAGTCAATCCCAAAATACTGAAGTAAGTAAGAGCAAAAGACAAAACATTATACATTTTTTAACTTGTGTACATGTAGATACACATTCTGCTACCCATCGCTTTTTTAGCATAAATAAGTAGTTTGAATGGTCTTTTTTGTAGCCGTATATATCTTCAGCAAACCTCATGTTTTGGGAGAAAACCACTTCAGCTCTGAGTCTGACTGACTTGACAATCTTAAGCCCAATGGAGCGGGCAAGACAAACAGGCAGCGGTATAAATCTTACATCTTTCCCCTGAGAAAAATCGGATCTAAGGCGTCTAAATATTGCATGGTTGTCTTCCCAGTGAGTGACGTGATGAAAAGGTGTCTGAAAAGAAAAACAGGGTGCTGTTACAAGAGGCTTTGTTTCGCTTTAAACAGCACAGTGATTCTTATTGGCACCTGTTTGTATGTCAGCCTGTCTGGTTCCTGATAATATAGGTCAGAGAAATTCCATTATGGCGGAGAGGAAAAGAGGGCATTTTGTTTCTTTTTATTCCAGATTTAGCTATCGGCTTGCCTGTCTGCCAGTCTCTAAGCTCTTCTCTAAACTTTGTAATACCTCTTATTAGCTCGGGGGCCTAGAAGCCTAACTCTATTTTGTTTTCCGGCTTCACGAGTCATTTCGACTCCTGTCGCATGTCTGATGGGACGCACACACTGTGTTCTTTGTTTAGAGGCAGAAATATGAATTATTGATCCGGGAAGCTGGTGTGATATGTCACTTTTTCAGGCTACGAGGACGAAACACTGTAGAAAACACACACGCACGGGCGGGTGCGCTCACACACACACAAAGATATTCTCAACGGGGGACATTCACACAGATTCGACTGGAATTATGAATTTCATATTCATTTGTATATTGCTGCCAGAATCTCTATCCCCATTACCCCTTCATCATTTCTCAAACACTCAGAAAAAAGTTGTATTTATTAGCTGCTGAAGAATCTTGGCAGCATTCAGTACTGAGGCTTGACTTGTTTGATTCCATTTCATTATTAGAACCAAAGAAACCAAGCTAAGCAAATAAACAAGCCAGGGGCTCTGCACTCTGCACATGTGACTATTAAAATGCACATTACAAAGAAACTCCAGAGACCGCCAGTACAGCTACCTTCTCAGATAAATCGAATTGGCTCAACTGGACCATTTAATTATGACACTGTCCCAGTACACAAGCACAGCCCAGAGATCGATGTACTGAATGAGAGTGTCAGACGCTGCTGCAATAGGTGGCAATGTGATCCTTTCAGCTTGGTAATTATGGGTCCTTCTGGCTGACCCGTTAATTCACAAACTCATTGGTTAAAAAATGAGTTACCTGCAGGAAAGCTGTAAAATAAATTGTCATGTCTGTAGGAAATGAATGGATGTCACCTCCATGTTGTTTCATCTTCCTTAGATACAAGCTTTTGTATATTTCACGTATATGGCTATGCATTGCCAGGTCCAATGTTTAGTTTTTCTTTATATGTGTTTTAGGTGAGGCCAGTCATTGTTGGGCAACTCAAAGATAATTCATTCAAAGACTAAACACAGGTGTCAGATCTGGAGCTTCTCCAAATGTAATAATTCTGGGCCGATGATGGATGTTTCCTTAAGAGCCCTGGGGGGGCATTAGTGCATGTACATGTTTAGGCTGAGACCTGCCAAAGCTCAGTGAGTTTCAAGTCCATAAAGAAAGAGAGTTTTGTGCCTCCAGCAGCAAAAGACTCACTGAAATTGTATGCATAATTTACCATCTGGTTGTTGCGTGTGGCCACAAATACTCACTGGAGCTTGGTATGAGCAGCACAACAACAGATACATTGTTAAATTTAATGACGGCCTTTTTTAATGTCAGTGCTAAAAGCAAGTAATGTAGCAGTAATATTCTGAAGCCATTACCTGACCATAATCTGCCACTGCAACCATTTTCCAAATGATATAGGAGGAGTACAGGATAACAGAGGAGTCAGCACTTTTGTTATCATCTCCTTCTCAGATGCTCACAACCACAGCCCTCTATTACACAGCTAATAATAGAGACGGGCTTTATGGCTGGTAGCGCTATCGCAGCAGTAGAGGCTGAATGAGATCGGCTTCTCTGTGATATTGACAAACTTGTCTTATGATTCTTTTCATAGAGGACTGTAGACGGGAGGGAAGCAGGCTGTTGAAAATCCAAAATCAAGTTGCTGTGAATATTTAGTCGGCAGTCTAAAGAGATAACATATAAAGGCGTGTGCTGCCAACGTGTGTGTGCTCATGGCAGATGTCGTCTTTTGTTCTGCGTTAAGATAGACCCAGCGGTGTCAGTCTGGTACTCCCTCAAAAATAAGAGGAGGAAAAAAAAAAAGGTCAGGGCGGAGCAGATCTCTTTTGCTGGATCAAACCCCATTTTATCAAAGGTAGACTCAATCCCTGATGCTCCGTGGTATAGCCTTGATAGCAAGGCAAGACAGGTGCTGGAAAGCAGAGATTAGATGGCTGATGATGTACGCTTTTGGTCAAAACAAAGTGCCAGATGAGATTCGGCTGCAGAGGCTTGCAGGGGAAAAAGAGAGGCTGCCTGTTTGTTCTGTTTGCAGTTGTTCCTTCAGATGTTAGGTGACGTTTGAATGTAGAATTGGCTGTTAGTTTATCTACGTGAGTAGTTCTTGAAGTTTGGCCTATTTGCAGACGGGAGAGACGTACCGAGGCAAACGAGGTCTCACTAGCGTGTTATTTTTTGTTTGTTTCAGGCTTTGTGTCAAGCCCTAGTGTGATTTGAGTTTAACATTTAAGCCTCAAATTTTATTATGTGTTTGACGTTGATTTTGGGGCACAACAAAGTTTAACAATAATTGATGAGCCTATTTTTAATGGCTAGGATTATCCTGTGATGTTTCCTTGGCTTATTCTACAACTTTGATCCCAGGCGAGAGCCTTTTCTGTACTGTTTGGAGCAGAAACTCCCGCAGACCTCCTGTCATATTTGTACTTCTGAACTCTCAGAAGACAGACTGTGCAGAGCCAGATATAAAGGCCGTGAACATGCAGAGATAGAGGCTCACGTGCGCACCAGTAAAATCACACAGAGGCCATGTACATTACCCCTTCCTCAGACACACATTCATAAATTCTCTCATACACAGATTGCTTTGCTCATGTATTCTCTTTGGAGTGTCAGGGTGTGCTTTCTCTCTTTGAAAGCACTTAACACCAGCATGTTTGCAAGTGGCTGCATGAATGTAAGTTTTAAGAGGAAGAGCGTATATGAGCCATTCCACTGTGACTGCATCTGCATATGTTATCTGGGTCCTCAAAAGTGTTTTCGAAAGTTCGTCAGTTATAAATACTGTAATAGGGCTGAATCCAAGATGAGCAGATGAGCTGACAGTCACGGCTTTGATGGTTCAGTTCTTCTAAACACCAAAACCTAATTCGGTGGGTCAGGGGCTTCCGGAGCACATGGAGAAGTGCCAGTGTTCTGGGTCGGAAAAAGCACGTCAGCGACCTGCTTTTTTTTTTTTTTTTCCTACACAGTTGTGCATAAGAGTGTTTCTTTGCAGACGGGGAGCTACAGCAGTACCGAGCTGTAATCTTGACGTGCATGGTTTCACTCTGCTGTCGTGCAAATGATGTGAGCGCCTCTGAAATGTGACAAAATGAAAATGCTAATTAGAGCACTGTCAGGTGGGTCATTTAAGCAAAGGCCCCGATGCTCTTTATAAAATCAAGCAAAGCTGAATGGATTAATGTGCTGCCATTTTCTTTTTCTATGTGACTGAAAATATTTAAACAAGCAGCTGGTTCAGCTGCGCTTCATCACATGCACTACTTCCAATAGTACCAGTATAGCTGACAGAGATGAATAGATGAATATTGATTTTTTTTTTCTGCCCTTTGCTGCATTGTTGTATGATATCCAAAGCACTTTCAGCTTCTCTGCAACAATAGTGAAGTTCTGTTTATGTTTGTATTCTTCTCTCCTTTTTTGATATGTTATCCTTAGCATGCTAGCATTAGATTTCTATTGTTTCCTTTTTTTTTTTTTTGAGTGAGTATTGGAAATTTCCTCTCCATGATTTCGCCCTCTTTTCACTTGATGTCTTGGACAATCAGTTCACAATGAAAACCTTATGAGAAATGTGAAACAGAGCTGGGTCATTCTGACTCTTTCTTGTCATAGCACTGACCTCATTTTACAGCTTGTACATTTTATAACAGAAAATGTGTCAGTCCTTTTGAGTTTTCTTTTTTTTTTTTTGCTCTCTTTTACCTTACAACTTGATTACATGATTTGGGACCCACCTGTGTCTCCTTTGCACCAAATCTTTGTATATTACTTACATTTTGAGAGAGAAACATCCCATTTTACTGTCATATCGTCATTTATTATTGTGATATTGTGATTGGTTTGAATTTGTGGAAATGCTTTAAAGGAGACATTTGGGAGATGGACGTGGTTTTGGAAGTGCCCTTTATCCTCTGTCCTGAAGCTATGCCAGTCTGACCATTTATCCATCTCAGTGTGCCTTCATGGAGGTGCTCAGCTTTGCCCTTTTTAATAATTCATCCCCAAATTTGAAGGGAGGGATTGAGGTGCTTTCACAGCTTCCTGTTCAGGAGTGTTTCTTCTAATTGGAGTGATATGCAGTCCCTCTCTGTCAGAGCTAAATGTCATTAGTGTAACAGTCAAATACCATCAGCTGTTTGAGGCTAAAGCTAACGTTCACTGGCTGCCAAGCGTGCTTCACCAGCATGAACCATTCACGTCTCATTTATCCAAATCCATCACAGGCCTCTTCTGCCTTTCATTTCGCAACTCTCCCTCACACACTTTCACAGGAGTAGTGCTCACTCCAGTGATACAAAGGCAATTGGTCCTTCTGTACTACACTGTACCCCAAATTGCTCCTGAAGCTGCGTCTCCATGGTTATGTACCGTTCGAAGTTTCTTCTGACGGGCAGACTGAGGCAGCCTGTGAGACCAGTGAGACCAGCACTCTGAGTGGCCAAAGATGACTAGAAAGAAAAAAAAATTCTCCAAATGTATACCATTTACATGCGGAGCACGTTCATATCTGCACGCGCTGACTAAATGTGTAATCGGCACATTAAAGCAGCAACGCTGGGCTTGTTTTATATTTATTATGTAGCATTGAAGTGGCGCTTCTGTAGTGTTCACACACATGAAATCGGGCTACTGGTGCTCCGAATGTAAATTTGAAAACATATTAGATATGACAAAGGCTGTTAGGTCTAGATTTGAGATCTTTTTTCCGTAGAACTCTTGTTTTAGCTGTTTGGGTGATTGCCAGTGGCAGAAATTTCCTGCTAGCGATGAACTTTTGCATTAAATGGACTCTTTTCTTCTCCAGAAACAGTTTGTTTTGTACATTTGTCACTGTTCTGTTGCACAGAGGGAACAATGCTGGAGATGACAAGTTGTCAGATAGGCCAGTACATGCCAGTGGTGGTGGGTGTAGAGAAGTAATCCTCATTGTTCTCAGTCTTAGAACAAGTGTCAGAACCCACATATTTATGTAGGCGTCTCCAGCATCAATGTTTGAACCCCCATTGTACACATTTTTCACACACCTTCTCACACAAACCTCATCCTACACAGAGGAGCTTAAACACAGGTCTGTAAAAGCTCCATACAGTGAAAAATTCCAGAGGTTTAATTTTTCTCACAGCCCTTAAAAAAACTGAGTTTTCAAAGGAAATTTATGGATGTCTGAAAAATAACCTGAAAACTGTAACACCTCTACTTAATCTCATATTATCAGAGGAATAGCCTTGAAAAGCACAAGTTGCACAGCAGATTTGGAGACTGACTGTTTCTCTCATGATTTTCTCTGCCAGCATTTTTTTTTGCCACAAAGTGTAGAGTGGATGAAATAAGGGAAACACATATCATACAGTAACCTGATCTTTAAGATATTAAGTGACAAAACTTCTATAGTTTAAATATCTTCTGTGTGTGTGCTGTTAAAAAATGGAGTCCAGTTGCACCCCACGACGATTCAGAGAAGAATGCACAATGCATGCGTGTGTGTGTGTTTATGTCACCTGTCTTGTTCTTCCTGTCCTGGGTCTAGTGCTGCTGACACTTGATTTGCTGGAATGTTTTTGACATGCTGTTGCTCTGAAGTGATTCATTGCAAGGATGAAGACGAGAGCTTTAAATTATGACTAGCCAAAAGAAAAGGAGAGTTTGGAGGACAAAAAAGGATTTTGTTTTGACACGAAACAAACGTTTAACATGCTGTATTTTTGTTTTTAGCTAATGTTACCTACCATTATTACTGGCTCGTGTGAACCGTGAAGAGAGGATAGCATACGCCTAAGCTATCAAACTCACAGTAATGCATGTAAAATACAGTAATGCAGTTCATGAGCACTGGCCTTAACTGACTGAATAACTCAGACTTTCAGCATTTGGCAACATATTTCAATAAGTAGTTGGCTTGTTGTAAAATGCATCCATTGTTACTTGACAGGACTTTACATCTGTGTCCATTAGGCAAAGGTTTCACCTGAGGCTGTATGTCAAAAATGACGAGTCTGAGCCAGACTTTTGCGAGTGTGTGTGTGTGTGTGTGTTGGCCTCAGAAGTGAGCAGGGTTGACAGCCTTGCTTCAGCCTAACCTGGGAACCTTCGATAAGACACTCCGACTCAAGTCTCAAAAAAAAGACTCCATGTTTGGAGAGCAGACTGAAGACAGAGGGTAGTGAAGAGGGGCAGGAGGGTTCAGACGTACAGTAACATAGAAGATTTGCTGCGATTGGCAAGAATATTGAAAATTCTCCTTTGGCAGCGCAACCATAAAAGTTTTCTGACTTTCTGTCTTTATGTCAAATATCCTCGCAATCCTTTTAGTCACAGCAGAGAAGGGCAGATTCCTAAAACGGAGATAATTACTTAAACATACATGTAATTTTTCACGTAATTCTGCCTCTAGTTGTATACAGAAATATCCCTGTAAAACTGAGCAAGGAAAACAGGGCCCACAGTGCATTTTAAATGTAGCTGCTTCTTCAGTAAGCTCCCACAGGTAAATGACCAAGTTTGGAAGTGAATTTTTATTACTTTGCTGGTAGAAGTCATCCATTTTTTATCCATTTCTGCTAAAACATAAGAAAACCTTTCACAGACCTTTTCAAAGTGTGCGCGCTGATAAAGTTCCTGCAGCAGAGAAGAGTTTTGACCTGAGACGTTGAGAGCAACACTCAAAAAGTGTTGAGTGTCGAGACAGACGGGGCCAGAAGTTGGCGATGATGTGCTTCCCAGCATCTAAGTGTGCTTCAGAGAAAATGCAGGCATGTGCGTGTTCCTGTTATCTGTTATGTTCGAACTCTAAGGGTAGAACATCCTGGACTGATGATAGAGGGTGAGGAGGCAGGCACTCAGGGTCTGGAGAGATGTTTTGATTTGGTCAGGAGCCTCAAAAGAATCTGGATGAGCCATCAAGCTTCTTTTCTGCCATTTTCACCCCTTCTTTCACTCTGATTCGTCTTGTTTACTCTTTCACCCCTCACTGACAAAGGACAATCAAAGCTTTCATGTCTGCTTTTTCTTTTATAAAAGGCTTTAAAAGGAAGGAAAAACTAGGCTACTGTGTAGTAAGATGGGAGTTCTGTGATGCTTTTGGGTGCATGTGTGCCAATACTTTGGCAATTAAATTTTATTGACTCTTAAACTTCTTTCACAATATTACAGCTGTAAAAAAAAGCCACACACAGATTATCTGACCACAGTAACAGGAACGTAAAAACACGTTGTTGGGCCTCTACTATCTTATCAGTTGAGACTAATGTGGATTTTATTTAGAATAGAAATAAAAGGGAAGTTGATTCACTAAAGCTGTACAGCTGGTTCTTTTGTCCATAGAGTCTCTGAGTGAACCTGAGGTAAACTAAGCTGGGGTGAATGTTTCATGTGACCTGACGTCACATCACCCTTTAAGCTCATTATTTTGTTTTCTCATTGCCTCTAATGGTTTTGTCTACATGGTTAATTGTTTAAGCTAAAGGGCTAAACTGTCATGGTGCACAGGTGTTTAAAGATGTAATAAAGTTTCGTTCTTTTTGAAGTGAGAAAGTGTTTCTTAATAAAGACGATGTGCAGTTTTTCTAATTCTCCACATTTAATTATAATTTATTAGCGGTTTATTTAAAGTCTTTGTTAGTTAGGGCAGAAATTAAATCCATAAAGTGGTCGTTTTATCTTTTTAGCCTGTAGAATTCCTCTGAAACAAATTTAACAGTCAATAAAGATATTTGAGAGATTCATTTGTGGGCATGCTTAAGATGATTACAAAATACGTTTATCTTCTTCTTGCTAATCCAAGAAGTCACTGTGTATTATAAATCTTGCTGCCATTACCTGTCGTGCAGCCGGTGTGCAGGCGTGGCGTGCTGTAGCATGTACTGTATCTGTAACCTCAGATTCTGAGGACAGTGTGCATACAGTCACATGCTCTGTGTCAGCTCAAATTATATTTATATATACGGTGTATATATTTTCAACATATCTGCAATAAACTGATTTAATTTTTTATTCTGTTTGTATATATGTATGTATTGTATATATTTACACACATTTGCACTGAAAAAGGAGTTGCTTATCATCTCGTACATGTAAAAAAAAAGATGTATAATGACAATAAAAGGCATTCTATTCTATTCTATTCAGATCTCTGTCAAGTGGAGCAGTAGATCCGTATATGAAGTTCTTCTTTTATAACTTTAATCATGAAATTTCTTTTTTGAAAACGAAAAAACCAAAAAGTGATCTTTTATGCTGTTCAAGGCTCATTCCTATCTTCTGCACAGTTAATGTGACTTCTCGATTGTTCACAGAGGTTTGACACATATTCTGCTCTTTATGGAACGGACCACAGCTCATTAGCCTAAAGCACATTGTTCCATTTGCGTCCCTGCTGGCTGAAGTGACCCCTGGCTGTGGAGATAATAAGCCTGCCAACCTTTAGATTGTCGGCTAACCCCAAAGCATGAAGGAGCGTGAAGCTAGACAAGGAACAGGACGGCATGTCCACCCAGTGGGAAGCAACTTAATTTATTCCACTGGGGAGAGCAAATTATTGCACAGGTTTTCCTGCATTTCTTTTATGTCTCTGGGTCTATTTTGAAGACTTTTCAGCCGTTATTTCTGAGAATAGGTCAAATTATTATGAAAACTTGTGTTTTTGTCACCATTTTCATATTAAATATTCACCTCCAGTTACGCTGTAGGCCAGGCTGTAACCTTCCTAAATTTTTATAGGTGTTCTTCTAATTATACCTTTATTTTTGCTTAAGAGTTGATGTGAGAATAATTAATATTACAATAGCTAAAGTCACAACACAAAGTAAAGTTCATTATTTATGTCTGGGTCCTGTTGTGGGTAGTTTTCATAATTGGATGCATCTTTCTTTCTCCGTGTTGTTGTTTTTTCGTCTCCATCGTGTATCATGGTATTTTTACATCATCTCATGCAGCTTCACTAATTAAGCTCAATAAATCCACTTAAGTGAACTTTGTGATTCAAAGGTGAGCACCTCAGCAGGTCATGGGTAAACTTAAGTGTACAGAGTATTAGTTGCACACAGTGTCAGCAAGCATTTGGACGTTTAGAAGACTTTATTAACAGTATTTTATAGTCTGGGTCTGTTTTCCTGTATTATTAGGCTGTAAGATCTGGAAGGAGCAGATTCATATGAGGAAGGAATCTGTTTGGAGAAAACTTCTTGCCAAACACCATCACAGAGGTGATTCTCTGAGGAGAAACTTGCTGCAGAATTTGAATGCCTCCAAAGCTTCTCACTTTCAACCTAAAACATGGAGAAAGTTTAAATAAGGATACCACTGAACAAATCTCTACCTGGCACCAGAACAGACCATAATAAAGGGTTTAATGCTAAATTGATATAAACAGTTTTGACAACTGTTATTCCTACAATGGAAGACCTGGTCAGTTTGGTCCAGATAATATTACAGTGGAGCAGCTAAAACTTAACGTGAGGTTCCACAATGGTACATTTGAGAAATTTCATTAAATGATCTTGTCTCAATTAATCATGTCTTCTGGTTTTAAATGTTACTTAATCCTACTCTCCTCAGGCATGAACTTATTATTACTGCCATCCAAAACATTCACTATAATATTTATTCTTCCTATTGCTTTGGCTCCGAAACTTAGTGTCTGGATGATGACGGATACATCAGGATACCCTGTTTTGCATGTATTAAAAAGTGAAGTCAAGTATGATGGACACACATAAAGATAGGTAACTTATATCATTATATTATATAGTATATAAACCATCAGAGACTTTCAAAAATAAAAAGCTAATTTACCACACTTCTCCAAATTGAATTGTCCCCCCCAAACCCACCTCACTACGGTCTTATCTCTGACTCTGGTCTGTGCCTGGCTTTCAGACTGTGAAATGGAGACTGCTAATATCCGCCGCTTCTCTCTGTATGTTAATGAAGCGCTAATCTGTTCCTGAGCGAGTGTGTTAATGAGGACGACATGCACCTCGCTCAGCCAGCTAGCTCCCGTTAAGATACCATTATGGAAATAGCTTGGTACGGTGTGTGTCGTCCTGGGAGCAGACTAAAATGTATTCCTTATTTCCTCTTTCAACGTGTTCTTCTTCCTATTTAACAAGGCTGTGCAGTCCTCTGAGGGCACAGGCAGTAGATAAACAAACATGGTAATGACGAGCTTGGGGAGAGGCTTTGAGGTCTGGAATTTTCAGATTCTGGTTGCTGGTCGGGCTAAACAGACCAGACTGGGCCAAAACGCGTAGAGAATGTACACGTCATGCACGTCGTCCTTTTTTTTTGGACCTACTCTCATTTCACTTGATGTATTTTTGTCTAAGGCACAGTACAATTCACATCCTCTGATACTATAAATACACACACTGACAAATAGAATTAACATGGATTATCGAGTTTATTTTCCGCCAATTATTCGTTTTCATTGATCACACTACGTCCTCACATCCAGCGCCTGCCTATGTTGATAACTCTTGGCTGAATTAAGGGAAACACCCCTAACCAGATTAAAAGTAGGAACAGATCCTGCTCGGAGCTAAATAAGACTTGTATCAAAGGATATAATTTTTTTTTAATGTTTTGCGTGTATCTAGGCCAGCCCAGCCTTGCCACTCCCACAGATCATATATGCTTGGTGATTATGACGTGGATTAACTTTTCTTGCTTGTTTCAGTCAGAAACTGCTCCAATTTCAGGGTCTTTCTTTGTCATCCAATCCTTCTTACTATTAATACTCCAGTTTTTGTGCCTGAGGCTGGAAGAGAAGGCCGTGTTTGTACCAAGATGCTGCTGGACACTTTTTACATCGGTGCTCAGCTCTTTGTTGCTGTCTTACTTGGGTACCACAGGAATAAAACAGGCAGGCACGTGTAAACTATATTGGTGCTTTTTTTCTTTGCAAGAAACAAGTGAGACTTAATTTAAATTGTGTGAAATACAAGTGGGAGGTGGGAGGCATGTGGGAGAAAAGTGTGTCACAAAATTTGTACCGTCTATTGTAAATGCAAATTCACTAGAGGGGCTGAAACCTCAGGATCCTTTTTATGATGAAAAGATGCTTGAGCCTTGGCCCTGATGAGTCTTTAAGGCCCTCTTGGGGGCTGTTGTTACAAGTGGTGTAAATTCATACATCAGTGAAACAACCCTGATCAGTTTTTTCAGATTTAGACTGTCAAACCCAGACAGGTGGTCTTTTGACTGAATTGATACTGGCTGACCTTGATAGTTTTTCAAAGTATTAGGGTATTTTCAAGGGTTGTTTTTAAAAGGTGATTCCCCCCCCCCCCCTTGAATTTTAAATTTGGAAAAGCAACAGCACTAGGGGCAGAATATATGTAATATAGGTCAGTTAATCAGTCAAAAATCCTTGGAGATATGGAGATATAAATTGAGTGACAGAGATTGGACCTCTGATGAGGAACACATGTTATAAGTTAATGGAGAAACCAGGTAATGTTTAATCATTGACTTGAATTGTTCAATCAGACTAATGACAGGGTGTCAGATTGTCAGTCTCTCTGAATATACAGTCCTCAAGATGGAATATGTGCCAGACTTCCATGGGTAAATCCCTGATTCTGTCTGCATGGATCAGTTGTTCTTTAAGAAAGAGGAGAAACTGTTGTGATCAATTCAAATGTAGTTTGTAAATGCAGACTAGCCGCGCACAGAATGGCTGACATGAGTCAATCGTGATTCATCCAGTCAATATGAAAAGTGCTTGTCCCTGATATAGTGGCTCACAATTATACTGTATTGGCTGTGTAAAAACCAGCCACCGCAGCTCATGGCAGGCGAAACATTGCAGGCCTGCCAACTACAGGGGCTGATCAGAACCAGACGTTCACTTTCTGTTGAATCCAAGGAGAGTAGAGTAAGAACTTCCCAAGGGATGGGATAGAGGGATTCCCATGTGGTTGAAAAATAATGTGGTTCAACCTCACTAGAGAAAAGCTTGATTAGGCGATGTGCAGAATGGGTGGAGGAGAATTAGTCATAGAACATTTATCATACAAGCCCAGATGTTTCACAAAAGGAATCAGTGCCCTTGAATCTATAAACTGATGTTGTTTGCATGCATGGTTTAATGGCCTCTGCTTGTTTTTTATTAACGTATGTGCTGCGGAGGATGTGATGGTGCAACGATTCCACTCATCTTTGTTTGGCTTGCTGAGGTGCAGATGTTTCTGCTCTTCCTCTGAAGTACCACAGATTCAGACGCCCCACAATTTAATCCAGATGCATCCCCAAAAGGTGCTTGACACGTACTCCGGTACTATTTTCACAACCCAAGTATGGAGGCAATGAGGACATTCACTCTCTGTCTTTGTCCATGCACATAGTTTCCTTTCTTATAGAAAACCACAGCAGGATCAACATATTTTAGCTACCATTTTTTTCTTGTGTATTCCATAGTGAAATTTTTACCCCAAATCCTGTTGCAATACATTAATTACGGCAAATGTGCAGCAATAATTTGCCAGGATTGATCTTTGTAGATACCTTTGGGGCTAAAACTCAATTTCAGTTGAACTCTGCGCCGCTGTAGCTAACCTTTGTTAACAGAAGAGGGCAACAATATTTAACCTGTGAGTTAGATCTGTGAACCACACACACTAAGAGCATTAAGTAAAAAACTGCACCAATGTGAGTAGACTAAATGACTGAAGACTTATTAAAAAGACAAATGAAATTACTTGAGGAAGGTTGATGGAGAAGTCTTTTGTGTAAAATTTTGCACAAATCAATTTCCACAATTAAACCCGTGGGAATATAGTTTAAATTACTCACATCAGTTGCGACTTATCTGGCTCAGTCCTGTCAACCCTGAAAAATAATCAGCTTGTTGTTATTTTTGTGAAGTGGAGGCATTGAGCAGTTTAATTACTGTTTAATTTTTGAAAAAAACTAAAAAGCACTTGTAGGAGAGCAGTAAAAATTAAATAGGGATCATTGACAGGAGTCGAGCATAGCAAGATTGAAGTCGTGAGTTTAATATTCCATAACTAGTCAGTTATGGAATAATATCAGGTGAGGCAGGCGCGCTTAAATTTTTTAGTAACTCATTATCATTTTGTAAGGGTTACAGATTGGAAAAATAGGAAAATGCTGCCGTGCATGATCACTGAGCTTTTGCATGTATCTCCAGTGTGTTTCCATCAGCCTAGTTCAGTGAGAGGTCCACTGAGTGCAAACAACCAGGCCGTGTGTGTGTGTGTGTGTGTGCGCCCTACTGTTTTGCTTTGTACTGTACTGAATGGGTTCTGAGGAGTGAGGCGTGTGAAAATCCCCCCCTTGCGCACCTAGGGACCATCAGTTGGGAGGGTGTGCACAGTCTGGGTGGGAAGTGTGTGGGGAACAACCTCGTACTGAAACAGCAAGTCAGTGTTAAACAGAACAGACACATTCTTTATTCTGCCACAGTTGAATTAGCTGGATAACCCAGTGACCTGACTCGGGACCCCTGGCAGAGTCCGTTCTGCTCCGATCATCCTTTCTGCCTTTATTCCAGTCTGGTAAAAATGTGCAGGATTAACAGGTTTTTCCTCAGGAAACAGATTCACCCGTGTTTGTCCAGAGAGGATTAATCCAGAAATATTTAATTTATTTTTATATTTTCTCTTGTTTAAATTAAAACCAGCATTGATTATGTTGGGTAATATCAGTGTAAGTTATTTCAGTTTAAAAAGAATTGATCTTAAACCTAACTGCAGAGTAGAGAAGAAAAGGTTAACAGAGAGAAGATAAATTCCATGTGTTATTGAAAATATGTTTGAAATATTGCAAAGCACATATAAATGTGAAAAGGTTTGGGTACGGCTAATATTGTTCAGGCATGTGGTGTGTCGATCTTGACAAGGCAGAATTCACTTTCTGAAGAAACACTTTTCCTCATACTGGATTTATTGTGCTTTTTGTGGTCTTGAATGCTAAATTCCACATAGTTTGACTACAGTGATGAACTATTAAATACAGTTCTGTCTTAAGACAACAAAGAATTTTTCCAGAATGGAAATTTGTGCATACAGTTAATTACTGTAACAGGCTGAGCTAAATTCCAGATCCTGGGTCAGCAGGGAATTCTTTTTAATGCATATCCATGTCTTCCTGCTCTCCTGACCCTCCATGGAGAGAATACCAGCATGTGACTATGTGACTGTTTGTGTTGATGCTTAACATGTGAAGTTATAGGCGGATGTGGGAGCAAGCAATGCTGGTAGAAGCCTAGCCATGTTCCCATTGTCTGCAGCCACAACACAGGATGTGGCGGTTTCTAATTGAGGAGATGGATGGACAATGCTCTCACACACACACACGCACGCACGCATGCTCAAACAAATGAACAAACACACACTGCCAGACTGCAGGACAAAGGTGACCTCAACCATGTGAGACAAAACCAAAAAGGCAAACTAGATGCTGCTCTATTTGGTCCACCACAAAGGATGTGATTTGCAAAGGAAGCCACCTCCTGCTGCACATACATGTCACGCCTGATAAGTCTTAAATGTGTTTGCCTCACAATTTGACTGTGCCGGGTGTCCCGGTGCTTTTACGTTCTTGTGTTAGAGTGTTTATTAAGTGAATTAGTTACATATATTTTCTTCAAGATGCAGTTTTGTTGTTGTTACAGTACCCATTTGGTAGTGTTCCATCAAGTTTACTCATTTGGAGTTCTTCAAAAGTGATTCCCCTCAGTGGTTTACTGACTAGACTTTAAAATCTCCTCTCCTCTCCTCCTCTCCTCCCGTCCCCTCTCCTCTCCTCCACCTCTCCTCTCCTCCACCTCTCCACTTTCTCGTCATGGCAAAGTGGTCTCTCCGATGACGAAAGTTCTGTCCGGGTGTAAATCACCGTTACTGAAACACGTTGTGTCTCATCGCAGACGAGTGTTAATGATCCTCAATAATCCGACTGAGGAGTTTGACTATCGCATCACGGTGCGGGTGGATGGGTTTGACTACCAGCTGTTTGCCACCTCTGCCGTACTGAAGTGTTTTGGCTGTGGGGAGGAAGGGCACCTCGTCAGGGCTTGCCCGTACCGCCCCGTTTCGGCGGGGGTTGCCACGGCGTCTGCGGCAGCAGCTGGGGGGCCCGCCCCGGTGGCTCGCCAGCGGACACCCGTTCCTGCGCAGCGCGAGGGGGCGGGGTGCGGGGGTCAGGGGGGGCAGGGTGGGCACGGTGATCAGGAGATGGGAGAAGCAGGGGTGGGTGAGGTGGTGGGTGGCGCCGGTGAGGTGGTGGGTGACGCAGGTGAGGTGGTGGGTGACGCCGGTGGGGTGGTGGGTGCCACAGGCGTGGTGGCTGATGGCACAGGCAAGGTGGTGGGTGATACGGCCGGTGAGGGGCTGGGTGACGCAGGTGAGGTGGTGGGTGCCACAGGCGGGGTGGTGGATGACGGAGGTGAGGGGGTGGGTGACAGGAGTGGGATAGGTGGGGTGGGTCCACCAGGGGGGTTGGTGGATGAGGTTAGCGAGATGGGTGAGGTGGTGGAGATGGTGGGTGGCAGTGGTGGGGTGGAGCTGGGTGGGACAGCGGGCAGGCAGGGTGAGGCCGTTGTCTCTGTCCCTGCTGGTGTGGTGGACCCCCGGGGGCCCGAGGGTGGGCTGGAGGGTGTGTCTGCGTCTGCTCCTGCAAAGCGGGGCAGCAAACGTAAAAACGTGCGGACTGCGGTGGTGGACTGTAAGGCGGGGCGGCTGGAGGCCCCGGCAGCCGCCACTGCGCACGACAACAGTGAAGCAGAAGCATCCATGTCTCACTGCAGCGACGTGTCCAGCATCGCCACTGCTAGTCAGGAGAGCACGTACTACCCAGCAACCATGTTCCAGCTGTTCCTTCAGCACGCTAAAGGCATGAAAAGCGTAGACGTAGGAACGTTTTTCCCAGACAAACTTTTGTTCCTCTTTTCAGCGAGACATGTTGTGAGAAATAAAGCCACGTCTGCGTTGACACCTCAGGAGATTTTTAGACTGAAAAAGATGATGACAACAGTTAGAAAGGAGCTTAACTTTTAGTGGTCATGCTTTATTGTCTTTTTGCCTTCTCACTCGACATGGCGTCTTTTACAGTGGGGACGTTAAAAGTTAATGGCGCCGGGGCGATGAAGGGGCTTTGGTGTTTGACACAGCACGGAGGACAAATGTGGATGTAAATTTATATTTATATTTACATTTAAATTTAAATGGGGTGCCTCCTTTGTATCAGGGTGTTTTCAGGTCGTGGGCCCTGTTTAAGGGCAGTTCAAGGACAAGCTCTGACTCTCTGTTTTGGCTTTTGCCTGAACCCGTATTTTACGGCGCCAGACTGGACATTTCCTGGACGGGTTTGGAGGCGGCGCTGCTCCGCCCAAGACTTTCCGACTGAAGCGGGTGATCGACGCAGCTGGGCCGGCGCTGGCGGAGGGGGTCCGGTCCACCAGGATGATGCGGAGGCGGCCCAACCCGGAGGCTTTTTTCCCGGATCTACGTCTGACTCCTCGGCTCGGCGGTGCCTCTGGCCCGCTGCTGGGGACGGCCCGAGAACTGGACCTCCGCATGGGCAGCAAGAAGACCATGTACTTTGGCTACGTGAGAGTGCTCTGCAGGAGAAGACTGAGCAACAGGCCACCGTCTGTGTGGGGCGGCGGGCTGGGTGGGGCCCCTCTTCAAACCCCCGAGGACTGCTGACCTCCAATGGCGGATTTTGCATGGTGCCGTCGCTTGTGACTCTGTGGTGTGTGTTTCTACCCCGGCTGTGTCAAACACCTGCCCGTTCTGTGGTCACCCTGGAACGGTTTTTCATTTGTTCAATGTCAGATGCGGCCTGAGGCTCGGTTTTAGTTTTTTGTAGGCTGTCACATGACCTGCGAGCTTATATTTGATGCCTGGTGTTGTCCTGGTGTTTTGTGCTCTGTTGCCGTCGACATTTTGCACTTTTCTGATGTTTTAAATACCTAACTTATGTGTTCATTGTGAACTGTGAATAAAGTGTTTGGTAAAACCTCAAAACCTCTCCTCCCCTCTCCTCCCCTCTCCTCTCCTCCCCTCTCCTCTCCTCTCCTCCACCTCTCCTCTCCTCTTCTGATGTTGATGTCTTTGGCCTTGCCTCTCCGAGCATGTAGACATATGCTCTGGTCCTCTTCTAATTGCTCCTCTGTATTCTAGTGGGGATGCAGCATCTGCAGGCAAGCTGACTCTTAATGAGTGTCTGTCCACAGCTGAGTAACGGATGGACTGTTCACTTATTAGCTGTTTATAACAAGGCATCAAATAATACAAGGGAAGAGGAAGGTTAGAGTGGTGTAGACAAGGAAAGGGAATACACAACTTAATATAAATTCTGCCTGTGTGTTTGTTTGTGTCTGTCTGTGTGTGTGTTCATGTCTCTTGGGATTCATGCATTCATGCCCACCAACACTGCTCATGTGCGGCCTTGTTAAGCCTCTCATGTCATTATGTCTGCGTGTCCCTGGGTTTCTAATATTAATCCTGTCAGGCCTGGAACCTCTCAAGTCCTGTCGTCTTACAAAACAAAGAAAAGCTGGTTTGTTTATAGTTTTGTGGACCTTGTTATTCTTGTATTGTCAAAGATCCCACCGACTCCCCCGTGCGTAGCTGCATACACTTCTTCCCTCTGTGAAATTATTTAATCTCTGCAGCTTTCAGAACTGATTGAATGAGAGCATTATCACAAGACACACTGAAATTGGAAGGAAAATAATAATGCAATATTCAGAAAGCTCCCGGCCCTTTGACTGTGTAGAACAAAGCTAAAGTGACACATTGGCCTCTTTTGAATGACAGTGGGGCTGCTCAGTAGGTTGTTTGCCATATTGTTTTTAATATTAAGTCCTGATTAATTTATCTTGATGAATAGGCTTGTAGTTGTGTGGGAATGCAAGTTTGTGCACAATTTTTTGTGTATTTCTATTATAAATGCGTGATGTGATTGACAGAATCTAGTGTTTGGGTCTGACAGCTGGTGTTTGTTGTCGTCGACAGGCTTTCAGTGAACGCCTGACATTTTTAGGTTGTGTGCCTGTCACTGTGTGGTGGCTACAGGGCACTTTTGTGGATGTGGAACAGTCGGTGTCCCTTTCAGAATCAATGTGTAGCGTATATGTGGCTCCTACTGGCTGCTTTTTAAACGTCTTTGGGCTCAAGGGGTCGTGGGAAGATTAAACATTTTTAATTAACAACTTTATTTGGTTGCTTGTGGTTGTGGTGCTTGACAGATGTAATTGGAAAGTTTAAAAAAAAATCCTACTGTTCTGCCCGATTTTTTTTTTTTTTTTTTTTTTTTTACTTATAGGTAAAGACACTTGTCTTGATGTGGCACATTAAGCACACACTCACAATCAGGTTGATCACACAGGAATGATTGTACTTTCTGTGGCTAATGGCTCTTATTCAAAAAAGTAAAGCAGCACACAGCATGAAATTATATTTAACTATAAGTGTTGAATCGATTCCTCCTGTTGGGCTGCTGGGTAAAAAACATGACCATGTTTTTTTTTTTTTTTTTTGGAAGCACTTTTATTTGTGCTGCGACCTGTGCGAGACACTTCTCTGTTACAACTGCTGCCGACTTCCTTCAGTCGAAAAGCAGCTCAGGCAGCCAACCTGCGTAGTTTGTGACTGCAGACTGACACAAAAGACAGACACGTGGGCAGTTCGAAGCTAATGGCAATTATTCTGTGGTTGTCATGTGCTGATTAAGACGGAGAAGCAGTCAGACATAATAATTTACAGTCGCTATTATGAGGTTTTTTTTCAACACGTGTCCTTTCATTGCAACATAAATACATGTTATGGAGCCAGAAATAACAAAAATGACAGCTGGGCTTCCTGTGCCACCAAACAAAAACACAAAAATAATTCTCTCAGACAGGCAAATGTCAGCCACCAGACAGCATCCACAGCACCGCCTGTCAAAGAGCTCACAGCGGAAGTTGATGTGAAATAAAGCCAATTCACAATGGACCCATAATATCCTATTTCACCTCTTGGCAGAACACACACAAACACACTTTGGATCTAATGCTGCTGTGGTGTCATGTCTAAATGAGCAGTTTTGAATTTCTGATGAAACTGATCAATCTGGAATCTTGGAGGAGTGATGAAAAGTCTAAAAAAAAAAACTCTTGAATGAATAACAATAATTTGATGTGTTGGTGATCAAAGAACCTGAAAAGAAGGTTTATAATGCACTAGATTGATTTGCTCCATCAGAACAGTGTCTCGGTCATCTCAGCATGTGAATATAGTGGAGTAGAGAGAACTTCCTGTCCTCCCTCATGCAGCTGTTCACACTCCCTCCGCTCCTCACTCACTCCATGTTGCTCTGCATCACTCCACGCTCAGGCCAGATTTCACACCATTCCACAGAGAACCGCTCACTGCTCATAGCAAAGGCAGGGTGTTATGTGTTTGTTTCTGCTTTCAACCTTAATCAGACTAATATGCATGTAATCACATAAAGTACATTTCTGTGGTCCATCCAAAAGCTACTTTAGTCATTCAGTGTCATATTTGATAAACCAGAACCCAGTTAACCATTTATCACTAATTGAAAGCCTCTTCTCATCTCACTTTATTGTTGTCACCTGAGCAGACCTTTGTAGTTTTTGTCTAGCTTCTATAGCTCTTGTATTTGCATGATATATGTGTCTGTTCCTCTCATCCTTCCATCCTTCTCTTCTTGTCCTCCTCCTTTGCCCAGATGGGCCATCAACAGGGGGCTCCCCTCATATGAGCCTGGTTCTGCTCAAGGTTTCTTCCTTAAAGGGGAGTTTTTCCTGAAGGTGTTGCCGTTAGGTTGTCTGGTGCTGTGTTTGTGGGACTTCTGTATCATATGCCAGAAAACCATAGGGACTCTGCTCTCTTTATTTGCTGATTGATCTCTGCTGTTGTCTTGTTGTAAACAACCTGAGGAGGCTGCTTGTTGGGACTCTTTAATGGAGGGGTCATCTGCAGGCTTTGCTGTAAAGTTTTCCCCATGGTTTTGTGCCGCTGACACTGGTGTACAGTGTGAACCTGAGTGGGCTGAGCGTAGCCCTGGAGCTCTCCAGTACTCACCAGTACAGTGGAGGAGGTGTGACTGCCAATCAGAACCACTTGTGGTCTGTTAGAGTCGGTTATTCAGAGGCAGAATGTGGTCCTTGAGCCCAAAGTGAAAACTTTTGTGGTCAGCTCCATCAGATGCCTGCAGTTATGTTCTTTCCCTCTGTGAATTTTGATGATTTTTTCCCCAGTCTTGTCTTTGATGTTATCATCATTATCCAATTTTTTCTTTTTTTTTAATGAAATCACCATTACTGCCATTTTTACTCTCATAAGAATCCCAACATCTGAGTTATTCCTTATTGCTGCTAATGTCCTCTGTTGTGACTCTTCAATTTTCATATGCTAACGTGATGGGGACAATGCGTCACCCCTCTGAATGAAGATGTGCGTGCCTTCATGTGTGTGCATGCGCTTGTGCATGCATTATGCCTGCATACTGGTAGTAGGGCTGTGGTGATGAGGATGAAGCATCCTATCCCCATTAGTGCTAGCCTAGTTCTGTCAGCCTTGTTGGGTTACTGCCTGGTAAAATCTGAACCCTGAGGAAAAATGGCATGGACAGAAAAACGGTCAGAAACACACACATTTGCAGGCAGACACACACACACACTGCAGCAAGTTAATTTTGATCAACTGGATTTTTTTACTCGATTCTTTCAGCAACAGTCTTTTTCTGTGTTGACCGTTCCGCATCAGCTGGTATTTTTTTTATCCTTTATTTCAGAATGTGCTGTATTTCCTGTGACTTCAGGAAGTGATGGGTGCAGCTTTTTACCTCTACTTTCTGACTACTTTATTAGCTGGCCAATTGTGCAAGCCGCTGAGTTTACTCAATTCACTTACAACACATTTACTCTTAATAAAGATTAGTATCTTTTCATGCTTTTCATTTACGTTACCGTTGTGCCTGCGCTGCTGGCTCAGCTGTAGAATTAAAGAATGTCCTACATTCTCTCCGTGCTGCTGTGGGGTGGAAGCTTTGACAGAGACAACATTTCTTCTTGGACTTAGATTGTTGCTTCTAATTAATATCTCTGTCATTAATTTGCTGTGACACAAGGCCTCTCCCTACCCTTCCACCCACCCGACCAGCCAGACGGTTCGATTCAAGCCCCAAAGCAGCATTCAGTCTCCAAGTAGCAAACACAGGCGGTAGTATACAATCAAGCAACCGTCGTGTGGTTTTACTGTCTGTGTTTTGTCTGTCTGCTTTTCTTTTGTTGCCACATTTGAGCTTTGTTTTTTTTCTAGGTGCTTGTTGATAAGGTCTCTCACCATCACAACCACGGCTTCAGATGGTGTGTTGCAGATGATGACAGTTGATGGATTGATGGTGCACTTTGACTGTGTGACTAATCCGTATATTGTGTTCTCCTGTTTGCTCTTTTGAAATGTACTTTTCTATTCTACGATTGAGAACATAATTTATACAACCTCTGAATTACTTTGAGGTAATGGACTAAAGCAAATTTTTGATGGTTGTTTGATGCTACACATGCAGATTAAAGCAGCGATTTCAGTGCTTACAGAGTGTCCTGTGCCCGTTTCTAGATGCACTTTGAAGTTAATGATGCTGTGAATTGATAGCTTTTTTATAATGTGTTTTTAAACGCTGTGATAAATAAGAGTGATGATGAATTCCGCTCTGGAAGATCACGTCCATATTCGAACAAGGGTTTGTTTGTGTCTTTGTGTCTGCAGGTGCAGGAAAATGTCTTTGTTGAATTTAACCACCAGGAGCTGCTTGAGTTCTACAACAAGGTCTGTTCAGTGAGGAAGAGAGAGAGATGGGATTTTAGAGAGAGAGAGCGAGAGAGAGAGAGAGAAAGAGATTTTACTTCATAAAGTGTGTATATCTTTGTTTCTGTGTCTATTTTCCATTTCATCCTAATTGACTCATGATGTTAGACCAAACCCATCTCTCCTACTCTTTTTGTTCTCCTTGTCTCTGCCGTTGCTTCTATGTGTGTGTGGGTGTGCTCGTGTGTGAAATTTTGTGAACCTTCTTTCATGAACAGCAATTAAAAGCATCAATTGTTTCCTTGTTTCTTTCAGCTTGAAATCATGCAAGGCCAGTTGGATTCCCTGACTTAACCCTGGTGCTCAGTGCCATTCCTACACAGTGAGTGTGTGTGCGTGCGTGTGTGTGAGTTTGTTTCTAAGCTATAACAGCTGTGAAATACCAATCGTGTTTTGATTCATTGCAAAAAAGGTGTCTGTCTCTTTTCAAGAGACTTTTGGTGTGGAATTTTTTTTTTTTTTTTCGATTTTCTGGTTTATTTTATATATCATCACATAAAGTAAAACTGTACCCCGGCGATAAACTAAAACAGTGATATTACACTGTGCGATGGTCTGTAACTCATGTTGTAAAGGTTGTAATAGAATGTTAAAAAATTGTTGGTGATCCTACAGATTCATTCACAACATTTAACACATTGTCAGTTGAAACACGTGAACTTTATAACTTTAGGAAAATGAATAACTGTCCACAGTTCCAATAAAATCAGAAATGGAGGTGAAATCCCTCCAAGCTGTTGTTATTTACTGAAGACTCATTATTTTTCATTAAGACCAACCTGGACTGCTGGTTCAACAGATGGGAGCTCTGGTAGACACACACACGCGCACACACACGCACGCACGCACACAGTGTGTTAGATTGTCCTTGTTCATGTATCCTCTCATACTCACTCTATTAAACATCAGCCTGTTAGTGTTTTAAAGCAGATAACTGACATTTGCACACTTTTGTACAGATTTTTTGTACATTTTCTTGTTTTGTTTTATTTTCCTGGGAGGACAGTTCTCTGTTCTTGCTTTCCGGACCTCATCTAGTGATGAGCAGCTGGTAATGGCATCATTCAGCATGTAGTATACACAGCAGCACTTCAACAAACATCGTGTAAAATGGATGACTGCACGTTGTTACTATGGGAACGCTCCTAACAACTGCTGTTGTCAGAGATATACAGTATAAAGTAGTATTGGCTTGTTACTGGCGAGTACTGCTAGGTTCACTTGTTTGTCTCAAAGGATGAACACGCACTCGCACACAAAATCACAGATTTCAAAATCCAAACTTGAGTCACTTAACAACTTACCGATCCCAGATGACTGCCGAAACCAACGACTGAGTCACTTCTACTCAATTTTCCTCTTGTTTTTTATTTTTGTAAAACGCCACTAGACATTCTTGCCACCTTGTGAAAGTCCTGCAGCCAGAGGCAGCTCTGTGTTCCACAGCATGGAGAACAGATGGCAAGGCCAGGCAGACATGGCTGCCTGGAAGAAAAGAAGGGGGGGAAGAAAAGTCTCACGCTCTGAGTCTCTTGTTGAGATCCCACAGAACAGAGAGAGAGAGAGAGCAGGAGTGTGCATCTGCAGGTGTGTGTTTTTGCCTGTTGCCTCGTGTCTTTCTACATGTTCTTGTCAAAGCTGTTTGCATGCTCCGCAGTGTGTGATGAGCCAAAGTAGGTGCAGAAAGCAGATATCTGTGCTTTTTTTTCTCCATTTCGAATAAGCTCCCAATATCCTCACCTCGTGGATGTTTTTTGCAAAAAAAATATCATCTGTGATTCCATCACCTTAATGTGGTAACAACCCTGGTGTTCAGTCACAGTGGGGTTGTGGATGTGGGTCAGCTGACGAGGCCTGAAACACAACCACGAGTATCATTTGATACATATCCGAGCGAACAACGGCCCAGCACTTCAGGTTGAACAAGCGAGAACAGATAAACAATAGCAGACGGGAAGGCAGAAATCTGTGTTTTCACACGAACACTCTTCAGCACGTTCTCATGATTTAAATTTTCAGTACATTACAAGCAGTTGTTCTATGAGAGCAGCCCATACCGTGGTCTCTTTCAATCATTTCTAAAACTGTGTTGAAACTGTAGCAGGTTGCACCGTATTCCCAGTTAATATTACTGATGGAGCATCAGGTGGACATATGGGGTAGGCTACAGGGAAGATAAGAGTGAACCCTCTCCAGCCCAAAGGTTCTGGAGGGTTTGAGGCTGTGGCCTCAGACTATGGAGGTCCTGATGCTTATTCCAGTTCACATTCAGCTGAACACGAGGGAGCAAAGAGAGTCGCGCCTAAATCAATCTTTTTTCCCCAAAACAAAAAAAGCAGTAGCCTCTTGCACCAGAACAGTCTTTAACGAGCATCGGCACACTGTCAGAGCTCGAAATTCTCCTGACAAAACCAAATGAATGTTTCAGAAAAGAGGATCAAAGGAGTGAAGAGCGTTATCCTAATCCTGTGGAACATACATTATTAATGCAGCAGGTGAATATGTCTTATTTGAACTTTATCATACGGAACCTTTATCGAATTTAATTATATAACCTGTTGTTAACCTGAGGGAAAATAATCAACTGGTATATTTTACAGTATATATATTTTACAGTATCACTTTAAAGCTATATTTAAGTAGGGTGGCACACATGAATCTGCAGGAACATACTTTACATTTTAGGACAGTGGGTGATGCTTGTTGTTATTCCTTATTGTCACAAAGTGTCCCTGCAGATGTGAGCTCGGGCACTGCAACCACGGCTGCTAAGTGTATAGTTGTCGCCACGTTGAGATTTGAGTAGGATGTCTGAATTTAAATGAGTGTTAAATCTTTCATGTAATTTTCACCCCCTCCAGTGCTGTCAAAACCTTATATCAAGGATGCGCTCGTCTTAAATAAACATACTATACTGATGGATGTACCTTTATGGTAATCCACCGACTTCACATAAACACTAAATTATTCATAAAGCCTCTGGGATTAACTCTGGGGTTAACGATGTTGTGTAAAAATACATAATCTCTGAAGTGTTTGGTGTGAGAGACTGGTTTGTTTTATGGCCAAATTTGTTTGATTCTATCTATTTTCGTTCCATCTGATGCCATATTTTTCTTCTTGCTTTCAGCTCTTAATAACTTAAAAAATGTTTGTCAGATTTATAACTTGCTGGGTTTTTTTTTTTTACCCATCTGGATCTTTCCTCACAGAACCACAATAAACTGTCTCTCAATCTTTTTATCCAGGTTTAGTTTCTTTTTGGTATATTTGATGCTTCTCTAGAGCAGTGTTCAAAACTAAAATTAATTAGCCCACTTCCCTATCTCCAACACTCAGACTGGAGACCCATCCGGCCCACCGGTCTGTGGTTCCAGTGCAGATAAAGACACTTTACCTGAGCTCTTTAAAAGCTTCTCTTTACCTCTGTATCTCCAGGTTCACAGAGATCTTCTGGTCAGCGGTTATTAAAAACTTTTCCAGGTGTTCTTTGCAGCTGCACCATCCACTCATTATCCCCAAACCCAGAACTTTCTAAGTTGTGGTCCTGAAATAAAAAAGATCTGGTTTCTGAACTGCTCACTGCTTTTTTTTTTTTTTTTTTTTTAAACTTCTCCACCTTTGTGGATTTGTACTCGTGGTGGTCTGTAAAAAGACATCACTCCCTAATTTCAATTTATTATGTTGATCCACTCAACCTGTCACCAGCATCAGTCACGGTCTCATTAGCCAGAACCCTTCTTCTAATTTTTCCGTGGCATATTGCTTTGTGCTGCAGCGTGTCTAAAATTAGCCCCCGTCTTCATTTACTCCGCCTCAGGATCTGCTTGTCCGTGAACACATCAACAACATTAATTGCTTTCTGCATTGGCGCGACCCACAAATGGCAACATAACTAAAGATGAATAGATGACGCTGGAGATGAGAGTTTAAGATGCCTACAGGATTGATTTTCTCTAATGGGATACATGTTTTATATCATTAAACTAAACTCATGCATGATTTATACATTTTCCAATGATTTCCAATTTGTATGCCTCCAATGCTTATCTGACCTCTGTTAAGTTTGTCAGCCCCCTATCCCAAAACAGAGTGGTGATCATGTAACACCACAGTTTCCTGGAGCAGGTGATTTCCAGGGCCACCTGTAAGAAAAGGAGAGGCTCTTGGATTAAACGGGAACAAACCGAACGCCCCTCAGCTTTGTTTGCAGCTCTGACAGAAGTGTTGCTTCTCTCCTCTGCAGGTCAAAGGTTAGCGCCAACAGGTCTGTCACAGTAGGCGGTCGGTTCAGACTGTCCGTCACTGCTTTTCAGCATCCTTCAGCTACATTTTTGTTTTGCGCAGGATGTCTTGGTTTTGTAATAACATAATATTTCAGCGGCTCAGCTCATCATGAAGCAGCAGTTTTGGGTGTTGGATGGGACTTTTTGGGTCTTAGGACCCAAAAGATTCAAGAGGAACTTCTCATATCTACACTTTTAGGTTTGGTTTAGTAAATTTTTACAATGGCAATGTTAGCATTAGATTAATTTAAAAAAGAGACTGTAGCAGATGTGAATTGATCATTAAAATATAGAGATGCTGGAGCAAAAATGTGATTTTCTGACATTGCTGCAAACTCCGTTTGTGTTGTCTGAAACATTATTGTCTCTATTATAACCTCCTCTTTTTCTCTCCACCCACTTTCTCCTTTCTCCAAGTCTTGGCTTATCTAAGTCCTTTCAGCTGTGACGATGTCTTCCTAAAAGTCTCTGTCTCTCTGGCTCTGCCACTGGCAAAATGAATCGGCACACTCACCGAGCGACTGCCTGGCCGTTGGTCCCGTGCCCTTGGCAGCAGGCTGGGCACCTGGCCTAGTTTGGCTCAGACTGGTTTTCAGTGAAGAGCTGAACAGAACCAGCCAGGTCTCTGTCATGACTCACAAGGTTTTCTTTCCCCTCACTCCCAAACATTGTTTCTACAGAGACATTGTTTCATCTTCTGCCAGATGGACATTTTTCCCATGTTTATGAGTATCTATTAATAAAACATATGCTACAGCTTCACTTTATGTATCTGAGTTATTGGAACAAACATGCATTTTATTGCCACGTTAATTCTTTGTGTTCACGTTCTCTGGAAGGTTCGTTTGTGATTTCAGAGCTCATTACCATCTGTTGTCTTGGTGTTATTTTTGATTTTGCGCTGTTTTACATTGCAAATGAACTTAGCTATCACCTCCAATGCAAGCAGGCACCTGATATACATGTGAAATAGGGTACATCTGTGGAGCGCTATAATCAAGCACAATGCAGAATTCAGTGTCTGAAGCTTCTCCCTGTATTCCTCAACAATCTGTGTCCTTTCACAACAGCACTGTCTTTTGTACACGAACAGACCTCTTCTGAAAGGTTTAATAGTGCAGGCTTCACTGATGTCTGTCGTTCATATTTCTGAAATTCTTTGGTAACAACCAGTTTATCTAACACCTCTTAACCTGTAGTCTGTTCCTGTTGTGAATACAAGCGATAATTAAAAAGAAACGTGTCTTTGCGCCACACAGAAAGGTCATCCCTAGAGTCTAACTGGCACCACCAAGACACAGCAGCTCTGTTAGCAGGCACCAGACTCATTCTGCTCATTCTTTCAGTCTTTTCTTTTGTCCCTCGCCTTGGGCTCTCTCTCCCTTTTACTTCTTCACGTCTTGTCTTGGCTTCTCTGTCACTACTCATGACATCACTTCTATTGTTGATCTTTCTGTCTTGTCTTGCCCTCTCGTCGCTCTTTGTTCTCGGCGATCAGTCGTGGCAGATACTTGGCTGTGTCACGGACAGCTGTTTGCAGTCAGATACAAAACTCACATTCATTTGCATTTGTTATGTTTGTGGCCTGTGTGAGGCTGTTTTGACATTGGCGGGTGACAGTTAAGGCTGACTTTATAAAAAAAAACAATCAATAAAGTCATTTCATGGATCACCAATTCACTCATTTGGCTTGTAATGACCACCCACCCCTGTAGGGGCAGTGTGGGTTTTCTTGTTAGTTATACTGTCTTGAGGCCCCAAAATGGCCACTTGAGACCTCAAAAGCCAGTACTTAGGCATATATAAAAAAACAGGGAACGTCAGTAAACCAGTATCATAGATATAACAACACGAAGAACCAAATCAACCTTTTGAGCCAACGTCATGTAGATGTTTTGTGAATCAGCCTGTGCAACAAGCCAATTCTTTTGCCTGCAAACTAGAGTAAAGCTGCCATCTCAGGGCCAGGTCAGCGTAAGCTGCCGTCAGAAAATTTCCACCATCATAGTTGCACCGCTGTTGTTTCCTGTTTATGCTCTCATTAGAAAGTGAAGAGTAGCACGGAGCCGTCCTGTGCTGTCCTCAGGGCTCGGCTGTGTGTGTGCAGCAGTGGTCTGTGGCATTAATAGTCTCAACACAGATGGTGCAGCATGCCTCTACACATGGCAGGTTCACAGCTCGGGAGCTCAGCCACCCTCCAGCCTTCCTCCCCCATCTTCTCTCTCTCCTTCTACGTCTGTCACTCTGTCTATCTTTCTGTCTTGGGCACCTGCTGCTTCTTTGTGGGTTCATGTACCCCTGTGTGTGTGTGTGTGTGTGTGTGTCTGTGTTGTATACTAGACTGACATTTTTGGAGTGCAGAATGACAGTTCATGATTTGTGGTTCATGTGTGGCTGCACATTCCTGATAGGACTGGTTTAATTTCATTTCAATTTCCTTCCCTCTTTTTGTTTGTATTTTTATTCTCTGGGATAAAAAAGGCCCAAAATAATTGAAATTTCCCCATTGTTATAGCCCAACCATTTTTGTCCTCTTTTCTTTATGGTTTTGCACGTTGCCTCTTTTATCCAGTGGATTTCAATGCGATGTCGCAGTCATGATGTACTCTTTATCTATTATCATTATGAAGTTTACATTAAACAATAAACTGTCTTTATTGCATTTCATTTAGCTTTATCTTCCTCTCAGCAGTGATAGATGAATATCCTGTATTTTTATCCAATTATCCTGTTATTGCATACATATTTAATTTCTCTTTGCGTATTGTTATTCTGTATATTTGGACAGGAAATGATGTGTAAATCATGCACAGATGATTAATGATCACCATCTCAGCCGTGCTTGTGATTTTTTTTTTTTTTTTTTTTTAATCGATGGCACTTTTGAGCAAACACACCAGTGAAATGGAAAGTTGGTGCGAGAGGGGATACATATACGAGAGGGAGAGGATAAAAAGGAAAAGTAGGACGAGGTAATGCAGGGACAGGGCTGACTGGTAGCAGCATTCTGGGTCATTTTTAGCGATATCAAAGGTCTCGCATTGGACTTGATGGATAAATTTGCATCTGGTGTTTCACCTCAGCCAATCAGCACTCAGGGTTTCTGGAATCCAGATCAGAGGACAGAACCAAATCACTCAGTGATTTTTTTAATTAGAATTTTCTGCAAATGTTCCGCTGCAACTAATGGATTTAGCAATACCAATACAATTATTCTGTTTGTGCTTTTGTTTATGTCCTGATATAAAGGTGTGAACTCGTTTTGTTCAAATCTCAGCTCTTAAATGAGGGTTTAGAGTAAATTTCCAAACTCGGAGACAAAGAGAGGCAGACAAACTTTTCATTCTCGGAGCTCTGCTAATCTCATCGACTGCTCTTGACTGAGCACTTCTGAGCACTCTGCCCCCATCACATCCACATTATTACACAGCAGCTAATCCTGTTTCCCAAATCCCAGCACCTTGAACTCCATCGAGAAAATCCCATTGGTGCTGCACATTTCTCCATATGCTTTAGCATATAAGAATGTTCTGTCCCCCAGACTGCCTTTGTCTCCTTTCCATATGTCTTCTTCTGTAAATCTCCCCATGAATCCCTACACCCCACCCATAATCAACATTGTCTCAAGCATGCAGACAACACAAACCCACACAACACAGAGACACACACTGTCTTTTGCTTAATGCCGGTTTGTTGTTTGGCTGTAACTTACTGGTTTATTTATCACTCTTTTGTTTATTGATGGAGTTAAAGTTAAAAATTCACGAGGCTGTCTTCTCTTTCAGGGAAACTTGAGAGTGTTAGTAAGAGAGATACCAGGACGGAGAGCCGGAACAGCTTACTTTGTAATTAATGGAGTGACGCATGTGCTGGAAAAGTGCATGTATGCTGGATTGTAAATCTGTGGAAGAGGAAGTTTTCTGGTGCCTGTGTGTGTGTGTGTGTGTGTGTGTGTGTGTGTGTGTGTGTGTGTGTGTGTGTGTGTAATGATGCATCTGGAGCTGAATACCTGCTTAAACGCATTAGCTTCATCGTAGGATTTTATCAAGCTTCTTTGATTCACTTGTGAGCTCACAATGAGCCATCTGCCTCTGCCTCTGCATGTGGTGTGTGTGTGTGTGTGTGTGTGTGTGAGAGAGAGAGAGACGCTGTACTGTGTGTTTGGTCTGTATGTACAGCACAGCAGCAACAGTTCTGTACGCAGAGGTCTGGGGTGCGATGGGTTGCAGACTTTTGTGTATTTGGCACCTCAGAGAAGAGTATAAGCACAATCAGATTACAGGACAGGAAGAAACAGCTGCTTTCACCTGGAATCGCACGTCCTCGATGGAAGCAGTAGCCAGCTGGATTGCAGGCCTCATTGGACTGGGCTGCTGACCCCTGTTATGAGAAACTTCATAGTTAGAGTCAAATAACAAACACGCGAGTATGTGAACAACACGGAAGAACAGTCGCTGCCGTGCCATTTAAAAAAATATATGAATATTAGATGACGAAGCTGAGTGAGGCCTTAAAGAATGAACGGCTTCATTCAGAAACGATCATGACGGTAGCAGGGGTCGTCGTGCTGTGGGATCAAGCGTTTAACACCGACTTTGGGGCGCTCCCTCCTGCACACAGCTGGCAGAGGTAAATTGAGGGAGATAAATGGCTCTACCGAATTGATTTAAGCATGTTTCACCTCTCCGTCATCAGATCAGAGCAACGTTCTCTGGCGGCAGCTATAATCAAGTAATTTCTTCCTATACGTCTGGGTGGTTGTGGATTAATCATGCATAGCAGGAGCTTTCAATGTTCCGAGGAGCTGTGTTTGTGCTAATCAGACACCAGCAAGGGGGAATCTCAGAAGTTAACCTCATCCATCAGAGCCACCGTGCTGCGTCCTTGTCGCGCACTTGTCACAATATTTACTGTAGAGGAGGGTGAATTACGTGATGAATGGTAAAAGCAGCTCTGTACCTTTTGTAAATGAGCTTGTCTTGAGACATTACAGAGGCTTGCTTTAAATATGCATGCGCGTGTTTCTGCACGCGTGCATCTGGTCCAAGCGTTTCCCACAGAGAGCCCATTTGTTCTTTCAGGCAGCGCAGATGTGTGGCGTGCGAGTAATATGGGGTTCATGACTATGAGAAACACTTTGCCACATGCATGATTACCATCCTTTCAACTGGTGTGTGTGATCCGTTAACTAATGTGCAGTGTGTGCAGGAGCGTGTGTGTGAAGCCCAGAGGGAACGAACGCCAATTGATGAGCTGTTCTATGTGTGCAAGATGTTTTAGACTGCTGTCAGCTGCCAAGGAGCTTCCTGGTGTCAGCTTGAAAAACGTAATCGCTCATTTCCAGAACACAAAGTGTGCATAAATATTCAGAGGTTAAAGAAAAGAATTCAGAATTGTATTGATGTTTTGACATTTTGTATCGATTTGAGCATGTGTGAAAGCAGCAGTCGGACCTGGTCGAGGAGGAGGAGACGGAGACGGAGTCTGCAGTCCCAAAGTGATCAAATCTAACTTTGGAAAGCGTTGCATATTTTGAAATCAGCCCCTTTAGCCAGCTGTGTGCTGCATTATAGATTAATGTTGCTTGCTAACATTGCTCACACGTTTGCAAGCAGTCGAACGGAAAACGCCATGAACCAGCTGGAACCGGTAGGGATAATCTGCATTTCAGATATTTGGACAGATGACCACAAGTGTATGCTAAAACATGCAGGGAAATGCTGGAGTTTCTTGTTTTTTTTTTTTTTTTGGAAAAGGGTTCAGTAAGGAGGCTGTAAATCAGATCTGGCAGGGAAGATAACTTGAGCCCACCCACAAAAGGGTTTCTGTCCAATAACGAGACAGTCGGTGCCTGCTCGGAACGCAGCTCATTCCAGTATTTCATAATGAAAGAAGAACTCTCCCAAGAGACTGACAGGAGATGACAAGTGTCACAAATGAAAGTCGCAACAATAATGAGCGCCATCATTTATTCAGCAGGGGGCAAAAAGTGCTTAAGTAACTGAAAGCTACTTAAGCACCATGAAAACATCTTCCAGGGCTAAAAATGTCTGATGCCACAAAAGAAGAGGGCTGATTCACTATTCATTACTATGCTTTTAAAAATGCATCTAAGCCCATTTTGTTTGTGTCTGTGATGGTGCCGGTGCGGCTCAGTCAAACGTGCAGGGTGGGCCTAATAGAAAAGACATTCCTGAAAACGTTTCAGTGTGCACATCTAAAAAAAAAAAAATCTCAGCCCTAAATGATTCCCAGCTGACAGAAAACAAGGAGGCCAAACTGTCCCACAAATTCAAATTCTGGATCTGGCCCAAAGTTCCATGAATCCTTATTATCAGCACACTGCTCATTAACGCTGTACGAGCAGAGAAACAAATGGATCCTAACCTTTCTGATGAGGCCATAAAAGCGTAAGCAGCTGACTTAGATAGAGCTGTCTCTTGCCAGATTTTCATCTGCAGATTAGTTAAAATTTCAGACTTCATTAGTTCATCAGTTATTTCTGAACGTCTTGTTGATGTGAATATCAGTTTTTTCTGAGCACTCGTTCTCCCAGGTGATCTCTGCCTCCTCTTCTCACTGCCTGAGGTTAAATGAAACATTCTTGAAATACTCGTGTAGCTCCTTCTCCTTTATTTGGCTGTGATTTTTACATTAAAGATACTTCTTTTTCTTTAATTGGAAAATAATAACACGGAAGTGTCAAGCAGGAGTTGCAGCTCTATGTTTTATTCATTATTTGTGCACAGCTGTGTTTTCCTTCTCTTTCGAGAACTCTCGGTTCCAATCAGTTCTCTGCACTTCACCATCTGCTGGTTTGGTGGCTGGAGGATGGTCAGATGTTCCCTTGGGAGTGCGGCTGGGCTCCAGGCCTGCCTGCGAGGCACCTGAACCAGACAGAGCCACCAGCCTCCTCCCAGGCTACCGCCCAACCCCTGACACCCACAGGAGTGGCCTGAAAGGGTGGATTTCGTTTCCTTAGCTCTGCTTTATGTCCAGCCTTTCTGGACATAAAGGACATTTCTGCTTCGGATTTAAGATGTTTAAAAAGAGTTAAAAAAACCCAAAAAAAAACAAGTCTGTTGTTCATGAGTTCTGCATTAAAAGCTTACAGGAATCCAGCTTTTCTGTATACAATATTTCCAGCGTGCACGTGTGTGTGTGTGTGTGTGTGTTGTCTCCTTACCATCTCCCCCAGCCAGGAAGACACTTAACATCTGGAGAGGGACCCAGGTATGCTGGGATAAAAGTCTCTGGGGGGTGCGTTTGTGTGTGTGTAATAATAGCCAAGTGATGGTCTTGCGTGTGTCTGAGTGTTTGGGGGAGGGGGGATTTGCACTGAGATACAGATGCAGATACAGCAACACGCAGGAAGAGTGCAAAACAGAAGAGGTGAAAGAGGAGTGCAGCAGCCATGAGTGGTTTGCTGGTAACCCCCCCTCACCGCCACCGCCACTCTGTCAGCACATTAAATGGATGAGGGCCAGCAGGCATGTAAATGGGTGGACAAGATGAAAGGCAGAGGTTGGAAGGGTGAAATGAAAGACGGGGAAAAAGAAGAGGAGGCGAAGGATAAGGAGAGCAGGAGACGGCCGAAAACCGCTGGAAAATGAGAGGAATGAAGAGAGAGGAGATGATGAACCCTGGGGACCCTCAGATCCCACATCAATTATGGAAAAAGAGTGTGTGTGTGTGTGTCAGTGAGAGAGAGAGAGAGCAACCTAAGTTTCTGAAGACAAAGAAATCAAATTTAACTTTAATCACAACATGGTTTTCAAGGTCGTTCGTTTAAAAAAAAGATCGTCTTTCATCATCAAAATGTTTAACACATTCAAGATTTTTTCAAATTACACCAAAAAATAAAGATGGAGGAAAAGGAGGATGTCCCCACATTTCCTTCTCCTCCTCTCCCTGATCAGCCACCAGCAGCTGAACTACATTGAGATGAAACGTGTTTAAATCCAGTCAGAAAATATTCTATGAAGGTGTGTCTTTTAATCTTTTACCTGCGGAGGTTTTTCTCAGGTATGAAGTGGGTTTAAAGTGAAGTGATGAGTGGAATCAGAAGCAACCTCTCCTCCAGAGAATCCAGCATCAGACCTTCTGCTCTCGGGCGACTCAAACAAACTTCTGAGAATTCTGTTTATTATTGGACTTAAAATGTCAAATGTACATTCGTGTGTGTGTGTGTGTGTGTGTGTGTGTGTTTTAGCCACATGATCTGGCCAGCTCCTGTATATATGGGCCTTTAAAATTCTAGTTTATGTAATATTTCATTCCAGGAACCTGCATCTCTTCTGGGGTTTAGCTGTTTTAATTCA
This sequence comes from Pao palembangensis, assembly GCA_015343265.1. Lineage (NCBI taxonomy): Eukaryota > Metazoa > Chordata > Actinopteri > Tetraodontiformes > Tetraodontidae > Pao > Pao palembangensis. Next base: position 31,420,078 of record CM027081.1, on the reverse strand, counting down.
TCACTCTAATTTACAGCAAATCATATTCTGGTAGTTACATGTTACTGTTCAACAAATCCAACATATCATATATGAGATGTTTATTGTGTATTCAATATAAGTGTGTGTATTTGTGAAACGATACACTTAATCTTTGTAAAAGTACACAGTTTATAGTGCAGCATCATGTTTTTGGTTTTATTTTTAAAATCCAGTCTTTATTTACAAGTGGTTAAATTCAGTTTAGCTTAAATCCCTTTGATTCTCTGAAGCTAAATTATGTTTCAAGGCTTTTGCATCATGTTGCATCATGCTATTGATGACATCACTGTCATCAATATCTGACAGTGATGTCATCAGTCATGTGACTCACAGAGGTGACCTGTCATTAGAGCGAGGCTCAGGGCGGCGGACACAACATCCGCTCACAGCTAACGTTTAGAGCCACAAGCTGTGTCTGAATTTTAGGCTTTTTAAACGTGTGTGGGGGGCCAGGAAACCTGTGTGTGTGTGGTGTTTATGCAGCAACCCCTCTGCACCACTGCTGATGAGCTGTCATCATCCTGGCTGCCGTGCTGAGGTCAATACAGGGTGTCAAGTGTAACGGATGCTCCTTTCACGAGACGTACGACCCCTGACCCCTTCCATAACGAGGCCGGGTCGGGATGGAAACCAAATAACATTAAAAGTCCATCTAGTTTGGGTGTAAATGTTTCTCATTACAGAACAATGGCTTCTCTTGGCCCAGTAATTGCGGGTGGGGAATCAGTGCAGTGATTTGGGTAATTCATCAGGTCTTCTCATGCATACAAAGGAAGAATCAGATTGTGGCTTCCACACTATTCATATTCATGTGGCAAGATTGAGGAATACTCAGAGGTGGTCATTTGAATTTCAATAACATGTCAGGCTTTTTAAAATATGAGAAAATGAATTCTTCGTGTAGCTCTGGAACAGCTGACAGATATGTAGATCCTGGAGAATACGCTTAGCTGAAACCATCACGGGCCGGACCAAAACACTGTCTGATCCCACAGCTTTAACCGGTAACTCTGGAATCAGTCATAGTTTGGAGGACGATGCGTGTGTGCGCACATGTGCGGTTGCCTGAGGGGGGACGGCTGTTGAGGGCGAACTGGTCTACGGTATGAATTTCCATCTGGAGTGACAGGAAATCAATGCGGAAGTGCAGCTGTTTGTGCTGGAAACCCGGATACAGCTGAGGTGTAATCCCCTCTGTGCTGACCTTCTGGGCTTCAGAGAAAGCACACACACACCCTTTTGTCTTTATCTTTGTGGAGACTTTCATAGGCATAATGCCAGCCCCTAACCCTAAGCCTGTGACCCCTAACCCTAACCAAACCCCAACATGAAAACCGCGGCTTAACCCTTAAACAGTCCTTGGAAGTTGTGAGGACCAGCCAAAAATGTCCCCACTTTGCTAGTAGAATGAGTATTTTTGTACTCAGGATGTAGCAAGTGCAGGAACACACACATGCACACACACACACACACACACACACGCAAACATCATACAGAGATGTGTGATTTGTTTAAGATTCCTCTATAGGACTGATTTATAAATGAAATCCATGTGGGCCTGGAGCACAAATGCACCGTGTCTGCCCTTAAAACACACGGACGTTCTCAGTCTCTGCTCCTCCAGAGATAACGTGATTATGTATTTATGACAGCCTGTGTTTAATATTCCCTGTTAATAATCTTTGCCTGTGTCGGTGTCTCTGCAGAAATAACCCCAAAGAGAAGCAGCAAAACCTGCGTTATGAAGCTTTTCCCTTCAGTGTTTGTCACACTCGTGTGCTTTCCACTTCAAGTCCCAGAATGTGCAACCTTCAGTCACTAAATGGTAGAGAGACGCTCTTTTCATGCTTTTTGCTGATGATGTAGACGAAACTGTGGAAGCCTTCAGTGCTGCCGAGTTCTTCTGCAGGAATTTTCAAGTCCCTGCTTCGAACAGTACACTATAAGCGTGGTCCTGTTTGTTATCTTTGTGCTGATTTGTGTGCTTGTTGATACTTTTATTTATTTATTTTTATTTATTTTTCGAGCACTTCACTGGGCATTTTCTGTTCTTACCAATGTGCCATATAAAAAACATTGACAAAAGAAAACAAGAAACTAATGAATTACATGCATAAATAACATGTTCCTTATCAGTTGATGATGTGTGCCATAATACAGTGACTTAATAAAATATAGCTTAAATTAATGGTGGTAGCCCATGTCAGCAACTCAGATTCTACAGGCATCTTAAGTTGTTGTGATATTTGATGAAATTACCTCATGATTCCAGGCCAGTTAGTGTAAAACCTTAAAAATGGGGAGCAAGAGCCATTACAAATTTATTGCACATCACACTTCTGCAGCTGTCAACATCTGCGATGTGTAATCTGATTACAGTGACAATGAAAGCTAATTTATCAGCAGCCCGACAAGCCCGTCCCTAATAGTCTAAGTGATACACTGACAATTCAAGTCTGCTACACACCACACACACATACACACGCACATACACACACTCACACTGTCATTGCCCTTGGAAGGTTGACTGGCCCAGGCCCCCAGAAGAGATGGTTAGACCTGCAGATGAGACCCTGGTGATTGCAGTCCAGAGAGACGGCACAGGGCAATCGTGTGTGTGTGTGTGTGTGTGTGTAGGTTGCAGACATCCACCAGCTGTGACCCAGAGCTCTGAGATTGAAGTGACAGGTTGGTGGATGGAGGGATTTGTTAGACGGAGCTCAAAGTGCAGAAGAAAGGAGATGATGTACCGTGGCTGGGGGGGGGGGGGGGGGATTCTGGTTCATACGTCCAGTATAAACTGTATGTATGTAATGTAATGTATGTATGTAAATACACAAAAAAATATGCAAATATTCCAATTATGGCCTCTCTAATTGGAAAATAATCCAGTCATGGCTAAACACTGTACAATTAAAAGGGTGCCTAAACTAGCTTTCCAGCTGAACCATCTGTGATGTGCAGTGGTGAGCTGGTTAACGCCGCCGCCTGATAGACAAGTTTGCATGCTCTCCCCGTGTCTGCGTGGGTTCTCTCAGGGTTCCTCCCTCAGCCAAAGACATGCATTTGGGGAATATTAGCGACTGTAAATCGGCCTTAGGTGTGATGGTTGGTTGTTTCTACACATTAGCTGTATTCTGCCTCTCACACAAAGGGAGCTGCGATAGGCTCCTCCCCCTCGACCTCACTAAGGATCAAAGCGGTAGATGATGGATGGATGGATGGATGGATGTGACGCTGTCACCCAGGTACTCAGACTGTACATGCACAAACAGATCTCAGAATCCTGGGTATTGATAATGGTCAGCAAAGACAGACGCTTAATTCAGTAGCATCAGTGCTAACGTGGCAGAAGACTGTCTGGAGACTTGGTCCTCCTGTGAGCCACAACCTGTGAGAAAAAAAAAGAGTTGCCATAAGAGGTGCAGGAGACATCAAAGCGTTCCGCTGGCTGCCACAGTGGGACCAGCCTGGCCTGCATATTTTCCATCTGTCGACTTTTTCTTATTCGCAGTTTCCCAATTGCCAATTTGTACAGATGCAATGAGGAGAAAAAACAAACACTCGTTTGAATTTCACGATGCCAAAAATGTGTATTTAATAAAGTAAAAAAGGAGATGAAACTGAAATGATTCAGTATTTGGCTGCTTTAACGGTGTAGCTAAATTTAAGACGTGTGTGTTTCTGCTGCTCACTCTTCCTTTCTTTCTGTGTGTGCGTGTATGTGCATGCAGGCCAGATGACCTGTGCTTTACCTTTATTCTCATCATCATTATGTGACTCTGACGGCAGCTAATGCACTCATGCATCAAGCCAGAGTTGCCAGGTCTGAATTAAATATGGAGGAACAAAATCTGAAACTGGGGAGTGCCCTCCCTCTCTCCCCCCCCCCCGCCCCCATGATGTCACCATGGGAGAGGTGAACTTTCTGTGCCTGTCACGCAAGAACGCTTCCTACTATTTTTAGACGTCGCCACATTACACGTCACATAATGTGGTTTATGTTTATCACTGCCCAGTAAAGCAGCTTCAGGAAGCTGGAGTCTGGAGAGGCAAAGCTGTGCTGACCATGTGCACGTTATTGACGACTTGGTTAGCAGCTAAGCTCAACCGTCTCCTGGCGATGATTTAAATTATGGCTCTGATTGTTGGTTTAGGTGTGCGCACGCGCGCGTGTGATAGTGGGCGAGAGAGATAGCGAGAGACCTTGATGAGTGTTACATTGACCTTGACCATCAGCCTGTACGTCACAGCTGTGATGTGATAAATTTTTCTCAGCTCCTCATGTCGGTTGATAAGAGAGCAGCAACCCCCCCCCCCCCACACACACACACACACACACACACGTGTAAACGAATGCTCATTTTAATGCCTGAAACCCTTCAAGTGAGTTGAAGTGAATCTCATGACTGCTGTGGTTGTTACTGTATAAATGGCTGTTAAATGTATTTTCTTTATATATATATATATATACAGTATATCACCTAACATACTGCATTTAGGGCCTAAATGACCTGTCCCCAGATGAACATGGGGGATTTTAAAGTACTTCAGCTAATATTCAGCCAATTGCAAATGGTGCAATAATTCAGATTTTAGCGCCTCTCGGGCTCATGTTTAATGTAATTTTCTTTGGGAGAGTATGAATGTGCAGATCATTTTAATGTAATGCCCGTTTCTAAGTGGGTCTCTCTGAGAGCACCTGCTCTGCTGAACCAGCTTCTTCTCCTGGGTCTGCGAGCTGCAGTTCAGCTGGATTTTTCTAAACTCTGCTCCTCTGGGGAGGAAGACAGGCTGCTCTCAGAGGCTACAGCTGTGTGCTAAAAAAATATCCCACTTTTCCATATCAGAACTCCAGTTTAAGATAACAGCCTCTGCCACACACAGCCGCATCTGTGTGTGTGTGTGTTAGTGTGTGTGTTTCTCACTCACTGTCTCCTGCTGAAACTGCTGAACTCAACATTTGTTCCATTCACATGCAGAAAGGATGGAAGAAATGAGATGTAATAGCTGTTGGAACATCTCTGGCTTCTTCCTCAGAAGTGACGAAGATATCATTGGAAGGCTTCTCGAGTCTGAGCTGCAGACCAGATGACAGGATGATGGGATATCTTCTCCATCTGCCTTCTCCTTTTCTGCCGTATCTGGTTATCCCAGTGTCAGAGGAGTCCTGTTCAAGCTTCTGTGTGGGACGGAGTTAGGTGACAGTTTTTACTCGTATTTCTGAATCATTCTTTCTCACGCTTACAAAAAAGTGGCTTTTATTGTTTTTGCTTTCGCAGAGAGAAAATACTTATTTGTACAAATGTCTACGCTTTAATTGGCTGCGGTCAAGATAAATATGCGTTTTTGAGGAACCACTTTCGGTCAGATGTTATGAAATTACTCTGTTTCCAATTTTTAATCTATTTCCGGCTGCTCTCCTGAATCCCGGCACTTAGTGCGAGAAGTAAAACAGACCCTCATGAATCTTCATACATCTGGACCGCCGATGACACGCTCATGAATTTTCCAAGCTCGTATTAATCTCAAGGCTTTTTTTTTTTTTTTTTTTTTTTTTTAGAAACTCTCTGACGCAACAGTGGGGGTAAAGGCAGGGCAAGAGCTCAATGAAATAAATAAACTCTGCATGATTATGTAAAATAAAGAAAAATGAGGAGATTAGCTGTTAAAAACAGATGGTGGTGAGAACTTGAACATACCAGGAGACTCCCACAGGCTGAAAGAAGATGCCGAGCTCAATTCTGCTCTCAGATTAACTGGACGGAGCCCCCATAAATAAATTAAGAGGCATTCGTTGACTTATACGCACATGTTTTTACCTATGCAGCATATGGCTCTTTATATCCTTCATAAAATATGAATGCTGGTGTCAGCCAGTCACACTGGTCTGACCAGGGGAGAGTATTGACCCTACACCATAGTCTGTGTGTTTTTAACCGTATATACAGTCGATGTATAATTTAAACGTAAAGCAAGTCTTGCACAGATCACCTCCTTAATCAGGCTGTGAAGGGAGACGTCTTCAGCATCAGCAGTCAGACCACACACATGCACAGTTTTCCAATCATCTGGCTTTTCAGGTAAAGCGTTTTGACAACGTTACGCTAGTTTGACGTATCCAGAATGAAACACCAATAAAAATTGTACGTCTGGACCGTAAATGCAGACAGTGGCTCCATGTTTCTCAGGTAGCTGCTGACGTCTTTACCATGAACACGCTTTCATTCAGGAAGCTGCCAGCTTTGTTGCCTGTTTTTAATGGGGGTTGTTTGCGTAACCTCAGTATTTCTCGATGCAAATTAACTACATATGCAAATTCATGAATCAAATGCTGTTTTTCCTGTTTATTTCTGTCAGCCTGCACGGCCGGCTGGCAGGATAACGGGACTAATGGAGCTGCACTGCCTGAAATTTGAACTCGGCTGCCTCTTTCAACCATTTTCTTGCCATTTACTCAAACTGCACGGTCTGCGATGACACTAAAACCGCACTATTTCCTTCACATTATATTCGCTATAATTAAAGACGGCGGCGTTTTTATCACCAGCTCTAAACAGCGCCTTGTCAGTAAACAGTGAAATGCCCTCAAACTGAAATAATTGGATGTGGCTGAGCTGTTTTTTTCAGGCCTCAAAGCGGTAGACAGCATTAAGAAAAGCAGGTCACAGATTGCTGCGCTTGATTGACATCTGCTCCCAACTTTTCCAGGGTGTTTTTCTACTGGCCACTTTATATTTCTCCACGCAAACACACTTTCATAGGATTATCCTTCGCCTCTGGCGTTATCAGGATGTGCGTGCGTGCATGAGAGTCTGAAAATGTCTTCCGGTGGTGTGCCTTTTTTTCCGCACTAATCTGTCTCTTGTGGTCATTGTGCTCGCAGGCCTTTTGAGTACGTGTGCGAGAGTGTGCACATCCAGTGAAGTCCCCGAGCTTCCCTCCAACATCACCCAAGGGCTTTGTTTTGATCCCCCAGCCAGTCATTCTCCACCGCCTGCTCCTAAACATATTGTAATAAATGTGCCAGTTGTTAGATTTCGGGTTGGGAATACACAGATGCACACTTCCCTCCTAAGCCTGCAGTGCTTCAAATTTACACACTCTCTCCCTCATTTCCAGTGCCAGTGCCCCCCCCCCGCCCACCGTGAGTGTGGTGTGAGGGGCCTGTAACGGTCGAGGAAGGCTTGGCTCTTCTCCCCACCTGCTCTGCCATCAGAAGTCTCAAAGGTTTACTCCACTTGCTGCTGCGTCACAGCCCAAGGCTGCTGCTTCTTTTCTTTATTCAACTCTTGAGAGAGAGACGCTCGCACCTCCACTTCTGTGAACGCTTACCGGGAATCTTCTGCTCGATTCTTCTCGGGTTCAGAGAAGTTGGAGGTGAATGATGTATGTCCACACAGCAAATCACTCGTTATGTTTTAATGGATTAAAGTTATTTTTTCCCACACATATGATTAGCTCTTTCAGTTGTGGTCAGGCAGGCAGCCTGAGTTCATTCAGAAACTGCGGCTGCAGGTAGTTTTTATTTAAACAGGAAGTGGATGCCTTAATATTTACGCGGCAAATTAACAACCTACGCAGTCATGAATCAACTGCTCTTTCTTGTTTTGATTTGTGTCTCCCCACATGCGAGATAACACAACTAATGGGGCTGCCCTGCCAGACCTGTGAAAATGAACCTGATTTATGCACTTGATAGTTAGTCAGGGCTGTTTTGAGGTGAATTACAGCCTGATGTGGCAGATGTTGGCACCGCGGAGGCCTTTTGTCTTTGAAAGCGGCCCTCAGCTTGTCTGTTGGCCCGTCTGTCACCTTCACCTTGACCATTCATCATAGATTGCTGATGGGGATCAGGTCAGGTGGGGTCATCCAGTCAGCGGGAGGCCTGTTTTATTCTGAGCAGGTGTTGGCTTCTCCACTGAGTTTGTCATCAGACAGAAAAACAGACGGCCATTAAAAAAAAAAAAAGACCTGGCGGGGGGGGCTCTTCTCTGTCTCCAGGATCTGCCCACAGCAGAGATACGCCTCAGATGCTGGTCTCTGCATTCACAGCAAGACCACCTAAATGCACCCACAGCACAGGGAGCACAGCTTAGGCATGATGGATGTGTCTCTGCTCTTCTTACAAAGATAAAACGTCTCTAGTGTGCTTTATGAGTCTGCAGTAAAATCTCTGACGCTGGCCATCGTCCAGACGACCGCATGACCTAATCGGTTTCACATTAAGTGGAGCAGATACTGTTCAGAGCACAGAACACAAGGTGCAGTGTGCAGGATGGCTGAGATCATCACTGCGGTTTCTGCTAATCCCCATCATCAGCGGGGAAATGGAACTGAGGATGGAATTGTTTAAATGCAAGAGAGGAAAAGTGCAGTTCTAAATCGGAACTATTCTGTGTGTTTGCTGTGTAAAGCGTGATCTGTTGGGATGAATTTACAGGAACAATCAGCTCTGCCAAGAGTGTTTTCATCAGAGTCAGGGATTAGAGCTGTTCATCGAGAGAACTCTTCATAAAGAAATCCACACAAGCCGGCAGGATTCAACCTCTGACCCTGAATAACAAAGCCTCATCCCCTTTAGTCCCTACAGCAGTGTCTCAGAAGCGTGCAGTTAGAAAAAACTCTGACATGTTTGCAAATGTATTAATGGTGCAAGAGGAGAAAGGAGCACCCGGAGCTGAAGAGGATGCTATCTCTGGAAATACGAGCAAGGATGTAAAATTCTTATATCTAAAGAGAAAGGAGGACGGAGCTACAAAACCTCTGAAAGCATCCAGGACTGGACCCAAGAGTGGTTTTCCATGTAGAGCTTACCATCGAATTCACTGTGAAGTGAATTAATTCTTAGATTTCTGACACACACACACACACACACACACACACACACACACACAAATTAAGCCATGTTTGAGCTGGAACATGACACATTAACATCAAACATTAAGGGGCCCATTGACCCCCGTTAATGACTCATGGGACCTTCACACTTGAAGCATTTTAAAATGTGATTGTGAAAATGTGTTTGTAGAGTTTGTCCGTGGTGCCTCTTCAGATTGATTTCACTCTTTGTTGCCTTTGTATGATGATTTTATAGTAAACGCTCCAGGATGCGTGCCATCAAGTGCAGCACAGTATCAGTGTGGGGATAATGGTAGCTGGGTGGGACGTTGAGGATTAGTACGCACCATAAGCCTGTTGTGACCACAGATTTCAGGGTGCTCAAAATGAGCATCGCCAGGCCACAGCCAAGGTGGATTAAAGTTTTGCTGGCTGGGTGGGGGCGGGGGTCGCTGAATGAATGACTACATGCTTGACTTAAAGGTCAGCTGGAGGGTTTAATGTTCTGTCCGTCTGGGTGGTTGTTCTGCTAGCTTGTTCACAGTCTGGCAGGCTGGCCCCTGAGCTGTCGCTGGCAAGAAAAAGAGCCACGAAGCTGTGGGACGGACAGGTCGTAATGTCAGATCATGAGCCAGGCGATTTACACTGGGAACATTTGCACACAGCATTTCTACTGCTAATTAAAGAGCCGTGCGCGTTCTTCTTGGTTACTGAATGCATTATTCAGGAAGAGCATTTCCTCCTCTGTCTCTCTGTCTGGCAGAAGCCATCCTTCCGATCCAGTCTGCAAATTTACAGCCATTTAGGTGCAAAGTCACAGAAGAGAAAATGAATTTGTATTTTTTGATGTCATTAACTGAACACAGCTTTTTGCTGAGACATGCACAGACTGTGCAGTTAACAGTTTAAACCGTAAAATAACACATTTGCACAAGAGCAGAGAAAACTGATATCAACTAAATAATAAATCAGGCAGATGAGCCTTGCCTCTCCCACCACCTCGAGACTCTCACTATGTTTATAGAGTAGAGGGAATCCATTTAAAAGCCGGATACCCTCTAATGGTGGCACAGTAAATGATTTTGTAGCAATTATGACATTTATTGTCGTTTTTTTGACCCTCTAATCACCTGTCACAAACCTGAAAACCACTGAAAACCATTTACTCAGTAATCTGTCTGTCCTGAAGACGATAATAGCAGTTAACATGACATTACACGCTTCCTGTTTATTTTTTAATTTTTTTTTTGGTAGTTGTTTGTTGATGTGCATTTACTTGGATTTCCTTGGTTGCTGCGACTGACTGTTTTCGTGTCTTTGTTTGGCAGAGTTAACCCGACAAAGACAAAAGTTTCTGTCTGTTTTTCCAGCTGACTTCCGAGGCGTCAGGTCTCTGCGCTGCCGTCTGACTAACTCTGTGATAATACCAGCTCACACTAGACGTGTTTGTGCTCCGTCATTATCAGAATTCTGATCTCTGAGTGACACAACAACACTCCTGAGTACAGGCGCACAATGGTGGATTGTGAAAACGGCACCAGGCCTCATTAACGCCATAACATTCTGGTGATTTGAGTGTGATTCACATCAGGATCAAGTGTCAAACCTGGCACGTCTGATAGATCGCGTGCTCACAGATAAGAAGACGGGAGCTTCTATGTGCTGCAGCGTTTGTTTGTCAGATCTGGTTCAATCCAGGTGCTTGTGCGGTGGGATGTTCCCTATTCTGAGATATTATTCTAATATTTAATAAGGTTGCAGTTTAGCATTTTAATGCTTGGTTCCCTCTCTATAGTGCTTTTAGCACTGAGCTGCACAATGAAAAAACGACCACTTTTCTGAAACCAGGTAACTGATTTTTAATCTGTGTGCTCCCATTCTTCATGCTTCTTCATCACGTTTGGAAGGTTCATGCATTTCCTATAAAACTTCACCGCCAAATTTGCAGTAAACGCTTGAATTCCTGATGCCTCATTTGACAGTTTGGTATTAAAGTTGAAAGGCTTTTGTGATCACCCTCCACTCCCCACTAGACTGTTTACTTCACCAACTAGATCACTATCAGCTCAGCCTTCTCTTCTCCACTTAAAGACTTTAGTCTTCTTTTTTAACTTGAGATATAAATTAAAGAAATGGTTCTCCTTTTCACATGATTTCATCTTGAACATCATGACATAGTCACGTGTTCGGTATCAGAATAGTTAGCTTTGTTGGATCTCAAGGGTGTTGGTTTTAAAAGTACATCTTAATTAGAATATACAGTATTTCTATTTAATATTTAAAATCATGTGTAAGAATCTAGATTCTTCCTAATAAAAAGCTAACCAAATAAGGTAGACAAAAAAATCACAGTTTTCATGACAAGAATTTTATTTTCTTTTTTTTTTTATTACATTTTGAATTAAATTAAACATTTTTTCCTTTACAACATACATTAAGCTGTGATGTTAAGTGAAGAGAATAGGGCAAAAAACTTTGTGACGTCACGATATCTTACAAGCTTACAAAGTTCAAGGTTGAAGTTGAGTAGAGAGCTGATTTTGCATCTAACAGCGGTGATTTAGAACAAGGGTGACAGACAAAAAGGCACACACCAAAGAACCTCACAGTCCACAGCAGCCTTCACAGTCAAACCATATCCAGGCTATCAAATATTCACACCTCACCGACATCAAAACACCTGCAGCCACAGTCAACCAGCGCTCCACGCAGCACGTGCACGTTGGCCTGGCTTTGTGGGAGAGCTGCTGTTTTATTACAGTGGTGGGTTTGAACCAACACCCTCCACCACAGTGAAGCCGGTGCTTTTTCACTGATCTTCTACTAATCGCTGGGATAACGTTCTCCCATGTTTCGGGGAAGGGTACCGTCCTAATCTGGCCTAATCTGCAGCTCGTGACCTCGTCACTTCTGTACACACATTTTTCTTCTTACATTTTCCTTGAATTGGCTGTGGATTGAGACATAGTTGGCTTTCCTCCATTGGGAAAGACAAAAATGCCAGATATCAAGAAACCTTTTACCTATCTACACATAAAACACTAAAGGAGTGCACTGATGATTTAAGTGGGGGGTAAAAAACCAAAAACAAAAAAAAAGTCCCATTAGTTGGCCGTTCATAAGGCCTTGATCATGACAGTGAAACAAGATGTTCTTCAAACATTCTTCTTCTACAAAATAAGGTTTAAATGGGGTCATTTTCAAATGTGAACCTTCTTCACAGGAACCAGCCTGTTTATGCATCTACGTACGGACCGACTGTTACAACACACACGAGAAGCCTTGAGCGGTGTCGGTTTGCCCGTGCTTACAGGTGTGTCCTACTCTACGCCTCTTTGTATTGATAATTGCTAGAATTCATCACAGTTGTCGTGCACTAAAACGATATGCGCACATTGGCCTTAGTCGCTCGAATCAGTCAACTGTCACTCCAAAAAAAAAAACCAAATACCAGGACTTTCAAAAAGGTATAAAATATAAACTGAAAAACACTCGAAAACATCTTCATCGACACTGGCAGCACGATATAAAGGTTTGCGTTAAGCGCGTTGATGGCACAAGCAGAAATGAACCACACAGGTGTGTGTTTGTGTGTGTGCATGTGTGTGTGCACGTGCGTGTGTTCGTTTAAGAGAGGAGGAAGGAAAGAAGAAAAGGGTTCCTTCTTCCTCCCTTCAGACTGTAAGTGTGTTATGTCTAGGGGACCAGGGTTACAACAATAACACCTACATTCTTTAGTTGCATTTTTATCAAATCAGGGAAACATCATGACATAAGAAAAATTAAAAAAGAAAAAAATTACAAGGAGACAAGTCAACAGCTAATAAAGAAAATTATGAAACTACGTAGGGTGTAAGGCACAAATTTACATGTGGAAAAATAAGCAGGGATACAGAGGTGTTCTCAACGTCATTTTCTTTGCCTGCTTGTCACCTCTGATGCTGACGCCTTTTTTTCATCTGATCTGTTGCTGCAGCTGCTTCTCAGATTCGTGCAACAGTGAGCTCTGAGGCTGCCGGTAAGCCAGCAGCCAATCAGGACAAATTTGACTGACTCGGTATGAAACCACAGTGCTGATTGGAGGAGGGGGTCGAAGCAGGGTGAGGGCGAGAGTCAGGACGCGTCTTCTCACCACTGGTCGGGAACAGCGGTAAAACTGTGACCCATAAAGTTAAAAGTCCCTGTCTGGCACTGGTTGAATAAATATTTCACCCTCGTTAGAGAGGTCACGTGTTTCCCAAGCTGCTGGTCCAACAGTTAGACCAAAGCGACCTTTGCTCATAGTTCTTCAGGCTCCAGTTTAATGACTTTAAATATTTGTTTTTCTTCTCAAACTTGATTAATTAATATTAAAACTGTTTCCTGTCTTCTCTCTGAACCTAAAAAGTCAGTCCTTTTGTCTCAAAAGCACTTCATAAAAATAAATACAACCAGCTTTTAGTATTAACAGTCATGTGTTATTCAGTCATCAGTACAGTAGAAGCTTCCTCTGGTTCAGGACTGGAGCTGAGCCCAGGCAGGACCTGATTGCTGTAACACTGTGAGGCTTTTCACAGTTTCTCACAGCGCTCCGACGGTCCAAGCCCAGCCTGCGACTTGTTCCCAGTTCTCAGGGTACTGTACAATGATTGGTCTCTGACTCCTCCCCCCACAGCGTCTTTGTATTTGTATCGGGGGACTTCTTGGTGGGCAAACACATCACAACTGTACCACCGCTCTGGTGCTACGGGGGAACCATCAGATGAAACATTGTGGACGGCTTGCTTTTCTTCTCCTTCTGCATATTGTGTGTGATTACAGAGAAACTGGGTGCCAACCAGAGCGTGAGCTCCATGACGAACAATAACCGCCAACAACTGTTTTATAATATTTACATATTTATATAAAAAGGAATTGTTTTCTTAAAAAAAAGTTGCATTTTTTTAACTTTACTGTACACCTAGACAAAGAAACACGAGATGCAAGTTGTACAGTATTCCCTGTTATTTTCTCTTTCAGACTTTCTCCAGTGTCCATTCACATTATCATAACTGGCTAACTGGGCGACTATGTGCAGGAGTCACTGGATTTGACTTTTGTGGAGAGTGAAACTACGGAGGGTTTGGGTGGAACGTCAGGCTTGAGAAACTTGATGCCCGTTCGAGGCAGCGACCCATAAGAGCTCATTCCAGGCTGCCGCGACAGAGATATCCCCTGTGCTGTCATTTGTATGGAGTCCACCCGCTGAGGTGCAGGGGGCGGAGTCTCCACACGGTTGAAGCTGTGCTGTCGAGCCAGTTGGGAGGAGTTGGATGAGTTGGTGTTGTGTTTCTTGAGTGCAGAGGATCCGGAAGCAGAAGATGCCGATCCTTTCCGGAGCCCGTAGACCGATGAGTGGACTTCCAGGCGTTTGCCCATCTGAGGAACAGCTGGAGGAACGGTGAGAGAAGCCTCCCGTTGTGGCACGCGTGGTGGAAGTACGCCATCTGGATCCACTATGTTGAGGTTGTGACAGGGCTTCTTGATTGTTTTGTACTCCAGGGTAGCACCCTGGTCGTCCATCACGCCGTGAGCCATGCTGTGCTCACTGTGGTGGGGCTGCTCCACGTACTCGTGCTGGTAGGACTGCAGATGAGGCTGGAGCTGGTGCTGATGCTGTGGCAAAGGCAGGACGACAACACTGGGGATGTGTCCCGGTGAGGCCCTTAGGGGCAGATCAGTGGAGATAACAGGGGATCCTATTGGTGGCATATCCTTTGTGCACGCGTTGATGAGATTCTGATTCCTCTCCCACTCGCGGCTGCCCCGACTCGGCTTACGCCGAGGCTGCATGGGTGTGGATTCCGGCGTTGGCAGGGCAGCAAGGTCCAGGTGGTGCTGGTCCGCTTTTATCAGCATCTTTCCATTCGGTGTCAGCCTCCCATTATGCATCAAGGGCGTGAGGATCGCCTCGGGCCGGCCATCTTTGGCTTGCGTCTCAAAAAGGCCTGTCAGTTTGGTCACGCTGTTCATGGAGCCCCGGCGGGCGTGGAGGTGGTGGCTCTCCTTTTCCTTGTGGCCTGTCATTTCTACATCTCGCCGCCTGTGGTCGCAGACGCAGTAGACAATGATGCCGGAAAATATGGCACCCATTGCAAAGGCTAGGATGACTGCGATAGCCAACAGGGTCACGGGAACCAGCTGGTCACGACCCTTCTGGTAGCTCTCACGGATCACACCTGCAAAGAAACGCAGAGACGACACTGAGACTGACAGCCTGGAAACATGCGATGCTGCTGATGAGAGCTTGTTCTGCTGGGGGAAAAAGGGCTCTCAGAGAAGACAATAGATAATTCAAACAGTTTTCTGGGTAAACAGATTAACAGTTGAACTAATTTCATGAAAGACATGCAAATAATTTGATGATGGGTTTATCTCATCATGAGGAACATCTATTGAAAACAGACACACATTCTAGCTGGAGGTATCAACATTTGCTATTTTCTGTCTTTCCAATCTTTGACTGAAAGTGTTTTGAAGGCGAGATTATGATTCACAGTTTAAATCCCAGATAAACCCCTCTGCTGAAATGGAAAAGCGATATGAGGGCAGATTAGGAACCTGGAATAACGGAAACCTTTCTTCTCGCAGATGCCAACGGGGGACTTTTCATAAATCTTCGTAAATGGATCCAGTCTCCTGAATCACATAGAATGTATTAAACAGCATCTGATTAGGTGCTAAAATCCAATGAGCTGTGTCATCAGCGTGTGCAAAGAGGCCTTTTTCAAAGACCGACGACTCGCTGCGACAGCCAAATGAAAGCTAATTTAATAACAGCAGCTAAAGTATTTCATTAATGTGAGTGTGGGTGAGTCTGCATAACAAAGCAAAGTTTAATAAGAAATGTTTATACTCATGCACGCATGTGAATATATTCCTGCAGATGGTAGCGTCAAGTGTGCTGATGAATGCAGACGTGTGCCGCGACGCTCGGTTTCTTAAAAAATCAAGAGCAGCGGAGAGATTTACGCGTGTGTTCACACGTGACCTGCAGCTAAAACACACGTTTCTACAAACAGAGGATTAGGTAGGTGGACTCGTATAAACAGCACGCTGCGCTCCCAGATAGCGTGACTCTGGTACTCACCGCCTCGTGTTATGGTAAATATGATATTTTATCATGATGTATATTCCATTCGTCCCAACAAGACAGTTAAATCGTCTGAATAAAATGCAACGCTCTGAGGTTGGTGAGGCCATATTCATGAGACTAATTGTCTTCTGCTGTGCTCTATGAAACACTTTTCTGCATAACATCTTGAGAGCGTTTTAATGTCTCCAATTTCTTAAAATTGATGCCACAAAACGAAGCTTTCTTGCAGTAATTAAGTCAAATCCTGAAGGGTCTGGGTAATCATGTTTGGGCTTCGCGGCTTACTTGAATGCACTCCGAGAATCCACTTTCTGCGTCTCCACAGTGAGACAAAACGCAGACACAGAGACATCAAGGTAATCTGTTCTCATGGAACCGAAATCCAGACTCTCTTAAACTAACATCCATAATCCTAGCTTGCTACAGTCATACTTCATTAGCGGAAAAAGAAACCAACAACGTCAAGTATTTCAGGCTGAAACAAAGCACCGAGCATTGCACGAGCCTCTGCGTGACTTTAAAGCTCAACCTGAATTTAAGGAATGAGCAGATACTCCTGCTTAGATCATCCGTCACCTATCCTAAAAACAAAACCTCTCCCTAATAGGGTGCTGAGGAGGCGCAGCTCTGTCGTCTATCTCAAATGAAATGTTTAAAATGTCTTTTTCTGGCCAAAAGAGCTTCTTATCACAGACGTGCTGTGCAGATAGATGTGATGAGTGTTATCTTCAGGGAACCGCAGAGCTCTGACATGTGTTGGGCTGTGGAGTCATGTGACCAGACGACTAGCCCTTCTGGCAAAACATCTGCTTTTCATCTTCAACAGCATCATCAAAGACCCGGAAATTTTTTTTCCTCGACTTTATCTCTTTATTGACTTTTTCTGCTGTCACTCGACTTTCTCTTATTTCTCATTCTTTCCAGGGAAGAGGAGGCCCTTCCTGCCTGATTTTCAATCTCTTTACGTGGCCTTTACTTGATTTCTTCTCATTTTCTGGTAGACTCAAGAATAGCGACAAGTGACAAGAAACTACAAATTAGGACAGTCAAAGAGATGCCTGTTGTACACTTTGATCAGATCACACAGTGTTGTACACTTTACTCCGGCTTTTAGCAGATTGAAGCCATGGTTTCGTTTTTGCAGGAAGACTATAATCTTTACAATGAGGGAACCAGATGAAGAGGTCGGTGATTCTAGTTAGGGTATCAGATTTGAGATTTAAGGCCTAGTTAACTTTACGTGCACTACTGTCCCAGGCTACATCCTTAAAAGAAAGTAATAATAATAAGGTTTTGTCTCCCTCTATCCATCATTCAGAGATGGGAGTCATGCACTATGGCAGTTTTCTCACTTAGTGTGAGTACTTAGCCCAAGGCCTTGAGTCAAACACAAAAGGAAGGGAAGGAACTCTGGAGACTTTCATCTTCCATGTGAGGAGCTGTTTCACATCCTGACATCAAACAGAATGAAAGTAGCCACAGAGGTGGAGGTGTCTCTGTCGAATCACAGGACTTCGGGGTTTTGAATCCAGGTGCCAGTGCAGCTCGTTTTTCAAGGTCCTGCTTGCAGTCTCTTTGCAAAACTTTTCAAAACTCTCCCAACGTGACCTTGAGAGGTATCGGGTATCTGCTTTAGTCTCATCTTGCTGCGGTACTGACGGCACACTGACTTAATAATCTCCTGGTTCCAGCTCTTGCCTTGCCCCTGGAATGTCTCACAAGGGGTCCTGCAGCTCCACACTTCACTCAGAAGGCAAATTGATTTGAATTTCACACTCCCTTGAGCCTCAACATACAGTGGAGATATTAAACACATAACTCAGATACTCTGATTTTTCTTGCTGTCAAAACAGCCTGTAAATCAGGAACATTGTAATCTGCTGTGAGTCGAGCCTGTGAATGCTCTCTCGGTGTCTGCCTGACACTTTTATTCTTGTTTAATCTCCCCAGAAGCCCCGACTGACATAAGACCACAGAGCTTGTCTTTGTGTTGATGTTGGGAAAACTTCAAAGGTTGTTAAACATCGCAGAGAGGTTAGAGAGAGGGCTTTAACCTCTGACCGCAGCCCTGCACAAAGAGGGTGTCGGCGCAGTGATAAAAATCTTAATCAGGCTTATGATGCGTCACCTGTTGAAAGACAGAACGTTGGACCTTGTTTAGCAGAAGATGAAGGAGCAGAGGAAGAAAGTTCAAACATTTACCTTGATTTCACTTATGTCAGAGCTTATTTGCTTTCAGGAACTTGTCATTTGTCATTGTTAATTGGAGAGGCATAGACATTTTATGGTTAGAGTCTCTGGTAAGAGTATTATCCCATTAGGCCTGGAGTTTGTTTATTCCCCAGTGTGTTATTCTGTTTTAACCAGACAATTGCACATGAGTGTAAATACATTCAGATCAGCTAGATAATAGATGACAAACTCTTAATTTTATCAGTCTGCACCTCAGGTATTAACACCAACCTGCTAACATCCAGGAAGTCAATTTGAGCACATCTCTCTTCAGGTTATTGATGGTGAATTAGGTGACCATTTTCAGTCCCAAGTCGGCGCTTGGCGTCACCGTGACGTGTGGTTCAGGCTGATTTGTGTTGTAAAGGCTGAATTTGACAGTGAAGTTCCAGAGTACAGATAATACAAAGCTTTGCAACTGTCACTCACTCAAACACTCCCAGTCCGGGGTAAACTTCATTTTTTGACACATTTAACAAACTTTATTCTGTTAATTTCCTTTTATCTGTTTGGAGACCGTGGGTGCTACTGTGCCCATGCATTTTCTTTTATGCGCTGTAATTTATCCAGTTTTAAAAGATCCGGATGCACAGTGGGAGCACCAGTAGGTGTTTCCACAGCAGAACAAAGGCTGAGCTCAACGAGCGGCTCGTTCACAAACACCGCTAATGTGGCTCGTCAAAGAGATGAATAATGACAGCAGAATGTGGGTTATATATGCTTCAGCACCACAAAAGGATAAGCCGCTGTGATGTGAGATTTAGTCTCAGACAAAAAAATGAAAATAGAAAAAACAACATAGCTCTTGTAAGAACCAGCAACGTCAAGACATCTTTCAGAAAACTGCTTCCAAAACACAGGAATAGAAAAGTAACCAGCAAATGTGAAAAGAGGTCTGAGAGAACAATAAGATCATCAGTGCAGGAAATTATGGCTTGTAGTTTGACGTCAGGGAGGGAAGTGCGTGATGCCGGCGAAAACATCCAGTCCACTGTTGCTATTGTGAGTCACATCAAGCTGCAAAATGCTCCTTGTTTGAAGCTCTATCACAACCTTCAGCTGGAAGCGTGTTTCACTGGGTACTCTAAGCCCCAGGTGTTGTAAAGATGCTTAATTTGAGATTAACACGGCCAATGTTTCCCCTCTGCTAACATTGCAGTTGACTTGCTTTAAGACCACAATGACCAACTTTTAACTTAAATCCCTCCATCTCTTTTATAGGATTAACCTAAATCCTATCATACTACTCCAAGGACATATGAAGTTACCAGCATTAAATATCCCAAAACACAAGGGTGAGTGTCCTCACGTGACTGTGAGGAAAGGTCAGAGTTCTGAACAAATCTATCACTTTAGCAGAGAAGAAATCACCCTTTAATATATGAAAAACATAAAAATTATAAAAAGTATTATATGACCAGGGAAAAAGCTACTAAATGTTCTAAACCTGACTAATCCATTAAATTATATCCATTATGTTGGCATTATACAACAAAAACTAGAATTTCTCTGCAAACCAGAAACATTTTTTTTCTTTTGCTCTTGGCAGATTGTTTTTGCTGGGAAATTCTGCATTTGACATGACAGAAAGTGCAAAAACTCAGGTTACAAAAACTAAGCAGCCCTTCGAGCTTCATACTTGTGCTCTCTCACAGCACCTTGGCACACAGATGTCAGAGCGCCGCCGAAAATAACTCTCGCAGAATCGGCATCATGTCTAGCCATTAAACCCTGATATGGAGCGACGGGAGGAACCTGGAAACTTTATTTTGTGAGAGAAGGAAGCTTTTCTTCATTATGACGTTGATGTTGCACCAACCAAGCACGTACACAGTCTGTGAATTAACCATCATGGAAATTAAAATGAGACTCCAATTATTGCTGCTACTGTATCTTCTATTTCCAATTTCTTCTGTCATTTGTTGAATGCTATATTTCAGCCTCCACCCTTTAACATCAATGACCTGTTTCTTTAACTATATGTTCTATTTCTCGCCACATGGTTCTTCCCATATTGTCTCTTCGTTTTTTCAGGTCTTGCCTTTTCTTTCTACCAGGGAGCTGCTGTAACAAACCCATAAATCGGAGCAACGCAGCAGTGGCTACAGGTCGTGTTGGGTGAGGGAGGGGGGTGAGGGCAGATTCAAGCCTGACAGAAAGAGGTAAAAGAAGGACAGAGAGCGAGGGGGAGCAGGGTGAGGATTCATTCTAGCAGACAGTGGAAGAGATATGACTCTGTGTCGGAGAAGAGATGGACTACAGCAGGGTACTGAGGAGGAGGAGGTGCAGAGATGGAGGGGTCAGAGAGAGGGAGAGCGTGGGGGGAAGGGGCATTGGGGGGGAGGCTCCATAAATTGGTTCAGGATTTCATTTGCGCCTGGTAAGATATAGCCTTGGAACATGCCATCCCAGTCTGATGAGAGGTCCTGTGGAAGGGAGACCGATCACAATGGCGGCAGATGGTGGAAAAGTTGGTGGCATTCAGGTAGAAGGCAGGAGGGGGGTGTGCACGGCGGGGTGACAGGAGTGACAGAAAATATAAGCGAGGTGAATGAGGCCAAGACATACAGATAAATCAAATGTACTGTGAAATGCACACAGCTGCCTGGTAACTGCAGACGGCCCTCAAGAATTCTGGATAATGATGCTGTTAGGTGCGAAATATCATTGGTGTGTGAATACCATCGCTTCACAGCATTTCTAATGAGTCTGGCGGCTAAAACACATCGGCAGCGCTGTAATATTCATTAGCAAGATAAGATTCAAAAGTGCCTCAACTGCAAATGAAAAAGTTTGTGAGTAA
Organism: Pao palembangensis; assembly: GCA_015343265.1. Classification (NCBI taxonomy): domain Eukaryota; kingdom Metazoa; phylum Chordata; class Actinopteri; order Tetraodontiformes; family Tetraodontidae; genus Pao; species Pao palembangensis. The sequence goes on along the minus strand of CM027081.1, from coordinate 31,399,067 downwards.
TTAAATTTCTGTTAAATCACAAAGGCGCTCGCACACAATTCTGAATATGAGCTGATGCCTTTTCAGTCAAGCATAAATATTCATCCTGAATGTGATACGATGGTTTAGTTCAATGTTTATCACCTCTATCATGAACAGACTTATTTGCTTGGGTGCCGGCTACATAACAACCTAGATATTAACCCCATTTTTACTTGCTGAAAGTTTTTCACAGTACAGTTTGACACCTGAAGCCAAAAACACCAAGAGCGACAGGAAGGAAGCGCAGACAGGATGGGTGGAGTGGCAAAGGAAGACTGTGGTGCTGGAAAGCATTAAGCTGCATGGAGGCAAAAAACTGTGCTTAATACCATCAAAGCAATCGAGGCAGGAAAAAACAGCAAATACATATTATTAGCTAAAAACAAACAAATAAATAAATAAATCAATAAGAGACCAAGCCATGCAAAATATCAAGAACGGCTCACGAGAAACCAACACAAGAAAATCAAACAAATCATCATCAGAGCTGAAATGAAAGACTGTCGAGCTGAAATAGAACTCATACAACTGAAACAAGCTGCAAAAGTGTTGTATAAAAATCAGAATAATAACAAAATAATCATCAATCAGAAACATAGCAAGAAGTTTTGTTTTGAAATGTGAGACCCTGTTGCCCGTACCTGAGCTTGTTACTACTACTACTTAATAATAATAATAATAATAATAATAATAATAATAATAATAATAATAATAATAATAATAACCAACTACATTTTCTCATTCTCGGGTAAAGGCAACAGGGGGAACAACAGCATGTTGGGATGCTGGCTGCAGGCATGCTGTCTGAAGTCTCTGCCACCATTGTGCTTGGATCTGGCTGCTGATATCATACTGCTTCCAGCTGACATACTTCAATCTCTGCTTTCATCTAAGAGAAGGTACTGCAGTGTGTGTGTATATATAAAGTGTTAATTTTTGGAATGTGTACTAAGGTCAGAATTATGTGGAATCTGCCTTCTGGTCTTTATTTTATATATTTAATCATCATTTATTCTTCTAGAAATCTAGAATTCTTCATATTAAATTGGGACCAGTCAAAAATAGTGACAGAGCAGCAGTCAGTCGGGTGTCTGAATGGAAAGATGCTGATCGGATTCAGTATGTCCCTCAGGTTCTGGCCCTGTGTCACAGTTCTCAATATCAATATGTGCTCAAGGCCGGGCCTTTGTTAGAGAGAAATATATAATGTACAAGGAACTCGCTGTTGATTGTGCTGTTTAATAGTTCTGTTTTATTAAAACATGAATCAACAGCACCGGATTGACCTTTTCCTAGCTGCCTCTCTGGCAGCATTTGCTCCCCTCTCCCACTCAGTCTCATTGCTCGGGTGAGAAGTCCTTGAGGCGGTACGGCATCAGGCAGGTTGTTAACACAGGAGAAAGGGCGTTCAATGTCATGTCACCATGTCGCGAAGCTTGACAGAGCTGGGCAGCAGGCCACCTTCTCCAGGAAATAAATACGCCGCCATCTTCCTTTTCAGCGTGTAATGGTGTGGGTATTACATCTCCTGTGGGACATTACTGCGCGGAGATAATAAATCCATCCTAAGGTACAGTGTACAGTGTGTGTGCATACGTGTCAGCGTGTGTCTGTGAGCGCAGAGTGTGCGTGTGCATAGGTACAGTACGTGTCGTGTGTTTGCGTATGTTTCTGGTGGGGGGGTGGGCGGGGTGCAGCGGTTGGAAGTCATTTGATCCCCTAGGGAGAAAGCGATCTCTACAGCCCATCAGCTGGAAGCAGTAATGCAGCAGTAAATCTCAATTACACACGTCCTCCCGCCCCCCCCACCAGCCTCCCTCCCCTCCCCTGCAGCTTCCTTGCCACAGGTGACAATGGACCAAATTGTCTGCTGACTGTCGTGTTCCAAGGCTTACCATTGGCTTCGGGCTGAGTCTGAGAGGGCACGGCTATGTAGGGGTCCTCCACATTATCTGAACTCATCGGGAGCTCCTTCTGCTCAACCATGCGACCCCGCCCCAGGGGGCCCTCTGCGGCCTCTGGGAGGGCCGAAGTGGGAAGTGAGAGGGTGTGGTGATGGTGGCGGTGATGGTGGCCTGCCGGACACAAGACAGGTTAACTGATGCTGGGGGAGACAGGACAGGCTTCAAACACACACACACACACATACACAGGCTCTCTCTCTCTGTTTCTCGATACGCAGAGCTTCTCTGCTGTGACCTGGGGCAGCTCATTAGAAAATGTGCTTCTCTATATTTTATCCCTTTGTGATTCTGAGCTTTGCTCCATCTTTTTCATCTTCCTCTCCTACCTCACATGTCAAAGCTCGATCGAATTGTCGGAGCAGAACAATCATATTTTTACACGCTCACACTGGGGCGCCTGCCTTAAATATGAAGGACGAGAGAAACATTTTCTTTCCATGGCTCCAACTGAGGCTGTCTAACTTTTCTAAAAGTGCATAGATTCGACTTTTATGCCCTATTCTGCTTTTTCTTTCTTTTTTTTTTTGCAGTTTTGCAGTTTTTCAAATTTCCTGCGGTAAATCACTGTTGACATCCTGAACTCAAGTCAGATTTAAATTCACATCCAGCTACCACCTGTGGTCATGAAGATTGATGCTTCTCGGACACTTTGCACTTAGCGTTACATTATAAAGGGGGTCACAAGAGACGTTGCTGTCAGCCTGGCTTCCTCTTCAAAGTAGCTACAAACGCTTCAAATGCGACCAAACAGGTTGCTAGTTCCTGTCGCTGTGTTCCTATGACTATAAGAAATGAATTAAACAATAAGAAGCTGAAGAAGCTCTCTGGAGAGAGGGCGAAACGTTTTCAAGGAAACCTTTCAGTCCAGTTGACACAGAGAGATCTAACTTTGGATAAACAATAAGAAATTAATTTCTCTGTTTCGTGGTAGTAAAAATAAAATATCTCTACATACTTTCATCTGTGGATGACGGACTTTATGTATCTCCTCTTAGCTTCTTAAACATTATTATTTAAAGCTTCCACACATCCAACCCATTTCCCCATTTTCACAGCAAAGCACTATTTATGCACCATGTTTATTTATTTCTCAACCATGCCAATCACATTACCACACCGTTTTTGCACTGACTGTAAACCGTATTTGATAAAGTACATTTAAGTTGCACAGTGAAGGAAAAAAATCCACAGAAGATGAAGAGTGACAACACTTTTATCAACAGCTTCGGTGGAGCTCAGCCTCCCAATTCCCGGTTTGACACGCTTTCTCCATGGAGGAGGTAAAAGTGTGTGTGTGTGTGTGTGTGTGTGTGTGTGTGTGTGTTTTCTTGCAGATCAGCGGATGTGTTGATGCTTATACAGTATTTGTAGAGGGGAGGCGGTGGAGTTTCAAGGGACAAACGGTAATGTCGCTGATAGAATACGCAGCACCCAGAGCTCCCTCCTCCTCCTCTTCCTCCTTCGTGTGGCATGGCAATCATTAAAATGATTTATTTAACTACTGGCCCAAGGCTGAGAGATTAGTGTGACAGGCCTATTTTATAATTCATTCCCCCACCGCCAGGGGAAGCGCAATTCAGGCAGATGACATACAGTACATAGAGAGTGAGCTTGGAGCCTCAGAGCTCTTCCACAGATCGGGGGAAAAAGCCCTAACTGAGGCACATCCCTCTCTTTCCCCAGATTAAAAGCAAAGCAAGGATGTCTAGTCTAGGAGAACTGAGAGGGGGCATTTATTTATCTTCAAATCCATATCACCCACTGTTAGATAGATGGAGGGGCTTGGTCGAGACTTACGGTGTTGCTCGCATGCGTGTGTGTTTGTGCGTGTGTCTATTTGTTCAACCATATTCAGCACTATGGGGTGCACACGCCAACACAGATGCTTATTCCTGACCCTGGTCGTCCAAAAGGAGAGGAAATCACAGCAGGTTACAGTCATAGGGGGCTGGGGGTGCTGGGCTTTTCTGGAATAACTTCAAAATATCTATTCTTGTCAGTCTGTGTGGATCGGACTGGTTTGATCTGGCAGCTGCAATGCAGGGATGCCTGAGAGCAGAGGGTGGTGGTGGTGGTGGGCCATCAAATGCTACGATTTGATAAAAATAAGGTGAATGAATGTCAGGATGCTACGGATGCAAAGATTTGATCGATGGAAAATATAAATCTGATAAAAATCTAATAAATCTCATAAATACGGGCCAAGCAGGCTCAGACCAGTGGAGTAGCTACTACAGTGAATACAACTACTGTTGTCATGAGAATATTTAGATGAGAAGATCGAATCATGTCTAGCAGAAGTGAGACGTTGGACTGAGAAGATGTGTCTGGGTGTTGTAATCTACAACCATAATATCTGAAATATTAGAAATCTGGGTTTTCTTTTTTCTCAGAAATGTAATATTAAGACCCAAATGATGAGGATTTATTGATCTTTCTCTTTCTCTGTCCATGCAGTTTGTGTTTAATGTGCATGCTGAGGCATTTCTTCACCATCAAGGCCTCACATCACAACCACAACCAGCCAATTAGCAATGCAAAGGTCAGGAATAATCAATAACATCGCACAGGGATACTGGGGAACAGGGACAAGGAGGGAACTAATGCAGTCAGCATTAAAGAGGTTCATGTCTACACTTTTAAACTTGCTTATCACACATTCTTTCATCTACGACAGCAAAGGGGCTGGAGGAGGGTGGCTTAACCAGCCGTGCTGGAAAGTTTCATTACCTTGGTAGCCGAAAGGGTTGTCTGACAAAAAAGAAGGAATGACATAAATTCAGTTAAAACCTTGAGTCATTAATAATCCTTCTTTATTCATGTGGGAGGAGTTTTCATTTCCTTGAGTGGGACTGACTGATTGACGAGAAGAAGAGGCGTGGTGGACGTTAAACAGCGAGGGGACATGAAATGCAGCACGTGTCTTTTATTTGATTGCTTCTACAGTGCATGCTAGAGACTTACCATTCAGAGCCACAAAGGTATCTGGAAGGAGAACAAAAGAGATGAGATGAAACACGTTAAAGGGAGTTTCAAGGGGAGTTTCGAAATGATCAAAAGCCACGGGTATGAAGGCAAGCTAGAGTAAATGTGAGTCGCCGCTCTAAATGCTCGCAGCTTTTAATCACGGGCGATCACTGGTATCTGCAGCTAATGCCCCGGTTACCCTTGACTACACACGCTAATGAAACTGCATTTTCTCTTCATTTACTGTGAGAAACTAGTGGGAATTAAGGTGGAATTGGATGAGATAAACAATATAAAGTCAAAGCTGTCAGAGAAATCCAAGCATCTCCGTAACAGTTAGCCACATTTGATAAATCAGAACATCAAATGTGTTTATCAGAACCATCTGGGCATGAAATGATCACGTTTTATGTGTCTTTCTCTGGACTAAGGGGTGAAAAAAGAGCTTTCAAGACTTCAGAGGTTGCTTGAGAGGAGAGATTGTTTTGAGTTTCTAAATGAGCCCTCAGACGGCTCACAAGTCAAATACCTTCCCTGTGTGCAGCTGACTGTTTGTGGTGTGTTCTTTAAGCGGTTTGTGAGAAAAGGCCCAGTCTTTGCCCAACTGGACACAACGGGCGATTGACCAGGGGGCCAGAGAAGCAGCGGGGGAAAGGACAGCGGAGGATGAGTGCCGAGAGGGACAGATGGATGGAAGAGCCTGAAAGGGTGGATTGTGAGGGTGGAACAGACGGGGCAGAAAAAGGTGACAGCAGCGAAGAAGGAAACGGTCGCTCGAGAAATGAGGGGGACCGAGTCGACGGAGAAGAGAGATGTAGTAGGAGGGGGTAGAGTAGAGGAGGACAGATAAGAGTGAAAAAAGGCCTGCTTACTTTGGCAGTCTCCCAGGCCATCTGTGTTGCCACGCTCCACGTCCTGCTCAAAGGCTGATCTGCGGGGAACACAGACATCATGGTCAGCACAGGAAAACAAGGCCAGGCTGTGCGGGCGCACCACACCTAGCAAAGCAACAAAGCTGCAGGAAAGCTCCCATAAAACCACCCTCAAACCCTGCATACCCAATGCTTGCACACAGTGTGGGCTGCAGAAATCCTGATACTGGAAGACAATCAAAGAACACCTAGCAAATGCCCCGGGGGCCTAAAATCAGTGTTTATGAGCAAGGATGGCAGGCTGCAAAATCAATACCTGGCACAGGACTGTTTACAAGCAGGGTTGACATAAATAGATTCATGTTTCATTTGACTGTAATATAAATTTTATGACACAAACTGGAGCTTCATTTTAGGAGCCTCTAATATTAATGTACTTTCTTAGCAACAGAAACTGGCAGTCAAATAACATGTTAGCCCGTAAAGTATCATTTATATAAGATTATCCAATTGCAGTATAATTATTGATTCATTTAATAAAATGATATATGGTTACTTGTTGATAACATAATATATATTAGTGAGGCTTTAGCTCATTACTCTGATATGTAATGTAATCATTAGATGGGAATATGATATAAAGTTTGAAGGCTAAAATAAATTAGACAAATCAAATGTATGTAATTACTTATCCTTATATTTGTCAAAAACAATATCCAAATTAAATCCTTGTTAGTGTATTTGCATTTAAAATTTGAATTACTTCAAATCACTACAATGTAAATGTTTTTAGTCAAAAATATATAGAATTTATCTTTTTTTTTGTACACCATGAAGACATTTTGAGGAGAAATACTGCACCGTGGGCATTTTAAATGAACACAATACAATCAAATATCAAATTAAAGAAAATATGGAAGAAAAGTCCAAAGGCATGAAACAATTTCAAAAACCTTCAGTTTCTCCAGCAGAGACATGAGGTTCTGGTTTCTAATCACATGGACCAAGAGCAGGGCAGTGAGGGGTGACCACGCTATCATGCTATGACCAGGAGAGAGGCAGTGCGGTGAAAGACAACCTGAGATATGCCTCCTAAACCGATGAAAACTGCGCTGAGATCTGTTTTCTTCCTCGAAGACCACCAAGCGGGCAGTAAGGAGATATGTGAAGCAGAGCAGACCGACTGTCAACCGGGATCACAGTCACGCATGGCAGCCTTTCTCGGCCCTGCTCTGCTGCCTTCCACGCTACTCTCCCCCTGCATGCGTGTCCAACTGCCTCTCATCTTCCTCACCCTCCACTAGTCACAATTATAGCATGAAGAGGAAAAATAGCTTTTCCAAAACAGCCGTCACCACGAGCCGAGATTTTACACACAAAAAGAGAATCAGCGAGCGAGATTTCTAGATATTATTCTTTGTCAAACCAGCCCCAAAAGCAGTGTTGCTTTTATATTGTTATATAATTATATTTTATAACCTTTTATATATTTACACGCCAGCGTTGATTGAAATATTTCATGCCACGATGAATTTATTTCTTAATTGGAACGAGATGCGACTTCCCTCTGCAAAGCAATAACAATAAACAGGCACACAACAAGAGCAGGGGTGTGTCTTTTCATATCTGGGGGGTGCATTTAATCTACTTATCTGATTTACTCATCGCTGTCTCATTGCTGTCAAAATCACAACACAGATGCACGCTGGTGTAATTAAACCTGCGTAAGCAGAAACACTGTCCAATGACGCCTGCTATGTCCCAGATTCCCCTCACACACACACACACACACACACACACACACACACACACACACACACACTGTCACCTCGCCCCACCCTGCCAAATGTTGATTAGCTCTTCAGCAAGCCCCAAACGCTGGCGCGCTGATAATAATGCAGTACAAGTATTCGTATGAAGATTACGACATTTAAGCCCCGCCAGGCCGGAGATGAATTAACAATGAGTCGTCTCGCTGCAGCCAGAGCGTCTGGCCTGCTTGGCACACGTGCAGGTGAATACGGCGAGCGTAGTGCGAAGACCCAGTTAAAGGGTCCCCTCGGCAGATGTATTATAGCAAAATAAGCACTACGCATTAGAATGTGCCACTCCGCTCGGTTCAGCTCGGGGTTAACCTCCCACTGCAGCAGCATAATTCATGCTCTAGTCAGACTCAAGCGTCACTGTACATAAGTCGATGCGGCTGTGGGCCACGTTTTATATTATCCGCCATCGGATGTGATTATTATGTGAGAGGTGAGTTTCACTGGGGGGACTTGGCTGCTCAAACACAGGTCAAATATAATGACATTAATGATTTATTTTGAACGTGAGCGAGCAGACAGTGATGTACACGTGCAGATATCGTGTCTGACTTATATCCAGCATCCCTGATGAAAGCATAATTTTATGGAATTCCTGTACATGGTGGAACAGGAGGCCGTTGCTGACCATATTGCAGGAGATCAGAGTGCAAGCTGTACATGGGCAGTAGGTACGAGAGGCAGGACTCCACATGGGAAAGCTGGCAAGAGAGTGCTGGGGCCAGATGGAAGAATAGAGGAAGGGAGGCGGAGAAGGAGGGAGAAAGGATCACAGGAAAGATGGATGGATAAAAATAGATCTGCAGACAGAAATGAGGGTTTGGAGGTAAAAAGACAAAGAGGAAATGGTGTTGGGGCCGTTGACGCTGAAATGCTGCAATCCTCGTTTTATCCCTCCTTTTTGAGCCCTGGAAGTGCACTGGATGGCACAGCACAGAGCCTACCAGGACTAATCCCTCTGCCTTTTCACTTAGAAATATTGTACAGCAGAGCAGCGGGGTCAACTGCCTCCGTCACATGCTCGTGTGTCCTGTTCCAAAGTGGAAAGTCGATTGGAACAGTCTGCCGCAGTTTTGCGGAATAATAATACGATGGATCGCGTGGGCTTTTTTTGCGTGGGTATACGTGCCTCAGTATGTCAGACCAAGGGGGATCAAATTCATTTAATGGCAGATAGCCGCTGCAGCGCTGATCCTTTTGTTATGACTTCATCTGTAAAATGTTTTTCCCACCACAGAACTCCATATGCTGTTTGTTCAGATAGCATAATCTGGCCCTGCGTCCTAACTACAGCCACAATTTATAGTTATAGCAGTCATCATGCTTTCCCTGGCCCATGCACCCAACCCCAGGCCTGGAGCAACTTTTCTTCCATTTATTATCCCAATTGCTTTTTTTTTTGGCTGAGGAGAATTGCATTTACACACCATAAAATTAGAAAGATCGCAGGCATGACAGATATAGAAATTCCACCTAGGACGCCAAACAGGGTGAGATATTCTTACAAAGGTTACCCGAAAATTGAGTCTCGCCGTGTTTACTTCTGCTGGCCTTCAGCAGCCTGTAGAAGCAAATTTCTCAAATCTCATTTGAGTTTGTTTTAATTTCTCCAGACTTGAAGGTATTCAGACCGCCCGTCACCTCACACTGTCACAGCAGAAAATGAAGGTGACACACGCTCTTGGAGGAGAAAACACTTTGAACCGCTCGTGACTGTGAGCAGCAGCTAAATGGAATCCCTCCAGCCTTCACTGTGGAAACGTGCTCCTCCTCTTGTGAAGCCACATGACTCACTTGATGTTTCCGACCACCTTCCTGCAGGCTCCTTCTGCCACCCAACCGCAGTACGGGTCTCTGGAGGCTATACAGGACCTGGATGGTACCGACACAAACGCCATGAGTCTGTCATAATGCAAACAGGAGCTTCTCCCCACCCCCGCCTGCCCAAACTCACTTCTTGCATCTTCCATGTCTTTCGCAGCGAGACAATGGCACCTTGACCACACAGGAAGTGAAAGCGACCCACAAGGAGTGACTCTTGCTGTCTATCTGCATGCCAACGATGCGCTTGTCGTCGACACCGTCGATGCTGCACCTGAAAGGAGGGAGGAGACAGTTAAACATGGACTGATCCTGGATAAAGACGAGACGTGAAATATTCACTTTGAGGAACAAAAAAAGGAGGATTAGAATGTGGCAGGTCAGCAGGAGACAGATAAATCTGGACTCAAGAACAAGAGGTCAGTAACAGAGAAGAAGATAAGGAGAGATAAAGAAAAGGCTGATACAGAGACAGTAGGTAAACAGACAGATAACAGAGACTCCAAGCAGCAGTAACACCACACTTAACTTTAGAGCCCACTGAGGTTATGTCCACCATATACCACCCACTAACCCCCTCCCCCTCCCCCTCCCACACACACACACACACACACACACACACACACACACACACACACACCACTAGTCTTCTTTGCCGTCTTTGCACAGCAGGATGATGCTCTAATCCCACTGGGTGTTAAGGTTTCTCTCCATTCTATCTGTCCATTCCTCCCTTCATCCTGCCACCCAGCTCCTGGAATTTAATCCCCCACCGCAGCGCTCTGCCCCCTGCATTAACGCTCTCAATTAGGGCTTAGACTCTATCTTCGCCGGGTAATGCCCGCGCTGATCCAGCCCGCGACACAGGCAGGCAGAAACACTCAGCCAGATGTCCAGCAGATGACGGCTGCTCCGTCTCAGCCGCAGAGGCAGCGAAGGCGCCCGAGACACGGGGAGGGAAGGGGGGACGGTGAGGGGAGAGGAGGTTCCTGGCCTTCGTGCGCCTCGGTTCATGGCCACAGCATGCTGGATAACAAACGCTGGTAACCTTAAAAGTCCCCCTGTCATGTCCTTTCTCCTCTTCCATTCTTCATCTCCACCGTCTAATACAATCACTCTGCTTTCTGGTCTTTATTTAGTTCTCTCTTCTATTCTTCCTCCCTCATCCATTATCCCGTGACTGAATATTTGCTTTGGCAGATTCAAGGCGGTGTCCAATTTTTCGTGATTGACCGCTCTTCTGGATCCAAAGCCGAGCTCGGATCCATCACCCCGCTATGGGCCGTTCAAACACGCTCCCCAAGCCACACGCTTTCGCACAATAGCGCACGCCTCAACGGCGATGTGTCGTATTAGCGAGATATCTCGGGGTGGTTCTGAAGACAAACACAGAGCTCTGTGTGTGAGTGTGTTTGTCTTTTTGATTGAACCAAGCGAGGAGGAGCTGTGGGCCACTGTGGTCACCAACCACAGCGCTACTTTATCCAGAGCTTCAGCGTCCACGTCTTTAATTTAGCGGCTGTGGTCAGACCAAGTGTAACCTGATGAAACTCTTAAATGATAGAGTAGTCATCTGGGTCTCTGACTTTGCTGCTCGGGGCTGGGGAGCTGACTGGGTCTAATGGGGCTGGTGGGTTGGCTCAGCTGCAAGCTGGTTGGAAACATTTACAAGTCACACACACACACACACACGCACATTCTTTTTGTGATACACACTTGTTTGTAGCAACTGTATCCGTGTGTTTTTTATCTCTATCATTTCGCTCATGCACACACGCTCACACATACTTGTCAGGGTTGTAGACGTTGAGCTCCTCCAGGAACACGCTATCGTTGAGGAAGCCATTGTTCATGTTGGCCAGGAATTTGAGGATGATGCCCTTCTCAGATCCCAGGAAGACCACTGTGTGGTTCTTATACGGTCCAGCCTCGCTGTCCACAACGATGCGTGTCAGGCGATACCTGGGAGAAAGAAAGCTCTATTCATCAACTCATCCATTGTTTTTCTGACCATTGATCACTAAATGTGATGAAGAGCACCAGCAGTGCTCATCGGTTTACTGGATCACATCTACAATAAAAACCTTTGAGATTTAAATAATGATTAACTAAGATAGAAGAAATTACACAAAGAGATAAACTAAGGACAACTTGAAATAACTGCTAGCAGATGTCTGGTAGACAGCAGTGGTAATTAGCTGACTTGTTCCATGTTATTTCATGAGCGGCTGATTGCCAAAGGGGCAACTCAAGCAACCAGTAGAGAGAAAGGATGCTGAAGCGACAGAGTAAATTCAAGAGCTGTTTTTGTTACTCTAATTTTTGTGCTCTGTGAGCAGGTGCACGTTAAAATAATAATTAATAATAGTTCATAATAATCTTTGTTCCCTTCTGCTTTCTCTAACCATCTCCTACGATGCTCAGTGGTTTCAGGCAGTCAACAGTTACGGCAATCTTAAACTCTGATGTGGTTTTTCAAGCATAACTGTGCACGGGACGTCATCTGACTGAAATAATATAATCTCAAGGTCTTCTCTAGTCATATTATTCAAGATCACAGAAAATCTCAAGAGGGTCCTTTCTGAGCATTTTCTTTTCACTCTGGTTCACATCTGATTTCTTGTGCATGGCCAGCTGAGGTCTCCATCACGGCAGCAAGTCTCAGGACAGAAAAGCTTTTCTTATCTTTTAAACAAACATTCTTGCTGGATATTGAGGTGTCCTCTCCAGCCTAGACTCAAGCATCCAACCTTGTTTTAAATGCATTTCCAGCTGACTTCAGCTCAAGAATAGCGTTCCACGTAGGGACCGTGTCAGATATCACAAAAGACTTCACTTTTCTTCCACCTCACATGACTCCATGATGCTCTTTGAGCTTATGTAATGCTTTTAACTACTGTTCATGTCTTGCGTGACAGGCTCGGCTCTCTGTTTTTTTTGGAAAACCCGAGGTTTTTTTCCCAACATAAAATTGTGCGACACCACTCTGGTGAAAAAAAGGGAGTTATGGACTTAACATTGATGAGAGCTGTTTATATTCTGACTAAGCTGGCATAGTATGTAGGCCAGACATCAGCAAAGTTGCAGCAAGATGTGATATGAGTCAAATCATTTGTAGAACCACTGAATGATTCTTTGTGTCGCTCCTATTTCAAGCGATATTACCACCACAGAGGCCCGAGAAGCAGGGCTAACCTTAAACCTGAAGCAGCTGCATCTCAGAAGCGTATCCAAATCAAATCTGTGTCACCAAACGCCGGCTAGTTCTAACAGGCTGCTGGTGCAGTGCTGTCGTTTTCTCAGAATGTTGGCAGAAAATTTAAATCTACGTGCAGTGTAGAATGAAGAAGGTCCTTTCTGATTAGCCACACTGCAATGGCTTTTGGAAAATGAGCTCAACTTTATAAACTCAGGAAAATAAAGAGTAATGCCGGAACAAAACAGAACATTTTGGATGTTCCTCTTTGAAAATTCAAACAAACCGTCAGACAAAGACTAAACACCGATGGAATCATGTTGTAAATGTGGTTGTGTTCCTTCCTGACCTGGACAGACATTGGTGATATGCAAATTGTTTGGCCTCCATCGTGTCAGTATGATGTAACAAAAAAGAGATAATGGTCTGGCTCAGTGTTTCCTTTAGCGGTAGTGTGAAAATAACATGGCCGTTGATTTGTGGAGCACTACTCCTGCGTTTTAATGAGCCCCACTCAGCACTTGACATAATTATTTTCTCGGGCTGGAGTGGCTCGGAGCCCGCCAAGGACGACGGCCTTTAGAGAGCGCAACACTTACCGGACCATGGTCTTGAGAAACCACGGCCTGTTAGCAATGGAGGGCACAGCCTCGTCCATCAGAGGATGCATCTTAATGAAGTTGAGTGTGTCGTCGGGGAACTCATTAGATACCTTGTACCGCTCCATGGATGGCGTGCCAGCGCAGTTGCCAGGCCTGTAAGTGGATTGGGGCGAGGGTAAAGCATAGAGGAGTGAAAGCAAAGGGAAAATGTGAGTAGAAATTAAAATACCGCGGTGGGAATAAGCACCAACAAGGTTTTATGTCCAAACTCCTGTCTCAAAAAAAAAATAAATAAATACAAGTTAGGTTTATCCAGCTTTGGGTCAAGGCGTCCTACCTGTGTGGACATTTTACAGACAGTCGATGAGCAGCATGTAAAAAAAGGAGCTAGTTTTGTTACAGTAGAGCTTGTAAAACCATTTTAATGCCCTCTGATATGCTGACACAGCACATAATACCTGTGTGTGTGTGTGTGTGTGTGTGTGTGTGTGTGTGTGTGTGTGTGTGTGTGTGTGTGTGTGTGTGTTTGTCTGTACATATTCTTTTGAAAGTCTCACCTAACCTTATATGAGAAATACAGAAGTAATTGACATTGCCTACGTTTTCTTTTAACCATTCCTTGTATAGGAGCTTTCACGCCAGCAGACATGTGGCAGAACTGACACAGACATTTTAAATACAAAAAATACCCTGAAAATCATTCCAAATGAGAGTCTAACACATGGTAGTACAGTCTGCTGCAGGGCCAGACCTGGGTGGCATTGTTACAGCTCCCAGTCTGTTATGCAAAAACAGGATCTGCATGTATCACGCCAAAGAAATAAAGAAAACACAGCCTAGATATGTTTAATGTGTGACCCCGTCCAACATAAATAAGTCACTGAATGCTAATGGAGGAAAACGCGCAGGGTTATACTCATTCACGCGAGGGGATGACTTCAGAGACAAAAACACCTCCTCAGCCATATGGGAGGACACACGCACAGACGCGCACGCACGCACGCACGCACGCACGAAGAGGTAACAACTATTATCGTGGCCTAGATCTTTGTGTTAAATCTGTTTCTTTTTTTTTTTGTTCTGAGGACGGAAGAGCAGCACTCAGCACACTAATTAGCAGGGAATAGATGAGACATTGATCGTGCTGGTGCATTTGTGGAATTAGCCAACTGTCTGTAAAATGACCTCATGCCTCATTTGTTGATGTAGAGCTGGAAGCAGGAAGGTATTGCATCGAAGGGGTGCAACTGTGAAAAGAATGTGTGAATTTGCGACCTGCGGTGTGTTTATATGACGTCATGTTTGCAACAGTCATTATTGTACTCAAATTGTTTTTCCGCTTTGGGGGCTTATTCATGCAGTACCATTAATGGCCACTGCGCAACATAGTGAACAAAGTGGGATTGTTTTGATTTATCCAGCTTCAGTTATCTCATGTTGTAACTGCATGTTGTAATGAACTGCATGTTGTAATGAACTGCTTTTTTCTACCTTGGCTTGGGAACCTTTTCCTCGGGAAAGGGCGTCCAGGTGGAGTCTGGTGATTTCTGTTCTTTGAAACGTCCTGTGAACGTGTTGGCCACTTCTGCCATGTCATAGGCACACACCGCAGAGCCTGGTATGCTGCCATGGCACACAAACATATAGAGATACGTTAAAATAATACTCTCTTAGATCAGAGAAATACCGTGTTTAGTCTGTCTCACTCAACCATGTCGTCTTTTTCTATGCATATTATCAATATCATTATTGATGTTCTGTTCTAACTGAATTGCCGTGTATTTATTTCTGTGGCTGTGTCTGTGGCTGCAAGGGGTCATGACAAGACACACTCCCTAACCCTCTTGTCTGTGACCGGATTTCCCCATAAGCCTCGCGCCATTCAAGTGCGCCACAAGTCAACGGCGAGAACCACAGACAACAGATTATCTTGTTATTGCCATTTTTCCTGGGGAAAAAAATCACCCGTCTTGTGATAGCAAAGGGGCCGCGGGGCTTCTCTCTGTCTGTGTGGAATCAATGCATAACTGATTGCTGAGTAATTTTTTTTTTCTGAAAATTTCATGGCTCTTCACTTAGAAATGAGAACTTAAACTAGTTTATTCTTTCTTATCTATTTAAAAGTGAAATCCAGCTCAGCTGGTTGGATGTTTGGACGGTTGCATCATGGGTTTAGATGTCGAGGAGACAGTGTATACAAGGGAGGCATTATCAAGAACAAGGTCAGACAGTCATTCATTCCTCATTTAGCATCCAAATTACAGTAATAACGCACCATACTGTACGGAGAGACAGGCCGAGGATAACAAGGAGGATGGATGAGGCAACCAGACAGTTAAGCAAACCAGATATCCAGGCAGACAATTAAACTGCACAATGTGCAAGCGCTGCCTACAGTCTGAACGTGCTCCTTCCAATTTCACACCCTGGCTATGAGATAGAAAATTAATGCTGGGATCCAAACCGGTGCCTTTATAAATTTGCGGAGGCTTCTGCTTCATTGGGTTTTAATGTCCATTACCATGCTCAATCGCACTGTCACAAGCAATTGTCTTATCTCTTAAAAAGCAGCCATAAAATAGAAAATAACGCTATGTGCAAGCTATCAGCCGGGCTCTTCAGCTTTGTGGTAATTTTCAATTTAGATAGTGTTTTTTTTTTTTTTTTTTTCAAAGATGAAAAAAAAAATTGAAGGCAGTTGTGAAATATAAATAGCAAAAAAAAAAAAAAAAAAAAAGGGAGACAAGATGAAACAGCTGTAGACCAGAAAGAGCAGAAACTATCGGCCAAACTAAACGTTTGCATTTAGGAATACTTACTCTCAAAAGTCTGAAATTTATTTCTTTATTAAAATTGAAATATATTTGAATTAGTCAATTCACGATATCTTTAATTTAATATTGAATCCATTAAGTCGTTGAAGCTACAGAAGCAAAACTTGTTTACACATTTTTTTTTTAAAGTTCATCCCCTCTACCTGTTGTAAGGTGTGGAGAAGGTTGCCATGACAACATCCTTCCCGTTGATGTGAATGACATCAGTCACGGCCTGCAGGATGTTGAAGTAGAAGTGGGAGTCGCCTGGGATGGAGCAGTTGAGGCGGGACTTGAGAAATGAGGTCCACTGCTTCTCCAGGACGCGGGGCGAGCCGCCGCGGTCGTTCTTACACACCCTAGCCACCCGAGGAAACACCACCTGATCAGGATGCACAGTTGAACAGATGTTTAAGGGCAGAGGCAACTTTAATGTCACCCTAACGCATGTTTAACAATCAAAATATACAACCCAAAATAGCCTCTTTCTTCGGTACTCTTTGTCAAAATATGGTAAACATGTTACCCACAATGCAACTTGAGTTCTATTTTTCCATTTAAGTATACTAAAATGAGAAAATCTTTATATTTATGGGGCATACTAGCTAGAAAACCTTTACTGGCTAGAAAACCTTTTAAACTACCATACAAGAAATCTAAAGAAAGAAAATGTGCATATCACCATGACAACTAATCTCAAACCAATAAAGAAAGTGATGGCAAGCTCTATAAGGAATGCTAATATAACCTGACTGCGAGAGTTATGAGCAAACGGTGCTTTAAGAAACAATCAGAAACATTTATAATGAGCTCCAGACAGACTGGCTCTCAGGGAGGCAGGATTGTAATCAGCTGCATTCAACAACAATTAAATTAACACTGACGTGAAACTGCAACTTAAACAGTGGGAATTTGAGTGAAAGCACATTTATCTGTATGTAGAGACAAATAGCAGCACCATACACACACACACACACACACACACACACACACACACACACACACACCCTCAGACAAGCGCACACATTTCCTTGTACTTCCTTTTTTGTGGGGACTTTAATAGGCATAAATATATTACCCAGCCCCTTAACCTAACCCTAACCATCCCAACTAACCCCTGACCCCAACTCCAACTTAAACCCAATTCTAACCCCAGACAAAATGTCCTCATTCCCCCAAAAATGTCCTACAAGAAGGAGCATGTTGGTACTATGTAGGTACAAGAACACATGCACACACACACACACACACACACACACACGGTAGAATTATGGAGGAGAGAGATTATTGGAGCTGTGTACAGAACAGGTGATACTGCCAGGCTGAATGTGGATTTATGTCAGCTTTACATAAATCAGTCCACTTTCTCACATTCCTCCCAGTTACAGCTGAACAATTCACAAGCTCATTTTGTGTCACCACGAGCAGACATGCATGTGTCGAAACATGCAAAACTGAAATATTCATCCTTCCTTACATTTAATTTCTAGTCCATGTTAAGGCATCCACAAACCCTCAGATATTCACTACATTCTGATTTCCCCATTCCTTCTCTTTCTTTTCCCCACTTGAATAATTCATTTATTTATTTCCATAATTTGTTTTTTTCTTTCACCCAGTATCCAATTAAACACTGGGAACGTGCTAGACACTGGGAAAAGGAGACTGCTGTCCCTCTGGTGTAAGCCCTGAGGAAAACGTCTCTGGTCCTCATCCTCTCCTCTTGCGCTGCATCCTTTTCTCCGACTGAAGCCTCTTGGGGGAGGGACAGGTCAGATGGAAGCAATGCTGGACAGATGCAGACGTGCAATTCATGGGGTATATTTAACCTTTCTATGGGATCTCCACACATCCATAGAATTCTCTTGGATCTATTTTAAATCCTGCATCATGTCCTGTTTTTCTATGCTGCTGAAACATTTGGCCACTTTACAGCTCTTAGAAGCTTCCTTCCTGTTATTTGATACACCCACATCCTGTTGGTTTCCTCGGACACTTCCTGATTCCCCCAGTATAAATAGGAAGTCACCTCTGATTAGATTTCAAACAATAGAAGGCGAATCCAGCCTGTGCTTACCTTTCCCATGGTGTTGTACTCCATAGCAATTTCCCGAAAAAAGAAGTAGATGAAGTCTCCGTAGTTGACGGCCTGGACAAAGTAAGGCTCTGCAGGAGCAAAGAAGAAAAAGTGACTCTGTGCTGAAACCATGTTTCATAATAAACAGCGGGAATATCTGTCAAATTATACAGTACAGAAAAGCTACAACTATGAATCCTGAGTGCCTGCATCTATCATCCATTATAGCAGGGAATCAATTTGCATACAAGGAAATCAGCATATTGCTGCTGACAAGCTGGACTTGTTTCTCCTCGGGGCAGTATAATTCCCTGGCTACATAAACTCTGTCTGACTTCTCAACAAAATTTTGCACCAAACAGAGATTAGCATGAGTGCTCCTGCTTCTCCTGTGTGCATTCTCTCTGAGAGGTGCAGAAAACGCAGACAAACCATAAATCACCTCAATTCCAAACATGGCTGAAAATGCATGTTCAAACTTGGCTTTGTTTTCCAACTTGTCACTCAGCAAGGTGCTTAAGTGTGTGTGTGTGTGTGTGTGTGCGGGTGTGTGCGTGTGTGTGTGAGCGTGTGTCCCCGCTCACCTTTCAGCCACTTTGAGTCATGTTTGACAGTGCGCAGTGTCGGGCTGTCTCCTAGGCTACGATAGATGACGGCATCGATTGCGAGGAAGTCTGTAACGGTGGCCGAGTAGAGTTTGCCATCTGGAGAAGGAATAGCAAGAAAGCAGCAACAGAGGACAAATGGAGACAGAAAGTTTGGGGATAAAGAAGAGAGGAAAGGCACAAAAGAAGAGAAGAAAGTTCAACTGAAAGTAATTAAAAAAAAAAATACAAGGCATAAAGCACTCCTTGATCTTTGCTCACTGTGGCTGGAAACACAAATGCATTTCAGATGGCTCAGATTTGGAAAATGAATGAATCAGAGAAACCAGAGGGAGAAACGGACAGATAGCAAACAGGCTGCACACACGCTTAAACAGGCTGCACATGTGTAAATGCTCACTTCTGCAATCACACTTCCAAAGCATAAACAACATTAGACCCCAGCGCTCGCTCACGCATGGTTCTTAGAGCCACACAGAATAGCCACATATACACACACACACACACACACAAGTGGTTGTTAGAGCCGCACAGAATAGCCACATATGCACACACACAAGCACAAGCCTCCACCAGCGCGACCTCGCCTGTAATCACAGTGGAAACTCAAACTACATAATTGAAAGGGTAGCGGCCAGAGGATCTCTCCTGATTACTCAGTGTTTCCAGCTCCTTCCAGCAGCTCTGCCATACATGAGCTGGTCAAGCGTGGTGTTTGCTCTCCTCCAGGCGCAGGCAGCTCATCAATACCGCCACAAATTGGTTCATAGCAAATATGGCTCAGGGTTAAAAAAAAGAACCTCAACCGTCCGAAGCGAAGCTGAGTCATTCTAATTGCAGCAGTTGGCGAATTACTTCAATTTACAAGAGTTTTGAAATAAATCATAATGAATGACAAGTAGACCCTAAAATAAGATTGTAATACTCATGTTGGCACAAAAGCAATGATCTGTTCTCAAATGGCTGTTCAAAGCAGAGAATTCAGTGAGGAGCCAGTGAGGGCTGGAGTTTGATGTTTGTAGAACACACAGTGTTTCATTCCTAATACGTTGTCTGTCGGAGTGCTGCCATTAAATGACGGTGGATTAAGAACAATATTAAATACGACCACAGCTAATCCCCTCTGTCAAATATACTCAGCTCTCCCATTTAGCTTAAAATGTGTTCCAGTGGTTAATAAGTGCACATAGGAAAGGTGGGTGGACAAACACTTCATCCGTTCAGAAACGTGTTCAGCGGCAGGACGGGACACAAATATAACAAATTCAAAAACCCCCAACGCAGAAAAATTAGTTTTCTTACCGGCAAAGAGGGCGACGTTAGCATGCTTGGCGTCGTACGGACAGCGTGCCATCCCACTGATCTCCTCTCCCAGAGCCTCCAGGGTGTCTGTCTAGGGTCACAGATAAGGTCAAAGGTCAAAGGAGGGTCAAAACAATGCAGGGTTTTAAAACCAAACAATAGTTTAAACCACAGCTTTGACAGGAAATGTTGTCTCCCAGTTGGAGGAGAAAAGGGGCTAAAAGAAGAAAATGAAAGCTGAGCTGACAATATGGAGGGACTGCACAAAAAAAAGAAACCTCATTTACACTGAGGACCAGCACTGAAGTCGCCCAGACAGCAGTAACTACATCTGTTTACCTCTGGACCTCTACTAATAACCTGTGGATGAAACTGTGGCGTCCTAACAGCAACTGGGAGTCACTGGACAGATGAAAAACCATTGTGTTGACCTAACATGTGCTAAGAGTTAATTTCTAACATTCATCTCCAAAACGCAGCAGCAGCGTGAGCGTTTTTAATGTGATGAATGAGTTTTTCTGTGAAACTCAGATAAAGTTTATTCAGAGCCATTTCTGTGTCGACACTGAGCAGAACAGATAGCAGGAGGTTATAAATGAGACGTCTGACAAACAGACACTGCAGCATTAATCAAATTAATCCAAGTTCTTGGTGAAAGAAATGGATATAAACGCTTTCCAGCCAGCAGGATTATGCCAAATCTTCCAGATGAATTTAAAGGAAATGTGATGGGAACCACTAAAGAATGAAGCTGTTAAACTTTGATCTAGATTTTGATTTTATGGGATATTGTGGACTAGACAATTTACTTTTTTGGTCGGCAGTGGGTGTGTAGTTCCTTCTGTTGCTCCTAATTTTGTCTATGAGCTAATTTGAGTCCATTGTTGTAGAAGCACGAGTCGTTGAGGGTCAGATGGGCCGATCTCTGTAAATGGGAATTTAGACAACATTTTCTTGCTTTTTGCCCAGTTTGTTCTCCAGCGAGAAAGTCGGCTCACAGCAGAGGAGCAGATATGGGTGAAATGCCATCATCATGCCACTATGGGCTTCACTTGTCTTCCTCAGTACGCCTCAGGACACACACTTACCCTGGCTAAAGACCAATGATGCACGTAAACACACATAGTGAAGGGAAAGCATGCTGCTCAGCCAGAAGCTTCATTCAGGGACGATTATTGCACACACTATTTGTCTTCAGAGTTCACAGTGCTTACTCCTTTTCTCTCTGCTTCCATATCTCTCTCTCACTTGCTTCCTCTCCTTCTCCCCTTCCCTCCAAACAGCCGAGAGTAGCTTGCCAAGGTTCAAAACTACTCGCCCTTTCTGGTCTCTAAACAGGTCATTTTGTTTTCTATTCCTGTCCCAACGGAAACGGTTATCATCTGCCCACTACAAAAGGTCACAACACTCCGGCGCAATGCTGGAAACGCCCGCCAGAAAAAACGCTGAAGCTGATTTGGCAGGGAAAGATTACTGGTGACCTTTCACAACAAACATGGAACCAGCAGCCCCACCGGCGGTGCATCGCTAAACTGCCCATTTCAACTGTTTCTTCAGGAATTTTAGAATATAATATATGAGCTGGACTGGAAAAACATTGTTATTAGAAAGG
The DNA here is from genome assembly GCA_015343265.1 of Pao palembangensis. NCBI lineage: Eukaryota > Metazoa > Chordata > Actinopteri > Tetraodontiformes > Tetraodontidae > Pao > Pao palembangensis. The sequence continues at coordinate 31,377,392 of CM027081.1, read as the reverse complement.
GGAGACTGTAATTATAGATTAGGCTGAGTTAATCATAAGGGACGCGAGCAGCTGAAGGTCAGGTGCGTCCACAGAATCCCAACTCGGATGTGCAGAGCGACGGGGAAAGTGAGTTAAGCTCGACGCGTCAGCAGCTTCTGTGTCAGCTGAGCACAAACATCCCCTCCTCCTCTGGTGCATCACAAACATTCACTGCAGCTACACCCACCCCTGCATCCATTTGGCTGATTTCACCGAGGTACTGACCTCTGTCTGCTGGGCTTGGCTGCCTGTCACTGATCTATTCCTGCCGCCCGAGCAGAGGAAAACGCTCCCAGCCCGGCCGCAGATATACATACGGCTCCAGGATCCTGTCAAGTTGGCATATGAGGACAGCGCGACAGCCAAGAACTCGCTCATGAGTCTACTTGCACACTTGTTCCAGTTAGCTTTGTCTAACATAATATCCAGTGTTCTAAAAAAAAAAAAAGGCTATCTGTAATTACAACTGCCACATTGAACCACAGAAGATATTACCATAAGGATATCTGACATTCAAGTGGGCAGAGGGCCTTTTTTTTTGCACTGTTTCCACGAGAACCTTATTATTCCGCTCAAATCTAAGTATAAGGAAGTATGTCAGTTTTGGGGACCTGCAGATCAGAGTAGTTTGAAGAGAACAGTAGGGCTGTCACACTTGAGCAGAGCTGCTTCAAAAACGCTGCTCAGCACAGATCGGTCACAGTTAAAGCAAGGAATGTACAGTATCTTTGGCTCGGGGTGCAGCGTAACAAGATGAATTAATTACTACAATGGCTCACTGGTGTTTTCTATAGGCTATATGCAAATTAATTAGACAAACACAATGTGGCTCCGAAACATGCCCATCAGAAGCGTTATAATTGGTTCTGCAGCGGCTCCAGCGCTTGGGGTGAGGGACATGTTGTTTTTCTTGTGCTTCTGATGTTTTTATAGGCTTTATTTATCATTGCTGGGCGATTTGTGAGATCTCATTGAGGACAAACTCTGGGCAAATCGAGCCGGGGTGCCACTTAGTTTTCTCATTTCCTTAGGCAATTCTCTCTGCAAACGCAGGGACCAAAAAGGGTTTAATATTTCTTTGACAGATTCTGCCATATTGCTAATCTCAGCAGCTTGCAGAAGGATCGGTGATGTGCGGTGCACTCAGCTGGACCAGAACATGGTTGTTTTAGCCAAACAAGGGCATATTTCACCGGGAGATTAATTGTTAAAAGCCTGTCGCTTCTGATGCCTGGAGGTTGAACCTTTTCTGTGCCCATTATAAATCCAGGAGAATGAAAAAAGGCAGTCTAGTCTGAGACTGGAGTTTTTGACTTTACATGTAAAATTATTTAGTTACAAGTTGAATTTTTTTCAGTTTTTCTACGTTTTAAAGGAAACAAGGGAGAGGTAAAGGCTGGTTGGACTGGGAGTGTATACTGGTTTTTATAGTATCCAGTTAGGGGTCAGTTTAGGGTTAGTTTTAGGGTTGGTTTTCAAGTTAAACCAGAGTAAACTTTTGTCTACAGATATTCGTAATCCAGAACATGTACTTACACTTGACATTCTGGTACTCTGTCACATCGGAGACCTTCTACGTGCATTCATCACATTTCAGATGTGACAGATAAAACTCCCCTTCATCTATCAGATTGAGGTTGCATCACCTGGGACTCTGGCACCGTCTGAGCCTCCCCACAGACTCTGTCTGACTTCAGCCCGGCAACTGGCGAAGAAGCTGACTCAAGTCATGCATCAGCTCAGCTGGATAGAGTGTTTATTATTACAACAGAGTCAGAGACTGACAGAGGGGGAGATGACAGAGTGGTGAGAGCAATGGGGGAGAAAGGAAAGGCGGGAGAGCAGGAGGATGAATAGAAGAGAGACAGAGAGAGAGCAGTTGGGCACTGAGAGGTGTCAACAGAGAAGACGGTGCCATGGCTGCCACAGTGGCCCAGTGTGTCTCCAGCGTGTCTCCAATACACATACAACTGTGTTGGATTGCCGACCAAAAAAGACAAAAGATAAACTCGGGAGGTAACTGGGCAGAAAAGAACAGGTGACAGCATGTTGCCCGTGTGTGCAAACTTTTCATGCCCCTTCCGTCTTCATCTGCTGCGCCTCCATTCACCCTCTGCTCCCCGTCCATCCCTCCCTCTCCCTCGCAGCGCCCTTGATTAATGTGGGATGAGACTGGCCGCCAAACAGAAGCTTTTTTTCAGCTCTGTCACACTGAGGAGATGGAGAGGCGAACTGTGGCCAAGGTGGATTTAACCACAAGACACACAAACAGAGAAAAGGCACACACCCACACACACACACACCCACACACATTTTGGTACCTACCCATCACGCCATCAAAGGCCTGGTGTCCTGCCAGAGCCCCCCAGACAGCCATTATTAAAATGTATGTGTGCGTTTAATGAGGTTGTGAGGTGCGCGTGCTTTGTGTTGTTCTCGTTAGTGTATAGATACAAAATTCCTGGTAGGTTTCTTTTTTGCACAGTTCAAGTCGTCAGTGGATTTTTTTTCTATGTGTTTTGAACGGAATTAGTGCTGTTGTTTTTTGTTTTTTTTTGCTACATCAGTTTTGCATATTATGAATTTTAATGTCATAACTGCCCCTTAACGAGTAAAAAGTGTAAATCACTAGTATTAAGATTCAATATTTTCACATATAGGTATTTATGTTAATTCATTTTCATTTCTTCTGTCAGAATGGCAGCATTATGCTCAGCTCAAACACAGACCTTTAAAGCAGAGGAGCTCTAAAAGCTAACCACGTCTGATAAACGCACAGACATAAATCCCACTTTCCCTGCAGGAGGAGTCGCTGAGTAGAAAGACGTCTAGTCTGTGTGTTAAGCGTGTCCAGCCACAAAAGCAACAGAGCGGAGCTGTCTTGTTTCTGTGGTAAACAGATCTAGTGAAGCAAAGAAGTGGAGCTGTCCCCACGGGGCACAAAGATAACATCTAGATGTGCTGTGACCATCAAATCTCATCCAAACAAGACCGTCCTCCAGGACAGAAACTCTGCTGAGTCCATCCCTCTAATTGTTCTCTTGGCTCACTTCCATTGCTTTTAACCGGAGTAACATAATAATATACATTCATATCTTCTCAGGTTGGCTGATAGTTAGTCTGTAATCACAACTTTATATCACATTAAGAAAATGCATTTGCATGGTCGTTAGTGAAGATTTGATGAAATGCTGACTGCTTTTATCTACTTTGCCGAATTCATATTCCCTGAAACAGCAAAAAATCAGTCGTTTTAATAGTGAAGCTGAGGTTAAAAAAATAAAAATAAAAACAGATTGCTGTCATTAAGAAATGAAAAAGATGTTTGCACGACAGCCTGTTTGCTTCCTATGTTTATCTTCTGCCACTCTCTATGCCATCAAATCTATATTTTGATTGTTTTTGTCTTTTTAGGCCATCTGCTTCTCAGTATGTCAATATCTCTGCTTCTCTCTCCCCGTGTGTATCTTTTCATGACATTTCGATGCATCAATTCCCCACCAGTGCTCGCTTTTCGCAGGTCATTAAAACGCATCTTTACACGGGTGTCTTGCTGCTTCCCTTGATGGAATTTTGGAACCCGTCTCAGATAGACTTGTACCAACGCATACAGACACGATTGATTTAGGACTTGGGCAGCTGAACCAGTTCATATGCACCAGTAGTTAGTTGTTTTTTTGTGTGAGCCTGTCAAAGTGCACGTAGAGATAAAGATGCAGAAGGAGGGCCTGCCGAGACATGAGAGTCATCCTTCCACGTCCATCGCTTCACTTCACCACCCCAAAACCATGAAATTCCACAATACTGCACTTAATAGTAAAAGTGTGTGTGTGTGTGTGTGTGGTAGTAGTAGAAGGAGGAAAGCGTGTGTGTGCACTATTGCAACGTGATCGGGTCACTCATACAGATTTTTCTGCACTGATTCTCCGTCCTGGTCGTCGTGTGTTTCGCATGTTTACCTTGTAGGTCCGACAGGAGGGGTTGAAAGCATTGGTTCCACAAACAAACAACACATCTTCATTCTGCTGCAGCAGCACCTTGATGAAATTGTGACACTCGTCCTTCAGAGACAGAAGAAAATGAAAATGATGAGAGTTTAACTCTTTCAACTCTTTTGCCTTTTTAATTGTGTGAGTTTGTTTTGTCCTTTTGTCCTTCAGCAAATAGAAAGATACCATAAGCCACCTAAGATTCTGTATGAAAAACCTGTAGTTTTTTCCTGTAGTAATCATGAACTAAAACACTGATGTGTAAGAAAAAACAGGATGAAAATATTCCTGTAAATAAATTTAAGGCGGTTTTACAGTGATGGAGGCTGTGTTTTGGTTACCTTATGCTTCCCTTTCATTCTGCAAGTGTCCACGTCTGCTTGTCTGGACTTCCAGGTCATTTTCTAAGGAAAGACGAAGCAAAAGAAAATAAGCAATTGGAGGAAGAATGGAAGGAAAGGAAGATAAGCATTCAGGAGCAAAAAAATAAACCTTCCAGAGGTCCATAACGATCTACCCTGAGATCAATAATCATCGTTTCAGATCCTCTGTCATTGACTCCACTAACGAGGAATCCGCTTTAAGGTTAACTATTCACTTAGTGCTGACTTCAGATCAGTTTACTTTCTTGAACTTTGTGTTTTTCTGAAGGACAGTAGAAATATGATGCTGACCTCTGATCAGTGAAGAGCCTCTCCAAGGACATATTCCAACTAAGTGCTTATTTTATTTTTGATTGGTTGTACTCTCTCTCTCTCTCTCTCTCTCTCTCTCTCTCTCTCTCTCTCTCTCACACACACACACACATATACACACATGCACACACACCTTGGCCTGTAGGTCAGCCCTGGGAAATACCTGCCACTCAGCCACAAACACACAAGCCTAAAAGCTCCCTCTCACTGTCACACACACTCATCTGTCAGTGCCAGCTTATATCTGTTATCAAGCCTTCACATACACACACATAAACACACGCAGGCACCAATCTTCATCCCGCCTGCGGAGGGTCAGAGCCAAGCCTGTGTGATTCGGACCGGCCGTTGTAGTGCATGTTTAGAGCTGGGTCACAGATTAAAGACCTTCAGTCATCAATCAATGTGTGTGTGTGTGTGTGTGTGTGTGTGTGTGTGTGTGTGTCCCTCCAGCCTTTCATCTGAAGACTGCTCTCATTAAGACCCACTCAGAGCTCTGACATTGAAGTGGATGAGGTGCAGCGATGGCGGGTTGTTGGACACACAGAAAGGCCTTGTTTGAGATCAGTTTGAATGGATTATGTTCAGGGCAAGTGATGCTGCTGAGGAGTCAGCATGACTGAAGCAGGTTCAGGGTCTGTTCAAATATGCATCTTTTTAGTTATTAAATATAATTAATCTTACCTTTCCCTCTCGACCATCCATTCCCCCCCTCCCCCCCCACCCCAACTGAATGACGCAGGCGGATTTCTGGCTGATTAATTAGGTAATCTTCCTAACAGGGTCAGGACAGCTGACAAGACAGGCACATGCTGGCGACGGAGTGCGTACGGCTATTCGAAGTGCACGTACACGCCCATGTGTGCACGTAAACAGAGCGGCTGGTAGGTTATCGGGGTTAGCTGCAGGCTGAGGACAGAACGCCCTAGCAGAGGCGGACTCACCTTACTGAAAAAAATCTCATCGCTGCCGTCCGTATCCGTGTCCACGGTGTATATGTGATCCCTGCAGAGGGAGAGAGAGAGAGAGAGAGAGAGAGAGAGAGAGAGAGAGAGAGAGAAAGGGGGGAGATGAAATGATAAAAGGTCAGACGGCGGCAGACAGTCGAAAATTCAACAAACAATGCTCCCGTTTCTTCCCCTGTCCTCTGCTTTCCCCCTGCAGCCTACAAACTGCATCTGAAAACCGGGTTTTGTGTAAACTTTATCCAAACTTCAAAAAATGACAATAAACAAAAGGAGGCCAGAGCTATTTGCTCTGTCAGACAGAAACATTCAACAAAGGTTTGGAGTGCTGCGGCACAGGCCCAAGGACAAAGCCTCTTTGTCCCTGTGAGAAGTCTTGAGGGTGTGTGTGAGGGGGGAGGAGGGGGAAAGGTTGAGACAGGAGGTGCCAAGTCACTCGGAGCTGTTCAGGTCAATTAAGCCTAGTGTTTGAGCCACAGGAAATCTATACTAACACTCATTATGGCCCTGACAAGAACACTTGTGTGTGCTAGCCTGGATATATACAGGCTTCTTCTGTATTACACAGTCCAGCCATAAAGCCCCCAGGAGGGCATATGGAAGGAATAAAACCCACAAGAGTTAACGACGGCGCAGACAGACGGGACGGCTGGCGGAGCGGTCATGGAGTGACACCTACTTATCATGGGGAATTAGGGTATGGACAGGGTGAGGGAGGGCTGGTGGGAAGGTAGGTGTGGATGTGGTGTAGAAGCAGGATTCAGCTCATTTACAGCAGAGAAGAGAGGGTGACGTGCCAGACTGTGTAACTGCTTTAATTTGCTGGAGATTAGCCATTGAACGTGTTTTTAATCAAAGTGTGTAACAGTGGCATCATCAGGCTCATGACTTAATTACGTTCCAGCTCCCCAACCTGCGCTCAGCCGGTCCGCCTGCTTTGCTCTCTCATTAACTAAATCTAATAAAGTCTTTGGAGGAACAGGCATGTTGAAATGAATCCACTTATATCGCTTTCCTGGGGGCCACAGCTATCAGGATAAAACCCAGTGTAGTGCACATTATCAACCACAAGGCTCAAATTGAATAATTAATCTTGGAGATTGAGATGAAGAAACCAGTGCTGTCTCCTCAATGGGAAATGGTACAATTCCAGTGAGATAAAGAGATTTTTCTGATTTTTTGTGATTTTCTGTTAAGTAGTGGTTTTACAACAGCTATACAGAAAAAGTAGCCAACTGTGGGTCATTTATCCAGTGCTCGGGTTTGCTCTGTTCACTAAATCCCAAATGCTGAGTGCCTTTAATGAAAAGGAGAACTTGAAAGAACCTGCAGCTAATCGTTTTGCAGCTATTTCGCACCTCTAAGGCTCCTCGATGTGGATTGCTTTTCCATCATTTCACCTGCCGACACATGTCATTACTCAACTGTGTCTCCTAAAGTTCATTTTACTTCACTTACATCTTCTTCCAAACTTTATATTAGAGGAAAAATAAAATCAAAGACTATTAAATCAGAGGATTACATTGAGGATTTAGCATAATCCTGTGGGATATTTTACATTTTTAAACACAGCTCACAAGAAATCTATAATTGAGTGTTTCATAATTTTTAACGGTAACCTTCCCAACTATCCTCCCCGCCTTGTGCCTCTGCTCCGAGTGCTGGCGGTATCCTCGAGGGCCAAAGCCTTCCCACCGCAGGGCTTCTGGTTCCAGCAGAGATTAGAGGGAGTCAGGCGATGAGGCGTCCCTCAAACATCCTGACTGCAGATGGAAGTGGACAATGGAGCGGCTGTGTCTGTGTCAACACAAGCTCTCAAAACACACATGTGTACGGAGACATGCTCACAGAATACACACTCGCACCCCTTCACCTCTGACTCCTGCACCTGAACTCATAGCTGAGCCACTTCCTGCTAGCCAGAGTCACATCCATGTGGAAGAGAAAAGAGCAGGCGGAGTCTCCAAAAACAATGTCTTTTTCTCCTTTTTAAAATCATTTACTTCTTATCACGGCTGAGAAGACAGAGGATATCGTTGTGTTTTTACCCGCCTAACATAGATCAGCCTAAACAACAGTCCTGATAAAGCAGCCGCAGCCTCAGCGTTCAAAGACTGACACAAGTGTCTGCAATTGTTATTTTACTGTTTCCTTGTTAAGAAGGACTTTATATTTTATTATTTTGTTATTTATTTAATGTGCAAACTGGAATGGAATCTGCCTCATTGTTAAAGAGTTTCTATTTGAGGTGCATCTATGTCTCTGTTTGATACTGGAGTGAACCTCAGGGAGTGCTGTTTTCAGAGATATTCAGTTAAAAGGGCCGCATTTCTGTGAAATGCAGCCATGCATTTGAAGATGTGAGCTTGGAATGGCCACTGAGACACTGAGATATTGAAACTATGGATTTTATATAATGTGTCTTGTCAGAAATCAGGACAACTGGGAACTTTTGAGAGAAGCAGTGGGTGTGTTTCCTGTACCACCATTACAGCCAGTTTCAACAGCCTTACATTTGTCTTGTGCAACAAAGCCATTGCTTTTCCTGCTGTTTACAAGTGCCTCCATTTACTGAAATCTCTGAAACTAGCCTCCGACTAAAGCCACGCTGGTGATGATAGACTGTTTAACTCTGAGGAAACTGAATTCACAAAAGCCTTTGACAACAAATGGCTGAAGACAATCGACTGTCAATGCGAAGCTCTTGGCGTGGGCTTCACATTTCCCAAAGTACGGTGACAAAAACTGTCTGCAAAGGGTGGAAGGTATGCAAATATCCTCTCAGAGACAAACATGGGGGGGCTGGAACAGAGAGAGAACTGAAGGATCCAGGCAATACAGTAGACAATCTGAATGCAGCGACAGTGTGAGTTCGAGTGCTATAGAACGACATAGAGGGTCGCCATTGGACTTGTTGCCATGCGTAGTCATGAGAACACAGAGGCTTTGTGCCGAAGAATGTCGTTATTATAACAGCGCATTTCTTCAGGGGTAACTGTGGGCCAGTTCGACCCATCTGCTGGGCCTTTGTCACACTATTCTGCAGCGAAGAACACGATTAGCATGCACCACCCCTTTTTTCCACAAACTCAATGCCTGCACGTCCACCATCCTCAGCGCCTCATGCCCATTTGCACTCATCACACTCCTCATGCATATTTCCTTTTCTCCATAACTGAAACACAGGTGCAAGAGGAGGGTCTGTGGCATGTTGTTTTAGATTTCCCTGGCTCATTCGCGCCACAAAATAAACCAGAGCGATCAGGAGAAGCCAGCAGGAACCTTGGAGCTGTTGAGGGGTCGCTGAGGACGTGAATGGCCTAAAGACACTCAGAGACCCTCAGTGATGTGACGGCATGAAATACAACAAGCCAGAGTTCACTCACCCCAAGCTCAGGCAGACTGTTCTTTTCAAAAAGGTTGAAGTTCTCATTATGGGTCCCTAAATTCTTTTCAGAATGATTTATGCATATAATTGCATGTTAATTTTCCTTTGGATCGATGGAAAGGGGCAGACATGTTTTGAACTTTGTGAATCACTGAAAATATAATAATTGCACTCATTTCTATTTCCTGCATGAAGCAAATATTTCTGAACTTGGGAGTTAATGAAGTGAAGGAATTTTGCTGCTTTCAGCTTTTGAACTGGGAATGCTTTCAGGTATTAAATGTGTTCCTTGCAATAGATCTTCACACACAGAACACGCCAGCCTGACGTTTTGGTAATGGATGAATTGTTGCATTTTCAATTGATCAATGCTCAGAATTTGTGCATTTTGGTTTTACACAAAGATGTTGCAAAACTGCGTTAGCACAAGGCCGGCAGCCGCTGCAGAAAGGACATTCTGACATTAATTCAGGCCGCAAACTGAATCAAAGTAATAACCTTAAAATTTTATAAATGCTATAAACCGACAAGCACTTTAATTAGAAAGTCAATTTCAGAATAAATCTTTGGAAGTGCTACTGGCAGCTTTCTTTCTTCTGGATGGGAACTTGTTCCAACTTTTTAACTTTTTGATGATTATGATTACTGGAGCTGCAAATTCTGCTCCAGAGTGTTGTTGGACGTCGCTGGTGCTGTGAGGAGAGGGAGATGAGGCAACTGTGTAATCCCAGTCATTAGTGGGTTTTAACAGGATTTGGTGCCGTTACAATAATGGAGACTCTAGTGGCCTCCACAGCGAGACCCAATGAAGGCCGACAGGGAAGAACAGTACCCACAGAGGCAGGACTGTTCCAGAGGACCCGGCTGAGGGAAGGTAATCAGGACTTTTTTTGAGTTTGTGTAAGTCTTTGTCTGAAAGCTGACGGCAGCTACAAATCTGCATTCCTCTCATCTCTCTCTCTTTCTCTCTCTCTCTCTTTCTCTCTCTCACACACACACATACATTCCCTCTCTGGTTCCCATGCTTCCCTGCCTCATAGGGGTTAGACACAGTGTGGTTAATGTTACCATGGTGAAGGTCCGAATGAGGCCAGAGAATGGCGACTATGTGCTTCATGTGGAGAGACCTGGAGCACACTGGCCATCCAGGCTGTACAGTAACATTCTGATTTCATCCCCTTCTTGGCTTGTCCTCACTGCCTGTTTTTGAATCTTTCTCTTTAAGCACTCATTAAACTGATCATTAAGATCCTGGACTAAAAGCAACCGCAGCTGTGTTTTATTAGGCAATGCTGTTGGCTGTTTACAACCATTAATTAACCCAGAAATACCCTCAATTACAAACCTCAATCTAGTCTAAAGTAATGTTAATTGCTGTAAAAAAAAAAAAAAAAAAATTCTTATCATACATTCATACATTAACATTTGGATTTCAACTTTTAATTCCTTTTATCTCAATTTTTTTCCTCGATTCTCATTTTCAACTGACAGTTTAAATACAGACTATCCATAGACTAAGATGAACAATATTCCTTTTAACTGTGATAAATTTAATATAAAATAAATATGGACCTCACATGAAACTCCACTATGCTTTTTCTCACTCTCAAACATTCATCAAGTCTTATTATACTGTTTGTGAAATGATGCAAGGCTGAATGCTTTTAGAAAAGTCCCCTTTTAGAATCATATCTTTTCTCTTCTAAAACCCAGATGCACAAGGTGCAGTGACAGATACCAGCACCTATCCAAATCTAAAACTCCAAAATAAGCTTCATAAAAGTCATATTTAAAACAAACAACAATCTGATATTAAGTAATATTGTGTATCAAAAATAAATAAAGAATGACTTTTAATAATCGCAGATTGCAAAAAGTCATATGGCCTCATCACAGAGTCTGCTTTCGTCACTGTCCAAAATGATTCTGCAGTCCTGCACAAAAAAGCATCTGATTCCTCCAGATCAATATGTTTCATTCAAGGCTCCAACCTCAAGGATGAATTATCAGTCACCGCATCTGTTGCTAAAGTTCCTCCGCTGCCAAAAAGTTGCCTCTGCGGATTAAACCACTTTTGTCTGTTTGGAGTTTCATTAGTTGCTCTGTTTGTTTGCATCTATGAAGCTTGAAAATCTTGTGATTTCGCTGCCAGAGCTGAGACGGGAGCCAAAAGGGTTTAATACTCTGAGCAATCATTCAGAAACCAGCCCAGAAACAGTGTTGAGCTTTGGACTGTGTTCACAGTGGCCATCTGCAAGCTGCTGTCCAGCCACATCTCAGAGCCTCTGCACCACAGACTAATCTGAGTGATACTGGCCACTGATTAAACTACTCATTCCACTGGACAACCACCATTAACGCAGCTCTGTGTTCAAGCTTCCTCTAAACTGACCGTCTGCTCACTTTCATTTTCCCCTTTAACTGTTCGTCATTCAACTTTTACATGTCTTCATCGATATTTGTGGGGGTCCATAGATTTTTGTGTGCAGGCCATCGTTTGTGCTTCCACGTAATCGACCCCGACGGCTCTCTTTGCGTCAGGATCAATGGCGGCCGTCCGCCTCGATCTAAGGCGAGCCAACCATTCCAGTTATCCAGGGGATTCCTGTCTATGAGAGTGTGCACATGCAAACACTATCGGAAGTTGATAACAGGCGTTCACACACAAGCGTGCTCAGACACAGGCTTACTGTCACATGTGTGCCCTGCCAAATATAAAGCACACATGCTTGCATATCACACTCAAGAAATGGCTTTTGAAGGCACAACTGCTCCCCCAGACACACTTTCATGTGCCCACCCCTCAAATAAAACTGCTGTGTCTCATTTTCTTGTCTCGCCCCATGTGGAGCAGGTGGGCAACAGGGGGACCAATGTCACACACACACATGCTCATATGCACGCTCACACACACACACACACCTGTTCCTAATGATCGACACAATAAAAGGCCCTGCCGGTTAGCGCAGCAGCTCCTGTCAACCACTTAATTTTACATGCATGGAAGGAAAGCAAAGAAGGATCCCCACTGTGACTTTAAACAGTATCCAATCAAGTCTGACGTCTAATCAATCAGGGACAGCACAGGGGAAAAAAAACAACAAAAAAACAAGCAGAGATCTGCTTTATTTAAGCAGTTTGATTACCCCCTGACAACTAGTGCACGTGTTCAAACTCGCATCCATGATGGACGAGTGGAAGCACATTTTGAAAATGACTCCGTTGTTAATTTTCTGTCATTTCCTTCAGCAGTGAGTCAGCAGGAACAGTCGTCTACCGCTGACAGCATATCGATTCCCTCCATGGCTCCCCATGGCGTAATCAAGCTATATTATCTTTGAGTCACATGAAAATAAAACTAAATAAAATGCAAAAGGACAAAGAAGAAAAAGCTTTAAAAGAAATCCATGTTTAGGGTAATGGCTGATTAGCATTATTACTCTTTTCAGCACAGAAGCTGATAACAATAAGGTTTCTTCCCAAGCAGAGAACAATAAGGAGGTAATAAACAGAAAAGGGTTAATGTTTTGTTTGAAGTGAGACGGCCAACAGAGTTCAATAACAGGACTGCAGTGGGTGTCGCACCATTTTTAACTCAAAAACACTGACAAATCCTTGACTCAAAGTAACTGACGGCAATCTTTTATTACTGAAAGTCAAACTCAATCAGGAAGCGGAACATGAGAAAGGATGACAGGGAGCCAATCCCTGTGGAAAGGACTCTGCTCACTTTAATTAATCCTAATCTACAGTGGCCCCTTTGAATCCACAGGGATTGACAATAAATTATTGCCTGTCCTGCTCGGAAGGAGACATTGAACTACCACTCTGGCGTGCAGAAATGTGGCGAGTATCACTCACCTGGCAGCAACATATAACGTCTTGTTCATGATCATGATGAGCTGGATGTCCAGCTTGTGGCGCTGGGTGTTGTTCCTGCCAGGTTTGTGTCCTACAAACGCTGGGTACTGCTTTGTGTCTGCAAGAAGATGACAAATGAAACAACCCTGATGCGTGTTCAAATTACACAGGCAATAGTAGCACTAGCATTGAAAAGAATTCTAGGCCCTCAAGGATTTGTACCACACTGATTTGCTCATGTGAACATAAAATGTAGACTGCAAAGGGGTCCTTTACAATGGCATCAGTGTGTTCTAAGGTTGGAACATAGTCTCCTAGAATGACAGGTGTATGTGAGGTTGGCTAGCTTTTGTTTCCACTCTTCTGGCTTTGTGTGGCACTAGGGACCAAGGAAAACACAATGGGGCAGGACAGAGAGAACAGACACAGAAAAAGAAGAGAGGAAACAATGAGCGTATCTGCACAGCCTACAACAGTGTTCAGACTATCACACACAGCATTAGGGGCCCAATAGAAAAACAGGGGATTATCCTTTGATGTGGGGTGGGCTCTGTTTCAAATGCAGCTTAAAGTCCTTCATTTTTGTGTACGTACAGAGCCTATCCTTGGGCGCCAAATTACACCATGCACCTTCAAAATACTCTGAATGTAAATAGAGGTTGGGGGTTGAGAGGGGAAAAGGGATAGAACAAGAGAGGGAGCAGCAGAGCCAAAGGATTTCTGAAGTGGAAAGCAAGGAGTGAAGGAGGAAGCAAAAGAGTGCATGAAAACAATCTGTAATGAGAGGAAGGATGAAAAAAGATGCACAAAAAAGAGAAGTAAGAAATAAGGATGTACTTACAGTTGCTGTGTGAGATGCTAATAGGTTCACTGTCCTCGGGGAAGCCTGCCCCAGCTATCTGCAGTAGCGTGAAGTAGAGTAACAAGGCCTCTGACCTCATGGTCGCAACAACACTGCTGCCGCCGCTGCTGCCGCTGCTGCTGGTCCTTTGCTACGGAATTCTCTCAGCCTGCATGAGAGAAGGAAGACGAGCAGTGATTAAGAGAAAGTTTGCATTTTCATTTAGCTGCCTCCTCAATCAAATATTCAAGATATGTAAATTCAGTAATATTGTACAAATGAAACAAGTACCCTACAATCGTTACTTTGAATACAACACGCATGAATGCAGACTCTCTGTAAGATCTTCCTTGTTGAGGCTAGCCTAGCATAAAGCTCTGTACCACCACACAGGGCAGAAGTGTGGCCACTCATTTCTCACTTGTCGCTCTCCCACATTTTAATTCATAAAGGCCAGAGAGGACCTCAGGCTGCATCACTGCATCGGCCTGACTGTTAAATACTCCAGTTTACCACAGAGATCATTCAAAACCGCATGCAAACCTGCACTGAAATGTGTATATGTTCGATGAAGTGGATTTTATAATACATGGCCTAAACGGTGATGATCTAATGTCTTTATTGCTCACACTCTGGCAACAGAGCTCTGATCAGCGGCGTTTGAATTACGCCCATTAATCATCCGAGACAAAGAATGCGTCCATAATCCAATCAAGAATAAAGCATTTAATTTGCATAAAGTACATCTTTCACTGCCTGAGATGATTTAGTACGAGATGCTTTAGGGATGAAGAATAAAATATTTGATTTCATTTGCTCAACTATGATGAAACTTGTTTGTCCCACGTCATATATTCATAGTATTGTATGCCCAAAGGGGGCAAAGAGGGGAACAAACGGGGTGAAGAGAGAGAGGAGCATCTCTTTCTCTCTCGCTCTCTCCATGCTCCTGTGAATCTCATTCAGGAGAGGAATGAAAACACTATTCAGCAGGAGAATCACTTTACCAGTGAGGAGAATACCAATACTAAAGCCTGGATACGACCTTGATCTCACAGGCCGCTCAGCCCTCCTCTTCCCTTTTGTCCTCACTTTTTTGCCTCCCCCCCAACGTGTTTTTAGCTTTCCACTTTGTATTCTGCGAAGGCAAAATAAAAAAATGCTAAATTGGTTTTCGCTCACTATTACCCATGGAGGGCACCACGGTTCATCGAGCTGCAATCAGGCTACGCACGTTTCAGCAAACTGTAAATATAATAATTTTTTTTTTTTAATATTACAGGTCAATTTAACTGACATTCACAAGTGTTTGTTGCATGAAATCTGACCTGGACATCCTCCAGCCATGGACTGATTAATGAAGAGGAAGTAGCATGAGGTAGAGAGGTTTGGCCCGGAGAGAGTTAACAGGGGGATGAAGAATGGAGGCTCCTGCAAGCCAAAGATTTGTGCTAAAGCCTAATAAACCCAAACTATACTGCAAAAATGTTGCTATCAGGTTTGATTGTAGCAAGTGGAATGAAGCCACAGTGCTCTTTCCTCTGGAACAGACTGCAAATCATCTGCTGCTGAAGGCGAGGTAGCGCTCTGTTAATAGAACGCTAAAAACCGCCAGACTCCCTGTTGCTTTATTAAATACAGTGAGTCCACAATGAGTTAAGTGTGGCCTTTTATTAACACCTACCACACAACAGAGATAATAGTACCAAAAATAGAAATAGGCTCAAACATCCACATTTAAACTTCTGGAAAGTACACTGGAGTAACACTGGAGTAACCAAATGAACCACACATTAACATTGGTACCTTGTGCATCCTCCTCCTCCTCCTTCTTTGCTTTTCTCTGTGTGCTTAATCTGAACGTCAGTGTGTATAATCGTATTCATGTGTGCATTTAGGAGATACGCGGGCATTATTCAGGCGGGATGTTGGGAGGAGGTCAGCAGCGGGTAATTAATAGAAAAGGACCTCCAAGGACCCCATACATATGAGGAAATACACACACATATGCACTCACACACGCACACACTCAGTCTTCTCTTTCCCACAGTGACATGTGGGAGCGCAGACACTTTAACAATAAACATACTATTAGTCCTAATGATGTTATTGCTGCTGGTGTGTCGGTGCGTTAGCTACGGATGTTTAGAGCTCAAACATCCACACGAAAACACGAGCATGGTGGAACTCACAGCATATGGTAGAAAATGTTACCCATGATTCATCATACTTGACACACTCAAAGAGAATCCGTATATTAATGGATTTAAATGGGCAGTAATGAACGATTAGGGCCTATTTTGTGGAATAATTGTCTGCACGTGCTTTTGGTATGAACGCTCTGAAACTGAACTGTTGGTGTGTTCCTTCTGGCCTGCCTGCTGAAGCTGTTTTCACATATTCTGAGTTGGAACCCTGATGTGTGGCTTTGTTAATCAGAATTACCTGCAGGTTAAGGACGTGCACAAGGCCACCTAAACAAACTGCACAAGTGAAAAGAATGTTCTCCTTGTTTCCTGACCGTCTCGTCTGTTAAATATTAGGTCTCTAAAGGACAGTTGTCTTGTAAATGCCTTCTGACAGCTTTGTTACAAGTGCAGGCTGCCTGTGTTTATAGTGGGCAGTCTGGTTAACGTCGACCGATGGCAGCCGAAGAGTTTGCAGATGACAGGAATGCCAAAGAGCACGAGCAGCTTACTGGCAACGTGCAGTTTTGTTCCGTCATCGGGGTCAATAATTACATTTTGGGCACATGCTGCTCTTTGTCTCTTCAACTGGAATTTGGTAAAAGATGACGCAGCTGGAATGCCGCGCAAACGAGGGTTAGTGTTTTCGTGTGGGTTTCACGGTGGTACTTAAATTACAACAATTCCACAGACATCAACATTGACAAAATATATGCATAATGGAGATTAAAAAGGCTAATTAAAAAAAAAAAAAAACCTTTCCCATCTGTACTCACAGAGATAAGCCAAGCCTTTGCTCAAAACAAATTTGAGCCCTTATTCTAGCAAAGTGATATTAAATGTTGAGCAGAATCTGCAAATACACAAAGATTTGCAAACGTAGACACATTCAGACACAGGTTTGTCAACACTGCGCACACTTGGACTTTGAAGAGGGTTGTGAATTTGTGAAATTCAGATTTTTTTAATATGCCTACTTGGATTATCAGTATAACAGATTCTGGCTAGATCTGCACTCTGGTCTCGATCACCTTTCTTGTCAACACACACGACGGTTCTCACACTGTCTAATTGTTGACCAGTTGATCAAATACAACAAGATAAGTTTAAAAAAATCACTTTTTTGTGCAGAATTTCACAGCTGCACCTTTTACAGACCGGTTTGTGTGACAATCAGACGGTGTGACAAAGCAGAAAACAGACTCGACGCTTGAGTGTGACCGCCAGACGACACTAAAACACTTTTACGAGGCTGACCCATGAGCGCCACACTGTTTAACATAACAGACTTTGGGAACTCTGAACATAACAACACCTGTTTTCCTGTTGGATACGACCAGTGGAAATGGTTTTGGGTGAGGTGAAAGTAGATTAGGACCAAAGAAGTCTATAGACAAGTAGCAGCCATGTGGGAGTTAGAGGGGAAAAAAAGAAAAGAAAAATGTAAGCAATCACAAAGGCTTCCCAAATGGGGAGGCTCCTCTGTCAGGTGTTTACACTTGTCAGCACTGGCCTGATAAATCAGAGAGAAGACAGGAGTAACCGTCTGCCTGAACCCAGGAGGGGGGAGGCTTGAGAAAGGGAGGGAAGGGGGTGGGGGGGGGGCTGAGGGAGGAACCTGCATGTGCTGTGGAGAACCAGAGTCCAACTAACATGAGGATATACGCAGTCCAGCTACAAAAGAAGGGACGCTGGTGTTTTCATCCATGAGATGTTGCTTTCAAATCTGAGTGGAGGTGATCCATCATGTTGTTATCAAGAAAAAAAAAAAACAAAGAGTGGACATGAATGAGACACCCTGTAGCTGGAGGCCCTTTGAGACAAAACTGTGTCTCCTTTAAAAGAGTTGACAGATTGACCATGGAAAGGGGCCAAAGTGGGGGGGGGGGGGGGGGGGGGAGAGATGACAAAATGGAGAACAGAGGAACTATGAAGCATGTGATCGGCGAGGAATAGAAGTGAAGTGCTAACTACAGCAGCCTCACAAAGCCTGGAGGAGATAAGCAGCTATCTTCAAACCCACCTCTGTTCAGGAAGCCATTAGGCCTTTGTCCACCACTGTGCTTCTTCATCGTTCAAAACAATACAAACAATCATCTGTTGCAAAGCAGTGGATTTTTTTCCTTCCTGCAATTATATTCAGGACATTGTTTGGAGCAAATTAACATAGCTTTAGGGACAAAACAAATGTGACGGGAGAAGAAGTCTTACAGGGAGATGAGAGGAGAGGAAGAGATAGCAAAAGGAGAGCAGGTTAATGAGTGTTCGCTGTCTGAGAGTGATCCAAAGTCAGCTGACATCAGACCAGCCCTGCCACCAGCAGGAATCAGCCGGGGAGAAGGATGAAAGCGGCAGATAACTACCTACAACTCGCGACAGTGTTTTTAAAAGTAGGTCAGGAACTCGTTTGAATGCTGCAGCTGAGACGCTTTCTGTACAAACTAAACATCAAAAAACAAAGACACTTCCGGATTTCTCTGGCCAAACTGCTGTGAAATGCTGTGCAGAGATCTGTAGTGTTGTCAGGGTAAAGACTTCTGAATTCAGGGCTTGACCTCTGACCTTTCCTGTAGCACCGAAATGATGTTGAGGCAGAATTGCCGTGAAACGGTGCAGACCCTCTAGAACCTCTACGCCCGGCCTCCGCAGGTCAAAGTGTTAATGTTGTTTAGTCTTAGCTGGGCCCAAGTGCTCACATCCCTTCACTGCTGACACACTTATTTCATCATATTCCTCCCTGTCTCCACCCTTTGCGTCCTTCCATTTTCACTTCTCTTTGTCTGAATGCTAACAAAGAATAAAGAGGCAGGAGCGACGCCGACTAATACGCTTTGTTGGTGACACACATAACCAATACCCCCCCCCCGCCCCCAACACACACACTCACACACAAGTGGGGCTTAACAGATTTACCCCAAAAACACAATGAGCCTCCATGTTTAAATATCAAAACCTCTTCCAGGCCTGTCCGTCAACACTGGCAGCCAATGCGTGGACGCAGCAAAGGAGATAACGATGGTTGCACATGAACCTGGCTGCGGCTCTCCCGATCCAGTCCTTCCTCAGGTCTACTACTGCCGCCTCTCCGTTTGTTTGAGGTTGACCTGTTTATCCATTTTGAAGAAAATGGCAGGACATTTCCCAACCGCACAAAACAAGACAAGATCGTTTCTGAGTCAAGGCCGCCCGTCTGCTGCGCAAGTTTGACCCTCGTGGAAAGTGCAGGAGTAACCGAAGGATTTCAAATGAAGATTTAGCGTTTCTCCTGAGGTGCAGCTCAAAAGAAATGCCAAAACAAATGTCAGAATGTCACTGAACTAAATGCCACATTAACTTCTGAAACAGAGAGAGGGACAGAGAGAGAGGTGTATGCTGGGATAACTGAAGCACAGCACCAGCACCCTGTGGTGCTGCAATGGGGATTGTTGAAAGTGTCACAAGACATAATGCACTTTCTACTTGGAAACTCACTCTATAAAAAATCACTGTTGTCAAAAGTAGCTGCTGGGAGCCATCAGGCAATACTGCGCAATCTCATGCTGTGCTCAGTCATGATTAAAACCTACAAGTTTGCGAAAGTCAAGTGACAATCTTATGGTGGACTTCCCGTGTTGAAAACAGCATGTGGTGATATGTTTGGAAGTGGACAAAACAATTCTGAAGAAGTTGGAGGAGCACGTACGACTTCAAGAACTGGGTCAAGCACGTCCTCCTCAGGCTCTCAGTCTCAGTAAACACCAGCTCAGCTATCATCTGGGAGAAGCATAACTCAGGAAGCCATATCTATGAGGCTCAGAGTATTTTAGAATACAAAATGCATGAGCTCTAAATAACTTTTTATGTATCTTCTACAGGGGAAAATAAAAACTGGCTCACAGAAAGTAAGAAGGAAAACTTCACAGACTCTGAGCTATTCATGCATAACATCTGGGAGTAGCTGCAAAACGTTTCGGTATGTCTGCCATAAGGTGCTTTGCAGATTAAGAGTCGCTGTGTTCCTGAGGTGGTTTCCAAGGAATAAAAGCACGCAAGTGATCAATAAAACCATATCGGTGCAGCCACTGAGCTGGATAGTTGCAGCCCCTTTTCCTCGACAGACGCAGACTGTTAATGAGAAAAGTGGAAAGAGCTCCATCATGGTTGTTGTTATGGAGGTTTGGACAGAAAATTTAAAATAGACTTTCCCGAAATACGCTATAATCAGTGCAACAACATTTAAACCATTTGAATAATTTTCTTTTATTGTTTCTTTCATGCCAGAGGGCCGTCTGGATGGGTTATTACTTAGGTGTTATTGGTATCTGGTCTACAATTTTCCCAGGAGAATATTGGGCTGTAATAAGATGTTTACCAGTTTTTACCATTTTATTCAGCTGTCACTGAGTTACCGCGGTGTCTGATCACTGGTTGTGCAGGCGCTCTAACGTTGATCTGAACTCAGCTGTGTGCAGCTCTTGTGTTTGACCAGAAACGCGGATGCTGAAGATCGGCAGGTGGCCCGTGGGGACTGAACAAAGACGCGTGATGGTCTTCGCCCGTTTTGTCCATCTGGTGTAGAATTCATATCTCACGGCTTCCCAGCTTGTTGGTGCAGTTCTGGGATTTTTGAGGGTGTGATGCAGATTTGTGTATTGTTGTGCATTCAGTGTGGTCCTCTCTTTAGTGCTGCACGTTGACTGTAACCCCTACATGACTTCTGCGGTTTTGCTAACTGCCAGTTTGTTGATGCGACATGATACATATATTTGCAGCTTCCCATTTCTGCTCAGTTAATGTCATTGCCCTTGTTCAGCCCAGTTCTTGATGCAGTCCTTCCTGATAACTGGCTAGCCGGTCTCCTGTTCCACAGCAGCGCATTTATCAGATCTGACTGAGCATGATGCTAATCTGCATTAAGGTAATGTGCTGGCCGCGGCTCTGGGATCTGCAGAGTACATGACTCGAACACAGACGGTACAGTATCTGCCTTTTATTCTTACTTACTTAGCACAAATAACCCTGTTCCATCGCTCTCGGCCAATGTGCTCTGCTTCAATCTCTCTGTTCATTTCTTTACTTTGCTTCTCTGCCCTTCCTGCAACCTAATGCCCCATGTGTCTTCAGAATGCACCATACACGCTCTTATTTCCAGCTCTGTGACAAGAAATATGTTTATAATGGGAAACAGAATAAAGTAAACACAATTAGGTTCTGTGTCAGGCCGTGATATTGTGATACTGATAACAGACTGCCTTGTTTTGTGTTCCGTGCGTTCTATCCAATAACGTTATGAATCATCCCTGATAAAAGAAGGACATTCAATCCTGCTGCTGCTGCTGCTGCTGCTGCTGCTGCTGCTATACACTGACACACTGACTGACTGACAGCACAGTGTGCCATAGTCGCTGGTGTATCACAAACGCCAAATGAGTCCGTCTGAGCGCTGTTATCTCCATACGCCACATTGTGGGAGCAATGCTGCTCACATTCAGCTTTAAACAAATGTAAAATATGACAATGCTCAGGCAAGCAGATCTTTAGGACAAACTGCACAAATTGAGAATTCTCCAACATGCGGTGTGTTGTTCATACTTTTGCAAATGCATTTTTTTTTTCTTGGCTGTCAGGGCGATCGCCGTCACCAGTATTGTGTCACATGATGAGGTGGGTCTACATAGCAACTAGTCTGAAATAATCAGTTCATGTGGGAATGGTTTTCAAAGGCTAATGCACTGCAAACCACAAGAGGAAAAGGTAAAAAGAGAGGAGGCTGAGAAACTAATAACTTACATTTTCTGCATGACTGTTTGAATGCTTCTTTTTAATAAAAAGGCAGTATAATACTTGTTCCTTGGAAATGCCTTAATTACATTTTGATGCAATCTGAGATTTGATCTATGTGTCTCTGAAGTTCGGAATCCTCAGCTTTCATTTGTGTGTGTAGAAACACTAAAGATGCACCATTTGAATGTAAACAGAAAGAATTTACATGAACGTGTTCATAAACCCAAACTTTCAGGATCGTGTAATGAGCTGCATAAATTTTGCCGCCACAAGAGACGCATACACTTTTTAATGAGAAAACGAAATCGATAGAGGAAGCAGCTCTACAGCTCAACTTCACTGATGTGGCAGTGAGAAAGAGCTTCTGGGAGGGAAGTAATTCTAGCTGAAAGGCGGGATCAACACAGTGAAGAGGTAAAAAAATTCTCATTCTTCTTTCTCTGGTGAATGATAGGCAATGTAATGCTGACGGAGGTGCCCATAACTGGCTAACAACAGTGGAAAAACATGCAAAAAATGTATATGACAAGTAAAAAAACAACAAATATACAGTGGACCTTTGCATGTCTTTCTCCTTTGTATGTCCTGTAATTATGCTGTAATTACAGTTTGAGCAAACACCAAGTTTACCTCAGAGACGTCATAATGATGTATTAAGAGCCGAGGAGCTGTATGAAATTACACTTAATCCCTTTCCTGTCGTTCTTTTTTCATGTTTATACATGGATAATTGCGCAATTGACATTTATGTTCGAATCTACATCAATTTTTAGAAGGCTACAAGAGCAGTCTGGCTCGCTTCAGTGCTCATGCTGCCGTCTGTCCACAAGCACACATTTCAATAGAACCCACATGACGGTTCTCCGATAAGTAATCATATCCTCTTCATGATTACTGGCTTTCTATATCAGCCTTGTCATGTAATTTTTCTAATGGAAATGTTGCATTAATTTCGGGGCCAGGTCTGTACATCATGGCTGTAAATTTCCCATGTGGGCTTTCGGAGCGGAGGCGGATGCTGTGTTTGTGTAAATGATGCTTTATTTTAACTTAAAATATTTGTTTTTCACACAGATGTATCAAAATGTAATTATAAATAATTATTTCAAAGCTGTTATATTTCTCCCAGATGTTCTAGATAGGGTTTGTATGGGACGACCAACTTCCTGCTAGACATTTTGTTTTTCCTTCTTCTTTTAAAACAACAATAGTATTAGCAGGCAGCTAATTTAATCACTAACAGCTGGCTGTAACACACACTACAGACACACACACACACACGCACACACACTAGACTTCTACTCAAAACCACAACTAATTCGTCTGGCTTTCATCTTTCACCTATAACCTCGGAACCTCTTCCGTTTCCCCACATGGGCGACATCTAAAGATCGGCATTTACAACTTCCTGACACCATAAGGGTGGGGAAGGTGGGGTTGATCTGGAGGCGGGGGGCTTGGGGGTGGATAGGGGAATGAGGGGGAACCAGACAACAGAAGGCGGCTCCGACATTGTTCTCCGTCCGAGCGATAATGAAGGATGAGTGTGAAGAGAGAGCCTGCAGTGAGTGGCTGCTGTGTGATCCAGAGGTGGGCGTGTGTGGACCTGCACATTTCTCACTTTAAGCAACAGAAAGACGGAGGGGCGACCAGAGCTTGTGCAGCCTGCTCACGGCGAAGTGCAGCTAATGCCAAAATGACTACTTCCTTTCATCCAAAGGAGAGGAGTATCCATCCACACTTCCTGATGGTTTTCCCTTTGTCTCCTGCTCCTGACTGACAATCAACAGCCTGTCAGGTACAAAATCCGCTTCAGCCAGGCCCCCAATGATGAGGGAAGGCCTTCAGGTGAATGGACAAATATCATCCTCTTGTTTCACGCTGCAGATGACTTTGATCAATATGGAGGACATCGATTTTTGTGTGTAACACATTGAAATAGATCAATTCCACACATAGATGCGTGAGAATCAGGTGTTATTGATTGATGACAACAGCGGCAGGTGTGTACACCTTTGGTTTACAGCTTGGTTTTGTCAAGATGATTAATGGTTCATCTGTCTTTTATGTTAATCAGTAATAAAGTTAATGCCCAGGAAACCAGACCACCAAACATGAGCACCAAAGTAACTCATGTCAACCTCATATTATTATTTGAAAATGCGGATTTTACGGTAGAGCTCCCTGAAGTTGAGAAGCCAAAGCTTCCCACTCACACACACACACACACACACACACACACTCACACCTACTTGTGTGCAAAGGTCAGCAGTGCAGTGGCATTTCCTGCATTTCATTTCTCACGGTGATGGCACACACATGACCAAGCACATGAGCAAATAAAACGTCATTTCCCTGAGAGAGAGAGAGAGAGAGAGAGACCCCATTTAGTTCCCAATAGTAGAACATAGTCTGGCTCTGTCCTTCCACTGGCACACTCACATTAACATTTCATCCTGATTGTTTCCGTCAAAGTAATTCATCATCGTCGGCTGCACCAGGAGCCTCCCCAGCCGCCCACCTCTCCACCTTCCACTATCCCAGCCCCCATCCGTGGCTTCCCCTCTTTGCCTACCATCCTCTCCGGGTGGCGCTCTATTGCTCTCACGCGCATCTGGCTGTTGAGATAAACTCTAGTCTGGCTCTCCTCACACAGTTAAAATATCTGTAAAGTCGAACGTAATCACAGTGAGCGGCTCCGGGTTTTGGCTGTTTAGACAGAGAGCAGGAGAACGGAGAACAGAAACCTCCGAGAGAGCATGATGGATCTGCCGCTTTTGTGCAGTACTTCAATCACCTGTTTTTTTTTCCTATTTGCCAGAGTTTAGATTGACAAGCAGATTATTTCCAGGGGAGATTGTGATTAATGTGTTTGTCTGAGTAATGTAAATCAACTTAATGGAATTAAATACACAGACTGAGAGAGCCAGGACGAGCAGAACGGAGGGAGGGAGAGAAATATGCAGATGAAGGACAGGGAGAGCATTGCCCAGGGTTCAAAACTCCACTCAGCTAAACAGTAGACCGGCCTCTGCTGCTGCCACAGCGGCCTAGAAGAGGGGAGAATAAAAAGACAGAGAATATGCAATGTCCTCCTTTTTCCCTTTCTTCTTGTTTCCCTCATTCTGTCTTCCTTTGACAAGTCCCTGGGGTAACCCTCCTCTCAACATCCATCCGTCCTTCCTTCCATTCTTCACTGCAATCCTCTTTTCGTGTAACCAAGTAAGAACCCATCCAAACCATTACCAGCAGCACCACCACCACCAACATCTCTAATCCAAGGACAGGACCTGTACCGCCAGGGGGGAAAAGACGGCAACAATGAAAACCGTGCTTTTAATGACGGCGTTAGAGCCCCTAAAGACATAAGAGGATCAAGGAGCTCATCCGATAACTTAAACCTTTTAACTGTTTGTGCATTTAATTCCATCATCGTGCCATTTTCATGCGGAAAAACAATGCAAAGAAGATATCGCGTCAAACAGGAGTTGGGCTTAGCACTCTAATCGAGCTGGCTTAAACAGAATTCTCCTGCTGGGTTTGAAGGACGACTTCTGTGGAATAACTTTTAGGCTCAAGACTCATCAAGTTTCATTGGTTTTTCACTGGTAAAAGACATTTCTTTTCCCTCAACAAACAAATTCGGCCAATGATTTTACCGTAAATACTGTATAAACGACTCAAGTGCAGCGCTTTAGGATGCTCCTCTGCATCTCCCCTCACTGTCGTCAGGAGAATCCGCCAATGATTAACTTTACCTTAAAACTCTCCAGCTCATAAAGCTACAAGTAGAGGATGCTCAAAGTGATGAGAAGATTAGCAAAAAGCTGATCTTTGTTGGGAAGGAGTCCATTTTTAAATAGCCCAGCATGATAATTATCCCAGCATTCCATATTAAAAGACTTTTCAAAAAAAGGAACAAAGCATTCCCACTATTCTTTCATTTTAAAACAATTTCAGACGAATTAAGTTTTCCCAAACGGAGTGTGTCCTTATACAAATGATAAACGCTCTATTTCGTGTTACATCAGGTTTGTAACCTGGATATTTCTTTGTCTCAAATTTCGGCGCCTTCATTTTGAATTCAGTGCGGCATTGCGGGTTTGTTTTTTCTTTTTTTTTTCTGCAGTGATAAGCCATCCCGTGAAATGATGCCATGGAGATTCATCCTCTTGTAGCATATTAAAGTGACAAATTAAAAGCTGCCGCTGACAGGTTAACAGACAATTGTATTTAGGGAATTGCATCCACGGCCTCTCAACGTCTAAATATTTTCCATTAGAAAAGAATATGATTGTCACGTTTACGGCTGATCTAGTGTCAGTGAAATAACCCCTGTGGCCATTTTACTTCTTCTGGTGACATCTTGTGTTATGCCTCTCCTCGGAATTTTGTTTTTATGTCCCACCGCACAGGAACCCCCCCCACCACCACAAAAAAAAACAAAAAACAAACACAGCTATCTTCTCTACCTTTGACATTATTTATCCAACTGTCAAAAGACAGAAACGACTTAAGTTGTCAGGGTGCATCCGCAACAAGTGCACGCATGGCGCTTCCCCCAGTGTCTGCTGGCTTACTGAGCAGATTGTATTGATGCACGACAGCAACAGCCAGCAGCAGCTAATCCCCTCAGCCAGCACGAGGATATGTGGCTGACCGGCTGAAGGAGGGTTCAACGTGCACGACTGTCAAAGACTTCTGAGAAAAAGTACAACCCACCTTTACATCACATATACACCCAATAACTGTCTTTAATAGTATGAAAATAACCTTTTTGCCCTATAAAAGTTAAGTTAGAATCACGCTACTGAGGCTTGTTTGGCCCGGAGAAAATCAGATTTGCTTCTTATCTTGAAGACGGACCATCTGAGTTATCAGATTGGATTTGTGTCCAGACTTTGGAAACCTATCTGCTTGAGTTGCTGTGGTAACGCAAGAGAGATGAGAAATAAAGCCCTCCTAACCATCCCACGGTTGTGACCACAATTGTTTGACCTTGCGAAAGTATTTCCAAACTCTTTATTACTAACCATAAGTAATAGTGGAGAGTAAAGCCTGTGTTTATAAGATATAATGCAAGATAAAGTCAGACAGGTTTGGGGAAATTCTAACATATTTAAAATTATAAATGCCTTTAACTGCTGCAGTTAGAGCTGTGTGATATTAAATGATAGCCATTATTGCAACATCTATTACCAAAACCACACATTCCAAGGTGGGACCTAAGAAAATGTTACCAGTAAACACAATTTGTTTGCAGCAATTTTCCAGTGGGCGTGAGTGTTCCGTGCGGGAAGGATGCAG
Source organism: Pao palembangensis (assembly GCA_015343265.1). NCBI lineage: Eukaryota > Metazoa > Chordata > Actinopteri > Tetraodontiformes > Tetraodontidae > Pao > Pao palembangensis. The sequence goes on along the minus strand of CM027081.1, from coordinate 31,350,376 downwards.
ACTAATTACACTGCAAATTGTATTATTTGCAAAGTCTTCCTTCATTAGTTTTGCCGCGCTGTGATTAATCTGTTGTTTCCAAATGTCACATCTCGCCTGAATATTCACAGACTTTCCCAAGAATGAGGAAATGGAGGTAGCTCAGAATTGCATGAGCCAATAATGAGCTACTGTATATTCCAACTAACCGCATCTGCCTGATATTTTTCACGCTTATTCACCTTTCTTTTTTTTTTGCTGCTCAGTTCCCCAGAAGCACATTCAGCCACGTGCAGTCCCCTGATAGTCCCTAACAGCTCTGAGATCACCAGATCTTATGGATGTTTTTTTTAATCTAATTCTATGTACATGGCACCAGATTAATGCTTCCTCGCATTTTTTATACTTAGTGGTTCTCCCAGTATATAACTGCTGCATTTGTAACTAGAGCTGATGCTACGGAGCTGAAAAAAGATGCGACAACAACACTAACTAATCCGAGCAATGTGCCTCAAAGGGCTTTAGCTCAAGGGAGGGACTTAGATGAGAAGCGAGGGAGAGAAGAGAGGGACTTAGAGCTCTCATTGTACCTCCAGGAGCAGATTAACTATTTTAAAAGCAAAGGTGACGTCGATCGCCTGCTTGCTGCACAGGCCTGCCAATGCTCTCAGTCCGCATCACGTGACGTTTTCCTTTTGAAATTCTTTGCCTCTCTTTCCATTTCTCCACACGCCCCAAGAAAATAACTATATTGCACCAATTCATTATATCATCCCACTTTACCTCCTTATCTGCCCATGCGCTTCTTTGGTTCTAATCAACGAGGACGCTAGCATAAGCTGCCTGAGTGTGGTTCGGGTAACAGCAGAGATCGCCTGACCAGGAGCAAAGCCAAGACGCAATTAAAAGGGATGGCAGCCGTGGAGGCGTTGTTCATGCAGAGTGGCTCAGTGGGACAATAATAAAGGATAGAGTGTCAACACAGGTGACAGAGGAGAAAAGGTGGTGGTAGCACCACACAGCAGTGTGGAGAAAAAGTAGGGCACGCAGGAGCAGAGCGCGGGGGTTCAGACAGAGTGATCTCTTTTGAACACTGGAGATGGAGATGGGTGAGAAGAGGAAGCATTACAAATAATCTACACATGGAGTAATGAGATAAGTGCCTAAGAAGGAGGGGAAGAGAGAGACACCAATGGTGAAGATAGGATGCCACGCACAAGCTGCAGTCAGGATCAGCCTGGAAATGCGTTCCAAATAAATCCACTGTTGTCACTAAAGTGCCTTTATTAACTCAGACGCAGAGTGGGAGATGGAGGAAAGCAAAAAAAAAAAAACATACATATGTGTAACAATTCATGACTGTAAAATCAAACTTGTATAAAATGCATTTAAAACAAGTGTATTTGTGAATAATGTGCAGATCTAATGAATCATCATACAATAGAGGCACCTCAGAGCCACTCAGCAAGCACACCCTCCAGAGTTTAAAGACATCCAGTCACTGATAGAAACATCAAGCTGATGCAGTTGAGCACATAAGAATACCTTGTGAGGGTATCCACCCCCCCAACACACACACACACACACACACACACACACACACACAATTAACATGCTTCACATCAGCGCACACAAAAGGACCTTATGAATGTGTCATTCTTTCCCTCCCTAAGCATGTGCATATTGACACGTAAACACACACACACATGCACACACAAATGTACCCACAGTTCCACATTTATGACAAGGCTGTCACGAGGATGGTAACGCAGATTTAACAGGCAATCATTCACATACCCGAGATTGAAGACGCGAGTGTGTGTGTGTGTGTGTGTGTGTGTATACGCACGCCATGGCCTTAAAGAAAGCAATCTCCCCTGAGGTCATGCCACGCATGCTTGTTTGGCAGGCGCGCCTGTGTGCGCGTGCACACACACACACACACACACACACACACAGTGTTCCCAGTGTTCCTGGCAGCACCAGTCAGACCAGGCTGCTCTTGCAGAACTTTTGTTTCTTCTTCGTTACATATTCACCCCGCAGGGAGTCATGAGGATACAGTGGCGTGTCCAGAGGTGGCGCCTGTGGGCCCGTTGAGACGACGTTAAAGACACAATCTCAGGATACCCAGAGCAGCAGGATCTGTGCTCTCGGTGCAGCTTACGTCGTGCAGTGCACCGACTGTAGTTCAGTCTATTTGTACACATTTTGCTCTTACATATGCTATGAATGTTTGTGCTGAAGGCGGACACCCACTGGTGCACAGCTTTTCAGCAAGCATACAGGATCATTCGTTGCTGCTGCATAATGCATCTGCATTAGAAAATATGGTCCAAACAACTATGATCCAACAAATGTTGTTAGTGTAAAAACCAGACTTACGAAGTCCATTTAAATTCTACAGGCACTGGTAAGAAAATATTTACTGGTTGTGTGTAGATGCAATCTAGGCAGGGGAAAGATGCACCACCAACAAGAGCATGTGTACATTTGATGAAAGGGTGTCTAAAACACACAATGGACGAAATCAATGAATAAGAATTAATTTAAATCAAGCCTAAATGTGCAGATTTTCGCGTGACTAAAATTGAAAGCACGCTCATATCAGATGCAAAGTTGTCGCGCAAATGAATAAAATGAATTATAGATGTCCTGCATCACCACACCCAAACCTCTTTCTCTGGCCTCTTTCTCCTTGTGAAAAATGTGATGAGCTAAGAAACCCAGGAAGCTCTTTGGGCGTGAAACTCCATCCCTCTCTGGGGGTTTCAGCCATTTTGTTGAATTTGCATCTTAACAACCTGTCTGAGTAATTGAAAAAGTGGTGTCAGAGCCCAGAGTCTTGATCTCTGATATGGTAATTACCTTCCATTTATGCCAGAGACTTTCAGAGTCCAGAGATCCAGAGGCAGCTGTCGATGTCTTTGAGGGTGGGGTGGGGGGGAGATAGGCATAATGGCCTGCATATGACTCTCTACTTGGAAGCTATCAAAACGCATTCGGCCGGGCAAATTCATCTGTGGTTGACATCACTGATTATAAGAGCCAGTAAAGTTGTCCAATTTTGAAACAGCAGCAGCGGGAATGGGGGGCAGGTGGGGGTGCAGGCGGAAGGACGGGGCTAGACCCTTCATGTGGTTGTACTCCACTCTAAAATGGGTTCCAGAGGCAAGCATGCATAAGCTTTTGATGACCTGCTACTGGTTCAGGGTGCATGTGTGTGTCCTGTGAGAGACATGTAAGGATTATCCACCTTCAACAACAACACACACACACATAAAAATAATTCATGAAATGAGTCTCAATGTAAGAAACCTGAGAATACAACATTAACGAGACAACATAAAAGTGTTCGCTGCTGACGAAAGCACATCAAAGCATGTAAATCAATAACTTGCCATATGTTCTATAATGCTACGAGTCATTTACCACAGAAGCCATAATAAAATAAAAGATTTGACATATTTCTTGTCTTTATTCTTTGACATGAACAAGTGCTTAATCTTAGCAGGCACCTAAAGATGTGACAACTGGCAGGCTGGGTGCTTTTATAATTTATCTCAGAATCACCGTTCATCAGCACACAGACGCAGCGCTGCTGAAAGCTGCCTTACTGGGACAGAGCAATGCTCTTTCCTTGCTAACGCAAACACCAGACTCAGTCTTTGTGCCTATATGTAAACATCTGTACACTGAAGCCTAAAAAACACTTCCTTCTCTACATTTTCCTTGGACCTGTGCTCCGTGTGTGGCGTTGCTTTGCACACATTTTCACCGTAACATTGAACAACCGATTAGCTTAAATCATTTGTCAATTACACTGCTTTCTTCAAGACCTAGACCAGGTAGTAATCATGGTTAAATGGAGAACCAGAAATGTTGGTGAGGGGCAGAATGAGGACATATTAAATGATCTGTGACACAGTGGTGACCCCCCACTCCTGATTTATACCTATTATGCCTTTAAGATAAACTATTAGTATTAGCTTCTGCTGGAAATATATATTGCTGGTATTGAATACTGAGGAGGGCAGAGAGGCTAAAAGCCTCATAAAAACCACTGCCAGAAGAAAAGAAAATGATGCTTCTTGCGTGTCATTCTGATTGGATTTGATGATTTCACCCTTTGCTTCAGCCTTTAAATCCTGCACAATATCATCGTCAGAGCAGCGGCGCTAATTACACACAGGGCGTCATCCCTCTGTGTACATGTAAGACTTCCTCTTAGCCCCAATCAATACAGAGTTTGTTAAAGAGCCACTAATGTCCATGGCCGCGTGCTTGACAGACACTAAAGACCTCGCTCTGAATCCAGCTACGACAGTTAAAGACAGCCAGCACACAGGGATCGATCATTTCTTATACAAACAGTCTTTTTCTGGTGTTCTGTCTCACCATCTGCCCTCCTTCTTCCTCTATCTCACATGCCTATCTGTTGCCCTTCCTTCACCTCTGTCATATACTTTTCTTATCTCGACCTTCTCTGTTAACAAAGATGCAATCTTTATCTGGCTCCTTTTACCCAAAACACTTTCTTTTCCTCTTATCTGCTTATCTATACCTCCGCACTGCTCTGCTCCTCCCTCAATCATTCACGCTGTCCACGTCTCTCACTCTGTCTCCCACTTTCTCCCCTCACTCCGCCTCACCCTCTCTCTCTCTTTCCCCAGCCAACAGCTTCATTGTCCTTGGGTTGGGGCGAACAATGTCGGCCCACATGGGGCCCTGCGCAGTCCCAGCCGTGAAGGCAGGGAGCTCCAGAGAACACCCATAACTCAATGTTTCAAACTGGGCTGCGGGATAAAGGGAAGCCTCACACATGGCTGACTATGTGGGTCAGCCTTGGATCATTTGTGGAGGCGGAGGGCAGCAACTGGCACCAGAATCCCCCACTGAGAGTGTGTATATATGTGTGTGAGAACGAGTGTGTCATGTCCCCTTCACAGCCTAGTGGTGAGGGCCCCCCTTCAGTTCATCCCGGGCAGCTATTCTATGGAAAACCTGCCTCCCCCCCCTCACTGCCCTCTTCCTCCCCCAGCCTCTACGCGCACGCAGCCATGATGTCTTTGTGAGCACCGTGGACAAAACAGGGGGCTCTTTGGGGCCACCAATTAGTCCTTCCCCATGGGGCAACATGGCCGATGAATGGCGAGACCCCCAAACCATCCCCCGTATAATCTCAGTCTTCCCTTCGGAGGCTGTCCTGTCATCGCCACACAGATTGCACCTTGTCTCCACAAAGATCTACCTCTTTCTGTGAAGGCATGGCCCACTGCTTAAAAAAAACAAACAAAAAAAAAAAAAAACAGCATCCAAGTGAGACATGTTGTCAGGAGATGGAACATGTTCCAATTGTTGTGCGTTCATCCTGGAGGGCATGCAGGGATGGCTTTTGGAGGTGGGCATTAAGGGAAGGTGATTTTTCCCATCAATCATCAAGTGACATAACCCACAATAGAAACTTGGAATCCATTACCAAAAACAAACAAAGACATAGCGGGAGAGTCTGAGGCAGGAACCTCAGACAGAGGCGGAGGCTATGTAAACCCAAGTGATGATTGAGTTGGCGCAGGGAGGACGTCTGAATGAGCACCCCGATCGCTAGTGAACCAAAACACCTGTCAAAGTGATGAGATGTCTCAATAGTTGCATTATTGCCTCAGAGATTCGCCCCCCCCCCCCCCCGAATATTGGCGCTGGGATCGCTTTAAAGGGATATAATAAAAAGGTTTCTAAGAATTTCTAAGACATTTGCTGACATTTAAGACTGACAATTTACAGAAGGGGCTAATTAGTGCCAGGTTTTGGGTAAATGCTTTCAAAAGTCAGGAATCATAGTTGTATGAGTATCATCTTTACTCGGACACAAGAGGAATTCATCTGAATTTTTTAGTCTAACCTGAGAGATTCCGCTGGTGACCAAACCAAAAAGAAGAAATTGTCTACAGCTGCAAAAGTGAATTTAATAAAAATAAAGAAGAAGAAGGCTTCAAAGACAGCTGTGCAGGTTTTTTGAACATCATCATCTACAGTGTCTCAGTCTCAGTCTAGTGCTCAGACAGGCTATTTAATGCTTGGCTGGATAGTCAGGCACCATTTCATCTTTGTTTTATTAAATATACCTGAGGAACACCGCCCTGGCAGGAGCATATAGCCTGTAATCTACACACAGTTTATGTCTCTGAAGGTGTAGATGGTGTCATGGAGTCACGGCATTTGAACAGGTTTTCTTTCAAGCTGATGTTTGTTTGTGATGCGGCTGGTGCTCAGTGAGAGAAAGGGTGGCGGGAGGGATGAGAGCTACTGAGCAACAGATCGATGACTTTGTGGTCCCACTGAGAGAAGTTCAGATTGAGCAGCCGGAGAACCTTTAAATAGCTGTAATTGCAGCTCAGTTTTAACCCACATACTGGGGAGCATGACCCAAGTCTGTGGGGGTTGCGGTGCTTTTGTAGGTTAGAGGAGATCAAAACAGAGATTAACAAAAAAGCGTCAGGAGGACTAATACCCACATCAATTTTTATTCTATTCTATGTTGTATATATGTATATATTGTATATATTTACACACGTTTGCACTGAAGAAGGTGTTGCTTTCCATCTCGTTGTACATGTAAAAAAAGATGTATAATGAAAATAAAAGGCATTCTATTCTATTCTATTCTATTCTATTTTATTCACAGAGTAAATACTCAAAGGCCCTAATGAGGTGATGTCATTCATAACATCCAGGTTGAGCTATATATGTATTTTAACAGCGACTTCAATTAACACCAATAAAAGCCTTCTGCAGACATACATTTGTCATTTTCACAAGAGAAACATACATAATCAAATATAGTCAAAGCTTCCTCTTCAGAAGGATCTGTGTAGCACGCTAACTTCTGCATGATAATGCGACTAAATGATCTCATGTAGGCAGAGAAAAGCTGATATGTTTTGATTTTTATTCTACACATGAAAAAATAAGATCCTATTCACTGTCTACACAGTGTAACTTAATTAAGGAAGACAAGACTGGAGCTTTGCCTTGACCCAGAAAATGAAACAGCACATGAACATGCAATAAATAACCCAGAGAAACACAAACGGAGCTGCAAATAAAACTGAATGGAATGGTTACAAAGATGATGATTTCAGACATGCTGGCTCATTAGGCAGAATTGACTTTTACTGGAATCTGTCTCCTTCCACGGTGCATCCACCAACAACATTTTTCCCTCTGACTGGGCAGGTAAACCAGTTCTCAGGGAGAGCCCTTTCTGCAGTGAAGAAGGCTCCTCTCTTTTATTTCTTTCCTTCTGTCCCTATCAATTTCTTCTTTCTGCTTTCGCCTCCCGCTGCTCTGTCCATTACCATCGGCATCCCCTCCTCCTAAACTTCTTTCTGCACCAGCCCCCCTCCTCCTGCCCTCTCTCCCCTTCTCTGCAGTTGTTCTGCAGTGGTCCGGCCTGTCACATTCCATCCAGTCCAGCCCAGCGAGCGGCTACAACTTACACTAAAACAAACGGGCTCTGAGAGAACCCACTCCAGCCGCTATTACCATATGAACAACTCACTTCCTGACGCACAATGAACTACTGACATATCTTCTCTTAAGCTGCCCTTCGTGGAACTGTGTTATTAATAAAGAAGGTGGATAAAGAAGTGTCTGTGCCGAGGTTGTCTTTTGCCGGCCCGGTTGGGTCCTCCTTCAAGTGCTTTCCCAGCGATTGCTTCACCGGAGGTTCACGCATTCAAGAGCACAGCGATTTACAGAAGAGCGCTGGAAATACATGAAACAAGGCCTGGGAAGAACACTGAGTCACTCACATGTTCCAGGGAGCACATGCACATTTTCAAAGACCAGAGCAACACAGCGTTTGCATGAGAGGCCAACCACTACATCTACTTCTCCTCTCATCCACCTCCTCCTCACCAAAATACTTCAAAAGATCTGGCTTGTCAGCAGCTGAAGTCTTTGAAAGGAAGCACAGAGGGGATTTTTATTTCTATTTCAAAATGGCGGCAAAATCTTTAAATGCATATAAATGGTGGGGGTTCTTTGGCGTCGTTTTTGGTATGCTGGTGATATTCAGATTCCGTGTTTCTGTTTTTCTGTTTCTGTTTTTCTAAAAGCAGGACACGTTGGTGCCTTCTTCAGACACATACTCTTTTGGAGAAGAGTTGACATACAGTAATTGTGTAAAAAGAAAAAAAAAAAAAAAGGCTGTAATTACAGTGAGTCACCATGCATTTGCTAAAGGAACAGGAACAAGGCTGACAAGAAGGGGAGGAAATATAATCAATACAAATTACCAGCAGCACCACTTTGATGATCGCTGCAGCAAAGTATTATTGAAATATTTACTCATGACAAATTTGTACCGTTCAGGCAGAGTGACCAGCTTGTATGTATACTTCTTCAGCGTATCTAAAAGTGTGTTCTGATCGACTGAAACGGAGAAAGGAGGAAGTATCATGTGATGCGGTCGGGCACCCGCAGTTTGTTTGTCCAATCTATTCATGTGATCCGTTCGGAGGAGGAAGTTTTGTTGAATGCCCCATTGTGATTGACCGCTACAGCTCACATCCCGGGTGGGCAGAAACATGATCAGATACGGTCGAGGGGACGCTCAACCACAATTATGTTTTTCTGCGTGAACACCGCAAATCAGAGATATTCACTCAGAAATATGGAAGCTGCGTTTCATCGACAGCATATTACGTTCACTCCCCTGCCAAAATCTTTGCTGTAGGGAATAATTGTGCCGTCAGAAAGTGTGACTTTTGGCCAAACTTTGATGTTGAAATTCCGACACACTGCCACAGAAAGATGCTGAAAACAACAGATGGTGGCGTAAAGCGCTATAAAATGATCTCGTGCTCTATGTCTGAGTGCTCCCAGCTGATTTGTAGGAGTAGATGATGCCAAATTTCACAGCCTTTTCAGTGGAGTGACATAAATCCAGGTGGCTTTTATTTACACTAGTCAATATGAAACACAATAATGCGAATAATTGAAGTGGAAGGGTTCTTTCCAGTATTTTATTTCTATTGTCCTACACACACCTGATGACTTCAAAACAAAGTCGTTTGGATCAGATTTAAGTCTGACCATGACATCGTCGAACACGTGTTCGCTGACATCAAAACTTTGATAACTGATACCAGAAGAATGCAGCACAGTATGACTTTACACAGAGGCATTATGGGCTGCTGTGCACCCCTGGATGTTTGTACAGCGTTAAGTCGCTGTATCTATTATGTATCACTGATGCATGCCAGAACTGTGTCTACATGTGTGTGGCTCATTAATCATTTATAGCTAGCCATCACTTTATCCTTACAGCTTGTCCAAAGCTTGTTATCACCCACAAATATTTATTCACCCAACTGCACTGCAACCCCCCCCCCCCCCCACACACAGGTGAATAGAGCTCTATCATCTCCGGGTAACGAAACACTGTTTGTCCTGTTGCTGCAATAGGTGCTCAGCTCTGCCTGCCCATCTGAGAGATAGCTATCAGTTAAAAGGGTAACCAAAGCCTCTTCCCCAGCCCCCACCCCATTTTCTTGCAGGTCCAAATTACAAATGTCCCCTTTAATTCAGGACATATGGCAGGCCGATTGCAGTCAGGAAGATGAAACCATAGTTTAATTTGTTGTACCCTGGATGGTCGCGTCATATGATGTCAGTATTTAAACACCTTTGAATCATGTGCTGAAATGCGGTTTGGTCTCTGTGAAAACACCAGGAGTCATGTTAGAAAGAGAAAAAGGGGGGGAAGGAGGAGAGGAAAATAAATAATGACTGCTGATCACTATCTGACCATCTGCTCCTTTTCTCTCTTCAGATGTAACATAATGCATCCCAGGGAATGAATAACTTTTGCTAATGGCTATTAAAAGCTCCTGAGAATCCGCTAATGTTCTATCCACTAAAATCAATATCTCCTCCGACCGCGATCTTTACTCAATCTCAATACAGTGGCACAAAGAATTAAGGATGGTAAGTGGATCAGAACACTCACAGGAGGCCGTCTCAAAATATCTTGAGCACAACGCACCACACTTTAGTAGAAAAACTGCAAACTGCATCAACATGTTAAGAAACACTACGTCCAGGAAGGGACACTCCAATCGCTAACAAAGGATGCCAAATTGTCAATTAATTAAATACTTGTCCCCTGTGCTCGCCCTTTCCCTTCACTTGCTGCATGTGTACAGACCGCCCAGTTGCTATTTACTGTAGTAATTAGCCCAGTGTTACAAGCGTGGAAATCCCCGAGATTAAGAAATAAGTATCTGCCTGCCTCCAGGGTGGGACAGGCAATGGGAACACTTAAACAGGCAGTCATGCCTTGTTAAGCAAGTGCTGTAGGTAAGAAATGAGTCCCCCCAAGGTAACCGGCGGAGAGTTTGTCTTCGGAAGAATCACATTAGCGTAAAGTGGAAATGTGAAAAATAGATAACCCCACATCTGCGCTGATCCTCCTTTCACGGCATCATCGTATTATTAACACGTCAAATAACAAAGTCAAAGCTTCTTCGCTAAAATGGTTTTCTGACATTAACAGGGCTGGAGGTGCATCTGCTCTGCATTACCGGCAATTCAGTTACTGATTTGGCTAATTTCACCGGTGAAGGACGGTCAACAATAATAAGCATTCTAGCTTCAAATAGGAGAAAAGATAAATGATAAATCACTGCTGTGAGCTGAATCAGGACTGGCAGAGCAAGAGCAAGTATTAGCAACTGTAAGTAGCACTGCCAGCTGCGAAATTTGAAGGATTTTCACTATTCCGTGATTTCTCATTTAGACAGTTATTGGCTATTATATTCACACTTTTCAAGAAAATTGAGCATAATTGGATTTTTGCAAGATGAGTTTATAAAGAGTGTGTAAGAGATCTTTTGCATCATATACACTATACAAACACAGTTATACAGTGTGCATCAGCCCTATCATGTAATTGCTCAGCTATCACCATTTAATTGGCTGTAGATGTTGTGTTATTAGGGTCACGTATTTATGTTTGTCTGAGCATGCTTGTAGACGAACACAGGTGTGATTGGTTCTGGACAGGAAAGTGCACTTCACAGGCAGCACAAATAAAGCCATTATCTGCTTCTGCATCCTCGGCCTTCAGCGTTGACATCAAACGCACTTTTGTGTCTGTTCATTTACCATCGGTCACCCACACTCAGGGAGCTTCACTAACGTGAGAGCGCGCTCGCAACACAAACGCCCAAGAGGCATTTGCAAACTCGCACTAAGTCCTCCACCTGTTAGCGCATGACGGGAGTGAGTGGCGCCATGTGAGCACACCACCATGTCCCATCTTATCAGCGGGCTGCATGAAAACCTGTTTGTTCTAGATAGAGTCAGCAACAAAAAACCATCCAGCTTGAGGGAATTCAGCTAGGACTACACAGAACAGGACTAAACCCAGAGGCAAGTCCACCAGGCGAGAGGGAAGAGGATGCAGTTCGCTGGTAGAAACACAATGACGACAACAGCAGGCACCGCAGGATCAACAAAATCCTGATTCTAACTAGGTCAGAGCTGATACTCCAAAAAGCGCCCACCCTTTCCTTGCCGTCTGATTTGTTTGTTGTCAGGTGTAGTGATGTAACACGCTGTAAGTTTGCCCCATGAACTAAAGATGGAGCTCAGGTAGCGGAGCAATGCATTGATAAACACTGGCAAAGTGCTCAACTAGTTCCAAAGTTGCAATTGTTGCCACTCGTTGGATAAATTAATCTTAATTTTGCACGGAGGCGATCGTTTGTTAGGAGATTCGGCTACACCAAATAATTAACAGATAGTGGGGCTAGATATCATCCCCTGCCATCCAGTGTTCTGATCTAGTTACAGGGCTACAGTTACTTGCCTAGCTAGTATTACTAGAGCTACCTCCCCCTGTGTAGTCAAACAGACACACACAGCATGCAAGAGCCTGGACAGGACGTTTTCTCTCTCATATCTTTATCGAACAGTTAGTGACTGAAGGCTTTGATTCAAACAAGATTTGATTCCAAGGATAAACGGAATAATCTCTTCTCAAAACTGAAATAATTGTCCACAAGGAGGTCTGACTAGTTTTGACTCATCAAACTCTTTAGAGGAGCCGGGCACAGCAGCCCAGTTTCCCCCGCACTCCAAACCCAATTAAGTTATCAAGGGTTCAATTGCTTTGTAACACCACAGCCAATAAATAGGGGATTTCTTCAATATTTGGATGCGCTAACACAGATCCGACAAGGAGAAAATAGAGAGAGTATCAGGGAGACAGATGAGACAGTCCCAGATTAGCTGAGGATGGAAGCAGATCAAAAGACGCAGTATTTCTGCATGCAGCTTGTGCACTGGCCAATCAAACCTCGGAGACCAAAACAGGCCCTAAACACAGTCTCTGTTTATGCAAAACTGCATCCGTCCACAAACAAGACCCCCTAATACACACACACACACACACACACACACAATCACAATCACACATCCCCAGAAAACTTAGAAGCAAATAACTCAATAAACATGCAAATCAATAGAGAAATAGATATTTAATAAAGAAATGTGGGGGTTTTTTTGGTTTTTTTTATAAATAAGGGTAAAACGGCCCCCCAGAATAAGATGAATGAATCGGGTTGCATGCTGTGGACATTATCAGAGTGGGGGATGAATGAACATATTATTATGCGAGGAACAGCCTCTCTCTTCCTGCCTCACAGCTTGTCTGTCTTCCTGACTATCAACCTGGCCGCCTGATTACCTGCCCACATACAGGTCACCCTTTGTCCACATAAAAGGGCCACGGATGGGGGAGAGGAGAGGTGTAATATTATTTCTTTCCAAAAGACTTTTTTGTATTTTTCTTACCCTCCTTGCCTGCTTCCCCTTCCAACGGTTCTGCTTTTTGCTTTTATTCCCTCTGGCAGACCGTCTTCTCTGCATATCTACTAGTCTCACAAACTTCTTAAAAATCACTGCCATCACTGAAGAAGCTCCTGCTCAGCCTGAGCACAAGTCTGTAAAAACCCCGAGCACATTATAGGTGCCTATATGTATATGTATATGTATATGTTCCATATCCCTCAACCTCCTTCACTTGCTGGTCTCGAATGTCTCACTCAGGCTGCCGTCATGCTATACCTTCGATCAGTATTCCAAGAAACACTGCACTTATTTAAACGTGCCAGCCTGTGTGTATGTGTGTGTGTGTGCATTTGTGAGGCCTTTTGTGAGGCCTCCACTCAGCGGGGTGATGATAAGTACTCCCAGCCCAGCGCTCCGCATGAGCTGATGGACAGACAGCCCGAGAACACTGGGGGCCTTGTGGCTGCTGTGCCTGTGTGTATGTATTGTGGCGAAAAGAGGCAAAAGGGAAAAAAGATGGCTGGTGATTGGAGCGCATGGATTGTGTGTGTGTGTGTGTGTGTGTGTGTGTGTGTGTGTGTGTAGCAGCCACACCACCGCCAGGCCATGCCACATGGCTGCAATTTGTTCATTAGCTACGTAATAAATGTACACACACACACAGTGGTAATATTGTTCTGAGTTCTGCCTGATTGGATTCTGAAATAGAGGACCCTCGGGGGAATCTCTTGTTGTCTGCAAGCCACTGTGACCGGGAGAAGGCTGACTTCATAATGAGGTTTCAGTCCAGCCCTGGAGAAACGCCTTTAGTTAATATTTATGACAAAGTCTAAGTCATGTCCTAGAAAATTTTAGAAATGAGCAGATCCAGTTTTGAATGGTTAACTGTGGTGCTAGTCTTTAGGTTTATGTGTCAGATTAACAGGTGATAGTCCAGATTTGCCAGTCACCTGGAAATAATTGATAGTCACTGAGGGCCAATTACAAGCAATTTATCTCCATCGTTGGAGAGTCAGATGAGCTGGTGGTGGCTGCTGTCTGGGGTTTCAGCCCATGCTTTTGAGCAGAACTATAGTCTGGTAGCATGTTTGCGTCACAAGTCAGAGGGAAACATTTATTGTGTGAAGCTTAATCCCCGCTTTGAAGGGAATCCAGAAGTATGGATAATAAATGAAATCTGGTTTTGTTTAGCCACAAACGGACATCAGCAGTGGGACTGTTGAAGAAGAAACCTGACACTCCAGTCAGCACGAAGATCACCTTTCACACTGGATTTCCTCTGCTGTGATGACCGATGCACGAGCACACAGTCACGCACGGCTGGTTCTACGGAATCTTACACACACACACACACACACACACACACACACACACTCACCTTTACCTCATCCCCCACCTGCTGCACCTGAGAATGTGCCATCTATGATGTCACCTGCAATCCCCACCTTCTCAGTTCCTCCTTTGTCCTTCTGGCCCTTAATGGCAATTCTACACGCCCCATACAAAGCTGGGAGAAATAAACAGCCAAGTATTGGGTGTGTCCTCGGTTTCAGTCCATTAAAACTCTCTCCTCTGTGTTCAGTCCATCATGTCCTCTGTGTCTGCTAGAATGGGTTCATCTACAGTATCTTCAGTCGAAAACAGTTGCTTGTGCCCAGAATCCCATGATTACAGTTGTGCTGGTTACTGCTCTCCCAGAGCTCCCAGTAGATGCAAGCAGGGAATGATGTGTTGAGACAAGGCAATAATACAACCACCACATTAGTGAATGGTTAGCCATCGAAGACTCATATGTGATTATGAGGTCATGTGGTAGGCACTGAGCCTATGGGCATGACAAAAAAAATGAAAATCCTCTCTGAATATAACAGCGCTTTATCAGAGGAATAAAATCTATAATAAAAGAATAAAGAAAGACAAGAAACAAGGAAACATGGCAGAAATGAAGGCAGATGAACACTGAGAGACAGAGAGGGCTTCATAGCAAGGGGTATTCCCTGCCGTGGAAATTTCCAGTGGTCAATTTCCAGCGCGATTCCTCACTGAATAACACATGAATTCCGCATGGTTTATACCATCAAAACAACTGAGCATGAAACAGGAGTCCCTAACTCGTTTTCTGTCTGAGCACAGAGGCAGACATTGTGCACCAAGGTGAAATAACAGCAGTTCAATATGCTGTAACAGGCTGGAGCTACTTGTGAGCGTGCTATTCTGGAGACAAAGCTGCTGCCAAAATATTCTTCTGCTCAGTTTAGCTGGTGTACAAAGAGGGGTTATACATACAGTATGTGTCTGTGAGGGTGTGTGACAGGGAGAGACTGAAAAGATGCACTCGCAGAAGGAGATGGAAGGTTCACTGCTGAGATAAAAATGGAATCCATTTTGGTTCCTGAAGCACTCTAATCCATAGTGTGAGGACCTGTGTGTTAGCCTACCGCTGCTCTTTCAATCACTTCCCCTCATTCCTCCTCTGCTCTGCTTCAAATTTTCCACCTTCCCTTTGCTAAAATGTTTATATAATCCCCTCCTTTCCTCACTCCTCAGTTCTCTTTTCCTTTCCTTTTCTTCCTTTCCTTTCCTCCTTCTCCTCCTCTCTCGAGGCAACCGCGCACCCCAACACTGTCTCAGGTCCTGAAACTATGGCAACGGAGGGAGAGAGCAAGCGCTCTCTATGATTAATAGATGAGAGATGCACTGCCAATCGCTGGGGCATGGGGAGGAGGGACAGATGCACTCCACGAGCACCACACAAATACACCATCAACCCCCCAGCACCATCACCTCCAGCAGCCACCTTGCATGCTTATTGGTGTAATAATACACACAGATAACAGGAGGCATCCTAAACAGTACACAGAAACATCCACATGTGTTATAGACAGACTTAAGGGTAAAAGAGCAAATAGAAAGGCAGCAGAGTTTCCCTGAGGCTTAACATAGTCCTGGCCTTAACCGTTACCTTATCGGCACATGTAGAACTAATGACTGAACAGCCTGCCTGTGTGTCTTGCAGCTGGCTACTCTCACCTGGAAAAGTGCAGCAGCAGGACAAGAATTAGAACATTGTGCATTTCTATCATCTGATCTGCAGTGTAAGATGTTGGAGGCCAAGAGTTCCTCCATCGCCTAGGCAATCACACAAAGCCCTGCTGCTCTTGGATTATCCCTGCAAATGCATTTCCTTTCCATTCCATTTCAGTAATGACAGGCAAGCAAACCCAGCTGTGACAAAGGTATTATAGAATTTCAATGAGTTACCCTGCGTTTTTCAGCGTTCATGCTTTTTGCCAGTGTGTGTGTGTGTGTGTGTGTGTGTGTGTGTGTGTGTGTGCGTGTGTGTGCGTGTGTGTGCATTTGTGAGGCAAAAGTTTGCCTTTGCCAAGCACCAAAGACCCAAAACAACAACAAAGACTTTGCCAAATCTGTCACTGACCTGTGGCACCCAGCCTGAGTAAGGCTTTTGCCTGGACTTTTCGCACGTCTGGCTTTTTTTTAATTTTATTTATTTATTTTTTTGGCATCAGTATCAGGCTCAATCAATTAATTAAATCAGATGAGTATGAGGAGAGCTAAATCAGTGGATGCACTATAGAATCATCTCTCTCTCTCTCTCTCTCTATATATATATATATATATATATATAGTGTGTGTCTGTGTGAGTGTGATTCAAGGGATTACAAAAAGATTACATTTTAAATGAGCCATGCTGTGCATAGAGTCACCTGCATGGTGTGCTGACTGCATATAGATGGAGTGTATTTGGTGTTTAACGACACTGAGCTGCATTCATCATCTTCACCGTAGAGCAGATATAAAAAGCTGACCCTTTAGAAAACCAACAAAGCAGATCCTAAGAGATCGAGAATGTAGCTGGTCTCCTGAGTAACATCACTTATTAACAATTAGCATTAGCACAGTTTATCATCTTACATGATCTCTGCCATGTAACAGCAAATAAATGTAACTAGTAGAGGGCTGAGCAAGTCAGAATCCCAACACATTCATGGACTCATAATTATCCTTTTTTAATGTTCTGCTATCACAGCAGGCTTCCCCTTTAGCACTAAGGGTGTGTAATTAAGCAGAAGCAACTGGGAAAAAAAGAAAAGATGCAGGATCTGGAAAATGGGTTAAGCATCAATAAACCAGATGCAGAATGAGAGGGTTTTGATGAAATCACAGTCTGATTGTTTGAGAAACCCGCAGCCAGCCCACACATGTAGGTCAAGCATCAATAAAACATGCTGTAAAATATGCAAACATACGCTCGCAAGTGAATGTTAAAGACTGACATTGACTGAATGAGGAGCAATGATTAACAAAAACTGAAGGGTCTAGCTTGCTTACAACAGCTACTGTATAACAGAGGGTCAATTCATTAGAACATTAGCAAAGTCATTTATCAATTATTCAACACAACTGTACTCAAGTTGGCATTGTCCTTAAGGACACACACACACACACACACACACACACACACACACACACACACACAGTGTGGCGAATCCACATCAGTCACACACAATGTCGTTCCCATTGCCATTGTTGGGGGATCGCCGGATCAAACACTAAACAAAGCATCGCTCCCAATTCCGGCAACAACTCCTGCCGCTGTGTTCCACCATGAGAACGAGGCAGTGCTGAGGATGCAAATGTAATCATGTTGTAATTCATCTAGTTTGTTCTGTGTTAATAGCAGGATTTGCATTTTTGTTTGCAGCATGCACGGAACCGAGTAGTGGGATTTATTAAAAATGCCTCCAGCGCATTTTAAGTGCCTCCAGGCTAATGTAAGAGGAGAAGTGGTAAAATCTTCAAGCATATTGATATATGCAGAAAAAGAAAAAAAAAAATACAACTCTGGAGCATCAAATGTTTCCTGTGATTCAGAAGTTTTCCCTTCGAGATGGCATGAATCAATATTCATTTACTCTGAAACTTCCACATGTTCTGCTGCAAAAGTCAGCTGACAAGTGCCTCCGTGGGTCCCTTTGATACTGGGAGAGGATGGAGGAAAGGAGAGGAGAACTGGCTGAGTGTGTGACGGCAGCGCGGCTGTTGGATGTGGTTTTAAGGCCGCTGTCTCCTCTCCCGGCTTGTTTATGTACAGCTGCACACCATTTACTGTATGCATTCCATACTGTTCCATTTCTGAGCACTTTTGTTTCCCTGGTCAGAATGCTGAACGTTTGCTGGATTTTGGGGGACCAGAGCAATGGAGACCACTCCACCCCCTGGTGTAGCGGAGCTTGACATCTCCGAACACACCCTGTCAGTGTGCGAAACAGAGAAACGCCAGAATCTCCAGAAGAGCCAAAATAAAGCCATCAAAAGGGCGCTGCCACTCAGGAAAATGGAAATCAGGCCGCTTAAGTTCACATGAACTGTTGTTTTTATTCCGAATCTCTAATCGCGGCCAATAAAAATCCCACTACGCAATGTCGTGATGAGTAACAAACGTTTACGCAAATCAAACAAACCTTTTCATGAGATTGCTTTTAAATGTTGACATTAGCCTACAAAAGGAAATTCGGCGAATGTAGTTTTGAAAGAGTCGAAAGCGCTTAATGAGACAGCGGAGCTGCGAATATCTGAGTCCTCCAAGTACGCACCAGCACATTTCTCGCACCGTCCACGCGTGTGCACATAATACTAGTGTATTTCCATCGTGTTATGATACTGGTATCTAAAACACTTCCATCTCGTTTCTTTTTTTAACTAAAGTAAACCCTCCGCGGGATTACGCACGAAATAGTGGCGTGTTGATAACAACAGAAACGTTTCCTGCCTTAGAGACGCTACAAATAATCAAAATCGTGCAATCCGTGCTTTAAATTTACTTCTGAAATTATTTAAAGGTATGAATTAAATTACAAATGGTTTAGATCGTTGGTGGGAAAAAAACCAAAAAGTAAGTGTGGTAAGCAGTGCACTTGTCGCCCGGTATCTTGTTTGTATGGAAAACAAACGGACCGGTACGCGTTCTGGGCGCTGCCAAAGTTTGAAATAAACAAAGAAATCTTTACCTTCAGCTCATGAATGGATGTGTCTCGAAGTGGTTCTACAACTCTGCCGTTTAGTAATCCATGAGACGGGGCTCTCACGGCAGTTTAGACGGCGCCCGCTTTGGCACAACAATACGAGCGCTACTTTTCTCTTGCGCTTCTTTTTGTTACATGCCGCGCTGAAATCACACCTTTTCACACCAAAATATCCATCGGAAATCCACTCTGCGGACGGAAGACAACGGGCTGGGTTTGATTTGAAAACTCCCCTCTGTTAACCTGAAGCAGACGAGCGTCCCAGTACCGGCTACGGAGCTGGATTTCAGTCCTTTCCACAAAAGCCCACGGTCATCCTATTTGGAGATGAAGCTTCTTAGCAGACTGGAGCGCAGCGCAGCGAGACCAGCTGTCACCCGCCCGCTACACGCGCGCGCGGACACACACACACGCACACACACACACGGACGGACGGACGCGTTCACACAGGGAGGAGCTACGTCTGGTACGAGAGGTATTGTGTCAATTGGTGCCAGTTATGGACAACTGTATTTCTATTTTTAAGCAGGTATTTCATAAGAATGCGCCGCGGAGAAAGAGAAAGCCCGACCGCTGCGAATAGTTGGGAATGAGAGAGAGAGAGAGAGAGAGAGAGAGATGTGAGAGGAAAGTTGGAACATGTAAATAAGATTAACTTCTATTTTGCAGACCCACAGGCTGCTCTGCTGCCTCTGTGTCGTTCAGACTGTCAACAATCATTTCGGAGACACAACAAAGACGCCGGTCCTCTCTGCCGCCCGCATTTCTGCACTTTGGGACTGGCTTTTGTGCACAATCGATGCGGATCGGTATGCCACCGGGTTCTGAACGGCTGTAGCCTGTTTTGCCCGGTCTCCCTCCCCTGGTGGTCTCCACGCACCGCGCACGCACGAACAAACACGTGCTTGAGTCGGGACTTTACATCTGGAGCCCCATGTCAGCGCATCATGGAGTTCTGCTAAATTTATGCTACATTTAGGCTCTAACCTGATGTTAAACGCGCAGCGGTTTGGTGGGGTCTTTATGTTGACTTCTGTTGAGTTTATAGTACTAATCTTAGTGGAAAACGAATAAATTATGCCTAAAGTCATCTACATCCTATAGCTTCAGGTCACACCTTTAATTTAAATTTATAGTCTTCACCCTGGAATTCATTTTTTAATTTATTTTATGCATACATACATGTACAGTTAGTATATATATATATATATATATACTAACTGTACATGTATATATATATCAATCCTACATGTGCTCAAACTTGCTCCTAAAAGTTGCTCTAATAAAGTTGCTTTTTCTGTTTAATGAAAATAAATAAAAGTTCTGTATTTTCACTCTTTCTCTCTATCTCTCTTTCCCTCCCTCTCCCTCTCTCTCTCTCTCTCTCTCTCTCTCTTTCAAGTGGAAGTGTTGCTGAGTGTGGGAGGCAGACCGGCTTTAATTCCAGCTCAATAATGTCAAGATACACACCAGTTACTCCGAACTCTGGGAATATGCTCGTGTCAGAGCTTATCCTGCTGATCTTTGCTAAAGTTCTCCCAGATGCACTCTGGGACTTTGGTAGTGTGTGTGTGTGTGTGTGTGTGTGTGTGTGTGTGTGTGTGTGTGTGTGTGTGTGTGTGTGTGTAAGACAAGTAAGACAAGGAAGCGGAAATGTAGCAGCCGTCATGTCCCTCTGGCTGGGACAGAGTGCATGTACAAACCCTCACCGGCCTCCTCTTTAAAACTGCAAATATCATTCTGGTCACACACACACACACACACACACCTCTTATCTTTGACTTCCAGTATAACTATAGGTGTAGGATCCACCATCCAGAGGCAAAGTATTAAAGTCATTCCCACAAAAGTGCAGTCATTTCCTCTGACTCTGACATTTCAACTTCCCTTCCTTACTGTCCGTATCACCCATATGTGAGCAATCTATAAAAAAAAAAAACATTACTTACCCCATAAGCGCTGAAACTGCTGGTAAAGGTTGAGCCCACGTGCTTTCATCAGCACATACACAAACGTGCCCAACAGAACACGATCAAACCCTCGCTTCAAACCCAAACCGTGAATGCTGGAGTCCGTTTGCATGTGAGTGCTGTCTCAGTGCTCGTGTGACTTCAGGCTCAGATAAAAAAAAAACACACATCTGCAATAGTGAAAGTGCTACAAATTAAAGCGGAATGAGATAATTGAAGCCACAATTTTAATTTTTTTAAGAGAATGCATTTATTACCAGAGGCAGAAATGACATCAATATTTCATCAGTAATGTAGTAGCTCAGGTCCTGAAGACCCGAGGGGAGAAAATCTTCCTCCGGGCATCATATTTCACAGGATTACAGTGTTTAACAAGTAAAAAAAGAAGCTACAAAAAGTATCTCAGAAGTATGGGCTCAGGGGTTAAAGGTGCAGGACACAGACAGAAACATCTGTGACTGAGCGCATTGGGGCCAGAGTCCTGAAGGGGTTTTGGAAACATTGTGCTTATTATTAACCTTGTGATATGATGGAGGTGATACGGTGACTGTCTGAAACCTGCTGAGCTGTGCGTGCTTTCCTGCTGCTGCCAGAGACCTGGGGACCATTCAGAGAGGAGCAGGGCCCATTTAAACCACTTTCTGCCATTGTTCTCTTCCAGCTCCATACCTGGCTGCTCCATCTCATCCCCGTTGATGCTTCTACTGCAGGTTTCCCCTTTGTTGGAGTAATAAAGGATTTTGGATTTTGTAAACTTTTTTCCCGGTTCTAGTGTAATGTTCTGTAGAACCTCTAAGGGTTGAAGCTGAATATTTGACGATGGTGTGGTTAAAACACTTCTTGTGTTTGTCATTCTGCCAATATTTTTGAGAAACAGTAATATTAATGTTTTTATGTGGTGCTTTTTACGGCATATGAAAACACATCAAGTCCATAAAGTAGACGGGCCTTTGAACGTACTCTGCACATTACATTCTCATATCAATTTTTCCATTAAATCAAACGTCTGCTGATTTGTGTTGCATTGCAGGGACATTTTATGTCACATGCTTCCTCCGTAATGTCACCAATTTGTCTAAGGGCTGTTTCCAGTGGAGGTCAAGCAAATATTAAAAAGGATCTAATAAAAAAGACAAAGCAATTTCAAAAATATAATATATACAACTTTGTAGGGAATTATTGTGCTACTGAACCCCGTAGGTGCAATCTGGCCAAGCACACAACCCAAAGAATGTTTGTGTGTGTGTGCTCATGTGTTGGTGGCACATCTCATATGTCATCGAAGGAACTGTCAAATATCTCATATGGTAAACCAGATCTGACAGCAGTGTCATTTTTTACATCCATTCCACACTCTACAATTCAGGAAATGAAAAATAGATTGTGTTCTCCTTGAGTTATGATTGTAGATGCCTGACAGTTATTGCAAGGTGTCTCACACACACACACACACACACACAGAACACTGCATTTAATGAAATTCACCCACTGACACATGAACAGCATCTACATTTTAAGCACCAACATGTAAGTGACACTTTCACACCATTTTAATTGGTCTCCCGGAAAATTCCAGCAGAGAATCTTTTATGCACTCTAGCATTTACCTGCTTAGGCAAGAGTTTTGAAAAGTGTCCAGTGCAAGTTATCTGTATTTCGAAGTGATTAATCTTGGATTTCCAGAGAGAAAAGGCATCAGCTGATATTTCTCTTAAAACAGTCAATAAAATGAGGACAATAATGCACTTTCCAGCAATATTGGTGGAACAATGTCATGTTACAATCCAAAATGTCAAAATCATCCTGCGCTTAAAATTACAAAAAGAAAAGCTGACAAGAATACAATGTGATTAATTCACACAGCTTTATTAGACTTTGGCTTAGAGATAAAGAAAGTGAATAAAAGAGAGGGGGAGAGAAGGAATGTAAGAGTAAAATGATGTATGAAGATGATGCGTGTAAGTAAGGTACAGTGAGCATGGCACTGCATGACAGGCCATGCACATACACACTCACACACACTGTACCCTGCTGTGCCACACCCCAGCCAGCTTCACTTTCCTCCGCTCATCCGCGTTTGCATGAAAGACATGAATAAGTCAACATTTCTGCATGATAGGTCTGTAACTAGGAGTGACAGGTAGAAAGCACAGAATCTCGGATGGGACTAAGTGTCTGTGTGTGTGTGCGCGTGTGTGTGTGTTTGTTGGGGGGCAGTCTAAGAGGTCTGAGTGCTTGTGCATGAGTATCTTTGTCCTCCCTCGTACGTCTCACCTCTGGAGGTCCGGCTCCTCATCGGATCTAAAGCAGAGAACAGGGTCGTTGGCTGAGGTTGCCAGCGAGCCTTTACGACGTTGAGGGAATATTGTCACATAAACAAAATTGAAACATTTATAGACCCACTGCCTTTATGTTATTTCCTGATCTTCTAACCTTGAGACCATAATGAAGGGACCATCCTTGCTCCAGGGAGCAAGGATGTGTGATTGGATGGAATATGACAATAACTGACCTTTAAATTGGTGACATTTCATATTGGGCACGAAACTTTAAATCAGTGCAGCTGAGCAAATGTTCAAATCTGAATGAGTTTTCTCCAATCTTTTATGCAGTTTGAGATGTGACCATATTCAAATTATTTTATATAATGTATAGTGTTCTATGTGTATTTAAACAAAGAGAATTTTTTTTACCTATGAAGTTGGATGAAAAGTTTCATTATCTTACTATATATGCGCTCTTGCATACATCTTGATAAGTTCCCAGTTCTGTTTCTCAGGTATAAGCTCAGTGTTGTCGTGCACGTGTATCCTTTGATTTAGATTTTTGCTCATCAGGCTGCTCTGTTTTCTTGTATTAAATGCTGGACGTGTGTAGGACAAACTGAATTCAGCGACACTGACATGTCATCTCAGCACATCTGCTTTTCATTTCTGTTCCTATTACCATGTGATGTCAATTAAGACAAAACTTTGAATATGGATAACATTAAATTACAGGAGGAAAGGAATCAATTTGTTTCAGTTGACCATCTGTCTTTTTATCCATTCGAAATGAAACGCAGCGTACAGAATGTGGAAGCGCATTTTCTGGCATTACGAGAGTTGGAGGAAATGATGCTGCACAGTACAGAGAGTGCTACAGCAAAGTGGAAGCAGATGTTCTCCTGACATTTCAAATTATTTCTCTAATCCTCATCTGGGCTCGTCCATCTATAGGGATCGCCTGCTTCGGATTTGTCCGCTTCACCGGAACCTCAAGTTTGACCCCACCTGGAGGTCTGGATCTGGAAGGAGAGCATCCTTCAAAAATACACTTTTCATTATTTATCGTTCAGTCAGTGCTTTCCTCTCTTCTTTCCATTCACTCTGATTCCACGATGTTGTCCATGTGTCTGTCTGCTCCTCTTGAAATAACTGTGCTTGTTTGATAGGATAGCAATATTTTATCAGTTAGGACCTTGATATAACGGAGGGTTTACATTCCCAACAGGTCACGGCTCTTGCCACATGTGGTTCGTGTTCCCTTTTATCCGCTGCTGAACGGTGACGACACTGGGCACTTTTTTATGCATCAATGGGGAATTAATTCTGCATTCCGCCACAGACAGACCTCAGCTTTGAACTGTTAAATGATTAATAGGTGAGACGAAAGTGAATATGGGTCACAGTAGGTAACAGGTCCCTGGAAGCCGCATAAATCAGGAGAGGAAAATAAGCAGACATCACAAAGGATAATGGTCCAACCACAGCCATTAGTGCAGTACCTCAAAGTCTCTCGCAGCTGCCGAATGTTCAATTGGATATTTTATTGCAAAAAAAAAAAAAAAAGATAATTGGGTGATGTAGATCATGTAAGCTGTTTAGTGGTTGAATGTGTGATTACTGATTTGGGGTCAGCTGGAGTCGACAGTGCAGCCAGGTCATAGTTCAGGCATCGTTACAGAGAAGGTGATTTAAAGTGCGTGAATAATTTTAAAAATCATCTCCAAACCAGTTTCGTACTTTTTTGAACCTAGTTTATCATGTCAAAACAGTGTTTCTCCTCTGCAGTGTAGTATGTGCTGTGTCTGATCTGTTATCAGATCAGTGCGAGGGCTCTGTGATCGCTGCTGGAGAACAAAGTCTTGTCTC
This sequence comes from Pao palembangensis, assembly GCA_015343265.1. Classification (NCBI taxonomy): domain Eukaryota; kingdom Metazoa; phylum Chordata; class Actinopteri; order Tetraodontiformes; family Tetraodontidae; genus Pao; species Pao palembangensis. The sequence goes on along the minus strand of CM027081.1, from coordinate 31,325,389 downwards.
CTTATTGAACAAGTTCACATAAAAGTTCCTCAGACGGGAGGGAGTCAGCAGAGAATGATGTCAAACACTGAGTCCTAAACTGAAATGATACCCAAACATGTCAAGGAAAATCCAGTACTGCTCTCAGAACAGTTTCAAAGAACTTTGCTATTTTTCTTTGTTGTTCTACAACTTTGAGTTATCACAATGATTAAAAATAGTAAACTTACTCTCACTGTAAAGAATGACATCTTTTACTTTTATGACATTAAATCACTGATTTGAAAAAATGAACACTTCAAAAGAACATTACAACAACAGCATCTTTGAGAAAACAGTCAGGGCCAGTGTACCATGGTACACCCAGAGCTGGTCTGCATTTGCACTCCAGGCCCTGTCAGCCTCATGACAGTGATAGCATGACATCCTAGTTGCATAACAATAAATGTCAATAGACTCAACATTACTTAAGAGCGCTCCACAAAGGCAGGGCTGCTTTGATCTTCCTTGATTCAGTGCAGGCTGTCATTACTTGTAAAAACAGAGACACAAATGTCATGAAGTCCTCTCTCTGTCATAATCCAAGAGATGTCTGTGTAGATTCTCACTCATTCAGGTCACAGTTATCCAAAGTTAGAGCTCTCTGTGTCAGCTGGACTGAAAGGTTTCCTTGAAAATGTTTCGCCCTCTCTCCAGAGAGCTTCTTCAGTTCTAAACTTGCTGGGGGCAGAGCTTGAAAATATAGCCCTGTGGACCATTGGCATGTTAATGGCCTGGGTGGTCACCTGAGAGTCCTTGGCAGGGTCATTCACCTAGTTTCAGTTGGGGTGCTTCCCCTTTGTCTGTTGGGTCACATGTTAATGAGTCACCAGGTCTGGTCAAACAGTGTGAACGTTAGGATTGTTGACGAAAAGAGTGGACGACTGCATTGTACGTGAGTGATAGAAAGTACCTTAGCCCACCACCTCTGTTTAAAGATGGTTTTTCCAATTTGACATGAATGGCTTCCTTGACACCCCTCTCAAACCAGCGATCTTCTCCGGCCAGCACACGTACTTGACTGTCCTCAAAGGAGTTCAATTCAATTTTATTTATATAGCACCTTTTACAAAAAAGCTGTCTCTAGGTGCTTTACAGAGGTAGAAAACCCAGAGCCTGAACCCCCAGGTAAGCACCCCCAGGCAAGTGGCAAGGAAAAACTCCCTTTTAACAGGAAGAAACCTTGAGCAGGACCAGGCTTACAAGGAGGAACCATCCTGCTGAAAGTCTTTTAGGTGTAGGTGGACTCAGCAGTACACCTACACCTAAAAGAAAGTGGACACTCCTTTGGGGAGTTTCACATTGTTTATTACATTACCGTGTTTAATAAAACATTTCTGATGTCGTAGCATCTATATTACTTTCCAACATGCCCCAGATTGTAGTTCTGACAGGCATTAACTGTTTTACAGGCTTGCTACATTCCTCTGCTCTTCTAGGAGTTTTATAAAGCAACAGCTTATATAGGCCACAGAGGGTGTCTCAGTATTATACAGATTAGATAAAGATCTGACACAACGTGTGCTTCAGAGGTTGAAAAAAAAGAGGAAAAGAGTGAAATGTGGACAGATGGGGGTTAAAAGATGTGCAAATCATAAAGGCATAGTGGGATTCAGAAAAAACGAAGAGTGACAGTTCACAAAGACCTAAAGTTGGTGTAAAGCTGAGGGAAAGGGAAAGTTCTGTTGTCACCCTAGAGAGGGTGGCAGGTGATGGGAGAATAATGACAGAGGGGGGAGGCCATTCGACCTCTGATGACCTCTCCCTGGACCTGGATGCTGGGAAAAGTTGAAGGAAATGGGTGCTTCTGCAGTGCTAACACGGTGGGATATCCTGCTGCCTGTCCTTCTTCCTGCAGAGGTAATGTCCGTTCCCAACACTTCAGAGTCACCTTTACAGGAACACAAACACACACACTTCATGCAGCGTCGCCATCACGATGGCCTTCACACATACTGACAGTCAGTAAAGGTGACTGAGCTTTTCTATCACCTTTGGAATGACCTGCCTGAGCATATATGGCTTTGCAGAGTCGGTGACTAGACTAGTAAACCACATTTCTGTTATTGTTATACACCACAAATGCTTCTGAAGAGTAATAATCAGTCAGTTTTGTGTCTGAGGATATTTGCCCTATTTCTGCAAATAAAGCAAATCTCAGATCTGTTCCTCCTTGATTCCTAGCTATTAAATCTGTGAGGACTGTCACTGACATCTTGCATACCCTGACCCTAAGCCTGACCCTAACCCTGACCCTGACCCTAATCCAGTGTTTCTCAAACCTTTTCAGACCAAGGACCACTGGACCTTAAATAAACACTCACAGAACACCTGACTCTAAATAGCCCCCAAAACAATATGCTAAGTAACAATCAGGTGCTGGTATGACAGATTCATCAGGAAATATACAATAAAGTGAAAGTAGTAAAATGTGATTTGTCACCTCGCAGGCCACTAGGGGTCGCCCGCAGACCACTCTTTGAGAAACACTGCCCTAATCTAAAGCCAAGTCTAAACTTAACCGTAGAACCAAGTCTTAACACTCAAACAACAACATCAATTGACTCATCATCAGAGACAGCCAAGGATGCTTTGACTCTGGTCAGTGCACTATGTAGAAATGTAGGACACTGTTGAAATGATGAAGCACGGAGGAGGAAGAGCTGGTGGATTAGGAGGAGTCTGCCAGAGATGGCGCGAAGAAAAACAACATTATCGTGCAAGCGTTGTGTACTTCAGCTGGTTGGGTTTACTCAGTGCAAACAAAGACCATCTCAGTTTAGTTCTACACAAGCCAAAACAATAGCTCATTGGCTGGGGGGTGTTTCAAGATAAACATTCTGTAATTATCCTGTAATTATGCATGTATTTAGGCTTCTGGTGATACTCGGAGTTAAATGCTAGGCAGATAGACTTGTTTTATTTGCCATTTTTGCTTCGTTATTGTGAGCTACTGTCTTTCTGCAACACAAAGGGAACAGAAGCTCCTCAGGATTTTCTGCTGCTTTGCTTAACCTCAACAACCCCCAACCCCACCCCTCACCCATTGCAACATCAAAGAAAAGGCCACATTGAAACATCTATCCCATTTTGGCATTGCCCTCCCACCCCCAGATCCAGTAATTACAGCTTGTACAAGACATCAACATTATTACTCGTCAAGCCACAGTATAATAATACCACAGAAACGCTTCAAAGAGGCAACTCACATTTCAAGGGGAAAATAAAAACTCCTGGATGATGCAGCAGGAGTGGTTTAACCTTTTCCGTCGCTGGATGTTGCATGGAGCAGAACCCAAACTTGAATAATCTTTGCTGATCATTTCAGAATAATTACATGACTGTTGAAATTGGGAATGATTTGTTTAAGCTGTTTTCTTCTCCAGACGGTTTTTTTAAATCATTTGCATTTGCGTGCCCAAGTGCAGCTGTGACTAAGAAAAATAAAAAGAATGGTGCAGGAGCCCGAGGTAGATTTAAAATTTTATATGTTTCAACACTGCCCTCTTGTGCATATGTCCTCAAAATGATGCTGTAATTTAAATGTTTGATAATGAAAAGTGGAAATAAGATATTTCTAACGTGTTCCTTACTGATGTGTTTCAGTGCATGTGTAATAAAAATATCACATTATTACATAGTCTGTAGCATACTCTAGAATTGAGGTCTTGTTTTTAGTTTATGTTGTTTTTCTAGTTTGATAGTAGAGAGCATGAGCTGAAAGACAATTGTGATGAGAATGTATGTGTTTTTCAAAGCGGGGTAACCTGCATTAGTGGTGAAGCATGTGTGTCAGAAAGGCAAAACAATGCAATATTCAGCAGTTTTACTATGAAGCTACATCTTTTATAATGCCGTGACCCACTTTCTGACTGGAGAGTCAACAATTTCATCATCGCCACTTCCCAACTGCCACAGCAATGAATGTCACCAACGTTCCCTGATGTTACTGTCATTTGTGCCACTTTAAATATACATGGAAAGTGTCTGTCCAATTTGCATTCCTATGTGACGATTGGGTTTGAACGTTTCCCTCCTGAACCTCATTTACCTATTTGACAGTGTTTTACTCTTTATCGTGACCTTTAAGAAAATCGTTCATAGAAAATAAGGTGTAAGTTAAGTGAGGTGCTGACTAAATATTATAATTAACACTCACTGTGGTATGTAATTTGCCATATGCTATTGTGATTACAAGATTTGGGACCATGTTTGACAGCAAATCTATTTTATATAACGTAATTTGTACGTAGTAAACGATGAAAATGTGAAATATTAGTAAAATTTGTAAAATCTGCGAGAAAAAAAGTTAAATCATTCACACTGATCATATGCAACTGAGATAGTTGAGAAACTGTGACATCTAGTGGTTTATTTGGGTTAATGACTTCTTTACTGAAATCCCAAATCATCCCTATCTTTAAAAATTTACGTTTGGATTAAATTTCGAATTATTCATGATCAGACTTGCAGTTGGTGATTTTGTATTGTTTCATTGTTTTTAGTAACAAGTAACGATTTCTTAATATGTCATAGTATTTGAATAAGACAAGAATAAGACAAATTAATACGGGTTTGGTCCTGTAGATGTGTACATGAGGCTTTTTATGTCCAGATTGCACCTGGCCAGAGCAATAAATATGTGTTATTCAGTTTATATATCATTTAAAATGCAATATACTTGTTTGTAACCTTTTGTTTGACCTTATAGTTTATAGCAAATAGTTTCCTGTATTTAGAGATAGCAAATTTATTAGGTCTCAGCAATTCTGTGTGTGTATGCCAGAGAGTGAGATAACATTTTCAAGACCTCAATGGTTTAATTTGCACTCATTTCAAAATCCCATTATAAAAGGTCTTTCACAATATTAGGTAATTCTGGAATTTATTAATTTAAGTGCTATTTATTGATGCATTTATTTTTACAAGGTCAGTACACAAATGCTCGGAAAATGCAGTTATCACAAACACCAGTTCAGCCGCACTTCTTTTTATGGTTCTGTTTTACAACTACCAAATGTAAATGTTAAAACCATGATATGAAAATACAGCTGATTGGACAAAGGTGACCTTTGTAGTTGCCCAGTAAAATACAGTAATCCCTATGTTAACTATGAAGGTTCAAAACTATTTACACCATTTCTGATAGGGATTACTGTCACAAACTCAGTTACAATCTCCAAGAATTCCGTGAGACATTTACCTGTGGAAAAAGTCACCTTGCCCACTATGTTGACAACGTGTTTCTGGTTTCACGGCATAAATGACGTGACTACAGTGACCACAATGCATTTCGGCGATACGCTCATGACACATCAACGCAAGGAACAGCTTCTTCGGAAGCGTTTTATTTGATAACCTTGGAAAGAGGTTGAGTCATGTTGTGATTAGCGTTTTGAGGATCGTTTTTAAAGCTAGTAGTTTTAACAAGCAGGTACAGACAGGGTCCGTGTGTTGCGTCTAAGTGCTAAATAACTAGCATTGTAGCTTAGAAGCTCGCTTGTATAGAGCTCCAGAAGCTAGTTTGCGTCGTTGTTAGCTAACTAAATGGTAGAGTAAACTGTTGGAGAATGAGTAAGAGCGACTAAAGGAGTTGTCTATTATCTTTTTATCAACAGTAGACATTGGAACTCAGCAGCCTCAAGTAAGTAGCTAATTACTTTCACATTAGTGTTATTGTGGGGGGCAAGTTAGATAGCGTATGGATAGCTAAAGTTAACAGCTGCGTTAATGCGTACAGTACGAGATTATATACACAGTATGCTGTTGCAGTAATTCTGTGTTAAATCTTGCCATTTTAACCATTTTGAGTGCATGTAAACGAGTGACACAGCGTAAGTCATGCGGTGTTTTGAGCTATTTGTTATGCTGGCTTTTGAAACATCACGTGAGTTTCAACTAGACAAGAAAGTTTTTTTTTCCCATTTATATTTAAAACATTTCTGTCGTCTGTTTAAATAATGTTGTAGGGCTAATGGTTGCTTTACAGGACTTGTGTCCACTCACACGAAAGACGTCATGGACTGTAATGTTGCTCGATTATACATCTTGCCCTTTTACCCTTTAAGATGTAACTTTATTTAAAAAAAAATCATAAACATAAAACTGATTGAATTGTTCAGTGGGTGTTGGTTCGTTTCTGTCATTTAGCCTTTGTGTCTGCAGCAAGGAAAATTTGCACACAAAGTGGATTATCCGGGTTGCAGTGTGAAACCAGTATTGTAGGAGGCTTGGCTGTCCGACACCTGCTGCTCTGACTGTTCCAGCTAGTCTGACTTCTGAGAGCAGGATAGCCTGAATGCAAAAGCCCCGTCACCCTTAGTTTTCAACTGCAACTTAAGAACAAGCAGAAAAGTCCCACCAGAGGATCTCAGACAGGGAGCCAGTAAAGGGAGACCGATATGGTGGTGATGTGACGGTGTCTGCTGAAACTGAAGAGACTTGCTTCTGCATTTTGAACTAATTGGAGATGTAATGGGGACTATTGGGAAATGCTGGGCGGAACTGAGTTACAACAGTTCAACCCGGAGAGGACAAGATGAAGGTATTCTCAGACTTTCCTTAGGACCAGTCAGTCTGCATATTAAGATGCATATAACAAGTCTTGGTTATTCATTTATTTATTTTTGACATACTTGTTAAAGGAGAGGTACCTTAAAGCCTAAATTTCAAGCAGAAAATTTTAGATTTGTGGGCAGGGGACCAGCACTAATGGGATGAAGGGGTTGTGAGGGGCTAAACAATCAGAGTTCTGTTTGTGAGTTGTAAAAGTACAACTCGTCCAACACTCCACATCCGTGAGGTAGTTCCCAGTTACAAATGCTTCTTAAAATTGCTCTATCATAAAAGCAGGTATAGAAAATGGATGGATGGATGGATAGACTCATGGATATCCATGCAGAGTTTATGGGACTATGACCACAAATCAAAAGTAAAACCTTTAAATGGGCTCCTGCGCTTTCTGCGAAAGGTTAAACTATTCTAAAAGATCCATGAAATGAGTCACCAGTGGCTGAGAGGGGCAGCACACATGCATTTATAAATAACCTAACCCTAGCCAGACCTAAAATATGACAAAAGTTCAGTAAACCCTCGAATAAAAAGTGTTGTTTGGGGGTATGTAGGTGATGGAAAGAATCACTGGGATTATTGAGTGGATTGAAATCCTAGACATTTAAAAGAGGTGACCTGATCATATAAAACAATCTTTCCTGAGGGGGGGTGAAATGAGCTGGATGATAAGTCCTTCTCTGCAGTCTTTATTTGACGTGTGTTCTTGTCACAGAAAAACATTCTGTTTGTAAGGCTAACACAACCATTTTGGAATGGGCCAGAAATATTCTTTTTTTTTTTTATAGGTGTCACATAAAACCTGAATAAATGCACTTGCTCAGCATTAAATCAATCCAAATGGAGCTTTGCAGTTGTCTGGCGAAAAAAAAATCTAACAATGCACATCTGTTTGTGTCCCCCTGTCTCCTTTTCTGACAGTTTACAGAAACACTTGGGTAAACTAACAGGAACCAGGTGAGGATGAACACATCTTTGCGATGGTTTCCAATGGCTGCCACCTGGAAGGAGAGGATATTGTGAGAAAGGACGAAAGACCTGAAGGGCATCATAAATTATAGTCATGAATCTTCATCAGGTCCTCACAGGGGCCGTCAACCCTGGAGACAATTGTTTCTCTGTAGGGAGCATCAACAATGTACCATTCACAGTAAGTTATTGCAGATTCCTGAAATATTCCCTCTCTAGGAGAATAATCTGCCCCCCGCCCCCTTTTCTCCAATTGAATATACATTTTAAAGGTGGAGAATTCAATAGTTTGTTTAAGGTGATATTTAATTAAAATGAACAAATGATTTGATGAACAATGATTTGTTACATTTTACGCAGATACACTGAGATCCATTATAAACCCGTGATCCTGACCTTAAGGTCTGCTAAGCACGGATGTAACTGATTGTTAATGAATGGTGAAGTTATGAAAGCTGCTGTCTTTGTATAGATGCTTTCATAAGACTGCCAAGGGTATTAAAATGCATGCTTGATTTTTACAGGAAAAAGTAATTGCTGATTACAAAAAATGTGCTAATGAAAATCCTTTATTTTAGACTTTCTGTGAAAAGTGCCTGGCCTAATATTTTACAGGTACTACATCACAGCAGATCATCCAGTAACACTGCCATGCTATTAAAAAACTAAACTAATATCAAGACTATAAAGATTTCTGTGCTGTAGATTCAGTTTTCTGAAGTTGAGTCACTTCTCAGTGTGGTGTCTTTGGACCTTTAAGTCTAAAATTATTGTGTTATTTAACATCTTGATGTGATCTTCAGGGTCATTGTCATCTTTTTCTGTCTGTTTTATCTTGACAGGCCTACGCTTCAGGCTGTGATGTGGTGATTTTAGGCAGTGATTTCGAGCGGCTGCAAATCATTCCAGGTGCCAAACATGGCAACATTCAAGTTGGCTGTGTTGATTGCTCACTACAGGGTGGACAGGTAAGACTGATTGAGTGGTTCACTGCCAGATGCTCTGGATCATGTGCGATGCGATGGCTCAGCTCACTTTCTGAGGGAAACCATAATTATTGAATTCTCATTAAGATGTGCTGCAGTGCCTCCTTTAATAGTTGAGTGTTACTACGCTACATTCTAATTAGTAAGATTATAGTCTTATGTGCTGGCAGTGTTTGCTCTCACAGAATAATAAGTAGTTGTTCAGCAGGCTCATTCAGTGATGTAATGACATATTCCTGTAACCAACATTTTATTAAAGTAGAGGCACAAACAGGTGATTTGTTGTGATGAATTCAGGAGCACAGTTGTGGCTGTTTTGAGATCATTGGTGTTTCATAATCTGTCTGATGTAAAATCAACATGTGTACAAATATAGTGTGGAACAGAAATGGATTATTTTAATAACACATTCACATTCAAAATACCAGCTTTGTTTTGCCTGCAAGAATATTTCAAACCAGTTTCTACCGGTCATGTATTGTAGATACAGGAGATCTTTCCAGCGCAACTAGTTATATACACCGTTTTCATGTGACTTAGACAACATGGATACACTAGTACTATTTTCTGACATGGAATGATACCTAAATTTACTATTTTTATCTCTTTAACACCTATGAGTTGTATTTTCCTCCACTGGGGACTCAATAAAAACTGCTGCAGCAAAAAATATATTTTCCTTGTGTGCATCATGGTCATGCATTCATGTGTGAATGACTGTATAGTATTTGTCTTCGTGAGAGTAAGTGCTGTTTTTAGGCTAATGGAGGTTTCACTTTGAACCTGGCAATAGCAATCTCGATCACACAGATTCTAATCATGCTGTATATTTAAGATGGAACATACTTAGTCTTTATCATTGCGCGTCAGTTCTACATTTATTGTGACAAAGCATGATATTTTCGGTATTCCTGGATGTGCCAAGTATTATTTTTATGTTCTTTCTTCCATCAGTAGCCCCCACAATAAACTGGGCTCATGGGTCGTCTTCTCTCTAGATTTCCTTGCTTTTACGCAGTTTATTGCCAACTCAGATATTAATTATTAATGATTATAATATTTTTGATCCAGATTAATCTGATTTTCTTGAACTTTCATCACAGTAGGTTTTATAGAAAAAGCTGTTCAGGGATTTTGATAACCCCAACTAACAACCAGACACACATACATTTACATACAGTATGCTACCTGTAAAGCCCCTCTGTGCAGCTGGGTGAATATGAGTGTGGAGACATGCCGTTTGACGGCATCTCTTTTGCAACATCCACATTTGTGGTAGCGCTGTTCACCGCATGCTGTTGGATTTTGCTGATGTTGAGTCTGTGTGACTGCGTGACACAAATAAGATCACATCTTACGAGTCTGGACAAACATGGTTATGAGATGTTAACGCTGTGAAGGGTTCTTAGTCATTGACCTCCTAATTCACAGCCTGATTACCAATTTAATTTAATCTCTTTGTGGTCATAAAACTTGCATCCATTCAAAAATGCCGTGTTTCATAGCATTGTTACATTGTTTTTTTTTCAGTGTTTAAACAATGGGCAAATTGAGTGTCTGGTAAACATTGATCAGTACGTTCAGTCACGTACAGACAATTTAATGTGAAGACTGCAATGGAAGAAAATCCCAAATATTAGTGAGAAGCCTCTTGTATTGCCTTTGTCTCAGTCTTATTCAAAGTAATTTCAGTTTCTCCACAGCTAAGACTCCAACTTCCTTTTAATGCCTCGTTAATGTGCTACATTTGCTTTTCTAATGTACACAAATGAGTTTTCCTATTGCATCATATTGAATATTGAAGATAATAAGAGGAATTGTGACTCCACAAAAACCTAACCGGTTCAATTTATTTCTATTTCTGTACTGCAAGTACCTCAAGCCATGTCCCTTATTTCTGTGACTGTTTTTAAATTTAATTTAATTTGAATGATGTTTTGGTGGTGAACTCATTATTGTATATTTGACATTGTCTTACTTTTTTGTTTGCAGATTGCAGCTTCCTATGGAAGCACAGTGTGTATCTTTGAGTCTGTTCAGCAACAAGATCAAAAAGACGCATCTCTGACTGTGAGTAGACTACATAATCCAGCCATACTTTGTTGTTGAATGTAAGATTAAGATTTAAATGAATTATTTCACTTTCAGTCATTTCACTTTTTCATTGAGATATCCAGAGAATTAACATTCCCAATAAAGTAATAATTGCCTCCTCCTTGGTCAGTGGGGAAGTCACACTGGGTACTCGAATTGATTAGGTGGCGAATGCCGAAAAATGTAACACTTTCATTTGGTTGGGATTATATTTTTCACACTGCACCTTTGAAGATGAACCAAACTGCTGGGACAGTAACACATAGTTACAAATGCTGCTCATTTGGGAAGAAGAAATCAGGGCTGATCGATTGACCAGGAACAGAAACACTCTAGGTTGCTTCCTTTTTGGTTCACTGAAAGATCCAAGTTTTCGGGCGGTCCAGAGTTTGCTCGTTTGTTTTGTGCCAGAGTTCAGATGAGTTTTCACACCTGCCCAGTGAAGTGGGCTGTTAGAGGAAAAGAACTCTGTTCCGGTAAAGAGGACCAAACTGCTCTGGTGTTAAAGCGGCTCAGTCCAGTGTGTCGGTCAGTGCAGACATGCTGGCCCTCATTTATCAATCTTGCGTAGAATCGTGTGCAGATCTGCGTGCAGGGGTCGTGGTACGAAAAGACGCATGTGTGATTCATGAAAATTTTGTATATGGCCAATCCCAGCGTACGACTCAGCGGGTCTTGATAAATGCGACGGCTGAAAACAATCGTCATTAACATGTTCCGCTCTTAAATATTCATGTTTCGGAGGCTTCGGCCATTGAGAGGAGAAAACTGAGAAAGAACCCAAACTTTTTTGAGCTGGAAGTTGTTCCCCTCAAGTCTGAGGTGGAGGATAAACAAGGACGTGCTGTTTGGAAGCATAAACACTGGTGTTAAAGGAGCCCAGTCACGCATGTGCGCACACTGTTGAAACGACGCTGCTGTTCTGTATTACCACGAAAAAACAGAAACCCTTCATTTAGACAAAAACGACAAGATTGCTGAAAAAAACACAAAAAGAAATTAATTAAAAAACACATAATTACACAGAAAAACAGAACAAACATGAATTTCTCAGGAAAAAACAGGTTATATTTTATCAGGTGAAGCAAAACGTTTCCGTAAAAAACAGATATTTATTTTATTCACTGATATTCGTATACGTTTTAATCTGTACGGAATATGCGCCTGCCTGTGCTTAATATTCAGTTTGAGGTTTGTTTAATTGTCATTTTTTACATTTTTTTTAAGATTTTGCTGTGCTGCACCACGAATCCACACTGAGTCTAACTTGCATACCTGATATCAGCCCTGGCGTGAGATTTGAGCGGCTCGTACACTCACTTCCAGATTGATAAATGCCACGCCTTGTGCGGTTTTTTGCCGTACATATAGTTCATAAATGAGGGTCGCTGGGTTTAAACAGCAGTGTATGTGACCTGATCACATGGGGCTCACATGAGAACAGTTTAACTGTTCACTAATTTAATATTGTGCAGTTGGCTGCATTCTGGAGGGGACAATGAAATCCTATACCATTTTGTTTATTATCTCATCTTAAAGTATAATGTTATTTGTCTGTTTTGTACAGAAAGTGAATTGCCAGTGGCAGAAGACCGGACAGTTTGTCTTAAAGTCTGTGGTACGCAACCTAGCATGGCACCCCACAGGTACTTGGACATATACTGCTTTCCTAATGTAAATAGCCAAAACAATTGGCATTAAAAATCAAATGTGCTCTGGTGTATGTGTGTATCCAGGCAGTAGTCTTTTAACCGGCTCCGATAGCCTGCAGCTGTGGTCTGTTGCCGGAGAGGATGATGAAGCAGAAGAGGAAAAGCAGACAAAAAAGATAAGAGGCGACTCTGGCTGTGCCTGGAATTGCGTCTGGCACAGCAAGTAAGAACTGCACGAAATTTGACACTTGCAGGCTTTCTAATAAGACTGGATTTTTATTTTCCAGCATTCATTTTCTGCAGAGTATGCAGCTAATTAGTTATCATGAATGTCTGTTATTTTAAGATTTCATTTTATTTTAAAACATAATGCTCCTAATCTTGTAAATGAATGAAATGTGCTATAAATTTATCTGTTTTTTTTTTTTTTGAAGGACGGCCTCTCCAATTAGTTTAATGAAGTTCTCACCTGATGGAGAATTCTTTGCTACTGCTGGACAGGTGAATATGATTCTCTGATGTTGGTTTAAAGTAGTGTGTTAATAATTTCAACAGTTTTCATTTCGCATCAAGCAAAATGCTGGAAGTCCTGGTTAGGTTTGAAACATTCATCAGAGTGTAGTGTGATTACTCTTTAGTATTCAATGTATGTAAAAGTTGTCAGAGTTAATTTGTCTCCCACATTAGATGTCTTTTCTTAAGTTGAGACTCAATGTGGAGGATTTAACCGTTAATATTACATCCATTTGTCTGTCATTCCAAGGATGACTGCTTGATAAAGGTGTGGTACAGCACCAGTAAGTGGAGGTCAGGTGTCTCTGGCCTCTTCACACCTCCAGAAGCCAGTATCACTGTCCAGGGAGAGCTCAGCTTTTCCTTTGTCTACCTCGCCCATCCTCGCTCTGTTACGGGCTTCTCATGGAGGAAGACCAGCAAATACATGCCACGGTATGAACAACACTTTGAACAATTTTTTCAATTTCACAACAAGTACAACTAAATAAAATGCTTAAAAAAGGAACAGCTTTATGTTGACAACAAAAATACTCACTTGGTATAACCTGTTTTTCAACATCTTTAAATAGGGAGACTAATAATTTCATTTCTGCTTTGTCAGTTTTTATATATATATTTAACACATCCTTACTATCTCTTAACGGATATTAGTTTAACCAGCTTTAAGCATATTTATTCAGGGTGTTCCTAAATTCTATGTCCTTCATCTCCCCTGACAGAGGAGCAGTGTGTAATGTTTTACTTACCTGCTGTAAGGACAGTGTGTGCCGGCTCTGGGCTGAGACTCTCCTCCCAGGTGAAAGCCGTCTCTCGGGTTACCATAGCAACCTCACTGCCAGCCAGCACAGTGACACAGTCAAATGTGCAGCCTCCTCTAAGAAAAAAAGCTGCAATGGAAAAATTCACGTAAACCCTGGACAGGAAGTAAGTTCCAGTAAAAGTGTGTTGATGTTAATGATTCGACCCTTGCAGTATCACACTTATTCAGAATTTAATGACATCATCCCGTTTACAGTATGCTTAATCGATTTGGCGAAACAAGGAAGTGGCATATTTTGAGTTCAGTCATATTTCACATTTAAAACATTTAATTAGCAAATGGTCACAGGCAATAACTATCTTGAGTCTAAAATTGGCATGGACTTATGTGCCAAACATAATTAATAATGTCAAGTGATAAAAAATATTGGTGTATCTAATTGTTTACAAAATGGTGGATTTTTTTCTCTTTTTAATTGAGGCCAAAAACATTAATCAGTATCATTTTTTTGATCTTTGGTGTTTCCCACTTGTTCAGCTTTAAAATTCAGATACAGATCAGTAAAAAAAAAAACAAAGCAAGACTAAGAAAGAAAATGAAAAAGCCAAGACCTGGACGTTTTACAATTAATTTGATGTTAAATATAGATATGTGTTTAACTTTGTTTTAGGCCCTAAGAAGTTAGTAAAATGGTTCCAATATGTAATTACTTAAAATGAACATATAAAGTGGGACTGAAATGGTTTAAAAATTAAATACAGATCATCCAAAAATACTGCACAAGTCAAAAAAAAAAAAAAATAGCTCTGCTGAGGCTTTTCTGAGAATCTGAAGCCCCCAAGGGTTTGACTTGACTGTCAGCGTTGAAAGTGTAAAAAAAAAAAAGTTTCAAACATTTTCTTCCAACTATATAATATTCTAGGTTGCTTTGAAGGGCATCTGACTGCTAGTTTAAAGCAACGTGTCAGTGGCTCTGGAATATATTACATATTTCATTAAATATTTTTGGTAATGTTAACAGTAAATATTTTAATTGCAGTGCAATTTCCAAGCAACATTGCAAGCCTTCATTTACCGGGATGTGCTCCAACCCTCTCTGACTGGCTGCCTGCCTCACCATCAGGACAGACACTACAGTCACAAGAAAAGAGGCAACAAAGTTCCCCACGCAAATGCTCTATGTCACTTCCACATTGCTGCCAGCATCAATCCAGCCACAGGTTAGAAGAAAGTGCTGAACTACAGTCTCTTTGATTATATTGAAATGCATTTCCATTTTGGAAAAACAGTTTTGCTAAGTTGCATTGCAGTCCTTAAGCCAGTTCAAGGTTGTATTAACTTTCTGTATATATTTGGAAATGTTACTGTTTGCTCATGAAATATAGTCCTAAGTTTTTCCCCCATGTCTTTTTTGTGCAAAATATTTGTCCACTTTAGTTTGAAGTCTTCATAAATCCCTTTTTATTCTTGTCAGTGTTCAAGAAACCATGTTTATGTTTAAACTGCTTCAGCAAAACATACTCTAATGCTGTTCCACGCTTTCTTTTATTGTTATTGCAGACATTCCTTTACTGCCCTCCATCTCTTCGCTAAGTTGCAGCGATGATGAGGAACCTGGGGGCCTATTCACTGTCCACTGGCTCAACAACAAAGAGCTTCATTTCACCTTAGCAATGGAGGTGTTTTTGCAGCAGCTCCAAGGCAGCCTTGAGCAACAAAATGAGGAAAAATGCTTCCAAGAAGGTACTGAAAAATACTTAGAACGTGCATTAAATTTGCATTCAAGTAGTGTATCTGTAAATAGACTCACTCTCTCAAGTTTAGGTCTCAGATTTTGTACAGTGGTTGTTTTTTTCTGTACTTCAAATTTCATATTTGATTTAAAATCTATTGCAGATGATGAGGATGGTGACAGTTTTGATGGAGAAGATAATGGTAGCAGGCCAAGTGACCTTGAAGGACCCGAGACCTTGGAACATTCTTTGTCAGCAGTGAAGCACCAAGTGGATGTGCTATTAGAGGAATGGAATAAAAGTGCAGACATGCTGTTCAGTATCCATCCGATTGATGGCTCTCTGTTAGTCTGGCATGTGGACTGGTTAGATGAATACCAACCAGGCATGTTTAGACAAGCTCAGGTGTGTTTGCTTTTCATATAGTTTATGTTCATGTCAAATATTTAAAGAAATCTTCCACTTTTAACCTTGGTTGTAATGTTACATTAAATGTCTTATATCTTTTTTTATTTCATTAAATGGTAGCCTGATCAGAATTTTAATTGATGGTATTCAGAATCAGTAAGGTGTTGCTGTCACTAACTTTTCAAAGAGTGAATAATTCTGACAGCGTTTGAATGAACTTCAAAGGTAATTTCAAACGTTACCTAATGAATTTTTATTAGTGACGAAATAATTGGAAACCTGTGATATGACTGAGTGTGGAGAAGCACCCAAAAGAATCCCAAATTTCATTGATATTCTGGTTTGAATTATGAGTAGCTCCTTTAATCAGAAAAGAAAAATCTGGTATAATTATTGGCATAGACACTGTTGAAGTTGTTTATTCTAACATATTCCTTAGGTCTCCATCACTAAAACTTTTTAAGTTATGAAAATAGGCAGCTATTGATTTATAGGATTCATTGTTGTTCCTGTTACAAGACAGCTGTAGCTATATGTACTGGTAAAACTAGGCTTTAATTAGCTTTAGATATCATTATTTTGTCTGTTTTTCTCTCAGGTGTCCTTTGTGTCCTGTATACCAGTGGCATTCCCTACAGGAGATGCAATCTCCCTGAGCCACAGTGTGGTGATGTATGCCTGCAACAAGAATGTGGATCTGGCTATCCAGCATGGCAGAAAGCGACCACCTGGGAGCATGTTGCCTCAAACCAAATCTGCTCTAATTAGCTACGAAGGGCAAAGAAAAATTGCAACCTGCAGCAGTCTTCGACTAAGCATTTTCACCCCCAACGTTCTCATGATTTCCAAACATGCAGATGGATCCCTGAACCAGTGGGCAGTCAGCTTTGCAGAGGACTCTGCTTTCTCGACTGTGCTTAGTGTCTCTCACAAGTCACGATATTGCGGTCATCGCTTCCATCTCAATGATCTGGCCTGTCACTCATTACTTCCTCTCCTTCTCACCACCTCACACCACAATGCTCTAAAGACTCCAGAGGTAGACACCATCCAGGCTCAGGATACCCTTTTTCCAAGTGTTTTTGATTCAACTTCTCAGCCTCACAGATCAATCCAGGTTTCCCAGGATCCCAACGCAATCTACAGCGAGCTTATATTATGGCGGGTTGACCCGGTCGGCCCTTTGTCATTATCAGGAGGAGTCTCTGAGCTTGCACGAATCAATTCCCTCCACGCATCAGCCTTCTCTAATGTGGCCTGGTTGCCCACACTCATTCCCAGCAGCTGTTTAGGTGAGACATCGTTTTGTTTGAAGATCGTTTTAATGAGAATATCTTTGGATTTTTTGGAGTGAGCACAAAAAAGTTAATTGAAGTCCACTTTAAGATGCATCTCATTTTTGTTTCTCTTTTTATCTTCAAGGTGTCTACTGCAATTCCCCCAGTGCTTGTTTTGTGGCAAGTGATGGACACTCACTAAGGTTGTATCAAGCTGTTATTGAAGCCAAGAAACTCTTGAGTGAACTCTCTAACCCCGAGATATCTGTAAGTCTTAATAGTTTAGTAGTTTAGTTTATTTGCATTTTTGTTACTTTCTTATATTGAGTTTGGATTAATTAATTGTAAATGACCTCTGGACATGATTTTTGAAAAAAAAAAAAAAAATGTAAAAGTATCCTTAAGTTGACTAACTGTTACATATAGTCATGTTCAAATAATGTGAAAATTTGTGCTTGATTTTAGAAATATGTTGGGGAGGTCTTCAACATCATCAGTCAGCAATCCACAGCCAAACCAGGGTGCATTATAGAGTTGGATACCATTACTGATTTTGTAAGTACAACATTTAATAATATTCCTTTTGTGGATAGACACTGTACATGTCTGAGAGATACATGGAGCAGGCATAACGTAATGATTGTGTGTCCATCACCTAAAGTGCCAACAGTGGGTTAGGGTTATGGTTAGTGGGTATGTGACTGTCAGAATTGGACCAAGGTGTAAGAGAAGAATGTGGCCGATGGCCAGATGCATGTGTGTAGATTCCTCTGGGAACACCTGTGACCAGGATGCACTATAGGAGAACCACACAAGCTAGCAGCTGCGGGCAGTGCCATTCTTTGAACAATGCTCTCCTGGGAACTCTTGGGTTGTACCATCCATATGGATGTTACTTTGACATTCACCACCTACCTTAGCATTGTTGCAGACTATGGAAACTCTTTCGTGTAAATGATATTCCCTGATGGCCAGGCCCCACCTGGCAACTTACAGAACGTAAAGGATCTGCCAGATACGGAGACCCCTTCAGGGTTCTAGTAGAGACTATGCCTCTGTGGGATGATTTTGCAGCAAATGGGGGACTAACAGAATGTTAGGTAGTCTTAATGTTATGCTTGATTGGTGTAACAGCCAGTACAAATAATTGCTTAATAATATAAAGAATATATAAATACAGTAAATATAAAGGCCATGTTCAAAAACTGGTTTCCATTTATTTTAGCAATATTGTGTGCGTTCTATGGAAAATTCACCACAACTTGGATATTTGCTGATGTACAATAATAAATTTCCTCTTTTTATACAGCAGGGGAAGGAGACCCAGCTCCTGCATGTTTTTGAGGAGGATCTGATCTTTGGTAACGAGAGAACAGAGGACTTAGAGGAAACTTCCAATACTACTCACTCTGGTATCTTTACTATACAAGAGATTTTTATGCAACACATATAGCGTATCATACTGGCAATTTTCCTTTTTACATTTAGATAATGGCCCCAATCAACAGTATCTTTTGTGTGTTTTGTTTCCTTCTAGTCTCTAGTCAGCCAGCCTTCTCTGCACGTTTCTTTCTTGTGGTGGTTGAATTGACCCCAACAGGTCGCTCCCTCCTCCACATGTGGCATCTCCAGCTCACTGCTCGGCCAGTCACCCTGGGTTAGTGCTTTAACAAGAGTACATCAACTACGACTTGCAAAGTTTAAAAAAAGATTTTCATTTTCATTTTTCATCTGTTTGTGTCCCAGAAGAGACAGCACCAGAGAAAGAAGCTTCTCCGATGAACAGCTCGCAGTTTAACTTCGACATGTTTGGTTCTCCAGTAACACCAGTCATGAAAAGCAAACCCCGCACATCTAATCTGCAGAGCACGTGTCGCCTGAGCCTCACAGCACACAGAGTATACAGCCAAGAGCTTGCTCTGCCAGAAGGAGTGGAAGCAATCACTGTAACGCCTTCAGCAGGTTAGGAACTATGAGGTCACATACTGTCCTGTAAATAACACATGACTGTGGCAATCTTGTTGTTTTCAAAAACATCACAATTTGGGGTACAGAAATCATGTCCTTGAATTCAAGACTGTTCTACTCATGAAATAGGAAAATAATATTAGTGGTAGCAGCACTGTGGTTTGCGGGGTGCTCAGGCACTATTTTATGTACTTTAGAAAATTAAACAGTTGTAATTGCTGATGGGTTCAAGAAAATGTCTTTCTCTCCAAGAAAGTTTTAGTCTATTTTTGTAATATTTACACTTGAATAATAATATAAGTATAAAAAGTTACACTACATCAGTATCTGCAAATAATTTTTTTTTCTGTCCAACCGGTTTCAGTAGTGAATTTCCTAAACCTGGGATAAATAAAAGCTTTTTTTTTTCTATTTTTCATTCCTTTTATAAGTGTTATTTTATTTATAAAATATGCATACATGATCTTAAAGTTCACTGACGTCTTAAGACATTGGAATTGTGTAATTTGCAGACTACAGTGAATGTCAGAAAACAATATAATTTACATTGATATGAGATCAAGTTCCAAAGTTGTTTTAATCAACTGTCTATTACAGGTCACCTGAGCTCGTCGTGTTTTCTGCCAGCTGGCCGTGTACCTTACCTCCTTGCTACTTCCTGTTCTGATGGAAAGGTGCGCTTTTGGAGATGTAACATCAGTGCGACATTGTCTTGTACAAAGGACAACTTCTTGTATCAGTGGGAGGAGTGGTCTCTCCTGGTGGAGGAAACCCACCCCAGCAGCAGTGTTGTAAGTGTGCCAGGTCGCCCCATAAAGGTGAGCTGTTGTCACACCGGACGGATTGCAGTAGCCTACAGGAAGACTCCAAATTCACCTTGGAATTCAACATCTCAACTTCACTCTCATATTCTGCTGACTTCTCCTCCCACCTTGACGTCTTCCCCAAATGTGCGCCAGAACAGCTCCTACCTAAATGCAGCCATGAATTTACCACATAGCTCAAATTTCACATCAAGGTTCAACCCAGCCAACAGAGAGCCAACAGTCCACATTGGTATCTTCCAGTGTGAGTCCACTGGTGGTTCACAGTGGATTTTAGAGCAGACCATAGTTTTGGACAGAGCAGATCCCACTATTAACCATGGCAATAGCAGTAGCACAGCTGGAAGTGCTGACATTCCACATATCATGGACTTGATCCCCAATGAACATTGTCAGGGTTTAGCTAGAAATAACCTGGTTCATTTGGACTGGGTCTCTCAAGAGAATGGATCACATATCCTTACTGTTGGGATTGGTACTAAGATTTTTATGTACGGGCGTCTTTCTGGAAAGCCTCCAGAACTTTGCTTAACGCCTGACACCAGCAGAGACCGTAGCTCATCTTGTCTTGTTCTGCTCCGGTCAGTTGATCTGGTTTCCTCTGTTGAAGCCTCACTGCCCATTCCAGTTTCTCTCTCCTGGGTCCGAGATGGCATCTTGGTTGTAGGTATGGATTGTGAGATGCATGTTTACTCCCAGTGGCAGCCTCCAGCACCACCGAAAGCCAGTGCCCAAGACACAGACATCACCAGCAGCCTTTCCTCCATAATCTCAGCTGTAAGACAGAGCCAGGAAGATGGCACCGGTCAAGGTTCTTTCCTGAGCCTTCCCAAAAGGGCAATGACACGATCAATGATGAGCCTGGCTCAGAAACTTAGTGGGAAAAAAACAGCTTATGACCTGCCTGTAGAGATGGAAGATTCTGGGCTTTTTGAAGCAGCTCAACAGCTCTTTCCCACTTTGCCCCAGTATCATCCTGTACAGTTACTGGAGCTCATGGATCTTGGGAAGGTGAGTTTAGAGTTTTAATCTTTACATATGCAGTCGCTTTAATGTCATTTTTATGTTAGAGAGCCATGTATTAATTTCAGAAGGTTGTAAAGCAGACAGTATCTGTAAAAGCACATTTAGCAAAGAGTAACATTGTTTAAATTATGTGTGATATACTGCATATTCATTAAGACAAGTTGTCCTTTATAAGGTGCACCGTGCCAAAGCCATCTTGTCTCATCTCGTGAAATGCATCGCTGGAGAAATTGTGACACTTAAAGACAGTACAGCCGGTTCAGAGAAACGCATGCGCTCTCGAACCATCAGCGCTGGAGGCAGCACACTAACAAAGATGTTTAACAAAGCAGAGAAGGCCACTTCTGACTACACAGAGATCAGCTCCATCCCTCCACTCCCTCTGTATGCACTTGTGGCAGCTGATGAGGATATTTCACATGGTGGGTATACACTAGATTTGCTGTAACAAATAATTCTAATTGTGATTTAAAATGACTGATTATCATGATTTAAAATGTATTAATGATAATAATGATATAAAATGTACATGAAATTCAAAGAAGTGGATACTATTAATGAGCTCTGTAATTTAGTTCCCAGCAGGACGACAGGTTTTTGTATCTGTTTTTAGATTAAATCCATGTGCTGTGTGCTTGAGCTCTTTTTTGTGGCTCTCTACAGATAAAGTGGACACCGTGAGTGGAGACAGCGGCCATGATTCCAGCCATACAGACACATACGATGAACTCTTTAAGACAATCAGCATGGCAGATTTGGATCCTCTGGACAGTGATCAAGAGGAAACTGGGAGCAAGGTGAAGCTTTGCTTAACTGGAAGAGAACACAAACTTTGAACACTAACAAAACTTTTTATTTTAAGTTCAGATGAAATGAGTTTATTTTGTCGTTCTCCACCTCCTACTTTTGCCTTTCTTTATAAATCAGAATTAAAGTTAAAGTTGCTTATTCTTTTATTCTTCATTTGTAGGTCATAGACCTGTCCCAGTACTCTCCAACATACTTTGGTCCAGACCATGCCCAAGTTCTGTCCAGTCACCTCCTTCATTCGAGTTTGCCAGGCTTAACGCGTATGGAGCAGATGTCTCTCATGGCATTGGCTGACACGATTGCTACCACAAGCACAGACTTGGACAGCCAAGGCAAAAGCAAAGGTATCACCAATGAATAAAAATACTAGAGAAATATATTCGAATTGCATCTAACCGTTTTTGTGTGATTGATGATCCAGGTGGAGAGACACTGGATGAGTGTGGCCTAAAGTTCCTACTGGCTGTTAGACTCCATACGTTCCTCTCTACCTCCCTGCCACCAGCACACAGAGCGCAGCTGTTACGACAAGGTATGGAAATGTAGCATAAGCTGCCTTTGCACCGAGTACTAGTATGGATATAGATATTGAACCTCACCACCTGGGGATTTCTAAGAATAAGTTGTATTTATGGTTCCAATTGAACTTCCAGTAAATGCCAGTAATGTCCCAGACGATGATGACAAAATCAGTGTGCTGCTCATCTAGATTACACTGGGCTACATTTTGTGTTTGGTTGCATTGTCAGATTTGGCTGTCCTATCATAATAAACAACAATAAGCAGAACTTTTCACTTCATCAATGTGTGCTTTTTTTCCAGGTCTGTCAACATGTCATTATGCCTGGGCCTTTCATTCTGAGGCTGAGGAGGAGCTGTTGAATATGCTGCCTGCTCTACAGAAGGAGGAGACCACCTGGCCTGAGCTGCGCTCCATGGGTGTTGGCTGGTGGCTGCGTAGCACCAACAAGCTACGTAGGTGTATTGAGAAGGTGAGGTAACAAATGGCATTTTTTTTCTTTTTCTTTTCTTGTACAGTGAAATCATTTTCTAATAATTTTTTGAAATAAAGAATCTTCTTTTCCAGTTATGGAAAGTATTGTATTAAGATTATCCAGAGTTTGTTCATTTTTACCTTTGCAACTTTAACTGAATCCCAACTATTAAGTATAAGTTAGATTTGAATGAAAATTGTGAATTTATTGCACATATCTGCCTTTTCTGTACTTTGTCAGGTTGCCCGGGCTTCTGTACAGCGAAACAATGATCCTTTGGATGCTGCTATATTTTACCTTGCAATGAAAAAGAGAGCAGTGGTATGGGGATTATACAGGTAAGGTAAACTAACCTGAAAAAAATGCACATATATGAACACACCTATACTAATCAATCCAAACAAGACTTTTTTTTTTTTTTTTTAGGCACTATTTTTTTGTCATCCTTTTTTTTCCCCAATCTTTGTCAGATTGGCTCAGACTCAAATTTTAAAACTATATGAAAATGTGCCCTACACATTCACTTTTAGTAACACCATGCTTATTCAATCCAACAGCAAAAGACAGCCGATTACCTTTCTGTTATGGAAATAAAAATGCATTTACACCCGTGAGCATTTTAAATCCATATTGCCTTTTTATCTCCAGATCTCAGAAGAATGCTAAAATGACAGCCTTCTTTCGGAACAACTTCAGTGAGGACCGATGGAGGAAAGCAGCACTGAAAAATGCATTTTCTCTACTGGGAAAGCAGCGCTTCCAACATTCAGCAGCCTTTTTTCTTCTTGCCGGTTCCCTCAAGGATGCTGTGGAGGCAAGTGAAAAATACAGCACACATATTACACACTGCCCTAGACCAGTAATCCTGTTTTCAGCAGTCAAGCACTGTTTTTTTGTTATTTACATAATGTCTGTAGCATTTTAATTTGTATTAAAATGTGTCAGCAGCAATAAAAGTCTAATGGTGTGTGGGATATTTAAATTTGCCCCTTAACACATTCAGGTGTAGCTTCTTCTTAGAAGCAGTAACGAATCAAACATGAGAGAGCCTTTGTAGTAAAGCAGTTTGTGACACTGACATCGCGTCTCCTTGAGCACAAAGCACCAAAGTGTTATTTGTGTAGTTTGTTTGATTTATGGGTCTTGCTGTCTTTGCTTTTTTCAGCACCATATGGTCACATTTATCAGTCGCACTAAGATCTTGTGACTGGCAGTTCATTTTATAACAATTTTCTGTCCTTTAACATATTAATATGTAAACTAATGTTTTTATCAAAGGGCTCCATTGTGGCCTTATGTTCACTTCACTTTTATTCATCAAGGTTATTTCTGTTAATTCCCTGGAGAAATGAGTCACATAATTTCATCAGTGTGAGTAACTGGAACATCTCAAAGCATTTAATGGAAATGAGTATCACTCAAGCTATCGCTGACTTTATTTCTCTGCCTGGGAGATATTCTCATTAAAATGCACCTCACACATTTCAAATTAGGGCCAACTGCAGTTATTTAATATTATTTACTTCACTGGTGATTTATTTATTAATTTTTTTATTTGCATGTTTTGGGTTTTAAACAAAAAAGGTACAATATAACTTGGATTGTGCGCTGTCCTGTCTAATCTCTTTACTCCTATCTGATTTCCACAGAAATCATCTTTCTTTTTTTCTCTTTCAGGTGTGCTTGGAGAAAATGCAGGATCTACAGCTGGCCCTGGTGATCTCAAGATTGTATGAGTCTGAGTTTGAGACAGCATCTACCTACAAAAAGATCCTTCAGAGACACGTATTGGGACAAGATAAACAGGTGCTGTTGTTTTTATAGTAGACAAGTGAAACTGGTCAGTGAGGTTTAACAGTTAGTATTCACAGCATATTTTATTATAGTGGCGTATACTTTCATGATGCACTGCTGTAACTAGATTGCTAGAGAGACTCGACTAATTTCCATGTATGTGCTCTATGTGTCAGATTGAAGCTCATAAAGACCCATTCTTGCGGAGCATTGCATACTGGGTGCTGGAGGACTACAGCAGGGCTTTGGACACTCTGCTTGAACAGCCTTGTAAAAACCCCTGTGCTGGAGCCACTTGTGGTGAATGCGATGCTGGTAAATCAGTGTACTTTTTCAGATATTTTTTTTTTCCTCCTCTCATCTTTGAGAGGAGAGTATATACAGTTTTCTAAATAATATGGTTCTTTTTTTCTGTATCCCTATGCGTGCATGCACATTTAAATCTTATAGGCTGTCAAATGTAGCACTGCAAATAAGAGGTGGAATCCTTTGTTTTTACACAATGTTTCAGCTTTTTAAGTAAATTTTATTTTGTTCATCTAAATGTTGCCATATTAAATTATATTATTAATGATAGTCCCATCATTAAGAATTGATTTAGAACAGAACTTTAATAAAAAAGTCAGTTAGAGCTTAACCGCACACAAACCTATATTTAGGGTTTTTTGTTTTTTTTGTTTTTTTTAATTACAGTTGGACTATTTTTATTGCCACTATTTCTGTGTCAGTATTTCTAAAGCGACTGTCTGTGTCTGTATGTCTATAATAGATGGTTCTGCTGTATCGACATGCAATCCTGAGGTTTTTAACTTTTACACCTACCTTCGAACACACCCACTCCTCCGACGCCACTTCGCCTCCTCAGATAAGGCTAAAGTTGGTCTCACAGCTGAGGGTCGCAGGGCTGACTCCATCAGCCTGGAAGAGAGAAGACTGTTTTTCACAGCTGCATACGCACACCTGCAAGCTGGCTGCCCCATGCTAGCACTCGAGGTCCTCTCAAAGATGCCCAAAGTCTGCAAGCATTCTGTTCTCCCTAGCCACAAGAATGCAGGCATCTCATCAAATCTCAGCATTGGGAGCAGGAACCAGCAGACATCTGACTCGGATTGGTCTCATTCTGCTTTGAATGGCTATGAGTCTGACAGTCGCAGCATATCCAACAGCCGGTCTGATTCAGTGTTAAGTTTTGACTGGAGCCAGCCTTCACTGACACTGCCAGATGAGTCCCTGGAGCTAAAATGGGACAGTGACAAAGATGACGATGAAGAGGATAATCAAGAGGCTGAGGATGAAAGTGAAAATAATCAGAGTAGAATTAATGCAGAGAGCAGTAAAATGTTCCAGGAGACACATGATTCCATGTCAACAGTTCTGGTGATGGGAGAGGATATTGAGGACAGCGATGACTTCATAACACCCTCTAATGATATTCTGGCAGCTCAGTTAAAGTTTACTGCCTGCTTAAAAATTATGACCAATGAGCTCCGCACACTGTCAACAGGGTATGAATTAGAGGGAGGGAAGCTACGTTACCAGCTCTGTCAGTGGTTAGAACGAGAGGTAATGGCACACTCACACACACAAATATAAAGGTCCACGCATGCCTAAACCTAAATGATCTTAGCTGCCTTGTTGCTCCTATACATACATTAATTGAAGACAAGCTGATTTGTCAACAGTTAATTGGAAAGTTGTCGGGAAATAAGTCTTTCTTTGAAATGTCTTTGAATTGACGTGTGAACATGTGCTTTTTTTCCCCAGGTGGTGGCTCTCCAGCGTTGTTGCAGTTACAAGCCCTGCTTACCAGAACTGTCTCTCCAGGAGGAGGAACAGGTATGTGGGTATAACTGGACCCTTAATGTTTGTTCACATTTTCAAGAGGACAAATTTGCATTATTTGCATTAAAAGGATAATAGCACAGTTTTCCCTGAGAAATAATTGCTTGAAATATGTTACACAACTTTTGCCCTGATGTTGTTGACTGTTAAAAAAGTGTGAAGGCACTGCTGGCATATAATTTCATACAAATTCTACCTCTGTGTGTGTGTGTGTGTGTATATATATATATATATATATATATATATATATATATAAATATTGTATATAAAACTAATACAATAACTTTTTTTTTTTTTTTAGGCTGGGAGTCCATATGACAACCAAAAGAGCAGAAGACACTGGCTGCAGAGTAACCAGCCCCTGCTGAGAATGTTTTTGAGTTACTGCAGCTTGCATGGCTCACATGGTGGAGGACTGGCTTCCGTGCGAATGGAGCTCATATTACTTCTCCAAGAATCTAACCAGGTAATTCGGGTGTGGTGTCACGCATGCTCTTAGACAGAGGAGGATGTTAAATATCAGCTACATGCAGCTATTTGACCTTTTCAGGTTATTACATATTCTTTTTGAAGTGAAGGATACTGGACAAATGAGCACGTAAAGATGAACATAATGCTGTATGAAGGAATGTTTTTAATGCAACCATTTTCCCAAAATGCACACACTCACACACTGACGCAGAGACATTTAGAACTACTTGCAGTGTTCTGATGAATGTCTGCACACCTCCAGCATTAAAATGACAGTGCATGCTGTTTCGTTGAGCTCCCGGGAACTCCTGACTTAGACTGGCTATTAAAAGGATGAGTCAAGTTTTAGGAGGTAAACAACTCTATGAGCTGTACTCGGGAGGATGCTCTGCAATGTTAGTGCACTGGGAATCCATTTTACTCTTCTTTGATTTTAATATAAAAGCGTAAGGGGCCTTTTTATCTTATCTCCAAGTTTTCATTTTATGTTTAAAGATTTGCATTTATTTTATTTTTGTCAAACTCTAATAGATTAGTGATAGCAGGATGTGATTCATCAGGCATGACAACTATGTCTCTGGGTTCCTTACTCAGAGGGTCTTGTCAAGGACAAAGTAAATGCACATTCGCCAATCTAGGAAGCCTGTCCCAGTCTCTTCTTTGTTATGTCTTACCGTTTATTTGGGACGTTTATAGTTTTCCTATACTGCATATATAGCTCGGCATTCATACATGTGTTAAACAGCTTTCTTGGGTACATGCCATAGTAAATCTGTAATTCAGTATGTCTGTCTGACCCTCTTTAGGATGACTATATTCAATCAGCAATGGCACCCTGTTGTCAGCAAGCTTCCTTTCCACTCCTGATGGCATGCACAGCCAACGTCAAAACAGTGGTGGCTAATCCCATCGTCTACCTGACCAACCTGACTCATGACATCTTGCAGACCATCATTGCGCTTGACTCTCCTCCTCACCCTGATGTTGTTAGTAATGAGGTAATGCTTTCTCCTTTATCAAAGGTGATCTAGTGGCTCATACACAGCTCAGTTTTTCATTGTGGACCATTCATACGTGAATTCCCTGACCCCTCAGTCGGCCGTAACAAGGCAACAGTTGTCACACAGCATTAAAGATGCTGTAGAAAGGGCAGCTTTTAGTGGAGCTGGGAGCTTTTTTGCCTGTATTTAAATACTTTAGAATCCCAATTTGCTGTTTTTGTACTCTATATTTCAGATCTTTGTGATGCAAACCCTGGCCGCCTCCTTATCGGCCTGTATTTATCAATGTCTGTGTGATGGACACACCCACAGGTAAGGTTTTCTTTATTATTATTTTTTATTAATTTGGAAGTGAGCGTTATTGTACGCTTATCTGTTGCTGTGATGATTTTAAACAAGCTCCACCAATATTAGAATAAACCATATTTATTGAGGAAACCAGTGTTAAAACCAGAGAAAATAACATCCTGTGAATATGCATAATGTTTATTTTGCCCTCAGTATTATCTGTTAACTGCTTTTTTTTGTCATTTGCAGGATAGTTCCAAAGTATCTCAGCATAATGACAAAACTCTTTATGAAAAAATAGATGGAAGTATTCTTGCCAAAAATATTTCAGTCACTTGTCTATTTAAACCATACTGGGAATGAGAGAGCTGCATGGCTGCTGTTTGTCCTTCTTAGTCTTAATTCTTTATTACATTTTTTTTTTATTTTGAAAAAAAGAGCATTGTTTATTTAAGACAGTTTTGTACTGTCACTGTCAGCCACATTGATGTGTGTGATCCGGCAAAATTTTCAAGTTTTTTTTTTCTTATTATGATTCTTTTTTTTTTTTTCTTTCAAATCTCCCACAGCCATGTGAACAATTTTACTGGAACTGTGTATCAGAGTCTGTTGCTGTCTCAGAAGCAGCACGGCAGAACCCTCAGCATGGAAGAGTCTGTTCAGCCCAACACCTCTCCTGCTCAGTGGCCAGGTACCTTGGCTGAAGTGAAAATCCAAAAAGTATTCTGTTTGTGATTTGAAGAATAACTTCGGGGTGATATTAATCCCTCTCTCCAGGTATTGCATCTCTGTGTCGCCTGTTGAGCTCTGCAGGCGAAGAGAACCAGCCTGGCTTGGCCGTGCTGCTCTGTGAGATCCTGACTGCCGTCTTCCTCAGTCTGTTTGTTCACGGCTTGGCAACTCACTCCAGCAATGAGCTGTTTCGCATCGTGGGCCACCCCCTCAACAGCAAGCTCTGGGTAACAGTGTTTGGAGGAGGTGTTCAGATTCCTGTTGTGGAGAAGGCCAACAGTCACACAAGAACACCCCCGCCAGGTTAGTAGGTGTTAGTCTGGCTAATCTGTTTACTGTCAGCCTGCCTTAGAGGCTTCCCTTCTCTCTGTAGGGTTTGTTTTGAGCTAAACAGCAGCTAAACTAATAAATTCAGGTCATAGATAAATCCAGCATCCAAAAAGTTGCCAGAGCCCCCTACTCAAACCCTCTTTCTTTTTAAGACACCCCAGCTTCACCTGACTCCTCTGACAGGACTCCAAAACGATTCAGGCTCCTGTCATCACGCAGTGGATCCAGGGGGGAGTCAGGAATAGAGGAGGAAGGCCCCTCCAGTCCAAAATCTCCACCAGTGGTGGAGCAAGAAGCAACTTCCACCTATAAAGAAAGGTTTATCCATCCAGACCTCAGCATTTGGGATTACCTTATCACCAAGGTGATCCAGTAAAAACTCATTATAATGCCTGTTTATGCAGTTTACCTCACATTCTAAGCCAAAATTTTTTCTTGGGCTTTTTGTTTATTTTCTCTCTATAGTCATTAATCTTAATTTGTTTTTAGCCTTTGCTACCTCCATCAGAAAGCAGAATTGAGTATGATTCTGAGGAGAGCCACAGTAGTCAAGATGAAGATGACGACGATGACTATACAGGTGCATTCGACCCCCACGTGCCACAAAGAGAGCATTCAAATCACAATTCATACAGGTAATGATACAGTGCCCTGAACTCAAAGTTTATGCTGTTCAAAGTAAACCTGGACTCCTGTTCTTTTCTTTGTTGGATGAATCTACATTTTTATCACTTTTTTTTAAATCACTTTTTTTTTTTTTTTTTCAAAAACAGTTGGTGTTTGATGCGTTTGACAATGGTTCAGCTGGTGTTGGTCAACCTGAGAACATTCTTCCCAATGGCAGGATATGATCTGTTGGGTAAATACGCTAACACACACTCCCTGACTTTTGATCATTGGCCCCCATTTCTTATATATGCGTAAGTTTACCTAACTCTGTTTCAGATCTGCCCATGTGTTCGCCTCTGTGTCACGCTGTGTTAAAAACACTACAACGCTGGGAGCAGGTGCTGCAGAAAAGGCTGCAGCTCTTTGGAGGCCCCCCTCCCAAATACATCTCAACTCCCCTTCAGGATGAAGCGCCTGGTCCTGCTCTGCTGAGACACAAGGCCCTGTTTGAACCATCAAACACCCCATTCAGGTGCGGCTATAGGAAGTCTCACGCAGGTCCATAGATATCAGAAGCTGGAAAGGAGAAATTAGTTCAGGCTGCATGACAAATGCTGAAAAACACATTTTTGTGTGTGTATGTGTGTTAAAAAGGCAGTTTGATAAATGTTGTTTTTGGTAAACTGCAATTTGTGTTTTGTTTGATTTGGCCTTTAGTGTTTTTATTTAATTAGCATTTTGCATCCTCTCAGGGTCTTTTGCAGTTTTTACGACACTGGTTACTTATCATGCTACAAGTTTAAATATCCGAAAATGCCCCTCAGCCTTTTGACAACAGAAGGAATTCATATTTAGAGGGGGGGGTTTCCACTGAATAGATTATCATCATACAAAATTAAAAGTGCAACACAATTACTTAGTGCATCTTACTTGATGTACTAAGTAATTGTTCCAAATCTTCCACACAGCACTGTTAGATTTTACTTTTCTTGGAGGAATGTCACTTCCTCTGTGTGTTTTTGATGTTTTGCCTAAAGCTGCAGTTAGTGTTAAATGTGGTAAGTGCTGTGTTTATTTCAGGACCGGCCATCCTTCCGCGCTGCCGGTGAAGCGGCTCTGGCAGTTTCTGGTAAAGCAGGAAGAAGTGCAGGAGACATTCATTAGATACATCTTTACAAAGAAACGGGATCCAAATGAGGTACACCCACTTCTGTATAAACGCTGTGTAGCAAATCCTCACTGAATAACACAAAACTGTCTTGTTCTAATAAAACCCCACAACCTGGCTGATGTGTAATTACCCCTAGGCAAACTTCATCGATACCGCTTATGTGTCTGTTGGCAAAACCATTTTTGTTTTTATTGTTGTTGTCGTTTTGCATGC
This sequence comes from Pao palembangensis, assembly GCA_015343265.1. NCBI lineage: Eukaryota > Metazoa > Chordata > Actinopteri > Tetraodontiformes > Tetraodontidae > Pao > Pao palembangensis. Next base: position 31,294,332 of record CM027081.1, on the reverse strand, counting down.
CAAGCGCAGGTTTTATTACTGCCTCCAGTTGCATGTCAATGCTGTAATTTTAATCAAATGATTGTACCCTGTCTAATTCACTGCCTAATAATTCAGTCTGTGTGTGTGTGTTTGACTGCATGGTCCATGGCTGTTTATGTGTGTGTGTGCGCGTGTGTGACTTCCCTCTGCTGCTTTCCCAATCATTAAAGTTGGGTGAGGACCAGACTGACAATATGAAATGTTCAGGGATGGAGGAGACAGGAACCCATCAGGTACTGCTGCTTCAGATCATTTCTGATTCCTAGTATCGGGGGGGCGGGGGGGTCACGTATCTTTCTTGAAACCAGTGGCCAGCGTTGGTATAGCTTAGTTACGTTAATAAATGAGAGCAGGAAGAGATACTGTATGTCCATCACTGTTTTTGTCTGAGGTGCACTGTAGCTTTGCATGTACTACTTTAGTGTTCTGCACACTCACATGCATGTTTTTTGTTCTCCCAACTGACAATTAAAAATCAAAAAGCATTTTTTTTTTCTGCTAATGTCGGGCTTTTTGAATTGATTGAATAGTTAAACTATTGAATATTTTTCTACTCTGCCCAGAACTAGCCCAACCAGTAGAAACACAAGTGTGGCTATGCAGGAGCATAATCTGAGGAAACGTCTAAACCCTTTTAAGCAAGGCTTGTGTTGCACTCTCCATTGATGCTACATTGAGTCTTTTTTAATCTTCAGGCTCTTACTGTACACACTGCCACATTGCTGCTCGTCCGTTTGACCGGGTCTCTCAGAGGACGGTCTACAGAGCCGAATAGCTTCTGATTAAAACGCCCAACAGTGCTTCAGCCGATCTCTTTCTCATAGGAATCTTGTGCTCAGAAATGGCTAACCACTATATTTAGATTCCTTCAAGCCAAGTTTATTTTATTCTATCTGACAGGAGACATGGCCTTTGCCCTTGAATAAATTCAGCAAAGATCTTGTTTAAATCTAGCCGCAAGTAATACTGACATCTGAGTGTAACATCTCTGTACTAAATGTAAAGCTACAGTCAAGCCTACATACATCTCAGAGGACCTGTAGGATCTAGTTTTTGCTAGTGCTAGTTGCTTAAGGGCTGGAGTAAAATAGGCTTCTGCTGGTAACTGTGGCGTTATGCATAGCCGAAAGTATACAGAAAAATGCTAGTGTTTAATAACCCTGTTGAAAGGGTTGTTACTGCTTTTGTGGCGTAAAGTGAAATGTATCTAAGGTCAAAGGTATAACATGAGATGTGTTGACGTGGTGTGGTAATGTATGCGTCTGTCTGTTTACTCATGTTCATTCTGATATGCAGATTGAGTCAGATCTAAGATGCCCTGGAGGAAAAGCACGCATCATACACAAGGAATCTGACATCATCACAGCATTTGCCATCAACAAGGTACAGTTTTTACACTCCCATGCTCTACGTACGTTATCTTTGTTTGAAATCGTGAGAGCTGCATGCTCGAAGTATTCCAACGCTGAGCGATTTATTTTTCAGAGGATGGCGCACGCTAGGTCACAACTAAAAGCAAAGCAGCGTATAGTTGTTTGACCACAGGCAAATTGAAAGCAAAGAGTGTCACGCTCAAGGGCCTTCTGACTTTTTCAGTTCATCCATTAAGCATCAAGCTATTTCTTACCCTTATCACTTGTGTCACAGTCATCTCCTTTTCCCCGTTTCCTGTCTCTCTCTGTCTCACAGGCAAATCGGAATTGTTTAGTCATGGCCTCCACCCATGACATTCAAGAGTTGGATGTGTCATCCATCTTGGCCACTCAGATCTTGACGTGGATTGATGATGATGAGGTTGAAACCAAAGGGTAAGAGCGCGTGTTTGTGCACACTCTCTTGTAAAAGTAACAACAGATCATCATATTAGGCTCTTACAGGAGAACCTGCTGCTGAGATTTCAGTGCTTCTTACATCCTACAGTTTTACTGCCCGTGTAAACTCTGCATCTGCCTCTGTAGTGTCGGCACTGACGATTTTCTGGTCGTCCACGCACGTGACAACTGTGCCGCCCTCCACGGCACAACACCGTACACTCACAGTAGCCTCGGGACACCCATCAACATGCCGTGGCTTGGAGGAGCACAGACGGGCCGGGGTGCATCCGTGGTGAGCTTTACAATTTGGCTGGCGATGATAATATTCGCGAACATTTGTAACCCTCACAAAGTCTTTTGCATCCTTTCAGCGAATAACAGCACATTGATAACACTTTGCAACCGCAGCTAGGATAAGGATGATGAGAAGGAGCAGAAGCACATTTTAAATGCAAAAAGCGTCAACGACCTCACTGAAAAACGTCACTAGTTAGTGACAGTATAAGTGAGCCATAGGCCTATTTTAAACACTTCAGCACCATTTTGTTTCTGTCAGAGATATTGCTGTGTCACATTTTAAAGTTCAGAATGTTAAAGCGATCTGTTAAGTCAGATCAGCTCTACTCCTAAAAGCATCCTCAGCAGGCACAGTGACAATCGCCATGGGTTTATTGTATCCCTCACTGCATTTCTAGAATTAATTCATGTTGTCTTTTGCTCTGGATATGTCCTTCTTTGTAGTCAAAGCAAATCCTCAAAGCAGTTTAAATTACTTTAATTAATAATTCATCCGTCTGGGTTCTGTTTGCCTAAAGCACCGTAGCTCCTAACTTTAGCTTCCCTCATTGACTTACAAAGGAATACTGATGTTGCTGACTCCTGTAGTTTGCAATGTCCACAGCTTTTTAACAGATCATTTCATTATTCATTTAATAATTTTATATTACTAAGCTGATTTTAGATAGTGGAATTTGGTTCACTGAGTAGAGGAACATGTCAGCGGTTGTTTCTAGTTGTTGTTGAGCTAAATTGTTGTTCTTGATACGTAGACTAGATGTAGGAACATTCTGCGTCATCATTTCCCAGCTGTTGAAGGATTGTTGTTTTCACCCACAGATGATAAAGAGAAACATCAACAATGTGAGGAGGATGACTTCCCACCCCACGCTGCCTTACTGTAAGGATGGCTGCTATCTCAGCAGATTAAAAGCTGTTTTCAGGGACGACAGCACGCACGTTTTCAACTGAAACATCTCTCTTAGTCCCATTGGAGAATTTTGTGAGATCTATAGTTGTTACAATATTGTTATTTCCAGCTAAAGCAGGGATTCGGTCTTGAGTGGTTTAAGCAGATTCCCCACAGGTGGGAGAGAAAGAAGTGGGAGAATTGGAAATTTTCCTAAAACAGTCAGAAATGTGAGCCTCTCCGTCTGCGTATGAAGCAGACCATCGAAAATGATCGGGAGTTTTGTTTTTCAGACTTGACAGGAGCTCAGGATGGTAGCGTGAGGATGTTTGAGTGGGGTCACTCCCAACAGATCCTCTGCTTCAGAAGTCCAGGTAACACCAGAGTCACCAGGATCAGATTCAACCACCAGGGAAACAAGGTGAGGAATGAGCTGAACGCCTGGTTTCAGAACAGCTGGAGACACATTTATTTCCATCAGACTTGCTTGGATGATCTCCTCCTTCCTCCTTCAGATGTTGTTGACTTAAAGCGTCTCTTCCAGTTCTCTCTGTGAGCCCAGTGGTGCACTTGGGGGCTCCCAGCTCTTTTAGAGCTCAGACAGCTTGTTTCTCCATGAGAGCGAGGTTCTGTCTTCACTCCCAAAGCTGCTGCCTCATTACCTTTTCTCTGTGTTCAGTTTATTCTCCTTCTCTGAGAGCTCTTTTCTCTTCTTTTCCTCCCTGCTGTTTGAGGAGTAGCTCTTTAAGCTGAGGAGCAGGAGGGCCTCCTCATTCTCTTCCATCTCCTCTCTCTCCATGAAGACAGACAGTCTACCTATTTGTGTTGTGTGGGGATATTTTATAATTTTTTGCTTTGATATTAATCATTTATTTCTATACACTCATAAATAAAACAGCAGATATTCTGTTCTCCAGCCACGTGTGTATAAAGGTTGTTATCTGATGTGTTATAGTTCGGCATCGTTGATGCTGATGGAGCGCTGAGTCTCTGGCAGACCAACACAAGTGGGAACGCACCCAAACCGTACCTGGTAAGCATCCAGCAGAGGTTCCTCAGGTCTCTACAGCAGTTTGCTATTTTTGTCCCAGACCTTGTTAGTGTCCTCACGTTTACTTCCTGTCGTTTCCATTTTTGTCTGCTTCTCTATTACTGTCACTGTTGCTAAAAGTCTCCCCGCTTTGACTCTGGCAGACGTTGCAGTGCCACAACAAGACGGCTCATGACTTTGTCTTCGTGGGCTCCTCCTCGCTCATTGCCACTGCGGGTCTATCGACAGACAACAGGTGAGAGTGCAGAAGAAGAGTTGAAGAATACTGGATTTATTTTTTTAATTATTCTCACGTCATGGGACTCGAGTCTTAGTTGAGAGCACCAACAACTTCACATATGAGGCAAAGCATTGTGGGGTTAAAAAAACGAGGGTACATTTGGTAGTTTAGGGTGCTTGATTGCTGGAAATGTTCTTTTCCTTGTCCTGATGCGTTTGATCTATGTCGTTTTGCTCATGTGTGACCTGACAGGAACGTGTGTCTTTGGGACACGCTGGTGCCTCCTGGTAACAGCCTTGTTCACGGTGAGAAGCTCCAACTTCTCTGCTACCTGCTCATGTCTGTCCACCCGTCTATGAACCTTCCTCCTCTTGATTCATTGCTTATTAATCCCCCCTCAGCTTTCTGCTGTCATGACTCTGGGGCCACGGTGCTCGCCATGGCCCCCAGGCACCAGCTGCTTATCACTGGTGGGAAGAAGGGCTGGATCAGCCTGCTGGACCTCCCCCACAAGCACCAGTTCCAAAGCTTCCAGGCCCATGACTCACCGGTCAAAGCGCTGGCCGTAGATCCAACCGAGGACTGCTTCATCAGCGGATCATCGGAGGGCAACATCAGGGTATGTCTGCCTGCCTCACTCTGGGTTTCTGTTCCAGACAAATGTTCAGCAGAAGCCGTAAAGCTAAGTTAAGCTGGGAACGGTGAAAGGGCAGCAGGACGGAGACGTGACAGCGATCCAGCGCGTTGGTGCAGATCACAGGGTCGTTGCTATAAAGATGAGAACGCATCGCACAGATGTACCAGAAACGCTGCAGTGCACATCTGCTTGAAAGTCTAATGACTTTTATTCCGCACGAATGCTCACCGATAGAAAACATCTATAGAAGCGCAGGAATTTTCTGCTCATGCTACGTCGACTGAATGAACATTTAACAAAGATTATCAGGAAAAAAAATGTAGAAATACAAACAAGTAAATGACTTAAGACACAATTAGATCTAGAATAGCAAATATTACTGCAGAGGATAAGTAAAACCCCCATGCAGATGTTCCTCTGTTCCTACTGAAGATGTAAATTTGCTCATAAACATTCAGAGTCAGTGAGTATGACGTTGTTCCCTTAGAAAAACATTTTCCTCAGGTCACTGAAAACGTATTCACGTTGGCGAGGCAGACACTTCAGAGAGACGGGAGGATTTGAATCTTTTTTTTGACGTTTGTCTTTGGTCCACAGACGTCCCTCCTCGCTCTCTGCAGCACTCAGCCAAAGTCATGACAGAGCAGATGATGTGCTGATCCATATTTTTAAGGTTCTGTACCATTTTCTGTCTGCGCTACGCAGGTTTGGAGCCTCGCCACCCAGGACCCGCTCTACACCTTCTCCAATGAGCACGCTCGCCAGTCGCTGTTCCGGAACCTCGGGACAGGAGTCATGCAGATCGAGGTGGGACCAGCCGATCACATCTTCTCCTGTGGTGCTGACGGAACCATGAAGATGAGGATCCTCCCCAACCGCTTCAGCGTTGCCCATAGCAACGACCAGGAAAACCTCAAGAACAATGTCAAATTCTACATATGAAAACCAGGAATTGGTCCCAAACTGGAAATTAAATCCAGTCAAATAACATGAAGGATTTTTTTGCAGAAGGTGGAGGGTACGATGAGAATCAGGATAGGCGTTAAAAGCCAAATGTAGGAATGTTCAAGCACACAAAATCCAAGAAGGCATCAAACAGCCAGCTGGGATTCCAAACACACCCGGCGACAGATGGACGCCACCTTTTTTTTTGCACAGGAGATGAAGCTGTGACAGCAGGAGGAACGAGCTTCCTTCATTTGGGTGAACGTGCTCGTGATGGCAGAAGCTCAGACGCCGTTAACCCTGCTCACGCCCCACACCAACAGTCCTGGAAGAGGCACACAACCAACAACACGTTCCCCTCTGTTCAGCTTTCATTTTTTTTAATTGGACTTAGATTGACTGATGCACTTTTGCAAGTGTAAACAAACACTTTGATTTTTAGAAGAGTGCTAGTTTACATCTGGTTTTCCTGCAGAGGCTTTTACATAATGAAGGGCGTTAATCTGTTTCTTTAGCCTTCAAAATGGCAAATCCTACAAAAATGTAGTATTAATTTTTCATTTACTATGCTGCATTCATTCATTGACCTACAAAGAATGTGCCAGTTTCTCTATTTGCACATAAAATTCAAGCTAAATTTTCTGTAGTTATGATGCATATGAGTTCAGGGCAGTAAAATAAAGCCTTTATGATTAATATATAGCACACACTTTATTTACAGTACCCTGGCCAAGATTTAAGCAGCACTATGAAGTGTCCTTAGCTTCTGACAGCTCCTGCTGCCATATTAGAGTGGAACTGTCAGTCCTCATTAAAATTATGACTAATATTAAAATGAGCTTGCACAGAGTAGCTTTAATCGATTTAGTCTGGGGCACCTTTAGAATCTATCCTGTTTGAGACTTAGTTCTAGAACTCAGAACAGGAAACTTTGCTGTTGACAATGGAAACTGAGTTGTGGAGAATTTTTAATATCCTGTTTTGTTGAGGAAATATTTTATTCCAACATATTTCTGCTCTTAAGTTTTTCCCTACGGACCATAACAGGAAACGCTTCATGAATGTTTTGCCTTGTAGTCATTCAGTTGCCTTCTCATTTTAATTTATTCTACTGTTGTCACGCCAACAGTGTTGATATGAGCTCCATATTTCCCAAACGCGGCCCGCTGTCTTTACTTGGAAGCTGTGACGAAGTGTGACCTTCCACATCAGCGGCTCCACTGTTCTGGTGTTCCGCAGTGAAGGATTATAATCCACAAAGGAGCTTGTGGTGCTGCTGAAGGAAGACAGACGACAGCAGTCGCGTGTTTGAGTCGATCCACAGGTGATTTCTCACCACTGCACAACTACAAACATGTAAAATGTGAAGAACACTGTCCTGGAAAAATAACATGACATAACATCATATGTCCAGATTAGGATGAGCGACTGCTCTGCCGCTGGGCTCCAGCTACGTCCCCACCGTGTTTTAACTTTTATTTTCCTCCCATGAATGCGAGTGATTGAAATGCATTCTGTGATGACCTGACAATAAAATCACTTTCTCTCTGAACACGTGCCCCTGCTTCACTGCTCATTTTCCAGTTTTATCTGACAGTGTGTCAGATTACCCCCAATCCTCTATTTTACAAATGTGAAAAAAAACAAATGTTATATGTAAACCTGTATGACACGCTGAAAATGTACTGATGTGATGTATAAATATTTAACAAGATGTTCTTCCTGAGCCTGAAACCAGGTTAATGGCCTTGTTTATCCGCAGAATCAGCAGCGACTCAGACGTGTTTAACACGTTTTGTTGGTTCAGCATCGTCAGGACTGGATCCATATTCAACATGGCTGCCGGCGGTCAAGGTCAAAGTCACGGGCTACAGGTAAATTTCACTCAAACTCTGTTTTAGTAGCTTTTCAGGCTGCAGTCAGATACAAGTTGGTACAGTATAGAAAATATACCCAAAAAATTAGTTTTGTATGAATTAACTTTATTTTCAACAAGAGCAGTGAATTAATTAAGCTGCACTGACGCTGATAAATCATTATATTCTAATAAACTATACATTTAATTACAGTCAAATGTCTCACATTAAGCCAATCGGTCCAAAAATACCAGACTGCAAATCTGTTTTCAAACCTTTGGCGCTTGTGAGGCTTTTGTGATTCGACCTCGGGAGTTTTAAAGGCGACCAGGTGTGAGAATCATCATTCGGACTCTGAGCCGCATGTCCGACTGAAACAAAGGTTTTGCAGCCGCGGTAGCTACAGTTTAGAGGACGGGGGTCGCTCTGCAGCGCCGCCGTCACCGCGCCACTCTTCACTCATTTCCTCTAAAAGGAAAAGCATGTCAGGGCACACAGATAAATCAATTACAGGATAAGAGGGCGGCTGCTTAAATGGCTGGTAGGTCCCGGCCGTCGTCTGATTGGCCGGCGGGGGAGGTCACAGTTTGGCGTAGTCCTTCAGGATGACCTCCAGCTTCTGACTCAGCATGATGTTCCCTCTGACCTTCAGCTTGCCGGAGAAGAAAGCCTGAAGATAATATTTACGATTGACACGTTAATACAACATGTAAAAAAGTCTAACTAGAGAAAGCACTATTCATAAAGTTTAGAAGGGCGGTGAGGATGTACAGCGTTCCTCCGATAAAAGTCAATTATGTGAAGGCGGTTTGCATCATTCCAACTAATGTTTGTCTTTACAGTCAGAGGGGACGGAGGGGGGCATGTCCTGAGGGGCCCTCGGTCTCTGCCGACGCGCACTGGCATCAGATCAATACGCAGCGCTCCAGAAAACAGGAATTCTGTACATCTCCGTGACGGAAGAGATGGTATGGACATAACAAGCAGCATCGACTGATTAGCTGAGTGCTTTCCAAACATCACCCAGCTGCCTGTGATTTGTCCTCCCGACAAGACGAGATCTCACATTCTTAAAAAATGTTACAGCAGGAATCTGCCCCTCAGCACAACGCTCAGGCAGGACAACCAGGCAGCAGCCTGCAAGCGCTTCCTGTACCTTCTGAGGGTTGAGCTTCCCCTGCACCACCTCCATGAAGTCTTCGTCCGCCACCGTGAATGTCACGTCCGCCTTCCCGCTGTACGGGCCTTTCTGCAGCGAGCCGCCGCCGTTCTTCAGATCGATGGCTGCGTGGAGGCAGAATAAATCATGAGGCTTGATGGGGATTCCTCCGCACCGGCTGTTCGCAGCTCGACTTGAAGGAAAGCGACGCTGACAGCGAGTGAGCAAAAATAAAATTCACTAAACAGAACCGGGACTGTCAAAATGAATGTTGATTTTGCTTATTTAATCACGTTTAAACGAATGCTGGTTAATTGTGCTCCGCGGCGCCGCAGCGGCTCTTTAACATCAGCGAGGCAGCCAAGCAGACGCGGCGAAGAACATGGAATAAAGACATTTACATCAAGAGAAACATCCAGCTAGGGCTTTTTTCTGCATGCCTACGTACTCCACTGAGCAGCAGTCTTGCCCTCTTTGGTGATCTCCCAGCTGAACACGGCGTTCACCTTCTTCACCAGCTCAGAGCCCACCTCTTTGATTCGTCGGCCGATCTCTGAGAACACCAGATCGCTCTGCAGGCCCCCTCCCTAGGTAAAGACAGACACTCTTTACCCAAGTCTATTCACACATGTCAGATGTGTAAAATGTACAAATTCATCCTGTCTGTGGGGGGAAGAGGGGGGTTGTTGGGGGAGTTTAAATGTGATAAAAGGAGAAGTGCTGCCGCCGTACTTGAGTGAGAGGTTCCGGCAAAACCTCAGCTGCTTGGTGCAGATCCACATAAGCCCCAGACAGAACAACATCATTCGTTTCCTTCACCTGGATGAAAGTGAAGGGTGGAAAAAGAGAGTCAGACTCTCTATTTACAAATCTGTGTGAAATCGACTTCAAAAGCTGAACACAGACTGTGCATTCGATGTGGATCCGGCTTCCTTCCTTCCACATGGCGGTCTGGAGTGCCTGGCCGGGCATCACTGGTTTCACAAAGCGGACCTGGGAGGGGCCAGTACAGTGAGTGAAATAGATTTAGTTTGTTTAAGTTTCCCAAATTCATTCAGTGGGTCAAGCCAGATTAATTCTCCAGAATGTGATAAATTTTCTTCCAGTACTGACAAAGTCGTTTTTTTCTGCAGGTCCAACCTGAGTTCATTAAAACGGATGATGGCCTTTAAATCACGGCTACCTTGATCGCTTTAAATCTGGAGGGGTCGTTGTTGGCGAACTGCTTGAGGACATGTCTGGCAGCGAAACCAAAGGAGCACAAGCCGTGCAAGATGGGAGCCTTGAAACCTGAAAGAGAATTTTGAAGTGTGGCGCGTTTAAATATAAATGAGACCAAAACACAATTTGACCTGAAATCCCACATAAAAAAAAACCAAAACAATAACAATCTGGAGCTCTGGAGTAGGTGAAATGGAGCCCCACCTCCCATGGCAGCAAAGCTGGGATCTATATGAAGAGGGTTCCAGTCCCCGCTCAGGCGGTACAGAGCAGCCTGTAACCACAGGACAGAACAGTCGAGACTCCTCTAATGTGGCATTAACATAAACCAACACAACAGTTTTAAAAAAAGCACTAAAATGCATAAAGATCCTCTTTGAAGTGATGCTCTTGTTAGTTCAATTCCTGGAGGGATTTTTTTCCCTGTTTCCTGCTGCTTCACACTCACTTATTAAGACTTCTGGCACATTTCTGCCTTTGCGCTAACGTGCTAGCAGCCCGGCTAAGTTCAGGCCTCACTCACTTGGTCCCTTGTGGTGCAGTCGGTCATCACGGCGTCCGGTGCGCGTTTAGGCGCTGGCAGAGGTGCCTGAAGGAAATAGAAACAGTAAAACAAATCAGGCGACGCCGCAGATTCCCAACGTCGTCCTGTTGTTTGTCTGTTGTCAAATATCTCCTACTTTGGATTTGGCAGACGCCCGCTTCCCTCCGAAGCCCCCCGCTCCGACCACAAACACGGAAAACTGGTTGTAGCAGATCAGCTCCTCGCCGCTGTACGTGTTCACTGTGGAGCAGAAGCGGCGTGACGCTCAGAGCGCGCTGAAACCTTGGCAACAGCACAGCGCATTCAAAGGTTTTACTGCAGACGGATGAGCAGAGCAACGGAACTTTTCACCTCCGCCAGGGAAGTTGTGTGTGTTACATCTGTCTGTCTGCTAGTTTGTGAAAGGTTATGAAGGGGTTTTAATGGGATTTTCCGGGACCAGATCCGGGACATCTTGGTGTTGGTATTTATTCAGTTTTATCCGAAGGCTGTGCTCTCTTTTTTTTTTTTTTTGCAGATGGATTCATGACAGAAAAGAGGCAGAGGGAGGACTGATGCTGTGGCTGCAGCAGGAACAACTGCTGGTGTTTACAGCTAAACTGGAGCAGCAGGGAACAGTCACGCGGAGGCCGACTCGCAGGAAACAATTAGCGCCTTCAGAAGCCTTCAAGCCCAGACTGGATGCTTAATTTCATCAGTTCGAGTCCAGCTAGAAGCAGACGTGAAGGCGGAGGAGGGGAGGGGGCTTGTTCTGCGGGACATGAACTGTCACTTGTCATCACAGCCACGAATAACGTTCCCTCCCCGGGCACAGCTGGAGATGACGGCTTTGGCGCGAGCGGAAGGAAATGACAGCAAAATTCCCCCGAGATTGCTCGGGGAAGCCGAGGTCCCGCGTTATTTGTTTTAACTCGGATTCATTATGGATCAGAGTGTCGCTAATATAATCCATCTCCACAAAAAAGGCGCGCACTTCTCAGTCCGTTATTTCAATCCCTGCAGACGCGGGCTGCGAATTAGCTTTCATGAATTCAGACGAAGAGGCAATTTGGTGGAAAAAGGAACATTAAAGTGATGAAAATAAATGAGTACGGAGTAGACTCACAACGGCTTTCAAGCCTTTGAAACTCACCATCCAAGAGGATGACGGCTCCGGATCCTTTATCCAACACATCTGCTATGGTGGCCTCAGAGGTCAGCGTGCCTGAAACAGTATTAAACTGTTTAAACCTTTATCTTTTTTTTCTTATGCTTGACAGGGACGAAGAGCATGACCTGAGGTCACAGCGAAGGTACGGAGACATTTACTCATTACTGCACGGCGGTTAAAGATCCATTTGTCAGAGTTATCGCAGACGTGGGCATCGATTAAAAAAAAACAAACAAAAAACAAAAAAACCAAATACCTGAGGTTGGTAAAGGTCTGTAGAGCTCCAGGTACTGCTCCCCGTGCAACACCTGATGCAAAACATTACAGCGGCTTTCGTCAGTAATGTTAAAATCTGTGAGAAAGTAGTGAGCGTGTGTATGTTTACACACTACAACGTCAAACAGAATCACGTCAGAGTTTTACAGGCTCGGTCTAATGCCCAGCGCAAGGTTCAAGAAGCAGCACTGCCACCCTCATTTCCTCCCAGAACCTCTCTCTAATGGAATGGAGATGACCTTTAACTGCAGCACAGACTTTAGATCACTGGGCTGCCAACCATTACAGGACTGTGCCAGACCAGAAAAGTCATGCAAGTACAAAAAAAAAAAAAAAAAAAAAAGGATTAAAGACCCTCTTCAGAACGATAATGTAACTGCTGTACGAGTCGAAAGGTTACAAACGCTGGAAGAGGTTTCTAACCTGTGTAAAATCAATGTTGAGTCCAGGGATGGAAGCCAGACCACCGTCCATCATGGCCGCCTGGGAGGGAATGACCCCGAAGGTTGGAAGGCAGCTGAAGTCTGGATGACCTTCATACAGGAACCTGCGTGAGCAGGTGAGCGTAAGTGGACTTAAATCAACACAAAAGACGCCTTCACAGACCAGTAACCGTGGATATATGGTTCCACCCCCCCCCTCCACAAACATGTTGATCCCACCCCCAAAGGTGCTCCAGCCTCTAGCGCACACGCACACACACACACACACACACACACACGTACTGGAGATGGTTGGGGTCTTTGGTGGACATCCCCACCCCCAAGGCGTACAGGATACACTGAATGTGGTTAAAGGTGAACGTGGACGCGGGCAGTTTCTGTCCTACAGCCAAAGACTGCGGCGGAGGAGGAGGAGGAGGAGAGAAGAGAAAGAGGGAGAGAGAGAGAGAAAACATGAAATTAATTTACTGCTAGAGTTGTTCAGGTGGTAGATAAGTATAAACCTGCATGTTGATGGGAAAAAGTAATGTTGAATAAGGAAAAAAAGGTATTATTAATTAGCAAATCATTTATTTATACTGCATTAAAGTGACACCAGATGAGTTTCAAATAAAATATACAGGAGACTTAGTACAAATAGGTCAGCTGAGGACACGCTGGTGATTTGTGCCTTCAGGCTTCACCATTACTCTCTTCCACTCTCATATGTGCTCACACACACACACACACACACGCGTGTATTGCTATGCTGGTGAGGACTTCGGCCGGAATGCCTTCTCCAGTGGCGTTACCCTATCGCAGACCAACTCCTAACTCCAACCGAAACCCAGTTCCAAGCTGAAAACCAGGTCGAAACCAGTCAAAATGTCCTCGCAGCCCACTAATGTCCTCACTTTGCCAGTGAAATGCATAAATAGTGCGCACAAAAACACACGCAGCGTGAAAAGGGACATGAGCTGTTTTTTTTCCATCTTTCTGGTGTCAATGCACATTTAAAAAAAAAAAAAAAACATGCTCAACTATATTTCTAAGTTTGGGGCGTCCTGCTCTCAACGCGTATCTGTAAAAAGCTCTTAATTCCTGCCAGAGAACTGGATTGATCCCAGTGATGCAGAATGTGAATCAGGCATTGAACTATGCGAATTAGAAACGCGATTTCATGGTTTAGCGAGCATTCTGGCCCAGACACTTCTCCACATGGATAATCCTGTATTATATCCAGTATTTCTCATTTGATATTTCTCTTTTATTCCCCCCTCTTCCTCATCAAATGGCCTCCCCACTGATGCACAGCAGCTGAACTTCGTCCCATTTATGCAGGGGGAAAAGGAAATATTCCTCCATGTTTGTGCTGGTGTTTTCTATCCACCAGCACAAACTGAATCCTCCTGAATTCAGCCATAACTGCAGACATTAAACAGCTGTGCAGAAACGTCAAGAAAAAAGTTAATTACACTGCTGTTATGTTCGCTGTGTCGCTTGCGATGTGCGTGGATTTAGTGTCTGTCCAGAGATCGACCGGTCTTGTTAATTAAAGATGCTTAATCAGCCTTAATCAGCGATCCAGTGACCATGCGTGAACAAGAAATGAGCCGCATTACAAGCACACGTTAGCCAGCTGATGAAGTTTTAGCTAAAACTAGCGTAAAGGAAACAGCAGCTTGTTATTTCATGTATATTGCATGAAATAATTAGCGCTCGCAGCCCGATGTTTTCTTTAGTCACGTGGCTGCTGCCAGCTCTGCAATTTCAAAAGTCGTTATCAACCAGCCGTTGAAGGCGGCAGCAGGATGAAACATAGAAGGAAATGAGTCAATCCAGTTTCAAGCTTTTGCGTCGTGATCATTTCAGATCAGGAATGTATCAACCGGGAAAAAGTGATTTAATAATGGACAATGGCCTGTGTACTCACAGGGTTGATCCCTGGAGCTGGAGCTGTGGCTGCAGCAGCCGATGGAGGGGCCTCCACCTGTCCCCCCGCATCCACCCGAGACAGCACGCTCACAAAGGCCTGCAGAGACTCTGAACACATAGGAGAGATGACACATGAGCCCAGCACAAGTCACAGACGGGTAGGTGCCAGATGAAATAACACCACATCGCTGCTGCTCATTAGCCAGTCGTATTCCATCTGTGACGCCACAAGGAACGTACAGCAGAGCCAGACGCGTGCATATTATGCAAATGCTTCTACTTGTGTAAACAATGACGACTCACAGATGCATCCAAGGGCTGAATTTGTTCTAAAGCGGCCGCTTCTGCTACGTTCCTGACCCCGCCTGCACATGAATATTTGCTTTGCCGTCGTTAATTCTAACGCAGAAGAACACAAAAGGTTACAAGGCCTCGTTTTGTTTGGTCACTATATCTAAACCATTGAGGGCTTTTGTTGGCCTGCAGCTGGTGAACTGACAATTAGCTCTGAGAACTGCTAAATAAAATTAAGGCTTGAGCTCATTCAGGGGCGTCTCAGTGGGCTGAAAACTGTATTTTCAGCTCACTTGACACAAACCGTGAACAAATAAATGGAGAAAAGCACTGAAATACAAGTGAAGAACAGAGCTGTGGCACTGGGAAGACCCTGGCCAATAATGACTGCAGAGGCAGCAACAAGTTACTCTAATAAGCTGCAAATGAGGAGGCATTCAAAGCCATGCTAACGAGGTCAGCCCGCGCCCCCTGGAAAGCAGCCCTTGTCTCTTTAATACAACCTCTCTTTGAATGCACATCTGAGCGCGTGGGGAGGGATGGCAGAGGTGGAGAGACACAATAATCAACAGGTGCCGCCCTCTTGTTCCAGCGAGGTCTCATGGAAATGATGAGGGTCGTTAAAATTCAGCGCGGTGCCCTCCTTCACTGGCAGATTTCACAACACAAGTCGGTAGTTTCAGTTCTCAGTCTGGCAGCTCACGACATGATCTGAGCGCAGGAGATGAAACCTCTGAGCCCCGATATGAAGGATTTATTTTATAGTAGTCTAACTGTGACATCTGGACCTGATTAGACTTTCTTATACGAGTCAGTGCTGTGTCACAGATTTGATTTTTAGAGACGGTACTGACCGAGATGACTTTGCAAAAATATTTAATTTGCAAATTGTCAATGTCAATCATACAGACTGTCATTTTATGGCAGCGATTTTTATATAAACACACCCTAAACTGTGAGGCAGAGACCAACCCAACTTTTTAAATCCCTATCAACACTAAAAGAATAAAATATGGTATCGAGATGTCGCACGAGTGAGCGCTCTTACTTCTTGTGGCTTCAACAGCAAACCCACTTGTGCTGAATGTTTCCTCATGTGAATAAAAGTTCAACTCTAATCGGCCCTAGCGCATCCTGACCTTGAATGGTGGAAGGCTTGGTGGCATGTGTGAAATCACAGATTTGATCCCACTGGTCCCTGACCGCCTCAGGAGTCATGGGTCTGTTCTTCTGTCTCACGATTTGGCCCTGAGAGCGCTCCCAGCGCACTGCACACATGGACACACAAATAAAGAGGTCAATGTACAGCACAGCCTCAAACACATACAGTATTAGTGAACCAGTCTGATGAATAACACGGAGGCAACTCCTCGGGAAACAGGCCCAGTACTCACGTTTTCCGACCCAGCCTGCACCAACCTGAACACAGATGGGAGAGGATGAGTCAACATACAGATGGAAAATAGCACAATAGAAGCATGGCTTCTTTCTTTTTACCTCAAAAAGTCCTCCATTTTCTTGGCATTGTTCATGGCAGAGCCAGAGAACCAGGGGAGCGACATACTCGGGCTTCAGAGACGTCACCAGATCTGAACCCAACACGGGGAAAATAATGCAGCCCGTTATTTCTATCCCAGACTACTAATGTATCTGTGTCTAATGCTGAACTTTAGGCACTTGTTGCTTAGCAATTTTACACTGATGATAATATTAAACAGCAGCAGGATATTTCAGATCACTGGGATGTGTGCATAAAACTACAGTCACATTTATACAGACTGGATTCTTTCATACTGCCTACAAGAGCCATTACTCAAAAGCCTTAATGCATCTTTATACAAACACAAAATACAGAGAGCTACATGTGATTTGAGAACACACCCTAAGAAGTATATAACTGTCAAAAAAACATAGATTTTCCTTCTTTTAACTATCGTTTGTATCTGTGTGATATTAACTTCTCATCTTTGTTAGCTTTTTAAAAACACAAAGGCAGACTACCTGAGCAATGTTTTGCTGCAAACATATAGCGCTCTGCAGGATTATGGTTGAGAAAACAGTGTAAAGTAAAAATAATCTTAATGTCCTGATGTCACGCGGTTGATTTTATTCTCTGCATAAACAGTATAGGTTGAAAAGCGACATAAATCGAAGCCTCTGAATAACCAACGCGGTGGAAACGGAGCAGGAGCACCGATTCTGCTGCAGTGTTTAGCAAGATTATTATCTGATGTTTATTTTTAGAAAAACCTGACTGAGTGAGCTGGTGAAAGCAAACATATGGAACCAAGTTATCTACTGAGGGGAGTCCATGCTGTGACAGTTGGCATGGCGCGAGGTGACAGATGCTCCTGCGGACCAGCGCAGCAGGCCGGCAAAACCACTCCTTTAATCTGCCATTTAATACCCCTGTCAACAGGGCTGCCCGTCTCAAAGCCAGCCCAATATGCTCATTACGCCTGTCTATATACAGCCGCTGGGTTCGCTTGGGTTGGGAAACAAATGAAACGGCTTTCACGGTCTCCTGAGATCCTGGTACGAGTCACAGCAGACAGAGTCGAGGAGATTGCCTCTTAAACAGCAGGCACGTTTTCATATTGAGGTTTGGGTTTAAAACGGAGTGTGTATGTATTTAAACACACACATGCACAGCTTAGCAACCTATTACCAGATAACTGCAGGCAGCTGGTCCCAGAAACTCTGGTGTAAATACACTTTTCTAATACATTTGTCCCAAAAATGTACCAGCGTCCACACAACAGTGAGCAGAACGCTATATCCAGAATACTTTGTGTGTGCTGTTTAATCTCTCCGCTCACCTGGGGGCATCACAGTCTCCGTGAGGCGTGACCCAGCCACCGGAGCAATCGTGTTGCAGTAGATGTTGTATTTACTTCCCTCGATGGCCAGCGTGTTGGCCAGCCCCAGCAGGCCCAGCTTGGCAGAGCTGTAGTTGGACTGACCAAAGTTACCGTAGATGCCTGCGGCCGAAGTTGTCATGATGATTCTGACCACAAATCAGCAGTGGAAACGTGTCAGTGAACGTTACGGCAAAGGAACGATGGGAATCAGCACACAGCCTTTACATATGCGCACAGTATGACTTGTGCATGAAAACACTGCAGCAGAGGTCATGACCTCTGCATGTAGCCACAGATTCAAAGCTGCTTATTTTTCACTACTTTCTCCAATTTTAACCCTGCAAACCAAATATATTTTATGTTTAATTTAGAGGAACTTTCCGGAAGGTTGTTCAAAACCCGTCATTTATGCTGAACAGCTCGTGTGCTGCTGTGAAGGGCATCCGTTTCCTTGAGGAACGAGGCAGCAAAGCGGTTTATCCAACCTTCTTCCACTGAGAATTCAAAACACACAAACCTTAACAGGCCTTCCACAGAAGATAAATCATACTTGTCCTTACCAAATGCAAGCACGAGTGTTTGGCTACGTTTTCGCCTCCTTTCAGATGCATCTGGGTCTCACCGTTTAGTGGACACGATCCACATCGGCTCTTTGCTCAAGTCAGTGGAATGTTTGCCACCTTTGATAAACAGCTGACAGCTTCTTGGAAGCGGGGCTAAATCATCAGCGTCCTTCCCACTCGCTGCTTTCGGCCAGTATAAATGATCTGTAGGACACGTCACTTTTAACTGGAGAGGCCACTGGCCAGGCAGAGAGCTTTGGGAGAAGAGTGGGAGATCTTCACGTGACCACTTCAGACCAGAGGATACTCTCACTTTGGATGCGGTACTACTTACTTAAGTTTTAGATGTCGCACTTTAACGTCAGCTATAGTCCTCAAATTGTGCTCACTGTGCAACCTTTTGACTCAAACCAAAATAAGGATACACATAATAGAGCCTGTGTGAAAATATTCGATCCTGAGGTGTATCTTTAAGACTGCAGTTAAAATAGGAAAACAAATATTTTCGATATCTTGTTTGGGAAGACAACAGGTCTCTGCGGGTTAAAATAAATACTTTTGATCTACATTGTTGTAGTTTCCTCACCTGCCAAACTTTTGTTTCTTCATCTGGTCCCAGGCAGCTCGCGTCACCAAAAAGGAGCCCCTCAAATGAATTCGATGAATCAGGTCTTGAAAAACAAGAAGAAAACAACAATATCCCAATAAAATCCGGTGTTTTACATCCAAGATTGTCCATATTCCTCCAGAAACAATCTGGTTTAGAGCCTGATGGTATATCAACAACAGAACTACATAAAATACATATTTAAAGTCATTTTGCAGCAGCGCTGGCTGTGTTAAGAAAAGGAGTCGAGCTACCAAAATGTGAGAAAAACAATCCACGAGCAGTGGATAGTGGATAGTCCAAACACACATCTGCTAAGATAAGGCCAAAGGTTGTTGACTGAGTCGGCAGTAAATGGTTATACCATATTTAGATGGGATGACATTAGATGAGACCTACAGGGAAGATTCTCCTAACGATCATCCTGAAGTCATTTTTGACATTTTAGATGCCTTTTAATGTCTTGCTGATGCGCAACCTGGCCTGAAGGAAATATACACTTAATTTCTTGAACTAGTGAATTGAAATAGTGAACACAAATATTTGAGTATTAATTGTAATTCTTTTTATTTCAAGAGGCTATACAAGTTCTATTGTTTATTTTTGACATAATTGCTCACTTTGCACATTTAGTCTGCTCTTGTAAATAGTGTTGAGGTTATTGTTAATGACTGCTGCTGTAACGAGTTCATTTCCCACGTCTGGGATAAAATAAAGTACTTTTATACTATAACTTTTCTAAACAGAAGCTGCGGTTTTGTGTCATGTAAACACACCAGGAGTGAGGTCAGATATTATTTTTTTTTAAAACGATGAGATTACCCCAGTCTACGTCACTGGTCCTGGCAAACGAGCGGTCGCGAAGAATCCTTTGTAAAGATAAAGCAAAGATAAACTTTACAAAGCAACAGTGCAACATTTCAGGTCCTCCTAGTGATGATTTTAGGGTCCCATACCGCTAAAAGCAATTACAAATGTGATAAATATTGGAAGACAACTTACCCAGCATTGTTTACAACAACATCTGAATGAAAGACAGTTTACAAGATGTGTCAAGTATTAATTCAAACTGGGTAAAAATAATACTAGAGGTGAGCATAAACGAAAAAAAAAAAAAAAAAGTCACACAATACTCACCAATTCTTCCAAATTCATCCAGCGCTGATTGGATCAGTTTCTCTCCATCTTCTACAGAATCTGCATGAATGTCAGAGACTGAGCTTTATATCTGCTCATTTAATTTCACTTGGTGATGAAGCTATTTTGATTCTCTGGTCCCGAGAACACCTTATCTAGCTTCAATCTTTAATCTGGCTCCTAACTGGACGGATGCTGGCCTATAAATATGCCTAAATACAAAATTACATAAGACAGGAGGAAAACTTTTTTTTTTTTAATAATAACATTCACGTTATGTTCTGAGTATGAGAAATTGTTTCTTTAACTACTATCCTGCTGAGCAACACTGTGACTGTGTTCTTCAGTACTCCGGAACTACATAATCAGTCATTTCTGCTGAAAGTTCTACGAGAGTCAGCAAAAGAAGAAAAAATGAGAGGCAAAACGATACGCAAAAGAAAACTAAAGACAAGAAGAGTCCAAACTTCTCACCATAGTTTGCCACAGCCTTGCCTCCTTTGGCTCTTATCTCCTCCACCACCTTATCAGCCGCTGCAGAGCTCTTTCCACCCCCTTTACTGTTTCCTCCAAGGTCATTCACTTTATTTCAAAATGAAGAAAACGATCAGCAATAATAGGTTAAGTTCTGCAAATCCTCGCTGATTATGTTAGAGGAAGAATTTAACAAATTGCTCTTGAGTTCAAGGACGGCGCCAAATGTAATTACGTTCGGAAGGCAAATTTTTAAAGCGAGACCTGAGAATGTGTTTAGAAAGTTTTAAATGCTTCAAATTATTGCAACTTTTTGTAATTTTTAAAGGACAATGCATTTCATTTTAACCTAGCTTTTCACGTGTCTGCAAGGTTTTCTGCCATCTTGCTGGGTTTGCAGGTTGCATTTGAGCATAATATCCGCTGTTCATATTAACTGTGGGTTAAAAAGAAAAAAAGAAGAAGAAGAGCCTTTATTACCTACAACTGAGGCTCCTCTCTGAGCAAAGGCCAGGGCATACTCTCTGCCGAGTCCTGAGGGGGAGACACGGGTGCGTTAACGCTGCTTTATGCCCTATGACACACTTTCTCTGGCTTGATTATCCCGCTGCACCAGATTCGTGCACTTTGATCCCTCTGGTGTTTAACAAACTCCGATGACAACAATTTAACAATCGTCAATCAGAATGATGCATGCTGTAAAGTTAACGCACGCTTTCGGCGTTTCGTAAAGTTTCATCGTGACACTGATTAGTTACACGGGTTCGCGTTACCGGTCAACAATACAATCAACGACTATGAAATCAATAGCAAAGATAAACTTGCACAGAGACGCACACACTCAAGTTATCAGTGCTGTGATTTAGAACAGTGCTTTTATCAAAAACAGCTAACGTTACAAATCCATTATTAGCATACAGTTAGCAGCTATTTCATCCTAGCTGACGTCGTTATGTTCTCTTGCGAGTATACCTCCTCCTGCTCCGGTAACTAAGACGACTCTTCCTTCGAATGACAAAGCCATTCCTGTAAAAATCACACTCTTAGCAGCTCTACACAAGGAGCAGGACTGTAGTGAACACTGACAAGGCTACGATTCGCAGCAGTGACTGCACGGTAAAGTTCACTTTACTGCAAGTTTTACTTCCGTATTACGAAGGGGCGGTCTATGCAGTAACCAATCAGAGACCACCTTTTCATGAACGTTGTTTCGTCACTGTAGACGTTTGATTCTAAAATATTATATGATTCTATTTTATATTATCATGTGCAAAAATGGAGTATGTATTATTTGGATTTATTTGGCTCTAAATTGTGGTGAGAGTGATGATATTGATGATGATGATGATGATGATGATGATGATGATGATGACGCTGATGATCAAGATTGATCAAGAAATTCAACTTTCATCCATTGCTGAGGCGACATAAAAAATACTAAGCTCAATGTTTTCCAGCTAAGAGCGCAGCCATTATTAATATCTCCTACTGTTTTTTTTCCTTACAAAATGCCCCAAAAAACACTGAAAAGGTGCAATCTGGTGACAAAAAAAAAAAAAAATCTGAAATTACTTACATGAAAAACGTGTCCTAAAATAGTTGCATAATTTCTTTATGGTATTGTCATTAAGAACATAAAATGAGATTTTTAATGATTGAAGATGCTGCAGGTGGTCTAAACTTGCTTTTATTATACGCTGCTAACCTAACGTCAAAGCTCCAATGGGCATCTTTTTACGTGCTTTTTAAAGGCATAAAATAATTAATTTAGTATACGATTCATTTTCCTTCATGATTCTTTTTGTCTTTCTTCGAAACCAGTACAACACGCGATTGACTCCGTCACTGGTGCGCAGCGGCATTATCGTAAAGATTGCGCACACAGCTGTGGATGTAAATGAAGTTACAAAAGCGAGTGTGTGTGTGTGTGTGTGTGTGTGTGTGTGTGTGTGTGTGTGTGTGTGTGTGTGTGTGCGCGCGCGTGTGTGTGTGAGACAGAGCGAGGGGGGGGAGACTCCTCACGGCGTCGTTAGTTGCTCTGACTCTCGAAGGAGGCGGCTGCGATGGAGGCAGAATGAAACTGAGTAAAGTCCCTCCGGGGTGTCGTTACCTGGCGGTTCACAACCAGATACCCGGAGAACATCGGTGGGTGTGTTATAAATCTGTCAAAGCCTCTGGATTACGGACTGTAACCTCCGACGGCGCGGGTCGTAAAAAACTGCCCGCATATTCTTGATCCCTCTGCGCGATCTTTGCTTTTATAAACAAGCCCGCACGCTTTCACGCATATTGCGGTGTTGCGTGGATGCCTCCCACAATGTTGAATTTAGCGCTCACGGGGCGTCAGGGACATTGGCGCCACGTCATTTTTTGGTTGCTGGACACGAAGGTGTGAGCTGCGCGGAGAGCTGCCGTCTCACGGACGCGATGATACGATGTTTTGACAGAACCGTTCTTTTTGTGTTCGGCTCCATTGCGCATGCCTAGCTGGAGATCCAGGACGCTGCCCAACGCCACTTTGCTCCGTCCTGGCCGAGATGTAGGAGCAAAAGTAAAAGGTACACACGCTGGACCAATGATGCTCTGGCAAGGAGGCAGCGCGCCGGCTAAAGGATTTGACTCCGGATCCTTCGTGAAATAGACGCAACGTGAAGAATGTCAGCGACGGCAAATGCGGACGCCGAAGGGGTTGTCTCCAAAGTACAAGTGAAAAAGGAGATCAAGACAATCGTGGAGAATCTGGAGACCATCCTGGGAGACCTCAAGGATGTAGCCAAAGAGCTCAAAGAGGTAAAGGGTCAGGAAGCTCAGCATCCTGCCGAGTAGCATCCCACTGTCATGTGTGTTATTGCCTGTCTAATGCATGCTCTGAGGACCTATAGGAGACCTTTCTGAGGACACACAAAGATGTCCAAACCACACACACTTTCCTCCATGCATTCTTCAGTGTAATAATTATCTACAGCGTGAATGATGTTTGGCACGGGCGGACGTGCCGCTGAGATCACACGCAGGACAACTTCTGCGGCCAGACTCTTGTAGGTGCTAATGAAAGCCAGCAAATCTGAACTGCAATTAACATTTCATGGACAAGTTGGCCCAACCGCCGGGAAGGTGCTTTTGCGTCACATTTCATCATCTTAATGCTGGCTGTTGTTCGCCCCAGACACACTCGCGCCAAACTGCAAGAGCCCTCCACATCTCTCAGTCTACCGAGGGGCCGTTTCATCTCCATCTTCCTGTGACTTTAATTTTCTTCTACAGTTTGTCTTAGTTTATCGCAGGCAGCAGTGTTGTTTTCCCTTCTCCTCTGTGTGAATGGTCTTCATCAGCCTCACAGATCACAGCGATGCAGAAATTTGGGGAAATCAAGGGGAATGCTCTCACTTCAACATTGCTCAAAGTCAGGATTTGCTTTAATCTTGGTCGCTTCACGTGTAATGGTGTGCAATCATTGCACACGTGGTTACTTTTAAAGCTCAAAAGGTCTCCGCCGGACATGCAGATGGCATCCAGCCTGCTGGGTCAGAACTCTCAACCTAACGTGACAGGCTATCATTCTAATAAAACACAATTGCGCACGGCCTGTAGTTGCTATCCTACAAATGGGGAATGCATGCAGCATCTGCCTCGTCGTGCCCCTCTCTGCCCCCTAACGTCTTCCTGCAACTTGAGCTGATTGTTGGTTGTTGTGTTTTACGGCAGGCAGCAGGGATTACTGTGACCAGCGTGCCCGTTTCCTTTCTCAGCTTATTTTTCCCCGCAGTAGATCATCTAGAGGATCACCTACAGTGACGGCACACGTGCTAAAGTTATACCTTCAGGGGGGTGTTAATATCAAAGCCAGTATTTTGGGTTCTAATCCATTCGAGAGGCAGTTATCTGTGATAAGTCACAGACGGGGCTGGAACCGTGCCTGGGTCTGAAGATCGACCGTGCCCAGATGCTTGGCACGGACGCTGGTGCTGCCTGGCCTCCAGCAGAGGCTGCATGCTGGGACACTGTAGTGTCCCACTGTAGTGTCCTGTAGTGTCCCACCAAACCACCCATGTAAAGGCAGCATTTAGCACTGATACTCTGCTGTCTTTACTGCCTTTTTTTTTATCTCTCTTTTCATCTGCACCTCTCAGGCGTTGTGTGCTTCTCTCCTCGTTGTTTACTCGTCATTTTTTTTCTGTTCTCAGGCCAGATTCTGCACACGCATCTGAAAATCTTAAATGGTGATGGCTGTGATCTACGGAAGAGTGTTGTCAGGACTGCTAATCTAGAAAACGCACGTGAAAATACTCGCAGCTGTTGTCTTACAGTCAACAAAAAAGGTCCAGATGTAGTTCTGGACACTGAA
This sequence comes from Pao palembangensis, assembly GCA_015343265.1. Classification (NCBI taxonomy): domain Eukaryota; kingdom Metazoa; phylum Chordata; class Actinopteri; order Tetraodontiformes; family Tetraodontidae; genus Pao; species Pao palembangensis. Next base: position 31,269,614 of record CM027081.1, on the reverse strand, counting down.
AGGAGCAGCAGTACTCAGAAATAAGAGATTATTTTTATTTGTATATATTGCTGACATGAGCATTTGTAATGACTGAATATGATTTATCAGGCCTTAGCAGAGTTTTGCTCCACGCCTATTGGTTTTGTTCAACTGGAATCCCCTGAGGGGGACACTTGATGCTGGAGGAAAGGTCTGCAAGTGGCGCATACGTCCTCGGTCTCTGCCTGGCGTGGCCTCATTCCATTCAAGGTGCTGCATCATCTTAATTTCTCCAGACAGTCTCTGTAAATTATTCCCAGATACACACACACACACACACACACATACGCATACCTTCGCCTGCCACTCTGACAGCCTTCTGCTCGATCATTTGTTATCCTTCACACTACTTTTTTTTTTTTTTTTTTTTTTTTTTTTTTCAAATGTTAATTTAGCTGGATCTCGTCGTAACCGTTTTATCACTGCTGGAGAGAACAAAAGCCTTTCTGGATCTAACTGCTGAACACTATTAGTCATTTCACTCTCAGCGACTGATCCTCCTCCACTGAGCTGGACTAAATGGAGAAGAATGGTGGTGCCAAAATATCCAGCTTGTAATATTAAAATCCATTACCTGCTCTGGGAGAATTTGAAAATCCTCTGCAAGCTAAAACCAGAGTTTCAGGGCAAAGTTTAACTGTTACTTAGTCTTTTTTTGCTGTGCAGTTAAAAATATTGTCTCAGGCCTTCAGACATAACTGAGATGGCACATCTAGTTTACATCCTCCTTTATGAACACACCACATTTTGAGTGTGAAATAACTGCTTAGTTAAGCGTTTGGCCCTGTTCAGCGTGTTTTCTGCACACACACTGTGCGTGTTTCTGTTCAGCAAGTAAGCCCTGTGTGTGCACGGTGCTTACTTCTGTTCTTTTTTGTTTTGCACGTTGGCTTTAGAACGCCGACAAACCAAAAATCCGCTCCAACTGTTTAATGCGTCCCAGTGCAGACTGCGAAGCCACATTTCCTCTTGGCTCACGGTGGGAATAACTCTGATCTAAGTATCTGTGGTGCGTATGGCGCCTGAGACAAACACCTGTACTCGTTTCAACGGCGCTCAAGTTTTTTTTTCTGCAGCTCTCTGGTTATTACAGAACTGTTTAGTATGCCTGCTCTGTAATGCCAATTCTCTGAAAGCTTTTTTCAAAAGGATCTTGGAGATCAAACCCTCAAACTGGAGCTGCAGAATATCCATGAAGCATCTACATGACGTGGCAGTGCTCATGACAGTTACGCTAATGTTTAGATCTAATCTATTTTTGTTTTATGTTCCTCCATATGTCCCGTTTTTTTCTATTATGTCAAATAAGACTGGAAAGGACTTTTTAGCAATATTTAGTTTGAAGTTTGAATATTTTCCGTACTTAATGCTCTTCATGTTTTTTTAGCCACAGCCCCATCTGTGGGGCCACCAAGACCTGTATGTTTGTCTGATACGTATAAATATACAATTTATTGGTGGTCTAATAATAGTATATTTCCAAATATGTTATATGCTGTAGAGCCAATTTTCTGTTTTCCACCCCAGCAGCTGTGCTGTCATGCTCAAACAAGACATGGGCTCTTTCATATTGATCGGAAAATGAATTTCTTTTGTGATATTTCGGGAGAATGTCTGTTTCCATTCATTTCTGTAATCTGTGTTTTTCTGCCCTGTTTCTCAGACAAAATTATTTCTTGCCGTGGTGAGTTGTTTCACCGACATGTGGCACTTTTGTCTGCAGGAACTTGTTTCTGTTTGTGTGCTACATGTTGTATGTTTGCTGATGTTTTGTAGGGTTTTTTACATTATATACCCTTTATCTCTTTCTTTCAATAAGCTTTTTTGTTGCCTTTTCCTGTTTACATCTTCTTGTCGACAAGTAAAAAAAATCCCCTACATGCAACATTAAAGGCAGTTATAGACTTAGGGTTAGGGTTAGGGTTAGGGTTTAGGGGTTAGGGTTAGGGTTAGGGCTAGGGGTTAGGGGTTAGGCGTTAGGGTTAGGGTTAGGGCTAGGGGTTAGGGGTTAGGGTTAGGGCTAGGGGTTAGGGGTTAGGGGTTAGGGGTTAGGGGTTAGGGCATCAGTTTCACAGCAGGAAACATGTGACGTGCATTCTTTCATCTGTGTGTCTGACAGATATTTACAGTAAAGACTGTTGCTTAAGATTGTACCTTATTGACATGTATAACAGTGTGCTTTCGTTAAATAATTTAGAATTTGATCAGATGTATCAGTTTACTAGAATAAAACTGCCATTTCCTTTTACTCCCTCCGCATTTCTTATTATAATGTTCTTTTGTATCATGTGTTTATGTTGAGCTGAGATGGTTGGAAAAGATAATTCTTCTCCTCCTGCCACAACGACCATCATCTCAGCTGCTGCAGTGACTCTTCCTCTGTTGTTTCCAGGTCGTTCATGACATTGACACCTTGACCTGTGACCTGCAGCTTGAGGAGGACGGGCTGACGGACAGCTCGAAGACAGACACGCTCAACTCCAGCTCCAGTTCCACCACTACCACCAACACCGCTTCCAGCCTGGAGAAGATTAAGCTTTTCCCCGATGACTGCATCTCCAAACTGATGCCCATCACGCCGGTCCCTGTCAACCCTTCAGCGGTCCTGACTGTGCTAAAGAAATCCCACCCTCCCCTCCCCCCTCCCAGACTCACCCCACTGAGAGGCGAGGATCACAATGTGAAGAATCTGCCTCATCCAACATTAGTCTTATCGGGGAATATGTCCAAGGCGTCTGGCTCCCTGATGAGGAACGGCGGGGTTTTTCCGTTAAAGCCAAAGAGGGATTTGTTCTCCTCGACCCCATGTTTCATTTCTAATGACAGTGGCGTCCCGGAATCAGGTCTCGTTCCTACTCTACCCCGGCCGATGCCTCTTCTCCGCCATGAAAAGAACAAATGCCCCAAGGACCCTGCAAGGGAGTCTCGCGAAAGAGAGCGGGTCCGTTTCAGCGAAAAAGTCCAATATCATGGTTATTGCCCCGACTGTGACCTCCAGTACGACGTGGATGACGCAGAACTGCAGCTACACACGGAGCTGAATGACCTGAGGCTCAGCCCGGTTCACTGCTGTTCTTCCCCCTCCCCCCCTCCTCCTGCTCTTCCTCACAAACTCATGCTGGAAAACGGTGGCCTCTCAGCCAGTCACAGTTTCCCGCCGTCAGGGACGACTCCTCCACCTTGTGTGCCTCCTCACCCACCTTCCAAGCCCCAAAAAACAATCCTGCGCAAGTCGACAACTACAACGGTTTGACCCTGGGCCCCTTGTTATGTTTGAATCAAACCGTTTTGAATCATTCATAGTGTCTTCTACTTTATGAGCACCTTCCATTAAACTCCGGATAATCCAAACAGAGGGGGGATTGTTTGGGAATTATGAAACAAATGGATATATAAAGAGGAAGAGTGGGAAAGGCTTTCCCAGCGGCGCTGCGCTACACGCAGACACATCAGGAAGAGCCGGTGAGTACTTGTGCATGCATGAGCGTGTTTGTTGTGGAGAGAGGAGAGAAGATAAAGTGATATTGCATTTGTGCAGTGACACATCCCCATGAATCCTTCTGCGTGCACTTTTGTTTATGCAGTGTACATTCATGTGTGTCTCCATTCATGAGTGCAGTGTTTGTAGACAATGACTAAACAGCATATAGGGGACTTTCAAATATTCACAGAAGAAACCAACAAAAGGAACATAAATAAATGAATTAAATGTATTGTGTCTGTGTAAACAGTCACACATTTGGAAAGTTCCCTCAGAAACGCTTCTAATTAATTCATATGGTTAGAGCGGAAACAAGAAAACCCACTTCCCCAAGATTTCATCCAAATCCCTAATGTTGTTTCAAATAAACTGACCCGTACATGTAGCTCTCCTTCACACGTTCATGCATGAATAAACCTGTTGTAGCTCGTCGTATCTGCATTCACACGAGCCCGCCTCAATTAAAGAGACGCCCGCGTAAAATTATGAATCCTGCGTGTCAAGAAGCTCTCCCGAATCGTCGGTCCCGTCATCCGTGCGCTCATTTGCAAAGTTGTCACTAATGATCTTCCGGGTCGTTTGTGTAAGCAGCCGCAGTTTCGTTTTAACATCAAACGCTATCTAGTGGTTGTGTAGATGCCGACAATCTCGCCGTTAGAGAAACAGGACGTCTTTTTTGCTCCTTTGAGCTCCTGTGTGATCCAGCAGCGGTGAAATGTCCACAGCTGTTGGCTGAAGTAGCAACGGGGGTGAAGTCAGTGTGAAATTTCTAGCTGCGGATTGCGCACAGCAACGAGAGGAATAGCTCTTTTGTCTGTATGTAGTGGATGGAGGACATGTTGCTTTCTTCTTCTTTACACTTGTTATTTGTATCCTTTTAAAAAGGATTAAACATCAGCTCCAAAGATGTCTCACTGCCTGGGACAAATTCTGAATCCTGACCATAAAAAAAAAAAAAAAAGAAAGAAAGAAAGAAGCCCCTAAAATGAAAACTATGATCTCATCTTTTCACACGTGCGATTTGTAGGTTATAATTTAATGCAAGTAGGGATTCACACATTCCTACAGTCAGTTCTGTAAAAAAAACAATTAAAATAAAAGTTTATCATTATTTTGATTACGTTGACACCAACACTCAGTCAGGCGGTGCTGAGAGGAGAGAATCAGACAGTTGATGGACATTATTTAACTCCTGGTATGCAGGAGCACGTACAAGCGTGCCCAGTTATCCCAGAGGTGGAGCCTGTGCTGCTTTTTCCAAAGCTGTTAAGCTTCCAGCTGTACAGCGATGGTGACCGGTCCTCATACGGCGCCACCTCGGTCTACGTACTTAATATCTGCATTTTATTAGCTCTTATTAAATGCATATTCAGTCAGACCTGTGTCTTGTGTGCATGTGCGTATGTGTGCGCGCGCATGTAAGTGTGTGTGTGAAAGCAAATGTCAGTTTGCAGACTTGGGGAGACAACATGCCCTGGAGTTAATTTAGAATAGCACTCAGTGCCTTCCCCCCAGCCATGCCCTTAATTAGCTGGATTAGACCTCAGATAGCGCTTTTACAAAACAAAATAAGTCTTCACAAACGCTCCGCGCTGCTGTTACACCTGGAAATGATGACAAACGCAGAGACAAAGCGAAGAAAAAAGAGGCGGAACATGTGTGGGGGCTGTTGATTGCATATATAAACCGCAAATTAATATGTATACGTGTTCACGTTTAAGACCACGGGGGCGAGAAGCTTGAAGGTCAAAGGCCGAGAAATTTGAGGTATGAAATTGCACAGGCTGATGACTAAATGCGATGCATGACCTCGCTGGCCTTGCAAATCTGGAATCGACGCCTCAATTCAGCCATGAGAAAACCAGGAAATAGTGAGCGGGTGATGCAAGATGGCGAGAGAATGGTAATGGCACTTCGGCTGCTTTGTGTTCGCCATGATATTACAGCGTGTTATTGTACGCACGCCTCTCCCGAGATGATTGCAATGTAGAAGATTCTCAATATTTATCTTGTATTAATGGACCACAATGAGACTGGGAGCAGCTTGTCCGCTTACACGCACACACACACACACACACACAATCAGATAAGCACCCAGGCATTCATTGTGGACAAATTGGAGTTCGGCCAGTATTATCATCAATAGATGCAGCTCGTATCGGCTTTTCCTGAGCCGCCTTTCAGTCCAGGTCACTCGTCTGTGAGCCAAGGATAGCGCTTCTGTAGACTGGACTGTGTGTAAGAAAATAACAGCAGACTTCTGCATATGCTGCTCTGGTCCTTCTTCCATGCCAGTGCTTCTTTTCTAATTTTAAATATCTTTTAGCTAACTGATATATATTTTTTTAATCATCCAAATATTTTAGAGCCCTACTTGCTTATGATGTAATATGACGTTGATATGATGTAATATTTACATTTCACACCATAAAACTCATTTAAAAGTCATTTCAAATAAATAAATTGGAGGGCAGTAGCACAGACGGGTGTGATTTATTTTGTTAGTTAGTTAATTAGCTTCTATAATAATACCATGCTGTTTTAGTCTGAAACCATTTTCACAACAACAGCAGGCTTGGTTCTGGAATTTAAAATATTTACGAAGTTATACAAAGACTTTTTGATTGCAGCCAAGCAGACCAGCTTCCTGTGCTTGCATTATTACAAATGTTAGTAAAAAAAAAACTAATAAATACACTGTTGTGTCCTGTTTGGACCTTTTCCTGTTCTGGCATACTCAGCATAAAAGTAGTTGCAGGTCTAATTTTCATTATGCAACCAGAGGTTATGTAATGAAACTTATGCATGTTTGCAGTTCTCTGAGAGCAGCAGCATGAGAGGACTATGGCTGCTCTGCATGCTTGTTGTTGTTGCTGCTTTACGTTTTGGATGGATTTAACCATCCACCATCGTGGTTTCCCGCCACCACTGGGAGTCAACGATGTTCCTCCAGAGTTTGCTCTGCTTGACAAGAAATGGACTTTCAGAGTTTATTTTCAAAAGTTCCTTTGTTTCAGTGTCTATTTTGTGCAAGAGTGGATTTAATGTTTTCGGCTGCACAATGATTTTGTTTTCAAATATGCGTTTATTGTCAATCAGATGCAGCAACACAGAAGCTGAAAACCACTGTTTGCATGGCCGAACAGGTTGACTGTGGATCTGATACCTTGGTAGGCAGCGATTTCTAAGCATTTGAGTCACAGAAAGCAGTTGATTCGACTTATCAGCATCAGTGTTTCTTTCATTTTGGCTTGGCCTTGATTGTTGCTGCAGTACACAAAGCGCCACACCTCTGACTTTATTTAATGATTTCTTTATTTGTGATGGCTATTTGAGCTCTTGCGCTCCAGGCTTGAGGATGAAGCTGTAATGGGCAGAGAGGAGGTGGATCTTCACCGCCTCCATCATGAGTCAGGACTGACTCAACTGTACTGACCCACTCCCTTCAGCTCACAACTCTCTCTCCCTCTTTCTCTCTCTCTCTCTCCCTCTCACTTTGTTTTAATTTCTTTTTTCCTTTCCCCTTAGATGATGCTTCCCTCCCACTCTATATCACTTGCATGCATACCAATCTCTCTGTGCACACGTATCCTAATAGACATGTGGGTGTTGTGTCTATTATTACACTATATCTGACCTTTAGCTCTGCAAATACGTCGGTTCATTGCAGCGTTTCATTGGTGCATTTGCTGAAAAATAAGCATCTCTCACCAAATCTGCAGCGGCGATGCTTTAGTTTTTAAGGCTTCAAACTTCAAATGAACCCAAACAGGGATGAAAATGGTTGTCATGCGCATCATATTATTGTATGTGTGCACTTGCTCGTCACTTTGACAGTCTTTGTGTAACATGTCTAGGCTTCTGCTTATTTTTTCGCGTGTTTTTTTGGGTTCTATTTCCTGTGCTGCTGCTGCTGCTTTTACTTGTTGTCCCATAGACTAATTGGTGCACACCTGTAGCCGATCTTATTAGTGCTTTATTTAAGGCTGGGTTCCTCAGGCACCCACTGCCAGAATATTTGTTTTCAGCTGTTTTCCCTGTGAGTTTCCTCAGTTGAGTTTTCTGTGATTTTTGTCCTTGTGGAACTTGGTTTTCGTGGATTTTTTTTCTCCTTGCGTCTCTTTGTGTTTTTTGCTTATTTTCTGAAGTAGTTGAACCTAGTTAATCTAGTGTTTTTAGTTTGTGTTTTGTTGAACTGTTTCCTAGCTCGTCTAGTGCTTTTTTCGCTAGTCATTTGTTTCGCTATTTCGTCATTTTGGACAATAAATTTACTGCCATTGATGGAACTCCTGCCTCCACTTGTGGATCCAGACTCTGTTCAACCTGTAACACTTTGTCCTTTTCTTTTCTTACTGAAAATCTTACAGCAGAGCGGGTGATGGTGTTATAATTGCATGTCCTTACACTGGTGTGTGTGTGTGTGTGCGCACGCATGCAGTTATTTCTGTTACCTAACCTGCCACATACAACAAATGCATCCGAGTGCGACACATTTTGTCTGTGAATATTAATTAGCTGTTGTTTCTCTCCATCTGTTTGTTGGTGATGATGAGCAGCAGACACGGGCTTGTCCATTAGCATGCATCATTTACTTTGAGTTTCAACCAGTGATGATAATCAGTGATGATTAGTGAAAGTTTTTTTTTTAATTGGAAAATTAAAGTAAAATTTAAAGGCAGGTTACCGTGGCTTTGCGTACTCGGTATTACATGTGTACTGAAGACACAGGATGTAAAGTTCATTAGAATACAAAACAGATGACCTACATAACAGAACATCAGAGCGTTCATAAGTAAATCTGGAGTGCACTGGCTGGGGACAGACCACAGCTCATCTGGGTGCCTGTTTGACTCAAAGTTTGATGTGGGACAATGAATGGGCGCTCATGCATTTAAATCAGCCACTCGTGGGCGCCTGTTTAAGGTACAAGGCGGCAAATATAAGAAAGAAACGAAAGCATGCAGCCATGTGTGGAAATAAAGATTTGATATGGCAGATTTAGATCTGCCTCATCTGGAGAATTCAGTCACCCTTAAAGTTCAGCGCATCAGCTGCAGCGCACGCTGAGGAGGTGCAGCAACATCTGGGTCAGTTCTACAGAAAGAGCTGCAATCACCAGATGTTTTGTAACGTAATGATGTAATGTTTTCTGTGTTGGTGCGATTATGCCGGGGCTGCAGCCTCGCGATTCCCATCTAAACGCAATAACGTGTGTCTCCTTTCTCCTCCGCAGGACTTATTCTGACACGTGTCCCGAAAGAAGAAGGGACAGATGTTTCATACACCAATCGATCGGGGACACAGAGGAGCCAGGAGCAAGATCAAGCATCTTTTTTCTTTTTTTCAACACAATGCGCTAATGGTTCCCCACCACCAGGAGTTAAGATCAACCAGACGAGTTCCTCTTTTTTTAATTCTGAGCGCTGAACAGCCTCCAGGCACAGTGTTGCCAAGCAGTATTACTGCTGTGGAACTGGGGAAAGGGGAAGACCAGTGGCCGTATCCACAGTTATGTTTGACCCTTGAAGAAATGTTCGAATCAGAGTTAAGGATGCTGCCGGGAAGAGCCACCAGATGGGCTGTGATGATGTCAGCCGGTATTTGATCAATGTCCACAGAGACTTTTTTTTTTTTTTTTTTTTGCTCTCTGCGTCCTGAGATGGAAATCAATAAATCCACTCAGCCGATGGAATTATCCTTTTAAGAATTGTAATTGTTTATGTTCGGAGGGCCTTCCAGGACGGCCTTTGAGGAAAACACGGCTCTGCCAGACTGCAGATGAGGAGAAAATGACTTTATGTCAGTATGCACATTCACAGTTTATTTTTGGAAAGACAAATGTTTCGAAATATGGTCGCTGATCTGTCCAGATGTTGAATTCAATGTACATGGAAATCTGCAGAGATACATGATAGCGGCATCTTTACAGCTTTAAAAAACATCCTTAAAGAAGTAATAATTTGCATCAAATTTTCTTTGTATGTAGATATACATGTACATGTTTGATATCTATATATTTCAAGCATTTTTTTTTCTACAGAGACTTTAACATTTAAAGAGATGATATTTTTGATATCGCGTTAGTTGACTGATAAGGCAGAAAGATGACATTCCCTCCATGAGCTTCAGCAGAGCGTAGCACGACGACCCATTGTTCTATAGCAACAGGGGTGTTTGTGCTGCTTTATATCAGCTGTGATCACCGCAGAACGAGCTGGTTTATAAGAAACAAAGCGTGAGGTGGAGAAGATGAATGCATTAACCAAATACTCTGCTGTGCTGGATCAGACAGGAAACATGGGGCCCAATGAATGCATGACTGACTCCTTGCTTTGCCATGGTGTCTCTCTGTTTTTCTATGCATTTTATGGAGAGGCTGTCCGTCTTTGGGTGAGTAACGTCTCATTTCTACATGTACGGTGCTCCGCTCCGCCATCCATACACTAAGCACCGTTATGATGTCGTCATCATCGTCATGAGAATCAGAAAAGTCGTACATTCCAAAGTACTTGAGGAGAAAGACAAAAGTAATTCAATATAAAATGATAATTTTTAGATGAATTCAATTATGTGTGCTGGAGGATAATGAATATAATTCATTTTGAATATGTTTCTCCATGTTTGTGATGGAGGCAGAAGTCATATAAAATCCACTGCTGTGTTCTCACCGGACACCAAGACTGAAGTCATAATGAAACTGGCAATCAAGCAGTAAAGAGCTGTATTTGCATACGTGTGTGTGTGTGTGTGTGTGTGTGTGTGTGTGTGTGTGTGTGTTGAAGCATAATTTGTAATAAGTAAACACTTTCCACTTGATCATGGTGTCTGTGTATGTTTGTGGACAGGCGTCTATGTTTCAAACATAATATTCCGGTATGAATGCTGTTTTGTAACGGTGACTGCAGGTTGGACGGATGAAATTAAACTCTCTAATTCCAAAGCGGCTCTCAAAACCAAATGAAAACTACATTCGATGGCATCAGCAGCTGCATCAGTTAATTGAAGATTAGTGTGATGAGAGAGTGGGCGAGCAGGTCTAAAGGCCATCAGCCATCTCCAGATAATATTCAAATGGCTTCACAGCCACTCGCCTTGGTCACGCGCTTGAGAACGCAGGCCGGAGCCAACAGCTCATGGTGAACGTTCAAATCCAGCAACGCAATCTCAAACGTTTTGAAGTCTTACTATTTTAAAGCTTAATATTTTGCAGTTTGTAAACTTTATATTTTTGAAAAGCTAAATTTTACCAAACTCTGTCCTAGTTTAACATGCTGGTAGTCTTTTTAATTAAATTGTTTACAGCTTTTCCACCTTTATAAAGGATCCTGCTGCTGCACCATTTAATTTTGCATCCATTTGTTGTAACGCTGTTTATACTGTATATGTAGAGAAGTGTTTGCTAGTTCTTAAATCAGTAATAAAGATTTTAAAATCAAATTTAAATTAGTTTGCATTAAAGTTGCATTAAGTTCCATGAGGGCTGAAGTGTAACATTAATTTGACTGCCTTGAATGCTTTTAAATACTTTTAGCATATGGCACACGGTTAATATTATTGAAAATCTACTCTTTTTTTTTCAAATTACAAGGATTCAATTGACAACAGTTTGCATTTAATTATTTTCCAATCGATTGAAAATTGAATTTGCTAATGTAATAAAGTATATATATGTGTGTACATATATATATATAAACATTATAAACATTTTTCTAAAACCTAACTACATCATTAGCATGTACGTCAACCGTATGCAATTTCTTTAATGACTCCGCTCCCCTCAAGGTGACCAAATACAAACGAACAAGCGCTCTCTTTGTCAGTCACGTGACTGGGCAGAAGGGAAGGGAAAGAAAGAAGGAAGGATAAAAAAAACACAAGTTGAGTTTCGCCAGGGAGATTCAGCAGCATTCTTATCTGGAAGGTAAGAAAGAATAACAATCTTTAAAAAAAAAAAAGATAATAGTGTTGTAAATGTTTAATTGTACGTCACGGCAGTAGCGCTAGCCGTTGCTCAGCAGAAAAATGCTGACCACCGATGTCCGTTTGAGTTCAGTGGCTAAATTCTCAAGGTGGCTGGCCGTTACATTTTCTAGGTGTTTTACCTTTTTCTTACTTCTAAAATCTAAAGCGGATTCCCGCAGAGTGCTGATGTGTCAGCATGCGTGTGACCGACCCCGCATCCTGCCTGCACTGCTTGCCAATCAGCTTCTGACTCAGCCGCACACACCGTTAGCTCCCAGACGTGGAAAAAAAAGGCTAAATGGGGAAGATAAAAAAGAATTCGCGCAGTGGGTGGGTCTTTACTGGCTGTTATAAAATAAGTGTGCCACTTATGCTTCTTTTTCCAGCCTTCGGTGGAATATGTAAAGTTATTCCGTCCAGATGTGGTGGGAGGACAGTGGTGGACGGCGGCTGAATATGAGAGGATTGCGTAAGTAAAATTAGGTTTTTATCGTATTGGTGGAGTTTGTTGACAACATATTGATAACATACAAAACTAACTTTCTTGCTACTAAGTTTTTACATGGTATGTTCTGTAACTTTTATGCCTTCTGATCCTCCTGTTAGATGACTTGTTTACACAGCTGGCTGGTCTATAGTAGCTGATCATGTGACCATCAGGATATTGCTGACACTCATCTTTTCAGTGTCCGCTTTTATGTTGGCCCACATTTCCAAAAAGCCCTGTCTGTGCAATATTCCTGGCTGTGCAAATGTAGCAGCAGGCAAAGTTTATTGCAGCACAGCATACATTATTATCTGTATTTTTGTTCGTATTTTTGCATTGGTTCCTCATTCGAGGGGCTCCGTGTTTGCTGTGAACCCAGAGGTGGTAGAAAGGATAATTTACAATATTGCAGATCAAATTATTATTGTAATTCAGACACCTGGAACTGTTAACAGGAACTGTAATGACTTTTTATTCAGATACATATACTTTAATATTTAGTTGGTTTTCCTTTTGTAGTTACAGCAGCTTCCACTATTTTTGGAAGACTGACTACAGGATCTTGGAGTGTTTCTTTGAAAATGTGAGCTGCCGCCGCCCTTGTATTCCCTCCGATGTTCCCATCAGTGGAAGCGTTGCCGACTTCTCCTCAGCAGTCGTTGAGCCCGCTCTGGGTTTGCGTGCTCCTCTGCTTCCCTGACCGTCTTGCTGTTGTTCCTAAATGCTTCCACTTCCTACTAATATCCCTTAGAGCTGACCGTGGAGGATCCAGCAGGGATGGATGGATGGACTTTAGTCCAAATAGTGTAGTTTGCTCTTAAGAACATTTAAAATCATTTTGTTGTACAGAAATGACCACAAAGAAAAACATCGAACGTTCGGACTGTTTATCTTGAAGTTGATTTGTGTTTCTACAGCCCGACTTTGCTAAATAAAGACTCTGCAAGGGTAGAAGATGAGGCTGAATGAACGCAGCGTGGCGCACTATGCCACCTGTGACACCCCGCCAGACAAGACGGGCTTCCTGTTCAAAAAGGGCGAGCGCAACCCAGCGTATCACCGCCGCTGGTTTGTCCTAAAGGCCAACATGCTCTTCTACTTCGAGGAGCGTGACAGCCGGGACCCCATCGGCGTCATCGTGCTGGAAGGGTGCACCGTGGAGCTGTGCGAGTCGGCTGAGGAGTTCGCCTTCGCCATCAAATTCGATTGTGCCAAAGCGCGGGTGTACAAAATGGCCGCGGAGAGCCAAGCAGCCATGGAGTCGTGGGTGAAGGCGTTGTCGAGGGCCAGCTTCGACTACATGAGGCTGGTGGTGAAGGAGCTAGAGCGGCAGTTGGAGGAGATCCAGGAGGTTGTGACAGGCGGCGGTGCTGGTGTTGGTGGACACTGCAGCAGGCCCAGGTCCTCCAGGCGAAACCAGGCAGCACGGTGCACGTCTGGGGTGTCCTCGTCCTCGTCTTCCTCATCCTTGTCCTCAAGCTCAAGTGCTGCTTCCATGTCAGGAGCTGGCCTGACCCAAAAGAGCCTTTCCGATGAGCTGCAGCAAACCTCCGAGGGTCCGAAGGAGAACAGAGCTACGCGGAACAAAGCAGCTGCGGCTTTGACCAACGGCTTTGCTGAGGCAGCGTCTTCCTGCGTGATGTGGGAAGGCTGCGTAGAGGCCGGGAGCAACACCGCCATCGATTACAGCTCCAGCGGGGTGAGGGCCCCGCCCGTGCCCCCCAGGAGAAGAGGAGCATCTCTGGAGAGCCCGGTCTCTCCCGGCACCGGCTGCTTCTCCAAGCTGCACGACTGGTACGGCAGAGAGGTGGAGGAGCTGCGGGTGCAGTGGCTGCAGAGCCAGTGAAACAAGGAAGGTGAATCATCCAGTGTTCTTCACAGTAATCATTCCTTCCTCAACATTCTGCCTTTCTGAGGAATTCTTACAAAGCTGATTCCACACAGCAACTATCAGACCAACCAACACTATCAGTGGTCAAATTCAACACTAACGAAACACAAGACCACTTAGGAGACCACCAGCTTGACTTGTTTTTGCCTTTTTGTACGTATAATTTAATAATACGCTGTTCTCTTCTTACAGTAGCCTCCAAATGTGCCTTTTTAACTTTAATGCTAATCTAAACATTGTTTTTGTGTTTGCAATAAAAATCTTTTGTTCAATGCTTTTCTGATAGAAGTGACCCCAAATCAAATCATTTCTAATATATGCAAGTAAAGACAGACAAATTTGGAGCAGCATTGCACATAAAAACATTATAATTATAGTTAAAAACATTGGGCTGACTGTATTTTTATTGTCATTTTTACGGTTTAGTAGCACAGGCTGCATTTTTCCTGTCACTTGAAGCCACTTTGAAACAACTTTTAAAAAGAAGCGTTGCCTTCTAGAGGAACGAGGTTACTCTCAGGCTAAGAGGAAGTGATGCTGAAAGAAAAACTAGTAGAGATTCTCCTTCATCCTCCCAGCGGGGGACGTCTCATCCCAGAGGCCTCGTGGTGCTAAGGTCAGAGCATCCTGTCGACAGTCGCTGGGGACTGTAGTGGGAGCTTGATGTCTTGCCCCGAGCAGCATACTGGTATTTTTAGGCCTCGATTGCCTGCAGCCAGATGATGTTGTGTCATAAGAAAGCATGTCACCAAGTCCTCTTTTGACTTTTTCTACTTCATAAAAAAGGAGATTGTCTCCCCTTGAACTTGCACGACTTAGCACAAGTCTTTGGAGTTAGTTTTTAATATTCCCTCACGTCAGTTGTCTTAATTGTTGGGATTGTTTGGTACGTCTGTTGTTATTGAAACATCTGACCTCTTGATTTAAATGCAAATGTTTACCGTTCCATGTTGGAAATTAACAAAATTACCTTTTTTTAACATGATCATGCTATCATATATTAGCATTTATATTTTTTATTTTATACATGGTTGTCTTATGCTGTTGCCAATGCTACAAAGGTGACATATTTGTTACACTGTCTATACTCTGCTGTTCTTGTGCAAACTCACCTGGGCGCAATCAGGATTTGACAATGGCAACAATGCACAGTACTATCATTATCCTGTGTGCAACTGGACTGTAAGGTTTCCTTGAAAACATTTTGCCTTCTCTCCAGAAGGCTTCTTTAGTTCTAAGCTTGCTGGGGGCAGAGCTTGAAAATATAGCCCTTGTGGACCATTGGCACCCGGGTGGTCACCTGAGAGTCGTTGGCAGGGTCATTGAACGACCCTGCCAAGAGGGCGAAAACGGTTTCAAGGAAACCTTGCAGTCCAGTTGCACACAGAGAGATCTAACTTTGGATATCTTTGACCTGGATGAGTGAGAATCTACACAGACATCATTATCCTTGCACACTTTGCAAGCATTGCAGCAGTATACTAGGTACAGATGTGTTTTTTTTTAAAGGCTTATATAAAAGCAGCAATGTGGACACACAGTAATAGATTTTTACATACTAATTTCATTGTACTCTTGTATTTTATTGATTTAATAATAATAATAATAATAATAATAATAAAATCTTACTTGGTTATGGAACCTGTTTAATGTAGCAAGTAACCTAACTACTTGACTAAAGGAGTAACACTTTCATGAGTATCAGATCTGCAATACAATCACAATGCACAATAATCAAATGTTTTCCTCTATTGATTGTAGCTCAGTTTTTATATTGTACTCATTAATGCTGTTCTGAAATTACCATTGTATTCAAATAACAGTTGTAAAGATATCATATTCTGGAATAGTACCACTTAATAAACAGTGTTAATATATAGTTTGTTTGGTTTTTTTTTGGTTTTTTTTGGGTGGGGGGGGGGGGGTTGTGATTTTTATTTTAAATTCTATTTCAGGCCAGTCAGAAGACTTTTTGTGAAACTACGCACATTCTGGATGAAATTCAAAGTATTTTCCATCAGGTGTCGCTGCAGAGTAATGGTCCCAAACCCCTTGTAGGTAATTAATATTAGGATGAATAGCTGAGTGTATCCTGGGCCTCGACCTATATATGTATCCTGCACATACATATATAGACACAATTTGTTAGAATGTATAATAAGATTATTAAAAAAATGTTTGGAGCATAGGCATTTTATTGTGAATTTAACTTTTTCATGACAACTATGCCAATTATTATGTGTTCTTCAAGCTGAAATATAATACTGTTCCGTTACAATAGTTATGCATTGAATTTGTATTTTTAATATTGGGTCTTTTTTCTCAATTTCTGCTGACTTCTAAGTGTAAAGTTTTAGCAATGTACAACCTGGCGTTAACCTGCGCCCTCTAGTGCTAAGTGGTAGGAAGCAGGCGCCTCTTATTTTGAAAAGCTAAACCGGGAAGATACCCTATGAGTTTGACAATACTTGACAACATGGAACGCGGCACATTTTTTTGACAGCGGAAATAAGGAGTCGCCACTTTTTTTTTCTGCGTGAAGTTCGGGGCTGGAAGTTTTCACGTTCTTTTTTTTCCACAGTGGGGCCGTCGTGTGCTCTCACCATGAGAGAAAAGATGACGGACTGTTTACTAGAGGGCATATTGCTTAAGTCCACAATGTTTTGCTCCTCGCCGACATCGTTTTGAGCTACTTTAGATGCGTCTCGGCACGTTTCCGTTATGCGAAGTCCAACTTGTTGGTTAGTCGTCGTGCAGCGGTGGGTGCCCATCCGAGATAACGGAGAACGTGAGTAGTCTGTCGGCTCCTTGCAGCTTTTATTTCCCTTCTAGTGCTTTTAACTCCACTAAAAGCGTAACTTCAGCACCTATGAAGATAATCCCCAAGACAGCAAAGCACAAGTGCTAATGTGAACACAACTTAGTTCTAAATGTTTTCTTTTCTCCACTGCTAATCGCCACAAATAATGTGCTCCTGCGGAATTTAAAGGGCTCTTTTTTTTTCTCCGACTGGCCCCTACAGCGTAGATATTTAACAAAAAGTAAACTTTTCTTTAAAATTCCTGGAAGGAACTTTAATATGGTGTCACAACACCAATAATATTAATGACAACACACAAAAGCTCACGACTGGTGCGTTTTACAAAATTAAAGGGATTTTAATGGCTAATGCGATTTTCTTTCCTCGACATTTTTTGGCGAAAATCTGTCAATTGGGGTCGCCATGGTGACGTCCCATCAAAGCTACGGTGAACTTAGTGGGTCAAACATGATAGAAGTTCGTTTTAAAAATTGGTTATACACATGTCTACGGTTTTTAAATTTAATCTAGGCAAGGTGTAAGTGCTTGAAGGTTGCTTTTGTCGGAGCCTTGCATTGTTTTGTTTTGTAGTGGCTTGTTCAGGTCATTGGTGACATGGCTGGAGGGAGAACCCGAACAACTGGAGTGCATCCACCATTTAGTGTGACAGAGTTGTAGGAAATCAAAGCAATAGTGTGTGTGTGTGTGTGTGTGTGTGTGTGTGTGTGTCTGCGCACGCACGGTTGTGCACAGGCAAGTCTGACGAGGATATTCCTGTTTGTTTAGTTTGAAATTCTTTTGATATTGATATTCTGACAGTGATGCTGCTAAAACTTTACCCTAAAGAGTTTTTTTTTTTTTTTTTTTTTTTAAAAAGTATGTTTAAGTTTGTTACGTCTGAATACATCATTGACAGGAAAAGTATTTTGTTTTTATTAGCCTATTTTCTGAGAATGCTGCTGTGGAACGCAGCACCCGTCTCGTTCTTGAACGTGACCCTGAGATGCGAACTCCCCACTTGGAGACTGACCTTCAAAGAGGAATTCTCTGCCATTTTGTAGCTGAGAGCTGAGGTCCCAGACCTATTTTTTAGTGATCCACACGCAGACTGATTCTCACACAGCTGCATTGTGACGCCACCACACGACAAGGCCGGCGGGACGGCGTCAGCCATTATCCACTGAACCCGATGCCCCATCACAAAATCACTAACGCCACCACTGACAAAGAGCAATTCTGGAGAAGCACAGCATTAACTGGCAGTATGCCTGACTCACTCCTTTCAGACCAAGATTTCCCTTTGATAATCCAGAGATTCTGCATTCAGAGCACCAGCATTCCAGCACCAGGACAGAAATAACACTGTTCCACTCTTAACTAATGATCAAAAGTGTGAGATGGCGCTTCAGCTGATTCCACCTCCCTGGCCTAGACTCTAGGCATGTGGCCAGTTTTGGTGAGAAGGAGAACTTGTAACCTTTGTGCCGTGCCAGAGGCCGTGCCCAGTGTCCACACAGTGTCCACACAGTGTTGCAGAGATGAGACAGCCAGGGAGGAATTCTGTGGTTGCTTCTGCTTTGTTGTGGCTCAGCCCTACTGATGAGAATCAGATCAAAGTCCTCTAATATTCTACTTTACATCTTCTGCTTGGGAAAGTCTTGGGCTTTCCCTCCACGGGATGCTGCTTGTGCAGCGTAAATATAATTGGATGTTCCCCAACATGACACGAATGCTTGGTTGAGGATTTTGGCCAATACAGCACAATATTTACTTTTACTTGAAAAAGTTTTTTTTTTTTTTTTTTTTTTTTGTTTTCTTGGAGAAATGGCATTAGGTAACATTTACTTAAAATATATTTCGCAATATATTCAGAGAAAAAAAAAAACAAAAACCACTGAATTAGTCAATCATGGTCCCATGTGTGGAACCTGGATGTGACCGCTCACCAACTTCAGCTTCTCCGAGGGATTCTAAGAAAGGCCGGAAAAGAGGAGGAGAAACCGTGGGAGATTAATCTGAGGGCACAAATGGCTTTAGTTCCTGCATGCGTATATTCTGATTTTGGGGAAGTAAACGTGCATGCTGGGTGTTTTTCTTTTTGGTGTTTTTTTTTTGCATTTTAGACATACTTTTGTTTGAATTTGTTTTGCCAAGGATATGGAGCTGCTATAAGTAGCGTTGAAGTTACGCCGTGTTCTGCATCCCGCGCTTAAACACTCAAGTGTGGAAAACTTTGTGACTCTTGAAGGAGCCTTCCAGGAAGTCAGATGCCTGCAGATGAATCACAGCGTGTCCGCGAACCGTGGCAGAAGTGGTCAGAAGCACCCCACGTAGCTAACTTGGCCTCACTCACAGTCACACACAGACGCGAGTATCTCACATCCTAAATAATATCACAGATCTGCAGGATTCATTATGAATCATCGCTGGCATCAGCAGCCGCCTTGACTCATTCATAAAGTGCTTGCAGAGATGTGTGTCTCACGTTCGCGCTCGCAACCTCTGAGTGTTTATCTTGGCTGAAGCGTATCCATTCACGTCCTTTGAAGCCTGAAGGATTAACGACCATTTTCAGCTTTTCAGAATCAGAGAAACAACTTAAATTTATTTAACAAGCAATCAAATCAGAACTTCAAAACATGTCAGAAAGCATCATTTCAAACCTGAGAAAGCTCAGTCAGGCTTAACCGGCAGGGTGAGGAGCTGCAGAAAACTGAATCATAAGGTGTGTAACCAGTGACTGATGCTGACTGTATAGTTAATTTTAGATTTAAGTCTCGACTATGGGGTCTGCTGGATCATTCCTCAATGACCACGTCATGCATTTGGTCCATGTATCCTTAAATTTAAAGTCCTCTTTAGTAATCTCTCTGCATTAATCTTTACATCAACACATGCAGCCAAAGCCAAAGTATTCCGTTCCCTGCCTGTCATTACGTCTGCGGGACCCCCATGATTTAGCCTTTGACGGACATGCCTGGTTCTGTCTTTGCAGGATAATGACAGAGTGCAGAACTGTTTTGTCTAAGTTGCTGGTAGAATGTCAGACAGCCGGAAATATGCTCGTTAGCGAGGATTCTACTTGCTTATTAAAAGCACACACAACATGCTGATGTATGTGTTCCCATATTTTAACGCTGCTGCTGTCTGATGTCCTCTTCGTGGTCTTATCTTCTAAGTCTCTTTATATTTTTACTCGGTGCTCAGTCTGTCTGCTGCTCCCTGTTCCCAGGCCACAGGAAAAGGCCAGAGAGCGAGCGAGCGAGGGTTTTTCCTTGTGCATCTTAAGAATAGCAGCATTGTGTTGTGGAGGAGCCCACATTGTTGTGGGAACGTATGACCAAGCTGGAGAACACGGTGCACCAGCACAGACAGCCTGCGTACTGGTCGGACTTGGATGTCTGCAATAGTAGAGTCAGAGGTAAAGACGTAGTTTTAAGGTTAGAATTGGATCGAGGTTAAGGTCCGGGTCGGCCTTTAGTTGGGATGTTAAAGTTCAGGGGCCGAGGAATGCATTCTGTCAGAGAGAGTCCTCACAGAGATGGAAGGAAAAACGTGTGTGAGACGGAGTATCTGGGTGTCCTTTAAATGTAATATTTCCTTATTCTTATTATTTTATTATTACACCCGTGTGTGAGTGACACAACAGGAAGAGATGAACAATCAAACGTTAACAGTGGACGTGTTGGTGCATGTTTACTGCGATATTTGTTAAACTACTGCGTCTTTTTTTTTTTTTTTATGATAGTTGAAGTGAATCTTTGGACAAAGCAGCTGCCCCCCTCCCCCCCGACGGTTGACGAGAAGAACCTGAAGCTTTCCTCAGCTTATGGGAAGCTAAGCCAGAGGTAATCTCATGTTTCAGCGCTACTTCCCTTATTACAGTATGTTCTTAAATTATGTAAGCTGCATATGTCTGACTTTCTGCTCGGCTCATTATTAAAACTCTGACACCTACACACACAAACAGGAACACCGCATCTCCTTTTATGCGGCAAAATTCAGTTCAAGAAGTACAGTTATGATTTAGAATGAATAATGCATTTTAAGAAGCATATCTCTGTTTAATGGTTAGAGCTGTGATCACTTTTCTTTATTTTTCGGTTCTGTTGTTACTACCGAAAAGGAAACGCATTTAACCTCGCAGGATTGACAACACATCAAATGTGAGCGCTGCTGCACGCAGTGGCCGAGCCATCGTCGCCTGCAGCTGCAGGGCTTTCAAAGGCTTCACATGAATATCAGCTTTTTCTATAAAGGCATTACGGCCTGGAAACAGTTAGTCGAAGGCTCTGAATGTAGACCTGCATGGTGTCATGGACCCCCATGATGAAGCATGTCATAAAACATTATGAGGCTTCCTGACCTACTTTACTATTTCTAACTAATGTGTTTCATTATTAATAATGGCTGATAACTGTGGTGACAACCTGAGTCATGTTAACAGAGCAGCGGCCTTATCTCAGTTTTCTCAGTGTTTTATTTATTTCCACGTTGACATCGACTATTATTCTATATATGTGCGATGCATATGCATGTTGCATATTTGCATGTGCTCAATGGTTGTCAGGGCAGGGCTTCCTGTTCCTGTAATAACCATTCAAACCCCTTTCTGCCTTTTTTTTTTTTTTTGCTGAGGGACTCCTCCTGCCAGTGTTGATTTTTCTATTTTTGCTAAATGCAGATCAACATCAAACTTACATTAAGTCACGATTAAACAGTACAAAGTATTGCTCTGAAATATATTTAAAAAATAAAAATAATCAAATCTGGAAACGTTCTGGTGACAGGACACAGTAAATCAATAAAAAAGTGATCATTTCCTAAACAAATCCTTTTATTTCTGTGCTGAATGCATAAAAATATGCACCCAAATTGCAATAATAATATTGCAAATTCACCTAATGGTTTTTTGAGAGTGAGAAGGAAAGTGTAGGTGTTCACTGTGCTGAAAGTAGCCTTTTAGCTAACAGCAGTGTGCCGCAGACCGCTCTGGTTATTTCCTAGGGTTTTAGTAGAAGTGAGACTTCCAGTATTTTCCGAGATTGATTCTGCAGTCAGCAGATCTGATCTCAAGTCTTGGGTTTACTCAAGCTGACAAGATCAGTTCACATGTGTCTTTCATACATCCTGTTTCCCTTCCTGCCTGATTAAATGCAGTATTTGGCTGGTCCCGGTCAAAGAGTTTGAGTTTAGACACTCCGGTGTCCGGAGCCACGATGTCAGGAAGGTGAGAGATGCTAACAAGTTGTATGGCCTTCTTGAACCAGTTCTGGGATTATTTCTATTTTCTTAGCAATGTTATATATATTTGACAGGCTTATGGTGGAGCATTGTTTGCATGAAAAAGTCATGAAACATGTAGTTTCTAGTTATTTTACATTTTTGCTCACATTAGCAACATCGGGTCCACAATTTTTGCCGACGCTGCAGGGAAATGAAAAACCTCCTTCTCCTGTCTGCAAAAGACACGCAAGTGGTGTAAAGAAGAGGTGGGGATGAATGCGAGTGTGTGTCCCATTAGAAAATGTGGGCATTGTGAAAGAGGAGGAGCAAGGTGAGGAGAAGGCAGCGCTGTTGTTGAGGAGTCGTTTTCCATTTCAAATTAAAACCGACACGTTTCGCTCAGTCAGTAAGGAAGGAACTAATCCATGTGTCCATTTGTTTGGTGATCTTGAAAACTGAAATGACAAAAAAGAAAAAAAAAAAAGGTATTCTTATGTCAGAGTAGCAGTCCATGCATATATTAGAACTTCTGGTTTTGTGTACACATTTGTCTTTATGTATTTCTCTGTAAAAAATGAAGGGAAACCATGGGAACATGGTGGCTAAGTCCCCAAAGGAATCCTTTGTGCGTGCGCTTGCGTGCGTGTGTGTGTGTGTGTATGTTCTTGTTCTGTAGTTAGTCAGTGCTGAGTCATCGATGGGCTGGCCACGCAGATAGAAACAGGGTTCTGGGGGGGCCAGCTACAGGGGCACCACGGGGCACGCACTGAGCATGCTCTGAAAAGTACAGGAAGGGCATTAGCTTGTTGTGACAGGACAGAACCAGGAACTTTAGTGACGCAACATTTCATGTTGCCAAGTTTTTCTCTCTCATTGACGTATGCGTCACCTTCTGCCCTATTTTTACTATTGCCCAGCTGTTGATGTCACCTTCCCAGAATCATTCTTATTCTTTTGTTGTTTGGACTCTGCAACATCCTCCCTTTTTCTGTACTTCTTGTGCTTCTCCTGATCTTCTGGATCTTATTGCTACAACTGCCCTGAAAACAGCCAACACATGCAGACGTGCACGTGCACAGAGAGATTGAGAGAGAGAGAGAGAGACAAACACTTCCTCTATTTAGAAGGATCCCTCTCTGATGCACTGGAGGATGAACGGTAGGCATGCCATGAAGTTTGAGAATGAGAAATAAATCCTCTGTAGCTGATGTCTTACTCTGACTTTATTTTAGGGTATAAATTCAGCATTAAAATGTTTATATTTTGAGGGAAAGAAGCCATTGCAATCTGCTGTTATGCAACAGTTTATCATTTGACAGAGTTATGTCTTCTTGATTAAACAACTTCCACAAATTAAATGTAAATATACATTTGCCACAAGTGAAAAAAAAATAGCCAGTCTGCCGTGGATTACACAACATATCAATGGGCTGCTTGCATAAACTCAGTGGCGCGTTCATCTTTTAGGGAACTCGGTTGATAAATACCAGTCAGTCAGTCATAATGGGGGGTGAAATAAAACCATATTTCTTTGGTTATTGCCTGCATATTACTCTCTCCTGAATATCTAAAAGTATCCCTGGCCTTACTCTTCCCAAAAAATTAATTTGTGTGTTTGGCTATTTTAATCAGTTGATAAGGATCCACATTTTCCATATGGGGCATATTTTAGTCTCCCATCGCACAATTAACGTTTCCATATCGAAAGAAAAGAGGAAAAGGGCCAGAACAATGGTCACATGTGAACACACTGATCCGGCAGTGTGGTCGATTGAGAAATGTGTAACCATACTTCCTCGGCCGGGGCCGCCTTCTTTGTCTGACCCGTCGGTTGTTCACAGTAGTCTCATTCATCCCAGCTGCTTCGGTCTCTGCCGTTTCTGCAATTTGGGACCGATTAACTCATCTCATTCGACGCCACTCTTTATTTTCACCACTATGGCTTCTTACAAATATGTGTACAGAATTGTTTTTCTTCTTGAATAAATCGACAGTTTGTCTACAAATGGATTTCTTTCGGTGAACCGTGCTGCCATTAGCTGCTGGGATGTGACTGGTCGATTGTCCGAATTTTCCATGTAATCCAGTTTGGTCTGATCGAAACTGGCAATTCGTACATATTTGAACCGTTTGAACTGTTCCTCAGTAGTTTAGAGAGAAAATCATATATTATTAGTTCCATATTCTGCTTAAGTTTTTTTGGTTTTTTTTTGTTTTGCACAATCTACTTAATCTTTGTTTCTCATCACATTTTCACTTCCTCTGTGTTTTACAGCAGTAATTTTCAGCCGGCTTTACTGCAATGAATGGTAACACTATACATCCAACCAACACCACCACAGTAGTAGGAGGAGGCCCAGCACCTGCACGAGGCTGGAGAGAGTTCTGCGAGCTGCACGCCATCGCCACAGCCCGGCAGCTAGCTGGCCACTACCGGAGCTTTGCAAGAGAGAGGCCGCAACAAGATGTGCTCCCACCAGAGCTTTTCTCCAAGCAGTTCACCGACCTCTTCCAGCAGCACTTCTGCTGCGAGGTTGACAAAGATGGCACGCCAATCGGCCAAAACACGTGCTCCAGCGCTGCCGCTAACGCTTCCTCAACGGCTCCAGCGGCCTCTCCCCACCCGGCACAGGCCGTGATGGGACGTCTACGGATAACCTCGGTGTCTGGGTTGCAGGACTACAGGGAGGCGGGCAGGCCGAGCGCAGGAGCCGCCCATTTCACTGCTGCCTTGCCAAAAGTGGAACCAGCTGTGGTGAACGTGGAGCAGGAGCAGCCGCTGCGATGCGCAGCAGGAAACCTGCCGAGAATACCAGTGGTGCTGAGAGGCTCAGCGCACAGCATCGGCAGTGGGTCGCCGCTGATACGTAGCCGTAGTAACGAGGAGGTTAGCAGCAACGATCGCCACCAGGTGGCGGAACGGTACTCTTTGGACTCGTCAACCTCCAACTCCGGCAATGGCGACGTCACGCATTTCTCCTTCAGTCAGATCCGACAGACCGTGAGGCGTTTTCTAAAGAAGCGAGGCCAGCCCAGCCCGGCCATGTCCCAGGACCTGACTGCTAGCAGCCCAAACCCAACCAGCAGCGTCAGCAATCCCCTGAGTAACAGCGACAGAGTGGGTGGGATGTCCTTCTCCAATGAGCACCATTCATCCTCCCCTTCACCGTCCCTCTCGTCTTCCTGTCTGAACTCTGAAGCCACGCCCCCAGCCTCCACGCACATGGCTGTAGTGGGATTTGCCTCCCAGTGGCTCTCGCTGGATCGTTTTCGTTGGTTACGCCTCGGAAGCATGAGGCAGAGAAGGTCAGATGTAGGTGGATGCTGTAAAGAGGGCCAGCTGAGGTATCTGCTGGTGGACGACACTATCTCAGACACTCAGCCATACTGGCAGCGGTGCCGCCTGCTGGTCAGGAGGATCAGGGATTCTCAAGGACGAGGAGGCGGAGGAGGAGGCGGAGGAGGGGAAAAGTACATGCTGGAGCTGTATGATCCTCCAAAGGTAATAACGTTGCGTACATTGATGCTAGCTGTATACACACTATAACGTTACACATAACACAAAGGGACAGGAAATACTTTAGCTGTTGTAGCACTCACGAAAGAGTCTGTGATAACTGTATGCGTAAACAGATATACTGGTTTTATTCATTCAAACTCATTAAGCTCTAAAGTTACCCATAAAAGTATTTAGAGCACTTCTGTCCTACCAAATGTTGACACTCTAAAGTCAAACTGACTACTTTTTCTGAAACCTTTTCAAAATTCCAAAAAGTGTGCGTTCGTGCGTGCATGCTTGCTTTTCTTGGTATTGTAGTATCTGCCTGGTGTGGTTCACAATATTATACAGCCTGTAGGTCTTGCAGATGTTTTTGGAGGCTCTAAACAACACATGGCTTTCATCATCCTATTTGAGATAGTCTCTTTTGTATAATCCATTTTTCAAAATAAAATAAAACCACTGTAATACATTTCAGTAAGGAAAGGTCCAAGCCTCCTTATCAGTGTTACCTTTTTAAACGCTGTAATATGCATACATTAATGCAACATTGTGAGCAGTTTGCTGGTAAATCTGCAGCGTTGTTGGTGAGGCGATATCCCGCCTACGTGGTTTCCTACTCAGTGGTTGCCTGTCAGACACAACTTTTCTATCGATAGTCATTATAAATACAGCAGTAGTTACCCAGTATTTACCATGTATAAAATGCCATGCATCATATTTTTAAGTCAAAGCCATACTGAGATTTGCCCATGAAAGCTGCATTAATGCTGGGACCCCTTCAGGATGCGTCACTGCATAAACTCTTGCAACAGTTCCAGATGCGTCCAGCTGCACGTACTTGCATATGCACTCCCCTTACATCCCAAAATAAGTCAGGCAAACTCGGGTCCCAGCTCTTTAAGGTCACAGTAAGCAGAGCATCATTCATGCATTCTAGCCCAGAATAAGGTCAATGAAAAAGAAGTTGCATTCAGCTGTTTTATCTTTAGCTGGCTGAGTCTGTAGTCTGCTGCAGCCCCAAACACACACGTGGGCTAAGTCTTTGTAACAGACAGAACCAGAGCTGTTTGTGTGCATGTGTGTGCATGCACTGTATATCACAACGAGGAGGCCTGGCCAATTTTCCTGGCCGATTTCAAAGCTATTTTAGTTAGCCAGCAGCATCACAACTCCCCCCTTTTCGAGCTGCGAGTTAGCAGCCTGAGAATGACCTTAAAAGGAAGGAGTTGTGCTGTGGAGCACACGCACATCCATCCACACCCCAAAAGAAGTCATTTCAGCATTTAAGCAGTAAGTTGGGTTTGCTGGACTATATTTTTCTTGTGGTAAATTAGAGCATCACGCACCACGGCTTCTATTAGAGACTTTATTTAGGTACCTGCACAGTTCACACAGCTGAAGAGAAAAACCCGTGGGCAGTGGTTTTGTTTTTGCTTTCTGTTTTACAATGTGAAAGGAAGCTTAAAAACCTGAAAATAAAAATAAAAAAGTCACTAAAAAGACAAGAGTTGGGCTGATATTAGCTCATATATTTGTTGAAAAAATCCCTGAAGAGCTTTTAGAGCAATCGCCAACTTTTCTCTCTTACCAGACCATTAGTGTTGTGTAGGACTTTTCCTTTCCTTTAAAACATAATAATAGTAATAATAATAATAATAATAAACTTTGTCAACAAACAAATTTGAAAAACAACAAAAAAATTTGAAAACATGCCAGAACACATGCGACCTTGAGGCCTTGAGAAATAATAAAGTTAAAGATAACAGAGAATTGTTTTTTTTGTTTTGTTTTTTTTTTTCCAGTGCAATGTCAAAATATCCAGGTTGATGTAACACCAGAATTATTGCAGAAGTGAAGCTTGTCCTGTCAGCTGAAATCCACAGATGTGCTCCGTATTGTCTCGGACTTTAAATCCCATCTCATGGCTCACACCGTGATTAATCGACCATTAACATTCCTCTTTTTATTCTGTTAAAGGTAATCTTAAATCAAAACAGTGAAGCAGTCAGGCTTAGAGGAATGCCGGGATCTTCGTCGTGATGGTTTTCATCAAAACTTGTGTAGTTTCAGGATATTAAAACCTGCTTTTAACTTTCCTGTGACTTAGTGTTAAAGACAGGTTTATTACTTGATGCTGTTCTGTCTCCCCGTCTTACGAGAATCCGAAAGAACAGATTAGAGTCTTTATCTTAATCACACCCTTCTCATTCCATCTGCTTTAATTTTGTACATCTGTGTTTCAGAGTACACAATTGTCATTGTGAAGTATGCTCTCAGTAGCTATTTTCTCTCTCTCTCTTGTTTGCAACATCAGTAGGAAATACTTTTCCAACTACCAAATCTGGCATCCATCTGTTCCGTGTCTGCTGATGCACCTCCGTCCCTCACGCAGGCCGGCATTAATTTGACCGTCTTAGCATACCACAACTAAAAGATCCGAAGGCACGGCTCCCAGGCAGTCAGCTCGGAACGAGAGAAAAAGCAGCAGAGGAAGAGTTTAGAAAGCCAATCCAGCCAAGCGGGGAAAAAAAGGACAGTACATGTGAACAAGACAGAAGAAAATGGGTTTTATTTCACCTGAATGTTTGTTCCTGATAAGCATGTGTGGTTTAAGTGTAGATGCAGCGATGACATGTGTTGACACCAGAGACAAGAATGGAAAAAAAACCTGCTGCGTTTCTTTCATTTAATATTTTCAGGTTTATCTTTTATTGCACTGGTGTGTGTTCTGCTTTGTTTTGTGTTGGATTCTCATTTACAGACCTTTGTTTCAGTAAGTGAATCACATCAGCGATGGTTGAGAGAGGCTCCAGTTTTTTACTGTTAGTGCAGGTAAATAACGCTTCCAGGCCAGATTTCCTTCCCTCGCTGACGTCTATAGAGACCCACATAGCTTCCAGCTTGCATCACATCGTCAGGCTTGTATCGCAACGTCAAAGCTTTCCTCACAACATCGTTTCACAAACCATGAATGAACGAGTAATGTAATGGAGGATTGCAAAATGCCAGTGTTTCTCTGTGTTAAATAGATTTTCCTGAATTTTTGGCTTTTTCCTGATAAATGACTCCACGTATAATTTCCCTCTGCTGTCAGGATCCAGGATCCACCTCAGCCTGTCTACTCCCACCAGCTCTCACATTTACAGAGATTCCGTTTTTTTCATAGTTTTTTTTTTTCAGTCATAGTAATAAAATCTTCTTCACATGTTTGTCTAGGCTTTCTTGTGACCTCCTGTCACTGAAATATTTATGCAGGGATTTTGGTCAGCAAGCCACTCCTGGCTGTACTCGCAGACGGGGCCAGCGTGGGCGCACATGTTCTTGTACTACATTTAATCTGTTCATTTCACCTGAGGTTTTGGGCATTTTAAGCCACCAGATATTGATGTAGAGAAAGTAAGAGTGCACAGTTTACTCAGTTCAAGAGTCCGTGTTAGTTCTCTGTGGATGATATCATCTTTTATGAATAATGATGTGCCACAAGTGCATACCATTATTTATTTTATTTTATTTATTTATTTATTTATTTATTTATTTATGACCGTTGAGTCAGAATGGCCGCAGAAATGTATGATTCAGGTTCAGATTTGCATTGTGCGAAGGCATGAGATCTACCTATAGCACACCGTCTCATTCAGCTCCAGCGCTCGTTCCAAAACAAACAGCTCTTTGTCTGAGCAGACCTGTGAGGGAAGGCATCAAGAGGGGCAAACAGCTTTTCATGGCTGTTGCCAGCACACACACGTATCACCCAGAGTTTCTTTACACCAGCCTTTTATTGTCCACAGCTATTTTTTTTTTGTTTTTTTGTGAAATCACTGTGGTGTAATCCCTTATTCTCTTAAACCATTTCACAGATGGAAATATTATAAATTGGCTCAGGCTGATGAGTGAACATACAATCAGATGTCCCAGTCTGACATCTTAACAGTTTTGTCAGGGTTTAAGGTATTTGGCTTCATATTTGATCATTCCATGTACGGTAATTATTTATTTTTCTCAGCTTCACTGTGTCATTTCAACATTATTCTCATTCCTTATTGACTCTGAGAATGTCTTTATCCACATGGGCAAATCCCATCTGATCTTCATGCTCATGAGAAAAAGGTTATCGCGGTTAGATCTCCTTCCCCGTATCAGTCGACTTGTAGCTGAACGGTACCAGGAACTTTAGTCCTAAGACGCGAAACTGAACATGAATGTTAATTCAGAGACTACTGTATGGTTATTTCTGTGTAAACCTTTAACGCCAGGTTCTACCTGAGCGTTAGCTGTGGTTTGTGTTTACTGCTACAATGCTAATATGCCAAAAGTGTGTGTGGGTCTCACAAACAGATACACAGCTCTGTGGAGGTTTGGTCATTTATGCGCAGTTCTTAAATAGTGTCGATTAAACACTGGAACAGAATTCAAGAATAACGATCATTTGCAGCCTTTGTGAGGCGGCTTAAATACTTCCAGCAACACATGCTGAACGCTGAGCTGCACATAAGTAGATCGCAAATATATTCAGGCTTTGCAAAGAAAAGCTGCATGCAAATAAGGCTGTGTTGATCCAAAGTGACCTTTGGGCTGTGAGGTCAAGCTCAGAAGTCATTGCCCTGAAAACTTCGAGAATTTGTGGCACCTGCTCAAAGAAAAGTCTTTTCATTTCTTAATCATGACATTCTTTTTTTTTTTTTCTCTCTGTTTGTTAATTGGACCGTTTGTTGTGTCAGTTTTGTGAATGTCGACTGTTCAGTCTTAACTTGCACGTTGGGCTCGTGTATCAGTATTTCTGAGAAATCTACAAGGAGGGCAGCACAACGAATTGACACACTTATTACCGAAGGCTGACAGGTTTCCTAGAACACACTCATCTCTCTATCGGTGATGGTAACCTCACAGCTCGTGCGCAGTGTGAACATATGGTTCCCACATCCTCCACTGTTCTAAAGATCGACCTGATAATGAATGCGATCATCTCCCGACTGCCTGTACCTGAAAGTGCTGTTTGTTTTTAATTTGGTTTCTTTCGTTGTTAATTAACATTTCATGTATTTTTATTTATGTTAATGTTAATTAAAACAAAAAAAACAAAAAAAAAAAAACAACTCACCAGCCTTTAAGCAGCGGAAGCAGTGACCTCACCCTGGTACCAGGGGAAGCACAGACAGATGTGCCAGACTAATGAGGCCCTGATGGGTGGCGCTCTACAAATGTGAAACATCTGTGTGTTGCACAGGATAATTGTGCACACACTTACCAAAATCTGTCCAGCCAAAGTTCACTCCAGCAACACACACACCCACACACACGCATGTGGGACATGACAGTGTTGGCCACAGAGATCCTCAGAGGAGTAAAAGAATGTGGAGTGTCACTCGCTCACCACGGTTCATGTTACACTCCAAACATCCTGTTTAGAGCCTGATTGTAATTTGTACTTGGTTTATTTGAGCAGATTATTGCTCGTTTGTCTTGGGACAACGTGTAGAAGCCGTGAATATTATTGTGATTATCGTTTCCAGTTAAAAACTGGGTTTAGCGTGACTGTTAACGTGTATTTAAACACCGTTAGACTCTCAGTTTAATATGGCAGGTGCTACGCAGCATCCCTGACCATATTAACAGTTTCAGACTGTTTCCACAGATGAGTGTTTTCAGCTTCTGAAATGAGACGCAAAGGAAGGCAGTATTGTCAGTGTTGGGTATCTACAGCTGATTCACAATTACAGTCCTCTGCCCGCCCGTCTGTGTGAGAGGCCGAAACTGTAGTGAAAGTTGACTCAGACTGAAACAAAAATTACCGAAATCTCATTAACAGGGTTGTAAATTAACAAGACATCACCAGCAGCTTCATATTTTGTGTCGATCGGCACTTTTTTGTTGAATATAAAGTATTTCCCGTAATGATAATATCATCTGCTTATTGATTTTTCTTTGTTGATGTACTGTGGTCGCTTCAAAAACATTTACAGGACATTTAAAACTTTTGCTGCGATGGGATATTTTGGGATACTGTCTTATTTATTTACTGAACCTTGGACCTGACTGTAACCTTGGTGACACGGTGTCACGTCAGTGTTTTCACAGCTGCGATAGGAGGAAAAGTAGCATCCAGATATGCACTAATCTCCGAAGGGAAACAATTGGGAGATCTGTTTGTGATAAAGGGAAGCAGCAGTTTAAGAGCGGAATCGGATCACAGCCGCTCGGTACAGTGGTAAAATGGAGAGTGATGGCAAGCAAAGAGCCGAGCCAGGTTCCCATCTGATGATGCTGACGTGTTAGCATGTGGATATACAGCAAAATGTGTGTCATTTTGCCCACCGAACGTATAAGAGCAGCCTTAAACTGTGTGCGCCACACACACACACGCACCCACAAACACACACACACAGGGCTTCATACAAGTGTCATCTGCGTGAGGTTCTAAACAACTTTAGTTTCTTTGTAGTTTCCACTTGTGGTTGTTTTGTGCAGATTTATGAGACATCGGTGTTTTTGTTTTTTTTTTTCCTTTAGTCTTTTTTTCATGTGTAGCATCACAGTTTGTCTCGTTTGTTTTCTGTATTTTGCATTTCTTTGTGGCGGATTAGTTTGCCTTTGCAGTATCTGCCGTGTTTGTTTTGTCTCTCATTCATGTCTGTTTGTGGACGTTTTCGTTTTTCTCTCTCTTTTTGAGTCATGTCCTGCTGCTGTTTATAACACAGGAAACATAAAGAAGAAGTTGCCTGCAATTTATAAAATAAAGGAAGGAAAGATAGCGTGTGTGTTTCTGTGTAGTTGGGGAGGTTGCAGACTAAAGGAAATGTGCTGTGAGTCTGAACTTGCTCCTCCGATAAAGTCGATTCACAGAATCAGGCCTGTTGTGTTGCTCAATCAGTAAGACATCTGCTAGCTGTTGCCCCCACCCCCTCCGCAGACACATATGGTTCCTCAAAGATGCTCGTAGCACGAATCTCATTCAAGTTCTCACAATAAATACCTCTAATGAGTCACTGTTTGCGCATATGCTCACTTGCACGATTCCAGATCTCGTTAGCTGGCGCACATCCTGTGCAGCCCAGTCCTGCATCTTTGATCACTGACATCATAAAGGTTGTCATCCACATGCTGTTTTTCAGCCGTCTTTGGTGTTTGCCCTCGTCGTCGCGTTTAGGGGGGAAAGGTTCACGTTCCCCTGAAAGGTGTGACAGCGCTTCAGACCTAATACGCGTTTCGTTTTTCATCGACTGACTCCTTTTTCTCTGAATGAGTCACTTTCCTCTAATCTCCGCTTTGTATTGACGATATTAGACTCTGTGGTTGAACGAACGGGTTCTTGTAGTTCTAGGGCTTCCTTCACTTCAACGGCGAGCAAATTCAGGGGAGATTTAATCTCGTATTTTCGGTTGTATGTATGTGTGTGCGCTCAGGATTAGCATAGACATTCCATAGGTTCACACACTGTCACACACACTCAGACTCATCCTGAACACAAAGCCCTGGGATCTCTCCTTACTGCCCCTCTGTTGCTCTTCATTCCTCCCTTTCTCCCTCCCACCATCATGTCTTTTCCTGTCTCGTCTGTTTCCTTTTGCGGCTTCTGGCCTCTTGTTCACCTCCCGCAGTTTTCTGCCCCCTATAGGCTTGGTGATGATCCAGCTGTGCTCTTGTTGTGTTTCACACCATGTTTTGGTTTTAACGTATGAGTGTCCCTGCTGCTCTGGCTCCTCACTTAAACACGTTTTAGTGTCGTTCATGTTCTAAAAGGTTCTGTCCACATAGAAGGTGAGGAGGCAAGCTTAAACTAGACCATGAGAGCTCCCATCATGCTCCTCACCTTTGACTAGTTTATCTTTCCTCTGGTCTAAGAATGCACGCTTACATGTTGCTATCGGGGGCCTCATGCATTCCCGGACATGTGAATTACACACAGTCACTCACACACACACACACACACACACACACACAGAGTAAAGCTAAGAGCGCAGGCACAAAAGTGTCTCACTTAAAGAACCTTTTGCTGAGACAGCATGGCGTTCTCTGTTCCGTCTGCTTCCTATCTTGCAGATATTAAAACAGCAAATTCAATAATGGCGGCCATTATTACTGCGACGCCTCACTCGGGGTTCTTTCACACGTACTAAAGCCACATATCTGATCTGATAAAACTGTGAGAGAGTACCTTGAATTTCCACTATTTAATAGTGATTTCAACTATTTCACAAAAATCGACTTTTCCGTAGGGATTAAGTGGTATAATTGTTATTGCTGTTGTCATTCATGCCTTTTTTGTCTGATTTCAGGCGTCCAGTCCCAAGCTAACAACTCAGTGCTCAGATATACAGGAAGTCCGTCGCTGCAACCGGCTGGAGATGCCTGACAACATCAACACGTTCGTCTTAAAGGTAGCGTCAGCTCGTCTTGTATCCTTCACTTAACATGGAAATGACACCATATTACATATCACAGGTGAAGGCTCTAAACGCTTAGTGATTAAATCATAGTGACTGTGGCCATCGTCGATTGTAGACCATATTCACGTGGCGGCCATTTTTCCCTTGCGACGGTTTGGGTGGGGGCTGATTTTACTACAAACTGCCTCAGTATTACAGCAACCTTAGAAAGCTCACCTTAACTGTACCCTGGCCTTTTCTTGCACTTGCACAGCACCCGGGAAGGTGTGTAATGTAAATGATGTGTGGGTCTCGCCTTGTTTCTGCAGGTTAGTCAGGGGAGTTGGATATTTGAGACAGACAACGACCAGCAGGTCAGCTCCTGGACCACGGAGATAAAAGAATGTATCAACAACAGGTGAGGCAGCTCTTCTAATCTGATGCCTTTTGGAGATTTTGCCTCCATCATGCAGCTTTTATTGCTTTGGATTCGGAGTGGAAATATTTAACACATCGACTCTGGCTGTTTGTAGTGTTTGTGGGTGTTCTGCCGTTTACTTTAGTGGCGGTGCCTGTTTACAGACGCAAACATACCTGCTCCAGGGTTCTCCTGAGAGGAGCAGTTTAGAATGGTTGGAATATTTGCTCACCGGACATAATCGTTAATCGAGGCAATCAGGCCTCTCAATATTTATACTAAACCCCTGAGAGTTGAGCTGAATTTGTATATGCAGGAAGATGTTTACAGCTGCAACGGAGCTGTGGTTAAAAACCTCCCTTCAGGCTTTTTCATAAAGCAAAAGCAGAACGATGATCTACAGAATCGTAATTGTTGATTAAGTGAAGGTGAAGCAGCTAAGGTTGCAGACCCGGCGTGTGTTTGTGTATGCCGAGTGGCCGTTTAAGGCCGTCCGAAGGGATTTTCTCAGGAGAGTCAGAAAACAGAAACAGCCAGCATGAGAAGGACGCTCATCTTCCTGTTATTTTGCAAACTCAAGTCAGCATTTCAGCAGAATTCGCTTTAGCTTCCCTCTTTAACCTTCCCAGTCTGAGGCTGTTAGGTGCGTGTGTGCGCACACGTGGCCGTGCGTACGTGTGAGGAAGCGAACAGCATGTCTCGTTTGAGAGAGCGAATTGCAGTCACTTCCTGTCTGTGTCAGGTGCTTTTGCTTTTAATCTTCAGAATGATGCTCTGTGTCACTCTGCTGCCCCTCCAGCAACTCCACCGAAGACTGAAGTGGTGGGGGGGGGGCTTCAATCTGTCAGCGTCACAGCACTTCCTGTCCTGAGCGGGAGGAGCTGTTTGGGGGGGGGGCTTTTGGTTGCTTGTCTCATTCGGACACACACGCACACACACACACACACACACACCGTTCTGTTTTCCACTCGTCTCTCTGCAGATGTTCAGTAGAGAAACTAACTACGTTACCCACAATCCCACAGGGTTCTCCAGCGTTAAACGTCTCACTGCAACACTCCAGAAATGTTGTTACTTTTGAGCGCTAATAATATTTTTTAACAATATTTGTTAAAAAATATTCAGACGAAAGGCAAACCTGTTTTTGGGAGCGCTAATAATCAAATGTACATGAGCTGTGAGGGAAAGTGGCACCAGGCTGACTGTTGTTGTGTTTCAGGTCAGGCAGCGCAGATCTGGAGCCCCTCCCCTGCTCACCTGACCTCGCCGCCCCAGCCAATCACAGAGGGAGCACAGAACTAGGCAGTCAAAGTAAGCGAGCTGGGGAGCAAAACGGCGTCAGAACCTGAGCCATTGATTCCCTCAGCTGATTCTGTCTCTCTGGTCACTACGCTAGACCCAGCCTCCCTCCCCACGCCCGAGCAGGCGGTCCAGAAGAGCGACCACTTCCTGTTCTCTTACCCCTGGTTCCACGGGCCCATCTCCAGGGTCAAGGCAGCCTATTTGGTCCAGAGCTCAGGACCGGAGGGACACGGGGTGTTTCTGGTCCGCCAGAGCGAGACGCGCAGAGGAGATTACGTCCTGACGTTTAACTACCAAGGAAAAGCGAAGGTACCGCCCAGAACGCTGGTGTCACATCGAAGGAAGTCTGTCACCTGTGTCTGACGTGGAAACACGCAGGGATGCTAATCACTGAAGTCAGCTCAGACGCTCCTGTGTGTGTGTGTGTGTGTGTGTCTCCGTCTCCACAGCACCTGCGCCTCTCCCTAACAGAGTGGGGTCAGTGTCGGGTGCAGCACCTGCGCTTCCCCTCCGTCATGGACATGCTCAGTCACTTCCGCCTCTACCCCATCCCGCTGGAGTGCGGAGCCGCCGGCGCCGTCACGCTGTCCAGCTTTGTTGTGGCGAGCTCTCCATCTCAGGGTGAGACGCCACGCTCCTGCCATTACACTGCGTTCACTCGTGTTACCATAGCAACCTGCAAACCACAGCTCAACAAGGAGGAAAGCAACTAAGATACGTTTCCTGAAACAAAGAATTGGGCAATTCTCAAACAAACGGCGCAATTGTGGCCCTTTTAGGGGTTGATGTTGATACGCACGAGTCACAGAACATGTCGAAACCTGCTGCCGATGTACTACTGCTGTAACTGATGTACGTCAGCAAAGCGTTGCAGATTTTGTGGGAAGGTTTCACCAAGCTGAATATGATCAGTGACAGGAAACTGAGAAGCAGTAGAGAGGTGTGACACTTTGCATCAAGCTGAACTGCTTTTGCTCCTCTCCCCTGCGCAGGCGCTCTCCTCGTCCCCTTCTCCCTCCACCGGTGGAGTTCGGAGCCCAGCCTGGCTCACTGCGGCCTGGCCCGCAGCTCCAGCCAGCCCCCGTCCTCCTGCTCCACCAGCTCCAGTCAAATGTCTGCCTCCCAGCCGGGGACCCAACCCCTCGCCCGCACCAACGCTGCCCCCGACCCTCCCCCGTCGGCGCCCGTCCCTCTGCGTCGGAGCGAGTCGGTGGGAAGGAGGCCGCTGCTGCGCCACACCAACGCCCACATCCCGCAGCGGGATTCGGACTACGAGCTGGAGCCCGAGCGTGGGCGCAAGCGGGCGGTTGACAACCAGTACATGTTGCTCTGATGTGGCTGAAGCACCGGCGGCCGTGCACGTCCAACAGAGCCGTCCCCAGTTTTATGCAGGTGTGTGAACAGACTCACGGACGTGAGGGCGGAGACACACTGGCGCTGTCTGCCCGGGCGTGTGTCGACCGGGGCAGACCCCCGCAGCCTGCACCACCACCACCACCACCAGTGGCGACAGTGAATGTATTTTTGGGAGATTTAGTGTTAACATGATTTTTTTTTTTTTAATTAGTTCTGTGTGAAAGACAGCATCACGCACACACACAGCTTTCCTAAAGAAAAAAAATAAATATTTGGATTATATTGACTAGAGAAGAGCCTGATTTGGCACTTAATCTGACCTGAGGACAGTACTTCCTGTAAAATGAGTTCAAACGTTATAAGCATATTTAAGGCATTTAATCCTCGCACACTCCCGCATTTTTAATACAAGTACTTAAAGCACTCCGTTTTAGAGTGCCCCAACACTCTATTAGATCATCTTTTGTATATACAAGTGCGTCTTTTTCTAGATTCCCAGAATCGTTCACAGGAAAATAAGCAGAAGAAGAAAAAGCTAAGTTAATGTTTGGGAGCTGGAGAGCTCCCACGTCCATCAACACAGTCAAAGACAAAATATATTCAAGAGCAGGTTTAGATTTAAAGCAGTGGGATCTGTGCATGTGTGTGCGCGTGAGAGTAGTTGATCTGACCGAAGGTGTCGCTCTTCAGTCACTCTAAACTCAGATTTGCCACAATTGTGACAGAAATTCACCACGTAAGTCCATTTTCATTGGTTTTATCAAGAAAAGTCATTAAAGAAAAAAAAAAACAAACTTGCCTTCAGTTGAGCAAAGCTGAGCATCCGAGGACAGAGGGCTTCATTCCAAAGACAGGAGGAAATCACTCAGGTTTCAGACCAAAACCTGGCAAGAAAACACTCCAAGTTTAAGCAAAGGGCGCATCCTGACTGAAAACAGGCCAAAGCAGTTGGATGCTGCTGTGTCCGTACATGATGTCAGAGCTGCATCGCACCTCTTTCTGCACAGAGTATTAATTCTTTTTCTAATTTTTCACATTTTTGTAGAAAATAGAACAAGGTTGAATTGTGAAACCTATTTTACACTAACATTTTTACACAACCTATTTGTTTTTTTTTTAAGTTTTAGGAGAAGACCTTAAGTTATTCCAAATAATTTGGCCTTTGTCCTCCAGAGCTTTCATTTGCAGAATTTTGCATTCACACCAGCTTTAAACCGCCAGTTTGAAGCTACCTCGACTCCTTGGGTGAGAACTTTTTCATTAACTGATTTGGAGCTTTGTTAGTGTCTATGGTGTCCACACCTACAGGGATCAGGGATCTTTATCCTCCTCTCAGAAACACCAAGACTGCTTTACAGCCCTGCTTTAACACTAAGACTAGCAGGGGATTTGGATTTACATTCAGTAAGAGTTAGCTTAGCATAAGACTCTGTCTCTAAACAGTCTTTATTATTATTGTTTCCAGATTTTTTTAATTTTTTTTTTTTTTTTGGGGGGGGGCGGTTTCTCAGAGAAACGTAGGATTTTTTTCCAGAGTAAATGTGCCGCGATTGCTCCTCGTTAACCATTAAGCCGGCTTTGTCTATCAAAGGAATTTTTACAATGGTTGTGTAGTTTCTTTAATGTGTCATTTTAATCAAGACTGACATTGTTTTGTTTTAAGGGGAACAAAAACAAGGATGTTTTTGGCAAAAGTACGGTTGGTTTTCCCATCTTTTACACCCAAATTCGTCATACCTTTCATTTCTGCTAAAGGAAAACAACGGTAACAGTACAACTCTTTTGACCATCAGTACCCTTTTTTCTTAGGTCATTTTAGAAACTTATTTAGGGAGAACGACTTGTGCATTTGCCAGAAAGCTGCTGTTGCTTTTCCCCTTTTCTGGACAGCTCATGGTGTGACGCACTGCAGTTTGAGTCGTGCAATATCACACCGTTTAGACAGATTCATGATTAAAGTGACTGTTCGTACCCTGCTCAGACTCGAGAAAAAAAAAAAAAATGTTGCTTTGTTTTTATGTCTTTACTCAAATTGTTTACCTCGGGTGTCTTCAACAAGTCCTCAACATCGGCTCCAGCGACACCTTTAATCACACCTGTACCTTCGTAAATGTCCAGTCGATAAATGTCATCTGTTCCGAATACTGTTCAAAGTGTTTAACCTCACACTGTAAACATTCCAGTTCATAAAGAAAAGGACAAAAAAAACCTTGCTTTTAAAACTTGTCTGCATCTAGTAATGCAAATTTAAATTATATTAAATATAGTATCAACTGTATATTTGACTTTTTGTAAAATAAACCTTATCTTTAAAAGACAAAGAACGTTTCCTGTGAGGTTCTTGAAAACCCGTTTTTCCGGCTGTATAAGTGATCTGAACTAAATATTTAGCTAAAGGAGAAAGTTCAGAAGTTTCAGATAAACAAACTTTCTGTTTAGGCCTTCTGCCCCCGGAAAACCCTATGGTAGACTCAAATCTTAAGCTATTTTCTTTTTTTTTTGTTTCCTCGCAAAAACAAAACTTCCTACAAGTTTAAAATATTCCTCAGACCATTTCCCCACAGCTACCAGCGGTGTCAAACACTTGAAAGAGGCAGTGTTCAGTTTTTAGAACTTTTTTTAATTGTTTTTAAGTTTTTTTGCTCATTTTTTAAATTATTTATAATATCTACAAAGTAAAAGTTTTAACTTAAAAGTTACATAAGGATCGGGTGAGAAGTGGGATCTGTTCGCCTCAGCCATCGTAGCATAAATAACTTCTGTCCCGTCCTCGGCTGTAACAATGACCACGTTTAATTCACAGGAAGCTTCTTGGTTTGTTTTTAGTTTGGTTAGGAACTTTTCATGGAGTCTGGAGACGAATGCAGCAGCAGCAGCAGCAGCAGCAGCAGTAAACAGTGATATTAATACAGTCTAAAGGTCGGAAGAGTTGTCATAACAAGGTGCAGACAAAATCAGAGTTCCAGTTGGATTTTTTTTCCTTCCTCAATCTAATTTGCTTTCACATCTTAACTGGCAAGATGAATTTGCAATTTAGGATCCGCGTGTGTGTGTTTAATAGGAGCAAAATAAAATGTCAGTCACTGCATTAACCTGTTAACATTCTCTTATTGCCTAGTCTGGAGGGGCGGGGGGCTGGGGCGGGAAGGCTTATGTGAAGCATGATTGAGGATGTAGAAGGACAGAGGGAGTGCTATCATCCTCTTCATTGGCCGGTTTTGAAAGGCTCCGCGCGAGAAACGCGATCCCTCAGAGCGGAGGCCCTCGGCTCACTGGCGCCCCCTATCTACAGCTGCTGCTGATGATGAGGTTGAACTGCAGGAAAGGGAAAGATGGGAGAGACACAGTTCAAGGGTCAGAAACAGGTTTCTTTTTCATTCAGCTAAACACTATGCCTGCGCTCACAGCCGTGTCAAACCAGAGGATGAAGATCTTCCTGCTGCAGTTAGAGAATCTGAGTCTTTGGTGTTAAAACTCAAATCCATTCCAGCTCATCTTAAGAGGAAGTGAAGGTCGACTTCAGACTTTTGTCAACGGGGACAATCTACCCGCGACATCAAAACCAAATCTGCTCTGGTGTGACATGCCACA
Organism: Pao palembangensis; assembly: GCA_015343265.1. Taxonomy (NCBI): domain Eukaryota; kingdom Metazoa; phylum Chordata; class Actinopteri; order Tetraodontiformes; family Tetraodontidae; genus Pao; species Pao palembangensis. The sequence continues at coordinate 31,229,214 of CM027081.1, read as the reverse complement.
GGAGTACCAACATTACAGTACCCTGGCTGCCTGTAACGGTTCTGCTCTGTTCAGGATGACGGGCCTGTTAGATCACCAAGATGAGCCAGATCCAGCCTGATATCTGGCAGGCACATAAACTAACTATTCCTCTTTTCAGTTTACAAGCTGTTACAACTCAGGACAGCTAATAAGGGGATTCATCATTCTACTTTACCACTGAAATAAATGTTTAGCCTTTTAAAAGCCCTTAAATGATACCCCAAACAGCCTCATCAAGCGCTAACGCCTAAATGTGCACAGATGGTCAACATCTCCTCACGTATGAAGTAATACACATCTTCCTCACCCCGCCCCTCACAAAGGGGGCATTCAGTAAAACAAACGTACCCTGTGGATGTGCCAGGTAGGAGAAATGTGTAGTGGAGGAAACAGGAATGGGGTTGAGGGGGGTCTGTGGGATGGGTGGCTGTGGACCTCCTGGAGGACCCTGGGCAGCCATCAACATCATTGTAGGGTGGGTTGGTGTCGGGTGGTGAGATGGCACCATACCAGACTGCATATGGGCCTACAAGTGAGAAAGGGGGTGACAGAGTGCGGTTTTCTTAATAAAAAAAAAGTTTTTCTGTCAAAACTTAACTTTAACAGCTCATCTTATAAGTGTTTTTCTTCCTCTTTTTTGAGTAGGGTTGCAAAAATGTGAAGGGGAGCAGAGCTGAGAGGAGTCACGATAAACAAAACGAAACATCCTTTTGTTATTTATTAGGCATAAGCGCATTGGAACAACTAAACAGTCCTGATTCACACATATAACGCAGGTTTTGAACTAGACGTGTGAACAGCAGCTGCAGCCCACTCCCCAGAGCAGAAACGGGTGTGGGATGTTTGTGGTGCACGTCGGGGCTGATGCTTCCAGTCAGCCTGTCTGTGCAGGGGCTGGGAGAGCCTGGACGACAGCCGCTTGTGACCTACCTGTTGCACGTGTGCCATGTGGTTGTGGCTGTAGCCGTGCTGAACTTGCTGCGGGTGGATGTAGACGGTCTGCTGCGCTGAGGGGAAGGACGCCTGGGGAGACTGCGGGTTGGGGCCAGGGGTCATGGAAGGGGGGGTGTGGGCCAAAGCCGAGTACATCTGCTGCTGCGGGGGCTGGTTGGCCAGGTGGAGGGCCTGGGCCGCCGCCGCCGCTGCTGCTGCTGCATCCAACAGTTAACACCTCAGTTTTAACTGCAACACAGGCGCTACTGGAGTCTGGAAAAAAAAAAAAAAAGGTGCTCACCTGCTGCTGCCTGCTGGTGCTGCTGATGCTGGACTGGACTGGCAGCTGGATGACTGGGAGGACCGCCATGTTGTGGAGGCCCCCCTTGCTGGGCTTGGCCTGTAGGGGTTGCAGAGGGCTGTGGGTGCTGTGGGTGTGGGTGCAAGGTGGCACTATGGTGTGGATACTGTTGAGGCATTGGCCCTGGAGACACTTCCACAGAGAAACACTCAATAAGAACCCATCATCAATAACCAAGCCTGGGTGGTGAATGAAGAGCACCTACCATACATGGTGTGCGTCTGCTCTGGGTACTGTGTAGTGGAAGAAGACACCAGGCTGGGTTGTCCGTGTGTGGGAGGCGCCATCATCCTGCCACTGCTCTGCAGGACAGGACTGAACACATGCTGCCCCTGAGGACCACAGAGAGGACACACACACCCACTTACACACCTGTGGATTCTTTTGTGTGACCAAAGGGATCGGTATGAGAACAGATTTTTACATTTCTTAATGTTATTCTTATATTTTCACATCATTTCCAAGAAAGAAAGTATGCTGGATCATATTTACATCCAGGCTCCATCTGACATATCAGTAGATTTCAGCCGTTTTACATTTCCTCCTCATTACTGAAACACTGCTGACACCGTATTTGTGAATTCGGTTCTAAGAGGCAGGGCTCGGCTCTGCTAATCACAAGTGACGCAAAAGGGGCCGCGCGCTGGCACCCTGTCAAGCTGCTGTCTGCAGGCTTTGGCCAGACAAATGGCTGATGACTGAACAGCTGAAGGAGATAAAGACTGCCAGAACTGACGGCAGCCGAGCGACTGCACAGGCTGCATCTGCTCTTCAACGGAGCGCCGACCCCGCCAGGCTGGCCGAGCGAGCGGCTCGTGGCTCAAACGTGCAGAAACAAACAGGAGGGTCACACTGACTCCTACTTGTGACTGGTAATGCGTCATCTGTTGGACCAGCGGCTGACTGGCGAACTGCTGCGGGCTGCAGGTGAAGTACTGGGCAGGGTAGGCCGGGCTCGGTGCTACAATCGGGGGTCCTGCTGCAGTTGCTGGATGCATCATGGTCGGTGTGCCTGGAGGGTGATGCTGGTCTGACCTCTGCTGGGGCATGTTGGGAACTAGAGACAGATTAGCAGCGTGTTTAACATGCATACATCAGAGATTCCACAGATGCAGCCAGCACAGGAGCAGTTTCTACTGGTTTAAATTCAGGCACAATCGCTCATATTGTCGATTTTCCGAACCAAAACTCATTAGTTACTTTGTAAATTGACTGAAACGTGATTTTTCTCACCTTTACCTGGTCTGTAGGGCTTAGACTGGCTGACTGTCATATGAGGCATCTGAACCTGGTACATAGCTGGAGACTGGAGGGAGGAAGAGATGAACAACAAGAATATTTACTTGTTACTGCTATTGTCTGGGGGGCTTTAAACCTTTGCTTCAACAACTAATTCTTCTCCCCTCTTCGCAAATACTAACTATATTTTCACAGGTATAAAGCAGTCTCTTACCTGGAACCGCATGCATTTTCTACATCTGTCTATCACATTAATATTATGTTACACTGTTACCGTCTGTGCCTCAACATTGTAGATCATGCATTTAAATGACAGTAAAGCAACAAAAGAAAAACATCCCTTAGCTTAAATTATCTTACAGCATCTTTGTTCAGTCAAGAAACCAGAGAAACAAGATGTTGGGAATTCATCTGTACTGGTAGTTGAAAATGAATTTCAAGAAGAAGTTGGCAAACCAACATCTAATGACATCAGTTCATCAGACAAGCAAAACATTTCAGTCATAACTGGGCTGAAAAAGTATTTAAAAAAAATCCACAAACCTTCCATATTATGCTTTTCTAAAGAAGCAAGAGAGTGAGAGAAGAGGAAAGGGAGAGAAGGAAAAGAGAACCACTCTTTAGTTGTTCACCAAGGTATTCTACTGTTTACATGTGTATGATGTTGGATCACCAAGTTTTCTTAAACACAGGATTAATCAGACATTTTGCTCAATGCATAAATATGGAAACGTGGTGTTTAAAATCAGTGTTGTTCATCACTGTAGACAATATGAAGCTGTTCTTCAGTTTAAAATGGAACAAAAATGACTCAAACATGACAAAGAAAAAAAGACGATAAATAGCCAACAGCTTATGAGCAGCATTCTCTAGCCTTTTAAACATCAGTGCACAAAAACAGAAAACCTGGACAGTGAATTCTGAAAGTGTCCTGATTTAGATAATTCAAAGAAAATACGTCATAAAATGAAACATTAGTGTCACGAATGCTCACAGTGATGGTTGCTGTTTTCATTAACCTTAGAATTACGATTCAATGAGATGGTCAAAAATAGTGCAACTCCAGTGGGGGTCTCACCTGCACTCCAGGACTGACTGGTGTGAGAGGATACACCTGTGGGAAGCAGACGGTCTGTCCGTACACAGGCTGTTGCACCACGATGGAGGGGCTGGGCTGGCCCTGAGGCCGAGGAGGCGTGGGGGTGTTGGCAGGTTTGGGCTGATCAAACAACAAATTAAATAGATTAAATATAAAGGACAGGTCAACACAGCTTGGTATTAAGTGTGGAGTAGCAGCGGAACTGACCTGTGTGTTGAACCTGGGTTTAAACTCATTCGCATTTGGGTTGAGAGTTGATTTCCTCACCTGCCTGCAGGTAGACAGTGAAAACGTTCATGTTTAAATGAGCAGTGAACAGTTACACGCTTTGTTATTGCCAACATAAACAATCCTGACTCATTAAAGAGAAGGTCATAATTTAACATAACAAGAAAACTTGAATATGACCAGAACATGTAACAAATTCATTCTGGGCGGAAAAGAAAAATACTAAAATAGAAAAAGGGCCCAATTGTACTTAAACCCTCTGATTTTACACTTTTCCCCTCAACTCACTCTTGTACTGCCTCCTTTTTCTCCTCCTTGTCTTCATGCATGGGTCCACTGAACGGGGACGTTGTCTGAACTCCCTGTGACGTCACATCCATCACGGTCCTCTTCTGGTCTGTAGTTGAAGGAGATGGGGAAAGAGCGGCAGGGCTCCCAGGCTTACTGGTGCTTGCGGTGGTGGTAGTGGTGGAGGGTGGTGCTGTGGCACCACCTGGGGTACCAGCAGCAACCATTACAACCCCATCTTCTGTACCCTCTCGCCCTGCCGTGGCTGTTTTGTCCAGAGGAAGGTCTTTTGCCTTGTCTGCTGGATCTCTGGGAGGCTTGGTTAACATCTGGTCAAAGGGAGGATCTGAGTTTGAACTAGACTGCAACTGAGAGGGAAATAAAAGTGTCAGAGGAGGCAGAAACTGCGATGACTGCCTACACTATGATAAGAAAACACACACTTACCCGAAAATCTACACTAAATTTCTTTAAATTGTCTATTTGCTTTCTGTGGTCTGGTGCCATGGAAGGTCCTGTAATCAAAGAGTTTTATCTGCTCAGAAGATGTTTAAAAGATAAAATCTGACATTTAGCAGTAGATTCAGGTATGGTGCTGAATACTATTTCTACAAAATTTCACAATCTTTTAAGCAAACAAAGTATGACACACAAGCCTCTTTGAGTAGTGTATTCTACCTTTACAGATTGGTCTAATGATACTAGGTGAGCTGTCTAAGGGCTTGATGTTCTCCTTGTTTGCTGTGGGAGATGTTTGTCTTGCCTCCTGGACACGACATTCTTTTGCTATACAAAAAAGAACAACATTCAGTTCAGTCCCAGCATAAAAAGAACAGGATAAGATACTGTCCTAATCATTCATGACACAGAATTCAAATCAGTACCACCAATATTTTCTGAGAGAAAATGGTAGATGAGCCCATTTGGACACGCAGCTGTTTACGTTTTAGTCACCAGCAAGTATCAAATTTCGTAAGCCGCTATCTCACCGTTATCTCCTGCAGGAGTGGGGCCCATACTGAGGGAGGGGCTTGCAGCAGTAGGAGAGGAAGATGTTGGTGTTGCCACAGTTTCCACAGGAGTGTTTCCTGACTGGGATGATGGGATGGAGGCCGTACCAGCAGATGCTCCACTGATACTGTTCTGTCGCGGGGAACGAGGTCTGTGGGCTGGAAATAAAATAAAGATTATGATGGCAGCAGCTTTTCAACCATGTTTGGAGAATAAAGATATTTTTATTTTACACACTTGGGGAAAATACTGATGAAAACCTTTAAAGTGAAAATCTTTAAGTGAGAAGTAAAACTTAAGAGAAATTAATAACAAAACAGGTCTCCTACCTCCACTAACTACTGAGGACCACGTCCCTCCAGAGGGGCTGCTCTTGTTTGGTGGAGTGCCTGGAATATCTCCAGGAGCACTGTGAGAAATTAAATCCATTCCTGCAGGTACTCCAGTGGTCCGGCAGGGCTGCACTCTGTGAGCGCGCGGGGTCCGCTGTGACTTTGGAGACATTCTAGGTGGACCTGAAGAAATAAGGCAGTGGTCAACTACACTGCCAGTCAGTACGTACAAACATTCTGCTTTAAAGAATTTAAATCTTAACAAAGCTTAAAAACCCAAATGTCCGCAAGGGCTATAATTTAATGTAAAAGTTAAACATCACATCACTCAGTAATGTCGCTCAGCAGCATGCATGTTAGTGGAAAAACTGAAAAAAAAAAAAAACAAAAAAAAAAAAGGTGAAATAACGCACTTCAAAACAGAGTGCCAGATGAGAAATAAGGGAAAGAGAAAAAAGAAGGTGAGTAAAAACCCATGTTAAGATTTGATGTTTAATAATCTACATGTGCTGGTTAAATATTTTGGCACTTATCATGTAAAGAGGATTCAAAACAACATACAATGATTTGATTTATTCAGGTCTGTGTTTTCCATTATAGAAACAATAAATAGTTTTTTTACTCATTGAAATAGCCAGGAAAGCATCCCTATCACCACCACCTGGTCCCAGGGGATTAACTACACTCATCATCTGTCAGTTATGTGAATGTCTGGTCCCGAAGGAGTAACAGAAAAAGAAGAAAAAAAAACAGCACGCACAGTGATGCGCCCACATGCCAAGATGAAGCTTCTTACATGTTGACAAAGGGTCAGCTCTGACCCCAAGGCAATGTGACGCGGTGCTTTCGCCAGCTACATTGCTGCACACTAGCTCTGGGCAAAAGTTTCTGTTTTTTTTAAAGAAGGAGTTTCCTTCTGCAACTTGTTTAAACTTTCACTGTTTATCTGATTTGTCCATGAAGTTTAATCCACATTTAATCAAGCCTTTGCCCAGGTCTAATCCAAGCTAATGTGGGTACCTTCTGAAGACATGCGTTTGGGCAGAGTGGAAGCTGGCGACATAGACCCATGATGAGAAAAGGAGGATGAAGAGGAGGTAAAGGAGGAGAGGGATGAATGAGAGGGAGGCCTTGAAGGTCGAGAGGGGGGTCTGGAGGGCCTGGTGGGCGTGGTCGCCCTAGGAGGCAGAGAGGAGGGGCCAGACTGGTAACGGGAAGAGGGGCGGGAGGAAGGAGATGGACAGGGTGAGGGCCAATGGGATGAACCTAAAAGAGGGAAGGACAAATGATCAAGGAAGTTGTCCCGTAGACGACAACCAGTTCAAACGGGGAAAATAAAACAGCCAGACACATTAAACAGATGCAAGAGATTAATAAACACAAGTGAAGATAGCGAGTCAAGGACAAAATCATTTCTGCAATTAAGTAAATCAGAAATTAATTGCTACAAACAACAGACATAAGAAAAGGACCGCTGTACACAAACTTAACATAATAAATATCAAACATAACAAAGACATGGTGTAGGGCATGCAAACTTAGTCAGTGGGTTTTTGCGGGTCATAGGAAACACACCTCCATTTACCACCCTCTGGTCAGTACCAGAGTTGGGGCTGTAGTCATGAGGGCCAGGCCGAGGGGCTGAGGGTCCACCGGAGCTCTGGGCCAAACGGGGTGAATTCTGACGTCCTGGTCCCCATGACATGGGATCCCTGTTTCTCTGACCAGGAGGAATGTATTTGTTCTCTCTGCAAGAAAAACACACAGTACAAAAGGCAGAAATTCAGAACACAAATTAAAGGAAGCAACAATACCACACAATAGATCACATCCCAGTATTAAGGAAAAAAAATAAACCAATATATAGGCTTAGGGTAACGCATGCTCAAAAATAGTCCAAACAAACTTGCGCTCAAAAGCACATGTCGTCAAAGTTTGTCACATTCTCACCTGCCAAGTGTGTGAGGGTCTCTTTCGCCTCTCATCACAGCGGTATACTTCTCCTCCTCAGAGCGCTCGTCATTCTCCAGAGCCACGCGGGCCTTGTACGAGGCACTTGCTTCAATCTCCTCTGCCAACTGGGCAGCACGTGCTTCTCTTTTAAGAAACTCTTCAGAGTTGTCCCGCTCCAATGGAACTCTGGAGAAGATGCAAAGCTTTGACCCTACTTTGATTTGCTTCAAATAAACACCTTTATTCATGTAGAGAAATGTCCCCAAAAAGTGAAAACTATGAACTTACGTATATGTGGACAAGCTGCTGTCGTATGTTGATAAGATGCCATACTTCTCCTCGTTAAATTTGAACATATCATTAGGGTCCCATCCATTTGACTGATGCAAAGACAGGAGGCAAAAGAGAAGACGTTTCGCAAACAGGAGCTTTTTTTTTTCAAGCATTTGCATTGTCAAACATGCAGACGTTCTTCTTAAAAATCACCAAAAAGTGTGATGATGAATTAGTGTCAGAAAATTTTTCACAACAATCAGATGGGCAACTATCACAAAGGAATTTAACCAAAATGTCGAATGCTGCTCAGCTGTTTGTGACTCCTACCACATCTGTATCCAGAGACTCCAGGCTGTCAGAGTTGTTGGGCTCCCCTCCCTCCCAAGGCTCCAGATCTTTCTCCTTATGTTCACCATTGATCCTGTTGCTCACTGCTGCATCTGTGAAGTTGTCTGCAGTGTGTACAGATAATATAGTTGTGTACAGCAGACTGACACAGGGGTATGCAGTACAATTCAGCCACAACTTTGTACAACAAAGTTCTGGCATGGAAGCAGCACTGGTTCGTAGAGCACGCTCACGACAGTGAAGAATGGCAGTAACTGGACTGATGAAAACTTATTGTTAAATGTGAATATAAAAATTAGCTTTAAATAACCTATTTTTCTCAAACAAGTAAAAAGGATAAAGGACTCTTGCAACAATGTGAGAAGAATATGAAAACAGACTTGAAACAAAGTAAGTACAATATCCTAAACAGAAAAAAAGATAATAATAATAATAATAATAATAATAATAAAGGTTAAAGCTATGGTGGCAAAACACTTTTTAGTTGTTAAAAATATCTATTTTTTAATAAATCCACCATATAATTATTATCTAATCAACGTGTATCACAAAATGTTATCGGCAATATTTTCTATATTTACAGGAAATATAGAGAAATATTTCAGTTTAAACTAGAAACTAATGCAAGAGAAAGCTTCCTTATGTAAAGAAACCTAACATCAACACAAGTCTGTTCCCACATTCTCAAAACAGGCACCAATGGACTCTGTGCATAAAGCAAACAAACTACCTGCAATTAAATATACGATCACCCTTCCCTCCTGACAATAACTAAATGTACAGTATTTAAGCATTTCTGAAAGTCAGCCAAAAGACTGGCACTATACAGAGTTGAGCTAATATGTTTACTGTAAATGAGCACAGGTGGTTAGAATGCTGTATGCACAAAATAGCGTCTACAGATCAAATCTGGCTGTAGTGCGGGGAGAAAGCAAACATGCAGTTTGATTGCAGTGAATTATAAGACCTAAAAGCACATCAGGGCCAAATCAAACTTCCTAACATCGTTCTGTTTAAATAGAATGATCAGGAAAAAAGATAAAAGCACAGGTTTTTCTCCACAACACTTCAGGTTGTTGCTTTCAATAGAGTCATGTTCCTGCACATGTAGTTCTAATTTAAAATGGGCCCTGATGGTGTCTGAAGCCTGGTGGCTAAAAGCACCAATAACTGTAATAAGACAAAAATAAACACATCCTCCTCTCTTCCAAAAAATCCATTAATGCTACAGGGGATGCCAAAATATAAATGTGAGATTACTCTTAGGAACACAAAACTTGAAATAGTGTGATTTAAATGATATAATACTGCATCCCTCTCACATGTAATGAGATTTCTCCTCAGTATGAAGCTAACCAGTGTAAAGACATGATGTTTAAACACAATTCTGAGACACTGTGTATATTAGTGGAAAAACTGGTATTTATTCCACCAAAAGCAACTTCCATTGAAGTCAATAAAAGAGGATCCAGTGGGAAGATCAGCCCGCATTATGATTTGCTTCTAATTTTAGCTTTGCTTGCAGAAGTGAACCCCAAATTAAGCAAAATGATATACAATATGCAGAAATGTGTGTCAAAACATCAGGCCAAAGAATTTTAATCATTGGAGTACAAGCAAAGATGTGCATTAAAAAAATATATTACCTGTGTCTGAGGAAACTAGACCAATGGAGAGAAGAAACATCAAGAGAGTCACTAAGATAGTCTTCTGGGTTTTTTTTTTTCAATAAAGAAGGATACGTATTTTAACTACTAATGGAAAAACATTTGCATACATAGTTAAAATAGTCCAAACTACTGGAGAGTATGGGTACCTAATGTGTATTTTAGGTACCAACTTTTTTTTGAAAAGTTGCTGCAATTGCGAACTTTCTAGGTCAAGATGAATGAAAAAAAAGATCAATTTAGCATGAGTGTCGTCATTGTGCCAACTTGGACCAATCAATAAATCACACCAGTCTCCACCATCCATGCCCAGCCACGAGTAGCCTACACTCTGGATCCAAAAAGTTACCGATCTCTGCACAGTCTGAGTGCTGAGTATAGTCCAGAACACAAACTGTTCCAGGCGTACTTATTTTAGAGGTAGAAGTTCTCTGTGTTTTCACAATAAGTTCTACATCATCGTTGTCAGAGTTTGTTTAAAATGTCATGCCCACATGACAACTGTGTGCCATTTTGGATTCTTCAGACTGCACAATAGAGTGCTTCAATTAGACAGTGCAGATATTCAGTCGATATGCCATTAAAAATTAGAAATAAGACCAATAAAATCTGACTAGAGAGAGAAGACGGGCGGATGGCAAGATGAAGAATCAAGGTAGTACGACTGTGGTGTGTATTTACAAAAGCTAACGTTAGCATGACTTTTTCTACATGCCTCAGATTTAATGAACAAAGAGCCAGTAGTTTGAACTCACAATGGTGGGCAACCCTCGGCTGGCTCAGCCACAATGTCAAAAAGAGAGCAGATCCACACGGACTACAGCTGGGGCTTTTTGTGCCTCAGAGAAGGAATTTAAACTAATTTGATCTTTGAATAAATAATGTAGTCTTTACAGAAAACACTACAGTGTGCTGCAACTGCACAGGTACCCATGGACCACAGGGATATTAAAGAAAACCTGACAAGCAAATCAATGCATGTGGTTTATAATCCTAAAATGTGTAGAACTGTAACAGAGTGGCATGAAAAAAGAATGCTGTGAAAAAAAATTTAAAAGAATTCTCACAAAACTGTGAATAAGCCAATCTTGCAAACCTAACTTATTTTCAAACCCAGCGGTGCTGAAACATTACTGGGCTAAACCTCCGTAAATCAGAGTTAAACATAAATGGAGAAGAAAAGGTATTTTGGATTTGAGGTTTAAAAGATGTCGCTGGGATTGTTTATTTACTAAAGAGATTTAAGACAACACAAATAAAAAAAGGTACCTTTCCTGGCGAAATTCAGATCTGCGTCTTTAAAGGTCACCACCACAACATCAGAGGCCTTGAATATAATACTTTCCACAATGTCTTCTTTCCTGGGACCTATGCTCAGCTCTGTGTTCTTTCTGTGGGCTGCATCCAGCACCAAGTCACACTGGAGATAAAGGTAGCATAATCTTGGTTGGTCAAACAGAAAACAGTACTTGCATTTATGATTTTCAAGTGTCAGATTAAAACTATGCAATGAACAAGTCAAGGATTTTAATGTCAGGACAGTGTAAAAACTGTGGACTTGTGTGCACAAGAGTGTGAATATTTGCACATCTGAATGTTTAGCGTGCACCTACTGGTAATAAAAACAGATGATAGACGATGTAGATAATACACGTGCATGCGTAATGATGCTCACCTCTGGACCATATGTTTTAAATACTCCTTCATAGACTGCTCCATTTTTCACTTTCAGCTCACATTTGGCACCCTATGCATAAAAATCCTGTCATTAATCGGTGTTTGCAGAATAATATTTGCATATTTAAATTTAAAAAAAGATGACCTGAAACCATTTGCAAGAGTCATTACTTCAGATCATAGCTCTTTTTACACAGTTCAACAGCTCTTTTACAAAACACATGTACTGAAAGGGTAGCAATTTATTTACAGTACACATCTACATACAGAAGGAAATATCTGAACCATTATCACAAAAAACCTCGCAGTTAACGTACCACCACTGAAGTTAAGACATGGACCATCCGCATGTTTGCATATACACCATTAAATATGACCTACAGGAGGAAAAAAAAGATTTATTTCCCATTACCGGGGTAATATTACAATAGTGTGCTTATTCATGATGGATGTCTGACAGAATTGTGCGTCGATAATACATCGTTACTAACCAAAAGTTCATGCCCTACAATGACATGCATTTTGCAAATTGCTGTTTTGAAATGATGGAAAGGAATCTTGTATCCAGCATGATGACTTGCAAAATATAGCTTCCCTTTTTTGACAAAATACACAGATCCTCACCCAACGTTCTGAGGCATGCTACGTAGTCAGTTTTGCACTGCATTACAACTTTTGACTGATTACTTACTGCTGCAGGAGCTTTGCCGCTGTGTCTTCCCCTGAAAGGAAAATGCAAAGCCAATATAATCATTTTTCCTTGAACTTCTGGAAATAAATGTGCTAACTGTTGTGGCTGACTGCACATACAACATGTGACAGATTGGTTTTTAGCACATGCTGACATTTTTAAACAGGCTCCATGAAATTAGGTGATTGTAAAAGTTCAAAAGGAAGCCAGTGACCCAAACTCGTCCTTAAATGTACCTTGTAAAACTATTATAGTGAAAGAAAAGCAGCACTTAGACACTGAAGATTGCAAATAAAAGTCATTTCAAAACTGAAAAAGAGTGTCTGCAAACACAAACTAAAAAGCTTCAGTAGTATAATAAGGGTCTTGATTATTTTTTTTTTTTTTCTAATCTACGAAGTAGTCATGATGACAGGTCAATTAGATCCTGGCCAAATTAGCAGAATCAAAAAGTGAAAAACGCCTGTACATTTCCTGTACTAACAGTAAGAGTTAGCTTCATCATATGTAGACATGCATTGGAATGTCATGTTTCAAGGGCAAAATTTCACATGAGCGGCTAAGGCAACGTCAAGGTTGAAAGCCAGTGCATTCTACGATCACCCCCATCCTCAGCTACCACACCCGCCCCTTTCCACGGGGCGCCCACACGTTCTTTATTCATTTCTGGGGTAAGCCGGTTGCAGCGATGTAACCGTAACATGACAGAAAACACGCAGGTGCTGCCGTCCCAGTATAAAGTCACCAGGCAATTGTAGTAGAACAAGTGACAATATATGAGTTACCAAAAGGCTAATTAACGCTGACTAAACAGACTCCGGTAATTAAACTGGCATCAGCAACTTGTCAAGCAGATTGACGACTACACACGTGGTAAAATATATATGTTCCGTCAAGCGTACATTAAGGTAAACTTACAGACTACCACAAAAATTTGAACAAATGTGTAGGAGGAGTTAAGCATCGTCGAAGCTGAAATATTATTAGAACCAGGGGGAGGCCTTGCTAGCTAAACTGCATGTCGTTACGCTAGATAACGAACACGTCCTGAGGCCCTCATGCAAATCACAAACATTTAGTTTAGGACAACCGAACATCAATGTCATCTCTCCAGAATACTACTGTTGAAAATTACAATGTACATGGACTGGTAACTACCAATATTCGACTACAGTGTTGTGTTTTAATGCGGTAAAATAGGTTTTAATGGTCACAGACCTGCCCAGATTCTGTCTTCCCCCGCCGCTTCCCCCAGCACCGGAGGAAGGTGCACCAGCGGTGTTGCCACCACCGGGCTTGCTACGATTTCCACCGGCCTTCAATGACATTGTGATCCCATAAAAGACGGCGTCTATAAACGACCAGATTCGCACTGGGATTTCTTGGCGTAGAGGCGGTTGATGTTTGTGTGACAGCTGGCGAACGTTAGCAATCTTAACGATATTGCTGGCTTGCAGGCTAATGTCAACGTGCTTCTCAAGCAAGATGTTATGCTAAGAAGCTAGTTGCTGGCTATCTTAGCTAGCTAGCTTATCTGTAGAATTCTATTAAAACACAAATACAGAATATATTATAAAAGACAAGATGCGCAAATAAGTCTACCAAAATAAGCATGGACGTTACGCCTCTTGTCGGTTTATGTTATCCTAACAAAAAGTCGAATACTTCAAAATATGATTTCAAGCTATCTCGGATTCTTTCCGTTGCTAACAGCGAAAAGACCAAAACAGTCTGAAAGGGGACAAAAAACAGCGGAGGGATATATGAGAGGCGTCGGGGCTGATAACGCTTACAACGTAAAACCAAAATTCCTGTACTGAATTTTTTTATACAAATGTTAATAACTTAATATATAGATGGTGTCACGTATAAAACACACCGAATACATATAAAAGAAATAAATTGATATTATTTTTGTTTTAAGAGATTACACGCATCACATGGCACTATTTTCAGGAAGTCCGTGAACGCTCAACATCTGGTATAGGCTTTCCACGTGAGCCGGCGAACATACGACGGACACGGGCGCACGCACGTAGTAACATACTATTTACATATCGTCTGCACGCATGTATCGATCTGTCGTGAAAATAACTGGCTCGTTAACGACAAAGAGCTTTTACTGTGAGCGAATTTCAAATGAATAATAGGCTTTCATTAAGATTAAGATGATGTACTTTTATTTATTATTGTGACGCTTTCTAAATGCATAGTAATCACATATGCTTCTGCTTTAGCAGAAACAGAAAGCTTTCAAAATGTTAAAACCCCAAACTTCACATTAAGATATATGCAAGGACACCATGAAATCTTCATTTATATTATTTGTTGGTCTCTCCCCCCCAAGTTCCATCATTTCAAAATTGAAGTGTTTTATTGCATTGCTTCTCGTAGAATTTGAGTTTTTTTGTTCGTTTGTTTGTTTGTTTTACATTTATCAATGTGCCAAAACATATCCAAATGCTGACTGTGCACTGAAAACCAATCAGATGGTCTCTGAGCTCTACAAGCAACACCATCATCTAAGGTTCACAAAAAATATTTTTCATTTTCATGTATTATTAATACTATTTAGCAAGTAACCATCTACTCTATTAATTACAAGACTTATTTTATTTCCTTTATTTCCACCTCTTATTTCAGACTGAAAATCATCACATTAGACTATTATTTCTGGTGCTTAGATAGAAATGGAACATGTATTACCAGTTTGAATGATTTTTGTACCTTTTAACATTAACTAGAATGTTGACATGATTACAACATAAGTGTGAATGTTCTGCGCTTCTTTGATGATTTGTTTTTTTTTTTTCATTTATTGTAGTACCACATTTTGCCAACGAAAAGTATAAACTGTAAACTTTGTATTTTTCCAAATAACTGAGTTTAATCTAGAATTAAAACGTAAAACAAGTTTGTTTTAATTCTAATTTAAATGCATATTCTCAGCATTTCACTATACTGTGTTATTACACTATTGTTACAATTCAAAATAATGTTTAATGTTTAATATGTTTATATGTTTAATATGTTTAATAAAAATGTTTAATAAAGCTTATTTAAAAAAAGAAAACAAGGACCTTCCTAGGACCTTAATAAACCGTAGATTACATTTATAACTTTTTTTAATATTTCGTTCAAAAATATAGTAGTAAAATATGTTTAATGTAAATCAAAATTGACATTTATTCCCCAAAAAATAAGAATATACACTCCGGATGTTTGTACTGTTCGTTTTGAGATCATTTAAATCAGGCGTTCTCAAAGACCTACAATTGCGTAGTGGCGAGTCGGGCTGTGTTTTTCTGCCGGAAAAAAAAAAAAAAAAAAAAAAAAAAAAAGCAATGGGATTAGCAAAATAGTCCACATATGCGTGTGTTTTGATGCTCAAATCTGAAAACTTCCATAAATCCTTTACGACAATGAGATCAAGTTTTTTGGCGTTAACATCTGATCATCTTCTTATAATGTCATATGAAAGAATGGTCATATTTTCAGCTGTAGACGAAAGACGTACTCGGTGCACGAGTTAACTCGGTAGCCTTCATGCTATCTTGGCCCAACGACATTATAGGTTATACTACACTTTGCAGGACTGTGCGCGTTGTCACATAAGCCCATCGCTTAGTGACAGTGTGGTGTTACTAGTCTCTATTAGAATATTAACGTTGTTGTGTATTCATATACACAGTCAGTGGATTGGAGGGGATATAGCCGACTTGCTATTATGCGAGCTAACCGTAAGTTCGGGCTAGGCGGTCCCCCGTGTCTTTTTGTAGCGTTAGCACAGTAACCCTATTTCTCCTGTTGCGTCGACTAAAAATATACACTCCCTGGCTCATTGTCCCTCCTAAAGAGTGAGCTAGTGTACTTTCACATTTTCTATTTGCACTGCCTAGGCTCTGATATTCTACATGGTCTCTACAGTGACTTTAAATCGACCCGAAGAACGAGTCAGAACTCGAGGTTGCGTTCATCTCGTCTAAGCAAAAGTGGTACACAGCCGGTGGGCTTTAGGTCTCCAAGTGGACGTAAGGGATAGGAGTACCGGTGATCTGGTATCATTTTGCCGTAATGGCCTTGTCCTATCACCAGTAGTAGCATAGCAGCCCTTGGCCCGGCCCAGCCCAGGGTTGACAGACTTGAGAATACTCAGTAAAAGGTCAGAGAAACCACTTTGTTTCGACTGTCAACTGTTTGAGATCCATAAGGCAAAGTTCGTCTTTCCAATAGACACAATGTCAGAGGACAACAACGTAGACAAGTTCATCAAGGTAATTCA
Source organism: Pao palembangensis (assembly GCA_015343265.1). NCBI lineage: Eukaryota > Metazoa > Chordata > Actinopteri > Tetraodontiformes > Tetraodontidae > Pao > Pao palembangensis. The sequence continues at coordinate 31,212,808 of CM027081.1, read as the reverse complement.
AGCAAAAATTATTCTTGTGATATTTAAGAAGTTCTTAACCTAATAACCTGGCTATTGTGTTATGATACTTTGCATCTGTAATATGATTGTTGTCAATGTAATGACAATTGGTATAATATATCTTATTTCAACAATCAATGTCAGGATGTGGATTTCTCAACTAAGAGAAGGCAAAAAATGAAAGATAGTTAAGGTTATACCTGGCAACATTTTTGTGATCTGGGATTTGGTCTTTGCCTGTTTCCACCAACATGTCACTGCCAACACATTTGTGTCAGCTGTAAAATACTGTATAATCTGTGGTCCATGTGGCTAGTAAAAGACAGCACTGAAAAAGGTGACCACTGGATTCGTGCGTTACAGAGCTCATTTTGGACTCGGGTTGGACTTATCAAGATTTGTCTGAAGCGGTAATCAAATTCTGTCAGAGCGAGGATCTAAAATAAAATGACTTGTATCGATTTTTGCACTTCCTGATTGTTTCAGATGATCACAGTACCGATAATCCATTGATAGTCTCTTTGCTATGCTTGTATTTTCTTGTTGTATCAATGTTTCCAAATCATAATAATTTGTTGATTACCAGAGGATCATCAGTTGCAGTTAGATCCTAGTCTTATGTACCATCCCCTGAGTATTTGTCTCAAAGATACCAACATTTCTTCTGTAATCCTTGTTTGGAACAACAAAGGCATTGCAGAGGAAAATTTCTGGTAGCTCTTGGCAGTGGCACACAGTGAAATTCATTGTCCTAGCCAAGTCCAATTTATTCTCTGGACGGATCTAAAGTGCTAATTTGCTAATTTTATAATCTCAGTGTTTGCATCTGAATGTGTTGGCAAAACATATTACAGTCGACCAGAAGACCATAACAGGCAAAAATGTATTAAATACAAATACATGTCTAATTCACAAAACTTTTTATTCAATTTGCTGTTTCTAAAGAATATCGTATATAGTTTTTTTTGTTTTAACATATTTTTTGTCGGGTTCCCTCTCCAAACAGGAGACTTCCATTCTAGATGAGTACAACATAAACTGGACACAGAAACTGGGAGCAGGCATCAGTGGCCCTGTCAGGTGAGAGTAAATAAAGAAGTACTTTACCCCATTGTGTTGCTTCTTTTAGATGCTTTTCAAATGTATTTAACAGTATGTAAATAATGCACGCAGTCAGTGTCAAACAATGGGAAGATCATGGTTAGGACAAATAGCATTGTGTCACATGGTGACGTCACTGTGTCATCTGTCTGTTAGGAAAGCTCATGTATACAGGAACTATTTATCATATCTGTGAGAGCAGAGCTTCTCAAATGAGAATGCCTTCCTTCTTTAAGGCACCGCCACTCAGAATAAAAATTCCCTGAAGGGATTAAAGACAAATATTTACATTGTGTTCAGCCCGTGCATGACTAACCCAACAAGACCTTGGCTTTTTAACAGCTGGACTCAAACATGAGGTCAGAGTAGATTATTTATTATCTCCAAGTCCAATCGGCAAACTTTGTGACTCTCAATTTAAAGAATCCAGCAAGTTTCCTATTGCTATTGTTATTGTGGCACAATTTTTACAGATGTATTATATTTTTCAGGTTTTAACAGACCAACAAATACCCACAAAACAGACATCTTATTTGTGTCAACATTATTTTTTTTTCTTGGTCTTCGAGGACACATTTAGACTTTTGTGTATTAACGATACACATACAACACTGCCTATACATTGTAATGTTATTAGTTTTTTTTTCTGCTTGAAAAATGCAACGATTATAGAAATCTGCCACTAATGAATGGTCCTCATGTTCCCAACACTTTATCACTATCATTTGCTCCTTCAGTGGAGAGCAGCCCATTAGCTTTTAGTGATTATATAATTGTCTTGGCAGTTCAATTTAACTAAAATATTTGTAATAGTTCTGTATCAACATGCTCAATCGCTCTGTGATCTCTATCACAAATCTTATAAGAGAGGAATAAACCCCACAGTAATCAGGCATTCCAGTGAACTTTGGACAAAGTACAATGTTTTGCACAGTAACACTTTGGCGATGTGCCCTGAGTTTAAACAGTTTAGTCGTTAAAATGAGTAGTTGCTGTTTCTTGTGCTGAGGATGCTTGAAGCAGTTTTTAAAATAAATTATGGACCCCTGCAGTGAAGGTCCTTCTGTTACACCATTTGAATTTCTTTCAGCTTTGACTACTTTAGCATAAAAATGTTACAATGGACTGAAAAGATGTGTACTTTAAATAGACAGTCAACTTTTCTATTGCTCCTACAACACTCATATATCCATAACTGATCGTTGTTTTGATAAAAGCAGTGTAGACATCAGGTGTAGACTAATGTCCGCTCTTTGGCAGAGCTGGATGTGTTGTTTGACACCTCTTTTCTTTCTGTTCAGAGTTTGTGTAAAGAAGTCAAGTCAGGAACGTCTGGCCTTGAAGATCCTTACCGACCGACCTAAAGCCAGAAATGAGGTTAGCGGGAACACTGTTAGGTTGCTGAGCGACGTCTGTTGCTTGTAGCAGCACTTCCAGTCTGTCTGCTGCCAGTTATTATACCACTTACCAATTCAGTCTTAGTCTTTCTTCATCTCTTGGGTGTTTTCTGGTTCTGTTAGTTTTGATTTGTGTAGAGTTGTTTTCCTCCACTGCGTCTCGCAGCTTCTCCGTGTCATTAGCGGCCATTTTTGTTACGGTCGAGCAGCTTACACACCAGTGAGAGGTGCAGTGAAAACAGACGGACACGCACTGTGAACCGTGAACACTGTCACTGATGAACAGATTATAACCCTTAAAGTTGTTGTGTACTGGATGGTGCAGTGCTCTCTCTTCGCTACCATGTGAGTGTTGGTTTCTCCTGCTGTTTTTGTAAGACACAATATGTTTTACAGCCTTTTTAAGATGCGCCATTGTGCCATTTTAACATGACACAGTTTTAGCACTACTTATCTCCACTCTCCTCAGTTTTGGTCCTTTTCATTTACATTTGAGTTCCATCTTAACACAGGTGGAGTCGTTATTGCAAGACGGCCTGAAACTTTAGGGACACTTTTCTCAGCATTGCTTTTTTGTCATCTCTGGTGCCCGTGAGCGGCCGTCAGGTCAGCGGTCTCCTAGTAAACCTTCCCGTTTCGTGCCACAGCGTCTCTCTCCATCTGGGTTGCACAAAAAGGTTGTGATTATATTGTTCTTTACTATGACCTATTAGAAAACCCTAAAAGATATGTTAGACGGGCCTGAAACACAGGAGGGGGACAACAGCGGTCCAGGACAACCTCTGAAGGTTTCAGGTGTTCACCTATTGGTGTGTCTGTCACACTACAGGTGATGTAATAAAACATTTTTGAAATTTTCTCATTGTTAATCCTTTTTTGTCTTGGTGCAGGTGCGTTTACATATGATGTGTGCTGACCATCCAAACATAGTTCAAATCCTAGAGGTTTACGCCAATAGTGTCCAGTTTCCTCATGAGTCCAACCCAAGGTGTGTCTCGTGTGTGAAATTCGTTCCAGAAACTGTTTGGCAGTTTCCACTTTATATTTTTTCAGATTTCCTGTAACAACCTTTCTTTTTTGACAGAGCAAGGCTCCTAATCGTCATGGAGATGATGGAGGGTGGCGAGCTGTTCCATAGAATCAGTCAGCACAGGCACTTTACTGAAAAGATGGCAAGCCAGGTTACAAAGCAGGTAAAGGGTTAATTCCATGCGCGCGCGCGCACACACACACACACTTAGAGGTTTCTCATAGAGATTTCCTTGTACAGATCAGTCAAGCTTTGGAACATTGTCATTCCCTAAATCTTGCACATCGTGACCTGAAGCCGGAGAATCTGCTCTTCAAGGATAACTCTCTGGTAGATATCTTGACCTAGCTTCTGCTGACTTTTCTGCTCTAATTAGTTGCATAACATCTGGAATGATGTCATTTTCTGCCTGCGTGTTTAAAATGTCCTATCTGTTTCTAATTTGGATCGACCTGAAGCACATGTAACCTAAAACCTCCCAATCAACTTCAAACAAAAATGTGTAGTGAACGTTGACGTCATTGGTCCATCTTTTCCACAGGATGCTCCAGTGAAGCTGTGTGACTTTGGCTTTGCCAAAATCGATCAAGGAGACTTGATGACTCCTCAGTTTACTCCCTACTACGTAGCACCTCAGGTAGAAAGCCACATCCTATATATTCAACTACCAATTCAGTGGAAGGCTTCACACTGAATGTATTAAACCAAAATGTTCTGTTCAGGTACTTGAGGCACAAAGAAGGCACCAGAAGGAAAAGTCTGGAATTATACCTACCTCACCTACTCCTTACACCTATAACAAGGTGACATTTACAGACACTACAGTTCATTTATGCTCCTTATAGGTCTGAAAATGATTAAACACGTGTGTTTGAAAGTACATCCCTCACTCTTCTGCATCTGCTTTATACTTTATGGCCTTTATGTTTATGCTTCCTGTTATATCACTAAAGTTCTCTACTTTCCCCATGTGGGTAGTTCATTGGTCTCACAGGAACTTCTACTTCTGAGTGTCATCTGGCAGACGGAGTGGCTCTGCTGTTGAAATTAGATGCCTTTCACGAGTGCGCTACATCTCTCATTAGCATCTCCCCTGACAATTATTTGTTTTTCATTTCCATTTTCAATCCTTTTCCAGAGCTGCGATTTATGGTCTCTTGGTGTGATTATCTACGTGATGCTGTGCGGGTATCCACCCTTCTACTCCAAACACCACAGTCGCACCATCCCGAAGGACATGAGGAAAAAGATTATGACCGGTAGCTTCGACTTCCCTGAGGATGAGTGGAGCCAGATCTCCGAGATGGCCAAGGACATTGTTCGCAAGTGGGACTTTTTCTGCTTTACTGCAGCTCCCTGTTGATGCTCCTGTTGAATCTTGATTGTTTCTACTTCCTCTTGTCCTCCCCTGCTGCCGCCAGGCTCCTGAAGGTGAAGCCAGAGGAGAGATTAACTATTGAAGGAGTCTTGGCTCATCCTTGGCTCAACTGCACCGAGGCTCTCGACAACGTTCTGCCATCTGCTCAGATGATGATGGACAAGGTGAAGGAACGATCCGAGCCCACTGAGCCGCGGAAGAAGGCGGCGGGTTCATTGTTTAAATAACACCGTGTTGGCGCTGGTGTCCTTTCAGGCTGTAGTTGCGGGTATCCAGCAGGCTCACGCAGAGCAGCTGGCTAATATGAGAATTCAGGATCTGAACATCAGCCTCAAACCTCTGAACTCTGTCAACAACCCAATCCTCAGGAAAAGAAAACTACTGGGGTAAGATGGCATTTTACATGAATGTATCACTGTTCCTCATCGTATAGATGGTGAATAAAGATGGAGCAGGTCACATGATCAACTCATATGAGCGTGAAAAAGTTGATCTGCAATAGCAGAGCAGCACTTCAGTAAACAAATTTTATTATGTCTTTGCAGCCCAAAGCCCAACGACGGCTTCTTCATCCATGACCCAGAGAACGGAGGCGAAGACTCCAACATAGCGCTGGAAAAACTGCGAGACGTCATTGCCCAGTGTATATTACCACAAGCTGGTTCGTCCACTCAAGCGCTTAATTAAAATATAGAACTGTTTGTGTTGTTTACACCAAGAAATATGATTGGGGGCTCAGTGGATGTTTGTGTGTTTGCAGGAGAGAACGAGGATGAGAAGCTGAACGAGCTGATGTATGAAGCGTGGAGGATCAATCGAGACTGTAAGCTGCTGAGAGACGGCCTGCAGGGCCTCAGCTGGGATGGTCAGTCTCTACACTTTATTTGAATATTTATCCCAACAAGTAAAAGTACAGAAACTCTTGTAACAAGGACTGAAGGATACAGATGACAGACAGACTTTGGGAAGTACTGAGAGCGGGAATAAGTAAATGGGTTAATGTCTCCTTTCTTTGCAGGAAGATCTTTCTGTGATAAAGTTGACCGCTTGAAACTGGCTGAAATAGTCAAACAGGCCATTGAAGAGAAGACGAATCTGCAGGAGTCTCATTAACAAGCGCTCTTTTTTCTTAATTTTTTATTCTTACTCGCGACCCTTTTAACCCTGTTAATATCTGTTAAGAGTCTTTTTTATGTAAAAAGAGGGTTCCACCTTTTTTTCCTTGAGCCTACTAGTTCGACCATTGTACAGATGTAAATTCAGAGATGACTCATTGGTACTATATGTTTTTTAAATGGACTCTTGTTGAAAAAAAATTACTCTATTTTCTTTTTTTTTTTTTTTTTTTTTTTTTTTTTCAAAAAACAGAAAACGAGAAAGAGGAAAAAAAATTACTTGAAATTATTTTGTGTCAGGAAATCTTCGCTGTTTTATCCCAGTTCTTTGACTTTATTCTCTTTTAGTTTCTTTTAACTATCCAAAGAATTTTATTTATTTAAAGACGTTATTTTATACTTTTTTGCAGGCGACGCTAAAGCTTCTTCCACACAGGCTCTGAATCTCCGTTATCTGACTTTTTGTTCCTTTCCTTTGACCCGCTGTTTGCGGTGCAAATGGAGAAAAGAAATGTGTCCTACTGCAATCTTTGCACCTTTAATTTATTTAACCTGACCATTCGTTTCAAAGCATGTGAGGCACTGAAGACAGAACAGATGCAAGCATGAAACACCAACTGAGGCTTCCTGGTGACTCATTTACATCAGAATGTTATGAAAGACGAGGTCCACCTCACCAGCGTTTAACTGTCTCAGAGCCTTATTTTAACATGTCCGTGCAGATCTGCTGTCTTATCTTTGTTTGTGTTTTCGCTGTCAAACTCCTTCTCAGTTAAAGGATGACGTTTAAAAACCGTGTGGGTGAGGAGATTTATACTGTTCCACAGCTCCTGTTTGACAAGTAAAATGTAGCAAAGGTTCCAAATATTTGCTGTTTTTTTTTGTCTTCCACTTCAGATGTGATTTGGAATGTTCTCAGAGGCAGAATGTGTGACTGTGGTCAGATCTCTCCATCATGTAGCACCAGTCTTTTCCTCATCTCATTTAATGTCAGACTAGAGTTTTCTAAATATATCCATTCTGCGCAATCGGGAAAGAAAAGTATAATTCAGTGCCGTGAAAGAGCAGCATTTAGCATTTACTCCACATTAAATTTCCGGGTTATCGTGAACATTTTGTGTTCTGTTGTAGGTTCCCGCAGTGTTATCACAGCATGTGAATAAGAAAAATACCAGATTTAATCCTGAAGTCACTTCACTAAGTGTACTTTCTAATTCTTTAGCTGAAAAGCAGTAACGCGTGTGAGGAACAACTTCGGAGAAATGGATTTATCTCTGTTCAGAACTAGAGACCACAGTGGCTGAGCTTGTGCACGTGCATTGCCAGCCTGAACGTCACCTCTTTTCAGTGAATGTGCTCACGGGTCGACTTATTGGGTCCTGCTCTGACACCCAGACGTGCAGCTGCTGCAATCACAAACGCTCATAGGTGACTGGTGGTCTGCCTCTACTTTCAAACTTTAGCTGTCACACACACACACACACACACGCACACATATTCACTCATATTGAGGTGACTTTGCAGTGGGAGTTCCCCCAACTTCAGTCTGACAGAGCAGGTTGTGCAAACATGCACTAATTTAACTTTGTGTTCGTGGCATGTGCACGCACGCTGTAGCAGGCTTGTCAGTGTTATTGTTCATTTCAGTGGCCCGAGTGCCATTTTTTTGAGTTGTGGTCTGTGTCACCAGGGGGCTGCAGATTAGAAACAACCACAGCAGCAGTGGCCTTATGATTTACTGTGCTCCCAGCAAAAAAAAAAAAAAAAAAAAAAAGAGCCTTCCCCACAGATAACTGCACCAAAAAAGAAGATTAAAGCTTTGGAAAGCAGATTAACGGTGGAAGGTTGAGATTAAGGCAGCACATAATATTTGCAGGGTAAATAAAGTCAGAATAATAAACCTTCCAATCTGGAAGAAATGGTTTAAGGATTCCACCTGCCGTTTTCTGTCAAAGTTCCGTGACAAAATCCTTACAGATGTGCCTCCTTGTGTGTTTCAAAAGTTATAAAAATTCCCCTTTGACCAGTTATTACCTTTGCACAGAACTTTTATTACTAAGATGCATTTTGAATTAATACTTAAGTGATTTTGGAAAACACTGCAAGTTTTGTCTAAGATGTTTCTCGAGGCAAAAGTATTTAAAAAAAAACAACAAAATTGATCTCTTTTGTATTGACACAATCTTCAAAATACATGTTTGTCTTGCATCGTGAATAAATGAGGTTTTGGAGAAATTCTGCGCTAGTGTTCTCTGTAGATACGGCCTCTTTCTACACAGACTGGACCTGTCCCAACTTGAAAATGGGCATATTTGCAGAAACCAGACACAGACAATTGTAATTTCTACAGTTCTCAGTTTAATATGTCAAATGATTAAAATCTGCATGTTTTTAAACATCAGCATTTTTTAGAGATTTATAATTGAAAAAACAAAAAAAAAACAGGAGGAGGAAGAAGAGATTCACAGTCATAAAGACAAACTTGTTATATTACAAATACATAAGGCACATTTGTTGGTACAGAAATTTTCTCCCATAGGAAACGGATCCACCGATTACGAAAGAATTCTAGTTAAACTTTGCTTTTAGTGGAAAAAGCAAGAGGAAATTACTTTATATGGAACTGAAGCTCTTGGAAACCTGGAAATGTTGAAACCTGCAGTACAGAGTCGGGTTTAAGATTTATTTTGTAGTTTAGCATTAAAATAGAACGCCTGAACGAGGTCAATTTTTTTATCTATACTGGCAGTTCGAGGCGCAGTGTGAATGGTTTGAATATATTCTTTATATCTGGTGAGTTTTGGTCCATTTTCACATTTACTGATTTGCTCAGTTTACTGTACAACAGGCGCTTCGAATGTCTGATAGGAATTCACTCGCGTGTGTGTGAACTGAGGTGTTCCAAGCAGCAAATCCATTTTAGGTCTGTAATAAATCTCTGAGCTCCATGATCCGTCAGAGCTAACGGGAGACGGTTTCGCCTCTGCTGAAACGTCTGCTCAGTCTGAGTCGTCATCGTCCAAATACTCTTCAGCGTTGCTGTGCGTGCGGGTGATGTCTGAAACCAAATTACTGCAGTTAGAGAACAGAATACTGCAGTATTTGATTCTTCACAGCCTTCTGCAAAAACCTCTAAAATATTAGCAGCCAAATGTTGCCAGGCATGTGTGGTTTTATATATAAAAATTGTACCATTTGAATGAAAATAGTCATATCTAAAGCAGCATTTAAATGTATTTTCATTTGCTGCCATATTATTTTACTGCAGCCCTGCATTACGAGAGAACTCATCCCAAATGTATGCCCACTTTTAATAGCCTCATACTGTCCCTTTAATGAGTTAAGTGGAATTTCTCATACAGAATAACTAATTTTAGCTGATGTAATTTGTTGTAATTCCAGGAAAGAAAACATACAAGGTTTAAAATACTTTGACTTTAAATGGTTGAAGCATGAATAGACGCTGTAAGACTGCCCTCTCATGGCCGCCGGACTTACTGCTCTGGTGTTTTCTCTTGAGAAGCGAGGCAGACTGAGCGTTGGTGGCCATGTCCTCTGCCAGTTTGTTCTCATTGTTCCGGATGTCTGTCCTTGGATCTGAAACAAAAACCAATTTGTTGATATGAAAAGGAAAATGGAGAAAGTGTTGTGATGACATTATGACACATCCTATTATGAGAGCCCATTAAAAAAACAAAAACAAAAAAAAAAAATCACTTGATCACCAGATGATGCTGGGAGAGGCTCCAGCCCACCTGAGACCCTGAACTGGACGGGTGGCGGTGGATAACAGACAGACAGAGATTTTAATCGAAGCTTTCTGCAGCTTTCTGGCTTTTTATGCGATGCAGGACATTCTCAAATCAATTTCCTTTTATGAAACCAAACATGAGGCAAGATAAGACACTCACTTTTCTGCAGCAACAGTTCCACAATATCAGAATAACCCTTCCAGGCAGCAGCGTGCAGAGCAGTGTCCCCGAGTTTATTCTGAAATACCCAGGTGGTTAATATTTTATAAAAAATTATGTACAACAATGAAGGTACAATCCACATGGAACAAGCCAAAGAAATCTGGCTGTAATGTCATCTAGAGAGGCAGATTCTTTACATCAGAAGCAGTGTGTTCCTCCACAGATGCTATATCATCTGTTTTAAATGACATTAAATAAATAAAAGCACAAAGTACAAGTTTCCAAAACCATCTTACCTGCTGGTTGACCTCCACGTTGGGCTGACTTAGCAACACCTCCACCACATCTGACAGAAGAGAACAGCTCTCACTTCAGGTAGCAGGAAATCTGTACATGTTTCACAACTGCAGTCGTTACCTTTGTGTCCTCCGTGGCATGCCCAGTACAGGGCGGTGTTTCCAGCCTTATCCAGCCCATTTACACCAACCTTGTTCTCGATGCATTCCCTCAGCCAGCTCAAATTACCTGTTCACCAGAATAAAAAAAGGGTCAGACCTCCACTGACACCAAAAATCAGGATGGTTGTTGGCCTCAGAGTGACTAGATGCCTAATAACAGATCTGTCCATCGATGTCACACCTCGTTTGGCTGCTTCGTGCATTGGATTGTCAATCGACTCTGCTTGCTCAGCAACTATAACGAAGCAAAAAATATAATTTAAATAAATATGTTTCATTTAAAAAAAAAAAAACACTGTAAAAATGTGAAAACAAGCTGAAGAGTTGCTTCGATTCAAACAGGTTTCTCTTTATTTGTTAAAAAGGACTTCGGCTTTCAACTCAAGCTACACAGTCCAGCTACATAAGGGCCAGTCAGGTGAGCTGGTCTACTCACCATAGTTACTGGGAATTAGACCAGTCCTTCCCCTGCACGTCCCCTTCCACCAATTAGTGTCACTCTGAGGAAAACACAAACAAAGAAATCTTTCACAATCGTAAAAAACTGAAAACACACAAATACATGAAAAAATTCATTTGAGGAAAAAAAAAAATCTTTTTTCAAAATTGAAGAAAACAGGAACTAAATGGTGAAAGTGATTGAGACGTGAGGAAATGAAGACGACAGCTGCACCAAACTTACCATGTCAGAGATGTAAAGGATGTCTCCTTCTTCAAAGTACAGCTCATCTGGCTGATGGAAATAAAATTGGGATTATTACGACAATCTATCTGAATTCAATTTTGTCCCAGATTCTCCACAACAACTTTGGGAGGATTTTGTATTAAAAGGTTTAAATGATCTGCCACAGAACCAACAAAGAGCTCATACCGTCAGGGGGTCAAAGGTGTACATTGCTCTGAAGACCTTGACTTGGCCTGGCAAAACAGAAAATTCAATTACTCTTCATTCATATAGCATCTTTTACAATCAAAACTGTCTCTAGAAGCTTTACAGAAACCCAGGGCCTGACCCCCAACAAGCAACAGTGGGAAGGAAAACCTTCCCAAGGAATGAGGCCACAACTGCAGACAGCAGCTTTAACGTGATAAAACGGTCTGAGGCAGTAAGCATCCCGAGATAATCCCTATCTAGGCAAACGTTACTCAGATCAACCATACTGAGCGCTTGAGTTCAGTAAAACAGCTCTGCAACAGCCACCAACACATTTCTGCATGCAACGCTTGGTCAAAAGCCCCGCGCTTGCGTTAGTGCTGCTGGAATGCTACCAGAGTGGGTGAGGCGTTTAATGAAAGACTGTACAAAAGAGCTTATAGATTTTTCATAAATGTTTGTACAGATTCAAAACCACATCACACGGCCTGATTTGGGCCGAGCGTCTTCCCGCCCCAGCCATGGTTACACAGAGGGTGTCTCTGAAGGCGAGGGCCTGAGCTGCAGCACAAGCCCAGCTCTGTTCAACACATCTGCTCTGCAGGCCCAGTCATGCCGCTCAGCACGTGCAAAAACCCTGTGCTGGCTACTCCTCACCGTGGAGTTCTGCACCACGGGGAGGTTTATTTGATGAATTGTGATTTTCAGGTGATATTTTGGACCTGCCCAGCAGAGAGAAACGTACATGATGAGAACATTTAAACCAGAGAATCTTGATTCTGCGTAAAGGATGTGTCCCATCACACACGAATCTGACACTCGTGGGTGATGGGACACATCTTTTCAGGAACAACCAGCCTCGGATGATTTATCCCCTGCTCCACCAGTGATGCATTTAATTCCCACCTGCCACATGCAGATAACCCCCGCCCCCACAAGCTGAATTTGTGTAATGAGACAGAGACACAAACACCAGGCAGCCATATGTCGAGACAAACGATCTCAGGCGAGGACGCCACGGAGACAGCTCATTAATAACCATGAAGAGTGTAAAATGATAATAGCACTGGGGTGGAGGAATCTGATTAAGCAGCTGTTTTAATCCCTGTGTTTTCTAAAGGAGACAAACTTTGAAACATTTTGTTAAAACCACTCTTATTTGAGATGTGTAGCCAGGGTATGCCAAATTAGGCAAATAAAACAAGGATTTATAAGTTTGGAGGTAGTTTATCCATCTCATCAGCTTTCATCCATGTAAAAGGCTCATTTAAGTAACTAATCCCATACATCTGCCATCTTTCAACAAATAAACCTTTAGATTAAACTGTGGGGCTGCGCTGGTATTATCCAGACACAATCTGATTCTAACAACCAATTCTAAAAACTAACAACTATTTCGTCACCTGCGGGAGTAACTAAAATAGCAGCACAATTACTTCGCAGGAAATAAGACTGAAATCAGCAGATGTAGAGTCATCAGCTCTCTTGACCTACAGTGTGACCCTGAAGCCACATGAGTGAACTCCCGGCATGAATGATGGAAATGGGGAAGCCACAGAGGCCTGAGACGCTCCTGTCAATCAACAGCAAACCGGCTCCACTGCAGCCCGCAATAGCTAATACTGTTATCAGTCGGTGTCTTCTTACTTAATTTCGGTCTACGTGGTGAAAACAAAAGATACAGGTGATAGAAATTAGCTGAACTAAATGTCAGGAGTTCACACCCATTAACATCGCCAACAAGGTGTGTTACCTTCGTTGGTGACGGACGCAGCTGCAGGAAGTTTTCGTTAAAGTTAACTCTTCAGAATGTAAGTCCTACCTGGTTTAGCGGGTTTAGGAGGAGGCTTCGACATTTGAAAACTTCAGCTGGGGTCAGAGAAGAAGACAAAAAGCGAGTGTAGCGGTATTTAGTCCAGAAAAGAATCCTCGCAATGAACACTCTGCCGTCACCGACAAAGAGGAAGTCCGGCCACAGTTCAAGACGCGGAAAAGTTCCACTGCGCATGCGCAACGCCCGACTTCTACTTTGAATATATTTATATTTATTCAAACACTCCTAAAACCATGGACCATTTATAGCACAACTATCGGTACTGCGTAGTACACTTTTTATATTTTCTGAATCAATTATATGAAGCCTTTAAAACCGTTAACACTAAATCTTTGTATCTGAGCTTCTTCGTAGTACGTGTGGACAGATGTTTCGATTTTATTTAAATTTTTTGTTATATTGTTATTTCAACGCTTACGATCGATGACATTGCTGTCTTTTATCAAGTAAAAGTGGGTATATTACGTAGCTTTCTATGAGCCAATCAGGTGTCGGGAAACAAACCCTGCGGAAGTTGACGGACAGCCGTGCAACTTGGACAGGCACAGCAAGGTACTCTTGGGAGACCACGTGAGCCACGTTAACGGAATGTAATGTATTCTTATAAAGATTAGACACTAAATACTCTGTGCATACCTTGAATATGAGAATTAATTGTTAATTATTGCGACACTAGCAGTTTATACCAGTACCAGTTGCGAGTGCAAGCTGGGATGAAGATATTAATTGTGGGAGTTGGTGGGTGAGTAATTGCAGAATATAAACAATAAAGTGATGCCGTGTTATCAACATGCAAAATGGGTGTTATTGGTCTTTTTTGACTATAGATTGCTGTCGGATGCATGATTTGAAAACGCCAGTTTTTAAATAATTACTTATTTGCAGGCAAGGTTAAGATTTCTTGAGCAAATTGTGTTGATCGTAGGAGAAACCCACGCATGTGGAGCACTGTACAGGGTTGTAATAAGATCAGTAAGGCATTTGACAACCACGCACACTGAGAAAGAAGATAACAGTAAACAGCTTTGTAGTACAAAATAATCAGGTTTGTTTCTACTTACAGACTGATGCTTTAGCTTCTTCTAGTTTTTGTTATTAATTTGTTTTTAACATTCAAAACATAACATGGCATTTTTTACATTTCTGGTTTAGAGAATGTAGTATTGCGTCATTGTTTGTTGTACAAAGTACAGCAAATGACCTCAGACTGATTAAATATTGATTTCTTTTTACACAATTTTAACAGTATACAAGTTATTTTTGTTGATTTCTGACATGGGAAGACTTTTACAAAAACGTTGGTATCATGGCTAATCTAAAGTGATACATACAACACAACATTCTTAATGGTTTTTTTTTTTAAGTCAAAAAATGTGAATACTGAAATTTTTGTCTCAGTTTTTTTTAATTTTTTCCAGGATAACCAATGGAGGAAAATCTACTCTTTCTCAGAGTCTTCACCAGCAGATACCAAACAGCTGCATTGTTGCACAAGACTCATATTTTAAGGTGCATTTTTCTGTAAATCCTGTCTGGGTTATTGGTACTTCTGCTGAAAAACTGAAAATGTTATTTATCCCCCAGGATGTGTCAGTGGTGCCAGAGGACAACCAAGGATTTAAGCAATACGACAGTAAGGGTGCAGAAAAGCCTGTTATAACGTTATATTATTGTTCAAGTTATCAATGTTATCTGTTCAGATAATTAATTAAAAAATGTTCATAGACCACTTTAGACTTGATTGCGTATTTTTTCTAGCATGACAAAGACAATCACAGACTTGTTCTCTTTGAGTGCTGGACGCACTCCACATGGACACGATGATGAGCGACGTTGACTCGTGGCGAAGAGATCCAGAGTCGTTCCTGAGGCAGAGTGGTCTGAAACCCACGGATGATGAGCTGTTTGTGCTGATTGTGGAAGGATTCCTCATTTTCAACTACAGGTCATGAATATACTAATGGTTCATAATCTCAGCACTTTCATTTCCTGTTTTTAACTCTGTTTCTTTACTGTGTAATTTTTAAAAATGATTAAAAAATATTTTTATGCAGTTTCCGAAATAAAGCAACAAAATATTTTGTCTTATTTTCAGGCCTTTAAATGTGCTAATTGACAAAAGATACTTCATAGAAATACCTTATGATGTCTGCAAGAGGCGACGAAGGTGTCAAGTTTCATGATTAATTTATTTTTTTTATTAGTCTTGTAGTGGAATTAAAAGATGAGTTTTCTATTTTAATGTTGTGATTTTGAGTGACAGTTCGAGGGAGTACTCGCCTCCTGATCCTCCTGGCTACTTTGATGGACACGTGTGGCCGATGTACCTTAAAAACCGCCGTGAGATGGAGGATGCGGAGCCAGAAATTGGTGAGTGTTCCATCAAAATTGGATTGTCCCAGCAGTTAGATTGTTATTGTGGTTGAAATATTAAAAAAAAAAAAATATTTTTTTTTTTTTTTTTTTTTTTTAGTATTTTTGGATGGTCAGAAGTCAAAAGAAGAGTTGGTGGCTGCAGTGTGTGAAGATGTTTTTCAGGAAATAGAAAGACTTATGGGTAAGTTGCAGCTGTTTTCTCGAAAATATTTTTTGAGCAAATTATTTCAATGTTTCAGATATAATTTAGCTGGCAACATTGTAGGATAATGGTGGACATCCACAAAGCACATATATCAGAAAGCTTTAATTTCATTAGACCAAGCAGTACAATGACATTTTCCTTGCTATAAAACTCCTAAAAAAACAATTATAGCTACCATATCCATTCACACTCCTCATTCAATTTTGTCTCAATAATGAACAATAATAATGTGTAGAGCTGTATGTTAGTACTGACTTGCAAAAGCAGCTCTCTGTTTTTCTAAAGTGTCCCCAAGAAGTACCCAGGTCGAGGAGACTGTGTGTGCGGGGTTTCAAAATTATTGTGGCAGGTTTAGGACGTCACCCAGACAGATAATGACACCATCAATCTGCTAAAGCCGTGACTATTTTCCATATATCGTTTGCAGACTGAAAAACGTTTGTTTGTTAACGTCTTGAAGATGGAGACTGACGCACTGAAGGATGTCAGTAAGGTATGCTTCTTTTGGAGCCCGACCACTGTGAGACCAAAAGGACCAAAACATCCATCACAATTTTTTAATGTCTAATTAATATTTGCAATACTAGAAATAAAATACTAGAATCTTCGACACTATAACTGGCCTATACCTTTTTTAGTATTTTTATTTTGGTTTATCAAACTTTAAACCCGTCGGTAATCACTGTGCGACTCCAAATTGTGAAGTAACTCTGTCATAATAAAATGCTGAGTGTGCTTTTTTTTAACGTTTGTGCTCATTTTTTTTTTTGGTCATTCCAAACACACTGGTTGCTTGAGTACCGTTTGTCTCCACCTAGTGGTTATGTCTGGTACCGTAAAACCAGATTAGTCGAGTCTGAAGACTTTTCAAACGTTCTATATTTCTTAAAATCGGCTGCATCAGTGCTTTTTTCCCAAATTGAGAGGCAGGGAACCACAAAGTAACTAGTAACTTGATGCAGTTTTAACACTGCGCATACCCCTGCACTAATGTCCCTACCGTTGAAGGCTATCAATAGAAGCGTTTCTGTCCTTCTTGATCTAAAACCTGTTTGACAGCGTGGGGTGCCTCCTCACCTGCTGTCTTTTACTCTGCGTAAACTCTATTGCAAAATTTTCTTTGGCCAGACGTCTCTGCGATTCCCACGGCACAGAATAATAAGAATTTTGCCAAAAAGTCCGTTCTGTCAGCAGAAGAATGACATTGGACCAGCAGTCAGCCTGCCTGGGCTTGACACGCAGTTGCATTAATAACATGTAGGAGAGACGCGGAGTTTCCTTACTTCCCTGTATTGACCATATCCTCTTCCAGCTCTGCTTATATAAGTGTGCTGCAGATCCTGCATAAAGCGGCGACGAGGTCAGGAGAGAACAATGGCCGACACAGGATTTCTAACATGCGTGTGTTTGGTTCTTACCGGCTGCTTCTGTTGCTGCGCCACTTTGCCTCAGCTCAGCCGGCAGCCTTTGAATGACAGGCCCGTGATTGGTAAGTCAACGATTAACAGAAACAAGAAAACAGCTTGAAATCACAGGACAGTCTTTAAGTGTGTGCGTGTGTGTGTGTGTGTGTTTCCCCCTTCCTCAGGTGTCCTGACTCAGATTGTCTCTGATGAAGCCATGAAACCGTTTGGGAAGACCTACATACCTGCGTCCTACGTCAAATACATCGAGTCTGGAGGGAGCCGAGTGATGCCAATCAGGTGATCTAGTAGGTCCTCTGCTGAGGAGGAAATACTGGGTTTTTCCTCTGTGACCTGCAGCAATAAAGCACCTTTTAAATATGACCTATAAAAGCTGTATTGGTCGCTATGCTTATCATGAACTTATTGGTTATTAGTCTGACCAGTTGTTGCTATTTTCTGTGTGATCAGGTTGACTCTTACTGCTGCTGAATATGAAAAGATCTTCAGGCAGATAAATGGGTGAGCAGTAAATGTGAAACAGTCCCGTGAGTGGCACCTCTTCCCGCGGGCCTCACTCATCCTGTACTCATCCTGTCTGTTCAGCCTTCTTCTCATCGGAGGAGCGGCAGATTTGGAGACGTCAGATTACGCCAGGGTGGCCAAGCTTTTCTACAGCCTGGCTCTGAAGGTTTGTTCTGCAGCATCTTACATACAGTAGTTATTAAACTAGCACACATACGACTTTTCTTGAATCTTGCAGCTTTATTAAAAGTTTATGCAAATGAATGATAATTACTGTTTGTTTTTGTTGGGGTGGATTATGATTTTTTTTTTTTTCATAATAAATGATTTTTGTTGTGTTATTTTGAGACAGAACGGTCTGTGTTGACGGTGTGTGTGTGTGTTCACAGGCCAACCACGCAGGGGATTTCTTCCCCATCTGGGGCACCTGCATGGGCATGCAGCTGCTGACGGTCCTGGTGGCTGGAAAAAACCTGCTTTCCAACGCCACAGTGGCGAACCTTGCTTTGCCCCTCGAACTGACAGCAGGTTAGGTAGACGCTGGTTTTACGGAGATGTGTATTTCTGCATATACCCAACCTTACCACATGGTGTCAGCAGAAATGAATTACAAATCTTTGCGTGTGCGTGTGCGTCACTGCAGAGGCCGCGTCCAGCAGGATGTTTGAGGGCTTCCCAGATGAACTCATTAAGGCCTTGGCCCAAGAACCGCTGACTGGCAACTTTCACCACTATGGAGTTACAGTTAAGGTACTTCCCCCCCACACACACACACACACACCCTCACCAAAAATAAGTCGCAATATTAACATATATATGATGAGACTAATGATCTTCCAGACCTTTTTGGCAAACAAGCAGCTGCAGAGTTTCTTTTCCATCTTGTCCACAAACGTAGCTGAGAACGGAGCCCACTTTGTCTCGACCATGGAAGGTTAAAACAGCTTCATGTTGATATAAAATTAAGATTTGCCAACAATAGAATGACAGCAGTGTGTTGATCGGCAGGAAAGAAACTGCCTTTCTACGGGGTGCAGTGGCACCCTGAGGTGAACCGTTTCCAGTGGGACAGAAGCATGAACTTCCCTCACTCCCGCCACGCCGTTCGGTTATCGTCCCTGCTGGCGGAGTTTTTCACCAATGAAGGTAATCAATCCAGCTGATATTAGCTCCTCTGCAAATTGGCCTCACCCTTCTGTCTCGGTTTAGGAAGGAGAAGTCTTCATCACTTTGAGGATCCTGAGGAAGAGGCCTCGTCGCTCATTTATAAGTACACTCCAGTTTACGCTGTAAACATATCAAAATATGAACAGATCTACTTCTTCTGAGGGAATGATTGGGTGCTGCATCATTCTGTCTATCACAGTTGAAATAAAAGACCTTCACTTGTGCTCTGAGGTTGCTGTTGATGAAGCTGATGTTTTGATTTGTCATTCAGGAATTGTCTTTAATTATTTCTCTAATGCGCACGTTTTGTTTGACTGGACACAGAATTCATACTGGACCAGTTAGGACCATATTAGGTCAAATAAGGGCTACTAAATTTCAGAATAGTGTACTACAAATATTGGATCTGGGTAATCGATCGTTAACGCCTCGACCATCCCAGCTACATCCAGCCGTTCGTTTTTGTCAGTAGGGGTTTTTAAGGTGAAAGTCAGAAACAAGAAAAGCTAAAAAAAAAAAAAAAAAAATGACGGGAGATTCTAAAACCATCTTGGACGCATCTGGCCTAGTTCGGGGAGGATTCTTGGTTGTGATTATGACCTCGCATACACACATGCGTCAGTCAGGGGAGTCGATGGAAGCGTCGAGCGGCCGTCACAACACACACCCACCCGGCGATTGGCCCCCGCGCACATCAATAGCGTGCACGGGGCGGGAGATAAAAAAAAAAAAAAAAAATCGAGCCAGCGTTCTTGTCTTTCCCCCGTTTTACTCGTCAAACGGAGCGGAGGCTGCTGCTGGGTCCGACAATAACAACAACCGAGAGCGACGCGAAGAGCGCGGCTGCATTTTCAGTCTTTTTGCGCACCCAGCGAGACGCTAGCATGACTTAAACCCGCTTTCATTTTTGGCCAAGCGCAGTCCGTGTCCTTGTTCCCCTACTGCTGCTGCCGATCGGACGGTGCCTTCCTCTGTCTGACATACATCTGCTTGTTGGTAAACACGGTCGCGTCGGCGAGGACTCCCTCTGGCGCATTGATGCACCCGTTCCAGTGGTGTAACGGTGAGCGGTCATTTTCTGCTTCTGCCGAGCCTTTGTGGCGATGAAACCTAGCGCAGCGGTGTCGAGGGAGAAGATTGTAGTCTCAGTCACTCCAGGATCTACTCATTTTAGCCTTTTCCTTTGTTTCCCGACGGAAAGGGTGTCGATTACGGCATTTGACCGCTTGCTCAAATGTAATTGCCAAGTATTTGTTCCGGATATGGAAGGTAGATGGAGTTGTTGGTGACAACTTGGGCTGCAACAACAAAGAAACAAAGACTTAAAATCATTTATATTTGAGTCAAGTTTCATCATTTACTTGTGTCATACTTAGAGGAAATGTGGCCACCTGGGCTTTAGCTGTGGAAATCACATAAGTGATTACACCAGACAACATACTCAACTATTTGTGACAGTAGTAGTACATCATTGTCACAAACCAGTACTTTTAGAATATACATTACTTTAATCTTATTTAAATTTCAGCCCAACATGGACTGTGGGATCATCTAACAATCAAGGGCCATTAAGCACTTACCATTGTCTTCTGTGTATAATTTTGACGTATCTATACATGTCTCTACGGATATAAATGCGTAAAAGCTTAAACATCTGCAGTTTACATGCTGTTTGCAACCTGAGGTGTTTCAGTCATGCTTCGCTACGGGGTTGTGTTTTTTCAAAGCTCCTTTGTCACACACTGAATGAAGAATTAGTGATCTTTTCTCCAACTTTGCCTTTTTGAGTGCAGAAGCTGCAGCAGCCGCCATGGCCGACTGAACAATTCCCCCTTTGTGCTGCTTGATGTAGAGTATCATGGAGTACCGTGCAGCCACAGCTCAGCATCGTTCTTGTTTGGCGTGTTAGGCACACATTAAGGCATGTGATGACAGGTTTTTGCCTCAAAAGTCTGTACGGGAAGACCTGCAGCGGCCGTGCAAGCAGTCTTGAGTGTTTCTGCCCATGTAAAGTGTTGAATATTTGATGGGAAGTTCTGTCTTTCGGCAGGAGAGGCACATTTGCAAGAACTCTGCATCTATAGGGCAAAACCCCACCCAGCGTGACGTTGGAGCTGTCAATGAAGCCAACGTGGTCAAATAATCCAACAGCACGCTCAAATCAAACCTGCCTTTTTAAATAGCCCCAACACCAGGGTTCCGACAGCTCCAGCTCAGTACGACTTTCACTAGCCAGTTTTCCATCCTTCCTTTAGCATCTGCTACTCTCGGTACCATGGCAACGGGCTGCCGCCTGCATGCACACTAATATAGGTCAGTAGTCATGCAGGTCTACACCCAGAGCAGAGCACCGCTTGGTCTGTTGTCCATACAAAGGTAGAGGAGGATGCGGGCAGCCATCCATGATGGCAACACCATGAACACGCGCAAAGGATTGAATATACGGCTGACCCAGATTTGACACTGCGTGTCTGCAGCCGCTTCCCAGGTGATGTGTGCCATTAGCTGTGCAGTGACATAGATACAGGAGCGGAGACATAGACTGTAGACCCCCCGCTGTGTGTGTCTCACTGTCTGCTGTCAATCGAAACGAGGCACATGGTTGGATGAATACACAACAGGGAAGCTTCTGTCTCTGCACGTCCTGCCGGCCACAGTTGAGACTGAGCCGTTTCAGCAGAGTCTAGACATTAGGAGGAAGATGGCAAACGAGGTTTATGAAATGAAATGACAAATGGAGTAGAATTCTCTGTAAAAGTCACTCAGCACCGAAGACGCCATTACAAACCCCTGCTGAACTCCCAGCCTTTCTCTTGACAGGCCAAAGCTCAGTTTTAGCAACAGTGAAAGCTGCTTTAAGTCAGCTGGCGTTCTGAGGTGGCAGTCGTGACAAACAGGCTGTCAGCAGCTTATCATAAATGATAACCTATCACCCAAATCACCAAATCCAATTTCTCTGTCGTCTCACATTTGGTGTTTCTTGAGCCTTAGCCCTCGTGATTCTCTTTAGCGGTTTCAGTAAGAAAAACCATACCAGTGGTTTCTACAGCAGCTGCACAACACGTCAGTGGTTTCTGCAAGAAGAGCCTTTCCTTGGGCACTAGATGCATTTTCTGCCTGAATGCCCACTTGATGCTTCCTCTCACTGTTCAAAATTAGATCTGTTATTCAAGTGTAAAGTATGAGCGTGCATGAGTCCTTCATCCTCATGGTTTCTCACCTCTCCCACTATCAACTCGGATAAATTTCAGCGCACGTGCAGGAAGACATCAGGGCCTCCGCTGACGTCCTCTCGCCCAGAGAAGTTGTGCAGTGATGGATCTTGAATGCGCGGTCAGTGATGGACCCTGATTAATGGAGCACCGCCGCTCATTTGTCGAGTGCAGAACGAAGAGGTGGGAAGTATTGATCCTCTCCCGCCGCAGTTTCCAGTGAGAGGCAGGAGAAATGTCACAGGGAAATGTACAGTAGAGGGGATATGACACCAGAAAAGGTTTCCATCCATCCATCCATCCATCCATCCAGATTCAATGTTCAGCTCTTTTGTGAGTTGTGTTTGAGGGTTTTCACAGATAAGCCCCAGTGTCTGAGAGAAAGCCTTTAAAACGTCACATGGACCTGCGTCGGTAATTTACAGCAGGTTTTTATAGCCACATTAGCACGTTTTCAGTCACAGCCAGCAGTGGTATCTTTCACCTCAAAGTCCCGCCGAGCTCTTTCTGTTGTTCAGTTCTTGCTCTGATTTCTTTCAGGGTGCTTCTGTGGTCTGGGCCTGGTTTACAACAACAACACCTGCACCATGCCCATCTCCTTCCAGCACCTGCCTGTCGACATCTACAGGGTCATCTTTGGGACGGGCATCGGTGTCTTCTTCCTCAGCCTCCTCTTCTGTTGTTACTGCATCAGGTACGGGGGCATATAAACTGTATAGTAAGACAAACGAATCAAAACGATCAGTTTATTATTAACTGTAATGATTTCAGTGGCAGGCTGAGCAGACGGGTCTTTAAGCTGGAGGAACACAGCTCAGGAAAAGAAAATCATGGCTGGGGATGAAGAATATCACTGGAGAATTTAATCCATTTTCATAATCAAGCCGGTCTCACTCCCACCTCGTCAAATAATGAAGCTTAAACCTTACGTGTCAGAGTCTAGATTAGAATATTAGATTCCTCGCAGTGCATGAGGGTGTGCGTTTCACAGCGTTCAGGCTCACGTCAGCTGAATATATTCCGGGTTTCATAACAAAGTGTACCAGCACATCACGTATTCAAACATAGACTTACACTGGGAATGCTACTGTGATGGTAGAGGTGGCCGGGTGACATCAGCTGTATCTTAAGGAAGTGTCTGCTCTAGAGCTCAGTCCTGTCTTTGCCTCGCTGAAGAGCTCAGCTATCAGTCGTTACGTTGCAGCCTGTTCCCCTCTGTGTCTGTGTGCGGGACAAAAGAGGAACACTGTGACCTCTCCCACTCCCCGATGAGCCGTAGGGACGTTTTGGTCGGAGGGACGGGATATGAGGCAACAGGAAGCCCTCTGCCACAATGTGTGAGGACAGCAGAGGGGGAAACGAGAGAAATTCATGGCCTGAATAGTCCACAGCGGGAGTACACAAAAATATGTCACAAGAATGTCTGCAGACTATAGAACCTTAGCTGGAAGGTTCGACACCTGCACAACAGATGCCTAAGCATCTTCATTTGGCAAAGTATCATTATTATCCGCTGATTAAAACTATTGTGTCCATTACCGAAAGTCAGTGACCAAAAGGGATGATACTGCTTCATGCGTGTTAAGTGTGCTGGTATTATGATTTTGACATTAATACCCAGGGAAATGTTTGGATTTTTCCTTTAACGGGGGTCACGCATGTCACTGGAGCCTATCCCACCTGCCATCGGCGAGAGGTGGGGTGCACCCTGCAGCCAGCTCATCTCAGGGCCAAAGAACCACACGGTCAATCTAGAGCTGCCAGTTCGCCTATTCCTCTATTACATGTCTTTGTGGGAGGACCTGGGGAGAATCTGAATGAGTATTTTAGTATAAAAATAGCACTCAATCAAAACCAAACCATGTTCAGGTTTATCTTTGTCCAATTCTGACAATGAATCATGAATGTTTTGTCTGTTCTGACCTCACCTGTAAATTAAGCCTCAATTGAAGAGGTCTGGATCCCTCGTTCTTTATGCAACATGAATCATAACCAGTGAATCACTTCCCCTACGCACCGAGGGTCTGGGGAAACGCATCAGTCTCATTTTATAGACTGGGTGATTCATCTGATGAGAACACTGAGCACTGATAAAAATTGTTCATTGTTGGGGCGCCGTTCCTGGGATCTTTCTCAGACGGGGGCTTTGTAACCGCTGTGCCACTGAGATTGTGATGTTAGGGTTTTAAATTAAACAACCGGCTCAAGTGCATACAACACTATGAACCTTTATATTTGAACAGGCAAAAAAAAAAGAAAAAGAAAAAGGGTCAGTTTCTGAGTCTTAGCTGTTGTTTTTCAGCTCATAATAATGTTTTTTTTTTTTTTATGCAATAGCAGCAGAAATGGCACACGCGGAGCCGGAAAAAGGAGACTGGGGAGAGACATCTGTGGAATCTGTAGAAAGAGTTCCACCAGCTCCAGTCATCTGAGCTGGATGCTTCCCCTCGTATCCAGAAAGGAAGAGACCCCAGGGCAGACCCAGGACATGTGGGAGAGATTACATCTCCCACTTGGCTTGGGAACGCCTCAGTATCCTCCCAGAGGAGATGGTGGAAGCAGTCAGGGAGAGGATGGTCCGGAGCCCCGGTCTTTGCTGCTGAGACTGCTGCTCCCTCTTCCTTGATGCGTATGGGATCAGATGGACCCCGTTCACGCCATTCTTTGTGCAGGCCTGGGAAACCTCAGTGCATGTTAAACGTGTATCCTCGCATTGTTCTCCCTGCAGGACTGTTTAGCGGCAATCAGCGTCAACAAGAAACCAAATGAGAAAAATATTGAATAACTCATTTCATTACTTTAAGCAGAACTTTTTCTTTTCTTGTAGGGGCAGATCAGATCACATCCACCTTTCATCTCGGCTGCTCTCGCTGCATTTTGTCTCTGACTCAAACCTCAGACGGTGACATTTGAGTCTATGTTTAGTTGTGTAAAAACACAAAGCCAAAAATAACTGCCTGACAGTGATAAAGATCTGTGTTCCATTGTTGGATTTGGAGGCGTTGCAGCGACTCATACTCATTTGCTGAGTTTGTGCAGATAAGCAATTGTGTGCATGTGTTAGTCTGTGCATGGTAGCAGTTTGATACGCAGTCTTTGACATGTAAATAAAAACCCACAGGATGATAAGTAAACCAAATAATATCAGTCCTCTTACGTTTAGCATGCTGTCCTCTATCCTCAGTAATATTTGGAGTTTGGAGGCTGGGGGGGAAACATTGACCCACTTGTTTCTGAAAGCTTCAAACCCACTTAGAATGAATCCTTTATCTTTTGCTAATCTACAGGAAGTTGGTGGAAAGCGTTGCTGCTAGCGTGAGAGCTTTTCATTATATATGCATTAAGAGCAGCTGTGCACGCCAAGGATGATCTTTGCTCGCACCTCAGTCAGATGTCTTTGTTTTATTTTCAAGTTAACTAGTATGTCTTTATAGTTATACTGTCATTTTACTTTCCCTATCGATCCACAGACAGCTGCGCCACCAAGCCCAGAGTGAGCGTTTTGGATACAGAGAGGTACAAGTGAGCTAACTGTTAGCACATTTAAAGCTCAATCAAAGAAACTCTCATCAACACTGATGTCTTTGTGTGCTTCCAGGTGGTGTTAAAAGGAGAAAATCTGAGTCTTCACGGGGTAAGAATGCAACATATAGAAAAGTCATGCGGAAAACGCACTTTTCCAGTGGAGCATCATCTTATTAAAAGCCCCTCTCTGTCTGCGTCCCGTCTGTCGTTCACACAGCAGACATGCGCCGTGTGTCTGGAAGACTTCAAGGTCAAAGACGAACTGGGAGTTCTGCCCTGTCAACATGCCTTTCACAGGAAGTGAGTAGCAGAGAGCATGGCTGAGTCTCTGCTCGACTCCTGTCTCATTTTATCTAAAGTTGGGCAAAGCTTCTTTTATATCGTGTTTCATTCATGCTACTTTCTTTCTAAATTTGTAGTTGTTTTTCTCTTAGAGCTTCTAAGGGCTACTGTACAGTTATTTGTGTGAATTTGTAAGAACACTTGGGTATAAAAACAAGAAGAATAGTAATAAAGATCATCCTGAGCTGATTGATATGAACTGTAGTCTTATAAATGAAAAGGCACCAAATTCAAGCATGATTAACTGTATCAGTGTACTCACACGATCGGGCCCGGAGGCCGTGGTTTCTTCCCGCAGAAAAGATCGAAGGAAGGAATCTGCCAAATTAGAAACACCTTTTATGATGTATCCATTCCCGGAGTTGAGTTTCTCAGTTCATTTCATGTACTTTGCACAGGTGCCTCGTGAAGTGGCTTGAGGTGCGCTGCGTCTGCCCCATGTGTAACAAACCTATAGCCGGCGTTCCTGAACATCACCACAGCATCGGGAATCTGCTGGACGAGCTGGTGTAACGTCTTCACCGCTGACCGTCGGGGTGGCGGAGGAAAGAAGGGCGATGTTCAAAACACGACAGAAAGCTGGGGAAGCCCGTTCATCACCTAAGACGTAGAGAAGTATTTAAAAAATGCTGTTGCTTAGCAACCATTATCATCACCTTGGCCATTATCCAACCCTCCCCAAACACCCACCTACACACACTGCACACACATGCATCTTTACCAGCTCCTATTCATCATCTTGAGTGAGGTCAGTGGCACCTCTGCAGCGGGAGAGGTGCAAGCGTTTGTTTTTTAACAGCACCGCGAACACACCACTGTTGCAGGGTGACGGCAGGAAGCACCGAACCTCTCTGAACATCTGAATACCAGCTGTCATGGAGGATGCCATTATTGACTAAAGTTCATGATGATACATGATGGAAACTGTGTGGGAGAGAGAGAGAGAGGAAAAAAACAGAATCAGTTGTTAAAGTTTGTAACAGAAAGTAAACTTAAAAGGGTGTAAACAACCCACCTGAAACAAACAGAGGTCATCGGAAACTTAACAGTGTTAGATATCAAGTGGCTTGATTAAAGTCGCTGAAATACACAAGTAAAATAAATAAATAAATGATACAAAGCGATCCGAAGAGAGAATTCACACCTCGTAATTAGGAGCAGCATCGCTACATGTGATCAAGAGGAAGAGGCAAAAAAAAAAAAGAATCAGTTTTACTGATAATGAGGTTGAACATCCACCCTGGTACCAGCCTCCGCATCACCTATGTTCATGTTTTCAGTTGTTTTTGTTGTTGTGCCAATGTGTAAGAAAGAAAGCTCTGTCTTCTCGGTCTGTGTAGGTTTGGTTGTTGGAAACACACACATGCACACGCAGACACACTCATAATCTAAGAGATGAAGCTGCGGCACAGCAGGTCCCTTCATCTCATTCTTTTTCTGACTCTTTTCTACAAGCCTGTGAAGTAAAAGATGCTGTTTTTGTCTTAAGATGACTCAAACAGACGGTCTGCTGTGCTGTGAAGCAACGCTGCGTTTTTGTAGGAGGATTAGTTGTGTGTTGTTTTACATTCTGTAGTTCTGGGTTGTTTTTCTTTGGTGAATTACAAAGATAACACTGCCAAAATTGAGCATGAAATGCACTGAGCACTCTGTCTAGATCGAGATGACACATGCACAGTGGTTAACAGCCACGCAACATGCAGCTGAGGCTGTGGAAGCCACAAAGGTCTGTGCAAAAAACACTGAAGAAAAGAAAACAAATGTACGGTTGCATTTTAAGAAGACGTTATTCACCCTAGGTCTCTTGACATTCCATGTTTTGTAAGAAGCAGATGTAAATAACAAAAAAAAATAATAATAAACACATGTCATTTGCTTTGGTCAGCCTCTCTCATTTTGTTCCAGATGTCTGGTGCCACCATCAGGGTAACTGAAGTATTAAATTAATCCGCCTCTGCTGGAAAACTCACCACAGACGTGCCAAACTTTTCAGTTTCCGCCACAAACCAGGATACTTTTTTCTGATGTGGCAGTTTGTGTCTCATCCTGCTGACCTGTTTCCTCAGGAAGGCTGTGGGATTTCTTGTCACATGGACCCAGGATGACCTGGTTAGATGAGAAAAGTCAGCACGTTTTAAGCCCGGGGTCATGAAGATCCGAGGAAGGCTAGTGGACAAAACGAACACTCGCCCATGATCTTCGCCCTCCCTTTGCACTTCTGCCATAAATCATTAAACCCAGTGAACATGTAGCAGACAGCTGACCAGATCATTACCTAGAAACATTTGGGTCAGTCCAGAATCTCTTTTCGAGGGGTCAGCCTGACTACTGTGATTGACTGAATGTCAGGCCGGGACAGCTGACTCAGTCTGCTTTAAATCTGCTTTAAAATCCAACAAACCATTATGTATGGCAGGCTAAAAAATAACATAAAGTTCCGACAAACAATTTTTATAAGAGAATACAGTTAAATAAGTCAAGCTATCCCATTTATGAAAAGCCCACACTGACGAATGGGATGAGGAAAATCAATGCCACAAATTTATTTTGATATTAGATGTGCTGATACTGAGTTTAGAACCCTCCGCTTTTTAGAAAGAGTGTAAGATAAGGACAGGAAACACTCAGGAGGCAGAGCTCCGGATCTGACCACGAAAGGGAGACAAGGACCATCTGCATGCTGCCTCATTAAATGTGCAAGACCTCGTCCTATTGGCCGGGTCCAGATGCTAACTTGCAATTTCCCTGCAAGCGATTGCAGGTGGCAGAGCGTGGAAAGGCTGAAGGGCAGTCCTTACTCACTGCAAGCGCCCTCTAATTAGACGGGCCAGAGCCTCCGAGGACCTGAGACGGAATTCAGTAAGAAGGCAAACGTGTCAACGCCGGAGGGACGGAAAGGAGAGACGTAGGAGTTGGGAAAAGATGCCTCCTGGGAGAAGGGTGGAGGTGCCATGCACTGCCACGCACCAACGCAACCTGAAAAGCTACAAAGACTGGTTGTTTTTGTAGTTAACATTTTGGCGACCTGTTTTAATCTGTTTTAATATGTAAAGCACTTTGCATTGCATTTTATGTATAAAAAGTGCCGTATAAATAAAGTTTGATTGATTGATTGAAAAGGGGGCATGAACACCAGCACACTTGCTTGCACAAGCAGTTTGGGTGGATCTGGAAACAGGCAAGTCTTTCATGAGATCAGCCTCTACCTGCGTTATAAAGAGCCATCTGTGCTGTGAATAAACTGATGATGGCAACACACACACACACACACACACAGGGTGGAGAAGTGGAGGGACAGAGAAATGCTTGTTTGCATCACTTCCCACCTTTTGCGCTGTGGCACTCGGAGTAAAGGTCCGGTTATGTCTCATTTTGTGTATTTAAAAGTTGTTCTCCTAAACATCACCAGCGCTGCAACAGCGAGGAGAGCGAGACAGAGAGGACTGGACCAGACTGAAATAAGCAGTGCATACGCGTCAGGAAAGGTTGGTGGTTCCACTGTTTTCTGCTTGTTCTGTTTACTCTTTGGGTAAAAAGATCCACCAAGCCCTGTCAGCTTGGTGGATTTTCCATCTAGAACCTTTTTCAATCGTTTCTTTCGAGTTTGCACACAATCGTATTTTCTTTTTTGTGTTGAATTAAGATTTTCTTATGTATATATTTTCTATATTTATATATATTTCTAATATATCTTTATGCAAGGAGATTTCCAGGCATGACCAAGAGAACTCAACATTTGTTAATGTCAGAAACAAGAGATCAGATGAACGCTTTTTGTAATTCCGCTTTTTTTTTTTTTGTTTGTTTTTTTCCTTGGAACACCTGTAAGAACTTTCTTCGGCCCATTGTCTCTCTTCATTGGCTGGACCAGACGGAAGTCTAGAAAGAGACGACATTTATTGTCTTCAGAAGGGCTGATGTCTGACGGAGCATAAATCCTACATCTGCCTGCGGTCACGATCGAGCCTGTTTGATTTAGATCACGTGCATACACCATGATCGCACTGACCAGCTCGGTCCGGCTTTGAACAAAAAGTTCTGCGGCTCCTGTGAAGATGCTGCCTGAGAACTGGCGTGTTCCTCCACTTTAGGGAGGTTGGGTCGCTAAAGCTTTAGTCAAAACATACGTTTGAGTCATTCCACCATGTTTAAAAGGTGGCTTTTTTCCCTGCTGGCCCGTGTCGGTCTCATCTTACTGGGGCTCTGCTGCTGCCTGCTCCTGGTCTACCTCCTGGCCTGTAAACCCACATCTAACAGCGGCCATCAGGTTGCCCTATGGCCCGGAGGGACCGTCAGTAGGGAGGGGTACATGGCCTTACTACAGGAGAGGGAGGACTCTCATCGGCATTACATAAACAGTCTGACAAAGCAGATCGCCCAGCTAAAAGAGGCTCTCCTGGAGAGGACGCAGCAGCTTCAGGATTCCCTGGAAAAAGCCAAAACTAAAGGAATTCTGCCTGGAGGTCTGGAAAGTCTTCACAAAATGCCGACCCAGTCTGACCTGAAGGTAGGAAAACACGATACGCACGGCAGAGAAACGGCGCTGAAGTGTTACTAATAACATAAACCATGTTCCTCCAGGAGTTCCTCCGCTCCCAGCTGAACCACGCTGAGGTGAACTCGGGCGTAAAGCTGTCCAGCGAATATGAAGTGATTCCTTACGACACTTTCACCCTGCAGAGGTGAGCCACGGGGACACGGGGGTTCCTCCGGGCACGGCGCTGAACACTGTTCCTGATGTCAGACAACGCTGTCGCTTCACAGAGAGGGTCTTCTCTCACTTAGGGTGTACCAGCTGGAGACGGGGCTGAGCAGGCACCCGGAGGAGAGGCCCGTGAGGAGAGACCGCAGAGCTGAGCTGATGGGTGCCGTGGAGACGGCTCTGCACATCCTGAATGGTCCAGAGCAACACAGAGGCAACGTCAAGAGGAAACACACATACTCTCCTTCAGACTTCGTAGAAGGTGAGAGGAAAAAAGACTGATGAAGCTTCGTCTTACAGGCCACCGGCTGCAACGCGAGACGTGATCCCTGAGTGTGTCTGTCCCAGGGTTGACACGCACAGAGCGGGACAGGGGAACTGCATATGAGCTGATGTTTAAAGAAAACAGCTCACGGGGCTTCTCTCAGCTCGTGCTCTTCAGGCCGTTCGGTCCCGTGGTGAAGGTTAAGAGCGAGAGCGTGGACGTGGGCAGCATCCTCATCAACGTCATCGTACCTCTGTCCAAAAGGACAGAGGCGTTCAGGCAGTTCATCAAAAACTTCAGGTGAAGTTAGGACGAGTGACTTTACACACTGTCTCCATGGTGATGCTCAGTTGCATACATCATCTGTGTTTTTGCTGGTTCAGACAAGTGTGCATCCAGCAGGACGGCAGGGTTCACCTCACCGTTGTGCACTTTGGTCGAGATCAGATAGACCAGGTGAAAGCGATGTTGGACCAGACCACAAGGTAAAGTAGCACATTTTCGGTTCCACATTTACGTCAAATCCGTTTATAATTGAAGGATTTTTTCTCCCCCTCAGAGAGACTCGCTTCAGGAATTTCACACTGATCCAGCTAAATGAAGAGTTTTCACGTGGGCGGGGCTTAGAAATTGGGGCCCGAGCTTGGAGAAGGAGCCAAAATGTCCTGCTCTTCTTCTGTGACGTTGACATTCACTTCACAGCTGACTTCTTAACTTCCTGTCGTCTCAACGCTCTACCTGGTGATGGTCACTTCATTTACACTTACATCACCTCAATTAACTCCAGCCAATTATAAAAAACAATTATAAATGCACATGCCCGCATGTCTTCACAAACAAAAAAACGGGGAAAAAAAGAATTTGATCGTTGATGAAGGTGCTGAAATACCGCCCCCTGGTGGACATAAATGCGCATATTAAGATGGCCTATTTTAAGTCTTTCACTGACTTGTGCAGTTGAGTGCATTGCATGCATCCATCCATCCATCCATCCATCCATCCATTTCTGTCTCTGTGTTTTGGGTCATTTTATTAAACATACGAGTTTAACTTTAACTGTTTTGGTCTCCAGGTAAGAAGGTGTATTATCCAGTGCTCTTCAGCCTCTACAACCCATCAATTATTTATTACAACCACACTCATTCACCCCCCCTTCAACCAAAGCTGGTAGGGCAAAACAATGAAAAGAAATTTACCTGAATGAATAACCACAAATGTCATCAGGACGTTCCCTGCTTGCTCTTTGGTTTTGTCCAGGTAATACAGAAGGAGTCTGGATTCTGGCGAGATTTTGGCTTTGGGATGACATGTCAATACAGATCTGATTTCATCAACATAGGTAACCAAACGTAACACGTCGTTAGCATTACCTGTCAGCAATAAATAGCCTTACAAAATATTTCAGGTGATTTGTTTGACTTTTTGACCTTTGACTGTGTATCTGACAACATTTTCCTCTCAGGTGGTTTTGACCGAACCATCAAAGGCTGGGGGTTGGAGGACGTGCATCTGTACAGGAAGTACCTCCACAGTAAGCTGATGGTGGTCCGCTCTCCGTCCCGTAGCCTCTTCCACCTGTGGCACGAGAAGATGTGCGCGGATGAGCTCCCTCCAGACAAGTACAAGATGTGCATGCAGACAAAAGCCATGAGCGAGGCCTCGCACGGGCAGCTTGGGGAGCTGGTCTTCAGACGCCAGGTCGGGCTCCATCCAAAGACCCCGGAGCAGAAGAACCATCAGCCATGACTGTACAGCAGAAATTACAGCAGAAATTAGATAATGACACTTGGGCACACAGACATCGATTTACATTAAATCCTCAACTACAGGGATCACGACTTGATTACAAATGTTAATATTAAGATAAATGTAAAGTTCTTTTTTTACAGTGAAATATGAGCTGTGTCAAATATTTATCAATGTCCTTTAAAATTAAAAAATATAGGTGTAAGCACCATTTTTACGTTTATGCATACATTCATTAAATAAGTATGAAATACTACTCAC
The DNA here is from genome assembly GCA_015343265.1 of Pao palembangensis. NCBI lineage: Eukaryota > Metazoa > Chordata > Actinopteri > Tetraodontiformes > Tetraodontidae > Pao > Pao palembangensis. The sequence continues at coordinate 31,179,978 of CM027081.1, read as the reverse complement.
GACAGACTTATAAATTAAGTGTGTGGATGCAGATCTATTTTAAAGTATTTTCTGTGTTATCATGATTCATTTGTAAGTCTAACGCCGCACTTCAGCTGTAATCCTGTAAATATTACAGCTCCAAACCACGGAGGGGAACCTGCGCGATGTCCATCCCACAGGGCCTACACAAGAGGAGACAAATCTATGAATAGATGCCGATCTAACCTGATTAGCTCTGCAGGAACGGGAAGCTGTAGTCCTCCTACAACTGGCCTCAAAGTTTCGCACCACCCCCGAGAGCGGTGATGCATTCAGAGTTAGTCGGAAATCACAACCCCCGAGCCCTCGCTTTCGATCCATCGGAAAACGACCGCACTTTCACCCAGTCGTTGCGTCAGAGACAAATTGGTTATTTTTCCGAGCTGCTGGTCTGCCCCTGAAGGCATCGTTATTGGTTGCGCCACAGAGCGCTCCTGTCCTGCCATCGCCAGTTTCTCCTCCTCCGGACGGCGGCCAATATTATGATCCGACTCCATTCTGCTGCTTTATGATGATCTGTGAGCAGCTGAAAGGGTGAGAAGCTCCCCGATGTGCTGCTGTTAAAGTAGAAGTCTCCTTTGGTCGTCTGATCTCTGTGTTCAGCCCCCTTCCCAGAAGCTTCCCAAAAGCTTCCCCAAAGCTTCCTGGCGTCGTTGTCGCCACAAAAATGACACTGGTCTGTTTTCATTTTGTGCCGGAATAGCGACGCAGGTTTGGCAGAACCGCTGCGTCTGGTCGCCACTAAAAGCAGCCGAGACCACGGAGGAATTTGCGCGGAGACTGAGACCAGGAGGGGACCCATCATGTTCGAAGCTTCGGGGTTTGCGCTCGTCCTGCTGGACTTCGCTTGCTTGATTCTCGGTATGTACCAGTAAATTTCCATCATCATACCCACAGAACCTGAGTAAAACAGTCATGGCAATTTTAAAAAAAGGCGCTTGTAATCAGGATGATGTGCAACTACAGTGTAATGAATACAGTCAAGAAGCCTGGAACCAGGCAGGAAGACGGAGGAGGGGGAATCAGTCCAACCGTGTGTGTGTTTCTTTTTCCACGCTTTCAACTTATATTTTTAGCTCTCGGACCAGGTCCGGGACCACGGAAGGTGTGCCTCTGTGAGATCACAAAAGACATGTTTTCAGTCAGTTTTTGATATCTGCTGTGTTTATCAAGGACAAAAATGTTCAGGCATAGAATCCAGGGGATCACATTTGGATATTTGACGATCCGGACTTCCCAGGATTTTGTAATGCATTCATCCAACCTTGCTCATCATGACTGTCCTGTCTGTCTCATCACAGAAAGATGCATTTTAATCCTTGTTTTGTTGTTGCTCGTGGTTCCTGTGCATGTCGGGTCACGTAGAAGAATCTTCATAGTCATCACACATCCGCCAGTATTAAAGCTTTTACCCACATTTTCTTCACCCCCCCGAACAGTCGGGCTTCCTTTCTTCATCCTGACGCCTCAACACACTCCCTTCAAGCGGGGTTTCTTCTGCAACGATGAGTCCATCAGGTATCCGCTCAGAGAGGACACCATATCCTACCAGCTGCTGGGAGGGGTCATGATCCCCTTCACCCTGGTCGTGGTACGTAGACGCTGCATTCGAAGAAAAATTCAAAAGCCTAAATGTTAATCATAACGGTTGGATCTTCTGTGATGCAGATCATCTGCGGCGAATGCCTGTCTGTCCACATGTCCCGCGTCTCCAACCAGTCGTCGGGGACCAAGTATCTGACGTGTGTCTACAAGGCTGTGGGCAGCTACGTGTTCGGAGCCGCCGTGAGCCAGTCTCTGACGGACGTCGCCAAATACTCCATCGGCCGTCTGCGGCCAAACTTCCTGGCTGTTTGCGAACCGGTCTGGGAAGGCATCAGCTGCAGGGCTGGAGGGTACATGGAGAACTTCACCTGCACGGGGGACCGTTTTCTGGTCGACGAGGCCAGGTAACGGTCCTAAAGCTGAAGTTATTAAAAAAAAAAAACAAACCAGAGCAGAGCATCCAGAGGTTTTCCGCTGTAGCTTCACGTATGGATGGAAGATGTCTTTTATTCAGATCTGACACAAATCTCCGTGTTTTTCAGACTTTCCTTCTTCTCCGGACACTCATCGTTTGCTATGTACTGCATGTTATTTCTCGTCGTAAGTACCAGAGCTCTGAGTTTTTACACACACACACACTTACTTGCTTACCAACGGTGTGGTGTGGTGTCTTTAGCTGTACATCCAAGCTCGACTGACATCAGAGTGGGCCAGACTCCTCCGCCCCACCATCCAGTTCTTCCTGATCGCCACTGCCGTGTACGTGGGCCTGTCCAGAGTGTCGGACTACAAACATCACTGGAGTGACGTGCTCGCTGGGCTGCTGCTCGGGGCTTTTGTAGCTATTTTTACAGTAAGTCGTACAGATCTGCCATGGAAGGAGAATGGAAAAGTCAAAGTTTGTGTCATTAGATCTCAGGGAACTAGCAATAATGTTGCATTAATGAAGTCAGGACACCTTACCGACGCTGGATGCATTTATCTGGCAGGTCTTCTGCGTGTCCAGCTCCTTTGAGCAGCCAGTAGATCCAGTGGTGTCGCAGGAGGAACAAGAAACACACACCAATTTACAAGAAAATCCCTCCAATGGAATCAACTACGGCAGCACGGACTGAGCCCCGAGGCCTGAAAACAATACTGGCCCAGGTCGAGGAGGACCTACAGGAGCATAGTTTGCACATTGGGGTCAAGGCTGCAGCCAGACTCCAGAATCAATGAGCTTTATTCTTTTTATTTTTTTTCAGCAGAAATGACAGTGATTGCACTTCAAGGAAATATTGTTACTGAATGACAAAACCAGCGCAGGTTACCTTCCAGAACACTGTTTTTCCAGTCTGACCTTGTTGGAGGTGTCTGCAAATGCACGTTGCTCTGGTTTTGACGTCGGGAATGAATGAAATTCCTTTTTGCCGGGAATATAATGCAAGTCTGTGAGCAGGCTGCAGGCTCACGGAGTGAGGAAGAAGACCAGGACGGTCTTTTTACATAAAACAGAAACAACTTGCTTTCTTTTTGCCTTTAGACTGCTGCTGCCGCTGCTGTCGTGACTCATTTCTGGTGTTTAATTCATGAAAGCAAAAAGGAGGATTCCTCCATTTTGGTTTGTACGACGTTCTTTGGAACAGGAGGAATAAAGAGAGCTCTGATTTGCTTTTCTTACGAGTGTATCTTCATTTTTGTCCTCTGCCAGATGAAATGAGTGCAAGGTGGGAATTGTGACCATAATAGAGTCTACCCAGCAGAGATAAAGGTTGGTGTGAACAGATTGGTGTTGATCCCACAAATGAGGATCTTCTGGATCCTATTACAGCCACTGAGAGGCTGGCGGGAGCGTAAACACATGTCCACCAGCGTCAGCCGAGCACCGAATAGCTCCTGTCGTGGATCAAAGAACAGATCAATGAAACAGAGAGACATAACATGAAAAGCAAGAAAATCAATGATAATTTGTCAGCCTTGTTCTGAACAAGCCTTTTTCTAATGAACTGTGGTAATATAAAGTTTTACTACCGACTGTGTGTAAATTAGAAAAGGCCCTAATAAGAGGCTGGGATGCTGTCTAAATTCTTAACAGAATGTTTTCTACATTGATCAAGAAGGCAGACAGCTCTTGCAAAACAGTGAATTTTCAAAGATTTCCTAATCAAGGCACTTCTGAAAAAGGAAGGAAGAGAAAGGGACACTTTTTTATTTTTGATAACAAAACTGACTGCACAGAATATGAGAAATAGTGGACTCAAGGCTGTTGAGCTACAGATGGATTTGCAGTTACATCACGTGCGTGCGTGTGTGTGTGTGTGAGGGGGATCCACAGAGCTTCCTTGTTGTCCCACTGACCTTGACAATAGTGAAGAACACCACCGCCACCACATCACATGTCTGACTTTCTTGCCAGACAGTGACAGCGCTGCAGCAATAGGCAACAGTGTTTTGTGCACTGGTAATTTTGTCAATTGTCGCATTCCGCCTAAATTTAATCCTTGTGAGCACTTTTCCTTATTCCTGATGGTTGCTGTGTCTCCAAAAAGGACAAAAAAAAGGGAAATTTATACAGCAGTATCTAAATGATGAATCTAAGTATCATCTTCATGTAATTAAGCAAAGGCACGAATGTTTTGTAACAGCAGCTGTTTCATCTACTTCCTCTTAGGGAGGAGTAAAGGAAAAGGCTTGAGAAAGACCTGAGGAAGGAAATGTAGAAAAACTAAATGTTGGGTAAGAGCTGAGAGTCTAAATGTTTATCATCTCATGAGCTTTAGAGTCACAATATTTAAATAAACCACTGTAGACTAAACTAAAGCAAGCAAACTACATTGTTTTGATCTGAGCAGCAGCGTTAAAAATAAAAAGACTGTAGATAATTACCTACAGCACAACCTATTATGGTGTCAAGGTTTAAGTCCAATACCTCTCACTGCTAGCATCTTTAGTTTTAAATGGGACAACTTTTTTTAATTCATAGAGGAAATTTTTCATAGAAACAAAATTCATCTGCTCCTTTAAATCAGCCTCCATTTTCGATGGGTCTCCCTCTTGTGGTTAGACACAGTAACTACACGCGATATGTTGGGAGCAGAGACTTCAGCTGAGTACACCATAACTAACTTCAAATTATCGACTGCTATATAAAAAAACTGAAGAAAAAAAAAAGTTACGGTGATCCAGATCCAACTATCAATGAAGTTGCATTTCTTCCTTGAGATCTGGGGTGGGGTGTGAAAGACTAATATTGCTCATAAGCTATAGTCTACCTGATGTAGACTATACCTGATGTGTGTACACAGGTTTGCTCAATAGGGGCAACACGGTAGTTAGGAAAGGAAGTACAGATCAGTACCTTTGTAAAATTTTATTTGGACAAATCTGTACATGGAGGTTTAGGCCTTCAGTGTGTTCACATATATATTTAAGCATAATGGGGACAAACGGGTTGTTCACTGAAGATTGAGAAGTGCTAGCCTCACTCAAAACTGGACAGGAAGTTGAGTACAATCTGCTTCAGTTTAGCGTCTGATGCCTCTGAGATCTTGCCATCGGCCCTGAATGGAGAAAAAAAAAAAGTGAGGTCGATTTATCAATTTTAAGCTAAACTTCTGTTAACTTGTGGGCTAATCAAAACTTTTCCTCTCAAATGTCCAACTCACTTGATGGCTGCCAGCAAGTCCTGGTGCTGGCTAAGAATGTGCTGCAGGAAAGCCTTCTCAAACTTTGTGATCTTGCTGGGCTCCATCTTGTCCAAGTGACCTCTGACACCAGCGTAAATGACTGCAACCTGCTCCTCAATGGCCATGGGGGCTGGAGGGGGGCCGGAACCGGTTAAATTGTTAGATCTTGAATACCTTTTAATGCTTTGACTGGTGAAGCTGTAAATGTGAACACTCACAGTACTGTCCCTGCTTCAGCAGCTCAGTCAGTCGAACACCCCTGTTCAGAAGCTGCTGGGTGGCGGCGTCCAGATCAGAGCCGAACTGGGCGAAAGCAGCCACTTCACGGTACTGAGCCAGCTCCAGCTTCATGGTACCAGCCACCTACACGATTCAAGCGCCATTAGCATTATCATTGCAGGATTTACTGAATCCAAAATCAAGTGAATTCAAAGATTAGCATTTCTGGTTTTAAACCTCACCTGTTTCATGGCTCTGGTCTGGGCAGCAGAACCGACTCTGGACACAGACAGACCCACGTTGATGGCGGGACGAATACCCTTGTAGAACAGCTCGGTCTCCAAGAAGATCTACAAGCACATCTCATTTGTATCAGCACTGCGAGAGAATCACATTTTAATTCAAACAACAAACCTGTCCATCTGTGATGGAGATGACATTGGTAGGGATGTAGGCAGACACATCACCAGCCTGGGTCTCGATGACAGGCAGAGCGGTGAGGGAGCCGCCTCCGAAGTTGTCGTTCATCTTGGCGGCTCTTTCCAGCAGACGGGAGTGAAGGTAAAACACGTCACCGGGGTAGGCCTCACGACCAGGAGGACGGCGCAGCAGCAGAGACATCTGACGGTAGGCAACAGCCTGAGGAGAGAGGACAGGAATCCTTTTTACTGATCCGGCTGGTACACACCAGGTGCGTTTCCTTTCTGTGTTCTCACCTGCTTGGACAGATCGTCATAGATGATCAGAGCATGCTTGCCATTGTCCCTGAAATACTCTCCCATGGAGCAGCCAGAGTATGGGGCCAAGTACTGCAGGGGGGCAGCATCGGAGGCTGTGGCAGAGACCACGATGGTATACTTCATGGCATCAGCGTCAGTCAGCCTCTTCACTAGCTGAGCCACCGTGGACCTCTTCTGCCCAATGGCCACGTAGATACAGTACAGCTTCTTCTTCTCGTCAGTGCCTTCGTTGAAGCGCTTCTGGTTGATGATTGTGTCAATAGCAATGGCGGTTTTGCTGAAGAGTAATAAAACTTTAGTAACAAAAATTTCGGAAAAAAAAACAAGTACAAAGACAACTGAATCAAAGTATTTACCCAGTCTGTCTGTCACCGATGATCAGCTCACGCTGGCCTCTGCCAATGGGCACCAGACTGTCCACAGCTTTGATACCAGTCTGCATGGGTTCCCTCACAGAGATACGAGGAATGATACCAGGGGCCTTCAGACCAACACGCCTACGGGTTTTCGATCCCAAGGGACCCTGAGAGAAAAACAGTAATAGGTTTCAGAGGAGCCACCGAGTTATTAACACTATCACTTATTAGAAGCATGCAACAACTGCAAGGCCAGTGTTCACTAGAATAGGATGTATTGATATACCAAGACATTTCAACATGTAGACACAAGTGTCATTACTGAAGGCAGGGCTCTAAATCTAGTATAGGTTTGGGCCTTAGCATTACATCACATGACCAGATATAAACACACATTTAAGTGTATTGTATTGACAGAAGTTGATTTTCTAATTCAAATCATACATTACATTTGGTTTTACATACCTTTCCATCAATGGCATTTCCCAGAGCATCCACCACACGGCCAAGCAGCTCCTCACCAACAGGTACATCCACAATGGCTCCAGTCCTCTTTACAATGTCTCCTTCCTTGATTAGTTTGTCATTACCGAAAACCACAACACCAACGTTGTCGGGCTCCAAGTTCAGGGACATGCCCTTTGAGGAAAAAAAATGTACAATTCACGGAGAAAAAAAAAAAAAAAAAAAAAAAGCCAAACGCAAGATTACAAATTCATGGTTTGAGTTGTTAACCTTTGGTTTTTCATTATGTTTCCATATTGCCATTTTGAGAGTAAAATGGATGCGATTGTTAATCTTTAAAACATACCTTCAGTCCTGAGGAGAATTCCACCATTTCTTCTGCCTGGACATTCCTCAGCCCATACACTCTGGCAATACCATCACCAATGGACAGCACACGTCCAGTCTCCTCCAGGTCTGCAGAGGTGTCAGCTCCCATGATCTTCTCTTCCAGGATTGAGGACACCTCTGCGGTGCCTGCAGAGAACATTAATGTTATAAACAGAACGGAGCAGGTTGAGAATAAAACACATTCTTTATAAATGTTGCCCTTTGGGGTCATGCTAGATTGGTTAAGGATGACAAAAAGCAAGACATGCATGCATGCATAGAAAAAAAGAGGTTGCTGTTGCTGGCCAGTTTCTATTTTTTTTTTTTTCCTAGTTGTCTTGGGCCTTGCACCTCTTTATTCAGTTTCTGTAGTATGGGAGTGCTCATTTCTTTTCTTTGTAGAGAGATAAACATATTTTATGATGCATGGCATTAACAGTGACTGCAATAAGAAACAAGCATTATGAAGGCATCAGAATGACCTTCAATCACCTTTGAATCCAAGGCCATTACAAGTAGCACAAAGTGGCACATTTTGTTTAGAGCTTGCTCACCTGTCTTCTGCAGCCATGGTCTCTGTGTGTGGAGGTGGTTGACTCCAATGCAGGCGGCCGGTACAGCCCTGGACACCTGGAATTAAACGATACAAGATAGTCTAAATATAAATAAACAGCCTATGCATATCTAAAATGTCTGCATCAATATAGACATTGAGATTCCAATATTGTAGGTTAGAGCAGCCGAGACGACATGCGTTGTCAGTCTTTCTGACCTTCAAAGCATGGCTAATTGAGCCGTTAGCTACTAGCCTTTATGCTAATTTTGGCTTTCATTGTTGCCCGAAGAAGTTTTGCAAGGGGAGCGTCAACAAACACGTTTACATTAATAATAAATACTACACTGTGACCATTTATCATTCTGGAAAATACGAGTGGGTTTAGGACCCCTATTAAATGTCCGATGACAACTTGGACACAGGCCTACGTCGTTGACATTACCCGTAACGCCCAAGATTAAATTAAACATAAATGCTGTAAAACGATTGACGGACACAAACAATTTGAAGAGAACACTTACAAATCCAGCCCTCCTGGGCAGGGTTCTGGCCAAAGCTGCAGCAACTCTCACGGATAGCATTTTGTCGGGTTGCTAATGACCTGTCCTCCACCACTAGCGGCTTCGACCTGCGAGAATGTAATGGCTGAATGAACTCTTCTTCTATTTATGTGACGCAGTCGGCAGGTTTTCTGCTTTACGGCTCACCTCCGCCCCCTGTCGACACGGTGATGATACGGTCATGATAACTTGGACCGCTTTTTAATAATTATGGCTGTTGTAGCTGAGGGTAATTAGACGCAAATAGATAGATAATGTTTTTGGAGCATCTTTTAATCTCAGAAAAGCAAAGGGAGAAATAACAATCTGACAAACTAAAATAAACAAAACGTTATTTTCGTAAACTTGTTTTCATATGTTTAATAAGGAATAAAGGCATTTCGGTTTCCTCATTGGAGCAATATGTATTTGCACCGTGACTTGTCTAAAAAGATTTTAAAAATCTATTTGATTTGTGTTAAACACGTTATTAAAAAAAAAACAAAACAAAAAACGTTACGTAGATCAATTGATTTGATCGGTGGAATAGTGATTTGTGATGGACGTCTTGTTGACAGCGCATAGGTTTTTAATCCAAGGGTAGAATATCATCTCCGACGCCGCAACATCGCCCTCTTTTGCTGCCGATACCAAATTACATGTCTGCTTTTGTCAACGAAAAACCAGGCGAGTCAGATATCGTTTTCGTTCGGTTTGTCCGCGGTGCTAGTCAGCCAGCTACAACCAGCCGCCTGAATGTAGATCCGCATGGGCTACTACTACCCCGTCTCTCCAAATAACCCAGCGGAATCATAAGAAAAGGATCCCAGGATGGTCTTAGTGCATGTCGGATATCTGGTTCTCCCCGTATTCGGCTCAGTAAGAAATAGAGGTATGGTATTAGTATTCATATCGATCCAAACATGTGCCCTGTTTATCTTAATATTCACTGCAGCTGTTTGCTAGCTAGCGCGAGTTTAGCTCGCGTTAGCTAGTTTCAAATTACCGGTCATTTTTTTTTTCGCAAAACTTTTCTCCAACGTGACTCAATTTTCATTTGTATACATCGGAGACGTATATACACTAAAGAATAATCAATATTTTCTAGTTGAATTCCGACAACTCTCGAACAAACGGCGCTGAAAACGATAAGCTAACTGGCTCGGGCTATGTCATGGAAAGGAAACATTTGCCACAAAGGATTCCACACGCGCAGAACGTGCGGTCGCACCACATTCCTTCATATAATTACTGTTTTTTACACACTGCTAATGAGCAAAGCTTATTATCTATGCAACCGTTCACAAATTAGTAAATTCGACGCATCAATTTTCCTACCACTATTACGTTATTTGCGCCGCAGAATACCACAAAATAGACGCAGCCTTCCAGTCAGTCAGCTTATCTGTGCATGGATGATGTCATTTGAAGATCACCTTCTGCTATAACTCGCCGTTTGTCTCACCGCGATTTCAGTAATTGCCATTCGTCTTAATTGGCTAGTGTATTAATCCATACATGGCCAATTGACCGGGCTGAGTGGTAGTCCATGTAACAGTCCCGTTTTCCCATTAGCCTATTTGTTAATTGGCAATCAGGCGCCCGTGTGTGTTTAAAGCCGGATCGCAAAAGAACAAAAACGCGGCATTGCGTACTCAAACTTTGATCAAGCTACAGTGCAACATTAATATCACAACAGTGGCTTCAGTGATTTCATTGTGCTTTTATTTCTGTTCTTATTTCCCTGTTTCATAGTATGGAAGCTGGCTCTACATTCTGCATTTATCAGATCTATGTCGTCCCCCCCCATTGTGTAGCTAATGATCATCTGCTGCTGTGTGGTGTGGCGTGGCCTCTGCCTGTTCTCTGCATTTAGCTGTATTGTGAATCCCTTCTTCATTTCCTCTTTCCATCAGAAGACGACATTGGTATTAAACAGCACCCCCCTTCCCGAGATGTATTCAGCCATAGACTTTCCATGTTAATTCAGCAGCTAACACGTAGAGCAGAACACCTTTTTTGTCTTTTTTTCTGTCAAATTGCTGTAGCACTGAGTAAAAAAAACATTTTTATCTCCTTTTTTAGATAGCAGTTGAATGTCATTGTGTACCTCCCATCCAGTCTTGATAGACAACATGCTGTAAATTCCTGTAAAGTGGATACATTTTGCATGACCTCAATTAGTGCACTTGCATTGTTGAACACCAGAATTTGGCTCATCCTTCTGCTTTTCACACAAGGTGCAATGTACATGATTTGGAAGATTTGCAATTTATTATTATTTTTTAAAGCATGCAAATTGGAACCACGGCATGCAGCACCAGTTTTGTAAATGCTGTAAAATCCTTTGAAAATCACCAAAGGTACACTGCACCTGAACACAACTACCTGCCCATAACTGTCTCCATTTTTGTGTAATCCTTTTTGTTCCCTTTGCAAATTTCAAGCTTGGAATCACACTGAAATGTCAGGGCTGTTTGCTCCTCGTGGACAAATGAAATGTATTAAAAGTAAGCTCAATATTCTCACTGGTGGTTCATCACGTTCCAGTTCCTCCCCCACTAACATCAGGCCAAAATGCTATCCATTTCACAGGGATGCCTATTTTTCCTGCACTGCTAAAGAGATCCTCTATTAGTAATAACGTCTTTATTGTTTGGTTGTGGTCTCTCTTTACCTTTTTGTTCTGGTAATAGTACTTCAGTGCATGGTCACATTTATGATTCATAATTTATGTTTTTTGTTTTCCTACATTGACTAGTGAAAATCCAATGTAATCTTTCTGTAGTAAAGATGTACCCTGCTGTACTGAAATCATGTGCTGTAGCCAACACGTCTGCTCATTGGATGCTGCTTTTGTTCTTTTTAACCCTATATGGAGCATGGTGGGCCTTGCTTTTAGTCTATGTTGTTTATTTTTGTTGCATGGATTTATACTATTTTTACCAACAAACAAGAAAGAGAACACAGATTCCACAAATACTAATATTTTTCAATAAAGAATATAGTGTTCTTCTAACCTTCAGTGTGCTTCTTGCTGGTTTCCATTTATTGTTCTCCCTCTCCCTCAACCCTACCTGCCCCCTCCCCTCCACCCTCACACACCCACCTCCTCTCCTGCTGTGACAAAGATAGACAATTTCCACGCTTCCTCCATCACTGGGTCTGAATGAATCTATCTGCTGTCGTCCGTGGTGATCGTTTTCACTGAGACGTTTTGAAAACGCAGTGTGCCGCCCTCGTTCTAGACTCCAACCTTTGACCCCCGTCAGGAAGGTCTTCTGTCTGCCTTGATGACTCAAAAGGTCACCGCAGAAACCCACTGCAGACTTTTTTTTTTTAAGCGGGTTCCGAATCACACTGCATTTTCTCAAACGCATACAGAATAAATGCAATGTTGATTTTGCCTATTTACTGGTGATTCACCTAAAATGTGTACGTTTCTTTAAACTGGTCTCTGTAAAAATCTGCTGTCAGATAAACCAGTCTTTGATTCTCTTTCCTATAAAAGCCCAGTCTAACCTTAAATATTTTAAGTTTCTCAGTCTTTTTCAAAGAATAAAAGTTATTGCATGGCTGAGCGGAATATGTTCCAGGTCTAGTCATTTTCTTGCACTTAAAAACTGTTCCCAGTTGCCAAATAACTGGCCAGAGAGAATGGAAATATCATCCAAGCTCTTTCCTTTAACTCCTGGATATGCTCACAAATTCAGCAGAGCTATTGGACAAAAGTGATTAAAGCGCCTTTTTTTCCCCCAGAAGCAAATGTAAGCGTTTTCTCCTAAAAAAACAAGGCTTTGAAGCAGAATCCTCTAGTTGTGTGATTTCATCCAGATGACTTCTGTTTAGAAGACCAGAGGTCGGCAATACGATAAAAAACAAATGCTCGCGCGTTGTGCGCAGGAAAAGCAAACAAATGGTCGTCATGTTCATGGTACATGTGGTAATCATCATTTTTCCACCCCCCTTCCCCTCCCCTCCCACCCCCCACAGAGGTTTTTGTCACTAGGTAAAAGGTAGGGTTTCATTAACATGCTTTATCACACACAGTGACACCACATTCCACCCACAATTAATTCTGGCTCGTCTCTCCTGAAAGTCTCCTGACGTCTTCTGCTTGTCCTCCGCAGGATCCCATTTCAACCGGCAACAGCAGCAGCAGCAGCAGCAACACAGCCATGCTACCTCCTGCCGGCACTTCCAGTTAGGTCCGCAGGCCCCGCTGCCCATGGACTTCCCTATGCCCCACCCGGGGCAGCCACAGTCGGGCATTAACCCCCACCTGGCCCCTCCCGGCCACCAGCACGGCCCTCCGCTCCATCCGCCCCTCAATTCTCTGCCCGCACCCCAGTTCCAGGACATCCCCGCCCCTCCCTTCCTACCTCAGGCATTACACCAGCAATACCTCCTCCAGCAGCAGATCCTTGAAGCCCAGCACCGACACATCCTGCCGCCCTCCAGGTACTCACGGAGACCTCCAGACTATTTCTGTTGCATGTTTGAGGGCTGCCAGTGAGCTTTAGTTGTCGGGTATTTGTCTCTGCAGACGCACCCCTGAGAGAGTCCCTCACCAGCCACACAGACTGCGGCCAGGCTACGAGTTTGCACCCGGGCTTCACGTCCCCACTCAGCCAGTGGTGCAGCAGCCTCGCTACCTGGCTGAGGGCACAGACTGGTAAGAGATGGTTGGGTTTCGATGAGAAAAGACATCTGATTGGGTCAGGTTTTTCTTAAAAAAGGCATATCTGAGTCATGTTGCTGGGTCATGTTGCTGCTGCATTGCAACACATGCACCATCGACTTGCTGCTAAACTGACATTTTTCAGAGGCACCTTGATAAAACGTGTGCGGCGTGTGTGTTTTTTGGCTTCTGCAGGGATCTAAGTGTGGATGCTGGGCTGCCCCCCCACCAGTTTCACATCCATCCTCTGCCGCAGCACTATCAGCACTACCTGACCTCCCCCAGGATGCACCACTTCCCCAGAAACAACACCTCAACACAAGTGGTGAGCCCATTTTTGCTTCTGCTCAATCATTCATGTGTCTCCATCAGCTCTTGGCGATTCGCCTCTGGGTTCGGAGGCTAAGTCCAACAGTCGGATATTTGCTCTTCCTGTAATTATTGCCACAGAGCTGATTCCGGCTTCTTTTCTGTGCCATCTTCCAGGTTGTCCATGAGATCAGAAACTACCCATACCCGCAGCTGCACTTGCTGGCTCTGCAGAGTCTCAATCCCTCCCGGCACGCCTCCGCTGTTCGAGAAAGCTACGAGGTCTGTTACTCCTTCCTCTCCGTCCTCAGACTCACTGGGCTGCATTCATCCATCTTAATTTGCTATTTGACCAATGCTCAGATGCCTCAAAAGCTTCAGCTGTCTTTAATTTAATGGCATTAGTTTTCATTTAAAGTTACAGATTTTTTTCCGAGAGTGTCTCATAGTTCAGTGTCTTTTAAATTGATAATAATTTTGTGATTCTCATAATTACTTTTGTCACATTCAGATGTGACAAAAGTAGATGGGTTCCCTGTGTAAAGTTATCATGTGGTCTCCTTGTCGGTGTACTACAGACTGGATGCTTAGTGGTGTTCTGGGATGCATTAAACGTGAAATTCTAACAAGCAAATTGCTATTTTTCTCTTTCCTCCATTGCAGGAGCTTCTGCAGCTGGAGGACAGACTGGGCAGTGTAAACCGTGGAGCGGTCCAGACCACCATAGAGAGATTCACGTTCCCCCACAAGTACAAAAAGGTAAAATATTGTCTTTTTTTTGGCAAAGGAACAGAAGATGTGACTTTTACGAGAAAGACAGGAATGGCAAAGGGCAAATACGCGGTCTGTGAGATCAAGTAAAGGCAGGGCAGAAAAGTCAGAGGTCAAAACAATTTCCATTAGCAGATTAGTGAGACACAGACTGCAGTTTGCTGAACTCAAGGGGAGAATGACTCATGCGGCTGTCTGCAGCGAAGAATGTGGAAAGAATTTAAAAGAGCATCTTCGTTGGATATGACCTATTTATTCTGGAATGAGTGCCGGATCATTTAGTGTACTGCGAGTGAGCAGCAGTAATTGAGTCTTCCTTTGATTTTTCCATCAAGCACCGCCAGATTATAGTTTATCCCGCGTTTGGGCTCGGGATCCAACAAAGAGACACCCCGCTGCAGGAACCACGACAATAACTACAGTGTTTTTGCAGAGAATACCCCAGGACCTGAAGATGTGCCTGGATGATGAGGAGCTCGACACTGATGAGAAGTGCACCATCTGTCTGTCAATGCTGGAGGATGGAGAGGACGTCAGGTACACCGCAGCTCTCTTTCACTCTGAAAATGCGAAACAGGCAACAACCATGTCGGCTGATTTTCTTCTCTTTGCCTCAAAACCGAGTTAACTGTGTTTCTAAATGCTGTATATTTCTGCTGTATACCACTGCTGTATCATTTCTGGCATAAACCAGATCTCTTGTGTCTGCAGGAGATTACCATGCATGCACCTCTTCCATCAGGCGTGTGTGGATCAGTGGCTGGCAACCAGCAGGAAATGCCCCATCTGCAGAGTGGACATTGAGACCCAGCTGACCCCCGACAGCTGATAGCTCCCGCTGGCTCCGGATCTTCGTTGTGATTTCTCCTCCCTCCTCCGGCGGGGTCGGTGAGGAAACTCTGCCAAACAAGCCCCTTTCTCCCCCCTACCCCTCTGCATCAGTCAGTGAGCCTGCCTTCTGAGACGGTCGTGACAGAGGGATCAACAAAGCACACCTACATACAACACAATAAGGAATGGCCACTTGTGCACTGTCTGGTGCCCAGAGTGACGGCTGGGTGTCAGAGCTGGCTGGTTGTGAACAGGTAGGAGCGGTCACATATGGACGGATGGGCTGACACTCAACACTTCGGCGTGCATCTCTTCACATGCCTACCAAGGCTGGACTTTACCAACCTCTCCGTGCAGCGTGGTGCATTTAGGCTACTTCTTTGCCTCTATATCTCAATGCTCTGCACCCCCTGCACCCGCCCCCCCCCCCAGGCCTGTGAAATCCTTTAAGCTGCACTCTGCCCAAGCTCTCAGCACATCTGTACAGAACATGATCAAATGATTAGCATGAGGTTGTTTGCTGTGAACTGTCGTAGCTGAACGCTTGTGGTGTATTGGAATATAGTACTGAAACAAGTATTTACAGAGTAACAGTGTTGTGTAGCAAGCAAAAGCCTTTTTGAGAAATATGTTGTGTGAAAAATAAGCCTACATAGAGGGAGACCGCAGCTCTACAGCGGGGAAACAGCACGTTTTCTTTTCTTTGAAAAAAAAGGCCAAAAATCCTTCTTTCTTGTCTCACATGGTTTTTGGATTCAAAGATAGTAGGTGCCATCAGAGTTGATGCTAATACCCGCTAGCTGCAGGCATGGCTTCCAGTGATGTGTGTAGTGTCGTAGTGGGGCCTCTGGAACCTAGAGCAGAGGCCTCAGATGTGCATGCTGTATGGCAGGCTTGGGCTGTGTCGTTGATATTGTGGAGCAGTAGAAACAGGGACTGTGTCTGTGCATGTGAACCGTATACTAAGACGATGCCGCTCACCCATAGGGGAGGACAAGAACACACCTAATACCCCTCCCCTGCCGTCCCACGCCACCGTCTCCACCTCCCTTCGTTCATCCCGAGCCGATCGTTGGCCCTTTGACATCGGCCACGGGCCAGTGTAGCATTCTCCCCCGCTGCTCGTGGGTCGTGTCTGCAACTGCAATTCCCCCGTGTTGCCTCGGCATGAACAGCGCAAAGAGAGAGAGGCCGGCACAGGCTCGAGGATGTAAAAAAAACCTGACATCTGTGTTACATGTTACCAGAACCTTATTGCCTATCGAACAAGCACACGTCTATACACAGCCAATCACCTCTGTTTGGTAACGGCTACTTTTCATTTCAATCTAAGTTGCTCCCGCTGTTTGATTAAAAAAAAAAAAAAAAAAAAAAAAAAAAAAAAGACTTTGTGTGGTGTTACAGGGAAAATGCTGACTAGTTTGCCTGTAATATGTGCTAGAATGTGTATGATTGTCTCCACCCCCTCATGGGGTATGATATTGCTAGAACAACTGTGATGCATTCGGTGACAGAAGCCGCTTTCTCTTTATCATGAATGAACCATGTTGGCATAGTTCACTTGAAGGAGAGTGAAAAGGGAGAAAAAGCCATCCATTTGAAAAAATAAACAACCAAACAATTCTTCTTAACACTGATTTACTTTTCTGCCATTTCTTTTCGTTTCCTTTTATTTTATTTATTTCTTTTTCTTTTGCTCACATGCCAATCCGGACATGGCACTAATATGCCAAGTCCTTGTCAATTTTAACTATAGCGAAGAAAAAGCTGCAATGCTGCAAAAAACCTATTTATTGTTGTTCTAATGTAGCTTGTGTTTATGTAAATGCACTATAATATGGAGTTGCCTGATTTTTGGTTGGTGGCGTGGGTTATTCTTGTCCTAGATTTTGTGTTTTTATTCATTTCTGAGTATCTTCATGCTTCCTTGTGTATTAATGGAGGGTGAGTTGATTGTGTTGCATTTTGGTTTTCTTTTCATACGAAAAACCTCCATCCAAAAAACAAACGGATGAAAATGGAGGTTTGCTAGTTCACATAGAATGCTGTGATTAAAGATGCCTTAAGTATTTAACAATCATTATTTATTACTAACTGTAGCTAGCTAGCTATTGTGGTGGAATATTTAATGTCTCTATCTCATAACTTTGCAATTTAATCAATATATTTATTTAAAAAACAGAAAAGATTAAAAAAAAAGAATACCTCATTATGCATTAGTCGGTGGGGATGCTTTTGCATGATATGTGTGTTTTCTTTTACAAGGGAGTAAAAAATGAGACTTGTTGAAAATTGGATGTGTGATGGATGGGCGCTTCCCAACATTTTGTTTTCTTCTTTTTTTTTTTTTTTGCCAGCATGGTGCTGTCGATCCGGATGACATTCCATTCATGCCAATTCTTTATTTTAACACCCATTTTGTACTTCAGTCATTATCCCTGCTTTAATGTAAAGCAGATGGTGGGCTTAAATACCAACTTTTCCTATTCTGGCTCTGCAATTAAATTGCTTTTTCTGTTTGCCGTGATCATTTTCCATATATATATGTATATAAGTATATACATATGTATGTATAAAACAAGGAATTGTATCTGGATCTCAATTTAGTGCATAGTATGTGTGGACCCACGCAATGAGCTGAATAATTAATTCCAGTGTGTGGCTGGTCATTGCTTTGTGTAGGATTCTGGGAAATATCTAACATGCTATCTTGAGCCATTGGTCCTATTGAGCAAATTCTGTAGTGTGGTTATGATACGATATAGATAGCCTCCTTCTTTACACCTGGGTATAATAAGCTATGTTTTTGGTGTGCATTTGTTATTAATACTCTACTAATCCTACAAAGTATTTTAACGTGTATTTGGTTGGAATGATGCTGGCTGGTCTTATTTCATTTCGTGCTCTCACTGGCCTTACCCCATGTCCTCCACAGTGTAACCCCATTTCTCCAGAGCGAACTGGACAGTAGCCATAGTATTAACTCAAGCTGATGAACCGGAATGAACAGTAGAATTTAAAGCACAAGCTTTTTAAATGCATGTCCTTCTCAGGTTTTCCTATGTGTATGTGGGAGTAGCTCTGTAGATGTGTTTAATATGATGCTGTACCTTCTTGAATATTTCACATGTTTCTTTGCTGCTGAAAAAAAGTTGATTATTAACCTGCCAGTGAAAAAGGGAAGTGGCCATCTTTGTACAACACACTGCTGTTTTGCTGTAACCGCGCAATGTTTTATGATCTTGAGTATTTTATAGAAAAGTAGAAGTATGTATCAATAATATGAAAGCAATAGCTAAATCATAATGAAGAATAACATGATCCGTGAATATTGTGGAGATCTTTAGATTCACTCTGGGTGGATTTTGTACTGTATTTATTACTAATGATGATGCAAAAAGTTGCATAGCTTAACCCAAACTGTTCTGTCTCTTTTTTATTTATTGTCTTGTATATGATCTTTTTGTATGTGTTTTTCAAATAAACTGCCTAAAATGCTGAGAACTAATCTGGCTGACATTTATTGAAATTGTGAATGAATGAATGAATGAATGAATGAATGAATGTTTTTTTGTTGTTTGTATTTTTTTTATGGAATTTTTGTGTTTAAATCTGTACAAAAAAAGTAAAGATGTGAACAAAATGGCTTGTTTTTCATTAGAACCAAATGGCACAAACTCAAGTAGCCAGTCATTTAAAATGCATCTAAACGCTTCTTATCTCACACGCAGTAGAAAAATTGTACAAAGTTGCTCACCCCATCCGCCTCAGTCCACCTCATCAGTACCGCGGGTAGAGAACGCGCTCGATCTGCCCATCGGCCTTGCAAGTGTCCAACCACTTGCCACACTGGAAGATGGTCGTGACCGAGTTGGCTGTGTTGGTCACTTCGATGCACTTCAGATACCAGCCACAGTTGGAGCCGTGGTTGTCGTGCTCCACTTTGATCCTCAGCAGTTCCCCAAGGTCCAGCATCTCCATGACAAAGCGGTCCGTGCGCCCTCGCTCGAACAGGTTGCGGAACTTCTGCCGCAGCTGACGTTTGCCCGAGTCCCCGTTGACACCGAAGATGGTGATGAAAACGTTGGCGTCTGTGCCAGCCCCTTTAACGTCCCCGGTGATGACGATGATTTCGTACTTGACCGGGACAAGTTTACGGACTTTGCTTGCAAAGCTCTCGATCGACTTGAAACACTCAAAGGTCATGAACTGGTCTCTTTTGGCTGTCAGTGGAATTTCAGCATCACAGTGGAAGAAATACCTTAACAGGAAGATGTGGAGTCACATCAACATGACTGACAATACATTTTCCATTACATGATGAACACACATGCTGAATGAGTGACACTTACTTGTTTCCCAGCTCCATTTCTGTCACCACCACCACCATAACGTGCCAGAAAGCTTCATTCTTCACTTTTTTTCCATCTTTGGTTACGTGACCGATGCAGATTCCGGCAATCTCTCCCACATGTTTGGAGGAGAACTCAAACGTGTCAGTGGCACCACTGTGAAATAATAAAATACAGGAAAAGTGACAATATTGCGCCTGTGCTTTAATTAATCCTGTAATAATCGTATAAATCCAGTGTGTGAGTAAACCTCCTGGCATGAGGAGCAAAGGAGGAAAAATTACTTTTTTTTTTTTTTTAAGGTATCAGTATTTCTTCTGTTTAGATTGTCACTAAGCTACCAGATGAGCTCCTTTCATGCTTAAGAAAGGAGATTACATCATAGGTTCAACTCCAAGGTGACTCTCTTTGAAGACCGACCTTAAGAACTTCTTTTTCTTATTCTCCAGCACAAACTCCTTGGAACGAGCTTTCCTTCCCTCCAGTATGATCCAGGCATTTTCCGTTGTGGAGGCGTCTTCTGCGTGACCTGTGGTTGTGGCAATTTCATATGCTGTGACATAGAGAAGGAAAAAGCAGGATTGTCGCGTGAAACTGGCAGAAAATCATTCATTTTCAATAGTCAGAATAAATTATGCGAACTGACTGGTTTTGTCACTGAGGTCTATGGAGTCGTTGTTGGCACAGGCCAGCTCTCTCATTATCTGTCCATCATCTTCATTTTTAGCTAACCAGCGGTCACAGGGGAACCTAAAGGTCTGGTCCATGGCCTCATCTCTCACGTCAATATAGTCCAGGTGCCAACCAGGAGCAGGGCCTGTCTCCAACCCAGAGAAATCATTATCATTTCATATATTCAACACCCTTTTAGTTAACAAAATGCGAGATCAAAGTTTGTGCTTTTTGTATGATGAACAGGCTGTTTTAGTTGCAGTGTGCAGTGCGGCTGTTTCCTTCTCACCTTTGTTATCATGCCACACACGGACCTTGGACAGTTCGCCCAGGCTGAGCAGGTCAGGAAATCTAAATATGTCTTTGTTTCTACGCTCAAATTTGTTCCTGTTGGTGCTGGTCTTCAGAGGCAACGTCCCAGTATCCCCGTACTCTCCAAACACAATCAGAAAAACGTTGGCATCAGTGCCTGCACCTGTGTTTATCAGGGGAAACAGACATGTACATTAAACTACTCTGAAGTTCGAGAGAGGAGTTTTATTTATTGTGTTAAATATCTTCTGTTCTCACCTGCAATATCACTGGTTTGGACCTGGATGATGTAGGTTGTATTTTCCACCATCTCCTCGTCATCCACCACAGCTGGCAGCTCACACACTGTCGTCCTCTTCGGGCCTTTTGTCTTCGACAGCCAGTTCTCATATGTAAACACATACACCTCATCTGTAGTCAGATTCCGCATCAGCATCTAAAAATATTTATTTAGATGTTTATTGCTGGGTTAACCCTAACCCTAAACTCAGATTTGGCTTTTTTTTCTTGGTTTATTTACTGGAAATGAGAGATACAGTGTAGGATTATATAAAGTATGAGTAGAAGGGCTGAGCCACTTGAGTAGTTCAGGATAGATATCAAAATGTAACTGGAGGTCAGGCTCATAAAGCAATGACAGATTCAAAATTAATTCAGCACGTGCAACAGTACAGTTAGCATTTGGCAGTTAACGTTACCTTGTCAAGAAACCAATCAGGGCGACTTCCAGAGCCATCAGTCCGAATTCTAACCTTCTTCAGAGGGGCTATGTCATCTACTTCCAGGCTGAATGTATCATCTTGACCCCTTTCAAATCTAAATGACATGAACAAGTCTAAAATCACGTGTTTTATTTATTTTACTTTGTATGCACACAATTCCAGCAGGTCCAGAGTAGCATTATCATTCACTTATAATTCAACTGTTGACAAGGACCATCTTCAAGCAGGACATCCACAACAGCTTTCTATACCTTAAAACCATGCTACAACTGTAAAATTGCAACCAGAAAACTAACCAGAAAAAAAACCATGGTGGACATTAAAGCTGAGAAGTTTGACATGCATTATATTCTATTTTCTAAAAAATGATTTAATTGCTGCATTTCTCTACAAACAATGGGGTAATCGGCGCACAAACCTGTCCCCATTTTTGGGGAGAAGCATTTCCTCTGTGCTTCCATTGGCTCCGAAAACTGTCAGGAAAATTCTGGTATCGGTCCCTGCATACTGAGTGTCACCGGTAACAACTGTGACTGAATAAATAACCTATTCGTAGAAAAAAAGGTTAAAGCCCGGAATTCTGCTTTGATACACATGAATATGTATTTCCATGTGTTCATTGGAATAATATCAGACTCACTTTGCAGTTAATGTTGATAGTGCTGGCGTCTAAAACATTGAACAGTCTGGCAGCCAGGCCATCTCCCCTGTCTTTAGCAAGCCAGCACTTACATGGAAATATGTACTTGATACCTTTGGTTGGCACGGCAACCGACAGCTCATCCACCAACCAGCAGCTCTCTGGTGTGATGCCGTTATGGCCAAGCTGGTGAAGAGATGGAGAGTGGAATGAGAGGGGAGAAAGAGCAGAGGAGGAGGAGGGAAAGACAGAACTCAGAAATGATGTTTAATTTGATTTGGTTTGATCTCTACCAGAAAGCACTGAATAAATCACTGCGTAGCTAGAACGACTTCATTTAATTTTTTAACATCACCGTATGTGAGAAGGCAGCGGAAAGAAGACAACTTCATTTCAAGACAGACAGTCCCCGATTCTCACTTCCACCCGCTTGATCTCTCCTACGTCAGCTGCATAGCACACAAAGTGGTCCATGGTGCCAGTTACAAAGCCTTTCTTTGCCTCTGGGAGGTCGAGCCACAGACGGTCCGTTTCCACGTCGTTGGGTCCAATGATGATGATGTAAGCCCTGGCTGTAGTGCTGGCATCACGGTCAACACCCGTGGATAAGGTGAAGTGGTATGGGATGACTGTGGGGAAGAATTCATTTAAGTAATATATATTATTTAGTATTAGTATTATTTAGCAAACTAAAAATTAAAGGGTTGATTACATAACACTGAAATCTGTACAATATTTTTTCTGCTTACTTGGCCCCTCTTCCACCACTGCCATCTTCTTCTTTTTCTTTTTGTTGGCATTTCTGTCCAGCCCCTGTTTGGCCTGAGCAATCTTCTTTGAATTTGGATCTGTGTTTCTTTCACCTTCATATCCCTGGATGACAGACAAACAAAACAGTCATCACTAACAAATGAATCCCCTTCAAACGTAACCAAAGTGAACCAAACCTTCACGTAGAAGGTCCGGTCTACGCGTTTGTCCTCTTTCTTAGTGGACAGCCAGCGTTCACACAGGAACATATACACCTCTTCTGTTTCCATATCCAGCACTTCCACCTGGTCCAGGTACCAATCAGCCCCGATCAGAGAGTTATCATGACGTACATGGATCTTAAACACGTGGCCCAAGTCCACAGCCTCAATAGTAAACTTGTCCACCTGAGGTTTCAAGAGAAGAAGTGACTCAGTCTGATAGATGGACGGCCCTAGGCGTGTTTGAGCTCTCCTTAGATACCTGTCCTCTCTCAAACTTGTTCTTGTTGTTCTCAGATTTTGCCAGTTTGCGCTCTCCTGTGTCTCCCAAGTCTCCATAGATGGTAAGAAAGACACAGGCGTCAGTTCCTGCTCCAAACATGTCACCTGTCCGCACGGACACTTTGTACATGTGAACTGTAACAAAAGAAATATGTAATTACTCAATGTGTACAGGAACACCTGTTAATATCTATAAATGGATCAGACTACAAATATACATTTTGGAAGTAACCTCTTCATGGGCAGATTTTACACTGCCCTTAGATAGTGAGAAGTGATTGGCTTGTTTGGTTGTTAACTTGTAATTCACCTCAGAAATCAGGATCAACATACTCTCTAAAGCATCTTCCACTTCCGTTTCAGTCTGCTTCAGTTTTCCATCCCTCAGAAGCTTCTCGGTGATGATGTCGGAGGGGACCAGCTCTCTCACTGTCTCCGCATCGTCTTCAGACTTGGCTAGCCAACGTTCACATGGAAAAATGGTGGTCTCTGAGCCCTGCCATCAAACGCAAAGTGTCACTGAAAGGCACCACACAGTGTCAGTCACTGGACCAAAGTGACCTAAATCTTTTACACCATAGCTAGATCTGTAAACAATTCACAAACACATTGTGCAGGTACAATAGTGAATGGCTTTTGAGAACCTTTCCCTTCCTGAGCTTTCGTCTGATCTCCACTCTGTCGAGGTGCCATCCTGGGTTAAAACCCTTGTTGTCATGTCCGATCCTGATTTTCTCTATAACGTCACCGATGTCCTCCAGCTGAGAAAAGACATTACATCGTCTACAGCGCTGCAGGAACCGCGTCAGGCTAAATGTCAAATCCACTCACCTCCACAATGAACATGTCCACAGCTCCCCTCTCAAAGCACAGACGTCTCTCTCTTTTGTTGACACATAGGTATTTCTGATGAGTGCATGTCCCCTTTTGTCCATACAAGACTATGAACACGTCAGCATCTGTTCCAGCACCAAACACATCACTGGTGTAAATCTTTATCTCATATGGCACAACTGAAAAACAAAAGAAAACAAAGAGAAAACTTCGACTTCCTCTCAGTCTCAGTATGGGCATTTCACTAAAAAAACATTTTTTTTTCTCCACAAAATTAAGCATAAATTATTTTCAGCAAAACTTTTTGCTGTGTTTATTCAAACAGTATACATGTGTTCTTCACTCACATGGCATGTAGAACTCTGTTTGTAAATCAGCAGGATATAGTTCCCTCACAATCGCCCCATCATCCTCTCCTTTATCCAGCCAACGGCCACATGGAAACCGGAGTCTCTGACCTTGGGAGGGGGCATCAATCTCAACCCAGTCCAAAAACCAACCTGCAGAACCCCCTGTGGGAGGGTTAGGGTGATGAAATTAACTGACTAGATATGCAACAGTTTATTTTTGCTTTGCAGTGTCTCTTAGCTTACCTGCGTTATCATGTCCGATTCTAATTTTTTCCAGGTCACCCAAATCCACAGCCTCCACAATGAACTCATTGATCATACCTTGTTCAAACTTATTCTTATAGTTCTTACAAGCCTTGAGGTGAATGATTCCTGAAGGAGTGAGATGTTTTTTTTATTTCATATGGAACGGTTTTACCTGCCACAATATGTCAGAACATGGTGCTTATCATACCAGTGTCATCATTTTCACCAAAGAGGATGGCAAAGACATTGGCATCAGTTCCAGCATTCTTTTTTTCCCCAGTTTTAATTTTCAAAGTGTATGTGGTTGACATGGCTGCAAACAGATTTAATAAGTCAGCACCAGCATCCTTCCTATCGCCTTGTTAATGCATGAATGTTTCTTTGCTCTTGTGTGCACCTGCATGTTTCATTAGCTTAAATAAATATTTGATCAAGACTCTGGTTTATCTGATCCCTTTACTAGGATACAAGTAGGCTTTGAATCAGTGTTACATTTCTGCTCCAGCCCCAGAGTCGTGCTTGTCCCTTCCTCATCCTCATCCTTCTTCATAAAGGCCTCGTCCACAGGAACCAACTCTCTTGCTATCTGTCCATCATCTTCATCCACAGCCAGCCAGCGATTACACGGAAAATAGTATCTAAAAACCCAAGAAAATCTGTTTTTAGAAAACACGGTGTATAAATGAAGTGTAAACTTGCTGTCTGGTTCATGTACGTTGTATCGTCCTTTGTGTCCACTATCTCCACACGATCCAGGTACCATGAAGAATGAGAATGGCTGTTATCATGGCGGATTCGCAGCTTCTTAAGAGGACCCAGATCAACAGCTGTCACAATGAAAACATCCTCCTAAAGAAACCAACAGGAGATATTGGTATGTTATAAGCAACACATTATCAAAGTTCTAGCAGGAACTCTGACAGCACCCAATTTGATCTTTCAGGGCTGTTAAATAGTGACGCTCACGTATTTATCCATTTCCGTGTAGACAAGCATTTTGCAGAATAATGAAAGGCTACTGTTGCTTCTGATCTGTGAGAAACAACACTAACTGTCTGCGGACGTGAGTCTTGTGTTTCATCAGAACCTAGGTGTAATGAAGAGATTAATAATTCACATGCTGGACTAAGTAATGAGTAAAAGTAGGACAGGTTCAGTGACAAAGACTCAGAACAGCTCCTTTCAGTAACAGCTGGCATTCATGAAGGAAAGCTTGTCATTGCACCAAAAAGCACTCCTACACACACCTTGACATAAAGCTGATGGTGCAGGGAAGCGCTGGGAGTCCTGATCAGTTTAATTTTTGCCTCCAGCAAATATTGTGATTTTGGTTTCAAAAAACAGTAATTGAGAGTCAAGGGCTTCACTTTAATCTTTAGCAGATTTAGAAAGACTCTTTAAGCTGTCATACCTGCCCCCGTTCAAATTTGTTGACATTGTCAGAGTTTCTCAGATAGCGCTCTCCGGTGTCTCCGTTTTCGCCATAAATATTGATGAAGACGTTGGCGTCGGCCCCAGCACCAAGCATGTCGCCGGTAAAGACACACACTTCGTAGGTGTTGACTGCCAGACAATAGAAGGGTTAAATTACCAAAACCTCCTTATCCTGTCTCATGTATTGCCCTGAAAACTATCAAAACAAATCATGCATCTTCTCAACATCAGTACAGAGTACATGGAAATGAACATGATTTACCTATTACCAGCATATAAAGCACTTTATGCATGTGGGCATTACCAGCACAGTTTCATAGAAATTAAGGGTGGGGAAAAGGCTTTATAAGACTTATAAGAGACTGTGCATTAACAAAGATGTAAACACGGGGAGCCCTCAGTTCAAATGAAGTGAACTCTACAGAAACACTACTGTTCCTTCAAAAAAAAAAAAAAGGAATTGTATTGTTAGAGTGTTCTAAATTTATTAAAAAAAAAAACTTAATCAAATAAATTATACCAACAAGTAAAATGAGGAAAAAAAAACCTCTAAAACATTTAACCCTTCTCTCTCCAGGATGCCTGGATGTATAACTTCATACCTTGCAGCTCGTCGGCATCCTCAGGCAGCAGTTCCACTACCAGCTCATCATCGTCCTCTCCACTGGCCAACCAGCGTGAACAGGGGAAATGGTAAGTCACTACCACTTCTTGCATCTCCTCTCCACCAACCTCTTCTTCATCCTCTTCGTCCTTCTTCTTTTTCTTCCTCTTTTTCTTGTCATCTTTCTTCTTCTCCTTGGGCACCAGCGCCATGATTAAATGCTTGACGTACACTGTTTCCAGGAACCATCCCGACCCAATTCCCAAGCCGTCGTGACCGATGCGGATTTTGAATATTTTCCCCACATCTTTGGCTTCGATCTGTGGGGGAGTATTTCAGTTGAAAGAGGAACAAACACTTCTCACCAATCTGAATAATGTTCTGAGTTGAAAGCTTTTGATACCTTAAATATTTCTGTAGAGTTGCGCTCATAGTTGCTGGATCTGCTTTCGATTGTGATAACCTCCGTCTTTCCCTTGTCTCCGTAGATCTGGACAAACACCCTGGCATTGGTGCCTGCAAATGTCACGTCTCCAGTCACAACAGTCACCTCATAGTTAATGACTGAAAAAAGAAGCAGAAAAATGTGAGATTATAGCTTGTATAGATTCTGTAAACCCTGCTCAGGAGCGTCACTACACATAAAAACACAACAACATTTAACCAGACATTGAAAATGCTCCCTAAGGAAGCACAGTTTGAGTCTAATATGGTGTGTCCTTCAAAGCCCATTGGTGTGCTTCTGTAGTTAGTGATGCAGTTTGACTGTGAATGTTGCCTACACTGTTCCACATCCAAGATCTCGCTGGGGTAAATCTCCACCTGCATCTTGCCGTCAGCCTCATCCTTATCCAGCCAGCGGTGACAGGGGAACATGTAATGCTTTCCATGGAGTGGCACCATGATCTGAACACTATCCAGGAACCAACCCGCATGCATGCCTGCATTGGTGTGGCCAATCATGAGTCGGTTGAGCTGGAAGAAAGTCAAATCCATGCTAGCGTAAAAGTACATTTTTACATTAAGTGAGTAGACTAGAATAACATTTATACAGTCCCACTATTAGCTATCAAAGGTAGGTTACTACTGTTGTCACCTGTCCAATATCAGAGGTTTCCACAGTGAAGATATCCACGCGACCCTTCTCAAAGTAATTCCCAAGGTCATTGTCTGAAACCAACAGCATCGTCTTACTGGTGTCGCCTTTCTCTCCATACAGCTTGACGAACACATCGGAGTTTGAGCTGCCCCCGGAGACGTTCCCCGTCTTGACAGCAATGCGATAGTTAACATCTGCCGAAACAGACAGATAAACATTTAAACTTCAGTTACATTTCAGCTATCCAGCTGCCCAATCCACAGCTCACAGAGGGGGTAAGTTCCTTATACTTACTGTAAAGACGTTGCCCATCTGAAAACGGAAGCAACTCTCTGACAATCTGTCCATCATCCTCACTACGGTCCAGCCACCTGAAAAACACATACAGGAAAGCACTGAGATAATACACATTTGTGTAATAATCTGTAATCAGTTTGTAATCAATAATCAGTTTCGCTCGGAATAATTACCTGTTGCATGGAAATTCTACAGCATGCGCCTCAGCTTGGCCATCCTCTCTTACAATCACTTTGTTCAGGAACCAGCCGCAGCCTCCGCCTTTCCCATCATGTCCGATTCTCACCCTGAGGATCTGCCCGATAGCTACTGCCTCGATTATGAACTCATCCATCTGGTCATTAACAAACAAGAGTATTTTTTTTTATATATCCAAACAGCACTCTGGATTCAGTTCATCTATATTAATTAAGGACCCACGTTTCCTTTTTCAAACTTATTGACATTGTTCCTGCAGTTAACCAGCCACCGATCTCCAGTGTCCCCTTGGTTGCCAATTAGATTCAGGAAAACAGATGCGTCAGTACCACTGCCGCTGAACATCCCTGTGCAAACCGTCACCCTGTATTTGATCACTGCAGCACAGAAAGAAAGTATGTGCATTTTTGTGTTTAATAAAGTAGCCTACGAGGTGAAGTTGGGTGTAAACACGTACGAGGCAGTGGCTCGGGAACGAGCTCTCCGCGGGCAGGAAGCTCCCTCACGACTTCATTATCATCCTCATTTGTGTCCAGCCAGCGCTCGCACGGAAAATTATACTTCTCCTTCGTCAAAGTCTTCATCAGAGTTGCCTATTTTGCAAACCAGAAGGTGGGAAAGCGTGTTGCTTACAAACATAATGCAGAATCATGCGTGAGGTGCTAAATATATCTCACCCTGCTGAGGTGCCACCCTGCAAAAGGATTCTTCTTCTTGTGCCAGAGACGGACTTTGGTCAACTTTCCCAAATCAGGAAGCTCAACCTGTTGGGTCATATTATGTTAAAAGATTCCCAATAAAGCTCAATTTTTATTTAATGGTTGTATGGATAAAACAGAGTAATACTTTCCATGAACCTGTCCACCTGTCCCTGCTCAAAATTGTCTGTTTTGTTGTCTAGTATGAGCTCATCACTCTTGCCCTTCTCCCCGTACACCTGGAAGTAGACATCCGCATCAGTTCCAGCGTTGGGCAGGTCTGATGTCCAGATCCACACGGACCAGGGGTGCTCTGAGCAGACAAATTTACAGGCTGGGATGAGATTTCTCTTTTTTTTCCCATGTTGCCTCAAAAGAATATGTTTTTTCTGCTGCTGATTAGCTGTAATTATCGCTCTTCCACCTACTCTTCTGTCGCTTCTGCCTGAGTGACACCATCTCGTAGAGCTCCCTCTCTATCAGTCCGTCTCCTTCCTTCTCATCGAGCCATTTGCCACACGGGAATGTCTGCTCTATCCCTGTGAATGGACAGTGCACCACCACCTGTGCAAAAACATATTCAGCAACATTCTCAACTGGGAATTACTGGACGGCGTTCACCTTACCTTTTCGCAGTACCAACCAGCGCTGATTCCGTCGTTGTTGTGACCGATGGTCACTCTGCTGAGGGGACTGAGGAGCGTGGCGATCTCAATGTTATAGATGTCCGTTAGGCCGCGCTCGAACTTTCCTCCTGACAAAAACACCTGGACCAAACATATAAAGACTTAAATGTTACCAATCTCTGTTTAGTTTAGAACGTAAAACAAACTAAATTCTAAATGGGGTTAAAGATTTTTTGTGTGTGACATGACTTCTCACCTTTCCACTATTTCGGATGCCCTTTGAGCCGTGCATCACCAAGTGGATATTGGAGTTGGTCCCAGCACCTCGAATGTTTCCTGTCACAATCTGGACGTTGTACACAATACCTGGAGGGTACAGTTACATGTCGGGCTATCACACACTCTGCCAGTGAGTCATTATGGTTTCTGGCACCCATACTCTCACAGGAGCTGAGCAGAAACCAGATCAGCCATGAATCAAGGATTAATGATCACCGAGTGAGGCAGCAGGTCAAATATCTTGCCAATAAAAGTGTGTCTGTCATACAATGAGTTTGTTTCTCATCCATAAGAGACACAAGCTTAGAGAAATATGAAGATCCGGTGTTTGCCAGCGTGTTTTAACAGATGTTACACTTACCTGTGGGTTGACTTCCTCCTACCAAAATGTCCCTCTGGATCTTCCCATCATCCTCGTCAACAGCAAACCAGCGATTAATGGGAAATTCATACACCATTTTGTTTCCCAGATCGTCTAAAATCACCTGAAGGGAAAAGGACAGCAATCTTACAACCAGTTTGTGATTCTGTACAAAATTTTACAGGTGGTCGAGTCATAGAGAAATTATTTCAAAAGAAGGTGTGGGAAACGGTTGTTACAGGATGCACAACAAACCCCTACAGAAAACAAACAACGAACCTGGGTCATATAACTGGCTTAATCTTGTCAGTAACATGAAAAGGTTGAGGAGACAAAGCATATAGGAATGTTGTGTAGGTGAAAAAAACTTGTAAAAGTGTGTAAATCATCTGTCCGTTACAAGTAAGGTAATCCCTTAAATGGGACATGGTTTCACTTTACACAGAGGGTAGAATGACGACTGTGTGTGTGTGTGTGTGTGTGTGTGTGTGTGTGTGCGCACATGAGTGCACCTACAACCATCTCAGATGTCTTAAGTACCGTTGCGGAGCCAGAAATGAACACAGTTGCACATGAGTGATAGTTGAAAACATTTCTGCTTCAAAAACACGGAGCCGTTCGTTCCACTTCTGATTCCATCCTCACCTTGTCCACAAACCATCCAGCTGAGGAGCCTTTGTTGTTGTGGCCAATGGTGACCTTCCTCACTTTTCCCAAGTTTGGTGCCTCGATGGTGAACTTGTCCTCTGTGCTCTTCTCAAAGTTGTTTTTCTTGTTATCAAGGTGCCTTTCACCTGACGAGACCAAACAAATGACGGTTCTTTCATTATTTGAACTCAGGCAAGGTTTGAAAAAATAATAACCACAGACTCGTGGCTGATTCGTTACCTGTGTCGCCAAATTCGCCAAAGATATTGATGAACACATCTGCATCTGTGCCGCTTGATTTTATGTCCCCAGTGCAAACACTAACTATATATTTATTATCTGGAAAATTCAGATCAATGATATTTAAAGAATTCCGTCAGACCATATTTAACTGATTAAAAAAGTTCAAATTTTTTGTACGTTTAGGTGTTTCCATGGGATCCATGGTGCCCAGCAGGTCTCGGACATAGAGGCCCTCCCCCTCCACTTTACTCAGCCAGTTGTTGCAGGCAAAGTAGAACCTTAGATGGGGTCTGATCACATCTGTCACTACCACTCTGTCCAGGAACCAGCTGGCGTTTATACCCGTGTTGTCATGTTCAATTCTGAATTAAATGAAAAAGCCACATGCTTAATTAAAAAGTCTGTGGTTCAGTCACATAGTCAAACAGAGTCTGCCCTACCTTATCTTTTTTAAAGGCCCAACATTGTGGGTTCGGACTCTGAACACGTCAGTTTTTGCTCTCTCAAATGCTGTCCGACTCCTAAAATGAAGATCGTGGTAAAAATGTAAACAAAACCAGAGTATTGCTGGTCTACTGTGTAAGAACTGGCACCATCTAGTCTTTACTGCTATGGTGGCTGTAAGGCAACACAATTACTTTTTTCAGAGGGATATGCTGTTATATAAATTAGCATTAATAATGCAGTGATACATATATAGACCAAACACATGAAATACCTCTTTTCTGTGCTGTGAAAAAAGAGACAAAAGAGGGCAACGTTCAGTTTAAGCACAACAACATCCAGCTTTTGATAAAATATTGAATAAAAGTGGCTGGAAATCTAACATACTTGCTCGCCAGGTGAAGTTTGGGAGTTATACCGTACTCGCCAAACAGCGTGATGAAGACGTTTGCATCAGTGCCAGCTCCTCTCTCATCTCCAGTGATGGTCATCACTTCATACACTGGGAAAATTCACAGTTTAGAACATAGATGCACTTTTTATGCAGAGCAGGTGAAAGTAGGCTGAGCTGAATATGTAAAGTAAATTATAGATATTCCTCTTCATATTTCATTTTCATCATTTCTAAAATCAAAAAGTATTAAGTATGACAAATACGACTATGGGCTCTTTGTTATCGTGAGGAGTCACCCTGTGACTGGCAGGTGTCATATATCTGTAAGTGAAGATCATATCCAGCTCACCATGCTGCTGTACTAGTGTCATGTGTCCCCTGTCTATCCAACACAGAATTCAGCTCTTTTATTTTCTGTCTTTTAAAAATTAACCCTTTCACTTGCCTTTCTTCTTGTGATACTCGTCCTCGTAGTTCTCCACCTTCTCCGGCTCGTAGGTGAGGAGCTCGTTCTCGTAGATCTCCACATAATTTTCCACTTTCTTCTTCTTGCCTTTTGTCTTTTTGTTGTCTTCATCATTACCCCCCTTCTCTGAGCCTTTCTTCTTCTTGTCTTTCTTTTTCTTTTTCCCTTCCTCTTCATCCCCAGCAGTCTGGTCTTCGTCCTCCTTCTCTGATTCCTTTTTAGATTTTTTGTCGTTGCCTTTGGATTTTTTATCTTTTGAGCCCATTTTGTCTTTACTCTGGGACTTCTTTGGTGGTTTCTCTATCACTCCTGAGACCTTCTCTTGCCTCTTTGAGTCATTGTTGTTGTTCTCGTTGTCCGTGCTTTCACTGTTCAACTCATCCTCACTCTCTTCTTTAGCTTCCTTCTTCTTGGAAATGTCTTTATTTTTCCTTTTTTTCTTGGGACTCTTCACAGCTAATTCATCAGAACTATATCCTTCTTCATCACTGATTTTAAGCTTCTTCACTCTTTTAGCATGCTTTGACTCACCAGTCTTCTTACTTTTCTTCTTGGGCTTTGGTCCCTCACCCTCAGAGTCTTCGTCTTCCACATCTTTGGTTTCCTCCTCAGCACTTGGTCTTGTTTTTTTCTTTTTTGTGGGCATCTTTAATTTATTTACAGCCTTGTAACTTTAACCGATTAAAGTGACCCGTGCTGCAGTCGGAGTGACCTGCTGTAACCAGGTCCGAGTCCCACAGAGCTGCTGCTGGACAAGGCTTGGGGAAGCCCTGTGCAACAAACAGCAACAGATGCTGACCTCATTAACAAATGATAATCTGCTCATCACATGACCTGAGCAAGTCATCACTCTTTCATCCATTGAAAACTTTTGTGTTTGCATGGTCAGCGGAAAAACAGCAAGTGAACAAATCGTGATTTCTCAAGTCTCAAAATAAAAGTAGAAACGCCACATTGAAAAAGTTAAATGACTCCAATGAAAAAGTCTGACATTACACATTTGTTTGGTATAGAAATACGGCAACAAAAAATAAAAATAAACTTTCTAAAGGTGTAAGAATTGTAGTTTATATGCATGTATGTTTCCTATATGGTTGAATCATTAGCAGGTTTAAATATAGATATCAGGTATTATTTTTTTCGGTTAAAGAAGAATACTGTATTTTAAAATAAAGAAATCCAGCTTTCCAATGTGTATTTAGTATTTCATATTTTTATATAATAATGCTTGAAATAAATGCAATTTTGAACTGAAAACAAAGACGTGAACACTAACACTAAACGCATTCGTTAACAATGTTGCTGACGTGTTGTAAACACACATTTAGCTAACTTACTTTGTGAATAACGAGTAAGTTTCTTACTCACCATTTAGCTCTGTATAAAAACATTGTATCTTTATTTCCCCTTGCTTTTAGTAAACAGTCTCAGCTAGCTAAAATGCTTTTCACAAAATGAGTGGGATTTGTAATTCCATAATGGTCCAGCAGGGGGAGACATCTCATTTGGTATGGGGAATTAAAGTACTGTAAATGTTTGTTTTGGTTTTTGCGTCTATTTCGTCATTACGAAATGATTTTCTGAAACATTCAGCGCCGGTGTTATAATACTCTGAGTCAGTTACTCGGTCAGAAATGTTCAGGCACGCAATCTCTTTCTTTTGCCGCTGCCGCAGTTATTACTTTTTTTTTTTGTTTATTTTTTGTCTTGAAAATATGCGCATTTTCGGTGTACGCGGTCATGAAATCTTCCATCTCCAACGGGGAGAAGTGTGACGATCAAGGGTTTTTTTTCTACTTGTTGCCATGGTAAATCGCGTTATCGTTCCATTGATAAGGCTTTTTCTATCCCCCGTCCATTTTGTCATTTCAGAGTTTTGCAACCCTGAGTTTAGTTTCGATCTCCGAGTTTTGAAAACCCGCTTTCTGAAACGGCCCCTGTTCAAACTCTACTTGTTTACATTCTAAATTTCTTCTTTACCATCTTTAAATACAGAATTAAAGGTATGCACAGAGTCTTACATTACAAAAATAGCCAAGGCAACTGTATGTGCCAACAAGGAACTTGAAATAATAACATGGTTTGTGCACAAAATATTGGAAATTATGGAAATTTTGACTGCTGGCATCTTCTTTCTGTGTGACTAAGAGCTTTTGTGTACATCTCCAGCAATGTTTCATTTTGGTTTTTGTCAATTCTTTCCCTGGCATGAACCTTCAACCACACTGAGTGCGTAGATGCACTTTTTCCCCCTTGTCCCCTTGTGCCTGTCTGTAAGTAAGCCACCTAAATTTATCCATGTTGTTGTTATGTTGTTATTTCCTCATAATGTATTGTATATAATCATATTCTTGCACACATTATGAGGAAATAACAACATAACAACAACATGGATAAATTTAGTTGGCTTACTTACAGACAGGCTATTATTTTCAGATTTATAAGAGTAGGTTATTGGGGATCATTGAATCAACCAGGAGAATCAGTTGTTAAATAATATGCTGATGTGTGAAGCATGGTGACTGTTTCCTTTAAGAGACAACAGCTACTCAAACAGGAAACAGTAAGTGCATGAAGTGGAGTCCATTTTTTTCCTTTTAATTTCATCTTTCAAGATATTTTCTTCCTCTTCTGATTTAGCAAAGGAAGTATTTTAGAGTACAGAAAGGAAGATAATCCTCTGTGGGTGGACGTGCCTATCAGGGCCAGATAACGGACTTCAGAAGTCACATTTATCTGTAGTGTCTTTCAACATTGATTCAAAGGGTTGGAATCCCAAAGCTCATGTAGTTTTTGTTTTTTTTCTTATGTTATTGCACATTTGATTTTTGCAGATGCTTCCTTGGTGCAGCAGAAATGTGGGCTCCAGGGGCTGAACCTTCATACAGAAGCAGACTCTCAACAGGTTCAGGGCTGAGCAGTATCACACCTCTGACCACGGGAGTCTTTAAAGGCTTCGTGGCTCATTTCTTTTCATTTCTTGGAAATAAAGAAGCCTTTTGGATTAAAGGTGAATTATTTTATAGCTGTGGTCATCAACCCAGTCCTACAAGGCCCATAACATTTAAACGATGTTAAAGGTAAAGCGATTGTCAAGGTGAAATTAAAAAATGGGTACCAAAAATCTCCGATATGAAAAACCTCCATTGTCACCTCTTTCATTTCAAACAAATTTATCCTACAAGATTTTGTCATGATAACAGTGATTACTCAATTAGACTTTTCACAGAATCGACCATTTAACCACGTGAAGATGAGGAGAACTGCTTCTGTTGAAACTTGCAGATAGAGATCCACATCTAGGGTGAACCGACCTGACTGGCTATGGCCTTTGGCGATATAAACATCGAGTTATAAACATCACTCCGTTGGGAGTCTGAAACGCCCCTCACACTTGATGCTAACGTCAGATCCTTTTCAGATTATAAGCTTAATTGGTTTCCCAAAGCCACAAATATTTATTTTCTCCCCTGTCCTGAAGGCACGTTGCGATAACACAGCAGTGGTTCTGAAACAGAGAAGACCCCGAAAACAAACACAGCGGAGGGTCCGACTCCTGTGGTTCAGCAAAGATGCACAGAAGGAAATGAGGAGGAGACCGTCGGCCGCAGCAGGATACGTGAGGAACACACGCACGGCCCGAAAATGTGGTCGGACGATGGTGCGACAAGGTCATCAGATCAGGCGAAACCAAACAGTGTTTTTTTCCACTGGACGAAGTCAGTGTGGTTGGTCCAGAGAGAGGTCACGGCTTTAATCTGCTTTAATTGGCGTTCCCAGATGACAATGAGAAACAAAGGGTCTTGGATCAAATTTAAGGAGAAAGTCAACATGGGCATGAACTTCTGTGGAAGCTGAGTTTTTATCCACTCAGTAACAGAAATCCAGACCCAGCGTTGCACAACAAAGTAAACTAATTTCCCGTTTGTGGCAAACGCATGTGGCACACATGCTTTTCCATGTTGTGCACGGTTACGTGATCTCAGGACACGTCTTCTCTACAGCTCTGACTCGTTTCTCACCACCAGTGTATGGAAGGACCGATCCACGGCATGAACAGACTCTGGGTTTGAACGTGTCTGTTTAAAGCAACACCAACTATTCCTCAACAATAAAACTGAACTCATAAATCTTGAACACTTGAAAAAATCTTGAACACGCTCCGTCCAATCGACGCGCCATCTCTTTTTGAGAAACATGAGACAT
The DNA here is from genome assembly GCA_015343265.1 of Pao palembangensis. Lineage (NCBI taxonomy): Eukaryota > Metazoa > Chordata > Actinopteri > Tetraodontiformes > Tetraodontidae > Pao > Pao palembangensis. The sequence continues at coordinate 31,143,533 of CM027081.1, read as the reverse complement.
TATAAATGCAGACGGGCTGCAGTGCATCTGCGCATCCGCAGTAGGTATGTCGCTGCACCGTGACCTTTGACCCTCTTGCTCATACATCCATAGAACTTTGTATTACCTGGATATTAATATGTTAATAAAGCACATATGCCATAAAAAATGAGCATCATTTTTTTAAAATGGTGGCATCATCTGTTAAAGCAACTTAGAGGACGTGACAAGGAGGACTGTGGGGCAAAAGCCTTTGAGTTTCCCTCGTGAAGTAATCAAACAGACATTTCTGTGAGTGTTTTCAAGTAGACTCATCAGACCACTTTCACGCCTGAACCTCCTGTAAAACAGGAAGTGTTTTATACACACTACATACCAACAACGTGACAAGATGGCATTTGTCTTATTGGACATTATCTGCCCTGTAGTTTAACGTGATTTATGGCTCAACAACAACAGCCCACTTTGCACGTACGAGCGTAACTTTAAAGGTAGGCCATAACGATGCCTTGTGGCATACAGCAAAGTGCCGAGATCTTCAGGATGAAAAGCAGAAAGTGTTGGAGGAAAAACGGGACTAAAACTTAGCAAAACAGGTGATGGTGTGTAGATACAGTATGCTGAGGAATTTAGACTGGTGCAGACTGGGAACTGCTGCTGGCTCCCAGTACGCGTGCGAGCCTGTGACTTTCAACTGGAACACTGAGTGGTTATATCGCTTGCTGACGGTTAAATTTGTGCTCAAACACAAGCCGTTATTCTGAAGGGGCGGTTGTTAAAGGGACAGTTCACCCAATAGTGAATGAATTTGTTCTTTTTGTTTGTTTAATTTTAATAATTGGTTAAAAAAAAAAACAGCAAAATGTTTCATCACTCATTTATTTTATCCTTTCCTGCTCCATTCAAATCCCATGCGGCCCATTTCCTGTGCAAGTGAGACGTGCATCACAAAATTATTTTCTTTGGACGTTTGTGGATATCCGTGACTTTGCGAGCGCTGACCCCCCACTGAGATGATCTGACCTGCTGTAAGCTGTGGAAAATTGTGTGAATACACTCACAAACGTGTGACTGCGGTGACTGCAGCAGAGGAGAGATTAGCATGCGTCCCTTTATGACCAAATACATACTTTATAACTTCTTTACGTTTCATCTTCTCTACTAAATGAAATCCACCGCTTCATATCCATTTCATAAGGTTTAATGTGAAGCGGTGCGTTTATCGGTGTCTGGCTGGCCCATGGGTCATGTGATGTGGTGAGGTTTTTCCCTATCTGCTGGGGTGTTACATAACAACAGAGATCAGCTGCTAATTTCATGGGAACTTGCTAGTGTACACAATTCTGCTTTAGATTCTTTGAAATAAGTCGCTCTACATTATACTGTATATTTGTGGGGGATTTATTGGAGCCCGGCGCACGACCTCTTCCTAGCCTGGAGCTGTTCGAATCGCTGACTGTTTTTGTCCCAGCGAACACCAGGCTGGTCTGAAGTGTGCTGCGAACCAGACAACCTTCTCCGCTTCAGGATGGCGCATCTGTTGTAATTCTCCCATCTTCCCCAGAGAAGAGTGTGGTGAACCCAGAAGCGGCATGATCATCTGAAACACAGAATAAATCTGATCGGATTATCATTATTCACACAGAAGAAGCAAAAAAGGACACAACATGATGCAGATGACAATTTTTTTCTCACTTGCCTTGTGTGTGTTTGGTTTGTAGGTGTTTGCTACAGCCACTGAAATTCCCTTTCCCCTGTAACACAGCAGCATTTTTAATGTATTCTCTTCCGTTTTTTTACTGGAGTGGATGGCACATGAGCACGCATTATCTGTTCTTTCATCGGCTCTTTGTTTTGCGTCTGGGTGGACTCGGCGTCATTTTCGGTGGAAGGAGGCAGCTAATGGGGGGAGCGGCAGGTGTCTTCTGCCCTTTATCTGCTAACACAAAGGAGACAGAGCGTCACCGAAGGGCCTTGATGAAAAGCAGCTCTGCAGGTTTCCTTCTGCCAGTGAAATGATTGGCTGATGTTCAAACTGTTGGCGAATATTAGACGCGACGGCTCTTCATTCATAAAGGTAATTTTCCGTGGCAGACGCTGGCAGGAGCGGAGACGATCAGATTTCTGAGGGTCCCTGGCAGAGTTCCATGCATCACAGTGTGATGCACTGCACAGTCTTATCTTTCAAATCAGTTGAATTAATGTGCACCATTCCCAGAGTCTGGAGATGCTCTGACACTTTGTCTATTACACATGGATGAAATATGTTTGCCTAAGCCACAGTTTTGCTTATTTAAGCTTAATTGCGATGATGAGAAGTCTTAGTCTGTGTTTATTGTTCCAGGAGAGACGCACTGCCGGCCTTGTCTATTTCCTGAGAGAGCTTTTCATTTGGCTAAAATGTTTTTGCTCCGGATCTGTGCCTGTCTGGCATTAGTCATTTGGCACGGAGTCCTGAAAGCCAGTGCTTTTTCCTCTAAAAAAACGTAATTTTATTTAACCTTATTGAGCCTGTGATTTTGTTTTATTTAATCAATAAACTGTGGAAAATCTTTACCCTTTTCCTCTCGGGGCCATATATCTTTGCTAATGGGAATCAAAGGTCAAAAAAGGAAACACAAACAAGAGTGAGAAATCATGTGCTCATAACGTTCATCTGAAAACATGGAGGAGACCATGTTTTTATTGCAAAAAAAATATATCTTTCATCCTGAATCTGCCGACGACACAAAAACTACAGCTACACAACTTTCCTTTCCATAGACACAATTTATTTTGCCAAAGCAGTACATAAAAAATACAAATAAAGTGCATCATTCAAAAACAAACAACAAATAAATTAAGACACCTTCATGAAACTCTACATTTACCTGATGCACAGGAACACAGGCAAAAAGGCACAGATGCGATCTGTGGCATTAGGCGACAATTTCGAGCTGATTGGGTACCAGGGAGGTAGACCGTGTTCTTCAGAGTGGCTGGAATTAGCACATAAATCTCAATCCAGCAGAAGTTCACAAGTTCATGCCAGTAAGAACAGCTAAGTGTGTTATTGAGTAATAAAAAAGGGGGAGCTGGGACAAATTCATAAAATCTGATTCTCTTCAAGAACATGTGCTGATTTGTTTCCTATTACCGTCCACGCCGGTTCTAGTTTTTTACAGCTATATCAATACATCACCTTGAATTTTCACACAATGAGGTTGATGTTTTTCCCAGATTCCAGGGTATTTTGAAGAAAACATTAATTTTAAGACAATCAGCAGAATAATTACTCATAAAGCTGGTCGTTATATCTACCTTACAGCAAGCTCTGAATCGTACATACAGTATCATTTATTTAATGAATGAGCACAAACACCACTTTATTTATGATTTCATATTATAAGCCTTCTCCCAGAGAAGAATCTTTTTAAAAGAAATAATAACTTTACCCGACACCAATCATTTAAAATACTGCCAACATGTTCTCTCAGTGATCGGCAGCTCAGTCCTCCACATGAAGCCACATCCGTCAACTTCTACATTTTCTATGGGAAAAGCCTAATTTGGTTAAAAATTAACACTCTTTCTTCCCTTATTGTTCCAAACTTATTTTTGTTGGTGTTGTTTAACAAATTTGAGATGACTTTTGTAAATATTACAGACCTGTGGAACAAAAATGTCTGATAATACTGCAGTCAAGAAACCAACATGCACTTTTTAGGAAAAAAAAACAAAAACAACACAGAACAATGCAGCTTAAATGCCAGTAATTACTCAGAAAGTTCACATCTGAGGCTGTTTTCAGCATATGAGTCAATTTGTCTTATTTATCTGACCCCTTCCTACAGTAAATGTCTGGTTTATTTTAAAGATATCTTTCCAACGACTGACTCTGCAGGCACGAAGAAACACTGAGGTCGTAGCCTCACACACAGCAGTTTGAGCTTCTCTTTCCTTTCTTAGGCTAGTCGATTATTTTGTTTTCAGGTTTTACATTCACTGTTGGAGAAGTCATCAGTTAGAGAATGTACCTCGGAGAAAGTGAGAACGTTCTGTTTGTTAAGGACACGTTAAATGCGTTTCTCCTCTGCTGTCTCAGTGCTAAGTGATACCTGCAGTGTTGGGTCTTTGGAGCATGGCAGGGCTGAAATGTCTCTTACTACTCTTGCTTCTTCTCCGTCCTCCCCAGGCACACAAGAAGCCTGTGTGTTTGTGACTGATGACGGTCCGTCTGCTCTATGGCAGCTCGCACAGTACAAATCACATCCTTCTGGCAGATAGAGGAACGCCTGGGAGCTGCTCTTGATGTCTCGCAGGTTGTGGGAAACCAGAGACAGAGATTCCCGCTTAGAGATGACCAAAGAGAGCTGATGTGCATTGATACAGTGGAAATTCCCTGGCCTCTGCTGTCCTCGTGATCCCACCTTGCAAAAGAAACACTTGATTTTCTCAATTACCTTGAGCAGAACGGCCTTGCGAAGCAGGATATAGATCCAAGGATCAAGGATAGGGTTGAATGAGGCAAAACGTATTGCTCGTAGGTCAGGGTTCTTTTCCAACACCAGCTCCACTGGAGTCTTATAGAGCTGGTTCAGAAAGACCTGAGCCTGCAGAGAAGAGAGGACACAAACTGATGAATGCATATAATTTATATCTTTAAGGAGGGGGGGAAGCAGTGAGGGATTTTATCTTGTAGAAATTGCTTGTTAAAGTAAGGGCGCACACCCACTGAATGGAAAAAAGAACCATGCGCGAACTGTACGCAATGCCCCAAATAGATAATGTGCGTAAAAGCCATGGAGGAAAACTTACAACGAGTGGGATGGAGCAGATGAGCACCACTGCCGACGTGCCTATGAGCAGAATGACCATCTGGATCTCCACACCTGCCAGACGCCCGAAGCTGCGTCCCCTTCGCCGCGGGTCCACGCTGCGCCCGAGGTCGTTCCCAAGTGACATCCTGCGCACGAAGCGCCGGTGCATCCGAATCAAAGCGACGCACACAAGCACGTTACAGATGACGGTGGCGAGGATGAGGATGGAGCTGAACCCGGCGTACATGTAGGAGTAAGCGGCGTCGCTGCTCTTGTTGCTCCTCCACTCCAAAAAGCACCAGGTTTGCGGGTACTGCTTCTTCACCTGTCCGAAACCGATAATCGGCAGTGCGCAAAAGAACGCGTTGGAGACATAGATCGCGAGAAGCGTTAAACCCGCCAATTTCTGATTAACATAGTCATTGTAGAAATAGGCATGGTTTATGGCGATGTATCTCTCCACCGACATGGCACAGATGATGCTGAGTCCCGCCAGGGAAAAGAACAACAAGGTAAATCCAAAGTGCTGGCACAGCGGGTCCTCCCCGGGCCAAGACCCCTTCACGTAGGTGGCGATGGTGACCGGGCTGGCCAGGAGGGTCCCGAGAAGGTCTGTGACCGCCAGGCCACACACCAGCGTGTAAAACGTGGTTTCCTTTTGTTCCTTACGAGATTTACAAAGAACCACGATGGCGATGACATTGCCAACCACCCCAAAAATGAACATAATGGACGGGATGGTGGGGACCATGGTCCTCCCTGTCATCGACTGATTATTCATGATTGAGTGTGAGCGCAGGATCGAGATAACGGGATCTGCTTGTCTTCGTCAAGAACAAGAAACTTTGTCAAACCCAGAAGCACCTGCAGAAGAAGTTCGCTCCATGTGGCCGCTGCTGCAAACGGCTTCTGAGGTGATTGGATGTCAGGTCCTCAGCTGCTCTTGTGGAATCCACTCCACGGGACGGAGAGGCAGGCGCTGACTTCAGTCAAGACTCTGCCTTCAAGCTTCCTGCCGGGCTGCGTCCCTCCCCTTCCACAGCCTCCTGGCGTCACTCTCACAAGACTCTGAGCACCACGATGTCTTACTAGAAACAGCAACAAAAATAACATGTGGGAGAAAGATGACTCACTGTGAGGGGGAAATGGTTAAGAAATGGTTAAGAAAAGGGCTCATAATTACTGTAGATAGTAATCAATTTGCTTCAGTAATAATAAATAAGTCATGTCATTTAAGCCTTGATAATAAAGTTAATGTTTATTATGAAATGATGTGGATACTCATGATGTCACATTTCTCATCGTGTATCACGAAGCAAAAGGAACCCTGGTTTCCATCATATTTGTTCAATTTAAATCTGCATGATGGACAAAAAATGCAATAAAGTTAATCATTTATTATCAATACATTATTGTTAAGAGCTGTTGTCAGAAACCTATATGCATGAATCAGTTTGTCTTGTTCACCTCTTCAAAATAACATTAAAGCAGCTCGAATGAACGGACTTGTCAAAGACCTGAGTTACCGTCTGAATCCTTATTGTGAGGGTCTGTCGCCTCCGTCGACCCTGAGCTCTGCCGCCTGATGTCATTTCCACAAAACTGACCTTGTGCTGTTGGAAAACACTCTCACTTTGTTGCTGCTCTCTGCTTTCTTTATTTGAACAGTGGAGACTTTTTCACAACATGAGTGTGGCACAGCCTGAGGAAAACCTATTTCCTCAAACGTGCCACTCGTATGCAGAGTGTGTGTTACAGAGTTGGGCCTGACGCAGCTGTTACGTACCAGGCGTGTGTTGTTCTCTGCACATATAAAAGATGATGTCAGACTCCTGCCCTGTCTCCTCTCCTGTGTTTCTGCTCTGGCACGTCTGGTTTAAAGCCACAGAGAATGTTCTGTAAGCAGATTGTAAAGATTAGTCTTCTCATGAATGTGCTTTTCCTGGATTTGTTTGTCGAACTTAGATAACCCACCGCGTGGCTGCACTACAAAATCAAAGCGGCCGCCACCAGCAGCCGGAGGAACCGACGCTCCTGCTACCACCAACCCGGTTTCTTCTGCATCTGGACGCTCACTGAGCGACTGGGTCTGTGAGGGCCGGGTGGAAATTCAAGTTTGTCAAAATCAGCAATAAAAATGGCTCTCAGCACTTTTCCAGAACATTGGGTCTTCAAGGACCATGGTGGCGAGCAGGTCATTGTAGCTCTTTAGTGAAAGCTGACGGGGATTGGAAGTCCTGGAGTCAGCCCTGGGTGACTCCTTGCATCAGCAAGCATCTGTCTTTTGCTGTGAAACTTGGCTTAATGGTTCACCACAGACTGTTGAAGTCATGAAAAACTAAATCTTGAAATATGCTCATCTGCATTCTTGCAGACAGGAAGATAAACGTCTGCACATTAGCTGGTTAGACTTAAAGTCTGAAAACTTGTTCCAGTCCAACCAGACCAGACTCTTGGTCCTGGACCTGCACTGCAAGGAATCAGTTTATCGTCACTGTACATCCTCAATGCAGTCTGTTGCCATGGAGATTCCCAACATGTCTGAAAGGCTCAGTCATCGCTGAGAACACAAACCTGCAGCTTTTTTTTCATACGTAAAGTTTAGAGAGTTTGCATGTGTTTGTTCTGCAGCCGGCATGTGTTTTACATAACATCCGTACACGCGCTTTACCTCGGCATAACAAAGCCACAGCACAGCCAATCAGATGTAAACTGTTTGAACTGGCTCTGATTCCGACACGTGATGCCAACGCTGAAAAAGAAACAGTTTGTCTGCGTTGTGAGGCCACTGTCTGAACTAACGATCTGTTGTTTGGATTGCTGATAAGGTTAAATCATCTCTTATCTCCAACTGAAAAGTATAAATTCGGTGCGTCCGACCATTGTGGACATGATAAGACTGGAAAATCACCACATTTGAGTTTCACACAGTAGTTTTCCTCAAATTTCAGCAGAGCCATTTCTCCATGGGTGATTGTCAAACAGAAGCATCATGGGAAGTTACTAAAAATGATTAACCCAAGCCAGAGCAGGTCGACGCCTGCGCACAGAGATTACGGCGGTGATCATTAACAGGGACAGAAACTATGGGAAACATTAGTGCTAATCTTTAAAAGAACAGGAAGGCGTAAAGTTAAGAGGTAAACCTCTGAGGATGAGCAAATACTCTAAAATTAATACTCTGAAATGATGATACAAAGGAAAGACTGTCATAAATAGACAAAAGAATTAAAAATGGATGGTGACACCACATCAGACTAACAACATGAAACTGAAACTGCATGTCATACTGAGTCATTCACACAGGCCTAATGGGAAGACAACAGGAGGTTAACACCAGAGGCCGGCCTGTGGCTCATGTGTTCCTATCAATATGCTAAATGTTGCAACAGATTTGTATTTTTATCTGTTGAAGAACAGAGACAAAAAAAAAAAAAAAACATCTACAGAATTAAAGTGCACCATGTCTAAACTTAGCACCACAAAGATGCACCACGTGGGGGTTTTCCCACCCCATCATTCTTCAATGCAGCTACAAAACCTTACCAGCTTTAAAAGGTGAAAAGTGTTTAAAAGTGATCACGAGAAAATATGTTAAATGATTATTATTTCAACAGTGTCAGAACTCATAAGGACCGCATAAGCCCTGGAAAGAAATGAAACTTTAAACTAATAAATATGAAGGCTTTGACCTTAATCAATAATGAAGGTTTAATAACCTCTGGAGAATCTGGCCAAGAGCAACACCTGATAACAGGGCAGAAATGGGTGGCAGCATCACATTAGCTACTGAAAATAACAGTCCGAACCCTGTTCAGAAGGGGAAATGCATTCTTTAGAGGAGATAAAACCTCCGAAGATGTGAAAAAAACAAACAAAAAAAAAAAAGTGTATTAAGCAATGTGCTGTCCACACTGAACAGCACATTTCAAATTTGGAAGATCAGCTATTCCAGGCTGAGAGCTGATAGTGTCTAATGCACCTGCCGATTCAGTGATATTTACACACCAACATCCTGGATACTCTGCACAGAAAGGCACACACAGGTCGCTAAAGCCTCTGGGCATCGGAGAACCACTGATGTGGACATCGGACTTCCTTTTTCCTCCTCCTGACTCACACGGCAAACGTTAGCACACCTGCCCAACAGTTGCTCAGACATACTGAAGGGTGTGAGAGTGAGTCTATGAACAACCAGCTCATGATTTATAGAAATATCAAAAATAAATAAAAAAGGATAAATACCTAGACCAAGTTTTCTGTCAAAAGTTCAGACCCCTCTTACATAATGTGACTGATTCATGATTCATGTCTGACCATCTTGCTATCACTTTATGTATTTTACAGCAATGAAAAAACATTTCCAAACCGTTTAGGGGGTGAATCTTGATGAATCTCTGCTGCAGATTCATATTCCAGACCTAGAACTAGTCAGATAATTGTCCTGCAAAGCTTTTTGGACTGCCCTCGTCTGTCGTGCATGTCGACCAAGTAAACCACCTACATTTCCTGACTGTCGTTTCTGAGGTCAAAGGAAAAACACAAGTCTAAATATAAACAAAGACACTTTCTGAAGCATAAATAAGAAAGTTGCCAAAAAGCTGTTCCCAGAAAAGCTGCTCCAAGAGCCTGAAACTCACAATGGTTCTTGTTTTAACTTTTTTTGTGCAGGCGCTTTTCCCTCAACCGTGTGTACTGAATACTGAATAGCTGCACCGTAATGTACAATGAATAGATTATGTGCCCTGCCACAACAGCGTTTTCTTCTCTAAAGATCTACCATCTTATCTCCCCGAGCAGCAAAAACAGCTCAGGCTTCAGTCCATCTGACACACAACACGTTTGTATTTATGCATTAGTTAATGCAGCTCGCGAATTTTCAATTTTCACCATCTGAACAATTGTACTTTGCCTCCATTCTTACCATGATAAAAACCCACGCTGCATCGCGAATATTTACCTTCCAGAACACAAACACATTTCTGATCAGATATTCATTTCTCCCTGAGCAAAGAATTTGATTCTCTCGCGATTGAATATCAGTAAATTCCTCTGTGCAATAGCCTTTTCAATCTCCTGTGAGAAACAGCCAAAGAAATTAGAAACAATCACACACACACACACACGAAAGGGAGGAAAAGGAGTGGGAGGATGTGATATTTCTCCAGCTTTTGCTTCTGAGTAAATGAAAATTAATTCATTTGGTAGCATATTTATATTTGCTTCAAACAGAATATTACAGATGTAAATAATAATTGTGTAACATAAATGACATAATCAGATGTAATATTTCACAATGTCGAAGACAGTTTCAATGTCCACACTAGACTGATTTTTCAGCGAGCCATTGTGTCAAGGGTCTTTATGCTTGCTCTGCTGCCGCCCTAGTGGCCAACCTCTGCGCCTTCTCTTGCTCTGCTTTCTCCCTCAACTCTTTCTCTCTCTGGATGAGCTGCTTCTTCTCAGCCTCCCAGGCCTGCACCCGGCTCTCGTACTGCTCCAGGTCCGATTTCTCAGCCGACGGCAGGTTCTCTTGGGCCAGAGCTGTTACTAACCCCTGGAAGGACGTGGAGTCCACTTTGCCCTGAGAGTCCAGCTCACTCCGCAGTTTCTAAAAAAGTGGAGAAAATTATGATCTGATAAGAAATCATGTTAACAATTCGTGACGGCAAGGAAGTAAACATGGATGGAAATGATGTAAGAGAAAAAAAATCCACTGAGAGAGCTCAAGAGCATCCATTAGCGTGCATCACAGTAACACTCGAGTCAAACACAGACACTTTCTTAGGAAAATCTCCACAGAATCAGCAGTCACCTCGCTTAAAATCACCATTTGGCCAAGAAGGCCATCAGTTTTCTGATGACACTTATTACACAAAGATTTGTCTGAATCATTTAGTACATCTTGTCTTTCAGCCAAGAGCTTTCAAACCAATGTTACATTACTTTTATAGCTTTATAGATAGTGTATTAAAATGCTGCATGACTTTTTTTTTTTTTTTTAAACTGATATCAACAGACATTAATCGATGGTTTGTCCTGGACATAAACTCACTGTAATAACACCCACCTGGAACCTGCTGGTGTACTCCTGGAGCTTGGCCTGCTCGGCCTGCTCATCTTCATCAGTGCCCTGCTGCTTCTCGCCTTCTTCGTCTGACGATTCTTCTCCGGATGAGCTTGTGTCTAATGTGGACGATAAATCTTGCAGCAGGTCCTGCGTCAATTCCAGCTGAATAATAAATGAATTCTTCGTCAAAGTGTGCATATTCTGCTAGCAAAAGATATCAAGACTTAAGATAATTTTATCTGTTGTATTAAATTGAGCAAAATTGACTTTTCCCCATTTTCTTTTTTATTAGATCTACCCCGTGGTTAACATTCAGAGGACAGGCACAGTATGATAAAAGAGGCCAGATTATACCTTAGGAAAAGGTGAAATGAACTGTGGCCTTTGGTGAATCACGTCAGCGTCTGCCTTTCAGGCGTAATAATCCCTGCCTGCCCTGAGGTGCCACCTCCTCTGTCTGCATTACGGCCGTGCTGCTGCCCGACACAGCTCATTTGGCTGCAGTTGCAGTCATTCTCAGAGACATCTTGAGAGCTTCAGGTGCCTCAAAATCTCATTAGACACAGAGAAAGCTGGACTATTGAATTGGACGGCAAGGGCTGGATTAGTCGACACACCCCACTGTTGTATGTAAAAATCCTTAGACAGCCTGTGTGGTGTGTTCCATCACAGCAGATGAGGATATTCTAATCACTACTTTATGTGACTCAGAGTCATGGTTGCTTTCATTTCAATGCTATCTCAAAGACAGTTGTGATTAGATTAACAAATTATAACATATGAGCAGATACAGCATATTACTGTCACGGTAACTAAAACCAGGAGGACTTTTGTTAAGGTCGCTCATTTAAGAGAGAGTATCTGCTGACGCAATCTACTGAGAGCACAAAACCTCTGTTCCTCAGTTCTCCGAGGTAACACAACAACAGCAACAATTGTTTCAACTGAAAGCAAAAACAGATTGCTATATAACCCACCAACTGCTTTAGATGATTTTTACTATTCTTTTTACCTGCATAAATAATCTAAACATTTTTTTTTTTTTTACCATGTCTTGAGACAGTCTGACATCCCCAGAAGCAGCGCTCTCCATGACAGCCAACGCTCGGCCCAGATAACCCCGACCCCAGAAGAGGGGCATTCCCTTAAAGACAGCGTGTATGCCTTTTAACATCTCCACTCTGCCTGCACGGGGCAGGAGAAAGAGGAGAGTGAATAAGAGAAGAACAAGTCAAACAAACACACACTGTGGAGGCAGAAACACAAATACACACCCAGGAGAGCGTTCCCAAGCAGCTGAGCGCTCAGGCCAACACAGTTGTCTTGCTTCAGTCCGCAGATGAGCAGTGATGCTCCCAGTGCCCGCTCCTCTGACACCTGAACCGAAAACAAATGAAATGGTTTCCTGTACACGATGCATGGCAGCTGTTGCCATTGTTACACTTTCACTCACTGTAAGTTGCGGTTTGCTTGCCAGGTAACTGCTAAGAGCGTACAGAGACAGGATCTGTGTGGAGGGAAGGTCAAAGGACTCCTGAAGCATCACCTCTTCAACCACAGAGCATGCACCTGCGCAACATTTGCATTAAAATGGTCATTGTCCATCATATTATTTTATTTTGTTATTATTTTTATTATGTTACAAACGTTAAGATCTGGTTTCAGTGATTGCAGAAATGTTAACTGTACATTCATAAAAGCTGTGCGATCTTGATTTAAAAAAAAAAAGAAAAAACTTACTTTTAAAGTCTCCGTCTTTAATGTAAGAATCTATGAGCAGATTGAAACTGAAGTCATCTGGGAATATTCCATACTGAACCTGCACAAACACAGAGACACACAAATACACACTTACGTCACGAACTGTTTGTCCTAACAAATTTACGGTAAATCAGCCACACAACAATACTACGGGTAATTCTCAATGACCCTTTGACATTTAGACTTCTAATCCCACAGCAGCTTGACACCAACCAAACCAACAACAGTGCCCAAGTATGCTCTTACATCACTCTCTTCTCCCCAATAACTAACAGATATCCATCTTACAATAAATAACTAAGCTGCAGGTTACTTACTTAATTTTTAAAATTAATTTCAGTGGTTAGGATTGGATCTGTGGTGTTTATAATCCAATCCAGTGAAGATGTAATTTTCTCACAGTAGCTTGTTTACCTTGTTTTTAAGTGTGTAGAGGGCCCTGTCTCTGGCTCTGTATTTTAGACACTGTCTGATCCAGCTGTGGATGGTCCAGTCCCTCAGGTACCAACAGTTTGGACTGTGACGAAACCTACAGTAATAAAAAAAGCAAACAATATTTTTATTTTATATTTTATTTCTAAATCATTGACTCCATCATAACAATAAATGTGTCCACAGAAACACTGAAGCTTGTAATCACAAGAATGGTGCAGATTCCAGAGGAAGAGGTAAACAGGAAAAATCTGGAGTTGCCCCCGAACAAAGAAAACCATGTGACTGAAAATAAACGAAAACAGACAAACCAAACAGACAAGCCAAACGCAGTTCATTCCAAGAAAAGCACAAAAGTGGACACCACGCAAAACCACGGAAGTGGGGGACATATGACACAGAAATGGAGACAAAGACAGAACAAATTCAAAAATTCATTAAAAAAAAAAAAATCATACTTGTAAAGGTAGTACTCTGCTTGATCCACTTCTTCTCGGGATGAAATGTTGTCTACAAACTGCCACATGACAACGGGTACATTTAAATTTGTGCACATCAATCAAACTCACTCTGTGTCATCTACTGTGACAGAACATAAACATATTTATGACTCACCCGTGACACAGTCAGAGAACTAACTGGCAGATTTCTGTCATATGTCTTGTTCATGGTGTCAGCCAGCACAGCTGTAAATAAAACATGTCAACTGTAATTTATTGTATAGTAACAATAAAAAAGTTTATTCTTTTTTTTTTTTTTTTTTTTAAAGAAACGAGGTTTTGATTAACTCCAGCAGTTTACTTATAGGCCGCGTTTACTTATACATGGAATAACGCTGCACAGTGACCAGAGTTTAACAGTATATTAGCGCCATCCTGTGTTTATCAGGTGCAATAACAGATATTAATGCTGGACTAGTCTGCAGCTCATTCACTTTTTATATACACAATGAGTGTGCCAACAGTCCAGAGCAACGATGAGTGTAAAAAAGAGGTGAAGAAGAGTGTGCAAGCAGGTTGCAATGGGTGGAATAAATGTGTCGGAGCTGGAGGTGGAAAGGATGAAGATGTTGAGGGGTGTTTTTGGAGAGAAGAGGACAAATTGGATCAGGATTGAGTAGATCAGATGGTCAAGGCATGTTAGATGTTTTGGACATGTCCAGTGGAGTGACAGAGAATGCAGAAAGATGCCGAGGATGTAACTACCAGACGAGGTCCAGCACAACACTAAAGAGGTGATTTCCGGATGTAGCAAAAGATGACATGGAACTATAACAATAATATTTACATGGGATAATTGCATTTGAACAGATTGCTAATGCTGCTAAATGCTTAGAACAAAAGTTTTTTGTGGTAGACTCTAGATTGTTTGGTTGTCATAACCTTTTTACCTTCTCAATAATTCCCTAAATACATTAGGACTCAATCTGAAATCCTGCAGCTCTAAGTAGATTTATCATCTATTTACTATATCCGCTGAATCTAAACTCCATCGCAGAGAAAACACACACAGACATGAGCTGAGAGTAGATTTCATGCTTGTTTTTACCCAGGTTCTGTGGCTCCGTCTCTCTTCTCTCCCACATTTTTGTATCTGTATAAGCTGCTGACAGCAACCATCTTCTGGCTGTAAGACAGTCAACCGAGTAGTATAATTACAAGCATTATTACGTTGGTTACAGGCTAGCAACATTTTAACTAACGCAACGAACAGAGGTTTAACTGCATTCCGTAAGATGTTTTGAGTGGCTAAATGAGCTAGCTAATAACATGAAGCTAGGACAATTGTAAATCTAGAGAATTTCCCAATCGTCACCAAAGCAACAAAATGTAACGTTGAAGAAATCAATGCTTCAACAAAATACTGACTGCTTGTAACCACATGCAAACATGTTTACCTGAAAAAGATGGTGATACACGTTTAACTTTCACGGCTGCTGTCATGCAACGCTTCCATACGGAGGCCGCCATCTTTGGACGATACCAGTTGGGAGCCGATACGGGGGGTGCTTTAGTGACGTAGAGAGTTATACCAAAACTCGGATCGAATCATTCACGTCCATTTGAACCTACAAGCAACGATTCACCCACCTAATAACGGGTGGTACGTTTTGTGTTGTTAGATAAATTCAACATAATGACGCAAGAGTATAAGTTCAACTAAAAATCATTATAACCTGTCATTATTCATTTAAGTTATATAATTGTAAATCCTTTCACAGCCTCTTCAGAAATCAGATGTATTATTTAAGTCTTTTATTTCGGGGGGATAAGGTTAAAATAATAAAATAGCCAAGATATGAGTCAATTTAGGATGACTCAAATGATTTATGTTTTTAGAAATTATTAGGCTTAATATATTTCAGTTAGTTTTCAGCTGCGTTGTTAGTTGCATAATTACATGTAAAATTGTGTAAATAAATAGCTGTATCTAGCAAATAAATGACGATACAAATGAGTGGCGGGTTTAATAAAAGTTTTCTCAAAAACTCAGAAATATTACAAAAACATTAAAACACTAGAGGACGCTGTTTCTTTAAGAAATAATGTAATGCATTAAATTGGAAACCACTTTCCGTTGGTTAATCAGCCTCTTGGTATTTTTATGACACTAGTCTATCCTGTTATTACTGCTGCCAATTAAGGGAGGAGGTTATGTGACAGCCAGCATTTGTTTGTTTTTTAGCAAAATAACTCAAAGGTTATAAATGGATTTTAATGAAATTTCCATGATAATGTTGATAATGTTGATAATGGGCCAAGAAAAAGATTCTTACATTTTGGTGATTCTCCGGATTCTGGAGGGACTTAGACCTTTGATTTTCCAAAGCTAAGAGACTTTGATCATTAGGCAACCTAATATGTTATGAAACCTTCTAACTTGTACAGTTATTTTTAAATTCATCAACCTTATTCCATTAAGTTAAGAGTGGATGATGGGACACCTGCGCTCCTACATAATCCTGAACAAGGCTGTTTTGGGTGTAAGTCACAATATGTGGGGGAAAAAGCTGCTTGGCAGAGTGCCTTTCTAATGTAATATAAGCTGTGGTTAATGTTGAAAATAGTAGCACATTGTCAAGTGAAACACGGGGGACGTTAGCACTCATGCGAGGGAGGAGTGCTGTAAACATTTCTTCTGTCGTCCTGTTGACCTCTACGACCTCACGGTGTTTTCCTTGTCCATTTGTTCTCCAGGAGGACAAGAGCACTTGTAGGTCTACCCCTCTCCTTGACTGTTGAGCAAAAGGAGGTGATGGGTTGAGACTCGGGTGGGCGAGTTTTGCTAAACAAAATGTGGAAAAATCTTTGCAGCATCTCCTTCTTTTTTTCATCAGCAAAACAGGAACCTCTTACCCAAGGTGCACTAGAGCAAACAGTCTGTAAACATCTACCTTTTCAGGACTACACAGTACCATCACCACAGTATTATCCTTATCTGAAAAAGAACGTGATGTGAGATTAATTAGAAGACATGTTAAGGGAAAGTCAATTTAAATTTATACATCCTGGGAATCCAATAAAGACAACATTGTGGTCTAACCCACATTGTGCATTAAAAGAAGACTTTTTGTTGCTTTTTGTGAAACAGGTCACCTCCCATCACATGGCTATTTACCTGTTTCTCCTTTATCTCTGGGTGCTTGTTTGATTCTCATGGTATCTAAGATTTCACTTCATTAAAAATGCACAAAAGCGACAGAATCGCTTTCATTTTTCCTCCAGCAGATCTCAGAAGGTCAAACCAGTCACAGGCTGCACATTATGATGCTGCAGAGAGGAGAGAGTGGCTCCTCTCTGGGTTTGGCGGTTGGACCGAAACATGTAAGCGAGGTATGGAAAGGAAAGGAGGATGTGAGAACTTCCTTCATCTGCCTGTAGTTTCACTTTTTAGCGCAAAGTGATGGACACTCTGGAAAAAAGGGAAACTGCAACTGATTTAGATAAGAAAAGGGTAAACTGGATCCCATGTTATTAATTTGCCTTTTGCAAATTAAGTTTCTGACCAGTGAGATAAGTCTCACCTGTATCACATGATGCATTATGGCTGTTTTATAACTTCTCTTTTTTTTCTTGCAATCTTTTCATTAATCACTTATTTGAGAAGCAGCTTCTGCAGTAGGCAGAAACATGTGGTTTATTCTGAATCAAATAGAAGCCTTTTGTCTGGGACACCCACTGTGTCCATCACTGCTTTTTGATTGTAACCAAGAAGAGGGAAGGGGAGAGGTGTTTTCTCTTCCTCTTCCTCTGCTTTGAAAGGGAAGCAGGAGCAGAAAGGCAAGCTTTATGAAAGTCAGAGCAATCATCTCTGACTTCATAGCTAATATTTAGGCAATTATGTCGTAAGTGTGCGTTAAAGGCATGTTGACACAGGTTTACCTTCCAAATGTTACATTCAAGCTTTTATTTTTGCATTCATCTGTTAGAAACAAGTTGTGCATCATTTATCTGCCATACAAACAAACAGTATACAGACATCTTTTTCGATGATCAAACAAAGGTTTAAGTTCATGGCATAACACAATTAAAATCAGGCATAAAATAAAAAGAGAAGAAAAATCACAGTTTCTAGTCTAAAGGGTATATGGAACACTCAAGCGTCGTCACATCAGTCTCAATGTGATTCCTTTTAACGAACAAGCTCAAAACATGCTGAACTGTTTTCAGCACTTCATTTTAAAAATCTATCAGGAAAATTTCACTCAGTGGTACAAAAATGTTTAAAACCTGTAATTGTAATATCAACGACTGACGACTCAGCATATATTTTCTATGTACACGAAACATTTCACAGTTTATGTAAATTCATGTAATACACAAATTTTACCACACGTACATCCTCAGCTTTATTTAAAAACAGACTTCGAACAGACCCAGTTTAAAGCTCCTAAAACTTCCTAACTCCTCTCTTATTCCATATCTTCATTACATGGAGCTTTGATGACCATGAAGTCCACTCTGCTCTGGTTCTTCTCCCCTTCCTCACAAAACCCATCTGACCCTGGTTTGTGGCTCATTTAGCACTTGTTGATGATCTTCGGGCTCTGAATCAGAATCATCGCCTTTGGACTGTCTTCGGCAAACCTGGTTGCCAGCCTCTGATTCGGATTCAGACAGCATCGCCTGTCGCTGCAAGAGGTGCGCTTTGGCACCTGCAGTCTCTTCGTCTGTTGCCGTCTCCCTGTCATTTGTCCGCCTGCCTCCGCTGGGCACTTTCAGAACTTCACCCCTCCACTGGTCTGCAGAGGTCTGCTCTCGCTCCACCCGGCCATGCTGGTCCACCTCGGGGCTGTACGGGCTTCGTCTGTACAGACTCTCCTCATCCTCCTCCTGGCACGAGCTTCCGGGGATGCTCTCGCCGTCTGACTGGGAGAGATGGTGGCCGGGGAGGCCTGGGGGCTTCTGGGAAAGGTCAAACGGCTCCTCTTGGCTAAAGTGTGTGAGGACGTCATTGGGGAGGCAGAATTGTCCTCTTTGTCTAAACACTGAAGGTGGCAGAAATGAAGATTGATGGTGAGAAAAATGTTGAATGAATGGACACCTGTTAAAAACATCCTTACGTCTCTCATCCAGTCCTCTGTCCATGACACCGTGCTTGACCTTCATGTGGCGGGTGAGGTTTCCCTTCAGCGTGAACTTGCTGGAGCAGTAGAGACATTTGAAGGGTTTGCTGTCTGAGTGAAGATGCATGTGGCCCATTAGGTTGTGCATTCTGTTGAACTCCTTCCCACAAAGCTGAGAAAAGATCAAGAAAAAAAAGGATGTGAATTTTTTTTTTTTTATTCAACTCAGACAAACATTATTCCTTATATTTAACTTGGTTTGGCAAGTAAAAAACACCGCAATCCAGTAAACACAGGTGCATTCCATTATTGGCTGCAGCAAAGATTACCTCAGGATACAGAAACAATAGGCCAACACCTATTTCGTCTTTCTCTGAAAAGGCTCCTTTGTGACTCATTTGCACAGTTGTAACGTAATCATGAATCAATGCACAGAGATTCAGCTATACATAGACACACAAATATGCCCCTTCTTCCTCCCTCTATCCTTGTTTTCCTCTTTTCCACTTTGTTCTGCCCCCTCTCTCTGACACGCACGCACACACACACACACACACACACACACACACACACACACACACACACATGCATGCAACAAAAACAGAAAGCAAGAGGAAGCGACTTTGAGACAGGGCCTGGAGGAGAACAGGGAAGGGCAACTCCTGCGCTGTCCTTCCTCTGCATTCTTTTTTATTAGGGTGGTCCTTTCCTTCAGGAGGAGAGAGGGACTGTAAACTGTCCAAGAGGACCGTGAGAAAACAGGAAGCTCCCTCCAGCAGCAGAGAAAGCAAGATGAAATCTATTTGAGGGCCCTGTTCTCCAGGGAGGCTGGGGGAGCCATTGTTAGAGAGGCAGTTTGTGCAGAGATATCCTTCCTATAGACAAGGAGGGTCCTACTGCCAAAATCCTCTCTGCTATCTGGTCATCGCCTTAGGCCTCACACCAAACACCAAGGCTATGAGCAAAACCTCAGAATTTTTCGACTGACACCATTCTTATTTCCTAAATATGTAACTACAGCAAAGCTAACAGGCGTAGCTTAGCACATAACTCTCTCATATTGTCCTGACAACTGACCTTGCATTTATATGGCTTGATGTCTGAGTGGACGATCATGTGAGCCTTGAGAGTCTGTTTTTGTACAAAACTCTTGAAGCACATGTGGCACTGGTAGGCCCGTATGTTGGTGTGGATGAGGACATGACGCTTCATGTTGGCCAACAGGGTGAACTCACGACCACAGATGCGACACTTATGCTCCTTCACCCCCTGAAGAAGAAGAAAATGTGGAAACTGCATCACGTGACTTAGGTTTTTTTTATTATTATTTATTTATTTTATGATGCAAATGTTTGGCTAGTTTTAAAATTTCTGCACCCAACTACTCTAAAGTCATGAGAGAAAATATCACGATTCAGGAAAGAAATAGCACACTGCCAAAGCTCACTTTAGCTTCCAACCCCTGTCAAAATAAAGCACTCCTATTTAAACCTACTTTGTGAGTGAGTGTGTGCTGTTTCAGGTGGTGCGACTGGATGAACTCCATGCCACACTCGCTGCAGATGTACGGCCGGATGTCTTTGTGCTTCATCATGTGGTTCTGAAGCTGGCTCGGGTACTGGAACGTCTTCTGGCACTCGGAACACCTGCAAGTACACAGGGTCAGCTTCACAGAGTCCAACGTAGAGCTGAAATGCTAAAGTAGCGGACCAAGATTTGGGAAGATGAACGCTCTGATATTTTCCAGGAATTTATCGTAGATGTGGGAAGTAAACATATCAATTTTAAAAAGTCTTCATGCAGCAAGACAGTGATGTGAGACTGTACTGATGCATTTGGTGGAGAGTTGAAACATGGTTGTTAACTCATTGTCATCTCATAAAAGTCAAATATGCTATATAATAATATAATGTCAAATATGCTATACATGCTGAAATTACAGTCCTCTTGGACCCACGGTGCAGCAAAGTAGTAATAAATAAAACTATGAACTAAACTAAATAAAAAATAAAAATAAAAAGGCCACCTAGTGGCAAATAATGATGTAAGAAATACATGTTGTGAGTGCAACAGTGTTACCATGCTGACGTAAACATGACCAATTCTTGTAAATTAATGCATCTTTTAAGCCATCTTTTACATAATACATGCATTTCATGAAATATCCAGCTATTGTTTCAGTTGCCCACCCAGATGACTGGGTTTGGTCTCACCTGTACAGGGTGGGGCCACGGTGGGTGGTCAGGTGCCTCTTCAGCTGGGCCAGCGTGGGGAAATCTAAGCCGCACTCCACACACACATTCTCCTGGCCTTTCTCGTGCTTCAGCTCGTGGGCCCGAAGCTCGCTTGGGTAAGCGAACCCTCTGCTGCACACACTGCAGCTGCAGCAGCAGATGAAGCAATGGAGAGATGAGGCCAAAAAGGAATAGTTTTAAACAAAAGACAAGTCCAAGAACTCGGGCGTCTACCTGTAGGGCTTCACGTCGCTGTGCTGCATCATGTGCCTCTTCAGGTGACTGGTCTGAGTGAAAGCTTTGTGGCAAACCTGGCATTTGTGGGGCCTCATGCCCTGGTGGGTCAGCAGGTGTGTGTGCAGGTGACTCAGCTGCTTGAACAGTTTCCCACACAGGTGACACCCGTGCGGCTTGATGCCATTGTGCCCCAAGATGTGCGTGACCAGGTTATATTTGGAGGTGTATGACTTTTCGCACATGCGACACTTCCACCTCTTCTGGTCTCCACCCACATCCACGTAGTAGCTGTCATCCACGTGGACGCTGAGGTTGAGCTTTTCGGCAGCGGTCGTGCCGCAGCGAGGAGCCGCGTCTTGGCTGCGATGCCTTGATCTGAGGTCCTCTCTGGTGTAGAAAGAGCCAGGTGAGATGGGCATGACGGGGTTGGGCATGAATATGGGGTAGGGCAGGAAGCTGTGAGGGAGAGATGAGAAGTAGGGAGAGTGGAGGAAGAAAGGAGGCCGAGGCCAGACAGGAGGACTGAGAGGTTCCTGTTTCAGCTGCATGGGGACATTTAGACCTGGTAAACTATGATGAAGGTGCAGTCTGCTGAGTTCGATCATACCAGGAATGGATTTAGGAGACGTGGAAGATATGGGCTGGGCTTGGATCGAGAAGTAAGGGACATCTGGTGTTTTCTTACTGGGACGGTCTCCTGCTTCCCCTTTTCCTCTCTCAGGAGATTCAGCTTCTTGAGTGTCCATTTTAAAGGGAGTTCTTTTGCGTTTTTGGGATCCTTCTTTTGGGGTGTAACCAGGACCAAGCATCGGTAGAAGAGGGGCTGAGCTGAAGGTGTCTGCAGGTGACACATTTGGATATCTAGAAAGCTGTGTGCTGAGGGGTGGTGGGTACAAACTGTGCTGAGATACTTTAGTCTGGTAATCTCTTAGAGGAGGACTTCTGGGTGGGGAGATATTCATTCTGCCTAATTCAGAGGAAAAAAATAGGGAAGTTTAGGAGCCCGTGTGATGCTGCACATCAGCACAAAAATGCTGTAAATGTGCATTAAGTTCTTGTGACCAAATCAAATGTAAAAAGTAAGGCGACATTTAAAGATATAAATAAGATAGGAGTTGCAGTATGAAAGCAGGTGTATTCATTTGACTTCTGATAGTTATTCTTGGCAACAGACATGTTACTGAACTGAAAAAAGGTGCATTTTGTAGGAGGAAACGTAAGCGGGCACACTGACGGCACTGACACCTACAGAGCACCTTTTGTTCTACCTGAAACTTTTCACTTCTTCCTTTCTCACAGTTCTCCTACTCTCCTCTCCTGAAATCAGGAAGTTGTGTGAAGTTTCCCTCCACCTTAGGCACACACTTCGCTGTGTGTGTGTGAGATGCCACTGATAGACAGTAAGAACTAAGAACTTTACTTTTGTTCCTACTAGTTTTAACACGGAATTGCATTTCTATATAAGCCTCAGTGTGATTTGCATGATTTGATAATGGTAACAGTTTCACGGTTGCTATTTAAACATGTGATGGGTAAGAAGGTAGTGGACAATCAGAAGGAAGTGATGTACTTCTGCATAGCATCTATTGCATTTGGTGATATTGTACAGGTCCGTTGTAAATAACCTGTAAATAATTCAGACCTTTTAACAAATAACTCATCCATTTCAATTTTCTGTAGCTATAAAACAGCTTTGCAACCATTCGCAGCCAGTTAAAAGCATTAATATTGTTTCTATATGTGAAAGATATAAAAAGAATTTTACTAGCAGTTAGAATTCACGTTCACTTAACTGCAATTTTTGAAAGGTGATGAGAAAAAGCAAGGATTTTAAACCTTGGAAAGATTATAAAATACAGATAAGGGAAAAGTTAATTGGAAAAGTGAAAAGTGACTAACTTTCAAAGTTAAAACACAAAAAAATATCATTTTTTAAATATTTTGCCACATCTGTTTCAGAATGTTTCTGCAGTCCCCAGCCTGTAATTTACTATTCCATGCATTCCAAACTATCCGTGGCAACCAAAAGCTCCTCCTTGTGTGCCAGCAAGTACCGTGCAAGTGTATTTGCATTGTAGGCTTACCAGCTGATTAGATCCGTTTTCTGCGATGCTGCGACAGAGGGGCCAGCCACAGCCACCGCCGTTCTACCTGTACCTGTGTCCTCTCCCTCCTGCTCGCTCTGGAGCTCTGCTGACAATGAGCCGCACGTCCACGGATGGCATTTGAAGTTACTTAAGAAAGAGAACAGGAACAATCACTTTGTTCTCATTTTTCAGATGAGTACCTTCGGAGAGAAGGAAGGAAGGGAGGGGAGAGGAAGTCAACAAGCCTAGTGCCTTCCTGCAGAAAAATAAGGAAACACTAGATAGACATCTCTATTTGTCTGTGAAATAGGGATTCAGACATTCTTTTGGAGGATCACGAGAATGCCTGGTCAGATGCAGTTTCAATGGCCGTCACCTGCAGTGACAACAGGAGCATTGCTGTAACATAAAGACATTCATGCAAGTAGAACTTTTTTTTTTTTTTTTTACCCCTAGATGGAATACGGAAAATATTTTCGGTACTTATGTATTTGAGATCAGTGCATCTTGTTTTTTTTTCATTTTCATGAATACTTAGATGAATAACATGGGAATACAGCCAAAAGCAGGCAAGACCGTAACGTTATTTGCATCCATTTTAGGTCATGCGATGAGTTGCTTGGTAAAGTTCAACAGAGGAAGTTATCAGCTTTTTTTTGTTACTGAGATGAGGTGGCGTTGAGCGGACATGAGTAATTGGGCTCATATCATTGAAATGGTGATACCATCTTTTATGAGTTGTGGCTAATCATTAACTGTGTTGATTAGTTCATGAGACCAATAAACCCTAGACCTGGATAATGTGTGCATTAATACCTTTCAAAGAATTAAGGATTTGCCTTAATAGGAGTAAGATGGTGTGGTTCTCTTTCTATCTTTTTTTCATTCCTAATAAGCTATTTCGGGGTCATTATGGCTGCTCAACAAATTTTCACCATTGTTGAAAATATCTTTCGTAAGTCCAAACTCTTTTAAGCATGTCTACTTCTATTACATAAACAACAAAGCTGTATCACACTCATGTCCGCTGATGCTGATTTAATCTACCATTCAACCTCTTTGACTTGCTGTCATGTCTTACATGCACGGTCACGCACAGAGAGGCCTTTCATAATCATCTTCGACATCAGTGAGGCCAGCCGAGGTGCAAAGACGGCTGGCCCTTTGACCCAGCCTGCCCAGTGGCCACGTTCATCACTGGATGGCGCAGTGACTAAAACGGGCTCATTAACGATCTCTAAGTGGCTTTTGGCTTTCTGTGACACTCTCAAAAGATGCTGTGGAAGTATATAAGGCAGTTCTGAAACAGCCAGAGCAGAACAAGAAGACGCCACAGGCATCTTGAACTCACACCAGAAGGCTCATCGCCAACAGGAGATTAACCTACAAGTGAGTTTTATTTCTGCCCTCTGGCTTTTGCACTTTATCGCTTTGCAGATTGAGTGAAAAAAAAAATGTAGCTTATACTTCCCATCTCACTTTGTTTCCCTGAAGAAATGACTGGAACCGCTGTCTCTGTGTGCCTGCTCTTCCTACTTTCTGTGTGCTCAGCGTGTTACATCTCCAACTGTCCCATCGGAGGGAAGCGGTCCATCATGGACGCGCCACAGCGCAAGGTTGGCCATCTCTTAGAAGGGTTTTCAGTTAAAAAAATGTTGATATTTCTTATTTGCTTACTGATAAATCAATCCATATCGAAACATTTTTGATTTAAATCAGCAACATCTCAGAAACAGAAATGAAAAAACTACAGCAAAACATAACAGATGTTACATTATATTGCTAGGTTCAAAAAATCTAATATAAAATCTGTACTTGAATCTGTCTATTGCGATTCCTCTTGCAGTGCATGTCTTGTGGTCCTGGAGACAGAGGCCGCTGCTTTGGCCCCAGCATCTGCTGCGGGGAGAGCTTCGGCTGCCTGATGGGCTCCCCAGAATCGGCTCGCTGTGTGGAAGAGAACTACCTGCTCACCCCCTGCCAGGCTGGTGGGAGAGCCTGTGGATCTGAGGGAGGACGCTGCACCGCGTCAGGGCTCTGCTGCGATGCAGGTTAGGAAGTACATCAATTCTTTATGAATAAAAGTCTCCTTTCAGACTAAAGTGGAGTTTGTGAAAATGCACCTAAACGTTTTGCTGCCTGCAAGACAGAAGTGCAGACGAGCAGAGGAAGCAGAGGCAGCTGGAGAACCAGCCAGATCACAGTTAGTGTCAGAAAACAGTGAGACCACATGGTGAGAAGTTCAGGTTCCACCGGTGAAAAGCAACATTGCACTAATAGTAGAGGACTGTGACAATTAGAGGAATGACGCCCGGCGTTGCCAGTGATGGGCTGATCGGCAGCAGGTGGGGAATCCCCTGGGTGTCAGGAGGAGGTGCGACCCCTGTGACAACCATGTTCCTCCCCCCACAGAGAGCTGCACGATGGACCACTCGTGTGTGGCAGAGGAGGAAGGAGATGAACACGGAAGCCTGTTTGAAGGAAGCGACTCCAGCGACGTCATCCTGAAGCTCCTGCGCCTGGCTGGTCTCACTTCTCCGCACCAGATTCACTAACGGGCTGCACCTGACAACAAGGTCTCACTGGGAAATGCTCACAAAGTGGACTTGTCATTGTAGTTCATTGTAACTTGTCCGACTTCTACCTTTCTCCCATTATTTTTATGCATGAAAAAGGGTATTTGTTGAAAATGTCATTTAGATATCCTCATGTTTGAATAAAATTCGAGAGAGTGTGTTGTGTTGATTTGCTTGATTGCTTTTTCTGCCAGATTTTACTACACTGAAATTCTACACCAGCCACAACACAAAGCCCTGACCTATCCTCTATTCAGCTGTGCACGATCCCATAAAAGGAAAAGGTACATTCACATGACGCTGTAATGTCAGCTGACATCAGCTGGCAGCGTTTACTGCCTCTGTCTGCTCTGTGATTGAGCTTTAGTTTTTCAATGTCAGGGTACTTATCTGAAATGAAGTGACCTGGGTAAAGCGCACAACCCTTAGAATCTCAATCATAGTTAACAATGTTAATTAAACGTGTCTTATGTTTATTATTAGGGTTAGGGTTAGGGTTAGGGCAGATATGAAAGGGTTATTTGAGCAAAAGATAATAGGAAAGATAAGAAGTAAAGTGACAGATGAAACCTTCAGCATTAAATGTGACATTTTCTATGAGGCTTAAAAAAAAACATCTATCCTGTGACAAATTATGCCTGTCACATTGGCAAATTTCTGTTCACCTTTGCCTGGTGCTGGATTCTTGCCACAGTAGGGCGGAGCTACCTTCATTGTGTACACTTGACGTTGGCTGAGTTTGGCTGTATAAAACAGGCAGGTGAGCAGACTTTCTCTTCACTTTCACTGCCTCTCATCATGTCTTTCTCTGGAAAATACCAGCAGGTGTCTCAGGAGAACTTCGAGCCTTTTATGAAGGCCGTCGGTAAGAATTCAGCTTCATTTTAACAGCCCTGAGTTTCTCATTTGATGATAAACATTGCTGTTCATTCCGCCTTAACGCCTGTTTTCTTTTAGGTCTCCCTGATGAAGTCATCCAGCACGTCAAAGACATCATGAGCGTCTCTGAGATTGAGCAGAATGGTAATGATTTCCAAATCACCCTCACCACTGGCCCAAATGTAATGGTCAACAAATTTACCATTGGAAAGGAGACAGAGATAGACACCATCAGTGGAGAAAAGATAAAGGTGAGGCAAGACAACAAAGTCTGTTGCTATGGAAACGTCTGAGTGCAGCCTACTGTTAGGCCTTCTTGCAGCCCTGGTAACCTTCATTCTTGCTTCATGTTTGAAGACGGTGATTCATCTTGAAGGCAACAAACTGAAGGTCTCCCTGAAAGGAATGGATTCGGTCACAGAACTGGTGGATCCCAACACGCTCGTGACCGTAAGTAGATCAAATGCTGAGTGACTCGCAAATCTGTGACAAATCTTATGGGGTGCACCCCATAAAATCTCTACTATCTGCTTGTCTATCCGCAGTCCATGACTCTGGGCAACATCGTGTACAAGACAACAAGCAAACGAGTGTGACAACCGAGAGCCCACATTTGCACCAATAAAACATATTATGAAAGGAAAAAAACTATGTGTTTATTTTAAACAGAATTTCTGAATTACCTAATGTTTACTGGGGGATTATGGTCGCAATCTTGTTCTGCCTGTGGGCCAAATGTCAATTTCTCACATGAAGTATAGATCACATTAATCAATAATATAATGTGTGCATATATATATATGTGTGTGTGTGTGTGTGTGTGTACAGCAGTACACAGATTAAAACGGGATTGCAATCCCAGAAACTAAATAAAAACCAATGCACATGTTAATGACTTCTTTTAATGAAAACTACAAAAACTAAAAACCAAGTGAATTTAATAAATACTGAAAAACTGCAGTGCAGTGATTATTTCCGCCGATGGAAGAGATTCTTGATTCCCTCCTCCACGCCCTTTGGTTCGTGCATCATGGTCATCGGTTTGTTCTGCAGGGCAGCGTCTCTCATGCTGTGGTAAACGTATTCATTCTGCTTGAACATCCGGAGCTCCATCTCCGTCTGCATCCGCATCGCCTGCGAAAGCAGGAGCAGAGATGACGGTTCAGATTTCCTTTCGCTGGGTTTCATTTCATCCAGACGTCAGATGTTCACGTTTTACACCAAATGTGACAGCAACACCGACTGTTTGAGCCGTGCAAGCTTCTGTTGTTGAGATAGTCGAGCGTTTACCTCCAGGTCTTTGGTGATGGGATGTGTTGGTCCGTGGGTAACCAGAAGAATGGCGTAGGCCTTGCACACCATCCCGTGTCCGGCCTCTATTAGCCCGGCTTGCCAGTGATTCACTCCCGCTCGCATTGCAGCCATGCCCAGAGCGGCGTTGTTTGGGTGGTACAGTTTCCTGTCCCGAAAAGAGACATTTTTCCAGTTTCTTACACTCATATTGTTTGAGATGGACATACACGTAAACAACATGCCACTGTTCTCACTCACATGTATCCTTCCACCATTTTGCGGGAGTACTCAGCAGCATCATTGAAGTATTGCAGGTAGGCCTGCACCTCACTTAAGGTGCTCCACATCCTTAGCAGGTAGATGTGAGTGTCAGCCAGGACCGGCTCGGCTCTGTCTATGGTGTCCCTGCAGATTTTCACCACCTGGAGAGAAGATGGAAAAGAACCCATTTTAAAGTTATGTTGATAACAATCAGCATTGACTGGATTTTAAGGGCTTTTTAGGGGTTAACACATTACCTCATGGTAGTCGGCGTCTAATCGAGCCTTGTCCATCTTCTCCAACATTTGAAAACAGTAGTCTGTTGCCTCTTTCACCTGCTCCTCTGATGGCTGAAAATCAAAGATGAAAATATGGGTAAAACTCCACCGAATGACTGCTCATTTATTGATATATGCAGAATTACGTAATTACACAGCAGAGATTTGCCTTATGTATTCTTAACAGTGTCATCATCTTGTCAAGCTTTGATAAATAAAACTATTCAACTCAGTTAATGTTTAATCGTTCTCAGTGACTCCCTTGGGACTGTGTTAGAGCTTCAGCATGCATAGCTGAAGTGCTGAATGTTTAAGGCGTTATCTTTGCCTGAAATAGCCTCAGTGGCTCTGCTTCTCGTGTTTCTCTTATCAGCCATGTCAGGACTAAAGGCATCAATTCTGACCCAGCAGAAACTCCAAACATCTGCAAAAGCACACACCTTGAGCCCGTCCACCTCCCTGCCTGCTAGCTTCAGGTCATCTTTGGTGCGGTTCTTGCAGTGCTCACACTGACAGTCAAAGAAATACTGGGTCTTCAGCAGTCGTTGCCTCTCCTCCGACAAATTCAAGAAGTCCACATAAGCAACGGTCAGCTCCTCTCCCTCTGCGATCTTACCCAGGGAACGCAGCTCGATCCTGACGAAGGGCAGCGCGATCACATGTGGAAAAGCATTTCGATACATTTGAAGGTGAAAGTCTGATTCATGATACCTTTTAGTTCAGTCAAAAAGGGTGAAGGATTGAAGGAGCGGATATTAGAGGGGAAAGGACACTTGGGTGCATGCACTTGTTTCATGTTAATCTACGAGGTCATTTAGATCATTTATATTCTGCTGTCTACATTATGTCCCATCTGACGAGACATTTGCACACAAAGCGTACTATCCTTGACTGCATTTATGAATATTTTTAGTTCAGAGGTTTGTTGTTGCGGATAACTCTGCAGATGAATGGAGGAGGTGGTGGTGGGGTTGAGGGAGGGCAAGGGGTTAGATGAGCTTCTAATGATTCGATGGCGCTCGTATGAATAACGAGGTGACGCACCTCCGCTGAGAATGAAACATAGTATTCACAGCCGACTGACTGAAAGACAAACAGGAAGCAGTTTTACTCCAAACCTGGAGGAGCTCTGGTTCGCACAGCACATCAAATGATCATTTTTAATAATACTGGACTCTAATCCTGGTCTGACTGACTGCAGACACAGTTTTGCAGAGATAATTCATTCATCTTTGCTCTACGTACTTGCCGTGGTTGAGGATGACGGTACAATTTGGCCAGCAGTCGTGATTCACCAGACACAAATTTGGGAAAAGTCCAACTCCAACCGCCTGAAGACCCCTCTGATCACTCACAGTGAAGCCGTTGCAGTTAATCTGGAAAACCACAGGTTAAATTTTATATGAGCAGCTGCACACTGAGGCTTTAATTACAGCGTCTGTTGGTGCCTTTAGGGCCCAACGTAAAATTAAAGCAGCAAAGAGAGAGTCACAAGATTCATCCGCTGGGTCTCCCCAGAATGTGGGTATGGCTTTTCTGTCTTTTTCGCTCATTTTGCTCATTTTGTTTCTTGTGTATGTTTTTTTTAAACTTCAGTTATAGATGAAATGGTATTTTAAGCATTTCTATTACTATTTAAATACTATTACAACACACAACTGCTAAATCAAAACGCACCACTCCAAAAATATGCGAGATATCATCGATGGTGTGCTGCTTGCTGTTGCGAGGCCAGTAATCCAGGAAGTTGTGGATGTCCACCTTCAGCTCCTTTAACTCATCCTCTTGCAGGTCAGCAATGTGGTCCTCCAGCTCCTCCACCGTGGTCAGCTGCATGTCAGACACCACACTGCCGTCTTTGTCAAGGCGCCACATCAGGCGTGCCGCCAAACTGGCCGAAAAATATTTTTTAAAAACAGAAAATAAGTCATTTCTAATTGCGTGTGGTGCTTTAAATCCCCTTGCTTACCGGATGTTCTCATTTGGTGCTTTTCCATAAGCTTTGATGGCGCCACACTCCAGCTTGTGCTCGGCCCAGCCGGCACGCTGACATGTTCGGTCACAGTAATGAGCAAATTTGCACTGGCTGCACTTCTGGAGCTTCTCCTGTCGACGGAAACAACTGTGGCAAATACGCTCTGCGAGGCTGCAGAAGAAAATCGACGAAGAAAAAGGAGTCTTTAAAGCTTGTATGACAACAGGAAAAATAACCAGAAGACTTTGTTGAGATAGTAACCATTAAAAACAAAACAACAAAAAAAAAACAATAAAAAAGACTGCAATTTCCAGTAAAGTTGTTCAAAATTAAAACAGTCATTTTATAGCCATTTCCACCAATCCTACAGCTGCTTTTCGTACAGAATAAAATCTCTGGTTAAATATACAAACACATTTTTTAATTACTCATGCAGCTACAAACCTACAAGCGCATTCCTGTCATTATCTCTGTACAAAGTTGTGAAACATCCACAGGATGACGTAATGGCAAACGTGCAGCACTATTGCATCATTCTCAAAATGCGATAAATGATATGGAACTAAAAATAGAGCTAGAGCCTGCGACTCTAAAGCCACACCCGTCATTTCTACCCTGAACTTACCTGTCAAATACAACAGCCGCAAGACTGGGCTCTGAGAAAATGACGTCTCCAGCCCAAAACTCCTTGGTTGCCTTCAGACCCCTCCCTTTTCCAGGTGAGTCAAATATTGCTACGTTCTCCATGGTAACGGCTGCTCCAGAGATGGGTACAGTGGATGTGGAGCGAGTCAGTCGTATGGAGGTGCTAAATGCTGTGACGGGGTACTTGAGGAAGCGGCAGAGCAGTCTGTGCCCTCGAGGTTCTTCTGTGACAACTGCACATTCCACACCCGAGACGCTAAAATAGGTGCTCACCTCTTGAACTGGACCAACAGGCACACGGAAAAAGGCTGGTGACAAACAATGTGTTCAGTCCCTTCAGAAGTCAACAGTAGACATGTCAGCAGCACCAACATCCAGAGGTAACCGACCAGAGGCTCTCTGATCCCTCTCTTTATTTCCATTCTTTTTCACTTTGTTTTGTCATTATTATATGTTATTTGTCAGATCTTTCCAACCCCCCAGTCGTGATTTGGTAGGTTCCTGGTCCCAGAGGGTTATTTTTGGCCCTCAGTTGTTCCAGTCTATCAGATGACTTTGGTTGAGGCTGGACAGCTGCGAGAAGGTTCACAGAAGAGCCCGTTTGTTCTGGTCCTTTCTCTATAATTGTGTAGGTGTGTGTGTGTGTGTGTGTGTGTGTGTGTGTGTGTGTGTGTGTGTGTGTGTGTGTGTGTGTGTGTGTGTGTGTAAATGCTCTGTAAATTATGACAGAACTCTCACAGTCCTCTTGGGGGTTTAACTCCTGAATATCTTTTTTATTTATTTATTTATTTAACACATTTAAATCACAGTAATCTACGTCATACAGGGTTCTGTCTCTTTTTCATGTCAAGGTGCTCCCCGAGGCGAAATCATTGTCCAGGAGTAGTTTCATTGGTTTAGCTGCCGGCTCTTTGCAGGGAATAAGATAGTGTTTAATGCCAGTTAACATCTGGATGTCCTCCAGAGGTTCGGATGTTGTCTTTGTGC
Source organism: Pao palembangensis (assembly GCA_015343265.1). Classification (NCBI taxonomy): domain Eukaryota; kingdom Metazoa; phylum Chordata; class Actinopteri; order Tetraodontiformes; family Tetraodontidae; genus Pao; species Pao palembangensis. The sequence continues at coordinate 31,111,474 of CM027081.1, read as the reverse complement.
TTTATGACATATTTTTGTTGATAATATAAATGTGTATGTACCAGAATAGCTCTGAACATCATCTTTCTGGCTGCTTTGGCTGTGCAGTACAACACCCAGTTAGGCAGGGCCTGTGCTGCGAACAGCGACGAGATGTTTACCACGCTCCACTGCAGGCCGGGCCTGCAGGGAAACACCTTCAACATCCCAGCGGTCAGCGCCAGGGCGGAGCTAACGTTCAGGGACAGGTAGGAATTCACCTCATTGAGATCAGAGAAGCTCAAAAACTTGGAAATATCACCCAAAGAACAGGTTTAAGCAACGACTCACCAGCATTATTGAAAAGAAGTACATGATTTAGGCCAGTAACAGCTTCCTGCCTCGCAACTGCCACTGCTTCACCAGGAGGACAGAACCGTGCTTCATCACGCCGCACGCCTCGACGAAACACACGAAACATGCGTCCTTCTGCAACTTCACACATCTACGTTCCTACGAGATGTCCGCTTACTTCATGAGCCATCGCCCGCCCAAGTCCTTTGGAGGCACCAGTGGTGACACAAATGCACCTGCCCAGTTTCTTCTGGTTTGAAGGCGAGATGTCTGGCATCTTTGAGGGTGGCAATAGACATGACGACCAGTGGAAGTTGGGGGGTAATCACAGTGAAACAAGAGGAGAAAAGTCACAACTGCAAGGGAGAAATGTGAAGTCAGAGCTGCTTTTACAGATCAACAGGCGCAGGCAGAACTAATGGATGTCCTGTGTTACAGCTGCTAGTGAAAAGGAGAATTAAGAAAGAAGGGACTTTTGTTCCATAGTGTGCCATTTTAGTAAACAGCGCATTTTAAAGCTTTTGCGAGGGCATTTCAAATTTTTATAAATCTTCATTTAAGTGTGGCACTGTGGTTTCTGCATGTGATGGACCGAGAAAATAGCATGATGCAGCATGATGTCAATATTGGATTTCTTCACGCCTAATTAGAGAAATAAAATTACAATTCATCCTTCAGCACTTTCTGTTCTGTGTTTTATGTTGCACCTGACGCCGAAGCAAGTTCCTAGTCTGTGAATTCTGTTCACTGACAATGGCAATAAAACCCTTTCTGATTCTGATTCTGATAACCTGAGTCCTGAGGCGCCAAAAATCAAATGAATCAAAGCTTCAGGGAAACATTTGGCTTCGCACTGCCAAATTCTAACAATGTGAAGATGAAATGAATCACAGAAAATGGGATCGATTTTGGTTCACTAGCACTAAGAGAACATCACACTGGAAAAGAAAAAAAGAAATGTTGTCAATAACTTTCATGTCATTTGATAGCTTTTCAGGATAAAAATTATGATTTTTTTTTTACGCACACATTTAGAATTATCTATAAAATAAAGTAGAAATAAAAAAAAATACGACTGCTTAGATCACCTGACAGATGGAACATGTAATGTGACACAACCAACAGCGTCCTCTTGTGGTTAAAATAAGCCATTGTACTGTGAAGACCTGAAAACGCATCAGTACTGGTTGCAGCGCAGCGCTGCCCCATGAACAATCAACAAAATGAGCCTAAACATTTCCACATTGTGTGCTTTATCCACAAGGTTCACATTTATTCATAGTTTTAATTGCATTTAAAATATATTGTAGTTCCATAAAGTAACATTTTGTGGAATATTTTCCCGTGAAAAATGTTTTACCCCAGCATTCTAAACATTAAGCTACACTCATTTTTACTACCCACCCATCCATCCATCCATCCATCCACCTATCCATCCATCCATCCATCTGAAAGACTGAATGTGACTCCATAGATTCTGGACGCGCTGGATCAATGCCAAAAGGGGGCGTTCGCGTCATGTAACCGGAGGGGCGGGACCAGAGGTGGGTGTGTATCTCTCAGCTGATGCGCGTATCAACCGACCGACTCCATCATCAGCATCCGACGCTGACAAGCGGTCGAAGACAGCGTCCCTAAGATTACCGAGCCGCGGCAACACCGCAGAATAATTCCGCGCTCGGCTGGAGCCGGAGTGACGTTACTGTCCCCCGACAATATTGTTTGTTGAGGCTGCCATCTTGCAAAGCGGAGCGCTGCAACACGGCCACAAGCCTTTGATGATGGACCTCCGGGATGCTGCAATCGGTAAATCAAAGCTTCTGCTGTCAATGTCGATAACGCCGTGTGTGTAAATATAGACGCGATTTTTGATGTTCGGAGCGCTCTGCGGCTCGTTTCACTGTCTGGGGCCTACAGCGAGCAACTGGGAGCGCAGTGGATACAGGGCTTGATGCGGATGCTGCTAAAGCCGCCCTTGCCGCCCAGGGATGCAGAGAAAAAGGAGAGAGAGAGAGAGAGAGAGGGGGGGAGTCGTGAGGGGAGGGGAATGAGGCAAAGCAGTAGATAGCGACCGACGATTTTACTACTACCACTATTATTTATCTACAACGCCTGTAGTAAAAAGAGCCTATCTATCTATCTATCTATCTATCTATCTATCTATCTATCTATCTATCTATCTATCTATCTATCTATCTATCTATCATCATGGTGTATGCTGCTAGTGGGCAGTCTCTTCAACCTGTCAACAGTAAACAGTCTTCTTCTGTTGTGCGTGTGCATGTGTGTGTTTGACTGCTGCTCAAACACCTGCAGATATAAAGCAAACAACGTTGTTTTTTTCATATCATTTTAGCGCATTTGAGTCCATTTTATGGCAGTTTTGGAGGCCTCAGCTGGTACTGAGGGTTGCTTTGCATTAAAAGGTGCTTTGCAGATTTCAGAGTGGTTAATGAGGAAAGACAGGAGTGATTCCGTCCATGCTTCATGGATTTAATGTGTCCTGTAATCACTTCAGAATTGCACTGGTTGGTGCACCTTCAAATCCAACTTATTTATATGAGCATGTGAAGTTAAACATCTCTAAGCCTATGCCGGTGTCCCACACGCCTTTTGTCCTGGAAATGAAAGTATTTGCACCAGGTGTCAAAAATATATTCTTGTCCTCCAACATAAGTCAAAATCAGAATGCAAAACCTAAGTTAGAGACATGTTATATACAGTTTATTGCTTTTTAATTTCTAAAGACTGATTTGGAGTTCTGGTGATCCCCAGTATTTCAATCATATTTACATACGTGACCAACATTACCTGTCAGCACCTACAGTTTTTTTGGTTTGGAAGGGGCCAGTTCTCTGCACAACTGGTCCTTGCTGATGTGAATAATTTGTAAATTAGGAAAGATTGCTCTGAATTTGAAAAATGATATGATGATGATGTGACAACAAACTAATTAAGTGTAAAAAAAAAAAAAAAAACACACACACACACTGCAGAAATAGATTTTATGCTTTGAAGGAGGACAACTTTGAGGACCTCTGTGTTAATAAAAGAGATCGCGATTCAAAGCACAAAGTGTTTTTAAGTCTTCATGAAGCGTTTTCCATTCAAGCAAATAAATGCTAAAGTGATTTCCAAATGTCGTGTAAACCATTCCAGACTGACTATTTGTATTTATTGCACTATTTTGCTCTGTGTTGAACACTAAAACTTTATGAAATATTTTATAACATCAAACCTAGCTGCTATCAGTGTTTGTGTCACCATTGATGTGTTGGACCAAAAGGTGATGTTTCCCTCACTCTCCTGACTGCTTCTGCACTCAGTCTCTATTCATCTTTTAATCATCTTTTAACAATCACCTAGCAGGAATTAAAGCTACTTGCTGATCTCTAAACAGTATCAGGTCAAAGCAGCTGTTTGAGGGGAAAACACCAACAGCAGGTTCTGATAGGGGGCGCTGTGGAGCTGATTGTAGTACAGTTACAATGTTGTATAATTGCTTTCATTTCTGTGTTTCTCTAGTGTGTGTGCCCCCACTACCTGCATTAGGTTGTGATGACCCACACTACTTCCAAATGTATCTGTGACCCTCACCAATCCTGACTCCTAATCTCTAATCCCTGACCTTTGACCCCCATTATGGGCAGTGTTGGCAGTGGGGTGGCAGGAGAGCAGGAGTTTGCCATGAAGTCCGTCGGCACGAGGACCACCCTGCCCCGGGCCCCTCCTCTCTCGCGCCGTTGCCCTGCCGATCGCAGCTGCAGTGCAGAGCGACTGCCACGCCCCCCAGCAACTATATCGGATGGGACTGCTTCTAGCGATGAACGAGGGAGTGTTAGTATCGGGACTGGGACCTGTACCGGGACTGATCGTCCAACTGAAACGGCCTCGTCCACCAATACTGAATGCACAATGACAGCCCCGTCCAACAACAACCAGTTGGATTGTGGCAATGGAGCAGGCAGGAGGGAGTGGGAGAGGCAGCGGGAGAGGGGGAGAGACAGGGACCGGGATCGAGACTGGGACAGAGAAAGGTTAGAGAGGGAGAGAGAGAGGGAGAGAAACCGGGAGAAGGAACGGGAGCGAGTAGAGAGGGAGAGGCTGGAGCGAGAGAGGGAGCGGGAGAGGGAGAGAGCCAGGGAGCGGGAGAGAGAGAGAATCGAGAGGGAGAAGATAGAGAGGGAGAGAGAGAGGGAAAGGGAGAGGGAGCGAGAGAGGCTGGAGAATGAGAGGCTGGAAAGAGAGCGGGAGATGCAGGCTGCAGGGTTAGATGTTTGTGGGAATATTGTGGGCCGAGGAGGAAACGAGAAGAACGTCGGAATGAACCAACACCACCACAGAGAGATGGCAGCCGCCAGAACTGACGGGGAGAACAATCCAGGAGGACACAACCCTCCAAACCACAACCCACCCAAGATTCTCCCCATGTCAGGAAAACTGGAGCAGGTACTTCAAGATGAGCTTATTTACATTCTCACAAATGCTGGACAGAGGATGACATGTTATATATGTGTTTTAACACATCAACAGATGGTTTAAAGTGAGTACTTTACCTCTTTTCTAGGCGATGCAGAGCAACTCAGGCCTTGTCCGTCCGTCTGCCTTTAAGCCGGTGGTTCCCAAGAGCTTCCATTCCATGCAGAACCTAGTGGGCCAAGCAGGAGGGGCTGGAAGCGAGGGCAAAGCCGAGGCAAGGAATGAGGGGTTTGCTGAGAGCAGAGGAGGCCGCAGAGGCAGGGACGGAGCAGGAGGAGAGTCAGGAGAGGTCCCGGAGGCACTGCTCCTGGACCAGGACAGTCCAGTGAGGGTCAGTCGAGGTGAGGGTGGGGCTAACGGTAACGAGGTGGTTCAGGGAGGGATGTCTGACTCAGGGAGAAACTCCCTGACCAGTCTGCCCACCTATACAGGCTCTGGGTCCGGCTGCGGTCCCCCAGCAGTCCTGGGGCCTCTCAGCGCTTCCACCAGCCACATCAACAGATTAGGCATGGTCGGGGCAGCTGCAGGCCTGGACAAACTGGAAAAGCCTGGTTACCAGGTAAAGCCTTCATCCGTACCTGTGCAGTCTAACAGTGGCCCCGTGCTGTTATCGTCTTTAATGTCTCACTTTGTGGTTCTTTTCTCTAGAACGGGCTCAGTGCCTCAGACAGCGGTCGGTCCTCCTCAGGAAAGAGCTCGTCCTCCTATCAGAGGCTAAGCCACCTGAGTGATGCTCCAGCCCCTCTGCGCCACTCCCCGTCCTCTGACGACATCATCCAGGACCTGGAGGACCGCTTATGGGAGAAAGAACAAGAGGTGAGAAATACAGTCAAAACATTTGATAGGAATTCTTGTACAGTATATGGATGAATGTAAAATTAATTTCAACAGTCTCCAAGATCTGTGGCCAATCGACACAATTAATCGATATTTAAGAACAGTATTAAATTGTTTTTTAATATCACAGCATGAGATACTTCAGCTAAGCTGCACTGTTTATCCTTGTGTTGCTGGCTGTAAAATCTATTTTACTTTAGCTTCTTTGTAGCCTGACTCGGAACCCCCTTTTTTTTTTTTTTTTTGCACCAGGTGCAGCATATGCGCAGGAACCTGGACCAAAGTGAGGCAGCGATCATTCAGGTATTTGAGGAAAAGCAGCGTGTTTGGGAGCGACAGATGGATGAACTGAGACAGAACTATGCCTCGCGACTGCAGCAGGTGACACATACTCAACAAGTTCCTGTTTATCAATATGCTGAGTCTGCCACATATTCATCAATAACATCAACGCCATAGGTTACCCGTCGAGCTCAGCGCACCCAGACCGCTTTGCAGGCCCAGATCAGCCGTTTGTCCCAGGACAAGAGGCGGCTCCAGGAGGAGATGGCTGCTCTGTTGGCCCAGAGAGAAGAGCTGGAGCGAAAGTGTCTGGATTACAGAAAGGAGCAAGCTGACATCTTGCCTCGTCTAGAGGAGACTAAGTGGGAGGTGAGATATGAGTATATGAGTTAGTGCGCTTGACTAGTTCAGTAGAATGAGGGTTTATTCACAGCAGACTGAGCAGTGGAACACTGTGTATGGACGATGGTGTATGTGTGTGTGTGTGTGTGTGTGTGTGTGTGTGTGTGTGTGTGTGTGTGTGTGTGTGTGAAGCTATTTTGGTGAGTATGTGCGTACAGGCAACCCGCATTTACGCAAGGATGACAGTGTATTCACCACGGTTTGGTCCTGATCCCCATCCTTTGTTTGGCAGGTGTGTCAGAAAGCAGGAGAAATCTCTCTGCTAAAGCAGCAGCTGAGGGAGAGTCAAGCTGAAGTGACGCAGCGAGCCGGCGAGATGTTGGCCCTCAGGGGTCAACTGAAGGAGCTCAACGCACAGCTTAGGGAGCGCGAGGAGGCCATGCTAGGCCTGAAGGACTCCTACAGCACCAAAACTCTCGAGCTGGAGAAGTGTGAGGGAGAGCTGAGGAGGACTCTCTCAGAGGTAGGCGCAGTCATCAAAACCTGTGAAAGGTCTTTGAAAGGTGTCAGATTAAGATGCATCCAATAGTGCAAGTGGAAGATGCACAAATGAAAGACCTCCTCAAGCCCCTCGTTGTTAGGAGTAATAAAGATCCCTCATTACACGCTGGAAACAACATGGATGTTTTATATATAGATATATACAGTATATATTAACAAACACTAGAATTCAAGTCTGTCTCTTCTGGGCTACAGTAAAAACAGTCTAATGGAATGAACACTAGAAGTGCACATAATCATTAATAACTGGTTGCTCAGGGTTATTTTCCCGATCGGCCAAACGTCCATTTTAATAAAATCTTGAAAGGCATCTGCAACAAGAAGTAATAAATGTTTGTGTTGTTTAATACCTGTTTAATATAAATATTGATGTAAGTGATACTGAGGTATTGGGATGCATATCATAAAATATAACCTTCAATGGTTTAATCCACTCAGTCTTTCAGAGAAAACCTTAGGGAGGACACAGGGACTAAGACTTTTTTTTCCCTTTGTGCTGTTTAAAGAAGCACACACACACACACACACACACACACATGCATTCACACACACGGGTTCTTCAATTATATTAAAGACAAATATTTATCTATTGCTACCAGGATTTGCATTGATGCAGCATGCACACCGTCAAATACAAATATCATACTTTCATCTAAAATTGTGTTAGATAGCAGCATTAATGTTGTGAGTGTCTGCGTAGATTCTCACTCATCCAGGTCATAGTTATCCAAAGTTAGATCTCTCTGAGTCAACTGGACTGAAAGGTTTCCTTGGTTTATATGTTTGTATATGTTTATAATTTGTGCATGTAAATATCTGAATAGGTGTGACTGACATAGCCTTTTCCTTTCTGCAGGTGTCCATCCTTCGAGAGAAGCTGGGTGTGTTTGAGGCAGAGGTGCTTAGTTTAAAGCGGGCGCTGAATGAAGCGAGCAGAGGGGCGGAAGTTGTTATGAGTCCTAACTTAGCAGCTGCTGGGCTGCTGCCACCCTGGGGGGTGGCGCATTGTCCACGTAACTCTGCTGAACCCTCCAACAATTCCCTCACCCCCACGTCTGACACCCTGCTGAGTCTTCAGAGCGATGAAGCCAAAGCCCAACGGCAGGAGGCTCAGAGGCAAGAGAGGCAGCAACGTGAGGAGGCTCAGTGGCGAGATGTGCAGCAGCGTCAAGATGCCTCCATGCAGCAGGACATACGCATGCGGCAAGATGCCCAGAGCCGACCAGAAATCCAACTCCGCCACGAGGCCCAACTTCGTCAAGAGGCTCACCACAGACATGAGACCCAAATTCGCCAAGAGGCCCAACTGCGTCAAGAAGCGCAGCTCCGCCAGGAGGCCCAGCTCCGCCAGGAGGCCCAGCTCCATGAGGCCCAGATGCGTCAAGAAGCCCAACTGCGCCACGAGGCTCAGCTCTGCCAAGACGCTCAATTGCGTCAGGATGCCCACCAGTCACAGCGACTCCAAGAAGGTCACTGGGATGAGACAGGGGAGCTACGCAGACAGCTCGAGCAGCTGCAGGCTGCACTGCGCCTGGAGCGTCAGCACCGGGAACGTCAGGCCCTCAACTTTGACCAAGAGAGACACACCTGGCAGGATGAGAAGGAACGGGTTTTGAAGTACCAGGCGCAGCTGCAGCTCAGTTATGTGGAAACACTGCAGAAGAACCAGGCCCTGGAAAAACGGATGAGTCAGTTAGGACCCAAACCAACTACAACATCCACCTCCACCGCTGTAACCACCACCACCACCACCTCTTCCTCCCCCACCTCTTCCAACTCTCCACCTCCACCACCCGCCCTCTTACCTCTCTCTCCTCAGTCTCCACCTTCGCTCTCTGGCCCTATAGCCCTGACCATCTCCCCACCTTGTGAAGACCAGAAGGGCCCTCCTTCACTCCATCAGCTTGCCCCTCCGTGGGCAGGACCCTCCCGTCTGGAGAGGATAGAGTCCACTGAGATCTAGAGACCGGTTCATGGAAAGAAGCATCCAACTTAACATATCCGTACTTACAACATTCTCCACTGGTGCAATCGGACGTACTTTTTAAAGCAGCTGTAGACACCGAACAAATGCTGACAGCAAAATACAACATTAGAGGTAAAAAAGCAAATGATCCAGAAAAGTAACTATATTCCATCTATTGGTTATTTTCTTAAGCATCCTGTCTCTGTTGCACAATTACTATCCAAGAAAAGTGTGTCAGACAGGAAAAACTTAATGACATTGGTTAGATGACAGCATTCACACAGGGGACATGTCAGTCGTAGGAAAAGGATCAAGACAATCAGGGATATTGTCAGAAATTAATCACCAACAATATTTATTCATTGTAATTTTATGTCACTGGTAATGTAAATGTAGAATTAGTGGTCAAACTGTGTGATGTTAACTTGCATTTTTGGCCACAGAGCGCCTTACACCATTCTTACCAGCACAGATAAGAGAATTAAGGATGCTGGGGAAAAAGAGGAAAAAAAAAGATTGATTATCATTTTCAGTGCTTTAATTATAGCATCTGTAAATCAGTCACACGACATCATTATGCCATGAACCACTTCATTCAAATCCCAGCAGTGAACCATCAAACAGACCTGAACGTACTTCAAGTCTTTTCATACTGTGTGCAAATGTGCATGACCCGTTCATCATGGAAGACAGCAGAGTTTATATTTTTTACAAAATGAATTAAATAGATATGTTTAACTGATAATCAGCCCCAAATTAATATAGGTTTCAAGACACCTCTGCTGCGACTCACATGCAGTGACTAAAAGCATACGCTAGATGTCGCTAATAAGCTTTCGAATCGCCGTCTTCTCGTGACGCTGCAAGGACAATGTGACAAGAAGCACACAATTTGAATTTAGATATTATGACAATTGTGTCGCTCACCTTGTGCATTTACAGCCAAGAAATACGAGAAATCCCCAAAGTTAAAACGAAATTTATAGAATGTATAACAGAAATAAATACTTTACTTTAAACAGTAATAGTTATAGATTGTATATGTGTGTGGCTGTCGAAGACAAAAAAGAAAAAAGAAAAAGAGTGTGCGTGTGTATGTAAGACAGGGAAATACGTGTGCAAACTTATAAAAAGTTTCAGAAAATGTGATTAAAGATAGAGGGACTTAGTGGCAATAGTGGAGTTATAATTAAAGAGACTTTCTGTACAGTAAGATGTACATCAAAGCTTGCCACACGGACAAAGACTGAACATTTCAACTCATGGAAGTATCCTATAAAAAAAGGTTTCCTCTGCAGAAACAAAAATGGAGAGAAGCAAGTTTTTGTTTTTTTTTTAAAAAGAGAAAAATGGAATCTGTCTAAGTGGAGCAGTCAGACTAACTGCACTATGTCACCCAAATTATGATGTACAGTTAGATTCAGATGTGAATATCATGGCTTTTATATGTGTTGTTTATGCCAGCATACAAAGATATTGCTCCAGAATATTAACTTATCTCTAAGGTATTAAATAGCATTATTATCTTTATTACTGTTATTACATTATGGTGACCCAACAGAAATAATTTGTGCTGTTTGAGCTTTCCTTTATGTGTCTTTATTTTATTTTATTTATTTTTTTCTGTGATAGCCTACTGGCCTACAATAATGGTGCAATCATAGCAACCATACTTTAAAAAATGTTCTTTTTGATGTAGGTGATAAATGTAGTTCAAGTATTGCATTGTTTAGCAGACAAAATGCTACATATTTTATACATGTTTAAAATTATTGTTTGCATTTATGTTACTATGACTGTTCTGCCTTGATTAAAATTGCCCCTTTGTTAGAATTCAATAAAGATGTGAATAATTCAGAAGTCTTTCCACTGAGAAAGTTTTTTTTTTAAATCAAAAACTAGAATACTGCCTTTTAGTCATAATTATATAAGTTGTAAACGCGGTGCCAAATGTCAATAAGCGTTTCAACGCGGTAAAGACCAAAGTCGCAATTCGCAATCAATTAAGTTTGACCCTGCTCGGCTGCCTTTATTTGCCGGCGAAGGCGATGCTAACAGCACAGTAACAGTCAACTTAAACTACCTTTTAAAATCGTTAACAAGAAAATGCCAGAGTCTCACAGTTCCTCAGCAAGTAAGCCCAGTTTCTATCAGTTTTTATTTGCAATGCTATATGCATCACGTTTAGCATAAAATATGTTTGTACATAAATAGTTAGCGACACTAGCATATGTTAGCTGTATGGTCTACTTTGTTTGGTTTCTCATTATTGAATTTATATTCACTTTATATAGCTTAAGGTGACGTTCACAGGTTATTTGCCTTTTTTAGTTTGTTTAAATGACTTTTCTATAATTGCTTTTCTTAGTTTTAAATTACTCCTTAATAATTAATTGCTAGAAAGGGAATCCCTCTTTAATGTTCAGTTATTTAGTCAGTAGATAGTGGGACATTTACATAATGCCTAAAGAAATCATAAAAATGCCTGATTTATTTTTCTTTTAAAAATATTACGAACCTCAGCATGGTTTCCAATTAATTTGATATTATGTTAATTGAATACATTTTCTAGCTTCGGATTGTTTCTATCTTACTGGGTAAAATCAGTGAAGATGCCACATACAAAAGTTTCCCTGTTGTATATTTCTCTAATATAATTGCGCTTAATGTTGCATGATCTTGTGTCCTTGAATTTAGTATTATTCATTCTTGAAGTTGGTGGTGAGGCATTCACCACAATTGTATAGAATTGAGGTCAAAGGTCTTGTAAACTAATAAAAGGCAAAAATGAATGAAAACCTCTTTACTGTAGTGTATGGATCAGTGTGGTGTACTCATTGAATACTTGCATTCACTGAATCCATCTTTTAGCCTTGACCTTTCAGCAAATGCAGAATTGTGCATCAGTGGTTTAATTTGCTTTCTTTTCTTACAGGTCGGAGAATATGGTTTTGAATCTCTGCCTACCACACTTTAACACAACTGTACATTGCAACAAGGTACAGGATATTTCATGAACCAATGGCATGACTGTACTTCCATGGATGAATTTATTATTTCGTATGGTCATTCCATTCGTGGCAGTTCTGATCGTTTTAGTATTTTTTCACTCATAATGTCCTCAGGGTGCACACAAGAAGGATAAAACATTAATATAAAAGGGTTTGAGACGAGGACAAGATGTTACAATAAAGAAGCGGAGGGACACAGTGGGTTCGAGAAAGAATCCCACATGACCTTGTTATATTCTTTTTATTTTGATCATTTTAAATCAGCTACATTTTTGCCACCCTTGGGATAAAATATGTTGTTCTCATGTGCAACACATTCTGGTCAGTTTGCCTTAAATCTCCTTAAATGTGATGTTTTATCCAGTTTATTTTAGTTATTTCTGCTATTCCTTAATAATTATACATTTGTTCAAGAGGTGTACGTCACATATCTGTGCTCCCTATTAAAGCAAAAATGAGTCACATTTTTCTTTCGACTTTAATCTTCAGCTGTGTGCAGATGGCTATGATGTCACAAACCTTGTATCTACCGAACCCGCTGTCCGGAGGCGTGGCTTCAAATTGGAGTACTTCCTACGTCCGCCAGTACAGGTAGAATTGCTTATTTTTGCTACCCTTTTCTTGTATTTGACATTTTATAGCAGTCTTTTCCCCTTTTAAAATGATACAGCTATGTTGAATCAAGTTAAAATAAAGGTATCCTTTTTCTTTTACTCTCAGGTGACACTGAAGTTTGGATTCCAGGTGGAGCTGTGCAGGTTGGATGTGGAGCTGTGGCCTTGGGGTATGGACCAAGGACAGGCCTGTAAGAGGCTGGAAATCAGCACCAGTTCGGATCAAGCTCAACACCAGAAAAGGTTTCAAAAAAATGACAGAATAAAGATGCAGAAAAGAGATCAGCATCAAGAAACCAGACAAGCATGCAGCAGTCAGCTTCTACCTGGTCACCAGTGGAGTCTTCAGGCGCGGCAGTGGGGAGATGAGGCGCTACCTGAGCCTCAGCAGAAGGTCAGTGCGTCCAAGACTGAACCCAGCTCCTCTGAACCAGACTTTAAACTGGTAGGGCGTTGTGAGCTTAGAGAGGACACCCGAGTCTGTTTCTCCAATTTAAGTTTCAGTCCACGTCCCCCGTTCCCTTCGCCGCCCCCTCCACACCCGGCTCACTGTCGGCAGGAGAAACTGTGGAGCCGGGGACTGCCCTCCCTAGGTGCCGTGACGCAGCTTCGTGTGACAATACCCTTTGGTGGTGCAGCTTCTGCGCTGGGCTTCAAGGCCTTGGCGGTGTGGGGTCAACCTGCACACTGCTGCAGTACAGAGGAACTTGAGAGAATAAAGAGAATCCACGAGGCCAGTGAAAGACAGCCACCATCGCCTGGACTTTTTGTCCCTTCTGTCAGCCAGAGAAAAGCATCTGTAAGCGCCGTCATACCTCTGAGGTGTGTTTTTGGGAAGGAAGCTTTCAAATATGTAAAGTCCTTTGTTGTGTATGATAATATGAAAGTCTTTTCTGACTCCAGCGCTGATCCCGTCCCAGATGATTTCCTTGACCCGATAACCCAGGAAGTAATGGTGCTGCCCATGCTGCTGCCCAGCGGCATGTCGGTGGACAACAGCACTCTGGAGGAGCACCAGAAGAGGGAAGCCACTTGGGGTCGAGCACCAAACGACCCTTTCACAGGGGTCCCGTTTACTTCTACGTCCCGGCCTGTTCCTAACCCCCAGCTGAAAAGTCGCATTGACCACTTCCTCCTCAAGAATGGGATGACAGGGATGAATAGGAGGTTGGGGAGAGGTGGGGAAGGAGAACAACCGCACACTTCAAGACTTGTAGCCTCTCCGACAGATCTAAGCACCTTGGAGTCTTCAGGTCTTAGTAACATCTCATCCAACCATCCTGTTATCAGAGTTGACGCTGACACCAGAGACACAGACTCACAAATGGAGGATCATCCAGCTGATAATACAGGCCACGCAGCAGGCTGTAAATCATTATTAGAGCGGGGAAACAAACGGCATCTCAATGGAGAAGCTGAGGAAAGGTTGACAGCTGTGAATCAGCTGCTTCAGCCAGCAAAAAGGCAGAGAGGCGACGCACGTGAGTACACGCTGTTGGGGATCAGCATCATAGAACTTTTTCTTTGTCACCTGCCATGACGCTTCGCAATATTTCAGTTCCCAGCTGCAGCAGCTCTCACGAGGAGCGTTTGTCGGCCAGCTTGGATGACGCACTCCTCTCTGTCCTGCGCGGCCGGCCCTCCTTCACCTCCAAACTGTCCCTCCAGAGGCGGCTTACCCCGGACTCTGAGCCAGCACTCGGTTCACAGACGTGTCGCTCAGCGAGCGCTGGAACAGCAGGTAGGATTCAATGGCTAAAACAAATACCACCTATAAACAAAATCTTGAAAGATGTGGACTTCACCTCGTGTTTGGTCGCCAGGTGAGAGGATGTGCTCTGCGTGTTCCTGCTCAGTCTCCGTTTATTCCAAATCCACGCCATCCGTCTATCGCCTCGCCTGCGGTCACCTGCTTTGCCGTCCCTGCCTGCAGACAAAATCTCAAGGGGTGGAGGCTGCCAGTTTATCAACATCCAGTCACGTCCAGTGTCCTGCCTGCCACAGGTCTACCCCGCGCAGTGACATTGTACGTGTGCATCGGTGACCTCAGAGGTCAGGAAAGGAGGACTGCTTGTTGTGTTATTATCATTTCTGGTATATCAAAGATTTTCTGTCACAAAGTAAATTTTTTTCCCTAACTTATACTCCAAGACTCCAACACTGTTCCGGTGTGTTCTTGCATTGAAGTGCTTGCTTTTATGTGAACCCTGTGACTGTTAAGAGGACACCTTCACTCCAAGCGAAGGACAAGACTGTACGAAGACGTTGACTCAAGGTTCTAAATAACCAGTAATGTATAGATGCTGCTCTTTACTCCTTTCCGCTTTGAATTTGAGCCTTTTTAGATTCTATTTCTCAGAGTAACATGTTTACAAAGATAGAATTATACCTTGTCCAGGTCCCTCAGAGTATCCATACTTTATATCTCTGCATCCATAGATATTAATACATCATCACCTCAGAGGATGTGCAAGAAAGGGTTAAATAAAACTGAGAAAAGTAGAATTTAACAGGCTTTGCAATCGCAGATGTTCTTCTGGCTGTTTCTGTGACAACATTAAGCTTAACTGAGGTTGTGATCCTTTATCCGCTCGCTCATAAATATTCTGCATCTGAAATGGAGGCATCAGTAAACAGTTTCACGCTGAACATACACAAACCACATTTTCATTACTCACCAGTGTTTGCGCATATATTTTGGATTCGTACATATGCTGTAAAATATACATACTGCATATTTCATTTAAGTCTGTATTTATTCCGTCTGGTTCTGTTTCAAAGGGACATGTGTTATTCTTTTTGCTGCCACTAGTTACATTATGAATGGCCTTTAAGCCTAGTTAATATTCAACGAAGGATTCGATTTTAATTCTTCACACTAATAACTTAAATACAACTCTCAGCATGCAACAGAGTAATAAATATATTCGATGTTTATTTGAAATTCTAATCTTGTTGTGCTCGTTAACCTGACGCATAATTAGCGCCACGTTAGTGTTTTTCACGAGAGTCGCAACGAGTGTGAGTTGATGGAGTTGACCACCGAACATGACCGTCATGAAATCTACTTAATCAGCTCGTTTACCGCTGCTAATCTAATTAAGAGCTCGGTTGTTCACTTATGCCACGCTTTGCGACAGTCTGCGCGAGCGGAGGCCGCTCAAATTATTCCGAAAAGTTATTTCAGGTAAGTGTGGGGCGGCCCTGAATACAGAAAAGGCATCTTCCGCCGCGTTCGCTGTGTGCTTGCGCACATTTCGTTTGATGGCGCACATTGATGCAAGGCCACATCTGCTGCGCCTCCATGCGCGCGCGGCGCGCACAGTGGTGGCATTGGATGCCGCGCGAGGAGAACAGAAGGGTACGCCACTGACGTCAGGGAGGGGAGGGGTAGGTTGCTGGTCCGCGCGCTTATAAAGTGAGGAGTGGACGAGGGGGCAACAGTCAGCCATCCCACCAGGCGAAGTGGGGACATCAGCTCCAGGTGCGCGGTGCTCGTACACAGACCAGCTGCCATGCCTCAATCCGCGCTCCTCCTCTCCCTTCTGGGACTCCTCGCTCTCTCCTCCGCCTGCTACATCCAGAACTGCCCCCGAGGAGGGAAGCGAGCGCTGCCGGAGACCGGGATCAGACAGGTTTGGAGAAAATGATGGATTAGAGATGATGGTTAATTTACTCTGATATTATACCAACAAGTAATTGTATTTTTTTTTTTTAAATGGAATTCATTTGAACAATTGTGACTAGTATTAGATTCTTTTTATTATTATATTTTATATTTCATTATTATTATTATTAATAATAATAATAATAATAATGGGTGGAGGTCTCCATGGAGACCAGCATTGATCCTAAATAACGCAAAATATGATTTATACTTTCTGCAACTTAATTGTACCTGCAGCACGGTAGTGCACCTCAGCACTGTCCGCTCAAAGCAGTAAGGTTCCAGCTCTGGGGTCCGTGTCTGCGTGGGTTTTGTTCTCGTATGGGGAGGGACAATAATATTTTCGACGTGTCTATTGAGAGATTTCTTAGGGAGGCAGTAATGCTGGAAAGAGACAGATAAAATGAACAGAGTGTACTTTAATTGTTTTATGTTGTTATGTTCATGCGATCATACCAGGGTCCCAGCTCCTCCACCCAGATGTTTGTGTCTCATGTCTCCAGTGCATGTCTTGCGGTCCCAGAGACAGAGGCCACTGCTTTGGCCCCAGCATCTGCTGCGGGGAGGGCCTCGGCTGCCTGATGGGCTCCCCAGAAACGGCTCGCTGTGCAGAGGAGAACTACCTGCTCACCCCCTGCCAGCCGGGTGGGAGACCCTGCGGATCTGAGGGGGGACGCTGCGCCGTCTCAGGGCTCTGCTGTAACTCAGGTACGGTCCAGTCTGACATGACGTCATCGCCCTCAGTCGAGTGAATAAGTGTGAACTTGCCTTTGGGTCCCTCAGAGAGCTGCGTGCTGGACTCTAACTGCCTGGGTGAGGCCGAGGCCTTGGAACCAGGAGACAGCTCTGCAGCCAGCTCCCCCGCAGAGCTGCTGCTGCGTCTGCTGCACGTGACCAGCCGAGGACAGCCCGAGTACTGATGCCTGAGCCCGCAGATCGTCCTCCTGCTGCTCAGGGCCTGGAGGGGACAAAGGTCACCCCCATCCTGCCATATGTTTTGAGATTTGAACCAATAAAAGCGAGTCTTTATTTTCTCTCAGCCCCAATGTTGTTATATTTTTGCATCTGCAAGGACACAAAGCGATGCACCTTCAGCATCAGGCCAGCTGCTTGGAGCAGTTTTTAATCCAGATCCTTATGGAGAGGATTTGTGATGATGGGTATCAAAAAAAGAAGCCAATTTTACAGTTGTTTCAACCACACAAATGATGCTATATAATGTAAACAAATCTCTGTTGTGTAGGATATTTACATACCACAAAGCTCCATAAAGTTTAAAGAAGATAAATTGGATTTAAAAAAAACAAAAGGGAGAATATTACTGAAATGATCAGTGTATAAAGGTCTGATTGTTATTCCAGGGCTCAAAAGAAATAATCTCCTGTCTTGTTATTGTGTGTAAGAGCTTGGGCCGGTTGATTTCATGGAATTCGACTTGTAAAAGACTCTGAGATGACAACTGTCTCTGCTGTCTGTTTAATTCATCGCTTGAGCCGATTCCATACCTGTGTGGCGAGTCCATGCTGGCCATGAACGAGCGCCGTTGCTATGATACAGCTGGAAACAGGAACACACACGGGATGCAGCGCAGGAAGTTTTCTTTTTGTCACCTGCAGACAACATCAGTGGTTGTCTGCAGGAAGGCACAAACACAAAGTACCGGTGGATTTAGGATAAATCAAGCCTGAGAGGAACAAACAGAATCAAAGAAAACGAAAGCAACAACTTCACAAAAAGGAACAAGAGCATCAATTAGGGCTTGTTGCTTCTTGCCATGGCTGAATTTGCTGTGTTTACGTGATATTTCACCCATTTCATTGTTACTGATCACACAGGTTGTTTACTTCAGGAGATCCACAATCAATAGATAAATACAACAATTCAATCAGCCCTTGAACCATTTGTACTCACACCTAAGGATATTTCAGTCTCGCTGAAAAGAGGGAAAACCATGTGGAAACTGAATGACTGAACTGACAGAGAAGCCACATAAAACAAAACAGCCAGTGTTGATGGGACCAAAGAGAATTACAGTAAGCTGAACATGATTGCCAGCTTGTCCGCTATCATTCAGTCAAACCCCAGAGCAGCCAGTCTGTTGTCACCCCGGGGGACTTTCCTGCTCTTATTCAGAGTTTCTCATGTCAGTTGAATTCCTGGGCCACACCTGAGCGTGAAGAGTTGTTTTTGCTGCTGATCTGCAGCCTCTTCGGTGCCATGTGCACGTCTCGGTGTTGTCTATCCACGAGCACGCTGCCGGATTTCATCCATGCTTCATTTCTGAGCTCGTCCCTCCACAGAGTGCCAGTTCTCATCTAAATACTAACTGTGATCTTTTGGCACAGTTCTTCTGGGTGCAACAATAACATAATAAAGGTTCTCTCTGAATTTGTCAAGCAAATAAATGTCTTGAAAGGTGATTAGACCTGTTACAGCTTGCAGGAGCAACAGCTTTCTCACGCACACTCACTCACTCAGCAGGTAGAACTGAGACTCAGCATTAACGTGAAAGTAACGAGCAGCAGTCATGTAACCAGGACTGGTGGGTGGGTGAACGCAGGTCAGTTGCATGTCTGCATGCGCGTGTGTTGGTGTATAAAAAGCTGCTTCCTACTCCTTCCCTTCATTCCCTCTGCCGTCATGGATCTGAAAGTTGTGGCTGTGCTCTTCTTACTGTCTGCTTTCGCCATCTCCTCCAACGAAGGTAAAACTGGTTATGACTTCTGTGTTCATATTTTTGTTGTCTTGTTTGTGTTTGTGTGGCAGCAAAGAGAAATGTTGGGCATAAATAACTGGAATAAATAAGCAGATATGCTCTCACATTAACTACACTCATGCACTTTGTCTTTGGAACAAGTTTTACTTTCAGGTTCCTCTTTATTTCTTCAATCAATTTTTTTGTCTCAAATTCCAGCTGGCATCCCAAAGTGCTGCATCTCAACCAGGAGGAGCATCTCCCCCCAAGTCCTGATGAAGGTTGTCGGATGGACCCTGCAGAAGAGCGGCGCCTGCGACATCGATGCTGTGGTGTAAGTACTGGAGATCCGCAAGGAGCATGGTGGTGAAGCAGTGAAATGGCCACGTGGATTAATGCTGCCAATGACAACTTTTATTTTAAATCGCTCTTTCTTTTGACCGCAGACTTCATTTTAACAACAAACTGAGGCCTAGGTGTCTTGACCCGGCAGTGTTTAAAAACTTGGTCGCACGCGGGGAGAAGTGGAAGGCGAAGAAGCAGAAAGTGCAGAAGAGAGCTGCCAAATTAAAAATATAATCATTCTGTTTCATCCAAAACCTCTTAATCCAGACTCATCCACCAGAATATATATTGTGTAAAGCTGCTACGTACAGAATCATTTTAATTCTTTAATTATTGATCTTATCTAGCAGAAAACAGAATATTTTTACTATCTGTCAAATGAATTTAAAACTGATATTAGTGGTGAAGGGTGTTTAATAATAATCAACAGGGATTCTTCAGTCTTTTAAAAGAGATGTCGGTGTACAATGTTTCAAATGTTTTTCTTTCTTTTTTCTTTCCATTTTTAATCAATGAATAAGTTTAAACACAGTTCCAAGAGAAAAGAGTCTGATAAAAGAGGAGCCATTAAAGATTCTAATACCCTTTCTCTCATTTCAGCTGTTTTTATTTATTTTTTTTTTTATTTAATCACTTTCCTATAATTGAAATGCATGCAAATAAATGTTTATCTAGTACAAACTTTGATTCCTTCTAGGCTTAATAATGTTCAGCACAATCAAAACAGACAGTAAATCTGCTCATTATATGTCACTCGACAAGAATTGACAATAATCCTCCAACAGGCTCTGCTTCTGCAGGATTGTTGTCGATGTTGTTAATATAAATCAAATCTAAGGGATTGCATTCCTAGATTCACCATGGTCTTAATTTGGGTAAAACGTATTCTTTTTTCCACGCTGTTATGAATGAGGTTGAATAAAAAGACAAAGGAGATTTTAATATGACACGTCACATTGGTCTAGTCAGATGCACGCAAGAACTAAAAGTGTCTTCAACCATATTCTAAATTTCAATTTGCTCTGAAAAGTTCAAAAGGTTCAAAAAGCCGACTCAAAACCCGACGCCCCACTTCGTTTCACGGCGTTTAAACAGATGTTATAGCTCCACCTTGTGGAAAACGTTAGGAATTGCGCCGTAAAGAAAATAGTTTTATATGGTTGCCATTGTAGTTGCATAAACTTCAACACATGGACGAACACATTAAAAAAAAAAAAACAAAAAAAAAAACAGTTTGTTTAATCTATTGATCAGAACGTTGGTGATTTTTTTTTTTTTTTTTTTTTTAAATGGGCAATTAAAGTAAAAACGTGTTAGTTTCAAAAGGTTGCTATGAGCTACACGAAAGTTGCTCCTCCTTTACGAGTCAGCTTTCAACGCTTGGTGTCACGTGACTTCCTGTGGCTGACCGTTGTGCTGTAGCTGACAGTCCGAGGCGGTGCTCCGACACCCTCATCTGGGTTTGCTCTGCGGGACCATGTCGCTCAGAGGCTGCGAGGAAAGTGTCGAGCATTCGGGACATCTCAAGTTTTTCTCCGCACTGTTTTACGCCGGCAGTTCTTTTCTTCTTACGGTGGTGAATAAAACGGTGCTGACGAGCTTCAGGTACGCTGTGACAAACGCACACACACAAATCATAATTACACAGACATTATGTAACCACGTTTGTCTCCCACAGCTTCCCCTCCTTCCTCTGCCTGGGAATCGGTCAGGTAGTTTGTCCATGCGATGTTTGATGTCTCTTTTATTCCATCATTTCTCCCCTGATCATCTTTCATCCTTCAGATGTTCACCACAGTTGTTGTCCTGTATGCTGCCAAGATGATCAAAACAGTCCAGTTTCAGGATTTTGACAGAAGTATTCTCCTAAAAGTAAGCCCTCAGGTCGCCCTTTGATGCCACTTTCCACTTCCAAGGTGCTACATTTGTTTCTTTTAACTTCGTTTTCCAGATTTTTCCCCTTCCGCTGCTGTATGTTGGGAACCATATAACAGGACTGGCCAGCACCAAAAAACTCAGGTTTATCCTTTTGCTCCATGCGATGAAGTTTTTGCCCTCTGGCTCCTTGTGGGTGACTCTGCTCGTGTCTTCTCCAGTCTGCCCATGTTCACAGTGCTGAGGAAGTTCACCATTCTGATGACAATGATTTTGGAGGTGTACATATTACGGTTAGACACATCTGATCTCACTATTCTTCCTGTGGGCTTGAAACACTTTGTTTGACTTGATTCTAATATCTTATTTTCCAGGAAAAGATTTCCTAAACGTCTGGTTTACAGCGTGATGGCCATAGTCCTTGGTGCCATGGTTGCTGCGAGGTCTGGCTTTTTTCACACATTATGGTCTGTCTGCCGAACTGGAGGTTAGGGACAGGTGTTAGACGCTTCAGTGTGGCATACCTCACGGCCCTGTCTTTGGAGGTACTCCATTATTCCAGTTTCCCAACAGGCCCGATCAGGGTGTGTGTATGTGTATGTGTGTGTGTGTGTGTGTGTGTGTGTGTGTGTGTGTGTGTCTGGTGACCTGTCCAGGGCGATGAAGGAGAATCGGCTGCATTTTAGAACTCTCCTAGACTCCCCGATCTGTGAATTCTGTAGGAAAAATCAGCTTAGTGCCCATATATTTCACATGTATCTTTACATAATGTTCCTTTTTTGCAGCAGTTTTTTTGTCACGTCTTCATACATTCTGTCTTTTTCCCCTGTATTTGTGGTTGTGTCTTTTCCACGTGGGACACAATGGCTCTCCCAAAGCGCCGTATAGATAAAATGACGTCCTCTCCTCTAGTTCCGACCTGGCCTTCGACGTGCAGGGCTACGTTATCATCCTCCTCAATGACGCCTTTACCGCCGCGTCCAACGTGTACACCAAAAAGAACCTTGGGACTGAGGTGAAACGCTGCATACATTGTGCACAACCACCGCTCTGTTGGAACAAAGGTCACGGAGCAGTTAGCAGCGGAATGTGCTCCACACACTTTAGCAAGTGCACCCGCCCATACGCCATTATTCATGTTCATGTTTGGTCTTTATGTCTCTGTTTAGGGCCTCGGGAAATATGGCGTTTTATTTTACAATGCATTAATCATCATCGTCCCCACCGTCCTGGCAAGCGTGTTCACCGGGGATTTGCACAAGGTAGACACAGGAACCATTCAGTCCAGCGTATTCCAGATCACCTGGACGTTTCTTCCTTGTTTGAACAGGCAGTGGAGTTCGCCGACTGGGTTAACGCGCCCTTTGTTTTTAGTTTCCTCATGTCCTGCTTCATGGGGTATGTTGCAATAGTCTGTCACGAGCTGTTTTGATTGTATTTGAATCCATTCTGCCAGTAATGCCACTTGTGCCATTTTTAAAGTGCCGTTGTGTGTTTTTAAGGTTTGTTCTGATGTATTCCATCGTCCTGTGCAGCTATTATAACTCAGCACTAACAACCACTATAGTGGGAGCCATAAAGGTACAATCACGGGTGAAAGCAATGGTCAGATTGACCATTTTGAAAGGAATAAGCATTTTTAAACGAGGCATACTTCCTTTTCAAGAACGTTGCTGTGGCCTACATCGGAATCTTTGTGGGAGGAGACTACCTGTTCTCGTGGATCAACTTCATTGGCCTCAGCATTTGGTAAGAACTTTGCATTCTGGATAAATTCTTTACAGTGGTCCTACACCTGTAGACACCTGCTTTCAGCCACTCCCACTTTCCTTTGTGAAAGCAGTTGTCTAGCTTGACTGCAGGCTTTGTAGGAGCTTTTAATGCTGAATTAGACATCCTGCGTGCAAGGGTTTGATATTCTAGCAGTGACGCAACCAGCTGACCACACATACAGTAACTGCTGAAGTCGGGGTTTTTGGTTTGCCCAGGCGGAGTTCATTAACTGTTCCCAGTCAACGAAGGGAATTCACATCATTTCCCATCACTCTAAAAACGTCCCGACCTAACCGCTTCCTTCTGTTTGCAGCATGAGCGGCGGACTGGCGTACTCCTTCTTCACCTTCAGCACTAAAACCCCTCCGCGGAACACAGAAGCAGCACACGAGCTGAAGATTCACATTCCAGAAGAGTCCCAGAGGAAGTTCTAACCGGATACGGTATTCTGCACTTCCACCGCTAGGTGTCGCTAGTCTGCTTCATATTGGAGCGTCATTATAACTTCAAAACTTTAAGTTCAGGACAGAAGGAAAGCGCAAATAAACGCCATCAGGGGTTCACCACATGTTTATTGAACAGTTATCTAACATTGTGGACAGCCTGTTGGAAGAATCTGAAAGGTGTGATAACGTGATTACCATGCAAGCTCGATACAAAACTGAAACTGTTGATGGGATGTTAGCAGGAAGAAAAACCAAAGAAACAAGACTAAAACTCAAAGTCAAAGCTCCTCAAATTGTGCACAATCACCTTTTCTAACAAACATGTATACATATATATATATATATTAAATGTCATAATTTTCTGAAAGAACAAAATAGACTACGGGTTAGAAATTCATCAAAAATACATTACGTTTGGGTACAATAAATCATTTGGTGTTTTGATTATCTGTTAAACGGTTGGCTTCCAGTTTCACTGCACGTGGGCGCTGGGTCCTCTGTGCAGGTTTTCAGAGCAGTAAATGAGAGGCTTCCAACAAGTGTTTAAGGGTGTAGTGTTGTCATGGTCACACACACAGGGCAATACACAAATTATAAAAAAAACTAAACACAGGACACGTTTCATCTGCAGAGCATTGCAAGCCTGATCCGAAATTTAAGTGCTTATAGTTGGTGCCTTAATTGTGAAATAAGATTTGAACGTGAGATGAAATGCTACAAATGACCATCTTTATCAATCTAAAAGGCTGCCGAGTACTTTAAAAACCATCTTCCAACTCATAAAAGACTTGTTTTCACATCTTAGATTGTCCTAAATTGCACTCTGAACCTTTGGGTATGCGACATTATTGGCTGATTAAGTGTACGCCGGGGTGAATCTGTCTGAATTAGGCTTGCAATGGCTGCCTGTCGTTCACATGAAAGATGTTTCTTCCTGCGCAGATGCAGCTCCCGTTGTCCTCCGCCTCTCCACTGCCGGCAGAGAGCGGTGTCGTGGCGATACAACGGAGCTGAAGCGTAGGAGCATGATAAGAGTCCATCTGTCAGTCTGGGTAGAACGTAACATTTCCTATGTTTGACCACACCCTGCATCATTCTGTCCTTCTAAACTCAATCCGTATTTACAATCACACACGCTCTGTAACAACCACAAAAAAACAAAACAAAAAAAACTCGTTACCATCAAAGTGCAAACCAAACTTAAACATAATTATTACTCTTTCCTTGCCTTTAGAAGACAAGAGAAAGACACATTCTTCATCTCTTCAAAACTACAATTATAGCAGCCTAAAAAGGGGGGATAAAATGGAAGCGGAGTAAGGTGCTTTAGCTTGTGCCTTCCAGGATGTGGGGGGTGGGGGTGGGTTGTACATAACACTGATCTCAGGCCAATTCAGCTCTTCTCAAAGTCTGCTTACACAACTTAACAGAAATAACTAAACTAGTCAATCATCTGCGTTCATGGACAAGCTCTAGCTACAACACATACTGCAGGAAGGCGGTTCAGAAGTATGAGGAGGGTGGGGAAGGTGGGGTTCAGGCAGAAAGGTTGTTGGCCAGCTCGATAAGTGCCAAAGCACCGTGGAGACGCTCCCGCTGCTCCTGCAGGCGTCGCTTGGCGGCACCTCCTCCCTGGCCTCCCTTGTCCTCCTCCTCCTCTTCGTCAGACTGGAGGGACTCCATGGGGTCCTGCTGCTCCTGGTCCTCCGCTCTTGCCTTGCTTTGTGGCTTCACCTTGGTGGTTGTGGGTGTGCGCTGCTCACGGGTTTGCCAGTACCTGTTTATAAAAAAAAAAAAAAAAAAAAAAAAGTTATTTCAGACAGTGCATTATAATGTCAAACGGTCCTAACGGAGAACGGATCGGTTCTGTTCCTTACTTTGCCAGCCACTCTGCCACAGCCTTGTTGTCCACAGACTGGGCCTTCCCCTGGCCCTCCTTTGGTTCTTCTCTCTTCAGACGGGAGAAGGGGTGCTTGGGACAGTGACGGTTGGCGTGTGTGAACCGATTTCCACATCCTGTGGAAAACAAACAGCAGAGGTCAGAAAAATAGAACAGTCACAGCCACCTTTCTGAGTTGAGTGAGAAATGATGATCAGGTCAAACTGTTTGTTGTAGCTCAGGTGTTGATGTTTGACTGTGATCCCTTCTTACAGTGTGCAAATATTCTACCTGCCAGATCTTCTACAATATATTACACTTCCTTTACACTGCAAACTTTTTTTTTTTATTTTGAAAGGGGTATACTACCAACTTAGAGACAATAATGCAACATAAAGAGGAAAGAAACATGACCCAAAATATGATGCAAAAATACTTCAAGAGTTTGAAGAAACAGAGTATGCATCAAAAAAAAAACTTTGCCGTATTTCAAATCTACCTTTCTCTGAGCAGACAAAGGGTTTCTCTCCAGTGTGCAGCCGCTGGTGGGTCTTCAGCTGACCACTCTGGACGAATGCTTTCCCACAGTTTGGGTAGTCACACAGATAAGGCCTCTCTCCTAGACACAGACATGTACAACTTTAAAAATTTAAATAAAACTCCCTACCGTTGCAAGATTACTGTGGGAGTGAAATCCCTGTAAAGTAGTGTTTATAAAGGAAATCTCACCCGTGTGTGTCCTCTTATGAGCCTGGAGAGACTTTTCTCTGGGAAACACGCGATTGCAGATGTTACAGCGGATGCGGCTGGATGAAGTTTCCCCCTCACTAATGAGCTCTCTAACGGTCTCAGCCCTCGGACGTCCTCTTCGAATTCCATCCTGACAGCAAGAACACAAACTTCAGACTACTGACGAATACAACTGTCTTTTTCAGCCATAGAGAAAACGTTCTCATCGTCCATCCAAGAGAAGCATAAGCTGGAAGAAGACGGTTTAAATCTACTGCGCCCGCTTGCCTGTGGCAGAGCGCACCACTGGGTCACGATAATCGACTCACATCCGGTTATTTGGCGCGCGACTCTACGTCACACACGGGGCTGCCGCAAAACCAGGAAGTAAGTCGATTTAAAATCCACCATGTCACACCCTAAT
Organism: Pao palembangensis; assembly: GCA_015343265.1. NCBI lineage: Eukaryota > Metazoa > Chordata > Actinopteri > Tetraodontiformes > Tetraodontidae > Pao > Pao palembangensis. The sequence goes on along the minus strand of CM027081.1, from coordinate 31,085,237 downwards.
GCGCGGGCGTTTTTTTAAATGACTTCGGCGCAGCCATGTTTGGACTTCTTTGAGACAAGAGTATAAAGAAAATGCCTCCGAACAGCATTAAACGTTAGTTCAGTCTTACTGCAGTGGTTAGGAGAGGTAACTTCCTGAATGGTTCATGGCGATAGTTGTAAACTTTAATGGCACCTACCTTGTTCTGGTCTTGTGAAGGATCCGGATCAGCCTCCCCGGCCGTCTGCGTCCCGGTGGGCGATGAGGCTTCGCTCGCAGAGCCGGGGCTGAGAGAGACGTTGTGGGCGTTCTCTCCCCATTTCCACGGGTAGACCATGAAGTCGCTAAAACCGGGGCTCGTAGGTGTCAGGGCCTCTGACTTCCTCGGCTTGATCGGGGTGGTCTTAATGACGGAAACTAAAACCCTTTTGGGCGAGTCGTTGCAGAAAATAACACGCGGGTGCTTGTTTTCAGCCATTTTCTGCATGTGCAATTTCAGAGACTAACCGCAAAACGCAAGCAGAAACTTTAGGAAAAGTTGCTCCTCTGAATGTTTTACAAATCGATGATGCTCCTTTCAGTCTGGAGTGAATATGCCCTTCATTTCCAAACGGGAAAAGAAAGTAAGTCCGGACGTTCTGTCTCACAAATTAGCCACAGTGGGTAGCTTGAAGTCAGACACGCAGCAGCGATTCCCTCCTGTCGCAGTGGGTAGTCTGAACTGACCTGTGTGCGCCCACTGGATCGTCCCGCGTTGCAAATCGCGCCTGAGCAGTTCACGGACCAATCATATGCAGGAATCCGCGGCCATGTGTTGTGACTGACCAATAGCAGCAGGCTAATAGGCCAACGCGGAAACCCGTCGCCCAATACAAATAACGGAGCTTCCAACAATGAACTGAGACGATTTCTGTCCAATGAGGTTTAAACACTTGAGGCGCGCTCTTGAACGCTGATGTCACGATAGGCCAATCGCGGCGAATCGAAACGGCGTTGGACAACGACGCGGCCAATAAGAGAGCAGGGCGGTTAATCCTGGGCGGCGAGGAGCAGACAGCGCTTTCCCGCGCTAAAAGGTCTGTTTTTGTTATTACAATAAAGTCACTTTAAAGGGAAAAGAAACCGTGGGCCGAGAGCGCCAATGTTACGTAATTATTTCGAGGCGGAGATACTTGAATAAAAAGTGCTCTGTCGTATACTACTACTACTGCTACGAATAATAATATAGCTATTTAAAAATAACAGCAAAAAAGCCCAAATCCGTTCTTTGTTATTTTTAGTGACTGATACTTTACTGCAAACAGTTTCACAGACAACACCATATAGTTCCAGTTATTTAATCCATCCATCCATCTTCTTTACCTGCTTTATCCACACTTGGGTCGCAGGGGTTTGCTGGAGCCTATCCCAGCTGTCAAGGGGCGAGAGGTGGCGGGGTACACCCTGGATAGGTCGCCAGCCTATCACAGGGGTAACACAAAGAAAAGACAACATTCACACTTACACCTATGGTCAATTTAGACCTGATTTAGACTGATCAGTTCACCTAACAAGCATGTTTTTTGGACTTTTGGAGGAAACTGGAGTGCCCGGAGAAAACCCATGCATGCACAGGGAGAACATGCAAACTCCACACAGAAAGGCCGGAACTGAGATTCGAACTACAAACCTTGCTGTGAGGCGACAGTGCTAACCACTGCACTGCCATGCTGCCCCAGGTATTTAATATGAGGCTTAATGATAAAGATGAGTTATAAACAATGTGTTTAAACTCATGGCAGCATAAAACTTTTGCATATACTGTATATACTTAGGTATTTGTGAGTAAATTAAAATTATTTTCTACAAATAAATGCATAAATTAACCTGAATTACAAATCCGATCTTTATTAATCAAGTTAAAGTTGTTTGGTGATTACAGCTTAATTCCTTGGGAACAAATCAGTGGAAAAACAAATTAATAACCCACTGAGGACTAGACTGAGAATCGAGCTCAAAAAGAAAGTGGAAAAATTAGATCACTAATCCAACATTTGTTAATTTTCCCAAGTCAACAAGTTCACTGGTGTGTATGACCTCCATTTGCCTGTATATTCTCTACGACCTTTGGATATGGTCCTGGAGAGACAACAGATGGCCTATGAGGGATCTCCTCCCAGACCGGCAGGAGAGCATCAGTCAGCCCTGGGATAGTCTGTGGTGTGTCGGTCTGCAGTTTATACAGGATACATGGTCTTCCAGATGCACTGATTTGGCTCAGGTCTGCAGAACAGGCGGGGAAATAGTCTTTCACATTGTACATTTCCATCAAGAATAAAGTATTCAAAACATGTGAAAAAAAATTATTTATACTGAACAATAATCAACCAATCATCTGTTAACTAAAAAACCAAAAACAGCAAGCAATGGCAGCTTTGAATTTCATCCAAGATATTTTCATCCTTGTGATGAAGGAGGATTCCTGAGTTGTGCTAGATCTGCTTGGTGTTTCCACATTAGGAGGACAGGTCCTTGCCACCCATCCAGTAGGTGAGTCAGACAGTGATACTGGTGTTTGGCTGGGAAAGGGTGTTTTCATTCGTGGAGTACCCCGAATGGGGGACGCTAACTCAGTCTTCAGGCGTTCCCCATCAGGCTGCTGGTGTCGTGCACCTTCCAGGTGTTCCCATTCTTGACTCCCTGCGTGATGTTTTCCATCTCCAGACTGTTGGCATTTCAGACTTTCATATGGCTGCTGCTCCATATCTTCCGCCTGCTGCTGTTCTTCATTTCCATCATTCCGATGTTCATCGACAGCTGAGTCCAGCTTCTTGCAAGAGCTCATGATCCGGGTGGAATTTTTGAGGCTGCACAGACATGACAAACAGTTAGCGTTTCAATAAGACAATCCAATAAAATATTTGTACATCTGCATAATTTAAACACTCTCACGTACTAATATTTAAATTCTGGATTCAGCAGATGAGTCATTGTGATGAAGGGGTGGTTAAGAGCGTCGGATGCAGAGATTCGCTTTGCCGCATCTACGTTCAGCAGCGACTTGATGAGATCCAAAAACTGAAGCTGGTCCTCATATTCAGCTGAGGATGTGAACTTATGAATCTGGATTTTAGAAAGCATTCTTTTTATAGAGAGACATGCACATGCATTAATTGATTTATCTAAAAAACTGAAATACGGACATTAACCAGGTCATCCAGAGAATGGAGCAGAGGGTCTTCAGTGTTCCCCACAATCTTTTCAGTAGCATCTAAATTGTACTCCTCTGGTGTCTAATGGGACAGAACCAGTAAAACAGAGAGAACATGAGAACCTGTTTAAAATAAATACTTCATAAATACTTTCATTCAAATGAAAAGGATTACCCAACCTTTAGCCTCCATGCGGGACCATCAGACCCATTCACCTTTACGAAGTATTTCCTGGTGTATAGTCCTTCAGCGAGCAGACTGTCCTCAGGCTGACCCAGGAGCTTGACCACCTGACTCATCTGCCGAAAAAAGCAAGCACAGTGGATGTGAAGTTATGACTATGAAGCTTCTGCCTGGTTTTGGATGTGTGGCTCAGGTGTCTATTTGACCATTTTATATTCACTGCAAACAGTGAAGAGATGCTCTTTGAGGTAAAGGTACATGAGGACACAGCCCATTCCCCACATGTCAATGCCGTAACTGAACGGCAGGCCGAGGAGCACTTCTGGAGCCCTAATGAGGAAAGGTAAAGAGTCAGTTAGAGGTCAGAAGGCAAAATGAGAATAATTAAAAAAGAAAAAAAAAATACAGCGGAGGAGATGTGGGATAAATACCTGTATGGGACTGGCTGCACGACTATCCCTGGGCAGACCTCTGAGTCTTGAATGGCCATGCCAAAGTCTATCAGTTTAACCTTCAGGTCATCATTGTTGGCAAGCATGATGTTGTCTGGTTTGACATCGGCGTGTAAAATACTGACATGGTTGAGGGCGTCCAAAGCTGTCAACACCTACAGAAAAGAGGACAACTTTAAATTTCCTTCACAACCAACATAATGAATAACAGTAGTTTTATTTTGGTAATTGTAGGTCTTCATTACAAAGAAAATTTGTTCCATTCACAATAACACATACCTGCTTTGCAATTGTCCTGATTTTACTCAGCTGTATTCTGCCATTACTTCTGTTGACCAGATCATAGAGATCTATGTGTAAAATCTCAAGCACTAAACATGGATATCCCTTGTACTCAAAATCCTCCAAGAATTTGATCATGTTTGGATGATTGAGGGAGGAGAGCTTCCTTAGATACTTCACCTATAGAGATAAAAGCATGTATAAATTACATAATCTGATCACAGGGATGAAACAAAAGCACTAAATGTGTCTTACAAACATGTACCTCCTCCTTAGTGCCAAATAGTGCTGTATGTGTGGTGGGTAACTTTAAAACCACCAAATCGTTTGTGTTCATATTTCGACATTTGAAGATTTGACCACAGCCGCCAGTGCCCATCATCTCCAGCACAAGGTAATGTGAGGAATCACTGGAGAGAATATCGCCAATACTGACTGAGGACACACAAAAAGGAGAACCCATCATTGGGTTTACACCATAGCCATGTTTTTTAAACACCATAATGAGAACACCATACATGCAATATGTATAACCTGGACTTTTATGATTTAATAGCCTATATTTTCAAATGCTAAGCTTACTTACTGTGCAATTTTTTGTAAGTTTTGGATGACATTTTCCTTCATACTTGCCGAGGACACAGGTTGTACGAGGGGTAATGACAACTGATACTGTTGTTTATAAAATACAAAAGGTTAATTCAACTAATGCCAAACTGGGCTTTGATAAAGATCCTTTGATCTTCTTGACTAATCACTGAGTACATGACGTGAAAGCGTGTTTACTTGTGTTATTCGTTAATTGATCATTTTTTCCACATTAGAACCAGGCAAACAAATCATCTATTAACATGAACTTAGTATTGAGACCTTTATCATGTTGGTGACAGTAACTACTAAAAAATGCAATCACGGTGCCAAATGAATATTAATGAAGTGTCAATATATTGATGAAGGTGGGGGCGTGGCCACACGTGTCGCCGCACGTGCAAACATTTAAAAAGTGTCGGCACCGAACCGCGTGCATTTACTGGATGTTTACTGAGGCCACGAAGCGGCAAGTTCCGGTAGTTAGCCGACAGACACAGGCTAGTTTAGCACAAGTCTGTATTTGTGGCTGTAGTTTGTTTGCGTTGGTGATCCTCGTTAGACAGTCGTTCGCGATTATAGCCTGACTTGGCGACAATGCTGCCGGACGTCTTCGGTTGTGCTGTGGCGAACAGGTTCGGGAACCTTCTAGACGACGACGCTGATCCCTTTGACCTGTTGAGCGAAGCGGAGAAGGTGAAGGAGAGAAAGAGGAAGGATGAGGAGGAGAAGAAAGCCAAGCTGAAGAAGGCCGGGCAGAAGGAATCTCAGAAGGACAGGCGTCTTCCCCGCTCCACGCTCTGTCCAGACCCGGTTCCAGGTTGGCTCAACTGCTCATGCACATTAGCCAGGGAGCAGTTCTAGATGGGTCACAGCAGCCCAGGCTGGGCGGTTCGTTTGGGAGTTTTCAGGGGCTGATGAGGGTCGAATGTGGGCCAAAACTCCAGTTTACTTAAGAAAATATAGATTTAGGCTAAAGTGTACTTTGATAAAGTAATAGTGTTGGCTTTTATGTATTGTCATGTCTACATGTTCCTTTATGATTAAACTTTTATGGCTGCTGAGGATCATATATTTATTGGACCCCGCTTTAATGCTGCTATCATTTAAAATAATTGAACCACACAAATTTGTTTTGTGTTTGTTGTAGAAAAAGAGAGTCGGTGAACAGTGGTTCAGTCTCTGGTCTTCTGTCTGCAGCCCGTAAGCAGCCGCAGACGCGTCCTGTACCAGTGGTCAATGCCAGGAGTGGCACCGAGGCGGTCCAGAGGGGAGCAAAGAGGGCTCCTTTTGGGGAGCGAAAGGCCAAGCAAGAGGAGCAGCCCCAGGAGTTTTCCATCCCAAAGTATGTTTCTCACAAACAGAAGTGATTTGCATAAAACAATAATTGAGTCTTATTTGAAAATTGTTTTCCTCAGGCCTTACTACAATGCAGATTCTGACCTGAGGGGCAGAGGAGGTGCGAGTGGCCGTCGAGTAGGAAACGCCAGGATCCCAGACAACTTGAACATAAGAGGAAAGAGGGAATATGATCGACACAATGGAACGTGAGTCTTTTGCACATCTGATTTTTTTTTTAAGCAGCTTTATAGTCCGTTTCAAACCTAAATAAGATGCCAAACATTTGTTGCAGAGGTGTCTCTCCTGAAGAAAAGAGAGGAGGCAGAGGACCCTGGAACTGGGGCTGTATTGACGAAGCTGCAAGGTCGGTGAACTTGACTGTGGTGATACGTTTTGGCAAATACAGTACTACTCGGAAAATTAGAATATCGTGTAAAAGTTGTTTTATTCAGGCAATCCAACATAAAAGGTGAAACGAGTACATTTTATAGACTCATTACAGATGCAAGATTTTACTTTCAGATGCCTGACATTTTTGTTTTTACATTTTTTTTATTGATTTCAAGCAATATTCTAATTTTCTGAAGCTGCAAGTCCTAATCAGCAAAATCAAAACAAATAAAAGCTTGAAATATATTATCATACTATTTGTCTATATATTTACATTTCACCTTTAAACTTAGAGAAATGCAAACACTTTTTCAGGATATTCTAATTTTCCAAGTAGTACTGTGAGTGTAACAACATTTCTCATCGTCCACAAACCCTTTTCATGAAGCGAGTTCATGGAGGTGACGTCTGATGCTCTTGTCAAGTCTGAGGAGCCTCAAGTGTCCATGGAGGAAGAAAATCAAAATCAGTGAGTGAAACACGATCACTTAAATAATCAAAAGCCACATTTGAATAAAATGGATGTTCTCCTTAAAGTAGGTCTGCACAACATGGTTACTGAAAGGATATGCTGCCAAAAAATAAAGGAAACACTCAGATAAGACGATCTTTAATGAGTAGCCTAAATGTGATTGTATGACATCCAACTTCTGGACGTGGTCCTGATGAGACATCGGATGGTCTCTCGGCATCACCTCCCAGACCTGGCTTGGGGCATCAGGCAGCACCTGGGCAGCCTGGGGTGATGATGATGCAGCAGCAGATGCAGCCCAGAGGTGCTGGATTGGGTTCAGGACTGATGAAGAGCTATGCCTCATTAACGCGTGAGCTGCTGACAAACCCCAGAGTAGCGGGTATTTTCCACAGGGTGCCAGTGTTGAATCTGCCAATTCTGGTGTGCTCTGGCAAATGCCAGTCGGGCTGCATTGTGCTGGGCTGTGAGCTTTGACCCCCATTTATCCCATTTGGACAACAGAAGGTGAAACTGATTTGAAATGATCAGCTTTCTAACAGGACAGGTGAGACTGACCTGGAGGGTTCCCTTTATTTATTCTTTGGAGCTATGTATTTGTATTTTGAAATTGTTAATTTTAGTTCAGTTTAAAAGACATTTTACATGTTCTTTTGAGGACCTTATGTCATGTTGTGGATTGACACTTGGTAGATCAGTGGAGGACGATGGAGAGATGGTGGTCCAGTTTGCTATGGAGATGAGTCTGGATGAGTGGAAGGCTTTGCAGGAGATGAGCCGCCCTAAGGCAGAGTTCAACATTCGCAAAGCTGAAAACAAGATTCCATCCAAAGCGAAGGTTATTCACCAGTCCAGACACCTGGAAGTAAGTGGGTAGTGCTATGGGGAAAAAAACAAAACGTGTGAGCTGTTTTATTAATGTAGAAGTGGCTAGAGAATACTTAGTGTAGTGATGTATTAATGCACATATGAACTGTTAAAATGGGTGGACACTTTATTTTTTTCCATTTTATTTTTATAAACACTTTATTTCTGCATAATTTGAGGTAAGAGCTACTAATATTCATATGTTCTTGATCAATTCATAATTTAGAATAATGAAATTAAACTAACATCAAATTATGGTTAAGGTTGTTGGGAGTATACAGCCAAAAATAAGTATTTTTTTTTCCTTTAATTTTCCATTATAACCGTTTATAAATTTAGAAACTGGCAGGGACCATGGACGACATGGATGATTATGGCAACTTCTTCCGTAAATCCGTGAATGATATCACCTCCATGCTGGACATCAACTTTGGGAGTCTGGATCGACCCAGACGAGGTGGTCGAGGTAGGGGGACCCCAGTTGTTCCCGGTAGTCGTCCGGAAAGGGCCAGATCAATGCAGGACAAGGTTTGTCATCCATCAAAGAGCAGCCTGCCTACCCAGTGGTCTCTGCTGTAATGTCTCTCTTTTCCCACCAGGAGGAGCATTTGGTTCCAAATCCTGACAACCCGGAGGAATTCCCAGCACTGCCGACTGGAAGATAACTAGAAATTCCTCTTTTTCATGGGAATGTTGGTTGCACTTGGTATTTGACACAAGTTAAAGTTTCTGCCGTTCTTAAGGTTTGGGGTTTTATTCTATTTGATTTATTTTCAAGCACAAAAGGCACCATTTGACTTTAGAGAATAAATAGTATTGCAAGCTGATGTCATGGCTCTGTTTGGAAAGTAAAGCATTTTCAGGGAAATAACTCAAGTCCTAGACGAGCAGGAAATCAAATGTGTTAAATTAGAATGAGGGAATAAAAAAAAAACCCTTTGGAATACATTTTATTTAGTGTGTTCAACGTAAAGACTGATGTGGCTAAACATGAGTCAGATGAAGCCCCGTTAGGACAATGACTCAAAAGCATGATCTAAACATAGAAAACCTTTAAAAAAAAAAAGTATAAAATGACATTTATAGTCTAAAAGTTGCTTTAAGATGAGCCACGTTGCGAATGGACGTACAAATAGAGGACAGATCTATCCTAGAGCCAATCCCCTCAACCAAATGCATTCTTTGAACCGAAGGTGCATCTGAAACCAAACGGACTGAAGTTCTCATTTTAAAAAGCCTGGGCCTTGTCTTCACATCCCGTTCATCGTCGCAGGTCCAAGCTGATGATTCCACAAGTATGAACAAAAATGTGGTCTTAAAAAAAAAGTGCTTTAAATGTAAATAGCTGATTAGTTGAATCTAAACAATGTTGGTTGCTTTCCATCCATGTTGAAGCTGTTGTGAAGCAGTTGGACTTATCCAGCTCACCGAAGTAAAGGAGCTCTGGCTTTAGGTATGGAGTGACTGTGGAGAGAAAGTTGGCGTTAATGCACATAAATCAAATCTCAAAGTTTAATTAAGCAGATTTGAATCCAGTGAGGTGAAGGACAGGTATACCATAGCCTGGCGAAGCGAACGGACTCAACAGAGCTGCAGACTTTACGTCCTTTTGACACAGCGTGCCTGTAGCATGCGGGAAGAGAAGAAGGGGGACAGAAACAGTTGACCTCAGCACCAGCAGAGAACGTGTACGAGAAGTCAGTGAGGCAGAGGAAGAAGACAGCGATCCAGAGAAACTACAGCCATTCATACTCCTGAAACGTGAGGAAAGCAGCAGCGAGTGGGAGTGTGCACAAGCAGGGTCTAGAACGTTAGTACAGCAACTTTGGATGGACTGCAACAGAGCTTTATTATCACAGTTTCATCTTAAAAGTTCTAACTATTCAGATTTGTTTACACATTTCAACCATTTCTGCTTGCATTGCGTATATTTGTAGCTGTAATTTCTTTATTGGTTCCTGCTGCCAGAGCAAATTAAAGGCAGCAGAAACGCCACCTAATGCTGGAACATATCTGATCCTTCAAGAAAATCCACATTTTCCCTGAAATGGTTTAAGTCATGTAAGTAGCTTAACTATATTAAAATGTTCAGACCATCCTAGTTGGTGCACCCCAGCCAAAGTACAATGATTCTGCCAACACGATTGTTAGCGTCGAGAGGGAAAAGTGTGTGGGGAAAAGAGTCTGGATTTATGTAGGATCTGATTCATTCTAACAGATCCGCTCCACACAAGCTGGGAAAAAAAAAACACATTCAGGTTTGACTTTTCCCAGTGTGGAGGACATCTGTTGCCAAAAAACTGATGCAAGTGCTCTATGCAAGTGCAATCTCCAAATGGCTCAGAGCGAGTCAGAGGGGAGCTTGCCTGCAGGTGCGCCATGTTTAAGTTGTTCAGAGTGTCAGTGTTGGTTGTAGCACTGTCTTTGTCTCTATGGCTGCCCCATTGCTCACAAAACACAGGGTCTCTCTCGCCAGCCACGACATGCAAGTTGCCTAGGGATCTGACCAGTCGGGTGCTGCACAGGGAGCTGGCAGAGAGAATGGAAGCTGTTAATGGACCGCACAAGGAGGCATGAGTGGCCATAGCTTCTTGGCTGCGTCTCATCTGCAGGTCAACTTCAAATACATCAAAGTATCAGATATTATATGACTCTGGCAGTAATGGCACTGGGAAGATCACAAAGGGACATTATGGTTTGGGCAAAGTTAGAATATACAATTTGAATATTTCATGATCAACCGCTGCTTTATAATCCCACTGACCTTTTTCCAGGTCCTGCAGCAGGCAGCGACGTTCTGGATCTCTTCCTGCTGTCTGAATCCTCAGACAAAGCCAAGGGATTTACGCTGGCTTTACAGCCCTGAGTGCTCGTCTGCAGGAGGACCGTGCTGTGGAGCGGACAAAGCATTCATTAGTGTGTCTCTGTCATATCCAGTGTACGAAGGGCGGAGGCCGCCTTTACCTAAGGGACTGTGAGGAGGACCTGGTGTGGATCTTATTCTCTTCTTGCCTGAAAACACAAGTAACGCATCAGTAAAGACGTGAGTGAACAGAGAGTGGGCTGAGTTTGAAAATGTGTTCATGTTGTTTCTTCAGTTTCAGCACCAAGAAGGACTTAGTCAGACAAAGAGGAAGAACAACACTCAGTGGGACTATTTGACTACAAACAGAGCATTCAGGGTTCCCATTTTCATTTAGAGTTTTCAGCTCTGAGGGATATTTAAAATTTATTATCACAGCAGTGAACACATAGATCAGCAAAGCAGGACGTTAAAAGATGGTGAGGACGTTAGTCTGATGGCTCTGCTCACCAGCCGTATAGTTACTGATTATAAACAGCAGGATGATTCTGGACAAATTCCTGGTTTGGATTGGGAAATAAAAAGGGACCTGGGGTCTCACTTACAGCATTCTGGGTTTTTGGGGGTAGACTGTAGAGCTCATTCAAATCCTAACCCGTCTACACAGAAATGCAGGATGGAAGAAGGGAAGCCATACACAATCCACCATAAGGCAAGGCTACACATGGAGGAGAGCAGCATGGCTACCAGCCATCTGAAAAGTGGACAAATCCAACAATAGCAAACAGAAAAAAAAGAGGGGGGGGGGGGGGGAGCAGGAGACACAGGTGGTGTCCAGGCAGGACATGAAACTACAATAAGCTGCTTTTCCACTGGGACTGGATAAGACGGGAACCTGGTCAGCATTTTTGATTCTAGATTATAAAGTATGACAGGTTACTGAGCCGGTCTGTAATTCCCTGGACAAAGGAAAAAGCATTTCGCCTCTTCACAGCTGAAGAGATATGTAATAAGATATGAGTGAAGTGAAGACTTTCAGGGGTTGCACAAAAATATATCCACAGTTTTGCAGATAAATATATCCTCTCTGGATTCAGACACTAAAAATAGATATTTCCTGAAAGTCTACTTTAATCATAGCTCGTTTTTTTTTATTTTTATTATTATTATACTGTGGTCCCATACTGCAGCAGCAAGTTTATAAAGAATCCTCTCATTGTTCTAATAAATATGGCCTAGACCTGACTGCAGAACATGTAATAATTCAGTCACAAAACAGTGGAAAAGCAGCAGGCAGTTGACACGGCCCAACATTAACAAGACATGATAGCGAACCAGCAGTGGCATGCTCATGCACGCATCCCCATTGCCATGCATAAAAAAGGGAAAAAAAAAAATAAGTCCACTAGGAATTTAACATGCACTTTGGTGTTACATAAAAACGTAGTAGACCATATTGGTTAACTGCAGCTGGAGGTTAGAGGTTTGTGTAGCCACGAGATCTGCACTGCAAATAACTCAGAATCCATCTTCATCCCACCAGCACCACCAGCTCAGAAGCTCACAGCCATGACCTTCCATCCTTCGGACCAGACTGGAGATTGGAATACATAAAACAATCTCAACCACAAGTCAAACAGCTAATTTGGTCACTTCCTACCATTTTTAAAACCCCATTTCTAAACATCAAAGAAGCAGATCTAAAGTGCAAAATCGGTCGTACGAGCAAAAGAAGATGTTCAACCAATCATGTAGATCTCACGATTAGTTGACCATCTAATGCGCTACAGGAAGCTTTAACTAAGAGCTTTACTCAGAATTTCTAAAAGCCTTGATGTCGAAGCAGAACAGATCAGTGTGTAAATGAAAGGCAAATGAAAAGTGTGTTACAGTGTTGCATCCACTTCAATGCATATCCATTCCACACCGTGGCCATCCAGAGGACACGAGGAGAAAAAAAAAAAACAAAAAAAAAACAACCTCGATCAGCCATTCCATTCCGTGGCTTAGTGACTGTAGCAACAGGAAGCTATCAGCTAGACAGGAAGTGACATGCACTTACCTCCATCATACAACACCTCTCTTTTTCCTCTCCCCCACTCTGCTATCTTTTCAACGGCAGGCAACACATGGGCCAGACCGGACCCGTGAGGCTGCAGCAGAACACTGCCACCTGCCTGACACGGGGGACAACAAAAGCCAGCCGCGTGGGTGATTGGCAACCCTCACCCGGCCTGAGCAGAGCAGCACCTGCTGCGCTGGACACGTTTGGAAGACCTACTGCTACACTAGTTCAGCAACAAAAGGTCATTTTGGTAAAACTGTTCGAATTCAGTTGAGCTTTTCAAACTGAACAAGGGTCAAGCTTCACTTCTGGCCATCGAGGAGTGTGTACCTTTACCGAGACTTTGCCCGTGGAATGTTTACCTCTTCATTTACACACTGCTGGGTCAGGTATTAGTGTCTGATCAGGGCTGTACAGTCAGCAGCTTTAAGTTCATCTCATTTACTCCCAGTCTGACACAATTTCTGTCCTCTGCTGTTGCAGTCACTTAAAAATAAAAAAACAAGAACAAAAAAAAAACAAAAACAAAGAAAAATACAGCCTTATTAAGTATGCAGCTCCAGTATGAGATGTTGTATACATGAATGGAAACGCTTCTCGTTTCCATGACAGCCTGTGAACATGTTTCAGACGCTTCAGTAAGTCCTTTAATAACCAACCTGCTTTAATTATTTATGATTATCCATACTTTCTGATTCCAGAGGGAACCGGGGGAGAATATTGCAGCTTTGATCTGACGTAAACATGAAAATGGCTGAGGTATGAAGAGAATGTCGAAGTGACGAAGGTTTGTCTGCTGCAAAACAATGGCAGACTAACCCAAATAAAGACTGCGAACCGGAGCAAGCTCAGATTAGATCGTCAGTAAACACCCCTACAAACCGATCACCTATGAAATGATCTGATGAGCTGGGACCAATAAGAGCTGTTTATTTCCATAAGCATGAGTACATGAATGGGCGGCTGTGACCGGTGACTTACGAGAACGAACCAGACGCTGATCTGGCCTGCCTCCTGCTCTTCAGGGCACGCAGCTTATCTCCCTGCGTAAGACCGCTTCGCTCCTCTTCATCGTCATACTGTAAAAGAGTTTTAAGGCTTTAAAACAATGATAACTTCAATACCCGACAATAGAGCATCAGAGCAGACTCACCAGCTCCAGTTCTTCCTTCTTAGGCGGCTTGTTCTTGTTGCACCCGTTGATGGTGATGTCATCCACTCCAGACAGGATCCTGGTCATCTTGCCGTTCTCGCGCTCCTTTAGCACTTTCTCCCTGAAAACGTCTCCATCGGCCCACAGGCCGTTCTGCTTTCTGATTGACACATTTTTAAATATGCGGGGGTGAGGAAACAGTAAAATAAAGCCAGAATTCGACTGAACAGTCACAGCGGTTTTTGGTTAGTTCACATCAAGAAAGTCCCACAACACCTACTCTTCAACAAAGTTCTGCTGGGGCCCGATGATGGACCCTGGTCTGCAGATCCGTATCCAGGCGATGGCCTCTGCCGCAGTCAGGCGGTAATGTTTCATCATGTAGCAACCAATCAGAGTGCCGGTTCTCCCAAGGCCAGCTGGAATAAAAAAAGAAAAGGATTGAAAAGCAATCAAGCGATTCTGCCACCACAGACAGGAGGAAGCTTCCAGGATTCTGACCTTTGCAGTGGACGGCAATGGCTCCTTCAGCATTCTCACATATGTTGAGGAACTTCCTGACGATGGAATCGTTTGGAGTGCTCCCATCGACAAAGAACAGGTCGTGATGTTCGAACCCGGTCTCAGTGAAACGTTTGGCGTCGTACATCTTCTTATTAAGTCTGATGATGGAAGTGACGTTATGTTTCCTAAAGTATGGGATGTATGCCTCAGGGGCGTGCAAAGGGTACCCTGAGGGGAAAAAAATGCCCATGTTATTTCTACTGGGGCTTAGACAGGATCAGAAAATCACGTGCACGTCACTTACCATTCTCTATTTTGCTTTTTGGGTGAGGTCCACTAAAGGCAAGGAACTTTCCTGGAATGATCCAGTTCAAATCTCCGTTCTCTGCTCTCTCGTAGTGCTCGTATTCTTCCACGTCAAAGCTGGAAAAGTCCAGCCAGCCATATTGAAGAGCCTGGGAATCGGCAGAGAGGGACTTTGGTTAGGACTGCGAGACGGGGAAAAAAGGTGAGTGAATCTTAACAAGAAATACCTTATTTACGGCACGAAGGCAATCTAGGATGTTCAGATTGTACATGCACGTTCCAAAAGAAGCATCTCTGCAACAGGTCAACAGTTTTATTCACTGAATAAAACTGCCTAGAATGTATGTGAACGAGGTGGGCCGAGTTGTTTTTACCTGAACGGAATATAGGTTGAGTTTCTTGACAGCAACAAACTGTGCACCTCCTCTGGTGTCATGTTAAGGTTCATTACCTTCGAAACAGATGCCCAATAATTACGTGTTTCTTTTATTACGCTGCAAAATACGGCAACACACACAAACGTGTGACACTTACTGCATATGATCCGATAAGGTAGGCAGCATTTACTTGTTTCTTCTGATCGCCACTGGTATAAAATATAATCTTCTTCCTTGAGAGTGTAATGGACTGTGCAAAAGACAATAGCAACACTGTGAACTTTATTATTTTGTCACTAATAATTAATATAAGTCATTAATTGACAGCTAGATGGAATTTTAACCTACTTATAACCTCAGGTTCAATACAAGGTTTACTCCATTTATTGAAAATGATTATCGTAAAAATGTTCGTGCAATTGCAGCAAAATGTAGGTAAAATAGAGAGAAATTACTTCCAGCTCCCTAATCATGCCTGGATTTATTTCCCAATTGCATATTCCCAGTAGGGTGAATCCAGGGGAGTTTACCTTGAGTTTCTTTGTCAACTTGCAACAGAAGCGATAAAACATGGCCAAGTTAAGGGGACCAAAGTCTGCATAGAAGCTGCAAGAAAGGAGATGGTGGGAGGAGATTAAGACCTGGACGGTGGGGGCAATTTTAGGACATCTCTAGAAATAGCGATAGCAACTGCAATAGATTAATAATAACACACGTAAAGGAAACGGACTGTTTTCTGAAAGATGACTTGCAAGACTACAAGAGGCCATTTAAAACAACCAGGCGGCAAACTTCTGTTCAGACATTGTAAACTTACTTCTCATATGCCAGCTCTTCATCTACGCAGAAACAGTGTCGATCAGCTGTGCTTTTGACCTTTTGCTTCAGTATGGCGAAATATAGTCGATCTGAAGGAGGAAAAAGGGTAGGGCGAAAAAAATAAAGGACCAGTTAGTCCCGCCGTGCACCAAAACGCTGATGCTCCGCATTCTTAATCAAACGCTCTTCCAGTCCCCCTCCAGAATACTAATGTTCAGTTATTCTCTTTCTACTTACCCTTAATGAACTCAATGCACTTTGACGCCACATCGTCTGCAGTCATGCTGCCCACTGCTAAAAACATGTTGAGAAACATATGAAAGTGAGCTGCTTCACGATGACTCGCTCATATTGTGTTAAACCTTCCACAATCATCATGTGAGAGATGTCAAAAAGTTAAAGTACAAACCGTGAACCTCCAACGTCACTATGTGAAGGTTTTTGTTATCGACTTAGCTCGCCGTTACGTAAAAGTTGGCGCACGTCTTGGGAGAGTTTCGTTTGCAAGTGCGCACTGGGGTAAAAATGAGCCATACAGACCCCGCCCATGACTTGTTTTATGTGTTCCGATTGGTTGTGTGAGATGTAAGCATCCACGCCATTGGAGGAACGGCATGTTAATCCCACCCATTCAGTTTAAAGTTCTCGACTTTAGCCACTTCAAGGACCGGGGACGTTTCCGAACCGTTGCTAGGACGATCACTCGTCCAATCAAAATGATTATTTCCACTTCTGAGACCCTCCCACTTTAAGAGTTGAGCTGCGGATATATTAAAATGACAATAATCAGGAAATCGTCATAATAAAATAAAATAAAAATAAAACAAAATAAACGAGATTGACAGTGTCGTGATTGTTATGTTGCTAACACCAAATACTACTCACTACTAATACGTCACACACAATTTCTGTGAAACGCAGATATTAAAACACTGCTTTTTTGCTATGTGTTTCGTGTTTTCGTTGACGGTTTTGTGCACACTGTGTAAATCGGTGCGATTCCGGCGCATTAACCATAAAAGGACAGACGGTGTCGCCATATTAGGTCAAAGCCGGAGATAAAAAAAAAAATAAACTATCACACGCCCTGGTCATTTAAAAACGTAGAACGCGGTGTTCCGCAGCCCGCCGAGTGCGTCTGCGCGCATTTGCCAAGTCGAGACAAAGTTGACCGGGTTCGTCCCGCACGCCCTCTTACCTGTTATCTCAATGTAAATATCGGAGTTTGGCGCCACCTCCGAGCTGTTTGGAGCTGCACAGCGCTTTTTCCTCGGCTCGGCTCGCCTCCTTTCACTCTTGCGCTTCATTTTGCCCTCTTGGCTGCGCCGTGGACATCACCGAGCAGCCGCTGCAAGCCTCGACTGCGCAACGTGTACCTGTCGCTTATGGCATGTCTTATTCTGCAGCAGGTCGTTATCTGCGTATGTGTCTGTGCAATGGTGTCAACCGAGGCACAGTTGTCTGGTCCAGGCACTCCGGTGGTGCTGACGTTTCTGTGCAGGGGCAGGATTTCTGAATCCCCTGCATATGACGTATCAGGATTAGATTTTCAGCACACTCCCTTGACTGTCCGCTTGCAGAAGCTCCGCTTGCAGTTAAAAACATGTGGCTCCTGTATTATAATTATTGGCTGTGGCCAATAGAGTTGACCTGCATGTGAAACAATCATGACACAAGAAAAGGCAGGAAAAAGAAATAAACTTTATTAGGCTTCAACAAACAGTTAATGTAAGGAATGTGGCAAAATAACAAAGCCTGGATCAGTGCATTTGTGATGTGGTCCTCTTCAAAAAATGCAGAATTGTTATTTTTGAGCTGCTGTAACAGACTAACGTCCCCACTGTGGGATCAATTAAAGCTTATCTTATAGGCTACTCTTATTATAAATATTTAATTTATACAGTCAGTACCTACACATCATTTGGATGTTGACATTACCTATGGAAAAAAAATCCTCCACAGATCCAGGATGCTGTCTCTCTACACATGGATGATCTTTGGCTTGCTGAAATCAAATGTCTGCTGAACTCCAGCGAGCTGGAGGAGCCAGTTGATGGGCATGTGGTTGAGGCGATTGGTATCAAAATGGCAAAAATGTACCTGTGCGCCTGTGTTAGGGGGAAAAAAAAAAAAAAGGGAAATCACGTGATGGAGGGAGACAGGCAAATCATAACACAGTAGAAGCAGAGTGAGTTTACCTGGTCCTGCAATGATTGCTCCACCTTGTTGATGGAGGTCACCCTGAAAGTCAAATATAGGACCAGTCATGGCTCTCCAAATACTTTTGATTTGTCCCGCAAAAACTCCAGATTTCACATGTGGACTCGGTTGGGCTAAGAACAGAAAAGTCTTCATGAAAGTCCAGTTAAAGAAAAAAATCTAAAATGTATACATTTGATTGCACTACCTGAGTCAGTAAATGTCTCCTCCCGTCTCATGCCAAGCTTTTGATAAATGTGTCGATCAGGGTCTACGTACATTTCATAAGGATACCCTGTCAGCGAGCAGAAGGCCTATGGGAATGAACACATCAACATCATATGAACATGTCAAATAAGGCATAAAAGTGACTAAACGAATCAACTTACTTCAATATGATGGTGCACAGACTGACCAATCACAATCAGCCTAACGCCAGCCCCCTGGAACAAAAGTGATTGTTCTGGTTGAGCAGTAGAAGTATTTGGTTTTAAAAAATGCATTTTAATTTCCTATAGGACTTTTATTTAATTTTTTTGTTGAGTTTTATTTATCTTTTGTTTTCAGGTTAAGGTGTGTATGGTGAGTATCTTCAACCCAAAAAGCAACACTTTTAGTCTGCTAAATCCGACTTTAAAGCAGATTAAATTAATAAAATGCAAGTATAATGGCCCCAAATGTGTTTTTTTTTTTTTTTTTTTGCTGTCAACCTCTGGTATTGTGAAATTTACCTTCAAGACGTCCTCAGGTATTTTGCTCAGATCCTCCACATATTCTTTACAGGTGTAGCACAAGAAATTCTACAGGAACGCAAACACTCAGTGGCCAGTATATTACAATATGCTATAATAATATAGACCCAAATAACTTTTTAGAAACCTTCCGTACCCGGACGAAAATCATAACCGATTTCCCGTGTTGGTAGAGATTCTTAAACGGAACAGAATCTCCGCGTCGGTCGTAAACCAAACAATCTTCCACGTCTTCAAGGCGAATGTCAGAACAAAACCTTTCGAGTTCGCGAGTCTCTTTCGCGACCTGACGAATTATCGGTGAAATTAATGCAGCCATTTTCCCCACTGCTGCTTCCCGAAGTCGAATTGCTATTTTGGGAAAAGAACATTCTGGGTGGAGGTGGAAACTGGAGGAAGGGAGAAGGGGAGAGAGAAAGAGAGAGTCAAAGAAAAAGCGAGAGATGGAATATGTCTGTAGTTTTAAGTAAAAATTTGATTTTGTGTTTTCTAGGTTTGCAACAGGGATCTTCCTGCAGACGCTCGAGTGGAACCATATTAAATCTGGAAAAGTGAAATTACTTTTGAGCGTTATAATAACTAATGAATGACCTGAATGGCCAGTGGGTGGTAGATGCTTGCAGGCGCAGAAACAAAAGAATTCCCACTGACTTTACCAGTTCAGGAGGTTTGTGTACCTCCTTTTTGAAAAACTGTTTAATACCACGTTATATTTTCACGTTATATTTTTCAGGTGGTTTGCATTTTAAGTATTTCACTACCCGTCACTTGTTAACATTTAAACAAAAGACTGATTCTTTTTTAAAATCAATACAAATAACGTCAGCACATAAGAAACGTTTTTTTTTTTTTTTTTTTTAAAAACTCTACAAAGCATTTTCTAGTCTTCGCGATTTTTAAATCACCTTCGTCGGCTTCCGTCCTGCAAGCCTCTCGGTGCGGAAGTGCTGTGTACACCAGCAGTGCTCGGGCATCCACTGTTTGTTAAACAGTGGGCTAGTTCAGGAGCAGCTATTCTTACGGATGTGTGTCTCCAGTCGGGATCTGTCAGCATCCATCTTGACCGTGCAGCACAGCGGTATTATGCAAACATCATCCGGTGTGTGGCTGCACCTCGTCAACTGGTGAGAGTGGTTACATGGTGGTTTCTGCGCTAACCTAGCGGCTAACACAGTGATGGAGTCTGCTAGCCTGTCAGGGAAAAAACTGAACTGTGTGAGCACTGGAAACGCGTTTTCCTTTCCGAATGTGTGTGTTGCACTGTTGGAACGCATAATAGATAGAAAGCGAAGCTTAACGATTAAAACAATTTTGAGAATGCTTCGTTTGCAGTTTTAAAACAGACCACCTGTTCACTGTTTACATCCTTTTACATCGCCAGATAGACAACGTATCACTTGTGTTGTCTTGTCAGACTGTATTGTGAGCAAAACTAAATTGTTTTGTATGTTATCCCGATAATTACAACCAGAACTGACTGAATAGATCTGTCAAAATAATTTACATTGGTTTGAAAGAACGGTTATAATTTTTATACCCTGCAAGAAATGTAAACCATTTTGATTGGTGCAAGCTCCACAGTAAAATTTAAACATTTCATATGACATTAATGTTAAAGAAAAATGTTATTGTTGTGTGAATTTCTTCTTTAGCAATTATACTCAGGATGTGTCTGATCACAAAGGCAGACAAAATTATTTTTTTTGCAGCAAGGGGACAAGACACATGCACACAGTCTGAGAATTGTCTGCTGGGTGCAGCCAGCGCTGAGCTTTTTCTCTACTCTAAGTTGGGAACCTCCCTTTTCCCAAAACAAGCAGATACAAGAAAGCAGACCTTGAAATTACTACAATAGTGTGATTATTCTGCACTTTCTGTGCTCATCTTTATTAGTTCATCGTGGATGTCTATATCTTCAACTCTCTCCCGAACCACTGTTGTGTGGCCTTTTGTCTTCATTCTGCAGGATTCTTTTACATGTTAAAAAGCATTAAGCATTTAATTTCTCCAGCAAACACCAAATACAACATCTTACTCATTACTGATTGACTTGTTGTCCTAGAGTTTCCTTGAATCATCTATATGGGCCATCTTCTCTCGAAAAATGGTCATCGCCTAAAGAAGAGGACACACAAGTTGCATCACAGGAAGAAGAAGAAGAGGAACTGTTTCCTGCAGCTCCCCTGCATGTTCTGCTTCATTGTACACGGCAGCAGCACTGGTCTGGAAGACGACAGTGACAACCACCTCGAGACCGGCGTGGACGGCAGCGGTTGCCATCACAACAGCCTCTCTGGAATCGGCGTCCCTGGCATTGGAATCGGCATTGGAGCGACGGCTGTTTCGAAGCTCGCTGAGCGGTACGCGACACTTGCATCTCCGGAAGATTGCTCCAGATTCCCGCTGTCGCCACGGGAGTTGGCTGTCTGGGAGGGCCAAGGAAGGAGCCTGTTGTCAGCCGTTCCTGCAAAACTGATCGCTCCACCTGTGCTGTTCAGAAAGGCTGGGGTGTCTGTGACCGTGCCCATACCTGTACCAGTGCCAGGCTACACCAGCGACTACACTGAAATGGTGAGCGCAGACATACTGTAGTTGAAGATGCAACATTGATCATCTTGTTTACATCTACTGTTTACTTTGTTTGAAGCCAATATGCTTCAGTCTGTCTCTTCTCCACCTGGATGCAGGTGTGTAAGAGGAAGTGTTCAGAGGTACAGAGGTGCACCCCTTCTAAGCAGCCTCGCTGCACCTTTGCCACCCCTGACGGTGGGCTGGAGAACAGAGCAGTGGGTGAAAGTGGGGGAGAGGCCACCTCCCACTCTGAAACTGGCCACTGCCACCTTCCTCTTTGTCCCGTGCCCTCCTCGTCAGCGTCTTCTTCCTCTGCCTCTTCCTCATCGTCGTCGTTCTCCTCGCCCGCTGATGGCTGCAGTGGGGCGGAGCTTCATGCAGATTTGCCTCACAGTTCAGGCTCGTCCCCCTGCTGCTTCCATCATCCCAACAACGACTGCCACGCTAAAAGTGCTGACTCGGATCTCTTAAGCATCAACCACCTGCCTTCCTCTATTCTTCTTAAGGTCAGAGTTCAACAAAGGCATATCATCTAAGTATACATGCAGTGCATTTGATATAATAAGATTTATTTTGGGGTCTTTTTAGGTAGAAAAATGTAGGATTGTTTTTCATTGGTGTGTATTTTTAGGTGCTCTCTCACTTGACAGTGAAGGAACGCTGTCTGTGTGCCTCTCTGGTGTGTAAATACTGGAGGGATCTGTGCTTGGACTTCCAGTTCTGGAAGCAAATTGACCTCAGTGGCCTTCAACAAGTAAGCACTGGATGTTTTGTGAATTTACCCCCGCCCCCCTGCGATATTCTTTAATTTTTTAGAATATTATTTAAAATTATGTGATCCAATCTTCTTCATCTTCAGAGTTTAATATTCCTTTGGGTTCTTGCTGAATTTAATCTGCAATATATTACCCTGCCTTCAGGTAAATGATGATCTCCTGGTGAAAATAGCTTCTCGGAGGCAGAATGTAACAGAGCTTAACATCTCAGACTGCAGAGGGGTTCACGACCATGGAGTGTCGTCTCTGGCCTCCCACTGTCCCAGCCTGCAGAAATACACAGCATACCGCTGCAAGCAGCTCGGCGACACTTCTCTGTCGGCTCTGGCTACACACTGCCCCCTACTGGTCAAAGTGCATGTGGGCAACCAGGACAAACTGACTGACGAAGCGCTCAAAAAGGTATTAGAGACAGAATTCATACTCTCAAAGTCAGAATTTTCATCTCTTTGGATGATATATTTTCAGTTATTGCTTGTGTCAACTATTATTTGCTTGGTTGCACTTTAGCTTGGAGAGCACTGTAGTGAACTGAAGGACATCCACTTGGGCCAGTGCTACAGTATCACAGATGAAGGCATGGTGGCGTTGTCTAAAGGATGCTGTAAACTGCAAAGACTGTACCTGCAAGAGAACAAACTGGTGAGTACCCTGCATGTCTTTCCTTTAATGCTTTTCATCTGCGCTTTAAAAAAATTCATGTAGCTCCTATAGATATTCACAGACCTGAAACAGTTTTTTCTTTTTGTGTTTCTCTACGGACTGATGTTGGTTACTGCGTCTATTTTTATTTTATTTTATTTTATTTACTTGTATCTATTCATTGCTCAACAACAAAGATCTCATAGAATAAAGCAGATTAGTGGAAAATCTATACTGAGTTTAATTTGTTAACATCAACATAATGTAAAAAATAGTCTTAAACCTAAAATAGTAATGAACTGAGAACTGTCTTCAAAATCAAAGTGGCTCAGTTTTGTGTAAGGCCTCCATGTGCCTGTTTGCACTCCCTACAACATCTGGAAATGCTCCTGACAGGCGATCCCTTGGGAATTTCCTCTCAGACCTGGACTGGTTCATCAGTCAGTTCCTGGACAGTCTGTGGTGTTATGTACAATACAGTCTGTGGTGCAACAATGCACGATGTCCCAGAGGTGCTGGATTGTCTTCATCATCCAGGAACTGCTGCCACTCTCCAGCCACATGAGGCTGAGCACGGTTATGCGAAGGAGGAACCCAGGGCCCACTGCACCAGTCTGACAAGATCTCATTCTGGTACCTTTGACTAGCTTGATGTGTGTGTGTGGTCCTCCAAGGATATACAGTATGTGTCCCTAGACCATCACTGACCCACTGGTAAACAGGTCACACTGGAGGACGCTGCAGGCAGAGTGTTTTCCACTGCATCTCCAGACTCTCTCACATGTGTTACGTATGCTCACTAAGAAATTGATGTTGTCTATTAAGAGAACAATAGGCCACTGGTAAATCTGCCAGTGCCTGGGCTGCATGGTGCACTGGCTGTTACCTGCTGGGCTCATTTTGTTGAGCTCTGACAGTGATCTTCCTGTCCATGCAAGGACATACTGTATCTCCTTATGTGAATATCAAATATACCTCGACCAGCCACAAGGTGTCACTGTTCTGTCTTATTAACAGTTTTGTACCTGCTCTTACCTTTGCCTTCTCATAATGCAAACGTGTTGCGTTTCTCCAGCCACAAATAACCTTTCATGTATCTGTCAGTTATTAGTGATGGCTACAGAGGAAAATTGTCAATGAGTCTGTTTACTTCTGGCTTGATTTGCCAGGTGCTTTTCTCCTTCCTCTTAATATCATCAGTTTCATATTCTGCTTTTTCCTCTGCTAATAGCTCTTCTCAAAAGTAATTATGAACTTGATGAGTATTCCTGCTTTCACTTACCGGTAGCTGACTTTGCTACAGCTCTCATTCATCAGGTTAATAGCATATGAAATGAGTGATTAAAACAAGGTGAGAGATTAATATCGTTGGCGATAACATTTCAGCACAGTCGCGTCACATTCACATGACTGTGGTTTTTGCTTCCTGACATTAGAGAAACTTGAGAAAGTTGAGACTTATTATTGGGATCGTTTGCTCTCTACTTGAACATTTGGAAAGTGTGACAGGAATTCTGGAATGTTGTGACGTTGCGACTGTCTTCTGTGGTTTTGTGATGAAAATGAAGCCAGGAAATGATTGCAAGTCTAAAAAGATGTTGCAGAAGGCCATTTTTTGATATCGCTTTGAGGATCTTTTAATTTGATTTGCTTTTCAACCCCCCCTTAATCAGGCACAGATTAGGATGAAGGCTTCAGCCGCTCTGATGTCCCTTTCCTCCTCCAAAATTGACCAATTAAAACACTGCAGGATGTTTCTGTGTGGTCTTTCATTCGTCCTTCCCTGGCTCTTGTCACGCGCACACCCACAAAATATTTTCCTTTCTTCCATTCACTCCCCCTCGTCATGGTCTGGCTTCTGCACTAAAGGGTCTTTTCCAAGCGTTTAGACCATATCCATCCCAGCAGATGGTTAAATCGTTCCTTCTTTTTCTGAATTACTAAGAGTGGCTGGCAGTTTTTTTGTTTTTCCTGTTAGCAAAACCACAAAATGTTGTTAGCTAGCAGAAGCTCAAGGTGTCTTGGAGATGTTTAGTGTTTTTTTTTATGCCTGTTTAAAAATACTTAATACTTTTAATTGACTCCTGATTGTCAGACTGAATATCTCCTCCTTTATTTTCTTCGCTGGCAGCTTCTCCTGCTGTGACTAGATTCTCTAAATGTTGTTTACACTTGACAAGTTGATGTGTTTGCTCTCATTGCTTGTTAGCCCAGGACCAAACCAGCCCAGGGAGATGAATAACCTTGAGCAAAGCCTCCCCCCCCCAACATGTGACACCAGTGTGCCTTTGGTCTGCTTTTGACATCTCCCCTGCATACTTTGACATTCATCCAGTATTTATGCCAGAGTTTCACTGCTAGTTTTCATCTTCTGAAGTGTTTTCTTCTTCGTGCCCATTCATATTCCCATCCCTTCCTCCACCTGGAATGGCAAAAGGCCCAGAGAACGGCAGATTCCCCTTTTTGCTCGTCTCACTGTAGTTGGCCGCAGGGGGCAGAGGCAGCGCTGCAGTCCTGCCTCTGACTTCTGTGGCTTTCATACTCCGACTATAAACTGCAAAAATATGCGGTCACCGGTCTTTCTTCTTTGGAGGCTGTGCTCCAGTCCGCCTTTCAATTAAACCCACATTGCAATTGGAAAATATTTTCTGCTGTGGTAGCACTTTTCTCTCTTCTCTTTTAAGCTTTTAAACTTTTATTTCCTCTCTTCTCCTATCAAAGAGTGGCCACTTAATTTCATTTCGGTGAATGGCACACAAACTCTCCTACACACTCCTGCACACGGACTCTAATTATTTACTGTTTTAATTAGTGCAAATAGTGGAAATGTAAGTGGAATTGAAGATGACCTAACACAGATTACCGCGTGCCCTCAATTTAGGTGTAATTACTCTGCACGTACAATCAGAGCTTCCCTCCTCTCACATATTCCGACTCTCTGTCTTCTGCTGATTGCGAGAGAAGGGACGTGTGACAACGTACAACTCTGGGAAATTGAGAACAGGGTTACTTGTCCCTCTCTCGGTTAGGTAGAGCTCCCTTCCCTCTGATTAGCTGCCTGTCCAGCTGCTCTCGAGCAGAGCTTTTAGTGGCAGGAAAGACCGCTCCGCTCCCATGTTTAAATTGTATATTGACATTAGCGGGATTAAAGGGAGAGCTGAAATGAAGGAAGTGATAATGATAGCCGTCAGTTATTATGGGATAGACCTTTTGACATAAACCAACACGCACACACACACACATTCCCAAGCTTAGTTTAAACACTGGGACAGACACATGTAAAGGGGGCAGGGGGCAGAGGAACCGAATAGCTGACAGCTGTTCTGGACTCTCCCCTGGAAACTTTGTTCCTGTATTTGGAATTAGAGATAAATAGATCCACCTCATCCAGACTCAAAAAGAGGCACAAACCACACATTGTTCGTCTCTTCTCTAAGATGGCCTCCAGTCTTCGGAGACGGCCGTTTAGACAGTTCAGGATGTGGAATCATGTCTTTAGTTGGTTTATCTGTTAATGACACTGGATTAGGTCTGTCAGAACGAGGCTAAGCTCCGCTCTCGTTCACAGTTTCCACGCTTTCATGTCATCGGGGAGTTGCGTTCATTCCCTCTGCGCCTTTTTCTTTATCTTCTCCGTCTTGGTCTCTGCTGATTTACCTGCTTTATTAAATAAAGGTGGAGATTTAATGTCTTCAGTTTGTCTGACGATAGCCCTATTTCTGTCATTTCCCATTTTACTTTACACCCTTTTATTTTTCACCATTCCAGTTGAAATCACTATTCTCTTTATATGTCTTGATTTTATTTAGAATTTTACAGCACCTCACTTGTTTCCTTTGATGAATTATAAAACATTTGGATAGATTTGAACAGGATATAGAACAAGGAGTGAATTGGTACTGTTTTTAATTGCTGTACCAGACTTGTTATTATCTTTTCTTGAGCTTCTCAGTTTTATTATCTCAGGACTGACTTGTCGACTGAAGACCTTGACCTGACTTGGTTATCCATTAATAAGGAAAATAGAATTCTTTTTGTGGATCAGACAGCACGATTTTTATTCATATTTAATGACTTTCTGTCAAAGAAAAAGCTCATAAATATGTAAAAATGTCAGTTTCATCCACTTCCCCATGCATATATTTTGCTGGCGAGCAGTTTGGGCCACAGTGATTTTCTCATAAGCCATAAAATACAACGTATCAGACACATTATTTATACCCTGAAGATGTAGCTCTGCTGTGCTGCTGGGTCGAATGTCTCTGGGATCAATTCTGGTGAAATCCACCACAAGTTCTTTGATTTTGTTGATCCTTACTGCAGCTTTGTGATCAATCTCTCCATCAGTTACTTCAAGTGAAACCCGCCTGGAAGGTCAGGGGTGACATGCAGCATCTGTGATGTGCAGGATTGTTATTCCATTGTGGTAGTTGTTGCTTATCCCAACTTTAATTCACCATTTTTCACCATTTGCTCTGCTCACATACTGTATCATCAGACCTTTCTTCTCCAATATCCTCTTCTTTGTTGCCCAATGAAGTACCTCTGTATTGATCTCTTCCTCCAAAAATGTGTGTGTTGTGTGTGTGAGAGAGAGAGAGAGAGCTGCTCAGTCGTTGCCTGAAGACGAATCAGATGCATTAATGAGTACTGACTTTAACGTAAACACTTGGCTGCCCTCAGACACTCAATCCATATGTTTCTTTTGCAGTTTATCCAAGTGCATAAAATGTAATGGAAAAATGCAAAGAAAGTAAAATCCAACTTTTTCAGTTGTAAGCGAATAAAATTACATATTCAGTCTTTTTAAAATATCGATTACTACAATAATGTTGTAGTTGCTTTGAAGGGTTTTATTATTTTCTGTCTTTTTTTGTGGATGCCTATTTTGAAACTTAAACCATGTATATAAATAAATAAAACCCATTTAAAGGATCCTTGAGGAGAAGCAATGTTTCGTTGCAGGGTTAGAAATCAGGATTCAGGCTCTTGCTTGATGTGCTGTCTTTCACCTACGGAGGGCGCAGTAGGACCGGATAAGAGCAGCGGAGCGGCGTTCAGTGAGCAGGCTCCTGGATTCATGTGCTGGTTTTAAGACTTTCAAATGTCTACATTTAAAATATGCCATACTGTATATAAAAACACGACAGTAGCGTAGTACAAGTATGCACACGTCCTCACTTGCTTACATCTGTTTAAACATTTGCAAGGAGTTGTGGAAAGAAGAATTTCCTCCTTAGAGTTTGATTTGGAGCTGAAGATTGTTTCTGAACTGTTAATAATGTGCTCCTGCACAGCTGTATGCATGTGGAGAGGGTGGCTGAGCAGCCCGCTGATGAATTTAAATGCCGTTAAAAAGAAAATAAAACATGTCCCCTGGAGCCAGAACCTCTGAACGGCCTTTGCGGCGGTTGTCCATAATCTTGTAGCTCTGTAGATGTTCAAGCAGCTCTCATCCCCATGACATTATCAGGCATTCGCCCACAGCTACCAGATTTCCAGGGAAAGCACCGAAGAATGTTAATGCTAGTGTGACTTATATTTCCATTCCTTTGCTCTTTGCTCTCCGGCTGAGCACAGGAAGACGCGGAGACTTTTGTTTTTCCTACTTTCCTCCCAGGACATCTGTGCA
The DNA here is from genome assembly GCA_015343265.1 of Pao palembangensis. Classification (NCBI taxonomy): domain Eukaryota; kingdom Metazoa; phylum Chordata; class Actinopteri; order Tetraodontiformes; family Tetraodontidae; genus Pao; species Pao palembangensis. The sequence continues at coordinate 31,056,893 of CM027081.1, read as the reverse complement.
AAATCTACCCCGAAGTCTGCTCAATGGCTCGTTGCTTGTGTGAGCTGACACATTGTTGGGAATGCCTAAAGTTTGTAATTTAAAAATAAACAGAGCAGCGCCTCTGCACTATCTTGGATTTTCATGCATATTTATTTGTTTTCGCGTGTTTTTGGAAAGTTTGCAGATGGAACTGTTGATCGCTGAAACTTTTCCAGAGCAAAAAACAAAAGGAGGACGGGGCTGCTATACTATACTCTTAGGTTACTCTTTTATCACCCTGCGCTGTGAGATATGGTCAGCGATCTGGATAATGATGGCAGCATTTGTAGAACTCCGTCTCTCAGGCCTTCTGTTATCCATCAGTCTAAGCTTTGTTGACTTTATGTGTATTTTTCAACCTGTGATTTGACTTAAATAATTGTAACGATTGTGAATGTGACAACTTGGCTGTTTGTTCAGCCCTGTTGGATGTTAGGAAGGCCTTTGGCCAACACATTACCCAGTAACTCTTCTGAACGCCCATTTTAATCCTCCGGAGGGCCGCTGCTGGACTGCGGCCTGGCCAGTGTTGGAGTAAAGCATTGTTTTAGAGGCCCTCTGTTTATCAAGCTGCAGACAGCGGCAGCTTCTGACATCCAGCCTGGGATGTCACTATGATTCATGGCCCTCTGCGACACCTTACTCATGCCTTTGTTTTTCTTAATCTCTTTGTGTTCTGTCTCTCTCCGTCTCTCTCCCTCTCTCTCTCCCTCTGTCTCACTGTCGAGGTCTCTCTGGTGATGACTTTTTCTTTTGTCTGACACTGGCAGAAATTATGTCATTATTTTCAAGGAAGAGCTTGAAGCCAAGATGGCTCACTTTTGGGTCAGCTCACGTCTGTGTGTGCCACCATTTTCCCGTCTAAAACGGGTCAGATCCCAGGTCCTTGTTGTCCCCCATTTCACAAATGCTTTCTTTAATACACGGGACGTTCCGTTTCTTCAGCCCGGCTCCAAACGGTTGTTCTGAAGAGCTGTTTATTCAGAATGTGATGCCTGCAGCGGGTTGTAAACAAACAGAAGATGCAGTAGAAAGAGCACGCTGGAAGCCTGGCTGAGGTCTCCTGTAGTAATCATCAAACATCCTGCAGGTATCTGCCTTAATTGGTAGCAGGCGATACCATCTTGATTGGCTATGAAGGGCATTTCTGAGGCTTTCCAAGACTTTTACATGCAAGCATGTGGCATTTTCTCATTGTATTCTGTTTTTTATAACGATAATGTCTCTTTACTGGGGAAATTCTCTAAAAAGTAGCAATAGTTGAATCGTGTATGTTTTGAATATACATTGATTTTTCATCCCTTTCCCCTTTATTTTCTCACACATTGCCTCAATGTCAACATGATGCTATATTTTAAACAGGCTATTCCATCCATCCATCCATCCATCCATCCATCCCTCCATCCATCCACGTATTCCTAAGGTCACAGGGGTTGCTGGACTCTAACCCACCCTCGACAAGACACACACACACACACACACACACCGTTCACTAACACAGCCACACAGTCTCTAATCAACCTTACGTGCAGGAAACCGGAGTATGTGGAGAACATGCACACTGGTGACGTGGAGTCTGAAGAAGATGATCACCTCTAAAGAAAACCGAGTCCCCATGTGGGATGGTGAAGCAACAAAAACCAGACTTCTCACTAAAAGCAAATCTGTTCTTTGGTAGAGCACTGTGCTCACATTTAGTTTAACATTCCAAGCACTCCGCCTTTATTTTGGAAAAGCAGTTTGTATTTATTAACCTTTAACACAACGCTGCACCTTTTTTTTTAAAGAGGGCTTGTATCTTGATGAATTGCTCTCCTTGTAGCCTCACCTCTGTCATGAAGTGACTCCACTTGCTTTATTTCAGCCTGCTTCATTCTCTTTCCACATGTTAACTCACGGTCACGGTTCTCCTGCTCATCTGAATGCTCTTGGACCTTCCTTCTAGACTAATCTTCTCCTCTGCTGACACCGTCTCTTCTCAAAGTCTCACTGAAAGTGAGGTGGCTTTAATCGCAGACTCCATTAATCATGATGGATAAAAGGCAGAAAGATGCGCGTCTGGATAAATTTTTGGGGACCAATTATATATGTGTCATCTTCCTGCAGACCCCCCAGACGGTAGCTGCATAAGTTCAATATCCGGAGTAATGGATGTGTTTAATAAGCATAGTGGGTCGATGGGTTTAATGAAGGTGATGGAGGATGGTTTCGGGGAATGCTGTTGCAACCAGAGGCTAAAGAGCCTCCGGGGTTAACTAGAATCAGGATCTCCTCACCTGTAATTCTTCAGCTCCGGCTCTCACACCTTGAGAGCTGATGGAAAAACTTCCCAGTCCTATGTTATCAATGGTGTTAGTTTAGCTTTTAGTTGTTCTAGTTTTTGGTATTTTAGTATTTTCTTTGTGAGTGAATTTGAGCAATGATGTATCTGTAAACCCGACAGTCCCTGGTTTAGTTTTTTAATACTGATTTTAAATGCTTTTATCGTGCACCATAATAGTGCTTACAGGCGCCATTTCTTTGGCACACTTGAGGCATTTTCGTGAAGTGGAAATGTTGGTGAAGTAGTTACATTTGAGTATTCATTCCGTTGTCCAGAGTGAAATAGTAAATGATTTGAATAACGTTGATGTTAACACTTGATGTTCCAGCCACCTCCCACTCCAGCTCTAGCTCAGCACTTGCCCGAGTGCAGAACTGTTATGAGATATTGCGTTGAGACAAGCAATCGATTAATGGTGCACTTAGCTGAGCTAATTAACAGCTATGTAGAAGTGGAGAAAGCATCAGGCAACGTCAAGGAAGTTGTTTCTCCATCACCGAGACCCCAGATAACCTTTGAAGCATAGATCACTTTACAGGAAAATTTACATTTCTGCTGTTGGTCTTATCGCCTTTATAGACTCCAAGCAAGTCGTTTCTGTTGAACTTTAGCACTTGGAAGAGGAGAGCAAGTCAGTGAAATTCAACATCAACCTGAAAAATTTTCCTATTCACTCAGTGATGAAGAAGAAGAGGAGATTTTATTTCACCTGTGTATCTAATTTTCTCTCTGCCTCTCTGTCCTTGAATCTTTCTTCTCTGCTCCCTGCTCCCCCCCGGAGTTCCTATCCCATCTACCTCCAGTGTGAATTCGGCTTAGCTAAATTAGCTCTCAATTAAAAGTGAATTTGGTGGAAATGAGCACGCTCCGGAGGCCGCAGATAAAAGGGAAAAGGCGGAGCCGGAGGGCAGCCCGCCTGGCTGACTAACTGTCTCGCTGACTGTACCCGGCTGTATTGTGTATTTTGGTTCACGCCAAGTAAATTATGTGTGTGGTGCTGATGGAAAGCAGCTGATTTGCATTTAGATAAATCCCCGTGGATATGCGCTTGTCATTGAGATGCAGGGGGTTCAATCCAGTTGCCCCTTCCCAGCGGCTACTACCTGCAAGTTGTGCTTAAAGGCTTTGTATTTGCTCTCCTTTTCTCAACTGCAGTATAGCTATGAAATATGAGACATCAACATTCTGGTTTACATTTGTTTAGGCACAACCTGAAATTGTAGCCAATCTGTGCGTGACTGGCTTGGACTAAGATGACTGACTGATAACAAAAAAAAAAAAGGGTAGCAGTAGCTCATTTATGGAATGATGGTATCCTATAAGCTCATTTGCACCAGAGGAACATTGTGGCTTTGCTGGAAGACAGGAACTTTGAATGGTTTTAGTTATATTAACACATATATTACGTTCACGGGAACGTAATGCATGTTGATTGGCTGAGCACATGCACAGAACATAGGCATGTTTTATTAAGGTAGGAAAGTATCTAATGTTGGAATTTCAAAAAAGAGAGGATAAAAATGCAACTTAATTTTAACCGAGTGTCCAGATATTTCAGTTAATTTAGTAATTTTACAAAATAAGGGGAGTAAAGTAAAGCCAGTTATCAATAATTGGTGATTCGGTTAGCGTAGAAGTAGCATCAAGCTGTCAAGTGCTTCTTTGCCTGTTGTCAGTGTCGGTGTTTGTGCCGACTTATGTGATCCGGCGCTTTAGGCCAGCTGATGGATTGGTTTGGGAGGAGGCGGCCTGCGGCTGATTGACAGTCAGGGCTGAGTGTGGGCAGATGGGCTGCAGCGGCTGTAAATATGAAGCCTGCGTGACAGGTGAAGGTCAGTGTGCAGGGAAGGAGAGGAGCAGCCAATCCTGGCGGGGGTGTGCGTGTGTGAGTGAAGGTGAGCAGACAAGCTAACTAATTCCAGTCATTCCTTTTCTACATTGTGAACATTTTTTCACACTGGCCTAAGTGCTTCAGTCCGGGGCAACTGGACCTCCCTCCAGCATCTGCTGCAGACTTGGTTGCTTCTGCTTACCATATAATACCAAACATTTCACCTTTGTTTGTCATAAGTTACCTCCGCGCCGCTGATGTTGCTCCTCGTCCTGCTCACCTCTGAGGCGAATGTTTTCCTCCAGTAAAGTGGTGTTTGGTGGTGATCAGGAGTCCATGTGCGCAGCTTACAGCGATGTCTCCCCGATGCAGAAGATTCTTGTCTTTGAGGAGAATAAAAGCAGACGTAAACTTTGATACATATATTTCAGATCTGATGTACCTGTAAATCTTCGCTTAAGAATTCAGTCGACAAAAAAAAACTGTGAATCTGTAATCCAATAAAATTGGGCGCTGTGCATTGATATAATATAAAAAAAAAAAGCATGACCCAGTTTAAGTGTAACACACCTAGAGACTCAAACGTAGTCTATCAGCCAAAACCAGATGCATATACACTCTGTTGTCCGCAATGGAAGAATATATTCATAATGCACTAAACTACCTTAAAACCCAGCAGTGTCAGAGTTTCTTCTTTCACCTGCTACTCCGTCTTGATGTGCAGTAGCAAGGCTTTACCGATTACCTGTCTTTGGCTGCGTCTCCCTGCCTGTTCGCTGTACCTTCTCCACTGATCGAGCTATTCTGCTCACTAAATCCCCCTCTTCGATGACTAATCCATTGCGGTGTTCCCATGTCTGTTGGACTTGGGCCAACGTAGGGTGGGATTACCCCCTTCCCAAACACACACACACACACACACACACTGTGTGCCAGGGGATGTCTGTGCTGACTTTAAAGGGTACAACTGGACTCCAGGGAACGGTCTGGGCTGGGGGAGCCTCCCTTGCTTCTCCCACATGGTTCTATAATGGGAACTTTGTTTAGTGAGAATCATGTTGGCCGTCTTATACGCTTTTTCACACCCTTTTGAGTGCGGCAACCCATGAAGGAATTTATGGGGCTGTTAAATCAGGTGAATGGGTTCAGACAGATGCACAAAGCCAGGGGATGGGGAATTGGTGATGTTAGTGTCCCTGGGTTTGGATGCAGGACTCAGGCCTCTTTTAAGACTTTTTAGTAGTTGCAGTGAGAGGGAAATGGAAATGTGTGGAAATATGTTTTTAATCCCAGTTCACTTCTGTGATAAACCACCACTTTATCAGCAGCGCCCCCGTAAAATCTGTATTTGATTCACATGCACACCTTCTCCTCTTCTCCCTCCTTCATCAGTTGTTTCCCACAGATAGAAATGGACATTATTTAGTTCATTCCGGAGCCACATTAAAACTGAACCTGCTCACTGACTCTGTTTTATCAGACTAGTGCCTGCATGCACGGTCCAAGTCTGGTTTTAGTCAGACCCACATGCATGCGCATGTTTCTCAAAAACAACAGTGGGAAGCAGAAGGTTAAAGGTTGAAAATCAATAACAATTTCACCCTGGACAAGTGAAGGAATATATGCTGCAACAAGTTTAATTTGTAGGGCATTAACTAGGTGCTGTCTGAACAAATAAATGAACACAAGGACAAGGGTAGCGCCCGAGGTTTTTTTTTGTTTTTGTGTGTGTGAGACAGTCTGACTCCGCCTTTGTGTTTTACCTCCCGTTCATCATCCCCTCATCTCTCTTCCCTGTCTCTCTCTCAGTAATAAAGCAGAGTATTTATTCCCCCTTCTTCAGCTCTCAGGTCTCTTAAAGGGAGCGCGGGACTGAGCTGATATTAGACAGAGTGTGTGTGCACGTCTCCGTGTGTGTGTGTGTGTGTGTGTGTGTGTGGGCGTCAGTTGATTTTCTCTCATTCAGAGCACTGCGTTGTCTGCTTGTCTCATCACCCATCCCAAATGTACAGTTGCGTCTCCTCGCATGCTAACACAGTGAGATTGAAAGTTGCTGATTTTGAGCCTCGGGGACTCGTATACTCGAGGCCTCTGGCGGGTGCTGATTGAGCTGTGCTGAGCCGAGGTAAAAAAGTTACAGTAGCACGCTATTACCTTTCTGTGCCAATGGAGTTTATTAAGATTGCAGATGCTCGCTGGCAGGACTCTGTGCAGGCAGGCAAATGATTTTCTCACTCTCGTCCATGAGGGAGGAAAAGGCTAAAGAGGTGCGTCTCATTTGTGTCAAACAGACATCGGCCTTTGATTTTGCACAAGCCATTTTACAAAAAGAGCCACAAACTCCTGGTTGGTTGCCTATTTTTTTTTGTTTTAGTTCGCATTATATTATTTAGGCCATATTAGATTATTTACAAATGTTGGTTGGGAGCAGGTATGTGAAAAGAAACGAAAGATTGGTGCTTGGCACTTCTGTTTGAAATGTAAAGCAACATTGCGTAGATGGCCTCAGAAGTTGCGCTCTGCAGTTTTGGGACACAGCTTGACAGCTGGCACGGTGAAGATGATTTATGATGGGCCAGGAGAGTCATAGATGGATGGGAAGGAGTAACGTTAATCAAATCTGTTCTCTAACAACACAAGAAAGCACCTTCTCAGTCCCCCTTGATAGATGAAAGTGGCCCGACTTCAACAGAGAGAAACAGCTGAGTTAATCAGCTTTTCCTGGACTTGTATTTTAAAGTATCTCACAAATCAGTGCATGAATACAGCAGCGCATTATACAGATTTATTCCGGCAACATCTGCTTTTTTTTTGTTGCCTCTTTGGTCTTCTGAAACCAGCCTCTTATTTACTGTTGTATTGACAAAAAGCACCTGCGGCTAGAAATAATAACCAGAGTTCACAACGATGACCACGATCTGAAATTCGCTAAATTGATTTTGGCCATGTTGCGGGGCCTTTCAAATGTCTCGTTCACTCCATTTTAAACAATTTGCAGCCTGTCTGTAATAATATAATAAAGGCAGGAACTCGGTCAAAAAAGACCAAATTAAGGCAGGTGGCACACGAAGCCATCTCCTTTCAAGGAGTGCCCCACAGCTTAGTAATTAGACGCATGCTCAGACACATATGTTGCCTTTTGTTGTTCCCTCTTTTGGGGCTTAGATGTTGTGTTGCCAAGACTCCTGTGGTGTATGGAGCTCTGTGTGTGTCCGTCCCTGCTCGTCTGCAGCCTTTCTACAGGTTGGACTCTAATCCTGTCAAGGGGGTTTTGGGCCTGTTGCCCTCAGGAAGGGTTTTACTGTGCTTGTCTCAGAGGGACTAATCAAAACTGGCTATCTGTCATACGGTTTCGATATCTGTCATCCGGGGGCCAAAAAGCTGATTTTATCACCCCAGGACGCTTCATGATGTCCAATAAAGCAGACCGAAAAGGAGACATTCAATATGGAGGGAAACCACGTGTTGTCACGAGGGCAGGGTCACCATTGCAGGAAATCTACCCGCACGGCGTTGGCTCCATCCAGATAAAATAAGCTAAATATGCAGCTCACATTCATTTGTTTTATTTGAAAAAAAAATATTCTTACTTGTGGTTATTTTTGCCTTAATTTTATTATCAAGTTGCAAACTTGTTCCATCCTTCCGGATTCCCTTCAGATGTGACAGAGGTTTTGAATTAACACTCTGAGTCCTGGCACACATGAAACAGCCTCAAATTGGTCTCAGCAGTAGGGATGAAAGAGCAATGCGACAGCGCGTCCGCTCATTCGTCATCTCTAAAAGACTGCTAAAACACATGGTGGTTAATTGAGCTCATTTATGCGCAACATCGAATATACGCAGTAACAAAGAGAATCCAACCACATGCCATCTGTGTAAACAGTTCTGTGATTTATAATTACAGTTAAAGGCAAAGATCCACACGGTTCCGTCCAGGATCACTTGTTCCGTGTGTCTGACAGTGTCATGTTTGATTTCGGATGTGCCGTTGTTAATCTAGAATTGGGTTTCCTGGCTGGATGAGACGAACATGTTATGGATGCACGTTACTAAACGTTCCCTCAATTAAATGATGAGGTGTTCACAACAGTGTCGATGGTTGTTTTGATGTGATCAAGATCCCTAACTTCAGCCAACAGCCAAACTGGGTGGAAACATGCAACCAATTCATTAAATGTAGCAATCAAAAAAAGGTGTCCAAAATGTTTTGTGTTGAAAACCTTTCTTGAGCTACTCCTGGCCTTGTCCTACATTTGCAACCTGCTTCATCTAGCTTGCGCTCATCCATCGAGACCGCGTCCTTCCACTGTCTCATTCTGGTTTGGCTGCCCAGGATTTAGCTGGCTACAGAAAACCTAAGACTCATCCGGTTCCCCTCTGCCGGTTCCCGTGGTCGTCCCAAACTCTACCCCTCGTCTCCCAGACAGCCCCCCACTGGTCTCTGTGCTCGGTGAGGATTTGGACCCAGCCACTTCTGTTGTGTGGACCTGAAACACAAGCAGGTCCTTTTGTCCCGCATGATAAAAGGAAGAAAGACGGGCACAGGAGGAGGATTAATTTAAGCCCAGCCCAGACGACACATCTGCTTGTTGTGTTAATATCTTGCCTTTCCCTCCTGGGGTTCCTCCTGCTTTCCTTTCTATTATCTTTGGTGAGAGCCGAGGATATTGGGTCAGGATGCACGGCGAACTCTCAGAGCCGTGACACCTCTCTTCCTCCCTTTCCTTTTTTTAGTCCTCTGGCTACAGTGGGACATAATCGCCGCTGTTTTTGTTAGCCTCTGTACAAAAGCAGCAGCATTAAAAAGGCAATAATGAGCTATTACTCATCATGCTTCCATCCTGACCTGTCTTTCATCAACCATCAATCATTCGTCTTTACAGCCATATCCCCCCGCCCCTCCGTCTCTTCCTCCCACTGTAGACGTAAACGGGGTCATTTTGTGGCGCTTCACCTCAGCTTTACCAGTTAATTGTTGTAAAGCCCGGGTCATGGTCACTGGTCCACGTCAGCTTACTTAGTAGGCGTGTTTGATGGCCTTTCTAGTCTTCTGACAGCTTTGTGGGTCAACAGGGTCAATGGAGACAAAGGCGGTGGATGTGAAGGGATTAGTCTAGTCTTACTTTTGTTCCGCATGCTTGTGAGACATTTGCAAACACATAAATATGATTTAATGTGCATGAAAATATAGATTTTCTTTTTTTTTCCCCCACCTCTGTTCATGGCAACCTGAATGGAGTGTATGCATGGGCCTGCCCAGGGAGTCACCTTTAATACTGACCATTGAAGTCAAGGTTATCAGTTCCACAATGTTTTAGACAGCAGAGGAAGGCGCAGCACAGGCCTGCAGGACCTGAACGCTGTTGGAGTAGATGGAGGAGCAAGAGCACATTGGAGCCGCGGGGCGGGGGTGGCCTTGTCTACTCTGTCACTTCACACTAACACGGTGCGGGGTGGAGTGACACGGAGCTCAGCCGTGGTGTCTGGGAGCAGTCTGGCCCAGGAAGCCTGACCTCGCAAACCTGTTTTCAGACCAGTGGGATAGACATGAGCCGTCTTTTGTTTGTGGAGCGTAAATGTATGTGTGTGAGGGAGAGCAGAACAGCATAGAGAAAAGAAATACAGCTGGGTCTCTGAAGACAGACTCCAAAAGGGATAGCCCAGCGAAGGTTGACATTTATGGAACAGAAGACCTTTTTTTATTAGATTGCCTGAAAGTCCTGGCTCAGAAATTGTTGTGACTCGTTCATAAATCTGCACCAGCAGCTGCTATCGATTCTACGAATAAGTTAAACATTAGTAACTGCGGCTATAAACGACCTTTTCTTCTACAGCTGAATGATAAGCAGATGTCCCGGTATAGAAAAGAACTAATAGATGAATTGCCAATATGAGATAAATCAGGAGTTGCCATGGTTTCATAATAAGAAGATCAACCTTATGTAGCTCTTCAAACAATATAACTGAGCAGAATATCAGACGTGTCATCTCAGATAGAAAAGTCCAGAAATCCTTTAATAAGTATCATCAGGAAGCACAACACCTATCTCAATAAAACAAAATCAAGTGCACTTATTGCTAATCAATCTTTTTATTGCTACTACATGGAAAGGTTTTGTGTTTGGCTAATTTATGGAGTTTCCCTCCAGGAATGTATATGAAAATACTTGTTGATGGCTGATATTTTATTTAAAATGATTTCGTAACCCTGAAAAAAACAGGATTAAAGCAGATTTGCTTTTTTTGGCTCCACCATCCCCACTGCTGGGTTTACTGGTGAAATATTAATGCCATCCACATCTACCATAATGGTAACATGTGAGCCTCAAGCACACTAAAACCAAACAAGGAGGCTAACCGCATGATTTACCAGAATTATTTTTAACATTTTTTGTAATGCTGTAAGTGGACAATGCGGTAATATAGTCCAGTTTAGCCTCTTGGATCTGCTAATTGTTCACATGAACCAAAGGCAACCATTGTGTGCAGGCTCCCGGGCTTTGACCCAGAAATCAAAAAACATAAATGTGTGTGACGGCAAAGGAAGCCTGCAAATGGTTGAGGGTGAGATTCTGATGAGAAAACCCAGTCTGGAATGGGTCAGCTCATCTTTTCCTCTCCGTTAGCTAACTTAATAATACTGTATATAATAATGGGTCAGTGAGATAAAGTCCAGTCATAGCTGAAAAGGTTTCCCCCACCCTCGGTCAAGAGATCCATCAAAAGCTGGATCTCTGATTGACGTTGCTGTTGTCACGTGAGTAAAATACGTTTTGAGTGTAGGATAAGCTTCTTGCTCTGAGGCAACTGTGCTGAACTCAAGACTCTCTGATATATTCTAACATTTTTTTCAGAATTCTGTCAGAATTCTGTTCCACACATAAGAACAGTATGACCTTTTCTTGTGTTCAGGTGAAAATTTGGAGTCGTCCAAATGCAGCTGGGCATGATGAAGTCCCCGCTGTGGCCCCATCAGGGGACTTTAAAGGGGCTTCTGACAGGCAGAAAAAAATTCCTCCTCCCTCCTCTGTCTGAACAAAACATGCAATCTTTACAGCATATAGATTGTTGTTGTTGGTGCTATTGTTGGACCCTTCCTTAAAGGAGACGCCATTGTTTGCCTCACTTTTGTCACCTTTGTTTAAAATTCATTGTTGACCATTGCTGTCTGTGGACGCTGCCTTACAGCCGCAGCTTCGAATTCAGGCACACAATAACATTGGACTTTTTGTCTTCTTTACTGTAACCCTTTTACTCAACAAAAAAAGGAGTTTAAGGGAAAGCTGGGAAAAACGTTCCGCCGGAGGATCAGAAATCTTTTTTTAGCTTCTGATGCTATCACTCCTCAGTTTCTCACAAGAGCTCAGCTTTATTTTTGGAAAGACTATACTTCTGTCTATTTTGCAAATATAAAAACCCTTTTAGACAACACCATACACAGTACACATAATAAGATGTGTTCCTCATCAACACAAGGTAAGATTAAACCTCTGTGACTGTTTATGTGAGTCCTTGAGCCCTTGAGTTAAGGCTGCACAAGCTAACAGAAACAGAGAATGGCAGTTGAGACATGATGGCTATTTTTCTGACTCTCTGCAGCTACGCTATGAAACGACTGCGTGCTTTTGTTCTGGCATTAGTCTTACTGTAGAATCAGATATGTCTTACTCAGGTCTTTTAAAAACACTAGCCAGACCCCCTTCTTGCAGGCGTAGTTATTTTGTTTTCACATTTGTTGTTCCACTGCTGCTGCTTTAATCCAGCAACATAATAAAAGAAACATAAAAAAGGAGCAGCAGAACTCTGTAACAATACGCGTTCTCACATTAGTTTCCAAGAGAATGACCTATTATGGTGTTGTTACCGTACATCCCGTTTTACGTCGGGGACTGCCGAGGCATTCATCAGCCACTTTTTCCCATCAAAGAACTCATTTACTGCCATTGAGGTTTGCATAATGAGAAAACAATTTACACAAGCACAGATATGACTTTAGCCATAGGTGGTCTATCACGGTAAATACAAAGCCTTCATTTGCACAAGCAAAGCCTGATTGTCAGGGTGTGTTCTGAATCGTATAACAGCATGCATATTCACCTATCAAGGAAGTAGCACTGTTTATTTTAAAGCTAATTCCAAACACCTTTGTTTTTCTGGCTCTGCAGTTTGTGAATATTGTATAAATGTAAGCATTGCACTTATACAAGATGTATGGTTAAGCATACTTGATGTACTATATGTAAAGGCTGATATTAGTGTACTGTTATTGTTACTTTGTTCTTGACCTACCTTCACCAGTTTGTTCCATTGTGCTCACCACTCTGCTCCATTGTGTGTCACTCCGTTGCACTTTCCCACAGTGTTGCCGTAACAACCACCTGTGTCGAAGAGGCGCTATTTAAAACAAACTGACTAAAAATAAAAAGGAGCAGAGATAAAAAAAAAAAAAAACAACAACAACAAAAAAATACTGTTTCTTATTAACCTTATAAACACATAATCTGTTTACACCAGAGCTGAGATTATAAGTCTGCTGAGGAGGTGCTATACTGTAGGTGAGGTTGTTTGGATTGTGATTATGTTGTTTTAATCCTCTGGGTATTTGCATAGTCGTTCAATTTGTACACAGAGTGTTTTAATGTCTGCATTGTGCTGCAGGGTTCAGCCTCTGTGTACTGAGTCAGAATGGACAATGGGCCCTTCGCTTCCACCAGGCAAATTAGGCGTCAAAGCAAGACTAATGAGCATGGTTAACTTCAGAAAAATTGAGCTGTCCCCGTTGCACTTGTTATATGATTGAGTAGGATGTTCATCTGCCGCTGTGTGCGCGCTTATTACCGTGAGTGGGGGTCGTAATGTTGACGAGCAGATGCCAAACGTAGGCGCATCCAGTCAGACGTTGGCCCCGTTTTTCTCCCGAAATGACTTCCCCACCTTCAGGCCCCGCACCTAGTTGGAATGTGGGGGTGTTGGATGGAGGGCAAATGAATTTCCAACATTTTCTCCATTTTTAACAAACTAATTAAGCGATGTGTGTTGCATCCTGAGGCGATATTGAAATGACTCAGTCACAGTTCAGTAATGCCTCTAATAGACGGAGGAAGAAAAGGGAGCTCAGGAGGGAGGGATGATGGAGGAATGAGGTGGCGGGGAGACAAATTAGGCAGAGCCGAAACAATTGTGTGTACAAGATCCCCACTGTATTCGTCTTAGGCAGGCAGCACTGCAGAGGTGCTCAGGCAGAGCAGATCTAGTCTGGCTAGTTATCATCAGTCCATATGGTGTTGGTGCCACCAGGGGGCGATGTCTCAGGTGGCGACAGATGTGGTAGCATCACATTCTAAGCAATATCTAATGACACAGTACAGCTTTTCCAGGTCATTCTCTTTAAATTGGGAGTGCTTGTTTCCATTGTTTTCTGATCTCAAGATGCCAGATGAATTTTCCTTTGGCAGTATTGTTCAGACAAGTACTGATCCTGTGTCTAATCCTGACGGAAAGAGCCTTTCAGGGAAATCACAGTTCTTGTTCTGTGTGCTTTGACACACTTCTCACGTGGACGCAGCGGTCTTTGTGTGATTGGGGCTGAAACTGTGGATGCTGGCAGAAATCTTTCATGCTGACCGGACAGATCAAACATGGACCGACAGGAGAAGCGGAGGGAAGCTGTCGGCAGTCTGCAGGTGAGATCTGGACAAAAACAAGAAGAGAGCCAATTTCAGTCACAGACTGGATTATTGAACTTGAGGCGCTGACCTTTTTTACTCACTTTTCTGAGTGAGAGATGAAAAATTATAAATAAAAGAACACCTTTTTGATTTGAATTTGCTCTGTTAATTATTCTAACTGATGCGTTGAAGCTGTTTGATTTAAGGTTTTAAATTGCTTAGTCATGCATCACCATGTAAATGCAGGTATGTGCTGATTGAAATTCAATATCCCTCTCATCTGTAAAGTTTACTAGCCTCTTCAGCCAAATTGCTCTCCTCCTCCTCCTCTTCCTCCTCCTCTCTTCCTTTCCTACCAGACTTGCCTGCCCACCAGCCTCACCTAAGTGGGTCTTTAATTTCTGGGTACAGTAAATACATTCCCTTTTCCAGAAACGGGCTGGATAAAGCACCTCTTGCCACCAAGTGAATAAACCGTGGAAGAAATAACGCTCTTTCCTCCCCACACGCGCACATACACACCCACACACACAAACACAAACACAAACGAGACGATCGATAAACAACAGTATTGAGGCATCTCTCAAGGTCTGTGTCTGGCTCAGCGTGATGCTTGATTTATTTGTTCTTTGCAAGAAGTGGGAAATCAGTGCTCATCCTCAGGCCAGCTTGGCTTCACACAGCCAGGCAGCCCTACTTAGTGTCAGTCACCCCTGCTGCTTTAGGTATCTTCCTTCCTCATGTCTGTGTTTCTAGACTTTTCTGTGTGTGCAAAAAAAAAAAAAAAAAGCAAAAAAAAGCAATGTGTTCAGCTTGTTTTGGCAGATTTTTAAAATTCCCTGCGTGCCATTCTCGCCATTGCGTGCAGGTGTGGAAGGATGAGGCTCAGCATCCGTCATCATGCGCTGAGGTGGCAGCCACGGGAGGAGAGCCTGGCTCTTGGCAAGTTTGTGGTGATGAGGGAAGGAAAGAAGTTAAAGCTGTGAGGGGGAGTGAGAGGAGGACTCGCCTTCCCCCGGGGCATTTTTTAAGGGTGCTCTTTATATCCTGCTTCCTTTTGCTCCTCTCTGCTCTCATTGTTGCCCTGAGACAGAAAATCCAGGCCCCAGGAATCAGCTGCACAAACCTTTGAGACTGAAGCCTTGAGTTTCTTGTTCTCCATTTCATCTTAGCCTTTATTCTTTGTTTTTAACAATAAATTATAAGACTTGGAGCCGAGAGTTAGAGTCGTCGTGCTTCCGGCCCACTGGTGTTAGAGTTAGTGTCTTTACTAGGAAAAAGAAGATGAAAAAGCAAATGATTGGCAGTCTTGACCCTCTGGTGATATAGTGTTTGGTTTATAGGCGAGGATTTGCCTTTTTAAGTGTCTTCAAAATTAGAGACCAGGTTTAATGCCGATTTAATATTCTGTTTAGATGCTCAATTAGATTTGTAATTGCTCCTCAGGCATGATTGCATTTATATTGGCCAAGTTCATTAATGCTGTGAGACCTGGGTCCCTGGCCAGCAATGCAGTAAAACTAAAATTAAATTCTCAGCACAGGGATGAGGCAGGCCTGGGACAGCATCAGCTGAACGCAGAGACGTGTGACCCCAGTGGCAGAATCAAGCCTTCATTTGCTGCAGATCATAGCAATAATTCTTGTTTAATAGTGGCTGATTGCTGTTTTTTTTTTTGTTTTTTTTTTTAAGAATTCACCAGAAACCGTCAGAGGTATAAAAGTAAATGGTCAGCTTATATTAGTGGTCTGTTTGTTGTTTCTCTTACTTTCACATTTGCATCCTGGCTGCGGTGTTGGCAGCAGGAGCTGTTGGAGGCCATCACACACAGTTTGGCACGTCTCTTGTGCATGTGAGACGTGGCCTGGCTCTCTGTGGAGAACACCCAGCAAGTCTCAGGAAGATCAGATTGAATCAGACAGGAAGTCTCAGCACAGATGCTACATGAATTTGGTCACTTTTCAAAGTAAAAGTACTGTTCTGGACTGTGGAAAGTCGTAGCATAGTAACAACCTTTAACAAAATGGTGTTTGTGAACGAGAGGAAATAGAGTTATTTCCCTTTGCTTTTCTTCTGTTACGATTTTTGTTTTTATCTTTTATTATTTCTTTCATCAAGGATTACTTCTTTCTCTTTAAACTTGCACATCCAGGCTCTAAGTTATCCAGTTCCCCAGGTGACACTGTCATAGGTGTTATAAAAACACCATCTGTTGCTCTCATCACATCTGTCATTCTCTCCATAAAAGTAGATGTGAGATTATTATGATTCATGATTTTCTTCATGCCATTTAAAATCTATTCATCCGTGCCTTCATTTATGAGTGCACACGCTTGTTTATTTGGAATTGGTTCTTCTGCCACCGGTGTGTGAGTGTGTGTGAAAGTGCTCAAAGATGAGCAGAAATGCACTGTGTGTGCACATTGTCTCGTATGGCATTTTACTAAAATCGAAGTTTCTACTGTAGAATTCATGTGATCGCTCTGTATCTTTTTCTTCCTTGCTTGCCAAATCTCTGATGGCTGCATAAAATCTCCGTCGGCTCTTGTGGCTCCGGCGAACGATGATGGAGCAGGCATAAACAGATAAACACTGAGTAATTCTTTGTAATTTTCAGAGCTCGTTCCTCATGCGTTTGCCAGATAGCTTTGGCTTTTGTTCTCTCCCAGAAGGAACAAACATTATGATGAAGCCATAATCCACTTCTAATGCAGGTTTAATGCTGTTTGCCAGAGAAAACCTGCCTTGCCTTCTTCAAGTACTGTGTTTTTTAGCTTTTGAAGCTGTTGCATCCAAACCACACTGATGTCATGTTTTCATGACTCTCTTGAATCGAAAATGTCATTTCAGGGCCCCGCCTGATTGTTGTTCTATTGTTTATTCTACATCCGTTTTGCCGAGCTCAGAGAAAACGCCGATCTGTCTGTGGTCAGGTCAGGTCGGGTCATTCACGTTCTTAGCTTTGCTGTCGATGGTATTTCACGAGGCTTTTGCTGTATGTTTTCTGTTAGGATAATATATTCTCAAATCCTTACAGCAATTGTTTCACAAATGACTTCACTGGTTTTCATAGGTTGCAGATGAAATCAAACATTTGCCATTTTGAAGCTTTACAGGACAAACACGGTATTTGCATAGCTGTGAAACAACAGCGTTAAAGTACTCCAGACCAGACTTTGCTCTGTTGCAACTGTTATTGGGATCAAAACTCATTTTATGTGAAAGTCTAAGTTGATCCCATGAATTCATGGACAGCAAACTCAAATGTATTGAGCCAGGTAACGCTAATGTTGGTAGGGCCACTGCTTTGAGGAGATACATGTTCAGAACATGATTTTCATTTTCACAAAAAAAAAAAAAAAAAAAATGTCACAAATGCAATGTGACATTTGCACGGTTTTGTCCCCGACCACCATGTTTTCTTATATCTGGGGAATGAGAAGCCCGGGGCGTCACTGCAGAGCTGCGTTATTATACTTTTTGTCACACGTTTTAGCTTTATCACATAATTGCAGCTTCATGCAGTCCGGATGTTGCTCTCGGCCATGTTGCTGTTGATTATTTCGTGAATAACTATACGACGCTGATGCATTTCAGTCCTCACCTGACCAGTCCCGTAATGATTGATGGGGTGAACAGTAAGCTGGCCGAAAAGTGACCGAAATTAAAAAAAGAAATGGGATGAACTACTAAACTTTGCTTTCATAGTTTTTTTTTGCACATGCTATATACTGATCCAATCCTTTCAAAACCCTAAATAGACGAGATGCGAGGAGCGCGTCCTTGGAGCAGTGGTGCTGTGAAAAACAGTCCGAATAGCAGGTGGATGAGTATGCTTGAGAAAGATTTATTACGTTGCCAGTTTGTGGGCTCTCGGCTAATATACTGGTGTCTTAGCCTAGAAAAGACCCGATCAAGTCCTATATTCCTACAAACCAAAGGCCTTCCTGCCTTTCATTGCGTTGTTTTTGTAAGCGCTCACAGGGATGTAGACGGATTCCTTCTTCCCTGGAACAATTTGAGTGAGATTTAAATGTCATTTGTAAGGAACTAGATTCAAATGAAATTAACTGCATTATTCAGAGGTTTCTCTGACCTTCAATAATTTGATTTTAATATATCAGTAATTGACCTTTTTGTTTTTTTTTGTTTTTTTGAAGGTCAGAGTTTTGCTCACATATTGTCAGGTTGCAGTGACCAAAACTGCTAAACCATAAGATTTGTACCAATCAGACAGCCACAATGAAACTCCCTCTTGACCTGCTGCTTTAATTTTCCGACGCAGGATTTTGTGCCGTCACCATGGAGACCTTGATGGGGACGTTTTCTGATTTCAGATGTAAAATCTCCCCAGTAAACCTTTAGCTACTCAGTCAATAGTGTGACCTCCATGCTCTCATGCAGTTAGCAGGAGTCGGGTTTAATCTCTGACATACGTTACACCACCTCTCCACCGCATGGTATTTATTCTGGCCCCAGGATCAGGTGGTTATTTTTCCCTTCCGGGTAACGTTTAACACACCTGACCCAGCAGGAGATTGTGGGGAAACGGGCGTGGCGCATCACACCATGGCTGTCCATATGAATCCACGCAAACTGTCATGAAGCAGATTGTGTTTTTGATTCTTACTATGTGGCATTTATGCTCCTCTAGTCAAAATGAACAGTGTCCCACATCTATGGAACACCTACATACCACACGTTCCGCACCCACAAGGCTCAATTATACCTCGGTCGGTCTCTGTGGCATCCACATTATTTTCAGTGTCCGTCTTCTGACTGCAGGGTTTGAGTATATATAGTTTCAAATCATCGGGACACCTCCTTGACCTTTGGTGATGACGTTTGTGACCATGGGATCTGAGCCGTCCCCGCAGAAATAAAGTTTCCTATAGGGAAAGAGAGAAAAAGAAGCCGTTTCCTCTCAGGTTCCTGGCCAATCACTGCCATGCTGTGAATTCTGTCAGGCTGTTCTCTGCCTCACTCCATTTTTAAATGACTTATTTTTGTTGAATTTAACCTCCAGTGTTATTTTTCTTTGTCTTCAGAACAGCCTTTCCTAAAACAGCATCTCTGATCATTGTTTGCACAAAATTGGAACCCATTTAAAATATTTTCTTTTAAAAAACAGGTTTCGGTTGCCTTCTGCAGTGTTTGTCTGGCCAACAGTGACTTCAGAATGCTCAAAGCTCTGGCTAAATGCACTCCTTCTTTTCTCCTCCTTTTGCTTTTCAAGCACCACTTTCCTCCCTCGGAGTAATTGATTTGGGATGAAGTTTTACATAGGGAATAAAGTGAACGATACATCATCTGGTGTCTTGCTTCTAAATTCTCAGCTCAATTTCTCTTCCTTTTCATGTCTGTAATTGGTTGGTATCCAAAAGGAAAAAAAAAAAGTCACAAACCATCGAGACACTCAGAATCAGATTGGTAGATAATAGTTGCCATTTTACTCTCTTCTTGTGTCTATCTTTTAATCTTACAATGAATCTCTTATTCTGTCTTCATTTCTGGTAAGTGCACAACAGTTTTGACTCCGTTTGCCACTTAAAAAAGCAAATATTCAAATGACTGCGTGGCTGTTTTAACAATCTGCATAGCAGCAGGAGCACGCGTGCGGCTGCCTTTCAGTCTTGATGCTAAAAGAGTGTGCAGCTTCATCAGAGCCCACCTCCCAAAACACACACGCAAAAAAGGCTTTTGAAAGCCGCCTCAGGTTCTATTTGCCCATTCCCCTCAAAATGGCTGAAAAATGGTCAAACTGGCACCGAACAGCCTTCACGCCAAATCACCGAAACCTCCTCCCCTCCAAAATGGTCTCCATTAAAATTTCTGGGCTGTTGGCAGAGTGAGGCCAGTGTTTGGAGGTCACTTTTAAAAGCCCCCCACCCCCTGTCTCCAGTCCCGACTGTGTGTGTGTGTGTGTGTGTGTGTGTGTGTGTGTGTGTGTGTGTGCACGTGTTTGTGTAAGTTACAGTTTTCAGGCTTTGTTAGGCTTCACTGGTGTTTGGACAGCCGGAAGAGGAGCACTAATAGGACAGAATGATGCAGAAACGGACAGAAAGCCCCCTTTGGAGTTCTTGAAGCTCATTTTCTCTCACCCTCACTTTTCTGCTCTCCCTCCATTTCAATCACTCACTCACCCCCCCCCCCCCACCCTCACCCATCTTCCGCCTCCTTTTTTTCTTAACGCTCTCTTCTTCATCAGCATCACTCTGCTTTTGCAGCCTCGGCTGTCAAACGGTGCAGGTGTTGCTCCACTAATTTTTCACATCCCTTTTATTCCTGCCATTCGACCATTTCCCAAAAGCACTTTGAGTCAGCAGGGGGAAGCTTTCAGCCACTGATTACTCCCACACAGTAATTTCTTCTTGTTTTGCTTCTCCCTCGATTTCTCGAACCTTTTCTTCGTGTCCTTCCATTTGATTTTTTTGACTTATTTGATCCTTCCCCAGTGGTCTTGTGACCTTTCCGCTCTGTTTCTACTCTTGCCTTCCTCGGTCAGGCTTTCTTTCCTGCCTTTGACATTTTACAGAACTGATGACTTTGTAGAGCACAAAGGTTAAAACATTGACCAGTGGACAAAAAGGACTAATGTAGGTGGCCATGGACGATCGGGGGACGGACCACAATTCCATCCCTGATCCATATTGTCAGTTTATTTTTCAGGTGACCTGTAGCTAGAGGGACATGAGTGATATATTTTACACGTCTGCAAACGGGAAATGTGTCTTCTAAGTAGAGACAACAATAGCAGCATCTTATTTTGGACAGTGATTCAAAGAGGCAGGCCTTCATCCTGTCTGGTTGAAGCACATCTGCCTCTGTTTTTTAGGGCCTGTGTTTCATATTTAGTTCTGATTTTCTCCCAGCAGTGTCTGTAATTAGCAGCCAGAACATCTGGACTACTTTTCAAGGTTATTTGTTCGGTCTGCGTAACCTTTTTTCCTCAATATATTTTTTTTTTGTTTCCGGTAGGCTGAATCATGTTGATTTTAGCTTGTCTTTGATTTCTACATCCTGTTTGTTATAGCTGATGGGTTCAACAGTCCAAAAACGGATTTTTTTTTTTGTTTTTTTGGCGATTGCTACAGATTCGATGTCCTCTGACTCTGAATGACTTTCCTCTAGATATCATCCGGCCAACCTCCTCAACCAAAGCTGTCTCTTTCAGTCATCAAATATTCATCCCATCCCGAGAATTAAAAATTTATTATTACAATTCAGAATCAGACATCAGACAATCACCATGAAATAATCCTTTTCCATTCGCTGCCGTCGCATCGATAATTCATATTTTCTCTACGCTCGCTCTCTCTCGCCTCATTTCTCCACCTTTCCTCGACACCTGGTGAGGGACTGCGGCCGCCGCTGTTGTGTCCTCTTACCATGCTGATTAGGAGGGCAGGAGCCCCCAGAAGAGCCCCTAATCAGGAGGAAACCTGGTGTGAAATTAAGTTTGTAGGACACGTAAAACATCTGCTTAGTAAGCAACACCAGGGCCTGTGTTCTCAACTGATAGACAAACGACTGGTTGATCACACTGCAGTTATTGTTGGGTTGATAAACTGCACAATCGTCTGTTTGTGTCTCTGATTTTCTGCTTGTCTTCTGCATTGTTTGGTGTTTTTCTAAATTCCAGTGGTTAAGACTGTTTTGTCCAGTGGTTTGGAGGAGATTGTCTGTTTTGAGAAGGTGCTCAATCCTCCAGCGAGCGTAGCTGCAGCCAGAAGTTCCAATCGGTGGCCCGCTGCAGCCCGATGGTCCTCAGGTGTCGTGGTTGAAATGCTGCCAGACAGCTGTGAGATTGTGAATCAGTGGCCACTGCAGGAGGTCGACCTTAACCGTCTACTCGCTGAGCACCAACTGCCCTGATCCATTTATTCAGCTCCAGCATCCTTTTCTTTCACCTGTGTGTGTGTGTGTTCATGTGTGTGTAACCCCTCTGTACATACACATCTTTACCATCTGAATCTATGCATTTGCACGTCTTTTTTGCTGCTCACATATTTTGGATGCAGGCGGCACAGCTGCGCAGTGGCCTGGTGGGGTATCAAAGTCTTAACCCCTCTGCATTAATCATCAGGTGCCTAAAGTCCATACCCGCCGAGGCTGAAGCGCCTCCTGGTGTTTGTGCGAGTTGGTATGCGTGTCGAGAGATTCGGCAGAAATGTTGCTCTTAATAAATCATTTGCGGCCTTCAGGTTATCGTAACTTTGTTTATCTTGGTTTTCTACTGGTTTAGATTTGCCACTTCTCTCACTCCTTCTCTGTCCCTCGTTCCTGTCTCTTTCATTCCTCACTTTTTCAATAATCTATATAGATCGGGGTGGGCAGTTATCTTGCCTGAAGGGCCACATTGGGTTTTAGATCTTAATGAACAGGCTGGCCAAATGGTTTGGGAAACTAACCCCCAAATCAGGATTGGAGGTTAACTAAAAATCCTGCTTGATAGACTACTGACAGAGAAAATATTTTGAAGAGGCTGTAAATTGGTCCAACTAGAGATGAATGATGAAGCTCCAAATGATGTTTGGCCCCACCTTCTTGAGAGGACATATAAGCATGCTAGGTGAAGGGGGGTCTGAACCTTTTTCTAACCAATCAAGCCGACAACCCTCTTAATTTGGCTTTTGGAGAAATTATTGTAAAGGCTCTGTGGGCCAGATTAAATAGTTCATTGGGCCACATGTGGCCCCCGGGCCTTAGTTTGCCCACCTCTGATATAGATCATTGGGATATAAAATGATCCTTTGTGCTGTGAGCGCCTCAGTACCTGTAGCACTATTCTCTTTAGCTGGTGTCTTTTTGACAAAATTCTGCTGTGTTTAAAAACTGGCTTTAAAAGAAAAAACAGTAAGGTGTTTACAGTCAGGCAGAGCACTTAAAAATGTTGAAAGCCCTATAGTCTGATCTCCCCCCACGCTGGAACACCAAGACAAGGACAGCAGTCCAGTTAAAAAGCCTGGACGAGCTGTGACCGTAGCTCAACTTAACTGTGCATGTAAAGGGATGGACCGAGCAGACATAAGTCACAGACACACACTTCCTGGTTCCACCTGCTACGTGTCTCAGCACCAGCTTTATTATTTTGATGAAAAAAGGGCTGCTACTCAACAACCCAACAGTGGGACTGTCCGTCAGACACACAAACAGCTGTGTGTCTGCCTTTGTGCTGCCTGTATGTGCCCCTAATGCACCAAGGACTAGTATACCTCCTCTGGTGATCCCGCATCACACAGATTGCTTAAGAGAACACAGCTTTGAGTCAGCCCCTGCTGAGCTGACTCTGCAGCAGGCCAGCACATAATATCTGATTTTTATGCACCGCTCTAATGTCCCCTTTAAATCTATCACTCTTTTGTCCTCCCCTCTGCTTCCTCCTAACAAGAGGAAGTCTGGGGACCGGACACATGTGCCGCGTTTGCCTTTGCACGCGTGCCGCAGTGGGACTCACTCCGACACACATGAATGCTGATGTAAAGATCTGGAGCAGTAATAAGGTTCTCTCAACATGATGCCGTCATGTGAAGAAGAGCTGCTTTTGACTTTCTCAGCCAGTTTGCATTTCACTCATAATTTTCCCGTCTTTTCTGCAGAAGCAGACGTTTATGTGCATTTATTAACAAGTTAAAGCAGAAATCATTGTCAGATCGCAGGAGCAAACTGTTATCTGTCTTCTTATCCCGGATTTAAAAAAACACGTAAACAAACAAAAAAAAAAAACGGCTTTTACTGACTTAACCGTGACTCATTGTTGCGGCGCTTTTTCATTCTTCGACGACATTCCTGTTTTTGTTTGTGTCTTTAGTGCCTACAAGCTGTTTGATTTCCTCCGAGTGTGGTAAAACAGCACCGTCTCCCGTGGAGATGTCCTGGCTTTAATTTTATTGGATCTACAACAGAATCCCCGGGGGAACCACACTGTTCTTTCCACGTTCGTTTCCAAACAACATGCGAGTCCTGTCGGGTTTCAGGATTCTGAGTCGAGCGCGGTCGTCAAACATTCGTACATTTGGCAAAGTGACTGACTGGAAGAGTGCATCAGAGTGTACGAGGGTGCTTCTCTCATGTGGGCGCGTCAGCTTTGAAATGATTGGACTGTACGTTTTTATACCTTCATAAACCACAGGGAATTTGAAACAGACTGTTCTCGATATGACTGAAGTGTCAAATTTCATACTCACAAAAAAAAAAAAAGAAAAAAAAGGCTTTTAGGAATGACAGCCATTTTATGCAGACGAGCCTCAGGGGCAGTGAGGTATTTACACAAACCAACATGGGACTGAAAATCATAGCTGTGATCATAATTATATATGAGTCAATGACTCATGATCTCTGGGGCCCATGGACATCATTGAAACTTGCAGTTAGACGTGCACAAACCTCACAAAGAGGACATTTGGTGTTCTGTATGAAATGGCCTAAACCAGGGATGTCCAGACCTGGGCCTCAAGCCCTGAGGCTTGGGTCTGGACACCCCACAGTTCAGTCACAGGAAAGGGCTCTCGTACTTTAATAAAGTACCGATCATCGACTGTGGAGTGTGGGAACGATCCACTCTGTGTCAGCACAGTCCCTAATTAGATGTGTTGCCGTTTTAATATGTCGATCATCCCGTTCTCTGGGGTAGACTTTTATTTAGTCCTCCCTTCTTCTCCTGTGCCACCCACCATCCCCGGGCACCCGGTTACTCCCAAAGGAGTGATTGCTCTAGAACAGCCGATGCAAAAAAAAGTCTCCGCATGTGCTATGGAGCGGGACAAGCAAACAGAATTCAGAAGTTAATTTTCCATTTTCTGCCAGCCACGCTTGAGTTTTACACCTAGGCTTGTTAGAGGCTGATTTAATATGCAACCCCTGCTGCTCGTGACCTAGCTCCTGGAAAATTAGCATTGACATTGGTAATATGGCGGTGAAAAAAGGTTTAACAGTGACCCCCTTAGCCATCTGTGATGCGGCCGTGCTAATTAGCTTGCCACTGATATCTTTCTCTTTCTCTGTCAGTGGCCACCACTCTTCTGCAATGAGCCGTGCAGCGGAAGTCTTAAAACACCCTCACTAATTGATCAGAGCTACATGTAGATTAAAAAAACAAAACAAAAAAACAGTTATAATCTCTCACAGCTGATGATTTAATGTGCAAACTGGTAGGCAGTAAATAAAGTGACAGATGTTACTTACTTTATCTTTCACTATACAAGTTGCAGCAAGTTCTGTATGTGTTGTTTTTTGCTGATCACTGGTAATCAAGAGTATGATTCTTTTCAGGAAAGCTATTAAATAGTTGCAGGATTTATGCTACTTACTGTCAAGGCCCAAATATGTGCCTGCACAGAGAACAGAGAAGCTTAAATACTTCTTTTAGCGTTGAACCCGATTACTACCAGCATCCTCTGCTGCCCGCATGCGTCTGTTAGAATTATGACCATTGCTGCCATGCACGTGTCATCAAAAACATTGTGAACACTAGTCTACACTAAAGTAAAGTAACCACCTCAACCGTTGTCACTCACCTCAGATGACAGCAATTTCAAGTGCTGCTCCGCTAACTTTGAGCCGCGCCGCTCTCCCCTCGCTCTTCCTTTCAGTCATCCTCCTGCCGCTCTCATAGCAGTGACAATGTCACCGCTGATAGCATCAGCATGAATAATGCCTGGTGAATGAGCTGGGTGCAGACAGGTGGAACGACCTTCTAATTTCCCCGCCTTCGGCACTGTCACCTACCTGACATCAGCTGCCTAACCGAACACCCAGGATGCTGCTGTGGATGCCGACGTGCGAGCACTTTAAGAACATTTAGGATGTCACCTGACCCTGCAGCTCTCCTGCAGCTGCTATCATAAAGCTCTAGCAGGCAAAAGCTGCTTGCCCAGAGGCCATGAGGGCAGAGGAGGCCGCTGGCCTGAGGCCAGCCCTGGGTCTTTTAGGCTTGCTGTGACACTGACAAGCTAGCAGAAATAAAGTATGGAGATGAGCAGCGAGCCTCCTGTAGGTTCACTACTACTTGAAATATAATATGGTGGCACAGAAAACAAAACCGAGGCAGCTACACTGACTCTCTTCCATTGTTTAAGATGCATTATGAATAATTAAAACACAAAAATTGAATAACTTTAAATAGAAAATATTGTTCTTTTCAGCAGTTGAATGAATAAATAAATACATTTTCACCTTGAAGGGAAATTTAATATAAATGTTATTATAAATATCTTATATAACATATATAATAATGCTAGATGACACCAACAATGATAAAAATGTAGCAGACCTTTAAAAATCTGGCCTACAATTCTGTAATCAATCCAGTCACCTTGATAAATTAGTAAATAATTCTCTGTTAGATTTAAAGACATATTAAGTATTTAAATACCATATAATCTCTGTACACATTTATTTCGCTCAATAGTACCACTTTAGACCCATCAGATGGATAAACATCAGTGATTCTCCAACCAGATCAATGTCTTCTTAGGAGAATGCTCTTCTCTCCTGCAGCCAACAGCCAACTGTTTTAGCCGTCTTGTCTGTAGTCATGTGGTCCTCTCAGCCGTAGCCGCCTCTCGCTCCATACTTTTAGTCCTGCGTCGATATGAAGAGGCAGCAGGTCTTTCCATAGGCTGCTGAACAGAACAATCCAATATGGCCACAGCTGTAACGCCAGGCATTGATGGGCACGTCACCACAGCCGCACTGCCATTCTGGTCCTGGGCTGTGCTTAAATTGACCTCTTTAGCTCCCATTTTTCTTCATTAGCAGCAGACATTAAACTTGCCTCTAAGTAAAGCTCAAAGTGTTAACATTTAATCTAAGGCCCATTTGATAGATTGTTCTGGTCAGTCGCTGTGGGAACATTGAAGGGTTAGGAGGTTCAGAAGCTCTCCTGGGAACTCTTTTACGGACGGAAACGGGCCGCCCAGAACCGTCTGAACCTCAAGACGCTTTAAGCGAGACAAGCTCATGTCGTTTAAACGGACTCCAGCGAGCAGCGTGGAAGCGTACAGCGTTTCTTTAGACGGTGTTTACACGCCCACTTACCGCTGTTATCATGATTTTGGGAGTATCCTGCTTGTGTTTTTCCTGGATGTATACATGTCGTCCAGTTCTCCAAACAGCCTCTGTTGCCTTTGCAAACGCGTCCATAAACAAAAAATATGATTGAATGATTTGGAGGGACAGGAGATTTCTCATTATTTTGGGTTATGCCAACTGTCAAGATGCATTATATCTGAAATGTTTCCGCAGAAAATGTTAAATATGTGGCTGTACATCAAAACTAAATCATGGGAAATGTTTATCAGCAGTCAAATGCTGAGCAGATTAGCTGTTATATACCGTGTATTTAGTTTCTAAATGAACTCACTTCCTGCTTTGTTTGACTATTTTTTTTCTATTCCAAGCTTTGATTTAATTGTTATGGTTTATTGTTTGACAAATCTCCCGACTTCATTCACAGAGTGGACATTAAGATAAGTGGATCCCCGGTGCAGCCGCGCTAATGTGCTTAAAACACACACTCACCATTTTCGGAAATCAGGGGTGGCGTAGATAATTGTTGACAAATGCACGTGTCTGTATCTGCTGCGTTCCTGCTCAGTTGTGAAAATTAATTGCTGTCCGTGGGCGTAGGCATCGTGTTCGGGAGTCACAGTTTCAGTCATGCTTTTTCTCTGCTTTCCCCCGAAAGAGCGTAATGATGAGAGATTAATTTGTTTGTTTTTACGAAATCTTGTTTTTTTTGTGCGTGGTTCTTTTTGTAAAACTGTATTTGAAGAAGGGGTCCTAAAGTAAAATACCCTCGTAGCTCTGTAGTGACGTTCCAGACTTCTTCCCCATCTGTCTTGTCACTGAGTGTTTTCTAAATCCGGTGAACGTTGCTGTGCTGTAAATGAAAGTGTGACGACAAACAGGTCGTTCTGTTGTTCACAGACAGCGTTAAAGGCAGAAACATTTGGTCCTGTGGTTTTGTGCGACATCACTTCCTCTCTGTGGTCCGCTCCCTCTCCCTGGGCCGAAGCCACCTTGACCTGGACGAATCTATGGACATTTGTGATTCATGTGTTCTTGAGCAGACAATCGATTGGGTAACTTGAGACATCACACAAACGACGGCTTTATTAGCCGACCTAGCCGCATCTGCAGAAAGAATTGCAAATTGTGTTTCTCTGTAGTTAATCCCAGTGGTTTAGACCACGGTCTGCCACATAACGCGTTCCCTCTGCGCTCTACTCCAGGACTTCGCTACAAAAACATCCTGCACTCCATTTGTACAAATAATATGTTAAACTGACATTGAGAATGACTTCCTGTTCTTCCAAAAGGAGACGTGGGGATTTGAAACCTCAGGAGGCGTCTGACAATGCGCTTCCAATTTGCATTCAGAGGGTATAAAACATGACGTCTGGCTTCCGCCTTAGTCTTTTTCAGAGTTCGGTGTGAAGCGCAACAAAGAACTATTGACATCCCAGCTGAGGAGAACACACTGGGGTTGGAAAGCTCGGGAGAAGTGTTGCAGGCTTCTGACAATGCGCTGTAATGGCTCTGCGTTTAAAGCAGAACACTACATCTTCACTCTGTTCTAGCTTCTGATTTCTGCCTGACACACAACAAAGTGTCATCGATCCTCAGGGGGAAGGGTGCAAGAACAAAACCTCACAGAAACCACTGAGTGGCTCTTTAGAAACACTCACTCCTTGTCCAACACACGGGCAATTACTCATGCACCCGGATGCTGCTAGCAGAGAGCATGGCTTAGTACTGGGAAGGGAGAAGGATGTAGCTGCGAGTCAATGACAGGTCATTTTCAACCGAGCATAAAGCACGCAGACAAGTGAGGTGATCAATCGCTTCAGCCATAGTGAATGTAGATGATCGTCTTCCTCGGTGTCGCCAAAGGTGTTGGAGCGTGCGTGTAGGTGGGAGAGCTGCGCCGAGCGTTGGTGGTGACCGCGCATTCATTGATTTCTGTTCAAAACGCCGCCATTGTTCAGGCGGAAGAATCACTCTTGCAAAATCGGAGTTACGTTTTCAGGCACCAGTGAAAACTTTTCATGGATTTGTTCTTTCCAAGTGTGTGTCCAATTGCCGTCGGTGGGGGAGATTGCATCAATCGACCCCAGGGGGGTTCATTATTCAATATTTTTTTTTTAGTAAAAAGGTTTGATTTTCGGACAGTTTGAAGGGATGTGAACGGGGTAACCATGGCCACGTAATAGAATAAATTAAATGTATCTAGAATAACTAAAAAAACAGACCCTTAATATGGGATCAATGACACACCACTCAGGATTTTGATGACCTCATGCAAGAACAGTAAAAACTGTTAGAGACAGTAGATCTGACCCAGTGTGCTCATATCCATGCTTTGAATTGATTTTATAATGAGGATTTCCTCAAGATTACAAATTCTAAACCTTTTTTGATATTCATTTGGCCAGTGGATCAGGGAGGTTAAGCTTGGATCATTATGCCACTTCCACGACCAGATGACCCGTGAAGATCGGTTCAGAAGTGGGAGTCGGAAGGTCTGACTATCCTGTAGCCTGAGCCCAGATTAAAAGACTTTTAAATATTACCCTTAGAGATAACATAAAATATGGAATCGGCATTCAAAATGACCCCAAGTTAAAACAGAACAGCAGCATCTGGTTTAGAGAGGCGGCGAACACCAGATGCTGCATATGAACTTGATTTATTCAGATCAGATTACCTTTAAGCAATTATTTGAATTAAATCTGAATGGTTTTAATCATCTCAGATGATGACGATGCTTATCCAGCGGTAAAAATGAACAATTTTACATCTGTGTACAGCATATACCTGAAGCAAGGCATTGCTCAGGGAGTTATGCAGCGGCACATGCATGGATGCATGGCTGGCACGCTGACCTCTACTGGTGACCGCAGTCCTGACGGGTGGATACCAACCGTTTTAAACCACTTAAAAAGGAGGCTGTCTCAGCTTTGCGCTTTATTTAAAATTAACGCTGGAGAATTTCTTTTTAGTTTTTATGAAGACGTTTAAGGGAATCAGAGAATGTCTCACAACTGCAACAGTGAAGCTCCTATGCTCCGACTCTGAATAGGCCTGAAGATGGATTGATAATCGAATGTGTTGAGTAACCATTATTAATCTGTGTGTCGTTGAATTCTTTCTCAGCTCAGCCCGGTGTGCATAAAGCTCCCTTAATTAGGCTGATTGATTAGGTGGTGGTGATTCCAAACTCTCATCACCGCTTCTCATCCCACCAGGCCTCTAATGAGATCAGATTGTGCTCATAGTCGCATACTCCCCATGCATTATATATACACACACACACACACACGTGCATTGTGTCATATCACCTTCCCGTCTTTCTGCCTGTCTGTCACATCCATTTTCAGGCAGGATTTACAGACATGAAAGAAACAGCCGTGCCTGGAAAAGTGTCAAAATCCTGGAAGTTCCATTACGTAAACACGAAGGGACTGCAAAGGTCCCATTCCTGCCCCCTCTCCCTCCTCTTATTTGTCTCTCGCTGTGATCCATCCTGTGCTCCCGTCTCATCACATTTCATTAAATGCAGCTAGTCCCTCTGTGTTGCCAAAGAAAACATCCCTTTGGATCGTGTTTTTCCTTTTCACCTGTGTGCAGGAGGTCGTGCTGGTCGAGGCGGGGATGCTGTGTCCAGTAAAAGTACGCCGAGCTCCCATCGCTGTAGTAAAATTTTATGGCTTCCTGTTTTGCGTTTGCCTCTTAGTGTCCGATATTGCAGACGATGTGCTTTCTCTGAGGGTTGCCTCCATCTCACAGCTCTTTACAAAGACACCAAAACCTGAGTGTGCACCCAAGTTTGCGTGTTCCAAGGATGCGATGAGCCCACTACAATATCAGTCCTAAGGGAGCGTTTATGGAAAATTGATTACCTTGGAAAGATGTGATCTCGTCCCACTTCAATTTACCCCTGACAAGCCTGCTGCTGTGGTACCGGTTTGTGCCGATTATTGAAAATCTGAGATTGAACGGAGAATTTGAGTAATAGAGAGCATCCACGGAGACAGCGTTATTCAGTCGCAGTTTGATTTTTCAGACTCGTTTTAGCGATCTGTTACATGGCGTGAAAGTTTTTTAAGGTCGTGTCTACATCAGGAGTTTGGAGTTTAATAGTGTGGAAATCGACGCATGAAACACAGGAGAATGCTACCATAGAAACCATCGCTAATTAGAGGTCTGGAAAGCAGAATTAGAGGCGAATTTGTGATGTCATATCCTGTCCACTGGGTCCGGCAGCCATTGTTACCTCGGATCAGGCTCAAAATAAAAGACGGATGTGTTGATGTCAGACTTTAGACTCTCTGTGAGGGTTGGGTCTGTCCAGCTTCCACACCACACCGAGAATCTTTAACCGCTTCATCAAATGTACCAACAGCCTCAAGAATCAGTGCGCTTGAGCCCGCTGTTTCAGAGTGTCCAGACTTAGCCGACAGCGGAACAAAAGGCCATGTCGTTTGTCTCTGTCAGCTCTGTTCCGTCACCAGATAAAATGTCACTTCCTCTTCGGTGACAGGAGGCCGCACGCTGAACACATCACCAGGGACTTGGAATATGTTCGGAGATGTCTCCACCAGGCATCTTTTTTCCCCCCCACAGTTGAATTTTCTCAGTTTTAGCTGTTTATTGCAATTTTCGCATTCGACTGTCACAAAAAGTCTGACTTTAATATCAGATTTTGTCGTTAACAAGTAAAGAAAGTTCTCTAGTACGCAACCATTACTGTCATCTCACACTTCTCTAACTTCTCTTTATTTGACAGTAGAAAGCTCAAATGTCTGTAACGCTTGTTTTCTCTGTTAATCCCAACATAGACTCCACACAGACATGCTTTTTGTCTGGATTGAGGAAGACGCTCACTGAAGAGCGACAAAGGCGGCTGAGTTTCTCCCCCACGTTGTGGTTGTGAGTGTGAAGACGAGGATTAAGCTGCTCGTATTGACGGCTGCAGTGGTAGAAGGTGGAAATGTGCTGCCTCCTCATTGATCAGCGATCCATTATGAGCTATTAGTAGATGGCCACGAGCTATCCGTCATAATCCGCCCAAGATTCCAGAAGCTGTTGCCATTACAAAACACTGGTATATGTTGAGGTTTTGTCGCTGGTGCCTGTACCAGTTTGTGTTACTTCCAGTCAGGATTCTTCTTTTCTTTTCTTCCTCTTCAAACTAAACGCAGCACCTGTTAGCCGTGCAGCAGCGGTTCTTTAAAAACTCACTCGATACTTGATTAACAGAATTGAAATTACTGGAAGCTTTTAACACAGAGCAATCTCTTTAATTAAACCCGTGGTTCCACCACCATGGTCCCGGAATTGTAATCAGCCTCGTGGAGGGAGTGCATGGATTAAAATCACTATTATGACCGGCTAATGTGGCCCACAGCTGAATGTGAATGTAAAGAGGCACTCTGTTCTGTTCTGCAGGTTACCGATCGATCCGTGCGAGCAGTCGCGGAGAATTGCCCCGAGTTGCAGTTTGTTGGCTTCATGGGATGCCCGGTGACTTCTCAGGGAGTCATCCATCTTACTGCGGTGAGTGTAACACAGATCTCCTCAAGCCTGTCATAAAAATGGTCCTCTCCACCACTTTATTTCTGAAATCCCTTAAGAAAACTGACGATTTGTGCCCCTGGTGTGATGAAGGGCAGCCTCACCTGAGACTTCTAACTTATCCTGCACCATTTCAGTGTGGGTTTTTCTCCAGCCCTTTTCCCTTCTGTCCATCTGTCCCAGTGCTGCATCCGTGCTTCTACTCCAGGGTGGGAAAATGAACTGAGGACCATGCTGTGTGTTTCCTCTAAGACTTAGTTTTGAAGTTATTCTGTGTTAACTTTTAAATCTCATGAAAGCCTAATGAGATGAAGCCTAATAATACGCTGCTATTCTGAGTACACCCCGCTGTTTGGATATTACCATGTTAATGAGCAGCACTCCGTGATTTAAGACGTGCAATACCATATAAACATGGACACACATGCACTCACAGCGACTGTCTGAAATGAATTCACCAGGAAACACCACCTTCCTTCTCTCCGGATTAATTTCTTTTCTCCTACATGGCGTCCACCTAGAACATGTGCGCTCACCTGTGCGCGTGCGTGTCGGCGCCCATGTGTGATGTCATTCAGTTCGATTTGTAGCTGACGTACTTTGGTGTACGGGCGAGGGTGAGTGTACCCTTGTGGGCCGCCTGTGCTCATTCCTCTTCAAACGCAATTACAGTTGTGTTAATAGGACTGAGACACCCGACGCCGAACCGCATTATTAGATTAAACAGCAGATTAATTTGTGCTCATGGTTTTGGCCCCCCATCACTTCTGCAGCCTCCACTGACCTTGGCCAGAGTGTGTAGACAGACAGTAATGAAAGCAGCCAATCAGAACAGTACGTAGTTGGAGATGGACACACGGGCGTCCGTGCACGCACCTCATTATTATTTATTACGCTATTAAAATGACGTCTTTGAGTATAGATGAATAAATGAATGCGTACGTCTGCTAATCTTCAGATTTCCTTTCTGCACTTTTAAGATCTTCAGTCTCTGTAGACGGAGGATGTAAGGTCAAAAATCAACCAGAGGTGCATGCAGAAATAGCTTTCACGTGTGCCTCGTAGGTACTCGGCACCAACATCAGCTACGCCATTAAGATCAGGGTTGAGGGTGTGTCTCACTGTCAGCCGCCAGAGTTTCATCATAATTCATTTTTCATCATTGAAAATCACCAGTCTTGGTGATTTATCCTGAGCTTGTTTGGTTTAAAATCACATTGAGGGCTTTAACTTCAGAGCCTTCTTTTCTTACATTTAACATAAATTCTAAGTCACTTGTATCTGTCTCCCTCTTCCTCTCTATTCCTCTGTAATCCTTCACAGTAACGATCTCTCATTTAGCCGTCGATTCCTTCTCTCATTTATTC
This sequence comes from Pao palembangensis, assembly GCA_015343265.1. Taxonomy (NCBI): domain Eukaryota; kingdom Metazoa; phylum Chordata; class Actinopteri; order Tetraodontiformes; family Tetraodontidae; genus Pao; species Pao palembangensis. Next base: position 31,023,101 of record CM027081.1, on the reverse strand, counting down.
CCACTCCCTCCCATCCGGTGTTGACTGAAAATCATATTCTTGCCTTTGGAACCGTTGCATTTCTGATGACTCCGCGGACCTGTGTTTGATTCTCAGGCTGCGGCGCTCCACTACTGCTCAATTATCACGCGCTTTCTCCCACTTTTCCTCTCCTTCAGCCGCTCTTCTTCTCCATTTCTCCCCGATCATGTTGTCAAATCCCTCACTGGTTCCTGACAGTTATCACAAAAAAACAAAAACTGAAATGGAGAAAAAACAAGAGCCATTATTAACTTCTGTCATTTGACACGCTTATGCCACATTTTTAATGTTGCCTCTCACAAGTGAAAGGTTTGAGGAAATCAATTGAAATAATCTTTTCTTAATCAGGGCTGATGAGGGCTGGAATAGGCCGCCTACGGTGCCGAGTTCGCTCTGTTGAGTAAAGCTGTGACATTTATGCTCCGCTAATGTGTATTTTCTCCTGTCTTACAGGAACAGAGCGTGACTTGTGTTGTACAGTGTTTAGAACCAGGCGTTCTTTGATAGATCGTCATCCGGGTGATGAGTAAAAGAACAGAAATCAAACCCTCCGCTGGCTGAGGGCGCGAGCCCCGCTGATGGAAAACAAGCTCTCTGACGACTCCGGCTCAGTATCGGCTGCATTCGCGCCTTCAGCAGCTGGAGCAAATCTGTGATGATTTTAAGATCAAGCGCGCGTCTGATGTGGTCTTTTGTGTTGCGGTGCCAGGGACACACACTTTTTTATTTATGGCTTAGATATTGGAGCTCAAAGTTAGCTGTAAGCCCTTGGCATTAATAATAGTTTTATAAACCCACAAAGCATCATGGAATGGAGGCTTTGTGGGTTTCTCACGCTTGATTTGGTGTCCTCCCTCAGCAACTAATTTAAGAAATTTATATGTATCGTCCCGAGGAATTTCAAATTTCTTCTAATTTGGTTCCAGAAAGTGGACTCTTTATTGACACCTGAGACATGCCACAGAGGAGCATCCACAGTGGATTACCGGCTGTGTGTGTGTTTGCATAGGTTGTGCCGTTAAAAGGATGGTGGAAGGCTTCGAAACGGCTTTTGCGAGTATGACTACAGTAGAGTGGATAAAACACTGTATTTACTATAAAAGCAACACACCAGCAGAGTCATTATGTGCCTTCTGTGTCGTTAGCTGCTTCCCTCCGACTCTTTCTGAATTTGGCCATTGTCACCGCTTGTGTGTCTCTCCTCCTCACACCTTTTTGTGCCCCCCTCTTTCTCCATCTGCTCCTGACACACACCCACTTACACACACTTTGTCTCTCTATCCTTCTGTCAAGTGGTTCTCTTTTCTTCTGGTAGTGATTAAGTCCAAGGTCGGCTGTATCAGAGTGTGTTTGAAAGCAGCTCAGGATGCTGGAGTGCCTTCGTTGCTGGAGCCTTAGATGTCCGGCTGATGGCTTCTCCTCCCCTGTCGTGCCTGCCCACACTATCCGTCATCATACATCAGCCTATCACCACAGTGAGACAGTGCGGGCCACAAAATACCCCCCCCCCCCCCTTTTTTTTTTTTTTTTTGGAGTGTGTATGAAAACTCCACCCTGAGGAGAGACAGACGAGGCCAGAGACATAACAAACGGAGAGACTGTTGAAGGATGTGTCAGAGATGAAAAGAGGTGTATTTGGAGGTTTTAATAGCTGCATCCTCTCTCTGATGTGATGGAGCGTTTCTGGTTCTAATTCTTGGCCTCGCCGATGGACTCAGCCGCGCTGTTTCAGTGGCTTTGTTGTCCTTCTGCTCCTCGGCTTTGACGGAGCCGAATCCCGGGCCAACACCTCATCGTGTTTGTGTGTTTCTGGGCAAAAGGCAACAATCTGGTTTGTGAGGGAAGCTGTTTCATTCGGTAACAAGAGTCAGATGTTGTGCCCAGATGTGTGTTTGCTGCAAATCATCTCTAATCACTCAAACGAGGAATCAAAGCGACAGATGAAATAATGTTATTTTTTTCTTATTCTTTTTGTTAAAGACACATTGTTATTAGCAGATGTTGCTAAAGAAGCTTGGACCACAACAGGGTTTCGATACAATCCTTCATTCGCTGTCACATTCACACACACCCCCTTCCCTCGCTCCCTCCCATTTTAGGATGAGTGCTGTCTGGCTTTTCTGTAGTGTGCTGACCCCTTATCTCCTCACTCTGACTGAACAGAAAATACACAATCCTAGTGCCCTGTGTCAAACTGATAACCCCGACACAAGCTTGTGTGTGTGTCACTGTGTTCCCCTCCATGTGTGTTGTGTCTCAGGGGGTGGGAGAGGGGATAAAGGGGAAACCAAGGCACATAGGCGATTTGAAGAAAGAAAGGTAATGGGGTTGTGGGGGTGACCAAAGTAGTTAAATCGTAGTAATAATTTTCTTCAATGCTGTATGGAGGAGATTGGGGGATTTATAAATATAATGAGGAGTGAGGAGCCTAAGGATGATGTCTGTCGCCTGCAAGAGTTATTGAAGAATAATTCATTTGGCTCTGAGACTTTTTAACCCAGAGGCACACAAAGATAGAGAGGATTTTGACCTCTGGAGGAGGAAATATCATGTCTCTTTATGGGCCCAACTAGTGCTGGCACACTGCGCCGTCAGACCGGCTCTTGCTTGTGCATTTGCTCGTCTTTGTGGTCATTTGGCTTAGCGCGCTAAAGAAAAACCGGCGCTCCATTTCTCCTCCAGCCCTTTCACCCGCCACTGAGTTTGTTATCAACACCGACATATGCAGGATTAGCGACTGAGAAGGAGACAGAAGAGAGGGGGAACGCGGGGAAATAAGTGATAGACAGTAGATGAGCACATCCCAGATAAAGAGAGACATTAAACACACACACACGCACAGGAGGATCAGCTCACTGGTCCATGACTGATGTAGACACTGTATTTGTGATACTAGACCCCCTCTCCTCTCTTTCAAAAATCTTTGAGGAATATTATTGCAAAACTGCCACCCAGTCTAGACTCTGATTCTTATTCTGTTTAATCCTGTGTTGCACTACATCCATTTCATCAGTTGCCGCGTTCCCACAGAGGGATTGTGCACGGACCTGATCATGTGGAAAATTCACTGTTTTGAACGAGACTCCTAAAAATCTCCCAGTATTTTTTCCCATTAGCGTCCAAACGAGAGCTCACAGATGAGCGTTCAGTTGAATGAAACACCTTCGTTTGTACAGAAATACGGTGCTACACCCACTTCACTCTTCTGCTAAAATCTGCAGGATTGCTTTTTTCTTATCTTTGCATCTGCCGTCATGTTCTCGGTAGCTGGATGGATTTTGTGTAAGTCCATAAATTGGAAATTAAGTTTTTTGGCTCCTCTTTCTGTCATTTTCTGCTCTGTGAGTTTTTACAAGCAGAACTACCCACGGAGCTTGTTCTTGAAGTCAATTAAATGTGGATTATATGCACAGAATTCACACTTTTGAACAGAATAATTCATCTACACTAGCAAGATGTTACTTTTGAAATATTCATTCATTGTGCCTGCCAAAGCAACATGTCTGTGAATACATCATATATTTGAGAAAATATTTAGTGCTTTTGAAGTCTTTAAATGATGACACTGGAGTTCTTATTTGCACCTTAGCTGAATTACCTTATTGTGGTGGTTGTGTCTTTGTGTGGCGGAAATGTCCCGCTGGTTTCAGCACAGCTGGGATGGCGCAACGATCAGGGCTTTTTCAGAATGTGTCCAGGTGGAGCTGCCAGAAGAGAAAACAACAGAAAATCTGCCTGGTTACAGAGCTCTACTAGCGAACAGGAAAACCTCCTGAAGCCCCCACTGAGCCCCCTGCTTACTACCCTTTCCTCGTAATGTCTTTTCTCCATTTATTTTTCCTTATAATGGCATCTTTAATCTTCTTTTTCACAGATTACAGTAAGTATTCATTCTTATACACTAAAAAAAAAAAAATTACCTTAAATTATCATAATTTGCCAGCTATAAGATCCGAACAGTGACACAGGGGCCAGAGGGCTTGGTGGGGAGACCATGAGGGAGTGGGCTCTTTGTCTGACTTGTTATTCCAGGGATTTGGAAGCTATTTTTCCTTTACATATGTCTGATAAACTCTGACTGGAATGGATTGCTCTGTTACGCTGAGCTGGGACTCTGCCTCTTTCCTCTTGTGCTAATGTTTAAAATTTTTATTCAACCTAGCTACACTCCCAGCCAATCAAAACTCCCACCAGTTGGCCTGATTTCTCATTGGTTACGTGCATCAATGACAGCGTTATGATTGGCTGGAGTAGAAATTCAATACAGCAGATGTACAGTAAGCAGTTTTGAAGCTCTTTACAACAAATACTGCTTTTGATGTCGGGTTTCAAACTTTTTCCAGGGTTAACATATATACTGAATGCAAGTGTGTGTGTGTGTGAGAGAGAGAGACATGTATTGATAGAATTTATTTTGACTTATCGTGCGGTAAAGGTTGGTTTGAATTTAGTGATAGTAGTGACTTACATTGTTTTTTTTTTTTTTGCCTGGTACTATATTTTCAAACACACGCACACCTCAGTGTAACTACATGAATAATTTAGGTCTTCGATCCAACACTGACCACACGATTACCTGACAGCTTGTGTATGTGTGTGTGTGTGTGTGTGTGTGTGTGTGTGTGTTCTTGTACTTGCTACATCTGCAATGTTGTGCAGAAGACTATAATAATGCCACAGTGAGGGTTTCTCACTCTCACCGCGTCTTTGTTTGCGATGTGGGTTTAGTGGTCCCTGAAGATCAGTGCTGCATTCAAGAGCCATCTCTGCTCACACAAGATGCTAAATGTTTATTTCATCAGTATATCAAAGCAGACCTTCACAATTTAAGTGCTGATATGACACCAGCAAAATGGTTTTCATGTTTATTTCATGTCCAAGCAGGTTTTTTTTATCAGAAGATAAAGAAGGTGTGCATCCATTTTTCTCTGGAGGAGCTGGAGGGGAATCATGGGGCCTCCGAGCAGAAAGGGAAATAGGGAGGCAGATGGGTGTAAAAAGCTTTCTTATTACTTCCAGCATGCTGCGGCGTCACACGTCGACTTTGTTTGTCTGGAGGCTGCGTGTGTTTCTTGTTCTCAGTATGTGAGGACAGGGTATTTACATGTATGTTTACTTCACCCAGCATGCGCCATCCTAATCCACCCCACCCTGTTTCTTCATGCTGGTAGGTATATGTCACGCCTATAGAGGCGACAACGGTGCCCGGTGCTTTAACGCCAAATTGAAGCTTATTTTCTCTTTAGCCTTGGCCGTGACATTTACCTCCCTGCCTCACCGATGCCTGGCCCTTGATATCCCACCAGTAGCATTTTTCATTCCCAGTGGGTACAAGTGTGTGTGTGTATGGTTTTGTACACCTGTGCCGCCAACGCCGCAGCTTTCAGCATTTATCAAAGAAAATGCACCTGGGCGGACTTGGAAAAAAAGCCCAGCCGAGCACAGAGTGTGTGGGGAAGCGTGCGATTTTGACTGGAGGATTAATCTAAACCCCCCCCTTATGAGGCATTCAGATCAGAAAGTGGGATTATTGAAACTGGGAGAGACAAAAGGGAGGGGAGAAGTGAACACTCATATTGGCTCATAACCCTTAACACCAGGCACACAGGCGCAGAATGATAAACAGAAGCAGCACGCAATTTGTCATTTATCAGTCATTTTAGCATTTGCCCTAGCGTAAGGAGCCTTTTTTTCCTTTTTTCAAATTCCACAGGGATATTTACCTAAACCTTCCATGTAATCTAGCGGGCATGTTCACACTGCACACACTTGGACCAAATACTTCTCCTATATTATCCTCTTTCACACAGTCTGACTGGAACACATCTACAGCTAGTTCCTCCTTAAATGGAAGAATGTGTCGCAGTACACATGTAAAAAAAAAAAACAACAAAATCCTGTTAGGGAGTGAAATACTGTCTTCTTGAAGTTTGACTGAAATTAAATTACACTTGCTGACACTAAAGACTCTTTAAACCAACAGGACACCATCTATACCTTTTTGGTTGAGGCTCTTTCTGGGAGATAAAATAAATGAAATCAGGACGGATTATTAGTTTTTATTGAATGTGCGTGTTTTTTTCCTATTGTAGCTCCGGAACCTGAACGTCCTGGACCTGCGACACATTTCAGAGCTCAACAACGAGACGGTGATGGAGGTGGTGAGGAAGTGCCGCAACCTCAGCTCCCTCAACCTCTGCCTCAACTGGAGCATCGACGACAGGTACGACGAGCCGGGTGTAATCTTCGGGTGGGTTTTCTGCCCCACGTCGCAGCTAGTCCAACCACTGTTGCGAGTAATTATTCATCTTTGGCACAAAGCAATGCCTTTTTCCATTTTATCGGAGGCTTTTATTGAAGACATTTAAAAGGCAATTATTTACCCAATTTATTTGACTACAGATCTGTTGCCTGTTTCCTCTCTGCTCTGTCTCTTTTTTGCCGGATGTTTTCTGAAGCAGTTCCGCTCGATCAGAGACTGTTCCCATTGCAAATCTACATCAAAGTCTATTGTCTCTGTGAACTTAATTTGGAACATTAAGCGATATAACCAAAACCTTTAGTTCTTGGAAGTTATAAGCACAAAAGCGTAATTACTAACATCACAGTTATCCCTCAGATGAAGCCTAACTATGGTCTGTTTTACCCACGCAAAAAAATGTCCACATTATGAAAAGAATCGTGAAGTCGTGGCATTCATTCCTTCAAGTTAGACAACCTTTGTTATGGTTTGACAGCTCCTCAGGGCAGATATCCTGTGATGGTTTTTGATATCGTAGGATTAAACAGTCCACAAAATCGAATCTAATCTGTAGAGTTTGACTGGTTTACAAATATCTCATTCATTTCTTTAGAGCTAAGTGTGGACATTAAACAGGCTCAATAGCAAAGCAACAGTGAACGTTTTTTATTACATCAAATTATTGATTTGCCACCAAGGCTGTCATACCTCCGCTCCAGCTTACCGCGGTTCGTAACGACAAAAGCATGTGTAGGTAGGCATGTGTGAAATGACTTTTGCATTACCGAGGTAACGGCAGACACGTGGGAAGGCGGCGGTAATATCTTCCCCGCCTACTTTCAATCACAAGAAGATGGAGGTTGGAGAAACCCCTTAGAGGAACACACTGTGTTATCAGCTTCTTCACTTAATCTCAGTTATACAGTCTCTCACACACACACACACACACACACACACACACACACACACACACACACACACACACACACACACACACACACACACAGTTAATTCAAGGCTGCATTGATTCTGTCATCTATATTAACTGTTCTGCTTCAGGGCTCAGAGTGTGTGACTCGGTGTGTGTTTTTTATTTGGCTCCAGACCATATGTGTTGGTAGCAGTGAGAGTGTGTGAGAGGTAAATGGCTGCACGTGTGAAAAGGCAAAGAAGTGCGGGGGAGGCCACACGTAAGTGAAGGCCTTCAGGAGGCTCATATGTACTTGCTAAATATATACTTAAAAATCGTTAATAAATTGATCTCATCTGGCTGTGATTTTCTCCAGTACCACAAGCAGCACTTTTATGGTGAAAATAACAGTTTATTTGCTGGTTTGTCCATATTCTGAGTTGCTGCTTGAGTTGGCTGCAAACCTCCCCCAGCTCTGGGTTGTGCAGGTTGCATATGGATGCGGATGGACAGTCGATCTGATGCTGTCCCCAGGTCTGTCTCCCAGGAGTTTAAGGTCTTTTTTCATATGTAATGTCCTCAGAGATGTTGAAGAATATTTAAGTTGAGTAAAAGTTTGGAGTCAAAGGTCATTAACATAGATGTAGAGATGCTCAACCCTCGCTGACATTAGCTCTCGGAGGCTGTGCTCGCTTCGTCTTTTGTGTGTTTTTTGTAGTGATGGTGAGCAGGCAGAGGAAATGACCCCTTATTTCCAGGATCAATTTGTCCGCTGACAAGAGACCATAGGAGAGATGGAGCTCCGCGGGGGGGCAAAACATTTTACTCCCTTCTTCTGTTTCTCTCTCCCTTTCTTTCCCTTATCTCAAAAAAGAAGTCATGTCTTCTGGCTACCCTTATCTTCCTCGATAATAGCCGTGAATGGCAGCTCGCTGTAAGACAACGGAAAATGACGACCAAGTACGGACTTCCCATCGTCGCGGTCCGATGGGCAGATTGTGACAGTGGGACACCAATTTTTTGGTCAGTGTCATTTCTGGGAGGGGGGTTATTTGCTGCAGGAGGCCAGCGTCTGTGCTGTTATTTCCCTGTGTCCCCCTCTCAGCGATGATGGCGGACCAAAGTGGGATTGTGTTCTTCCAAATGTCACAGTGCTTGAAAATGAAAAGCGAGTCATGATCAAAGTGGAATGGCAGAGAAAATGGCAGCGCTCACCAAGCCGGCAACACTGTCAAACTCAACCGATTTCTGTCTCTTTGCAGGGTGGGCTGCCTTTCCTTTTCTTCTTTTTCTCCCCCCCACGCCTGATAAAAACAAAAGTTTTTGCTTTTTTTTTTTTTTATTTAACAATTTGCTTTATTTGCGCTTGTGTTAAGACTCTATCTGCAAACGAAGGTTGTGGGTTCAGTTGCGGTCTGTGTCTCTTTCTGAGTTTTCAAGTTCTCTCCCGTGTGTTGTTTTCTCCAGGTAATCCAGCCCATTAGGCTGATTAGAGGATCTGAATTGGCACTGCGAGGGAACTTGTATGTGGTGGTCAACAGATGATGGATGGATGGAATATCTACTTTAAGAAAAGCTAGACATTGTGTAGTAAAAACAGTTTTGTATTGCTTTGAGTGCAGAAATGTGTTAAAAGGCAACAACTTTTGATCAGCATTAGCCTTTCCTGTCTTTTCCTCCTGTGGTCTTAGTTAAATGCAGATGCATGAAATAAATGAGCCACAACTTTAATGGGACTCACATTGGTTGAATTTGAACATTTCTTCAAGGCTTTGTCTCTGTCTCTCTCTCTCTCTCTCTCTCTCTCTCTGTCAGTTTTCTTTATTTTATGTTCTGTTTTTTTGTTTTTCTTTTCCTTCAAGCATTGATTTTCTGCCTTTCTCCATCACTTATGAACGCTACTAATCACAGCTCAAAGTGCCTTTTTGTTGTCGTCCTTTCTCACAGAACTCTGGCAGGACCATGAATGGCCGGGGCCTCTCTGGGTTTTAGGCTCACATTAAATGGAAACTATTTGAATGAGATTAGAGACACAACTTGGAAATGCAGACTAGCCAGTTGATAGACACAATCTGAAAACGCTCCAGGGCCCTATCCTGAAGCGTCAACGAGTATTTTATGCACTAACAACCCGCAACCTTTTTTTTTTTTTTTTTTTTTTCCAGAATTCTCACGTATCTGACTGTTGGTCTGAGGAATCATAGAAGGGTTTTATTTGTGACTGGTTCTCAGCTCCTCGCAGGTTCTTTACCTGAACCCGAGTATAAAAAAGGTCACCCACAAGTAAAAGGATTTTTTGTTATTCTGGCAATGACTGTCTCAGCAGGACACTGTAAGAAATCTCTAAAAGCAATCTCTGTAAATCTTTAAATAACCTCACTATTCATGGATTCCTTGAACTATTTTTATTTTACACCTCCTCACCAGCCTAGCCTCCATTTTGTTTGGATCTCCTTGGATAGCTTCTAAATGTCATGGAAAATGTCAGCAGAGCCCAAACTGGTGACCGACAGATATTTGCACTTGTCTTGCTGCTCGAGCATCTGTCTGTTCAGATTTCAGTAGAGCTGCTGAGCTGTGGGGAGGGGGGGTTGGGGTTTCCCTCGTCCTTGTCACCGCGCTGTCTTCTTCCTTTTGAGTTGTTGCCCAGGGATTTTCAGTTTGGGAAGCGCTTCCTCTGAGAATTTGACCTTGCTCTGCACTCGCTTAATTTGTGAAAAGGAAAACACGAACACTTGTTATTTACTCGGGCCCACCTTGCTGCAACAGATCGGCTGTCAGCAGAGATTAGAGGCCTGTTTAGCAGAGTGAATACATGAATACATGTGTTTGCCCTGTTGTCTGACATGATCTTAAGAAACGGTGCAGGAAAAAGCAGAGTGGTTGGAGTCAGAGTAATTAGCTATGGTGGCTGCACCTGTTTGCTCACTGCAGCCCTGCGCTGCATTTCTCTTTCACCTGAGGCACATCTCTTCCTGCTTTCTTTCCCCTTTTCGTTTTCCCCCTCCCTCGCTCAAAGACACGCGCCTTTATCAGTCAGGGTAGGTGTGCTGTCAGAAATGTGCTGCAGTGGCTGTTAATTATGAGTAATGGCAACTCCAGTGCCGGTAAAATACAGGAGGAACATTTGTGGACCGGCACAGAGGAAAACAGCGAGAATTAATGGGCTAAAAAAAACACTAAATAGTTTTTGTGTTTTCCGTTGACTTTGAACCCAGAGAAGTGACCCCTAATCCATTCAGTTAATAAAACAGAAACTTCAAGTTAGTTTTTAAATCAACAACATCACTTATCAAAGTCTTTTTTCTACCTGATTCAGGCACAAGTGAGAGGTTTCCTTTTATAGTTTCAGGCACTTCTGTTGAGGTTTGTGTTTGGGAATGTGTTCGGCATACAGGTGGTGCACAGTGGGGAGTGTGGCTTATGATGGTTATCCGTACTGTGAGGTCAGGAAGTTCCCAGTATAATCTAAATGGTAAAGAGACCACGGGGCTCGGCTGCCCTTGCTCCACCATGCTGGAGTTCTGCCATTTGGCCTGTGTTTGAGGACCAAAGCTGCAATTTTCTATTTTCTTCTGTTCTGCTTGGCTTTAGAAGATTGTGTCAGATGAATGCTGCAGAAGCCACATTCAGAATGATTCTTTTGTCCCCTTTTATGCTACATTTCTTTATAATCAATTGAGCACATGTCATGTTCTCATCCCCTACCAGTATTTTTATATTTCTCTTATATTACTCTGGCTTTACTGATACCATTCATTTCCCTCTTTTCATCCCCCTTATGTTCCTGTTGTTGATTTCCTCAAATAGCCCTCCATCTCATTGCTTCTTCATTCTCCCCCCCCTCCTCCTCCAGCTTTCTTCCGCTCCCCCAGCGTCGTACTCATTTGTGTGATCACCTGCTTCTTACCCACAGCACATCCGCTGCCCTGCAAATGAGAGTGGAGAGAGCGAGTGGGGAGAGCGCGATGCGGGACCCAGAGAACAGGGTTTAATGAAGCCGCCCTAAATGAATTTACTGCTTGCCATTGAACTGCTCCGTCCCGAGCGGCGGGGCTCGCACCTCGGCCATTGTGTCAAAAGGCCCCCTCTCTGCTCTCCTACCTGTTTGTCTGACACCTCCTGTAATTAGCTGCCACTATTGAGGGAAGTAATTGCGCCGTAGAATCGTGTTCCGTCCGGGGAGCCTCAGAAGCGAACGTTTTTACGCAATTGCTCTGAGTCACGGCTAGTCTGAGAGCATTAACCACGCTTTTGAGCACAGGTGAAACAGAGGAGGGCCATTTTTTTTAAACCACAAAGGAAGGAAAATGAGAACAAAAAAGTGGCATTTGTGGTATGCTAAATGGATGGAAGAGAGCGGGTGTGTGTGCATTACTCTCTGGGGATAAACATTTTTGCTTGGCGAGTGACTACTTCAAATTGCTGTTTCAAACAGTGGTGTGCTGTGGGACTTGAAAAACAAACTAAATTGGAGCTGTTTAACTGCTATTGTTGCTCACCTGCTTTGCATTAGGCTCCTGGGGACAAATAGTTAGCTGATTGTTATTCCCCCGACTTTGATTTGGTATGCATGAACTTGCGGAGCCTCCGGAAAGCCCGCACATGCCGGCTGTTAGCTCGCGACTCTCTGTGGTTAGATACACAACAGCAGACTGAGGAAGCTGAGCTGTTGCCGTGCAAAGTTTTTAAAAACCCTCACTGCACTGTTTTAAATACTAACCAGCCATGTAACTCTGCCTGCTTTGTTTAAACCAATCAACAACAATCTATGAAAAATCCATTCCCAGGAAAGGAACAGTCACTAAAACCAAACGCGGGTTTGGCAGTACAAGTTTGACTTTGCTGGATGACTCAGATTCTGAGAAAGTCACTGCAGGAACCGCACGACCCACGGCGGCCTGACATCTTTGTTTATTTTAGCATTTATGGAGGATGTATGCAAATGTACGCATATTAGTGCACGACCCCTGCAGCCAAGGACACGGACGCAGGTGTCCACCCACACGTGCTTGTTTACTCGGCCGAGCTGTGATTTATGGTCCGACCTGTTTGATCGAGCCGTTAACTCCCGGACCTCAGACGTAATGTTCTGCTGGAGCAGAGTGATAGATAAACACTGCCCAGGGACTCCCGGGAGGGCTGCGCAATGTGATTTCCTGCTGGAGAGATGAGCATCAGCTCTGGTTTTTAATTGCTCGTGCAGCGAGACGACGGTGCCCCGGCAGGTAGACAGATCCGTTGCAGGTGGAGTTTCAGGTGTTCGGGTTTAAATTCGCATTTCTCTCAGATATGTAAATGTCTGCTCCGCTGGGCCAGAACGGGACAGAGCAGAGCTGGGACGCACGCGTGTTCCTCTGCTGTTGGAGGTCCGCTGCCATTACCAGCTAAGCCTCTGTTAGACTGCAGCGCTGCGAAATGGTCGCCGACTTCATGTCTATTCAGATCACCTCGCCACCCTTCAGAGACTGGTAATGTCAGGCTTTTACATTCATTGCGCAGTGTTTTTTACTCATTTTTCAGGCTCGTCTTCACTCATTGGCCTCTAATTCCCCCCTTGCCTCTTTTCCCTTGCGCTCATCTCTTTTCTCCCTCTTTCTTTTCACCGAAGCTGTGGTTATTCAACTGTCCCTCTCTTCAGGTGTCCAAACCCCCCGGCAGCAGACTCTGTTTAAAGAAGTCTCTAGAGCTCAACGATTAAAAACATGACGTGTACAGTTCCGCAGCACCATTCAGTGGTTGTGCGCTTTGACTCCAGTAAATGGTTGAATTCAGGTGGGAAATCTATTGGCAGCCGATTCAGAATCCTATCTTTACGCCAGTGGGAGGCAGTCGAAAGATTGGACAACAGAGAGGGTGGAAAAATTTGCTATAACCCAAAGAGTCCACGACCTTGCAGTATTAAGTTTTTATTTTTACTAGCATATCTTAGCCAAATAGGGAAAACAGTTTAAGCGATCAGGCTCCTGTAGACAAGCACAATTCTCTCAGCTACTCCAGTACAGCAGTTTGATTCGTATCCAGACAACATTTCTCTGTAATGGGAGCAGAATTGTAATTAAATTGTTGGGGCAACTTTTTTCCCATGTAAAACAGAAACAAAAAGAATATGCTTGCATTCTTTTTTTTGGGGGGGGGCGAAAGATAAACACACCAAGCGGAGCCTCAATCACTTTTTGGCGTCGGTATGTCCTCTTCCAGTGTCTGGAAAAGCAACATGAATGAGAGAATGCAGCTTTCATTCGCGTTGACTTTGTGCCTCCTCAGCAGGTAGTTGGACATCCTAAAAATGACCCTGAAATGACCTCAAGGATGGACATTTTCAAACTCAATTAATTTAACTGATAATCCAGTGTGATGCAGGACACAACAACATCATTAGCATAAATGAGTATGAAGTTAGATCTTAATGTGACTTTGAACATAGGGCCTGTTTTATTTAAAGCATCTTTCAGACCAGCGGTAAGTAGTGAAGTAAAGCAATGGCTGCTTAAATACCACAGGCTGTCAGCTGTTCGTTCCCACTGCTCTATTAATGCAGGCAGCGGAGAATGCAATCATGCAAATCACCCGTCGATCACGCCGTTTGATAGAGGAATAAATGCTGACGGCAGTGCAAGGGAGGAAGCGTTACGAATTAGCCAGGCAGAGGGTAAATCTCAAATAGCGTGAGACTGGGATGAGGAGCTTTTATTTTTCCTTACTCTGCCTCCACTTTCAGGCTCCGCTCATAAGCACCTTTTCTCCCGAATCATTTTGCTGCACCTTGTCTTTCTAAATTGAAGACATCAGGCATAAGAGAAAGCATTTTTAGCTATGTTGCCTCTAGCTGCTCTTGGCTTCTCATCTTCAGCTACACAATCAATTATTCAGTTTGGTCGCTTTACATAGCAAAGGGCCAGTTGGTGAGATAATAGCCGGGCTGTGTGATAACACTCTTAAAAACATCAGGGATTATTTTGCGGCCTGACAAAGCGGTTTATTATGCTGAGAATGAGGTGGCAGCCATCACATGAGCAGCGGAACATTAAGTAACTGGAGACGAAGGGCTGTTTTGTTCAGCATCGGTCACCGTTTGTCTGTTCTGCTACAGTTAAAACAAAATGGAGCTGATTCCACGTGTCGGATTTAAGAACATTCTTGGATGTCAGTTTTTCCTGCAGTATTTTGTCGGTTCAAGAGTTTTTTTGCACACGTATTTTCTGTTTTGGTTTTGCTTCAGTTGATTTTACTCTGTGAAAACTAGAGTGGTGCCCCCCCACCCCTAAATACAGCCGCTGGTAAATGCTCCTTGCGCCACGTCTTTCAGCAATTGAACCTGACAGTGAATTTTCCCCAAAACGCTTTCACAGCCTTTCGTCGATGACTGCATCGGTCCTCAAAATTTGTTGATTAGCATATTATCCCAGGACAGGCTCATGTGGTCCACTTTACATTAACAGCCTGCTAACTGTACAGCATTTCACGAGGGAGAGAGACGGAGAGATGGATGGCTTTTTACCCGCCATGTGAAATATGTAATACATCTTCATTTTAACGGGTGTTGTAAATGTCAGGGCACAGATCTTCTCTTAATGAAAAGATCACACTCTGTCCAGGTTTTGACAAATGAATCTGGTTGGAGTTCAAAAACTAGTCTTCCAGTTCCAGCTGATGATCTTAACCTGTACGAACGTCTTGAAAAATAAGGCTGCATGCACAGTTGTTGCTCCTGTGAGTGTAGTTTCTGTCCTCCTTCACCACTCCCCCTGTCCTCACATCCTCTCCAGCTCCTCCTCCTTCAGTTTAAGGATTTCCTTGAAGCTTCTGCTGGTGCAGGGTGATCAGCTGCCATCATTTTATCCCTCAGAACCTTTTGAATGGAGTAGTGCATGTGATGGTGCTTAATCAACCAGACGTCATGGAGGTAAACAAACAGCAGAACACACACACACACTGTTTTAATGCAAACTCAAAACGATGTCACTGACATCAATTTAGTGCTAAAAGCCAGACCACACTGAGCTCATACGGAGTTGTCGCTGTCACAGAACATCCTCAGGGTAGAGGAAGGAAAAGGAGTATCAAATCATACCGTTTTGACAACAGAGATGCAGCGATTTACAAAGTGTCATTTTTAAAATCTGCTCTATATACCAGTCATATATTTTTATTGAAAAATGAAAAAGAAAATCATGGTTTGTATTTACCACTAGTGTTTGTGTGGTTTAGCTCTGTGGGCATCCAGAGAGACGGAGGTCAAAGGTCAGTGTAACCTCACATGTGCTTAGAAAAAGGCTGACAGAAGACTCAATCCCTGGTTTGCTGTATGAGCGGTTATTTTGTCTCCTGGCTTAAAACTGTTGGTCCTTTTTTTTTTTTTTTTTTATCTGTGAACAGTAGATAGCCAGCGCTGTAACCACCGCAACAGGAAGGAAATGGGAAAATCGCCGAAGAGCTGATTAATTACAGCCACTTCCAGAGATTTAGGGCACAGAATGACTTTAGTGGCAGTGTGCTGTTGTTGTTTTTCACAGCCCCGGCCGACATTGTTGTGGCAGGCCTGTTTTATTTTCAATTTGAAGTGCTTTGCCCGCATCACAGCTGCTTTCAAGCAAGTTCATCCATCACAGGAGGGAGGAGAGAGACGAAGGAGAGTGCAGGGAAAGGAAAAGGGAAGAGATGAACAATGAACACATGCTAATGGCTTTATTGGAATGATACCAGTTATTAATTTTTCTGCCTCCCTCACTTAAAAAGACAGGGTGAAAAAAGAGAGGTTGAGTTAAGGGAGGAGTGCAGCCACAATCTGTAACCGGCTGTCTCAACTAATGGCTGGAGGCTGGCTTTTACCGATGGCTGGCTGGGTCTAATTGATGACAGGTGTGTGCTTTTGTGTGTTTCCACGGCTGTTTGCATTTTTCAGATGTTGCATGGTAATGTATGAACGTGTGCATTTACCTCGCAGAATTCATCAGCACACAAACTGTAAATCGAATCACTTAGTGTGAGGTAATGTGAGTGGAAGGCTAATGTTGTCCATGGCAGGAGAGACAATCTGTCCTTGTCACTCTTTTTCTTTCAATACTATTGTTTTTTCCCCCTTTCATTCTCTCTTTTTTAAAAAAAAAAAATTCTGTTAAAGCTTCTTTTACCAGCGGTGTTTATCTTTACATTCACATTTGGCACACTTGCCCCCGAAATTGACTCACGTCATCAGTGTGAACGAGTCGTAGCTCAACCTTCAGGCCGTTCTGAGCCCGAATCGATTATTTGTTTAGTTTTTTAGCTACATGCATTTTTTCCAGATTTATTTTTCCTATCATCTGGTTGATTGAAGACTGCCCCAAAGTGTGAGAGACAAATCAGTGCCTAAGGTGAAAGTTCCTTGCTTCTATCATATTTACAGCCATTTCCTTTGTGGACTCCACCCATCCTCCTCTCCCAGTGCTGAACCAGGTAAAATGCCCGGTGGATGGATGGGTATCACCATGGATGGGGTAGCTCTTTGGCGGAGCCCAAGGCCTTTACAGACAGAGGAGACGGAGAGAACGACCAGAGGGGATGGAATGATTATCACCTCCCTGGATACAGCTCCTTTAACTCTGTGATTAACCTCTGGTAGTGGGCTATTTCACTGCGGTGCTTGAGAGTGTGTGTGCAGGTGATTGAGCCCAGGGTGTGCGAATCTACTGGAGCCAAAAGGATGATTACGCTGAAAAAGTTAAATTTGTCTCCAGCGCATGTAATTAACACATCAGAGGAAGCTATATGCTGACACAGAGCGGGGGAACGTGAGCGGAGGAATAGAGAGGTGTCTCAGACTGTGACGATCAGACTGGAGGTTACAAAGAGATTGCTCGATTTGGTAGTTCCAACACTGGCGCTTAAATAAAGATTATAGCCTGATGCACATTTCCATAATCACCTCAGTGGTTAGTTTATTTAAAAGAATTCCACCAGAAAATATGAGAAATGTCATCTCGGGAAGTGTGTTGTGTTCTTCCATCCGGCCCACATCTGCCGCTGCATCCATTAGCAGGGTCACAGGGGGGTTGGAGCCTGCCATGATGTCGCTTATGACCCGACAGTTGCATTCAAAAACACTTTGTTGAACATAATTTGAATCGTGGCTGCTTGTTGGGCTGATGAGGCACCACCATCCTTCACCTTTGCGGAATCTATTTTGTCTTCCTCCTCCCGGTTGTTCTGGGAGTGTAGCAGGCTCCCTCGTCACGCGCACACACAGCTTCAGACCACTTGACCTTGGTTGCTATGCCAGCAGCAGTAAAGACTGCGCCAAAGCTTCAGCGTGTCTCTTTGACGAGTCCCGCAGGTACAACAACCCCCCGGCCCACCCGTGTGCTGCATTTGTGTGTGTGTAATAATGATTAATACCTTTGTTTTGGAAGCCAGCAGAGAGTTGTTGCGTGTTTGCATCAGTGTGTAGGTGTGTGTGTCTGTGTATGCTTGTGATCGTACGTGCCTCCTCTCAGCTGTACGAGTGTGTATCAGCCTATTTGTGTGTTTTCACCCATGCCTTATACCCACCTGTCACCGGCAGAATTGTTAGTTTTGGCGTCTTGAATCTCGTTTCTTGACGTTTAGGAAGTTTTTCTCCTCTTGTGAGATATTTTTGATTTAATCAGGTCCCATCTGATTTCTTCTTTTTAAAGCAAAACAGATTATATTATCTGTAAACCTCTTTAACGAGGTGTTTCAGTTCTCGCCGTCTGCCCAGTTTTCTGACGAAATGATGTATTGAGTTGACTTTTTTGCCTTAAAAACCAAACTAAAACTACTTCAATACATGATAGGGTGTCATGATTTCATGTTTTAACAGTTTATAAGACCCTCTTTTCTGTGTTCTCTTCTTTGTTGCTATGGTGAAAAGATTTTCTCTGAGTTCATCAGTCTACGCCTGACAAATCCTGTCAGTTGTGTTCATGTCAAATCTGAAAAATCTACATTAAATTGTTTTTTATTGTAGTTACATCTTAGCCTCCTCTCTCCTCTTCTTCTTTCCTTTCCTTTCCTTTTCTTTCCTTTCCGTCTTTCCAAACCTTCTTATTCATTCAGACACTCCGGCACATTGAGACTTCAAATTCTTTCCTTCTCATCTATAAGAGGAAGTTCACAGCAGCACAGAAGGATTTACTATAAAAGCTATCTGTGAAACATTTTGTTGCTGCTGTGGAGAGAGGAACTCTTACCTTTTCATTTCTCTTTTATGTATTTCTTGAATTAAAGTTTTATTTGTTCCTTCTTCTCTTTCTCCCTTCTTTCCAGCCTGGGAAACATCTCACCCTGATTTAATGTTTTTTTGGCGCCACATGAAGATTTTTAGTAGCTCCTTGATGCCACCAACTCACACAGTTTTAGTATTCATCGTTTACTTCCCTGCCTCCCTCCTTCTCGCCCTTCCTCCTTCCGTCCTTTCATTTGTTAAAGTAGGACACACAAAAATCAACATTAGCTTCCTGGTTTGGGTCATTTTTAAAAGCTGCCCACACACAAAATTCTCTTATGTTCTTTTAAAATCTATTCATGCATGTTTTACAGTTATTTATCCCTTTTTAACGGATTAGGCAGGAGCAGAGTGCGGGTTGGCACCAGAGTAGTGTGCTGGTACCAGTGGGGTCCAGTTACCCAGAGTGCATTACACCGTAGGAAATGCTGCGATTAACGAGGCGGGGACACGAGATTTGTTCAGAGAGCACAGAGAGGAACATCCAACATAAAAAGATGGGATTATCAGGAGATGAAGGGAATAAGGATCCCATATACCCCCCGTCTGTTTTAGAGTCAGCTTCCCTGAGAGATCAGAGGAGGAGGGATGATGACGCAGAGGCGAAGAATAAGGTCCTACTGTCTGCTCCGAGTCTCTTTATGTCACCCTTAACTCCTCTGTGGCAGGAGCCCATTCAGGCTGCTTCAGTCCCCTCACTCCAAGGGGGAATCCGTATCCAAAGTGATTCCAGCGCACAAATTTGGGTAGTTTTTTTTCATGATTTCAAGTTCGGTGCAGTGCACCGTCGGAGCACGTGAGAGGAAAACCAGATTTATTTAGCATGTGTGTCTGAAGGAACTGCGTTGTCATCATGGAAGCAGATTATTTTAGAGTCTAACATGCATTCAATCAGAATGAAGAAAACAGCACAGTTAAGATAAAATTCCCCCTTAGCGAGGCCGCGATAGCAAAACGAGCTTGTTTTTGCATCTCAGGGTTTGCTTTTCATCTTAGTTCCAAAACTAACTTGAAACATATTTCTGTCATTGTACTCCAGAGTTTCAGACAACACAGTATAAACAGAAATTATTTAGCGAAGCCAAATCAAGTTTAACTCCATTCACCCAGACAAATCCTTTTGTCCGGGTCTCATATTCGCTGCTTTTCTCACATGAGTGTGTGTGTGTGTGTGAGAGAGAGAGAAAGAGAAGAGAGAACTGATTTTCTTCTAATCTACTTTCTGCCATTATAATCTGATGATTTTCTGTGAGTTTGTGGGGAAAAAAGACACAGTGGGCAGGAGCTAACGTTCTCTGTGATGTGTGTTTGTTCTCTGTTCGCATTCCAACCATAACAACCTCAATTACTGCACTAAAATGCCGCTTTGGTGTGTGTTTCCACCAAAGATCGTACACTCTCTCCAGAAATGCAAGCCCAGCTTGTAAAACTCAGTGACTCCGTCATCAGCAAAGTGGGCTCTGTGGGCTCGGCCTTGATGTGTGTGTGTTTGCATATTTACGTTTTCCTTGGAGGAGTGTGTGTGTGTATTTTAAGTCAGTTCTTTGGGCCGTACCACCACGAGATTAAAGAACTATCCTTTTTCACCCTCGTAAAACAAGCTTGATGTCGTTCTCCTCGCTGCCGTCTGGCTACTTTTTTGTTGTTTCTTTCTAGCAGAGGACGCTTCCACTGATAATGACATGTATTAGTGGACATAATTCACTGTTACCCTCAGGCCAAAGGAAACCTCTCACCATAGCTAAAGCGGGTTTGCTCTTTTATCTCATCTTAGTTGCTCCACTGTTTTGGTTCTTTTGTTCTTCAAGTTATGTATCTTTTTAGAATTGTAAGATCTACTAGTTTCTGGTGACATCATGGCCTCATCTAGATATGCAAATTTGTACAGATCAAATTTGGTCCAACTGCACACATGTGTTCATGTGGTCATGGGGCCCAACAGGGATCTATACCCGGGCTTCTCTCAGTCGTGGTTTTCGTGACAGATTAGGCTGCAGGTCCATCACTCGTCCACACAGACCTGAGAGATGGCTTCCTCTTCTGAATGAAGCAGACAGACAGCGAGACGATGGCAGGAGGAACACAGCTGAGACAGATGGCTTTGAACAAGTGATGACAGTGACAAGGCTACCGCGTGAGCTCGGGGCAGAGTCCATGAGGTCATCTGCTGTCTTCAGTATCTGCGGCAGTTCAGAATGCTGCAGAGGGGTGAACCCTGCACTCTGCTGTCGCCAAGATAAGACCAGCCTTAAGTTTTCATTGACATCAGGTCAGAGGATGAAAGCCATTTTAGAGCTTTAGAGAGATGTAGAAAGTGTTTAGGTCCTGATCCAAGTTTGACGCATAAAGGCCCTGATTGGTTACGACTTGGCTCCTCTTTTACAACAGAGAGCTCACAGAGAAAAGAGAGAAGCGTGGCCCACGGGCACATGAGCCAAACAGAGGGGAAGTCAGAGATGCAGTTCTAATTTCGTTTGATGAA
The DNA here is from genome assembly GCA_015343265.1 of Pao palembangensis. NCBI lineage: Eukaryota > Metazoa > Chordata > Actinopteri > Tetraodontiformes > Tetraodontidae > Pao > Pao palembangensis. Next base: position 31,002,220 of record CM027081.1, on the reverse strand, counting down.
ACCACAGAAGGTTAAAGGGCCGGTAGTCGAATAAGCTGCCCACTCCCGCCTTTTGCCCCCTCCCCCCACGTCTGTGGAGGCTCTGATGGTCAAAGGCCTCGAGACTTTCAAGTTCAAACCGGCTGCATTTCAAAGAATGCATTTAACTGTCTCCCCGCAAGTCTGTCAGTCCATCACTTAGTCAATATAATGATTCCCTCCATCGCTCTGAGGTCCTTATGCCCATTGGTTATCTCTCCAGGATTTCTCATACATTCATTTATGAGCTCAACCCGTTCCGTCCCCGGGAGGAGTCTGATTGGATTGTCAGATCCCCCTGCTTCCTCCCCTCTCTGAATGCTTCAGAAGTGTCCGCACTGTCTTTCCTAAAGCCCGTACAGTCGCTTGGCCGGAAACTGGGAGCTTATCACCTATGTGGATGTTTATTGGCATGCACAGGCCTTTGTGCATATACATATAGACATACGTGCTCTGTGAAGACCCCCGTGGTCTGCCTCACTGGAGGCCCAATCTAAATAATGGAGGGAGCGTGCCGGGGATGTGCAGCCTGCTGGTGGAAGGCAGCAGGAGGGAGAAAAAGAGCAGCGGGTCCAAATTATAATACAAATCATATCAAGTCAATCATAAAAGCGGTCGAGATTTACTAGTTTCATTTCACTTCCCGAGATTCTTCAGTTTAATAGGGCAGCTGGGAGAAGAGAGAAGAGGATTGCAAGGATGGAATGGGAAGTGCGTGCATGCATTAGTGTGTGTGTGTGTGTGTGTGTGTGTGTGTGTGTGTGTGTGTGTGTGTGTGCATGTGCATGCAATCTATGAATAACCCTCCACAAGCCATCTCATCCGCTGGCTCACAGCCCCCTAGCTGGAGATCCACAGCCTCTTATGGGCATCTATTATTGAAGAAGCTGAGCTGGTAGAAGGGTTTTACCGAGCCCCCGTCCAGCTGTAAACTCTGGGAACCCAGAACAAAAGCACCTGTGTGAGAACCTCTGCTAACACAGACCAGATTACAACACAGACTTTGTCCTGTAACTTTCAGCATTATGGCTCTAGTTTGGTCAAAGTGTGTTTAGGGTGTTTTGACATCTTTCTAGAGCATATTTTAAAATAATTGACATGTACCAGAATCCTTACCAGAATAACGGAACTAATAAGTGTGTAATTGTACATGAATAACTGTAACTGGTGAAATGTCTGAGCTCTTTACACTATACTGGTAATATTTTGTCCCTCCAGTACTGATGTTCACTAATTGCACTTTCATATTTTGGTAACTATAATATTTTTCTCCTTTTTTATGTTATCATTTAGTATTGTTATCCCATGCTGCTTCTACCTGCCTTCAGTTGCCCCTCGTTTTTTTGAATTGAATTGTGTCGTACTTGTTTCAAAGCTACTTTTCATCGTGCTCTGTGACAGAAATGAGCATCGACATCACGTCTCACACCAAGAAATAATCTGTCTGTGGAACAGAACATTTGTGTTTGTGTTTAACCACTCACAGCGGGATGTTTGCCTTATCTTATCGCTCCCCATCACCTTGTTGCGACTATGTGGGTGTGTGTGTGCGTGTATATAATGGCTGCCCGGTGTTTGAACATTGAGACGTTCATTGTTATGCTGTCACTATTGTCTGAGTGGAGTGAGATCGACATCGGTCTGCGTGACAGCCAACTATCCGGCTGTCGCTCCTCACCATAGTTGTCGGGAACTTGATGAAGTGATGGAGGGGACAGGAACGTGCAGGTAGGGAGAGTCCAGCATCACGGCTGAGTTCCATATTGATTTTCACATTGAATCCTTCCGTAAAATAGATAGCGTGCGGCTTTTAAATGATTTAATTATTATTTCCTTGATTAGACTAGCTGGTCAGATTATTTCAGGACACAGGATGCTTTATTTATATGGAAAATGTCTTTCTCCTCTTTTTACTTTTTTGTTTTAATGTTTCAGCATTAAACTCTGTTTAACCTTTTAGAATTAATTGTTAGGCCAAAATTTCAGTTCAGTCCTTTTTTCCCCTCTTGAAAAAAACTAAAACCCATCATTCGTCAGTTCCTCACTCCTCTCCTTTTACCTACTGTAATCTGCGGAACGATGACACTTCATTGACCCTCTTGAGCTAACTCTTCACCCATCTGCTCTTCAGACTTTGGAAATAAAAAGCGTTGACCACCAGTGTTGTTCACTTTCACTCAGACCTGCTGAAAACCTTCCTTCTGATTTGAATTAAAACTCATCTGGTAGATTATACTGTTGTGACCAAAGTAAAGAACCAGCAGACGGGGTTAAGCATGTGACCTCTCTAACACCTCGTGTATTAGTTCTGTTAAGAAGTCCGTTAACAGGCTGATCCGGAGTGAATGCTGTCTGTCCCCACATATTATTCTGTCTTTATCAAGCTATACCACTGAAATCTTCAGCACTTTTCAAAGCAAAGCGCTTTGTGTTGGCTCTATAAAAGCCAAACAGGTGTCAGCGGTGGAACCTTGGCTTTCAGAGAACACCCCCCAAAACCACTCTCCTTCAAGGTAACCCGATTGCCTGGCAGTGTCTTGCTCTCCGCTTAAAAAACTTTTTCAGCGGTTCTGGTATGTTGTGCTTTATTGAATTTGGAAAATACCACACACCATTAAAATTTGTTGCTACAGCTGTGTCCGAGTGCAAAATGACTCGACGTAATCTAATAAAAAAAATCGAATAAGCCTGTATTTGTGTTTCCTCTTTTTACTCCTGTCAGGTTTAAGGTACCGACTGTTTATTCTGGATCCTACTGAATGTGCAGCGGTTTCTAAACGGTATAACTAGTTTCAGGGGTTCTTGAATATTTATGGAAGCTTTAAACTGATCAGTTTGTGATTGGACTTCTTTTTTTTTTTTTCTAAGCCACAAAATCCGGTTACCTTTAACGAGAAGAATCAATGTCTGATGCTCCAGAGCTTCCAGTTCTGCTGATGGTCCCCTGGCTGGTGTGATCGGTGGTAATGACAACCTTCTAAATTCAGTTTAGCCACGTGCAGAGGATGATGGCGATATGTCAGTGTAACTAACTGGGAAACACGATGAGGAAATGGCGTTAACGTTGCTGGGAGTGCTTAATTCTGAAAAATGGCCTCATAACCCTCAGCTGTAATGTGATTGCGCAGAGCATCAAAGGTGGTTACACCTACATGATGACTACATATTCATGAAACTGCATGTACCCGCAGCTAAACAGTGGTGAGTCGTCAGCGTAGATTAAATCCTCCTTGTTCTTAATATGCCGCTCCAACCTATAAAAATTCAATTGATGGTTTGGGAGTTGCAGCCGTGGAGAATGTAGTTCTATCATCTTGGTAACGACTGGGAAACCTCGTATGTCAGGTAAATTGAACCCAGTCAATTTTAACTTGCCAGGCTGTCCAATAGATTCTTGTTTGTGAAAATGTTTCACATGCGCTTCAGCGATCAGCACTATTGATCCCCCGAATAAGCTCTAATAGGTGATGCACTCAGGTGTGTTAGCAGTGATTGAAGGCTCACTCCTCGTCTTCTGGTGGTCCTGACACGGAAGAAGAATTGGAACGGTTGGGTCTGCTAGGGCTCTAACGTGGCTACCGTGTTTCATGTCACATGATTGCTGGAGCACGCCACACTGACCTTTCTCTGGTACGATTCCATTTCCCATGCAGAAATAGTGACACACACTGACCTTTGCTTGATATGTAGCACTGCACTCATTTCCCATAAAAAAAAAACCCTCGCAGTAATGATCAAGAACAAGAGAAAACCTTTAAGAAAATGAAAAAGGTCACATGTGGTTCAGGGAGTTAAGATCTGTCACCGCTGTCAGCCAAAGTATTACAGTCAGTGAGCCTTGTTCTCTGAGGTAAGACCTTTTTTTCTGTTAGGCTTTTCAAAACCATTATTCTTTGAAGACAGACGATCTTAAAGATCTAAAAATGGGGGCAGAATGTGTTCATCATTAATGCATCTATGAGATTTGCTCTCCTCAGAGCACATCCGCGCTCCCACATACCCTCCCAGTTAGTCCTCATTCATTTCTCATTTACCCCAATGTGCGGCAGGTGTGATCAAGTCCACTTAAGTGCATTTTCCATTTCACGTGGGCTCCATTTTTCCATTTTAAGTTCACTCAAAGTCGGGTTATGCCCCGTGGAGAGCACCTCTGAGGTGCAAGGTACGCTGTGCCAAAAAAAGCCCCCTTTCATATCAGAAGAATCACGACTGGTGCTAATGGGTTAGCCAACATCAGCTCATCAGTGCCGTTGTGAGGTCATGATAGGGCTTTATAAAAAAACATCAGACCAACTGAACAGCAGTTCTCCTGATGGTACTTAATTTCTTTTTAAGGAATGCTTTTTATTTTTTTGTTAAAGTTGTTCTCCAGAGCCGTGCACCTTTTGCCGACATGTTCATCTAACAACGAATTCCCGCTAGGAAGGTAGTTAGGCACTTTTCTTGATTGTTTGAATTTCCAGGTTAGGTTTATATTGCAGCAAAGTGACAAACTGAGTTGGAGAGCTGATAAGAGACTCGCAGACACGTGAACAAGCCATTGGAGGCCGTGGGTGTCATTTACTGCTACCTGATGCGCTACGAAAAGCACTTTTTTCACTCTTGCATAATGACTGTCAGGGATGAGAGCGTTTCATCGCTTTTTTCCATCTTTTTCATTATTTCACTTGCCTCTTCAGCACGCATGGTGATTGCCTCTGATTGGCCGTATTTATCTCTGACTGCCGTGGCGACCATTAGCGTTGGTGGCATGGAGAGGTGGCAGTTTGACTAATAAGTTTTATCTGCCCTTGCTCTGACGCTTATGGTCTCTCTTTATGTCTGCAGCCACATTAGAATTTTCTGTGTGTGTGCGTGTGTGTGTGTGTGTGTGTGTGTGCGCATGCTGCCAAGAGGAAAGAAAAACATTAAATTGAGCAATCAAGGTGCTACAGATAGGGCATTTGGAACCACAGAGGAGCCAAATGGATGTGTTGGTTGTGCAGTAGCAGAGCCAAGCCGGAATGGAATCCAACTGTCTGCAGGCCAGGCCAATCTCTGCCCACACTCCATCCATCGTTGCACCCTCACAGTTTAGCCCTGCAAGTCATTTGGCTGGTTCAGGAGGTCATTGTTTAACGTCAAAACTGGCAACGAAAAGAATCGGAATTTGAAATGTAATGATTTGAAACTGGTAAAAGTGATGCCGCAGAGCACACGACTCCGGGTGTGCACAAAAGACCAATGAAAAGGTAGTTATGACAGAGAGTAAGTAAGAAGGAGCGGCAAAATGTGGAGGTTGATAAGGCTAAAAGGCATATTTAATGGGCAATAATGACGAGAGACGGAGAGAAAGAAGGCGTCTTTATTCTAATACGGCTCCGTCTGTGGCTCCATACAGCATCTGAAAAAGACGAATTTGTTGCTGTTATTTATATTTATGAATTCCTGCCATTTGGCCCAGTGTGAAATGATGGGTCATTCCTGCGCAACAAGAAGAGCTGGTGCTGAATTTACAATCAGCCGCACCATACCGCCCTCCTCCCCGTGCCCACCTTCCAATCCGCTCCATCTCCTTATTGCACATGCCTGGATGATCTGCTGAATATGGATGGGAGTGGAGGGATGCAGGGGGAGAGTGGTGATGTGGAAAGAGAGAGATATTTTTTTTTTTTGTCTGACTGAGGTTGCCTCTGTCACCAGTTTCCCACCTAAGGAGATGTGGCACAAGAATTAATGGTATTCAGCAATATGGTGGAATAGCTTTTGGCTGTGTGTGAGTGTGTGTATGTGTGTGTGTGTGTGTGTAATTAAACTACATGTTCAGCAGGTTAGCTTCAGAATCGAATCCCACTTGAACATACAGTACATGTATCAGGTCAGGTCACCAAGCAAACCCGACTTCGCTTTAAAGGACGACTGCATGAACGGAGTTGTGAGCCTTTAAACGAGTAGTATTCATCTGCTAATTTTGGTCCAATAAGTCATTTAACTGCTATAACCAGGCAAGTGCTTGATTTGACTTAATAAAATTAAAAGTTTTTTATTTATAATTTGCTGTATAACTCACCTAGACATAATATGGTGAATGTTAAATGTGTATCCCTTGTGTGTGTGTGTGTGTGTGTGTGTGTGTGTGTGTGTGTAGAAGTTGTAGCGCCATCTAGTGGGTGGAGTGGGTTTTGCAGTCAGGACCTACGATGGCTGATGGAAAACAAACTTTTTTCAGTGCATTTACAATGGTTTCCAGTCATGTGGAAGCCACTTTGTTTTGATGTTATCTGACTTCAGCGTGAACTAAAACGCAGCAGCTTGTGTGCTGAGGTCATTATACCCTGTAAAAAGGATGTCTGTGTTTATTAGATAGATTATGAAGTCTTGCTCCAGTGACCTATTAAAGAGTATTTGCTGCAGTTTACAATGAAACACACATGGAAAATAGTTTCTTTTAAGGGCTGGTAACTTAAAGAGGCATTAAAGTCCAAACATTTAGCGCACAGAACACGCAGTAAAAGTCACGACAAGCGCTTGCATCATTATTAAAGTATGCCTGTGTAACGTTTGGAGTATTATTTCACAGTCATAAAATCCAGCTGGAAGCCCATCAACAGCTTCAGTTTCTGAACTGAGAGGCGATATTTCTGCATCTAGCCCACTCAGCTGGTTCCATCATGCCAGGGGTTGGTAAGTGGTGACTTTTTATTGCTCTGTTCTGTCCATTCAGCCATATTTGTGTCTACTGCCAGCGCTCGTAAAAGCTGCTGTTTGACAAAAAGACTGCACAAGTATGAGACTCTTTCCCTGCACATGGAAAGTTTTGGGAAAAAAGAATTGTGAATGAACCGGTGGACCGAATATTAGAGACGCATGATGTCACAGAAACTTGTTATTAAATATGTTTTCCATTATTGCAGATTGGTGGTGCATTCCTCACCCCGATCATGACGTCTTCTTGGGTTTAGAAGAAGCCGCTCAGGTCATGCAGAGTAGAATCCAGGCTGCTGTCTGTTGTCTTGATCGGTGACGTGACTCGAGACATGTTTTGTTCTCACGTATCCCTGGCAACATTTATGTGTCACTCATGAGTCACTGTCTGATTATTTTGAAACTCAACACATCCCCGTGCACACGTGTGTCATTTTAGGGCATCTGCCCAGACAGTTTTAAACTAATGCAGACACACTTACCTGGAACAGCTCTGCCTCCTCCAGCCTCCAGGCTGCTCCTTGGCCTCCATTTTAATCTGCCTGTCTTTATTTTGTCTTATTTTATCTCTTTAAAAAAATGCCTGATCCAAACCTCCAAACACTTGACACTGCTGTAAATATACTTTCCTAATTTTCATTTGCAAATTTTTCAGCACTTTTTGATTTCTTGGGTTTAATTTCATAAACATCCATCAACTGTGCGACTTATTCTGCAGCTAAATACGTTTTTAGTCTTCCAGACAACCTTGGAAAATCAATTTGATTTGCACCGACTTGAATACTGGAACTATAAATACAAAAGAAAAATCAATGTCCATTTTCAGAATTAAACACAAAAAATTAAACGTGGAAAAAAAGCTGACTGAAAAACACATTTTCAGTCTGTCACTGAAAATGTTTTTCTCTGTTTAAAAACCACTATTAAAACAACATTAATAAGTGGAGAAAATACATGTTTTTTTTTATTTTTTTTTATAACTGCGTGGGAGGATTTTTTTCTCCCTGTGTGTGTGTGTGTGCGTGCATTCATCTGCCTGAGGATGGTTGACGATAAACCCCAGGCTGCCACTGCCTTTAGTTTATACACACACACACACAGACACACACACACCTCCCTGTCAATCAGTATTGGTACTGAGTCTGATCAGGTAATGGATTAATCATAAACTCTTGTTTGTTTTTTCGTCATGTCCACAAACTGAGATGGACAAACAGAAGTTGAAACTGCCGCCGTTCCTAATTAAAATCAACGTGTAATTTACAGTGATTGCAATCATCTAAGACGCTCGTACATAAAGCGTGCAAAATTTATTACAAATTTACGCATCTCGTGTACACATCTTCTGTGTCTACACGAGAGGCTCAGAGATTAATATTTCCATATTTGCAATACTAAATGTATCTATAGATTTATTTCCTTTGCTGCAGAGACTTAATTCTTAAAGCAGGACTTTCACTTTCCACATTTCTTTATGTTGTTTAGAGTACAAACAGCAGAAAGAGATACCAGGATGTATTAAAAGAAAACACTGTCTCATTTCCAGCTCAGTGGCACCATAATATAAAAGACGTTTAAACGGAGCCTCGAGAAATTGAAATAAGCCCCACAGCGTCCGCATGAGTTTATTAAACTCTGAAAAGTAGTCTCAATAACTTAAAAACCCCATTTTCACAGGGAAATTAGTTTTCATGGAGAAATATTGTGCACACTTGTGGACGATCAGTTGGTTTCTGCATGAAAGAGAGTCTATTCTGTTGGCAATTTGTATCTGATCAAGTCAGCAAATATAGAAAGATGTGAGATACTTTATTTCTTTATCTGCATTAGTTTACAAAAATTGCAGAGAAAAAAACAATTCTCTATAAACATGCACGGTTGCATGCTTCTTTTCTTTGTTCCTCATGTTCTTTTGTTATGAAGAAATTCTTTAAACCCTTCTCTTCCTGAGTCCGGAACCTTTCGGATGAATTGACGTTATGTCATATAAAGTGGAGCCAGTTTTATCTGGACGCTGGAGGATTCATTTATTCTGCTGCAGACTCTGGCGTGAGGAGATGGCGTGATGATCAATCTTGGAGGGTAACAAGCAGCGATGGACAGATGGGGGGGAAGCTGCTCTTTAGATGGACGGGTGTCAAGCTGGAAGGCTAAAATTTAACGTAACTCCAGGGGCTTTTTTTTTGACCAGCAGAAAAAGCTAAAGGTCGCAGTGAGACTGGATTCTTCTTGTCTTTTAAATATCTAATAATCCCAGGTGGACGCAATTGTCTGATTGTCATTCAGAAAACAAAAACAGAAACATACAACACATGGATGCAGCTGCAACATTTACGCTTGTTGGAATGTTTTGACTGAGGTACAGTATCTATTAGCTGCTCACATTATTACGTTGAATCTGTCCTGTTCTTTAATGCAAACGTCTCTAGGAGTGCCTTTGCCCATTTGTGTAGTATTTCCAGGATTGGGAGCAAACCGGGTGGACTACTTAAAATTCATTGTTGTCAGGATGCCCGAATGATTCCTTGAAAAGCACCCAGTTGATCCAACATGCTGCAGCTATAGTTCTGACAGGAAGTAGGATGAGAACTCACATTGCTCCTCCGCTGGCTTTTCTCCATTGGCTGTCCAGAGAACCCAGAAAAGGTCTTAAAATAATTCTCCTGAGCTACAAGGTCCTGAGAGGCCAAACTCCGTCCTATCTGGAGGAGCCGATAGCACCAGATCATCCCAACAGACCGCTCCGCTCTCTAAGTGCTGCTGTACTTGTGGCTCCCAGAATCTTTAAAAGTAGACTGGGTGGAAGGCTTTAACTATCTGCCCCCCCCTGCTGTGAAATCAGCTCGCTGTCCAGGTCAGGAGGCTGGCTTTCACACCACTTTTAAGATTAAGCCAAAAACCTACCTCTTTGAGAAAGCTTTAAGTCAGTAATTCTCTAGGTATCACTGACCTCCTGCCACACGGACCCCCTCAGTTTTAATTCTACGTCTTCAGGATAACAACCCATAACCAGATAATACAGATGTTTAATATATTTTTACTCAGCCGGTCATTAGCCCGAGTCCTTCCGTTGGAGCCTGGTCCTGCTCATGGTTTCTTCCTGTTAAAAGGGGGTTTTTCCTGCCACTGTTGCTTTCCAAGGGACACGGGTCTGGCTTTTGGTGAGGTGCCTAGAGACATTCTTGACTGTAACAGGCACTGTATAAATAAAGTTGAAATGAATGGAATAGTGAGGAGCACAGTCCCTCATATCGGAGCTACTGGGGCTCCTTTGATGGTGGTCTGGTTTTCCTGGGGAGTATCATCTTACCATCTCGATTTGACTGCCAGTTTTTGACGGCCCACACCCTTAGAACCTGTCTTTAAAGATGACATTCAACTCCACGGACCCTCTCAGGGCTCGTTTCCACACTTTTTGCGTGCAGATATCGTCTTAGAGAGACCTCCGAGACGTGGAATTGTGTCACTTTAGTGGATTGCTTTTTTTTCCCTTCTTCTTCTTTGCAATTTGTGTCAACAAGCTCCCTCTGTGTCAACAGTCTTCTCTTGTCTTTGAGTGGAGGTCATTCCAGTCTGGACTGTGGAATGACATGATTCATATTCACGGTGTGGCAGTGTGGTTGGTGTGGTGAATTCCCCGCTCTCAACGGGAAGTGTGACAGCTAGCATTGTAATAAAACAAGTCCTTTTTTTTAGCATTTGGAAAAGCTACTGAATGCAAGTCAGAAAACAGCCTGCAAAGGTAATCGCTGTCGGCATTAATAGGTGAAAGCGTGGAAGGGTAATGTTTCTAGTTCACACATTTAAAGACAATCTCCTCCTTAGCGAGGTGAGATTAGGGGATAATCCAGCCTGTTTTATTCATTTTCTACCTCTCGCTCGCGGGACAAAATCAGCTCTACGATTAGCGCGTGTGAGAACTCCGAAGGGAGAGCATGTGCGGTCTGATGCTAGCGCGGGCCTCTCCAACATCAGCCTGAACAGCACGCATTGTGCATGCCGTCGCTTGTGTCACGTATGGATTTCTTTGCCCGGTTTTCACTTCTAGAACTTTGTGTGCCTAACTGTGTGCTCGACTTGCTGCGGTCACACCCCGAGCCTAAACCGTCTGCGCTGAAGTGAACTCCAGCAGCTGGCGTTGCGGTTTCGGAGTTTATTCTTTCCCACTGCCCTTGACCGGTCTCTTAACACAGAGAGCAGGCAGATAAGAGCGGATTTACACACAATGCTAAAGCCATTAGCGTCTGGCTTTTTCTCTGGCGCTCTCTCCAGGGTTTGTTTAGTGTTATCAGATCCACTGGGATGCGTGGACGGCAGATTGAATGTCCGCAGCCATGAAAAAGGCCAAGGATGTCTAACCTCCCATTCACATGCTGCTAGCCTCATCAACAGAGGGCCTGTTGTCCTCCGGCACTCATGGAGATGGACAGCACCAGATAATTGCTTTCAGACAATAACCGCCTTCTGTGTTTGTTTGAATGTGTACAGTCTCTCTGGGATGAAATCGTAGACGAGTGTGTCTGTGTATCGGGGGGGTGAGCGATGTTTTTTATGTGGCTTTGTGCGTCCCTGAATTTCTCCATCTGTGTGCGAGCATGGATGGAGGGGCTTGGTAAAAGATGCCCGGAGCTGTAGCCAGCAGTGAGCTGTCATCGCCCGTGTCACAGCGTGAATGGCCACTGTTGAGGAGCAGACAGCGGCGGCTCCGCTTCCTTGATAAGACCCTTCAGAACGCCCTGGAAAACCTGGAAAACCAACAGGTGGAGATGAATGGCAGCGCCTGAACTCAGCCCAGCCATTTGCTCCAGTGATGTCATTCCTCCGTCAGCTCACAGTACAGGTCTGTGTTGATGGTGTGCTTATACAAGTGTAAAACGTTACGGGCCTCTAATTTGACCTCTTGGGGGTCGCTGTGTAGATCGTGCGAGGCTGGATGAGTCCTCTGTACCGCTGTCTCGGTCGTGTCTTGAATATTTCTCTGTACGCGTGCGTCTTCTCCTGTAGATTCTATCATTAAAATAAGTTTGTGTTGGCTATATCTGGTGCACTGCTAACGTGCTCGTGTAAGCGCAGTCGCGCAGCTGCGTGTTATTTTAGTTTCATATTGAATAGAGTAGGTTGGTGACGAGCACCAGTCGGTTTTGTCAGTTACCACCGCTCTTACTCCACCTTTCCTTCTCCAATCTTTCTCCCATTCATTCTCCAGATTCCCATTGTGCCTCTGTCTCTCGGCGCCCCCCCCCCCCCCCCCACACACACACACACACACACACACACACACACACACCCTCCCCCTCCCCCTCCCAAATGCTCACGTACTCCTTTTAAATCTTGTTTATTTTTGGCAGCCGCCCCGTTTTACCGCTACATTGTGGGCATAAGACAATATTTATCTCCATTCTCATCTTTCTGCTCCTTACCCCTTCTCTTCTCCTACCTCTCCATCATATCTTTTTTTTCCCTCCCTCCTAAAAGGATGTGGAGGGGTTGACAGGCGGTGAGCTCACAGTGGTAACCTCTGCTGCCACCACGCCAGCCAGCGTGCCGCTCCAGGGTTTGGCTGCAGATTGAATGGCTCCCAGGGATGTCAAATTCAGACAGCCTCCCTGAATTACATTTCCTGGTCTCCTTGCCTGGCTGCTTGCTCCTCCTGCCTCGACGAATCAGATAGCCCGGAGTCGCCATGTGGCTGCCCACCGCTCCTGCTCTGTATTTCTTCCCTCTTCTTGTCTCGCGCTCATTCGTTCGCCGCTTCTCATTCGATCCATCGCCTTAAAAAAACAGGACAGCAGATGGGCGATCTGATTGGCTGTCACCTTAAGCCTTTGTTGTGCAGACGTCATGTCAGATAAAATCTGCTTTGTCCTGTTTGCTGCGTCCTCTTCGGGGACTTTTGGTGTGGTCATGTGGGCGAATAGTTAAAGCCAGAAAAAGACTTTTTCTCGACCCGATCTGTCATTGAAAAACCTCATTCAATTACATAAATTGGGATGTTATTGAGTCCCTGTTGAAAAGAAAAATATAACAGCCAGTAAATGTTCTAAAACTGCTCATTACAAAATACGGACCAGCTAACAAAACATGGTGTAAGTGACCATTTGGCATGGAAATTGTGGTTTTAACACGCCTAATAAATACAAAGCTTCAAATCGTATACATTATATCAACATACAGGAGTTCAGCTGAAAAACTGAGAAATCGTAACATGCTTGCAGAGCAGACCGGTGGCTCCTGCTGTGGGTTTTTTGTTACCGTGTATGACCTGATCTGGCCAGAAGGTGGGTTATGTGAGCTTGAGGAGGAAAGAAGCCTGTGGAGGACGCAGTCTGTGGGAGGAGACAAAGGCCTTGGCTCACCAGGCTCCATAAATTGATTAATGAGGAACAGCTTTGCGTGGAAGGCAGAATAGACTGCAGGCCGCAGGTACATTCCTCCGTGCAGAACATTTTGCACGCTGACGCACGGGAGCATCAAAGCGCACCCTCCTGAAGTGGATGGCAGCTTGGCTTGCAGTGCTGACAAACAGGTGGTGGACTAAACCTGCATGTGCCCACACACGCACATGCACATGCACACTCGGGGGGGCGGTGTGAGCTCCCACGTTGTGTGGGTTTGTATCAAAGTCCAGCTATCAAATTAAACTGGCAGACTGGGACCTGTACAAGTCCAGCCCTCCAGCCTGTCTTGGTGTGCAGCCTGAACACGTGCATCCACGCACACACACACACACGCAGCTGTGCTGTTTAAGCTGAACAGAAAATGTAGCTGGTTGAAATTAAAATGGAGCAACTTTCCGAGCTGTTTTCCTGCTCAGCCCTGCAGCCTTTGACTGAGGTCTTGCTGCTATTGAACCTCAGCTTCATTCTGAAGGTGCTGAAAAGTGATTGGATTACAGATGTATTAGCATTCTCTGGCGTGTAGCTCTTACCCTGCACACTGACTCTGGATGACCCCAGATCTTCGCGTTGGCAACAGCGATTTAATCCTTTTTTTTTTTTTTTTGGTCAAACACGACTGCGAGGTCAAACTCAAACATGCATGTAAGTGCATACGCGTGTCATGTCTCTCCGTCATAGACTTCTTTTGTTGCACATGTGTCTGCTAGCCTGCTCACATGTCAGTGCTGTGCCTATTATGGTTGTTTATGGTAGTGGAAATTAACATTCTGTACGGTTTGTCTCCAGCCAGAGAAGACATAATGGGCACCATAAATCTACTTGGACTGTGTACAGTGTCATGGAATATTACACACCCTTTTACTGAGGTTTTGTCTTAGCTGTTCTTAGCATACCACATCACAGCCGTGCACGCACACCCACACACGCACAGCCATATGAATTCCAGCCCTGTAGCTCCATGCGTCACTTGTCTCTGGCCCACGCTGAGTGTGTAATGAGAGAAGCCTGAGTAAGATTAGGGCAGATATTGGATTTCGCCGGAGTACTGAAGTGACTTTGAGCTTCAGTGTCACAGTGGAACACTTCTGCCGGACCACTGGATGACCAGCAGGACCCACACCGTGGTCTCGGGTCATTTGTCATCACGCCGCTACTAATGTGTTCAGAGGCAGGGATGTTCCATTTATTCTTTTATTAACGTGAAGGATAAGGAGAAGGGCCGAAGACATATTGGAGGAGGGTATTTTTTTTTTTAGAGGTAGAGTGGTCACGTATGAAGAGGGTAGAGGGGGGAGCTATATAGAAGATGACGGTGTTATTTCAGGGGGAATTACTAAAAGGGCACAGCTTAGAGGCGAAGAACAAGGCTTCAGAACAGGGGAAAAGGGCTGATAAGTAGAAACAGAAAAGCTGAAAGACGGGAGAAGAAGATCAAATAGACAAGTGTAAAGCGTGGGATTACGGGAAAACAGAGAGGAAAAGAGGGCACAACGACTATCATCATCTGGAATCTATAGAGCTGGATGGGCACCATGAAAAGGCTATAATCACATCTATCGGAAACACTCTGTATTAAAGCTGGTTCTTCTACTCAGATTTTTTTCTGTCTCAAAACACCAGCCGCGCCGCGGTTGTTTGGCGATCACAGCAAAAATGCAGTAGGTGTACTTATAAAGAAAAGAAAGGCTTCTGTGTCCCCTGGATATTTACAGCACATCCTCTTTTTCCTTATTTCAGTAGATTATAGGGTCTTCAGAATATGAAGGTGGCTCAAGACAGGATGGAACGCAACAGATTTACTGTGCTGTCAAGCTAATAGAGAATCTTGATGTTTTTTAAGAAGGGGACCTTCAGGAAGGGTAAATTGCACTCCTTTCTTCTTAGTCTTCTCATCCCCGCCTCTTTCTCCCTCGCACTCTTTCAGCGCAGGAAACCCTCCTCCCCTAGTTTGGTGCCAGATCAAACGGTACTTTCCTTTGGGAAGTTCATTTAGGTCTCTGCCTTTTTCCTGGGGTGTTTGGGCCACTGAGCTTGTGAGCCAGACAAGCATCTGTTTTCATGAATACCTAATGGCTGCATGTCACCGGAGTCAAATGCCCGCTCCGAGAGATGCCCTCACTGTTATTACCATCATGGTTATTTAGCCACCAGTATCCTATTAGAATCCTCCTTTACTTCTGTCCTCCAGGAGGGAACAATATGATTAGCTACTAGCTTTTATAGCATGTTGCATAGCGCCGTCCTCTGTTTTCCTCATATACAGTACTACTTGGAAAATTAGAATATCCTGAAAAAGTGCATGCATTTCTGTAATTTTAAAGGTGAAATGTACATATTATATTGACAAATAGTATGCGAATCAATATATTACAAGCTTATATTTGTTTTGATTTTGCTGATTAGGACTTGCAGCTTCAGAAAACCTCAAATTCAAAAACTCAGAAAATTAGAATATTGCTTGAAATCAAATAAAAAGATAATTTTAAATACAAAAATGTCAGGCCTCTGAAAGTAAAATCTTGCATCTGTAATGAGTCTATAAAATGTATTGGTTTCACCTTTTATGTCGGATTGCCTGAATAAAACAACTTTTACACGATATTCTAATTTACCGAGTAGTACTGTATTTGTAGCTCACTGTTTACATTTAATTGTTGTGGTGTGAAACTTTAATATTGTGATGACAGCAGGGAATAGAGTAGGAATGGACCCACACAGGGAAATCAGCAATTATATCCAGAAAGAAAACGGTGTAGCATTCAACCTATATGTTGGCTCTTTAATGTGGGGTGATATCTCTGCAGCCGTCATTATAATTGGTCAGTGTGTTTAGTGGTTTTCTTGGAGTCGGATTTTGCAGATTCCATCAACAAAGAAGGGGAAGGAAATCAAGGCCGTGTAAACGAGTTCAGAGCGGTTGGATCACATGACCATCATTGTGTACATCTGGGAGTGCTGATGATCACAAAGGGAGGCAGCCGTGCGTGCATTTGCAAGTGCACGGCGCCAGATTTCCTCTCAGTGAAGAAAATGTCTCATGTATTATATTTCTATTGCGGATTATATTAAGATTTTAATTCTGTAAATTAAATTCTGCTTCCTGTGTGTCTTACAACAATTGTAGCTGCATTTTCGCGCTAACCCGAAACACACTTTGTTAGCTTTGCGTGATGTTATTTGGTGAAAGCAATGCAAAGAATGTTTTTATTCTCCAAATTCGATTGAGGTTGATATTAAAAATACACTGAAGCTGCCATCAATAATGAGTTCTTCATCCAACAATGTCAAACAGAAGCCCTACTGTTCCTCCAGCAGAAATCAGACAGAATTGAATTTGTCACTGTCGAGCTAACACGCCCAGAGTTCAATCTCCACCAGTGCACACGCTTCAATCAGGCTCCAACTGGCCAGTGGCGGCTGGTAACACAGCTGGAAAGAACCCGGCGAGCGCCTGCGTAGTGTAACCTTTCTGATTCACTGGAATGTACAGCCAGTTTGCTGTTAGCCTGCTAGCGTGCTGGGCTCTTCGGTCTGTGACGTTTCTGTAACCAAGACACACTGTACATTGTAGCACCACGCGGCCCGAAGTAAATGAAGACTGACTGAGGCCGAACATGGATGCGCTCATACTCTTCATCGATCAGCCGCCGTCCCCACTTCAGTGTCTACCGCCTCCGCTCCTCCGAGTACTTCAGATCAGTGTGTGTCCATTGATCATGTGTGTGCTCCTGGCGTGAGTTCTGCTGGCACCATAAAGCAGACCCTCCCTCATCTTCAGCAGGAACCTTCATATGAGGAAGACTCTGCACCATTAATTTCATTATCTTTTACTCAAGCACAGAACAACAACATGTTGGACTATTAGACAGAATTTGTTGTGGTAAAATTCAGTGCCCACCTGCCCTCTTCCATCCTCCCCTATTTTATCTTCCTCTCCTCGTCCTCCTCCTCCTCCATTACTCTTCATATCCATTAGCCAAATGAACACACTTCAGTTTTCTGCAAAGGAACACACACATTGTTTTTTTTCTTTTACTTTATTTGAGCGCACACACACACACACACACGCATGAGCCGCTGCCTGTGGCTCTGCCTAATTCATGACGGTGTTTTTGGCTGTTTTCCCTCCGCAGCCAGAACAAGATGGTGTTAATAACAGCCGATAGTCCAGAGTTCAGCCAGTGGTAGAAAGAAAATCGCTTCTGAGTGGCATTTGTTTTCATTACTGTCTGTTTTGAGAGTATTTAGAGCCTCTGAAAATGATCTTAAAAAAACAAAAAAAAAAACAGACTTTTTTTAAATTAGAATTTTTCTCAGAATTCAGACTTTTTTCTTAGAGCCCTAAAGTGTTCTTACACTACACCACTACTGCATTGCTAATAATAATGAATAATGCCTTTAATTTATAAGCACCTTTCACGACACACAAGGACACTGTACATAGTTAAAAATAAAACCATAAAAGCAACAGACCAGTCCAAGAAACAATAAAACAATAAAATCAGTGACACAGTTAATTAGGTGGGATAAGCACTCTGAAACAGGTGAGTTTTGAGTGGGAAGAGAGTCCAAATTTTCGGAGGTCCGGGGGAGAGAGTTCCAGAGCTGGGGGGCGGAGCGACTGAAGGCCCTGCTCCCCATAGTGCTGAGGCGGGCAGGGGACAGTGAGGAGAATGGAAGAGGAAGATCTGAGGGAGTGGCAACGTTGAGGAGGTCAGACAGATACGGAGGGGCGAGGTTATGAAAGGCTTTAAAGGTGTACAGGAGGAGTTGAAACTGTATTCTTTGCTTGACCGGAAGCCAGTGGAGGTGCTGAAGGATGGGGGTGATGTGGTGGTGTGAGGGGGTCCTGGTGATGATATGGGCCAATTGAAGTTTATGGAGGGATTTTTGTGGGAGGCCAAAGAGGAGAGAGTTGCAGTAGTCCAGGCGGGATGTAACGAGGCTGTGAACAAGGATGGAGGCACTTTGGGGGGTGAGGGAAGGGAGAAGGAGGTTTATGTTGCAAAGGTGGAACTGCTTATGTCTAAAAGTAATTTGTCAAAAAGAAATATTCTGTAGTCTGATATGTAAACACAACTATGCCTGTTTTCACCACCACTGCTGAGAAACAGTCTCTAATTTATCGTATCATCTCACGTGGACACACACGCCAGTGGGTCAGCTCAGACCTAAGGCTGTCAGCGTTATCACCGTCTGCCATGGCAACGCCCCTAGCTCCCTAGTTAGTGCACTGTTAAGTGGGGGTTATAGTGCCTAACCCCCACCAGGTTCAGGTGGGGGTTAGACATTTATTTATGATGGTTAGGGTTGGGTTGTTGAATGTATTCTGTTTAGGGCAGTCCTCACAAAGATAGTACTTAATATGTGTGTCAGACGGGGAATTTTCCTCTTCTAATTCAAATCAAATTTATTTACAGCCATAAATTCCAAGTTTGCCTCGTTGAAGATTGTGGCCTACAGGAAACGAGCGTTCTCCTTTCTGGAATCTGTGTGACCTGCTCGGTTGTTGCTGCCTGTCCTCTCCTAGAAACTCCGTAGAAATAGGAACAGGCTGGAGTGTTGGGCTGAGAGGCGTCCATGCCTGACCATTTTGACCACCTCAGCACATTGTGGTGACGACCGATGACAGGCTGCAGGAGCGCCCTGCTGTTTTGCTGAATAATTTCAAAACGTGATTAACGGCAGCGGAGCGCATTGAGGGTGTGATTTTGGTCTGGGAATGGCCCAGGCCCTGATGGCTGGAACAGGCCTCCAGTCAGACGCCTGGATCTTCTCAGAGGTCTGCTGTGTGTTGTATTCACCCACTTTTATTATTTTCTATTACATATTTAACAACCAAACCTTTAAAAATCTGAACTAAATGTAAAACAAAGTCTTTTGTGTCTGTTTATTCTGACTGGGACAGGTCCGTCCGTGCTTAAATCCGGTTATTTCTGCGGTTTTTGAGGTTTGAAACAAATTTGGCGGCAGACCTCTTCTGAGAGATGTTTCTGTTCACGTTCCCCTTCAGTGAAGTGTCAGTTCACACTGTTGTTTTTATTTTTACCATTGAAGTTTTTCCCCCAAATGGCTCTTTTGATGTATTTTGTTTATTTCTCCATTTATGCTGCCCGATGAAAAAAAGCCACTTTTGTCATGACGGAGCGAATCGCCCGAGGACGCAGGACCCTGCGTCCTCGCCGCTGCGTCTGGATTTACGAGCGATATAAAAAAAATTTACAGCGGGAATCATTTTGCCTGCGTGCCCTCCTCAGATGGATAAACCTCCTCGTTCCGTTTTCGCCGCCTTCCCGCTGCTCCACCCTTCCATTTCATTAAGTTTTAAGACGGCCGTGGAAGTCTGAGGCCGTGTCCGTCACCACCGCCTTCTCCTACACCTCGTGTTCTCAACCTCTGCCCAGACCTGCTTTTCTTTCTATGTTTTCTTGCTGGATTTTTTTCTCTTTTTTTCCCTTCCCTTCTAAATAAAATCGCCCATTTCTATTTCCCCCTGCTCCTTTTGTGTGTCCAGACAGCCATGTAATTGTGGGCCATGTGAGGGACGGGCCGGCGTACCTGGGTCCGCCGTTCCCCCACAAGACTCTTTGTTTCCGTTCCATTGTGATTGGCTGCCTAAAGAGAAGCGCGACACATGTTTTTTGGCCAGAAGACTGTCTGCGGCCTTTGTGATAAATGTGGCCCTCGGCCTCTCTCAGCTGTTGGACTATTCTTCCCCTCGCCGGCTGTCTGTTCGAGTACATGAAAGAAGATTAGCTTCACCTCTGAGGGACACGACAAAAAAGGGACAGACAAATAAAGCTGCGCTGCCGCTCACTTTGTTTCATTCATGGCACGTCTCTGTGAGGGTCTTTCCACACAAATGGCAGTTTGCTGCATAGATGACACTTTGATCAAACAATAGTAGTGGTTTACTGGAGGTGGCACCAGCGTTTGTGCTGCAGGGAAGGAGTTCATCTGGTTTCAGAGTCTCCTTTTAGAACCTCGCGGTTGCTGCATACTTTTCATTAAGTGCAGAGCATTCGAGTCAGGGTTGATATGGTTTCCATGGTTTCAAAGAATTCCAGCCTGTATTCCTGCCTCTCACCCAGTGGCCGCTGGGATGGACTCCAGCACCCCGTGGCCCCGATCAGATAAAGGGACGGTAAAAGAAACGCGTCTTTTTGTGATGTGGTTGTCGAGGAAACAAAATAATTTCTGTTGAAATGGAGCGCTTGTGTCTGAGGATGAGAGAAAGCTTCACACATGACTAGAAAGGAAATGACATCTTTGACTGAAGCAGATCCACACTGATCAAAATGAGGCTCGTTCTCCGTGTGCTGGGCCTGACAGGAACAGCGGTCCTATTAGCAGGCCGTTCTTCAGATCTCATTCTTATGTTTTCTTTTCTTTTTGTTATAACCTGTAGCCTTGAGTTGGATCGGCTCAATTCAAATCCAAGAGCCACCTGTGTGTTGGCTGCATTTTTAAAAGCAACACTCTTTTTCCGTCACCTCTGTGGCATTTCTTTCTATATTCCTTCATCTCAGTTTTCTTTAATGCTTCTTTATCTAATTCTAATTGACCTTTTTTTATTTCTCTCCATCATTGCTCTGCTTCCTCTCTCAGCTTATTTCTCTTCCTGCACTGTGTGCTTCTCATCCTCCTCTCCTCCTTGTTTCCTAACCCTCCATCCCAGCTCACAGAACCAGCTGGGGCATTCCTCTCCTCCTTCTCCCCTCCTCCCCCCGCTTCAGAACGCACGCTTCGTCCAGCTTTGGTCACAGGCTTTGTACATTATTGAGAGGGAGCAGATCACTAATTCATGCTGGCCGACTCTCGGGGGGGTTTGAGTGGAGAGCGTGGGAGCCATGTTGTGTCTCCGTGGGCTTCCATTTGCGGCTCGAACCGAGCTGTGATCGTGTCACACACACACAGGCTCCGTCTCCCCTCTCCCGCTCAGTCGTGACCTCCCCCCCCACTCCTGAATCCAGATCTCCCCCTCTGTTAAATCTGCAACTCATTCATCAGTCTCATCTAATTGCGGTTGCTCTGACCCGGGGACATTGACGCTCCCACAGGATAGTGTCTGCTTTGCCCTTTGTCGCAACATTTTCTTTTCCTCGCCGGCTTTTCCTGAACCCGCCGGTCATTAGCAACCCTCCTGCTTCAGCCCCAGGATACCCAGAACCGTGTGTGTGTGTGTGTGTGTGTGTGTGTGTGTGTGTGTGTGTGTGTGACTGTGTCGTTGAATAAAATCAGACACAAGTGTATGCAGTTACAGCAGGACTACATTTGTTTTTCTTGTGCTTTTTTGGGCTGTTATCATGGGCCTTTTCAGGGACATTTATCGAAACGTCACCCTGCAGCATTAACAGGGTGCAGTCAGAATAGATGGGTGGTTGAGAAAGTGTAAAAATAAAACTGATGCCTTTTGTGAGCGTCACAACTCAATATTATCCCCGTCTGACACTGACATGACGACGCAGCACAGTCAAACAGAACATTTCATCTCTCAGTCATGAGTGAACGCCAGCATAAAGATTCAGATGTGTTCTCCGGAAGGTTGATGGGTCAAGCGTGCTCATCAGAGTAGTTGTTGCTGGCCGGTTCCTCATTAGATCCATTTGCAGAGAATTACTTGATACAGGTGCTCTGATCCCCTCCCTCCTCTGCTGTATACTTGAGTGTATACATCTCTCTGGCAGCGTGATGAATGCAGATATCCCTCTTTGAAGTGAGCAAGCTAATGTTGTACATGTGTAAATATGTGCACGCTCCCACACAAATACACAAGCACACTGGTGCTCCCCTGCTGGGGCCGGCGCACGCTCCTTTAATCAGATCTGGTGTTTAATCATTAATGTGTTCTTTAAGAGAGAGGCAGGATGTGCGAACAGTTACGACCCTGATGTTTTCACGTGGGTGAAAGGGAAGGAGCCCACGTGCGTGTTCAGGTGATTTTGGCAGAGGAGTCGGTGCCTCCAGGTGGACGCTGACAACTCAGGTCATGCTTTTTTCTCTCTCCTGTTGTAGGTGTGTGGAAATCATCGCCAAGGAGGGCAGAAGTCTGAAGGAGCTCTACCTGGTGTCCTGTAAAATCACCGACCACGGTAGGACACTTTCCTCACTCCCCCCCACCCCCCGGGCTGTAGTAAAGATTTTATTAACGTATTACTTGGAATTATGTTTTGCTTTGGTGAAACGTTTCACAGCCAAACATTAGTCTGTGTCGTTTTGAGAAGCTCAAACCACTTTAGTACTGATGCTGACGTATGTTCTTCTAATTGCAGCATTGTTTGCGCATGTGTTGCAATTATGGAAAGAGAGATTCACTTTTCAGTGTTTCTAATTAGTTTTTCTAAGCTAAAGTATTTCAGTACTCAGTAGACAATAGCTTACCTGCAACATTAGCTCTCCTGCTTTCCTCTTTACATCGTCTGTGACGTTATTTCCATCTTCGTAACGTAGAGAGCTTGAAGAGTTTGGTGCTCGGGGCCTTTTGTGTGGCCCCGTAAAAGCCTGTTTTATTATGTATCCTGTTTAAATATTCTGACGCATGTGTAAAATCCATCATTCGGGTGCATCGAGGGTGTGTTAAACAGCTCGTACTCCAAATGCAAAGTGAGGTTCCCCCTTGTAAACAGGTGATATTTGGCATATTTATAGCTGCGATTACGCCCGTTCCTTTCAGAATCCAGCTGCGTCTGCTCGGGTCGCATGTAAACCGTGGCACATTATCAGAATACACACAGGTGACAACGTGTCTATGGAAAATTGAAATCACTGAAAGCAGCATCTGTGCTCATACGGCCGCTAACATAGTCTAATGCACCACCAACACTTTGTCTGTCTGAACAACAGAATAGTGTTTTTATTCCCCTCTAGCTTACACAAAACCCACCACCTTTGCTTTGGCCAGCACAAAAAAAAAATGGAGTCATCATCCTCTTCTCTTAAAATTGTTGATTTTCTCTTTGATTTCATTCTGTTGAACTGAGACTTAATATAATCTCAATAGGCCAGTAATTAAATGAGTGTGATATACTGTAGTTCAGGATTATCTCAGCCACTATAATAAACCATAAACAGGGTTAAATGTTCGCACTCTGTAATTATTTCACTGCATAATCATGGCTCAAAATAGCTCTTAGCCTGGCATCATTTTCTAATTATGGTGTGTGTATGTGTGTGTGGAGGAGCAGGACATGCATTTCACTGTGAAAGTGAGGACCTTCTGGCTGGTCTTCACAACCTAGAAGGGCTGATGAGGGTCAGGACTTGGTTTCAAGGTTCGGGTTGGAACTGGGGTAAGGTTAGCGTAAGGAAGTGTGTGTCGCAGGCCAGCCTCTTAAACGCCAGTGCGGATGCAGCTGACTTTGTGAATTACGATGACAATAATCACCTTGACCTTTCCGACCCTGAGCCTTAACTACCTAGGTGAAACGTGCGTCTGCTCTGTTTGATTAATGACCTGAAGATCACAGGAGTACATTACACTGGGAACACACACCACCCACCTGTATAACAACCCCCATCCCCCAATATCTGCGTCTGTCTAAGATGAATTGGTGTTATCTGATCTTCTTCCTTGGCTAATGACCCCTCTGGACTTTGTTGGCCGATGATTGGATCTGTGTGTGGACGCTCTGAGCTTGTACTAAATGATTGGTGGATTTCCTGCTTCAGTCTTCGGATAAATTAAATAACATAGATGAGATTTTACATCAGCCAAGCTAGCCTCGATCCCCCCCCCTCCCTCCCCTGTCCATCTCCTGTGCTAATTATCTTTATTAATGGCCTCTCTGAGTGCATTTGAGATGTCCGCTAGCCTCTTACTGGAGTATTTGGCTTTTTTTCCCTCTCTGCACTCGCTTCCTCTGCGATTTTATGGGGCTTTGAGGACGCACATAAAGGAAGGTCTACATGAAAGAAGGGAGAGAATGGCAACATGTAATTTTACTCTGAGTGCAGATGGTCTTTGGAGATTTTTGTTTTTTTCTTTTTGTGAGTAAGGAAATACACTGGAAAACATTCGACGGATAATTTATTTTTTTTCCCCAGTGATTTTATTGAAAGCTCTGTTTGTTTTTTTTTTTTTTTTTTTGTTTTGCAATTTTCTTTAATTTGAAAAAGAACATAAAAAGTAATTACCTTAAATCACATTCAGGCTGCATTGAGGAAAGTACAATGACTTGCTAAAAACACCTGGATTCTTAAATTGAGCTATTCAGTTTAAACGTTTTAGAAGAACTTCATTCCAGGGAAGCGTTTTAAAGCAGGACTTTATGAATGATGGTCACGGCTCCTCACCCAGCTGCCTTTTGCCTTCTGTTTGCAATGCTGAAACACACAAACCAATGTCAGAGAGGAAAGTCACGTGACCGGCGTTCACGTGCGATTGGACCTTGAGCTGAGCGAAGTCAACACACAGTGTTCTTGCATTAGCGTAAAGGCGAGCGTGTGTGTCAGGGGTCCTGGCGGTGAGCAGTGTGACCCGACAACACAGAGGATCCAGATTTCATTCCTGGTTCGGGGCCCAAGGGGCCGCTAAAACGCTAGTCAGAAACCGGATCTTGCTGAGAAACCCCACCCAGTCCAGAGCCAGGGGCAAAATGGACCTTTACATCATCAAGCACCCACACACACACACACATACACACACACGGGCAGCAGCTCCACTGCATCTTCAGCACTCAACAGGACACACAGGGATACCTTATCGTGTCTCTCACTCGCTTTATCTGGAGACAAAAACACCGGCCTTGGCGCCGTTCTTTACATATGGTAATTCCCTTTCATCCGAACACCTCCACTCGATCCCTTACCTTGTCAGTCACGGCTCCTCTGTACATCCTCGTGAATAAAAGATGGTGGACAGGAGAGTCGGATACCTGTGTGAGTGAGGGGGGAGAAAGGCAGCAAAAAGAGTGAGGGGGGAGAAAAGCAGCAACCTTTTGCTCCACTTCTCCGCGCCTCCCAAGCAGCTCCGCCAACAGAGCGCAGATTATTTCAGTCTTATTATGTGCAGACAGCGTTTGTTGGCGTTCCGAGCTGTCGATGGACATTAGATTGTCTTGGCTGAATCGACAGGGACAAATATGAGCCACAGGCAAACAGCAAATTCTGGCGTGTGTGACAACAAATGGAATTTGAACAAACTTTATTAAATTAGATTTGCCGGCTGAAGCAGGTTTAGGCTCAGGTTCTGCTTGTATTTCCTCCCAATTATGTCACAGTTTTTAGCTCTAAATATGAATTAAATTGCTCCAGCTCTTTTTGGCCGTAATAAGGGACAGTGAAAAGGAAACAGACACAAAGTTGGATGTTCCTCCTGAACGTCTGTGCGTGTGTGTGTGTGTGTGTGTGTGTGAGTGAGTGTTTGTGATTCAGCTGTTGTGATGTGAGAATGACAGATCTGCTCAGATTGAGTTTCCTGCTTTGTCCATCTGTATTTACCCATCTGTCACCCCCTGAGATTATTGTTGTCGTTCACTTTTTGCATCTTCTTCCCTTTATTATTGATCGCCCACATCTCCGGCTCCCTCGCAGCTAATGTATGTCCACATTCTTGCTCTTCCCTCTCTCTCTCTCTCCCTTTCCTCCTACCTCTCCTCCCTGCATCATTCAGCTCTTGCTTTTATCTGAGCTACTTTAGTCTAAGTGTACTGAACGTTGATAGATAAGGCCTCCCAGCCCTCCTCCCCTCCAGCAACCTCCAGAATAAACCTTTGTTGTATGTGTTTTGACTGCTCTGCGTGTGTACGTGTGTATTTTTATTTACGCTCACAGCTTTTTTTGCCACTGGGGAAATGCTGATACTCAGTCACTCCCTGGAGTAACATCGTGTTTTTTTTTTTTTTTTTTTTTTATAAGGGGAGCATAAAAAAAGGCTAACTCGGCTCCACCCCCAACTGAAATTCCTTCTACAGTATTTCCCCTTACAGCTAAAGAATTAGCTTGTAGCTTTTAATTCCACACCATCACTTTTACTGGTTGTTTTTTTTTTTTGCCTAGCATGTCAGAGAGAATTTGCTGGCTGAAACTAAATTTCTTTCTGTATGACTGCATTCACAGTCCAGCTGTTTGTACTGTATTTTTTTAAACTTTTTATGAGGAAGATAAATGAAATATAGATTCTAGCTCAAGTGTAATAATAACAGTAGCTTACAAACGCAGGCAAGTCAGGCAAGTCTTTCTCCTTGCATCTTTCCTCCTGCTCCTCCTCCTGCGTGATTCTCAGCATCATGTTTGTTTACCGGGTTTTTATTCCTCGCCCACGGTGCAAAGTGCCTCGGAACCTAATGCGATGCAAACTTGGATAGTGTAATAGCTTGTTTGCCCCTCTCTGTCTGACATTCAGTGAGTAAATAACGTGATGCCTTAAAGCAGTCCATTAACATGCACAGAGTGATGCAGCAGATTTCCGCGGGCTGTGGGGAGAAACGCCCGTCAGCTCACCACCCTTCTGTCCGTCTCACCCCTGAATGTGAAGAGGGACAGACCTTGTGTCTGTGTTCAAACGACTGTCATGATAATAGCAGGTAATGAACTTAATCGGGGCCGTTGCTGTGGAGTTACGTTACGTGCACTGTTTGAAATTTGTTCCTGCTCCCGGCTCTTCACACTTGGATGACAAACTTTTTTTAGTTTCTGTTTGTGAACTATGGTGTGATTGGTCAGACCCTTGGAGTGGGCGTGGTTCATAGGAAAAACATCGAAATCTTGTCTTTTGAGACTGAGTGACAGTGGATTTTTTAAGGGGCAGCTTGCAGTGAGGAAACGCGGAGCATCGAGCAGCACGCAGGAAGAGCAGCTACAGATTCACTAGCAGTCTTTCTCCTTCAGGGTGCGGAGAGAGGGTGGGATGGAGAGAGTAATGTATATCACAGAGTGCTGCTGGATGCAGGGAGGGCAAAGGCTCATAAAGGGGGTTATTGTCTGCAAATCAAGAAGAGTGCCAGAGCCGCAAGGAAAACAAGCAGCCTTACGAGCTTAGAGCTGGACCCCGGCACTAGACGACGAGACCACCTGGAGTCCGGAAAATACGATACTAATATCTGTTGGGAGCCAGTATGGACCAGAACTCGCAGCTAATTTAAACAGTTTACCTGTTTGCTCTCATTTGATTGGACAGTATAAAAAAAAAATAAAACACTCCCCAAGAAACATTAAAAAGTAGAGGCGTGTTCCCTCTGTACAGGTTAAAAATACAGCTGAAATTCTGTTAGATCTGTTGGGATAACTGAAAGATGCCCTTTGGTAGTATGAAAACTAGAAAAAAAAGACTTTTCCCTCCTGTTTGGAAAGTTCATGAGATGTTACTGTGGTAGAGCAGAGAGGGAGGCGCGTCAGCAGATACGCTTGAAGAGACCAGACCTCCACCGAGGGGAGGCCGCCCGCTCCACTTCCATAGGTCTGATTCTTCATGGTATGCAGTCGAGTATATAAATTGAGATTGCCATTTCCTTACATCAGCCCGTGGCTGTATTTGCAGATTGGAGAGCTGTGCAAAGAGGCAGAAATTGAATTACTTTCCATATATTGTCCTCCCCTCCTGCTAAGCCCTGTGGTCCATCCACTGTTTGTCTTACGGCAGAGGAAAGTGACTTAAGGCTTAAGCTCTGAAAGCTGAGGCTTACGCCGTCTACCATCTTACCAGTTTCACTCACACACACACACACACACACACACACACACACACACACACACTTGCACTTCTATGTTTTGGGTTTCCAGCATAAATGCATAATATAGATGCACATTTTGAGCTCAGGCTAATATCTTTCTTCACACTATCAAATCTCTCTCTGTCCATCTCTCTCTCTCTCTGGCTGTCTGGCCCTTCTCTCCGTCATTCCACTCCGATTTGGAGAAAAAATACTAAAGCCTCTGCTCTTTTTAGGCTTAAGTGTACTGAGAAGGATTGAAATGAAGCAGTAGTGTATAGTTTAACACTTACATGTTAAAGTATCCTCGTGTAGAACTTTGTGCGTGCGTATGTGTGCACGTGTTTGTGTGGTCACACACACACACACACACACACACACACACATACCTGTGAGCTGCTGGATGACAGCTTTAGTTGAACAGCCTCCACATGTGTTAATGATAAGCGATGCGTTCCTTCTGTATCTCTTCTCTTCGTCTCCTCCTCCTCCTCCTCCTCCTCCTCTGCCTCACCTTCATCAGAGAAACGGAGCCTCTAATAACAGAGCTTCCAGGATGCCTGCGTGTTCCAATAACACCAAGTTAGGAAGTGGGAGCCCAGACGATCGTGTGGATCCGTGTAGCCTGAGTGGTACTTGTGCAGCCTGCCCTTTAAATCGTTCCCCAGTTTTTTCCGTATTCTTCCTCTCTGCCTTTCTTCATGTCCTCATCGTCTTCCTCATCCTCGTCAGGTGTGAATGGAGCTGTCTCGTAGGTTACGTGGGTGTTGATGTGTGACAGGATGTGGGAGGGTTTCAGAGTTAAAGCCCCCTGCTGTGGGTTCTGGAGCTAGTCATCTCTGCTGCGCTGGGAGTTTATTCAGTTTACAGCCTCAGAGCACGGGCACATTTCGATTAAAGCTTTAAAGTTTTAAATGTGAGCAATTAACAATTAAAAGTGCAGCTGTTTGGTTTCATCCAGATCAAACTTCAAGCAGAAAACTCTTATTTTCCAAAGGTCGTTCCCTCTCTGGGTTTTTGCATCTGTCCATTTGAGATAACATCGGTGCTAATCCCCTGCAAGGTCAGTCAGTACTTGTGTTGGACAATTTTCTCCCACTGTTTATTCATCCTTCCTGCTGATGTCATTTCCTCCTGCTGGCACCAAACTTTGACCTGTCATTTACCACCCATAGCGGGAATGTTTTAGTCCTCCCTGGAATTCGCTGTCCAGGAGAATATCCCCTTCTTTATCTCGGTAGGATTCCCCCAGCCAGAGGAAGGTTACTAATGTATCTAAATCCAAAAGGCATTTGCGCTCAAAGGTCCTTTTTCATTTTGAATCCTTAATATCATCTTTCATCTCCCTTTTTTTCTTTCCGTAATTATTTTTTTTTGGATCCTGAAGTTTCCCCGGCTTCCGTGGTCCGATCCCTCTCCGATGACACGCCGCCTTTTCCACCTTTAGCTCCGTTGTTTCATGGGAATGCTGTTCATTTTGCTGACAGGAAATCTCTCTGATGCCTAATGAATCGGTCATGTTTATCCAGCTTAGCGTACCGTTCTCAGAGGTGTCTCCAGGCAGGCTGTTCGGCCGACATCACACGATCAGCCACGATGATGAAGGAAACCATAACTCCTTCCATTACTGCGTGTGTGCTTGTACTTTTATAATAAACAGCCAATCATGCTTCTTTAAACTTAAAAGGCTGTGTGAGCTCGTGGTGTTGGCACGGCTGTGATTTACGCACACGACATGTGTGCTTCATTCATCCTGCGTCTGTTCTGCGTATCCTGTAGGATTATTCAGCTTTACAGTTGTTGTTTGAACCTCTCTACAGTGTAAAAATGAAGTTCTGACAACAAAAGCTGCAGTGTTAGATTCATTCTATGCCTCCGTTGTAGTTTGCAGTGTTTGAGTTCATGGGTTTTAACCCCTTTAGCAACAATTTTAACATGTCAGTTCGCCGCATGTGAGGTCATGGGGTCATAGATGGGCTAGTGAGCAAAACTTCCAGGAAATTAGAATATAGATGACAACATAACAACCATGCAGCCATTCAAGCCCCCTGGTTATTAAATTAAAACTAGGACGGTAGCCTGGTATTTTGAGATTTGTCGTCTGTTTACTTCACAGATCGCCATCGTATCGGTTTTGTCTGTCACTCATTCAGTGCATCTGCAGACAAACTGAGACTCAGGGATGCACAAACTACGCAAACGCAGCAAAGCTGATGTGATAACGTCGTATATAAGTTGTGTTTTAATGAGGTGCAGCATAGCGGCAGGGCAGCAAGGACTCGGCTGGGGACAGTCGGTAAACTCCTGCTGCTTACATTAATGTTTCATTGCCTGAAACAAACATAAAACACACGTACAGTAAAAAATAATCACCGACGCAGAAACGTGCTGCAGTAAATAGTTAATTATGTTATGAAAGAATTTTCTCTGTTTGGGTTGGTCGGCTAGCGCAAATTGTGACTTTAACATTGGCGAAGCAATGCAGTATTTTAATTAACTGCCCCAAAACAGATCAGATGAGCTACTTCAGATGACTGCAGGCTATAGTTAAATAACCCTAACCTCTGAGTCCAGAATAAGAAATGGAAATGTGGATCCAAGCTTATTAATTAAACTCTCTGGTCTTCTATAAAGTAGATCATTAACTATGTGCTGCAGTTAATTCAGTTTCAAATACTGCAAATAAGAAGAGGAAGTACCTAAATATGAATATATATATTTTTAAAATAATCTATAGAAAATATCATAACCAAGAAGTAAAAAAAAACAGAAAGAAAACAATAAATATACTCTGACAATGTAGGGCTCTGATTCCAGAATGTACAGTATAGGGTCCAAACACAAGAACATTTTACAAAGAAATCTATACAACTATATATCTATAGATATAATCTATGTTATTTGTTTGTGATATCCATATTTATGTCTTTGGAAAGTATTTTTAACTGGTATTTGAAAAGTTGTTCACCAGTTTCACGTGAAATTTACAAAAGCAATAAACGAATGATATCACCGTGACAACACTGGTCACTGTTGCGGTGGCACATCTAAATCGTAACACACAAAGACGGTCTTTCAGGTTCTGACTCTTGGCAGGAAACCAGCTGTTACCGGGTCACTTTTACCGTTTATTACTCCTTATTAGTCTACACACACCCCCTTGGGATGTATAACATAAACACACACCTACAGAAATGGCTGTGAGCTTCCAGACTCGTGCACATGCCCCGGGGAGCTCAAATAAACACTGTTTTGTGTTTGATTATAAATGAGGGTTTCCTTTTTTCCAACCATCTGTGGTCTGAGTGTGGGTAACAGTATGAAATTATAGTTCCCACATCAACACTGCAGCCTGTGCACTTGTACTCGGTGCACTAATGAGAATGAAACTATGTTCCTTAGCTGTAATCGTGCATGAGTGTTTGCTTCTGTCGCTCTAATGAGTCAGGTAGTGAGACCCAGAGAACTTCCTGTTGTTTTGGCCTGTTTCTCAGGTACCCACAAATCAGAACATGCAACTTCATCATGATGCGAGGCGCGTTTTACCGATGCGATCAGAGGCGTCTGAGCGGCCTCGGCTTCTCTTTGGCGCCGGTGTGTGCATCAGTAAAGTAGAATTAGTGCAAATAGAGGCATAAATATGAAATGCAGAATACAGGCCGGCATTTGCATCGACAGGCCAACCATTAAGTACAACTCTTTCCCGCAATCACTCCGGCTCCATCTTTCTCTCTCCTGTTTTAAGTCTTCCTACTTATTATTCACAGACTACAGTCCGTTGCTAAGTGTTGGTGAATTAAGGCAGCCTGGCTCGCTGGCTGTGTACCTGAGCGTTCACGCCGCCGTGCGTGTGTGCGTGTGTGTGTGAGGAAGAGAGTGACAGGAAGACAGATTGCCGGCCATTTCTGAAACATGACATTCTAATCGGTTTGCATGTTAATTAAGAGACTTTATTGAAACCTTTCTGGTGACCACGAAAGCGGGGGTTTAATGAATGGAGTGCTATTGTGCACGCAGGGCGGGGGTGCACGTGGGGGCTGGGCGTGCCAATAAAGAAGAATTGTTTAGAGCTCCCTTTTTCCATTTCATCTCAAGCCTGCCTTTACAGTAAGCCATAAAAGAAACAAAGCTTTTCTGCATTTGTAGTCATGACAGGATACAGAGCGAAGCACAAGACGCAGGCTTTACAGTGAAGTAAAGGACTACAGATAAATGATCAAAGGGCAGACAAGAGCAGGAACGCGCTCCGGAAAGGCCATCATTTGATTGTTTGCATCAGCCTTGAATATTTACTGTCTGGGGTGTGTTTTTCTTCACCTTGCAAATATGTTTCTTTCAGACTGAAGCTGGAGGTTTTTTGAAAATACCACCAGAGATTTAGTGGTGACACTCGTGAACAGACTTCACTGACATTTGGAAAATATGATAAATGTGTACCATATGGTGAAAACATGTGCGTGCGTGTGTGAGAAATACTAATACTACTCATTTCGTGGTGGAAGCGTCCACATTCACATAGAATTGCTATCGTGTTTGATGTGTCTGGTTTTTGGGTTTTAGTGAAACATTTTTGGGGGTTCAGAAACATTTATGACTTGCTCAGTCTTGCTCCAGAATGTGCAACATGTGCTTGCTGATGTGGAGTCAACACCCTGAGAGCACTTTTATGGGATCATGTCTGATCATTTGAAAAATGAATTTGTGTGCGTTCCATCCCTGTACTGATACTAACACTGGGTGGGAAATCCGAGACCGGACAGCCAGGCCTGTTCTCCTCCACTCAGGACCCATTTCCTAGCCTGCTTCCTGTAAACTCCTGACAAACCTGTAAATGGTCGTCTGTCGCTGAAACTTATCCTTAGTTTTACAGTCTTTAAGTTTGACTTGACCTTCAGACGTCGAAAAAGTTCCAACGTTTTAGCCTTTTGTGTCCCTCTGGTTTGAGAGCTGCGGGGAACTTGGCCTCCACAACTTCCTGTGCCACTTTCGTAACATCAACACACGTTTCTTTCCCCCCTTCAGCGGTGTTACAGATGCGGTGCCTAACCAGATACAGCTCTCCAAGGCCCTGAATTTAAAAAGAGTTGGCAAGTATGTCAAGGATAGTCCCCCACTAGTTAATCCAAGGCCATCAAATGCAGCAATCTTCTACAGAGAGGTTTGATTCCACTGGATGTGTGCCCGCTGTTGTGCAGCTTTTATTAAATGGCGTTCTGTCAAGTTCCACCATCAGCTGCCAGAAGCCCGTTCTGATGCAGGGCTTGAGAAGAGATTGGTTCTGACCACCATTTCCTAAGGGGAGACAGGTGCCAACATCCAGTGATAAGTGGAGTTGCTGGTGGTTCTTGACACTATTTCAAACAAGCTGTTAAAGCTTTTGGGCAGGGTCCCTCTTTTTTCACTCCCTGCAGCCACTTTTGAATAGCTCTGAGCAACAGGGACCTTTCTTTACCTTCGGCCCACCCTCTTTTCATAAGCAGCTCAGAGAAGTGCCACTTCTCCTTTTTAAAAACACCTTTAAACTAGTTTAAGTTGCCTTAATCACAAATAAAAGTATGGGTAAATGTAAGCACCTGCAGTCAGACCTTTCACTCATGCAGGGTCACATGTTGTTCTGCCTCAGAGGTGCAGTCAGGAGCAACTTGCAGTAGTTAACAACAGAGTTTAACGGGCAGTGTGTTGTTACATTGTAGTGAGATACGTAATAAGCAAGTGAGTAAAGTGAGTAAGTGTTGTCACCAGTACCAGGAACAGAATTTAGCTTCTTTTTACAAGCTAACACAGCAGGTGGTCTTTGTCACCGTTAAGTGTTTATAATTGCATCATCTGTCACCCTAATTTAAGAATTAATTTCATCAAAACTGAATATTTGCACAAGTTTATATCTGACGGACGGACAAAGTCAGACAAAAGTTGCTTCCAGCCTTTCTCCCTTCAGTCCGCCTGATGCGTGCAATTAGCATCATGTAATCGAAAATTATCTGACATTTTGTCTTTCCAAGGGCTCTTTCATGGCCAGCCTTTCAGCCGGGTTTCAGGGCTGCAGCAGATGGAGGACGTGGAGGATGGTGACTGACAGACCAGGGACAGGGTGACAAACAAGCTCCATCCTGCGTTCCGGCTATCGATTTCAGCTCAGAGGTCTCTGTCTGATACGGCGGCACTCAGGGTCGGACGACCGACAAAGCCCGAGCGTGCACCATCGGCGTGGCCGTGCACAGTCTCAGATTTGTATCTTTAAAGTCCGCTGAGTGCGCAAAAATGTTTTATTTTTCTATGTGGAGACCTTGTTTTCATCATGAAGGTCATTTTCCTTGTTGCTGTTGTGGCCGCTGCAGCGTTACACAGAGGGCTTGGGCTGCCCGTCTGTGTTGCACTTCTCCCGAGCTTGCAGATACGTCTTGCGGCTGATTGTTTTTCCGGCTGTGCCACCCACTGCCGCTGCGGCAGCACGAACTCTGCCGCCAAACGGCGAGACTTTGCTTTGGCTCCTGAAAGGACGTTGGATTTTGACAAACAATTAGGAATCTGTGTTTCTAGTGCAGCGTACCACGTTTGCATGGGTGGCTGAAAGCACAGTCTCACTCCAGTGGACTCCTCCTTTAATCTTAATGAGCCACGGTGCCGAGTTCCAGTGTAAACACGGGAGCGCTGCGTCCGTGCCAATCACACAACCGTCTGGCCCGTAACGACAGCGAGCTCTGGTCTAGGATCAGCCTTACTTTTGTTGGCTCTCTGCAGTTTGTGTTTTTTTGCGTTACAGGGCTTTTTTCCTCTACCTGATATCATCTTTCTGTGGGGGGCCTTTTCCGGTTTCGTGTGTAGGGTGCGTAGTGAAGTGCAGCCCTTCGTTACCTCAAATTTACTTGACTGCTTCATTCTGTCTGATTGCAGAACCTCATATATGCATGTTAAGACACAGAAAAGCCACTTGTGTTTGTGGAAAAAAGGTGTAATGTAATGTTTGTCCTCCATTTATAGCCTTGGCAAATCCCTTCTTGCCTTGTTAGCCGGAAGACGGCGCACGGACGATTGGTCTCGTGTGGAGCCGCTTGATTGGATTCGTCGGAGAAGCTGTTGGATAAACTCTGGCTCTAGTGCGGACAGCACTTTTTAATGGAAGTGACCGTGATGAGTGAGGCTGATGAGATGCGATTGGATTGCATTTCTGAAGCACTGATGGTAGCATTATTTTATGGAAGCTGTTTTACTGCACCTTGGAGCGGCGCCAAATTGGTGCCTGAACACAGGGAGTTACAGCCCGCTGTACTCACGTTAGAGTTCTGTGTCTGAGGCAGAGAGGACGGGGGCGGCCTTTTAGGCACTTTAATGGTGGAAAAAAGTCAGATATAAGTGAATTCCCATACAGTTTGATGTATGGGGCTGTTTGTGATGCACAGAGTCTAATTTAATCAAAAGTGGCTGTATTTTACACTCAAAAGCTGACATGGATGAGCTGGTTTTTAAACAAATTAGATGCCGAGCTCATCTGAAATGTGCGCCGGACAGTCCAGGGAATGTGCTTTACGCTGGTATAAGCATCTGCTGCATAAATGGATGGAGCCGTGCCCTCTCTCCGCCAGCAAACAAATCCCCAGCGCGGGCAGACGCTGTCACACAGGCTGCAACTTTGCCAAAGCAAATCCCAGGTTTCAGTTACATTCTGTTAGAAAAGCTACAAGTAGAACCAGTCCTGTGCCAGATCCATCTCCAGTAACCCGTTTCTACCTTCTCATTTGCACTCTGACATGTTGTTGGAGCCCCTGATCAAATCACCACCTTCTGGTCCAAACCTCCTGGTCCACCGGCACCTAAAACACCCTCAGACAGATGCACGCATGTGTGAATACAGCGCAGCTCTAATGGTAGCTGATGACAACCTTCGGCTGGGTGAGGTTGAATCAGGACTAGACGGATCCATCATGATTGCACACCTTGTTATTTTTTTTCCTCGTTATTTTGCACCTGATCAATTAATATTCTCTCCCCTGCATGAATTATGGGATGCATCTAACAATGTTTCGCTGGGTCACATATAAATATCCACCTGAATCAGATTCTGTCCGTTGAGTTTGACCTTGATGATGACCGAAAGAAGAAAGAGAATAAAAAAACTGCACTCGCAATCAGGGAAATCTTGATTGTTTTGCCGTTAGATTCCCTATTTAGGCAACCTTCTGAGCAGGAGTTGTCTCACAGTATGAGCTGAAAGATGTGGGGATGAGGAAAATTGGTTTGAAATTTGTTGTACCCAGCAGAAGATCACTGCTTCCTCTTCTGGAGAAGAGGTTTTTGTTCCTGACAGGCACATGGTCTAGACCAACATTTTGCAAATATAAAAACTCTGGACGCAGCCGAGGACTGACCTTATCAATCGCCAGGACTCATCCATCTAAAGGCAGACCCTGTCGCCGTGTGCGACAAGGCTGCTTTCCTTCCCTCCTTTCCCCTTATTTCTTCCCTCCATCTCTGAATTGTTGCTCCGAGGTCCACTGTTGCGCTTCCATGTGCCTTTTCCCCCAACGCAAATAGCCATTTCTGTCTCGGGGGGCGAATTTGTATCCATCAGGATGTTTGTTTATCCATCATGTTCGAGACAACAGTCACTGAATTTGATTAATTGAGGCGGACTGATGCTGGCTCAGCTTTGACGAGGCAGATTGCATTGATTGCTAAAGGGTAGACATCTGTAAAAACAGTTGGATTAGTCTTCTGGGAAATAACTGCTCCTCAGCTGACATTTCCAAGTTTCAAGACATTTTAACCACTTAGAAAAAAGCCTTTCTAGGCTGGCTTTAGGGATACAGTGTAACCTTAGCCTCGCCATCTTAGAGCGTCTTGTCTTCTTTCTGTCAGCCAGGTTTTATCTACTTTCATTTATTTTCCTTCTCTCTTTCCTTCCACCGTGTTTCTTTTCCCACAGTTGGCCTGCGAGATCAAGTTTAACATCACATCCATCACGCACGATCACACAGGAGTGTGCATAAAAATTCACTACAGTAAACGCTCTGGGTCTGTGTGTGTGTGTGTGTGTGTGTGTGTGTGTGTGTGTGTGTGTGTGTGTGTGTGTGTGTGTGTGTGTGTGTGCGCAGCAGATCCTCTGCTTTCTTGATGAATTATGTATGATTGTCAGGGGATTAAGACCTGGAACTCATTGCCTGAATCTTGAAACTGGATCAGTAAAAAGGTCCTGCGCTATGTTTTTCCATTAAAACAGTCCGCAGCAAGATACCATCGTTTACCAGATCATAGTCAAAAGATATGACGGGACAAATATTCGATTTTCAGAGGCTAATCTCGACTCGGGGAGTTGAGACTGAGTTTGGGATTAAATTGTCATGTGATGTGACAATGAGCTGGCTAGCATGCTGAGACCTTTACGTCTTGATAAAAAGAACAAAATCTAATATTTTTGTGTTTTTTGCAAGCTTTTTGTTCTGATGCTCACCTACAAAACACTCCTGATGCCACTGTTTGTACATAAAATGACATTTTTCATGTTTGTAAGATGGTTCCTGAGATGTGAAGTCTTGTGCGCCCTTTCGTGGGTCCGACTGTGTCCGCCTGTACCGAGCAGCGCTGGGTCTGTCTGGGATTCGTCCTCTCCCAGCAGAAAGTGGACCAGCTCGCACGGTCAGATCTGCACCAACGAGAGGAGACACTTTGGACAAGTTAAACAGTGATAAATCTGCTTGTCAGTATGATTTAAAGCACGGCCGCTACCTTCTGTCGATGTCGTGTCATATCTCCGTCCCGTCGGGCTCATATTGTCCGCCGCGTGGCTTCGGCAGGAGCGAGGGATGATGAAAGAGTGAGAGGTGGGGGTGACAGGCTTAACTCGCGGAGGAAAAGGAACGAGATTTGATTAATTGCATCGGAGGTGGTTGTGAAGGGAGGCGGCGAGGGCGAGAAGGTTTGAGTGCGCGTGTGTGTCCGTGTGTGTGTGTGTGTGTCTGGATGTCCGTGTTTGTGTGTTATTGTTGGCTGTTGGCCACTCATTCAGCAGGTATCAGCTGTGAGCATGTGCATATTTAACTAATATGGATTGTGGACAGATTCAAGGTTGTAAGGTTGTAAGATTCAGTGTTTTTTTTGAACGTCACTAGCTTTGTGAGGCCGGAACTTCAAAGGTTTCCATTGGATTTTGTTCAGATGTGATCATTTGCAGCATGGAGGAGGACATGAGAAATGTTCACAGACGAGTAAACAGGTCTGAGAGAAGGGACTTTTAGGGTGGAGGTAATTTTTCAGCAGCAGAGTTCAGTTAAGCGTCTGTTTTGATGGTCTGATGGTCAGAGCCATTAGAAGGATGGTAAATTGGAGGACTGCGTGTCATTTTTCCCTGCAGCATGTTAATGCACAAAGGTTTATCACATGAGGAAACGTTGGTCTTTGAAATTTGCTCTGTTTGCCTTTAATTATTGATTGGACCTCAGCTCAGCTCAGCTCTGCTCGCCACCACGAACCTGTGGAGGAAAACATAATTTTTATTAAACAATCCCAACATTTTGTCCGATTAATGTGGACCATTACTATGCACACACACACACACACACAGAGTAATTGGTTATTATGTTCTGCTAGCAGCACTCGGTCCAGTTTTTTTCTTTTTCTGAGCTTCTGACTCACCTCTGTGAGTCAGTTTAAAGATTTATAGATCTGAACACAACAACCAAACTGTATCCATCAAAAAGATTTGTCTCAACTTAATGTTTGGGCTTTTGTTCCACCCACTCAGTGCACATTTTGCGGTGCTTCCATTTGAGCTTTATGTACCAAATGGATGTACGTTCCCAGGAAGGCAGGAAGGAGGGGGCTCCATGGTGAACCTGGCCAGGTTTGTTTGTCTGTGCGAATGACTCTTATGCTACAAAAATGCCAGCACTAATAGAGCAAAGTCGTTAGCATCGAAGGAGAGTTGCTGAGTGCTTGTAACTTTCCTCCGATAACATTGAAATATGTGTCTCAGTCTTGAGGATCATTAAACTGTTCGCTTTCTCCCGGTAGAAATAGAACTTTGCAGAATTTCAATTTTCCAGCTTCATTTGATAACTTGCACCACAATCACAGCTGCCATCTGTCTCTCTCTTCCTCTCTCTCCCTCTCTTTCTCTCTGTATGTGATTGCCAAATGGATAATTACAATCAAATGCGAAACAAGGGCAAATTGCGACTCTGCTCCGCAATATTGTGGGCGTGTTCCATTGTAATATCATTAGCGCGATATATTCAGAACGACGCTTATTTCACAATGATGATGCCATCATCCACTCAGTGTGTCACACAGTGTTTGGAAGAAAAGTAGCCGTTAAAAGCTACTTCATAACAAGACGACAAAGATGAGGTGGGGGAAAGCTGCGGGGTGTTCTTCTTGTGCATTACACCCGGCCTGTCTGGGGATGAACGATTAATTGAAAATTAATCACAGTCACGGCGGCGGGGGGCAAAGATGCTGCTTCATTCCGGACCTCCTGACTGATCAGGTGGTAGTTCCTGTATAAATCGCATATAAATCAGTCGGCGTCCCGTGACAGTCATGCTCTCTGCCTAGCATGCAGAAGCAGGCATCCAGCGACCGAGCAGGCCGACCTGGAAACAGTCTGCAAGGCCGCCAAGTCCAGCAGGAGTAGATCTGAGCTGCGTCTGCATGTAAATGCTTGCTAAGTTTATGAAACCAGCTAGCTCCTCTTGAGTTATACACTGGCAGTTGAAAGGTCACGGGGTCAGGGCCCGCGTCTGCAGGCCGATGGGTTTGTCAGTAAATATTCTGGATCCACCTCTGCATCACTTGTCTTTGTCGTGAAATTTTTATTTTCTTTTTGTGCAAATGTGCTCGCAGACACGGAAAGTACGATTTCAGAAGAGCTCTAATGAGTCTGTGCCGACTCTGGTAAACGACAGGAAATTATAGTTAAACACTTCATACAAGAAGTAATTCTTCTCCTCATTCCGAATAATGAAGCTTTCAGTCTCATTGTTGCGCTTATTGTTTTAAAATTACAGACATCGATGCAGGATTGACGTACCGGCCAGGAAAAAAAAAAAGTTTGATTTGATTTTCATCAGGTTTTATACCCTCTCCCAGCACACCAGTCGGCAGAAAGAACCTTACTTTTTGTAATTTGCATTCAAATAAATGTGCCACTCCTAACTTCCAATAATTCTTGTTTCAGAGGAAATTTCAATTTTTTCTTCTTTTTTTTTTTTTTTTACTTTTGTTTGTTTTTTTGAACTTTTTTCGTTTCCTTGCTGTCACATGATCTTACCCTGTAGGCGCTGAATGTGACCTGCAGCGGCAGATGAGGCAGGAGTTCATTTCTGTCTTTCTTACACATTGAGCTGCTTCTGCTGCTGAAGCTAAAGCTGTGCCGTCCGTGCTGGCTGGATTTTCTGGCTCACAGGCCACAGAGAGAATTAGTCTGAGACACCAGCTAATTGAACGCAGGGCCGACCTGCTAACTTGAAGGATGTTTTCACACCCTGAACGTAAATCCTGACGTGCAAATAGAGCTAAACTCCTCCCTCAGGGCTGTCCTCTCTCACTCACTGTCCTGAGTAGATGTTTGCTTTGGTCTGTACCACGACTGACTCGTGAATCTTTGGAACAACACTTAAAAGAACAAAAAGAAATGGCGAGCAGAATAGGGCGCTCTTTTTTCTCTGCGCTTTAGAAACTGCTCTGACCTAAACCCAATTTTAACCCCGACATTTAAACCAAGTCTTCCTGTGTAAATGTAAAGTTCTGATGGGATAGCAGACTAGACAGCTCGGCTCGTTCTGCTCATTCACAACTGTTGAATTACATGTAAACATTATTCCCAGCAGGGAAATTCAGGAGTCAAGTAGTCAGCTTCATTTATGGAAATGCTTTGAAAAACTAATCTACTTAATTGGATTTTATCTTTTTAATCCAGCACGCTTCTCCTTCCCTAAAAACTCTTTTTTTAAATTATTTTGTTTTTTGTTCACAATATTGCATCAGAAAAAGGACCCGGGGAAAGCAAAATGATGATGACGGTATTTTCTGTTATGGCATCTTCAACATCAATCATTCACGTGTCTCCCTCTCTTTTTTCCTCCCTCTCTTTTTGGATAGAAGTCTGGCTCATAACGTGTTTAATTGTGCTGGTCTGTGTCGGTGAGCCTGTTTACAGGACCATAAAAGTCCGATTACTGGAGGTAACCAGGTAATTGTAATAATCAAATCTGACACATTTACATCCACTTCAGATATGCACCAATTGAAAAACCCTAGTTTACATGTTTCAGACTACATAATGTACTCATTTCCTGCAGTTATTTATTTTTACACATGTAAAAAAAATACATCAAATTAATCTGTATCTATGCAACAAGACATTGGAGTATTAGGGAGAAATCCAGGCGTGTTAATGTGATTTCTCTTCACAAAAGCCGTCTCCACGCGTCCTTTAGGTCACAGTCAGGGGTTGAGTAACTAAAGATGCAGTTCAGAACACTGAACTGGAGACATGCTTGGAGCCTGCACCCTGAAGGGATGGGAGGAGGGCCAAAAAAAGAGCTGCTGGGTATAAAAAGAGGAGTAAATGATGTGGAGTGTGTGGGAGTGCTGCAGTTAGCGTGACTGGTGTCTGCCCTGGGCTGCAGCCTGAAGCGCTAAAGGTGGATGACTCTGACATCATAAATCAATGTTTGGAGTGTACACTACCCCGCACACACGGATGACCTACCGCCAGGATGTTAAACACCGCGGCGACAGGCGCCGACCTCAGCCGTAAAGGGGTGAAAGGTCAGCAGAGCTACTGAGGGGGCTGACGGTGACCCTGAGCGCAGGAACATCCTTTACAGAGAAAGAGGGAAAGAAGATGGAGGGGGGAGAGAAGGGATGAGGGTGAACACAAACATTAAAGAGAGGCAGGAAGGAGGAGGCTCCAAAGTAAACGTGGAGGGGGGAGGAAGACGAGATGATGAACAAAGCAGGTGTGAAGAGAGAAATGACGAGAAACAACAGTCAGCAACATTTAACTCTGATATTCATGTTTCTCAGCACGTTATTTCTCCCTGTGGTATTTGGACAAATTTATTTTTTGAAGAGGAGCACACACGGTTTGGTTTACTGCACATGTGGCCGTCCCGTGCCTTCCTCTCCCCGGCACACGCGGCGGCCTCACCTCCCGGGGAGAGGCCCTTTTGCCTGTTTATGAGGCATCGCCGCTACACCACAGTAAAAAAAAGGCAGGTCCTTAAACTGTCATTTTGTATTTAAGAGCACTTATCAATTTCATAGACGCAGTCAAAGCAGCCGTCCCGAGTCAAACGTGATTTATTCGGTGTGCGTCTGTTAAGGTTAGCCATAAACTGGAAAAGACGTTTGATCGGCAGCCAGGTATTGATCACAAATACCATGTTGGCTGGCTGAGGAACAGGTGTGTGTGTGTGTAAAGCCCTGCCCCCTTTAGCCTGGCACCAATTTTCATTTCTGCTGTGTGTGTGTGTGTGTGTGTGTGCATGTGTGTGTTCCTTCTGTAAAGTGTGTGGTACCAGTAATGGGCCTTGATGTGTGATTTGAGCCACGGCCAGGTATTGATCAGAAAACCTCACAGGAATTAAAACTTTGTTGAAGAGCAGAAATCTGTGTAAAAGAGAGAAAGATGAGGTTTGTTTTCAGCTCTAAATGTGAGCTAAGTGCCAAATTATCCGCTGCGGTTAAACTTTTTTGGCTCTTTCTTTAACGTGCACTAAATCATGTTTCAATCTGACAGCCTTGGCACTGTCTTCCATCACAAAGCTGTGAAAAGGAAATGAGTGGACGTGCTCTTTTACCCCACAGACAGTTTTTTATTAAGAGCGGCAGAGACTGTCATGGTGCGTTAACCTGGACTCTGTTGTGAGCACAGCGAGTCTTCCTGCGGATCTTAATAAGCGTGATGTAAGAGCCCCGTTCCTGTGCTCTGGATCCAATAGTCCCGTGTAATTACCTTTAAGACCTGCTCCCTATGCTGCAGGATTAACCGTAATCCATAACCAAAGCCATAACTGTAACTGCACTCCTGTTAAGTCCTGTCAGATGAATGCGACACACAGGATGTCGTCGGTCTACACCGCCATCCTCCCTCCTCCTCCTCCTCACTTCTGCTGCTCTCTCACCTTCAGACTGTAAATTTTAAGTCTTTCACATGTGAGAGGATGTGGGACGTGATGATGGCGAGGCAGAGGAAGGAGACGTGTAGGTAGATAAACTTCATGAGTTTGGATTTTCAAATGATTATTCTATTCCCCCCCAGTCTGTCCTCATCTTTCAGGATTTAATGGGGGCCAACAATGATTTGTTTTTTCTGTTTCTGTGTCTATTTTACTGCTGTTATTGGTGGCCTTAAGTGTTCTTTGGACCTCTGTGTGTGTGTGTGTGTGTGTGTGTGTGTGTGGCGGGGGGAGCTAGTGATGAGTGCGGGGGGAGTTAGTGATGAGTGCGGGGGGAGCTAGTGATGAGTGTTTGTTCACACCCATGAAGGAAAGCCTGCTGTCGGTCACCTCTGATACTTCCATCTCTTCCTATCACTGATTCATTCTGTCTATCTGTCCTTGCCCATTTCTCTCTCTCTCTCTCACTCTCTCTTTCTCTCTCTCTCTCCCTTATTGACTTTTCCAAATTTCACTTTTCAACATTTTTTGGAACTGAGGACATTTTAGCTGGTCCCCACAACTTCAAAGGACTGTTTGGGGGTTGAGACTTGGTTTTAAGTTTAGAATGGGGTTTAAGTTAGGGTTAGGGTCAGGGTCAGCGGGTTAATTGTGATGGTAAGGGGCTGGGTAATACATTATGCCTATGAAAGTCCCCATAAAGATAGGAGATAAAAGGGTGTGTGTAGTCTCTGTTTTGTTCCGTTTCTGACCACATTAACAGTTATACGTCTGCCAATTCTCTCTCTCTCTCTTTCTCTTTCTCACACACACAGACATAGACACTCAAACACACGTCCTTGTACTTCTATGTTCACACACTCCAGCTCAGAATGGTTTGTGTCAGCTGGATTACATCAGGTCAGAATCTGACTGGAAAACTGTCCGTACCCCAGCGTGCTCTCTCTCACTCTCTGTCCCTCTCTGTCTCACACACACACACATACGCACACTCACATTCTCACACACACATACGCAGGAGTGCTGCATTCTCTCTGCCCTCTGGCTAATTAATTTTCCAGATCAAGCATGTCCCCCCATAAAGCCCCCCCACCCCCACCTTTTCCTGTGTCACACTCAATCTGTCCCCCTCTCTGCTCTGTCTCTCTGCTGAGCCTGGCTCGTTTCACCTCTCCCAGCCTGTGATTGAACGAGATGGGGCCGAGAACGTGGCTTTGCAGAACCTCCTGTTTTTCCATTAATATGTTTATCAGGCCTAAAGAGCATTTCCAG
This sequence comes from Pao palembangensis, assembly GCA_015343265.1. Lineage (NCBI taxonomy): Eukaryota > Metazoa > Chordata > Actinopteri > Tetraodontiformes > Tetraodontidae > Pao > Pao palembangensis. The sequence continues at coordinate 30,958,081 of CM027081.1, read as the reverse complement.
TATAAGTCAAGTGATGCTCTGCCTGCCGTGTCCCTCTTCTCTCTTTTAATTGGCTAATCGATTGCGTGACTTCTTGCGTTAGTTGTGCTACTCTGCGTGACCCCAGCGGCTGTTTGTGGAGGTGCACGGCGTGTTTGTTAATCAGTGAGTGAGGCTAATACATGACCAGTTCAGACCTTCATCAAAGAGCTTCAGTGGGTGCTACACGTAAAAGCTCCCATGAGAATTTGAAACGGAACGCTAGCAGCTTTATTTTTAACCCCCAACAACGTGAAAGCAATGCCTGTTTACGTCCACTTAAAGTCGTAGGGCAGCAAATACAACGAGTACAGATTATACAAGTTTTCTTCTCGTTGGAGGAATAAAGCAGCACATTAGGGAGGTAGGAATCGACCTTCTCTGGAACCCATCAGCCAAAATAAGACTTTTTTTTTGCTGCCGATTTACGCATACACAAGTGTTTCATCGTAAATCTTGACCTCACCCTGTCACTTCTCACGTAAGCATTCATTCTTCATCAGCGGCTGAATTACGGTGTATAAGGTTACAGCGGGCAGCCACGGGGACGACTTCAGAGCGATGAGATAGCAGTAATGGCGTGCCGTCATTTAGGAGAATGTAATAAGCGAATATCTAATAAGCTTGTAAAAGATGCTTAACCCCTGAAGCCCGGAGGTCAGGAAGGGAGACAGCAGAATAAGCTGATTAGGACAGCATCTTCTCACATTGCGGTCATCACAGCACTGACCAACTCGTGACCCCTCCGTGGGAGTGTGGCTAACATCCCCCTCAACTGCTTCTGTGTTTGGAGGAATGCAGTATTTATGAGGTCTGCTGGCAGCCCCCGTCTGCTCTGGACGGTGGGAAGTTACTCTGTGGATAATAGAGGCCACGGTGCACCACAATGGAGTTAATTTTCCTTCTTTAGTTGGGAAAAAGTCAGATGTTGTGAGTGAGAGACACCACAGGGATGCCATCCGAAGCCATGGCCCTTTAGATTGATCTGTTGATTGATCAACAGAGACAACAAGCAGCCCCAGATCTCGTGAGATCCTTTAATTTTTAGGCACAGAATTGTTTTTTTTAAAGCGACCTCCACTTGTCAGATTACACAGTTTGCTCCTCAGATGACAGATGCTGAAAGATCGTTCTAAATAAAGGGTGTCTGGAATTTAAGAAGTCTTTATCTTCCTGCTTCTTTTCCCCACAAACATGGAAATGTACAGCAAACACTCCTGTTCCCCCACATCGATTTTTGTTTGGTTTTACTGCCTTAAATATCTCCAGTAACACAGAAAATCTGCTTGTGTGTTTTTCACTGGAATACCTGACCGTTGGTGCTGCTCTAACAGGGGGAACAAAAGCATTTGACTTTGGTTCAAAGGTTTTAAAAGGTTTTTCCCTGAAAGCTCCTCTCCTTCCTAATCGGAGCTAAAGATTTCCATTTGCCGCTGGCGCTAGCTGGAGTTTACAGTCCCCTGACAGAAGATTAAAGGGAGAAGTAGAGAGGCAGAGCACGGCGGACGCGAGGCCATAATGGCCATCAGATGAAGGTGTTGATGGAGGACAGAACAAGTCTAAACAGCATCACACTCGGCCCCGTCTGGAGGAGTCATGATTAACTAGCTCAAAAGCTTCCGTGTTCCATTTATCCTCATACCGTGTAATGCTTTTGGTTTAAGGTCCCAACTGTTTGTCAGTCATTTAGACACGGATGGTTTCTGTGAGTGGGGGGTCATCAGGAAACGCACGGTCAGCGTGTTCCCCCCCAGTACCACCTGTCTGCTGCCTTCCATCCACTTTGTCAAGCTGGAGTTAAACAGGAAGAAACGAGGCTCGGGGAAGGGGGAGTAGAGCGACTTCTGGTGTTGGGTTCAGTTAACTGTAAAGCTGTTCTCAGAGAAATCACATCGCAGGAATGGGGGTGGGGGGGTGTTGGGGTGTGTGTGTGTGTGTGTTGGGGGTAGTCACACTGATATGTGTACTTTAACATGAGCAATGTCTTATTGCAGCAAATCAGATTTTGCGAGCATGTGATTGGATATGACAGAAGGAACATGACAAGGTCACGCTGCACACACACACACCCACACACAAACACACACCTGTACAACACGAGAGCCTTCATTTTCTGATTGTTTTGGGTCACTCTTCATGTAAGGAAGCGGTTTCTCTGGACGTTACATGAACCACAGCATAGCATCAAAGCCTGCATTACTGCCTATTTAACAACACACACTCACACACACACACACACACACACACACCCCACAGTAGAAAGCACACGTGGTCTGCTCTGAGGGCCCATAGTAAAAACCCTGCCCCTTTGTGTGTGTGTGTGTGTGTGTGTGTGTGTATGTGGCTGGCTACACATCAGGAAAATGGTTAAACACATAAAATTAACTGAAAAACATTATTAATTTCCTTTGTACCCTGTCTTTGTGCAAAAAATAAAAACCAAAGAATTTAGTTATTTCAGCACAATTTGAAGCACAAGCATGTTTATTCCTACACATTGGAGAAGTTGGCTGTTGTGAAATTGCTTTATACAAATGAAAAAACAGCATCAGGGATAAGAGAGTGTTTGAAGGTGCTGTCAGAGGCTTTCTCCGTCTTTACCTTTCATCCCGCTCTTATTCATCGCTCCTCCCCCTCCCGCCCCACCCTCATTAGCAATGGATGTGAGAGAGCGGAGAACAAAGCATGAGAGCTGCAAATCGATGTGCGAGCAGTGCTATCAATCGACTGGCTGAACGCAGGTCCACTCAATCTGCCCAACAATTGATGGGTCAGAGATTGATGGTGAAGATTGTTGCGTCTTTCACAGCGCATTGATGCAGCCGCGTGCGTCTTTATTCGAGTTCAGACACAGTAGATTTTTACCTCGCCTTGTTTACGAATCGTGCATTTTAATTTGTGCCCTGAACAAAGCGTGTCAGCAGTGTTTGCTGTGTGAAAGCCCACCTGTTACCAGGTGTAAGAAAGCCCTGCCCCCTTTAGCCTGGCACCAATTTTCATTTCTGCTGTGTGTGCGTGAGTGTGTGTGAGTGTGTGTGTGTGTGTGTGTGTGTAAACACAACCGGCGTGATGACTCACTGTGAATCCATGCAGATTGTCTGTCTGTCTCTCTGGGAGGTTGATTCTGCCACATTTATATGAGGAAGGTTATCAGGCTAACACGTATTCCATGTCTCCCCCTCCCCCTCCTCATGTGTCCACAGCTTTGATAGCCATAGGCCAGTACAGCAGCACCATCGAGACCGTGGACGCTGGCTGGTGTAAGGACATCACAGACCAGGGAGCCACTCAGATTGCGCAGAGCAGCAAGTCTCTACGTTACCTGGGCCTCATGAGGTGTGACAAGGTAAGGACGGCTTTACATAGAAGCCCCTTCACTCACTAGAGACAAAATGATAAAGCACCTAGACCCAATTGGATTGACACAGATCCAATATAAAAAGATTAATTCAATTGAATTGGGAAATAGGTCAAATTTCTTGGATTTGTGCACGGAAAAAATAAGATCTGCTGCTTTCCCAGAAGGACACTAGGTTTTAGGTGAAGAAGAGACAAGGCCTGAGTTGTTTTATAGAGGAAACGGCAAAGACGTCCACTCACTAGAAGACGTGCAGCTCAGGACAAGCTGCTACGCGTCTCTTCCTAACTGGAAACGGTTAGCAACAGGGAGCTGTAAACACGAGGAGTTCCGCACCGTAAATCCTTTCACTGCAAACGGACTCCATGTCGTGTTTATGCTAGCTCGAGTGCGTGTTTGGAGTGCGAGGCAGAGTGACCTGAATCCACATGCAACGGTTGTTTTTTAAAAACAAGTTGATGTGGATGAGAACCCATGTGGACTGTTGGTGTACCTGCATAAGTCATATTATACAGCTCCAAAACTGTTGACCCTGGACGGTCCTGCAGGTGTCAGGTGTCTACAGGTAAACCCGTCTACCAGGTGAAATTTATCCACATTCACAGGTAAAAATGATCTAACCCCAGCGGGCCACCAAAGCTGGAATTTGTACATTAAAACAATCCTATAAATACACATTTGAAAATAGGAGGAGAGTGAAAATCGCTCCCGTCAAAGTGGAGTTTGGCCAGGAAGCAAGAAGGAGAAGAGACTTTGCCTCACAGTTGGGCTTTCACCGGGTGGAGAACTCATCATTTTTATACCTTCATTATAAAATCAGCCACATCAGTGTGTCGCGGCCTCCAGGTTGACCTTATAGATTTCTCTGATAAAAATGCCTTCCCAGAGCTCGTTAAGCATGGCAAGAACGCTGCTGTATCATATTTATCTATTTGTACTGTAATAAAATTAAAACGTATGAGGGTCTGGCAGTGACCCCATACGTAAGGTCTCAGCGTTGGAGCGCCGCTCTTGGTTCACATTAGCAGGGACATGAATGTGTATCTATCATATTTATCTGGGAGTAATAAAGAGTAACTGCATTACATAGCAGGTGATGACTTAGATTCCATTTTCATTTAGTTTCCTTCCCCCCGCCTTGAGTGACTTGGTGACCCAACAATCGATATCTACAGCCTTGCTCATAAAAGTCTGTTCTGCGATGACCCACACATTTAGTGGAATTACAATTTTTCAGGCTTTTTGTGCCGCGGCCCTGGTACACAACAGCTCCGCCCATCACGCCGCTCCCACTTCTCCATCCGTCTGTCTCCAGACGTGATGCTCGTACTCAGAATTTCGCCCGAGGATGGAATGGTAAATAATTAGTCTCCTTTTGCTCTGGGGGGTGGGGGGCGCGGTTGAGGATGACATAATTGGTCCTATTAGATTTGTACTGGAGTGTAAATGGTGAAGATTTTGACAATTTCCAAGGTCAGTGACATTAGCAGTTCCAAATCTAGAATTCATTTGCTTCATGCAGGCCGCTCTTGTCCGTTTCTTCATCCTCTCTCCTCCGATCGCTACTGCTGAGTTTAGCATGGTGTGAGTTGGTGTGATTGTGTTGGATGTACTTGGGGAAAGATTGCACGCAGCAGCAGCTTTTCTGTGTTGCTGCTAATGTTGTTTTTCATGTCGAGAGAGCGCGTTAGATGAGGTGAGACTCCAGGAGGAGAGAGGGATGGGGCTATTTGAGTTTGCTCAGAGGGAAAGGAATCAACCAGAATAGGTTGGTTACTGAGGTCATGCTGAAAACAGGCGGTTATGGAGGCGAAAAGGTGAGAGGCGGTGATGCATCAGGAGGGATCATGGGCAGCGGTGAACAAGATCAACCTCCTCAGCTCCACGCGGTCCCACGTGATAAAGACCTAGTGTAATTTACTCTGAGCTACAGGTCTTTTGTTTAACAGATGGATAGCTGATGTTTACTTGTGTTGCATTTATATCAACCACAGAGGAAGACTTTGAATCATCTGTTAGAGAGACGTGAGCCTAGCTTCTTACATGAGCACATCTTGTTTAGGTTTATTATCCTATTTAGCTGCATGTTTCACCGAAAACAAAAACAGGCAGACTCTATCTGGAGCGAGGCTTTTGCATTTTTAAGAGATTAATGACTAGCGTCATTCTGTTGATTTGCCAGACGCTTGTTACACGCACAGCTGCAGTAAATACTGCAGAAGAAGAAGAAGGACCCGCCCGACCACCATCGTTCCAGCCATTTCTCAGAAAGCGACATGATGGGCTAGTGAACTATTGCAGGCTGTTCTTTTACAAAAACATCTCCAGTTTGCAGTTAACACATAGATCAGGCCTGTGGGTTTTGATTTGCCATAGTTTGACATTGCTCTTTATGTCAGCTTGACTCCAGGATGTACACACTTGAGCCATCCCAGTATTTAACCATCAACTAACAAACCTCCGAGCTGGCATACTGTAGTTGAGAGGTCACTTGTAGTGGCCCCAATCAGAATTGATTTTATTTACCAGTCAGCCATGAATGTTTGAACAGTGGAAATAAATTGTTGTACACACTGGCGCACAGTCTTCCTTTTATCAAGTTGTTATTTCTCTTGAGGGAAACACTGACAGTGTTTTGGACTTATTACAAGCACCGCAGAGTTAATATTTCCCTTACAAGGAGTTTGCTTGGTTTCTATTCAGGATGTGTATGCTGCAGAAATGAAGTACAAACAACTCGTTAGTTTGACAGCATCGTGTTAACAAACAGGCCTTTTCCTGTCGCTTAGGGCTTAGCCAACACGTCGGCTAGCCTATTTGTCACTAACTTCTATACACTGTGAATGATGGTTCGGCAGATGGGCGCAGCTCAGTAAAAGGACTTCCTGCCCTTTCCTCTTGTCTTCAAGCATGTTTGTAAGCATGTTTTGCACGAGGTTACAGTGTGGGATGACCCTGACACGCTCTGCCGGCCCTCTCAGAACCATCAGCCTTACCGCATAGCTGTCACTTTGTTTGAAAACATCAACTTTCTCGAACTCATCGCAGTTGCTTAAAGTTCATTTAGGATCTGCTAACAGGATCCGTCAGACCCTACTCATAGAGCTTTGTGAAGGATCAAGTTGCTTTGTGTCGTTTATACAAAGCTGCTTTCAGTCTGTTCTACACAGATTTATATGAGGAGCATTCTGTAATTATCAGGGCTGTAAATTATAAACTACGTATTTTTAAACTCAGAAATGTGCCTCTGCTTGTCCCTAAATGTCTCTCTGGGGAATTTTCTCAGTGGATGTGTTGGATCACTGTGCATCTGCTTCAAAAGGATTTTTGTGAAATGGTGTTAATGCAGCTTATAATGGAGCATTCAATTCAGAACCCCCCCTCCACACTCTGGCAAATGGCGCGCTCCGCCTGCCTCTCATGATTACACCCCTCTGCCCTTTGGGCGAATGACTCGCGTTCTCACACGGCCAAGGAATCCGACTGATCCAGACACCCAAATATAATCAAATAAATACCAGTCTCATGATGCTGAAAGAAAAAGCTTTAATCTTCAGAAGCGTTTTTTCCCTGTGTGCGTCAGCGTGTCGCCGCCCTGTCGTTCCGGTGTAAAATGTGAAGGCGGAATTTGCCAAATTCACACAGTAATGTCCGTTGTACCTAATTTCCAGTTTTCTGTGCTCGTGCTGACCCGAAACGGATCATTAATGGCATCAAATATTTGATTCTGTTGTTGCAGAACATGTAGCCTCACTAACGCATCCACTGCTGATGTGTCACTTGCGGGAATTATGAATCTGACCCGACCTCAGTGGAACGCTGAAGTGTTTCCCAGCCCACCTAAACGCACCTTGTTCCTCTCATCATCATTCCTTCTCGTTACCTCTGCATCCACATCTGTTTCCCTTCCCCCCATCCTTTATTCCTCCTCCGCCCTTCTCCTCGTCTTCGTTAGAGGAATAACAAATGGCCGCTCCAGTTTGTGAATGGGAGAAGCGGGAACAAAGTTCCCCAGTCAGCATGAATCCTGACTGGAGGAGTAATGACTCCGTCCCCTTCAGGGACAGATGGTAGGATGTGGAAGAGCCATCATGTAATAAAGGATCTGATCAAGACGAACAGGAAGTAAAGTAAGCGGCGGCTTGAAAATGAAATGAGAGGAGAATGTGGCACTAAGAGGCCATTTTCTTACAAGTGTTTGGCGTAAGCAGTTTGAAAAGAAGGGCTCATTACCTGAACAGGTATGAGCGCTGCCGGACTCCCAGATAGACATAGGAGAGGGGCCTTGTTAAAAGAACAGACATTGCAATCAATATGGTGGTTCCACCAGCGCGTCCAGCTGCCGCGGACGGTACGCAGATACCCGTAGCGATTTACAGACATAAACAAGGACCTAATTGTTGGGCGCCCTGAGGTTTGCGGCAAGGGAGGCAAAGTTAAAACGATTTAGAAGCTGTTTTAAGTCTCGTTTAGCAAATGGGAGCCGAAGAGTGGAAGGGAAACTTTTCTCCTCTGATGGCCGTCAGAGTGACGGGAGGGGCATGAAGGAATCGGGGGGCCATGAAGCGCGAGGAAGACCAGTGTGAAGGTGCAGCGGTGCTAAGAGTGGAGACTGTCATTTACTTTTTGAGTGTTTTCAGCGTAATAATGGAGCCTCGCCCCAGTAACGCACAAGTATCGATCGGTCCTCAACAAAGAACAAGACGATGACAGAGTTCACCCAGCAGCCGAAGGGAGCCGTAGCCCTTCAACAGAGCCCAAACAGATACAGCTAACCTAAGCCATCTGTCCCCTTTCTGCTTCACCATCATGTCTTCCTGCCTCTCTCACTCTTCTCTATGCAAGGACATTGGAGGTTATTGAGACTTTGAATGCTGCACACACCATTTGTTCATCTTGTGCTGTGTTTGCTCGGCGCGATGGAGGTCAACATCATCTGGTGGAGGCGCAGGCTATCGTTTTTGCTCGACATGTATTTTCCTGTATATCGGGGTAGTCGTGGCCCCTGTGGGAGTGTGCAGGGTCAGGGTCTGGCTGTGTCTCTGAGGAATTAGCTCTTTAAATTTAATCACAAACCAGTCGTAGAACCGTACCTGGTGTCTAGCTGAAAGATCGGCGTGGAGCTCTCCCTGTTCATTCTGAATAGTCAGAGCGTTGCACCAGGAAAAACTATGAAAACACAGCAGCTCTTGTGACATTTCAGGAATTCTGCCACTGTTTGACCTTCAGTAAACTTCTATGGAATTTTCTATTGTGTGTGTGTGTGTACCAAACTACTCATTCTGCTAGCAAAGTGGGGACATTTTGGGGGAGTGAAGACATTTTGTCTGGTCCTCACAACTTCAAAGGCCCGTTTGAAGCTAAACTCTTGTTTTAACGTTGGAGTTAAGAGTTGGGTTAGGGTTAGGGGTTAGTTGTGATGGTTAGGGTTTTAGGTCAGGGGTTAGTTGTGATGGTTAGGGTTAGGGGTTAGTTGTGATGATTAGGGTTTTAGGTCAGGGGTTAGTTGTGATGGTTAGGGTTTGGGGTTAGTTGTGATGGTTAGGGTTAGGGGCAGGGGTTAGTTGTGAAGGTAAGGGTCAGGGGTTAGTTTTTGCATCTCTGCGTCAGCTAAGAGCTTTGGAAGAAGAACATCCTGATGATCGTGTCTGCTGATGTGACTCATCCACTCCTGCATCCAATCACGGATCAGCCATCACATTGACAGGTGACAGATTAACAGTTGACAGATTGACAGATTGTCTTCAACACATCATGGCCGTAATCTTAGTTGGACTGAGCCACGGAACGTTGAAATGTTGGCTCAGACAGCCAGTCTCCACAGTTCACGAGTGGCGGTAATGGTGGTTATTAGCGCTAAAGTTTTGACTCCTTTCTGTTTATGTGAAATATTAAAAAAGATTATTAATCTGATTCGTAACAGAATAGCTGAAGTAGTTCTCCACCTTACGCCCCCGTGGCAGACAATATCTCCCTTGTCTACTAGCCTTTATGGACTTGTACCTGACGGAGGCTAGCCGCGGTAATGCTTCTTTTTCTGAGATTAACAAATAAATTGCCTAAAGCCCCTTGAGTTATGGAATGTTTTCCTCCCGGCTGAGATAAGGAGGCTGGTGCTGAGAGAGGGCTCTCACAGAGCCCTGTTCACATTCTTTAAGTTACTTTTGTCACGCGTGATGGAGTGCGGCCTCGCCAAGCTCGGCCTCCGCAGTCTCGTTCTCTGACCTTGTTGTGTTGAGCCCTCGCGCCTCCGTGCACTTGTGCGTGTGACTTCTCCGCTCTGCTGCTGTCTGATGCTGTGCAGGGATGAGGCTCTTTTCATAGATGCGCTGCAGACGCCTGTGACGGCTTCTTGACTCTGGGACTAAATCAAACTGTTTGAGCTCCGGATTTTCTCCAGTGAGAATCAGTCTAATTCTTAAGCTCCTGGACTATCCAGTGTCCACATTTAGAGCCATAAATCCTTCAGAATAAGTTTGACGAGATCTATTTTCTACACTTCTTAAATACTGTGATTTATTAATTTATTCTTATGAATTATTTCCCGGGATGGACAACCTCATCTTCGGCTATCTGACCTCTCTTTCCCACAAGGAATTCCTCCTTTGAAGAAGGCCGTAAATCTGGCCTCCTTCGGTCCAGGCTTTTTTAAGGTGCCTTTTACTCAGACCCGATGCGCCGCATTCTTGTTCTGCCCAAGCAGCCTTTTCAAACATTTAGCCCAAATGCATTTACCCGTTGACTGAAGCGCTCGGCACATGGAAGGAGACAGAGAACCGGGCTGTTTGTCTCCCTTTACGGCTTTATGGACCTGGACTCGCAATGGCTACCACATGGCCGACGGAGGGGAAAGAAAAGAAGAACCCTGCATGAACCTCGCAGAATTTATGGAAGTCAAAGAGGAAGTTAAAAAAAAAAAAACCCTCTTGTGTGAGGGCGACTTCGGGGATCTGCTCTGTTGGGACGTCTGCATTCATATATTCTTTTAAATTCAGTGCAGACTCAGTCAGCCAGTTTGATATATTCAGATGAAGTCAAGGCCTTTTTTATTTATCCTTCTACTTCCTAACCTCTCTCCCTCGCTCTCTGTTCCTTCTTCCCATCCCCTGATTGCCAAGGGCATCCTCGCCATCATCGCTGTGGTATTATATACACACCTTTGTGTTTATGTATCTGATTATTAATTTATGACCCTCCCCGTCTTTTCCCCTCCAGGCGTGTGAACTAATGCTGCATTAGTCATGTTTACGACGTGTTTTACTGTTGCTGCTTAACGGGGGAACGCCCAGCACTCGCACTCAATGTATATTTTACATTGGAAATGTTGCACATTTGCAGCCGAGTATCCGTCTCCTCTCAAACACGGGCCTGATAAAACCGCTCGGCTCGGTTTTGAGGCGCCATTATTTGATCCAGAAGTTGTCGGTACTTGCTCTCACACACACGCGCACATCCACGTATACTGTAATGGTTTTGCCAAATGTCATCGCAGATGCGTCGTTTTGTTTCGCTCTCATCTCCCCCCACTCACCCTTCTGTAGAGTCTGGCCGCAGCACATTCCCAGTCAGCACGCATTACACCGCGCTCAGATCTACAGGGCAACAACTTTGAAGTTCAAATGGGAGAAAATATCATAAGTACAGGCCTCACTCCAGATCCTGTAGCTGTGGCCAGGCTCCCAGATGCTTCTCAAAGATTAGAATCATCAGTGAGTGGTGATCTGCCTCTCCTGGCTCTCCTGGACTTGGCGGTGGGTTTGGAGGAGGGGCCGCGGGATCACAACTGTATGCTCTGGGAGAAGGAACAGCCAGAGTCGTATATCTGAAACGCCATACAGTCACCAGAGGCGCCAGGGCTGTCTGATATCATTTCTGAGCGTATGTTGCCTGGCAACAAAATATAATTCGAACAGTTTTTTTTTCCCCCAGTAACGCACAAAGTGACTTGCAAAATTCATGATTTTGAAGAGGTCAGGTCATGACATCATACATTTTGAGCCGGGTGCACAGCAGGCGCGGTGACATCATCACATCCACCACACCTGAAAGAAGAGGGTTGGAGCTGTGAAGCAGCTTTACAGAAGGTTAAAAATAAATACATAGACAAGACAGACTTTGACTACTAGGTGTCGCTAGTTTTTGATCACCATATTTTTTGTGATGTTGCAGGAACTCACCTGAACCTGTAAACTCGCTTTTAGACAGAATCGTCTATTATTCTGATTGTTCTCTGATTGACGATAAAATGCAAGAATGTATGTGTTTATTTTGAAAAATGATCAATGTATTTGGGACTTCCTTTATTATTATTATTCTTATTGTTATTATTATTATTGTTGTTATTATCATTTTTATTATTATTATATAGAGTTGAGACATTGTGATTGGTGGATGCTTCATGTGTAAAGCTTCATTAAATCACCATTAATGAATGTTTTCTCCCTGTGACTTTGACAGGTCTACCAGTTTTAATTGCAATTAAAGCTGATTAATGAACTGGGGGAAGTTTCATTTTCTTGAAGAATACTGCAGTCGATCTGATCAAAGCTCTCAGAGATTTGTCATTTCATCTCCTAATGAGGCTCAGTCGTGTGTCATACCAGTCTGAACTTCCCTGTGAAATTAACACGCGGCTGCTGTGTTTGCACGTGTGAGGAGCTAAAGCTGGCACGTTTTCAGGTTTGCAGATCAGAGCTAACGGTGCTCCGCTGCTGATGTTATCTTCTCCAGGGGTGAATCCAAGAGAGTCTGGACGGTTTCTGTTGCATCTGCAGTCTCAGGAGGCTGCTGAACCCACATTTCCACTCAGTGATTGAGTTCAGGCTGGACGGCGGCCTGGCTGAGTCAGTTTAAAGAAAGTCGGATGATTGTCTCCATCCTTCCCAAACTTGAGCGATGGAAGTGCAGCCCCAAGCATGCTCCGCACAGCTCAGCAGAAATGCAGCTTTCCACCTCTGTTTTGTTTCCCCCCCGTCTGCGTTTTGCCCATCGATGCCAGCCGCTTTGATGAATTTTTACCCAAAAAAAAAAAAAGGAAATTAGACAGAAAATGGCAGCCAGACCGGAGCATAACCTGAGCTGGAGCCAGGGAAATCTTACTTATAAGACTTTCCTTCCAAAAAACACAGAGCAGGAACGCAATCTTGGGCACTGAGCCGGGCGGAAAAAGTGCCGACCACTCTGTCGCAGCTTCAGCAACAGCACACGGCTGTGTTCGACATGTGTGCGAGTGTTTATACATCGTTTCCCCTGGAAAGTGTCACGCACGCGGGTGGGTCCAGGGGGTCGCTTGTGGGTGGGTTGTGGTTAACCCCTGGAGCTCTCCGGGGTTACTCTGCGCCTGCTTTCTGTCAGATTCTCAGGCTTTCTCACTCTCCCGGCCTGACAGGGTGTTAGATTTGGGGGGAAAAGTGCAGAAGTGGCTATTAGCTGCTTGTCTTTCTGGCCCTTTGAGAGCAGAGAGGCTTCGTTAGGCGAGTGAACTCAGCTGTTTTCTGCTGCTGCTGATGTGTGTGTGTGCGTGCGTACGTGTCTGTGTGCACTCCATCTTCTTCATAGCCTGTCTTACATTTCAGTCGAATGCAGTTCACCAACGCATTAATCCGTGTTTACAGGCTGATACAGATGCTGACTATAAAGAATCCCATTTAGAGTCGCTTTAAAATGGAAATTTACTAAAACCATTTCAGATGTTGTTCAGCGTCTGTGACTTTAATGGGACGTTCAGAACTCCACCTGTCCCGGCCGTGGTGTCACTGTGACCATGTGACGTGGTCGACAGCCGTACCAGAGATGTGACTGCTCGGTTTCGGTCACGTGGCTCATGATGTCTCTGTCTGTGTTTTGCAGGTGAACGAGGAGACGGTGGAGAGGCTGGTGGTCCAGTATCCCCACATTGTTTTCAGCACGGTGATGCAGGACTGCAAGAGAACCCTGGAGAGAGCTTATCAGATGGGCTGGAGCCCCAACACGTCCAACACGTCGTAGCTTCCGCTGACACACACTCACACTCGCAAACAGAGGGAGGCCCTGCTTGTGTACAGACACAAATTCACAGTATTTGCAGCTCAGTCGTGTTTGCCTCCCGTCTGCAGTTCAAACATGCATATCAGCACGCGTTCACAGAGGCCCGCTCCGCCGCAGGTTCCATTTAGAGCACTTCTTCCGTTCGAGTAGCCCGGACGTCACACGCCAACCGCAAACTTCTCAGCTGAGGCCTCGTCATCACCCTCAGCTAAAGTCACCGTATGATAGGTCCTACTTTTTTTGCCGCAGCGGCAGCAGACGCACCCGCCCGTGGACGGGCGACAGCCGTGAACCAGTCGTGGTGTGTGTCACCTCCGGCGGCTGCTGCCTGGTCTTGAACGCCTGTCCTGTGGCTGTCGCTGACACGCTCCCTGCGATCACAGTTAGTTTTAATCAGGACCGGTTGGAAAGGGCTCGTCTCCGCCGGTGGAGCTGATGTGCTCTCTTCTTTGCTTCGTTCACCTACAGACTGAACTCGGGCACAAACACAGAGACGAGGAGGCGACACGTTTGGGCTTCGGTGGGGGGACGGAGGAGCTGCTCGTCGTCAAACCTCACTTGAGGCCTGTTGAAAACTTTACTTTGTCTGTCCGAAAGAACTTCTCTCCCTGGATGTTTCATACAGCGTTAAAGCGCTTGTAGACCCGCGCGTGTGTGTGTGCTGAGATTGTTGATGATGCTTTGTTTGGAGAGAGGAGTTCTCATGACGAAGGGTGATCCGCCTGAAGCGCTCAGACGCATGGCTTCAGCTCAGATGATCTGTGCTCACGTTTGTCCAACTTAAGGAACAACGTTTGATGGTAACTGAATCGAAACATCCGTCTGATGTTATTCATCGCAGCCACCACAGGTAAGAGGAGGTGTTGCCTCCAGTGAGGTCATCGTCATCCAATCAGCAGCTAGAACATTGGCTGAGAATTTGAGAACCTTGATCTGCTTTGTTTATGTTACAGCGTATTTCCTTCCTTTGCCCTAATATATAACTGAACACCCTATGAGATTTACTGAACCTGTATTTTAAACATGTACTTGTGATGTTGTCTATGTATTAATGCAATGAGGGATTTATCTCGTGTAGGATTTAAGGAACGCTCGAGCCTATAGCCAAGTTAGTAGGTAGGAACGGAGCATTCACGGATGAGGTAGAAAAGCAGCAGCGCAGTTTGAGCTGACGCTGGTAGCCAGGATGTTTTTCTGTGGTTCTCAGCGACACGCTCACTCAGATGTGCGCTTACTGAGAATGTGGGGGAGCAGAACTTTCTACAACATATAGATGCAATTATAAAGACATCCCGCATTGGGATTTATAGAATTTCACTCTTTTCTCTCTTTCTGCTTTTTGTTCTGTTTCCCCTCTTTTTTTTTTTTAAACCTCATGCACTTTCTTCTCTGCTAGATGTTGACACACTTGATTCCTGATTTGTTAAGCCCGTAAACTGCTGGATAAAGTTCAATAAAACACTACCGCCGCAACCTATCCCCCCTTCCCTTTCCATATGTGTAAGAGAGCATTCCAAATGGCAGAAAAATACTGCTCTGCTCATTTTCGGCCGTCGGTAAACTGCCTCACACGTTTAGAGTCTTTCAAAACGTGCGTGAACATTAGTGCAACGCTGACTCTGATGCTACTCAACTTTGGAATGCATCTGTATTCTCAGAACGGCTCAGGAATAGCACCATGTTTTCTCCCTCCTGACTGAAAAGGCCTGGCAATACATGCCTGCGGCGTTCCGAAGCCTGTGTATTTTCAGAAATAAAGCCGTTTTCCACAGAATTGCTAGTGTCTTTTCTGCTGAGAAGAGTGACAGAGCCCGTCTGCGTTCCTGTGACAGCGCACAAGGTCACATCTTTTGTCACAATCACAGAAGCTTGACGTCGGTGATACAGGGAAGAAATGGCTTCCCTGCTGAAAGAGCCGCAACGCCGTTTTTGACAGCATTTCACATCTGAAAGCCAGGTTCATAGAGGGACCCTGAGGTTAGTCCTTCAGCAATATATTCTTTATGTCAACTTGGGTTTCCTGAGTGACAGCGAAAGGAGATTTATGGTCACATGATCATACAGCACAGCTGAGTCTCCGTATCAGGTCCAGTCTGGAATCAGCCTAACAGCGTTAGCCAATAGGCAGACTGGAAAACGTCACCAGGCCTGTCGCGTACTTTGACCGTCTGAACCACACCTGGACAGGCCTCTCTGTTCCGTCATCTCTGGGGAAACCCCAGCACAGCCAGCAGGGTTGGCTTGTCACACATCCCAAGCCGCTCCTCGTCCACTTCTCCTGATCAGATAATCATGAGGAAGGACGCCATTAAAGAGTTGAGTCAATGTATTTTCTGGAGTCGGTAAAGAGGTCTACTCCCGTTTGTCTCCTGGGAAACAAGGCAAGGCAGAGAAGTTGACTGCTGCCAATTACAGCCTCTGCAAATGTGAGTGCACGTCATTGATTGTGCCTGCGATCGAGGTGAACGCCGTCGATGGCCAGTGATCTCCAGACTCTTGCAATATTCATCAGGATGGAAAGAGGTGTTTGTCCGAGCAGCCTCCAAAGAGGGAGAGAGATCACAGGAAGCGAAGGAAGCTGTAATTAAACTTGGTAAATATTCATATGGCTTTACATTATTAATAAGCTGCTGATAAGATTTGATGCTGACCATACACGGTGTCAAAGCCTGGACCTGCGAGCAAGTTTGTTTAATCTTCCCAGAGAATTTCACAAGCTCAGAAATAGCCAACGTTGATGGATGTCCTCAAGGTGAGGCGGATCTCCGCCGCTAAGCTAATACTGGAGACTGATGGGGCCCATTTTTTAAAATCCCCTCTTATATCAATGATTTCCAGCTCCATTTTTCCAGCAAATTTAGTTTTATTGAGTATTTTGTGCAGCTCATCATGCAGCTCTGTGGAGGGTCTGGTATTTTTACTGTGCTTTTCTTCAGCTTCTTCGTCTTACACTGAATCAACTTTACTCTGGCACTTCCCTCCATTCCCCCTGCTTCACCCTTGACCTCCCCATAGCCACTTTCTTCCTGCCCCTGGGAAGCCACGTCAGTCATCGGCCATACTCATGTCTGATGGGCTCCAGAACTTTCACAGTTATTAATGTTTAAAAGCAGAACTGTTCCCTCTCCATCATCCTGAATTCTTCTTTCCTCTTTCGGGGGGAAGCAGAGGGAGTTTCTTTAAAATACCTGCGGGTGGCTGCCTGCTTGTTGACTTTGATTAGTAGAGATGGGCCGACGTTGTAACGTGATCATGCTCGACATGAAGGAGCTGTAGGTGTGAACGTCAACCTTTTTACCTCAGAGTAAAACATCAGGTCAACGGGTCTGCTGATGAAAGAAGCAGAAGAACACAAACACATAAATATGAATGCATGAAAACAACTTTAAGAGCCGACACATCGACAACAGTCTCTGGGCTGAAGGGGGACTCCACGGTGCCAACGCAGACGAGTGTTTGCTCTGATTCACCATCTGAATGGATGCTGAGGAGGCGCAAACCCACATAAGATTCTGTGGAGAATGTGTGACAAGGGCCACCATGACTCCGATTTGTTAGATTTTGGGAATGAATTAATGAATTCTGCTCTGACCGGCTGCAGGTGGAGGTTAAACTTGGACGATGGACTAATGGTGTCTCTCACCAGGGGCTATAAAAAAAATAAAAGAATTGGGACTTGTTGATCCACAGAATTAGTCGACGTCTTCCTGAGGCTCACGCCTGCTGCCTGGGGACGGTATCAACCACTGAAAACCTAAAAAAAAAGAAATCCTCAAAAGCGGTGGTGTGCCGAATATCAGGATCAGCCAGGGTAATGACGTCCCCGCGACTCCCCGCCAAGCGGGCCTTCTCGGAGATGTTGTCTCTGTGTCTTTCAAACCAGAGTTAATTGCGATGTTTAGGCAGCGCTCGGTCCAGCTCCAGACCGGCAAAGGTTAATTAGTAACAGAAGGATCTCCACGCAAGATATGTTGACATTTACATTTCCTTCCTGGCTAAAATGAGGAAGAAGCTCATTTTGCCGCTCCAGGATGGGAAAGAAGGGGGAAACGGCCTCCTTTACAAACAGCCTCATCTCTATGCAAGGCTCGGCGTTGATATGCAGATTTGGCAGTTGGATGACATTTAAAAAGTAGTTAATTGTGCAAATCTTTGTTTTAGACTGGAAAGGTCGTGGGTAGAGGGTCTTTCATCACCAGTTAACCCCCCCCACCACCACCACTCATCAGCACAGCTGCAGAGAAGTGATGGGGGTTTGTTGGCTCCTCCGCTGACCGCCTTATAAAGTCACTCATCGCTTTTCAAGGTGCTTCATGAATATTTATGCACATAAACTCTTTGGAAAATGAAAATTAATCTCCAGCCCGACGGGAGATGACTTGGCTATCTGTTTTCACCAAAGAAAGTAAATCTCTCCATTCAGGACAGGAGCACTCCATTGTTTACTCTTTCATTTGCCTAAATGTGTGGATATCAAATTAAACATGTTTCCTTTTGATAAGAAGATTAATTAATTAATTAATTAATTTACTTTGTTACTTATTTATTTATTCTGTTTTCTTCTGATGATTCTGCAGTTTTGGGGGGGTCAGATTTTTACTGCACACATGGAAAACTGTAAAATGAATATGATGATGCTAAGTTGGTGAATTTGAATGTTTGATCTTTGTTTTTTTATGTTAGCGGCTAAGAGGCAGCACGCGTGTGAGGGCTCACTGAATGGAAAGTACAGCAGTGCACAGATTGGAAATTTTACACCTGGTTTCATCTGAATGGCACAAATGGACCCGTAATTGCTCCATTTCATCACTTTCCTTCACAGGGTGACATTAAAGGAGGCTGTTTGAGAGAAGCCCGGTGAGCCTGAACACGTGCGACAAGTCGAGCGACGCGCAGAATCTGACGTGAGTGCAGAACAGAGAAGTAAATTATTGGAAACGTGAAGATTTGGCTGCTTTTACTGCTTTTTCATTGCTGATGTGATTAAAACAGGCTGGCTCTGACGGTACGGCGAGCGTCAGACCTGAGCGGATTCCAGATCTCCCAGCCAACTGCTCAGACATGTCAGACATGCTGGTATGCCTCGTCACTCCCCACCCCTCCACTGCAACAGCGGTTGGGTCCACTCCCCCCCCCGGAGTCCGAGCCCGAGTGGCTTGAAGAGGCGTGATGCGTGACGGAGCCCCAGTCTCAAGGCCAAGAGTGCACCCGAGACCTTTCAAAGCAAAGCCCTCCTTTGCCTCTTAAAAAACGTAGTGTCCATTTAATCCTTCTTCAGTTCCATCCCTCAACACACAAGCACCCCCAATCAACACCCCCGCCGCTCCCTCAGGAACATTCCTGCTTGTTCCTCTTTGCATTTTCAAGTCTCCCCTCATCTTTTTTCCCATCTGCAGATCTCTCACAATCACACTCCCTCCACCCGCCACAGTTGCTTTCTAGGGGTGTGTATTTCATGCCTCGGTGGCTGGACAGGCTCTGGGTGATTTCCCAAGGTGGGGGCTTGAATTTTGGGCAGGAACCGGCGGTGTGGAGTGATGTCAGCGTGGGGATCAGCATTTCTGTGTCTGCATGTGTAGGAGTCGACAAGTTTGAAACCCCTTCAAGAAAAGGCCAGCTGCACAAATGCTGCTCCGAATGAGGGAGGTGTTGAATTAACAATCCACACAAGGCGCCCCGCGGAGGGGCGGGGGGCACACACGTCACAGCAGCCCTTTATGGTTTCTGACTCCAGTATCACCAGAGCAGGGCTGGTGTGCAGGTCTGTGGAAAAACCACCCGTAATGACGGTGCAGTGAGTCAGCCGGGGGGATGTGGGTCCATGGCGATGCCTCTTGCTGTGTCAGGGTGCGTGGGTCCTGATCACACCAGAATGACCATGCTGGAAAACAGGTCTTATTTATGGCTTTGTTTTGAAAACTGCCCTGTGGGTCCACATGGAGGTCCTCACATTCACACCTCTGGGGGCCAAACTTTGCCCGCAGTTGTTTACAAAGCATTTCTACATGACCAGCCGGGTGTTAATTGCTTCACTCTGGGGTCACTTCGGCAAACTCGGAATGTGCTGGATTTTGTTTTTCTCTGCCCTCTTCCTGGCCGGGGGATCTGAAGCAACAGTCTTCTAGTATTAACAAAAAGCTCCTCCGCAGTGAATAAACTTTATTATTTCCACTGCAGAACTGAAGGCTGTCGTCCTCGGAGCCATTACGATATCGTTCAATAAGCCGACGTGGCGTCCAGCTACGTGACGGCCAGACACGTCTCTCAGTGGCATCGTCAGAAGGAGACGGGATTCCTGTATGGAAACTAAACATGATAACAATGCTCTGGCACCAGCGCAGTGCCAGCCTGCCGCCATGTGTCTGCGCGTGTGGGCGTTGACTCCTGTACGTGACCAGGGTTACGGCTCCCACCCACCAAGGCCTCCTAACCCCCCGATTCAGGAAATGAGTTTATCTCATTGTTCTTTTCATAGGCCTTGAAGTTTGTCTTGAGAAACACAGAACTGTTCCCTTCAACTGTTTTTCATTGTTCATCTCTCTGAATTACTGATTTTTTTTTTTGAGGATCAGAGTCTTATTTATTGTTTTATTCAAACTTGCACTAGGCAACACAAACTAAAGCCCTTTTTTGTGTGTGATGAAGAACGGCTGCAAGCCAAGAGTTAAGTGATTGTTTATTTCCAGAATACTGAGAATTATAAGTGTTCACGTACTGGAAATAACCAAGTCTCCGCTAGTCAATAAATCCAACAGACCTTATTCCTCATACGTGCACATCATAACTTTCTATAAATATTCAACTCGGGTGAAAATATTTAAAGAAACCCAGTGAACTGCAAACAAAGTATAATAAAGAAACAGATCTGATATAGAGCGTAAAGGCTAATTCAGCAGATCCGAGCTTCCTCTTCCTCCTCCTCTTGCTTGCCAAGATAGATAAGATGCACATCGGGTCAAAATGAGGGAAGGATGAAATACGAGCTGAGGCAGCAGTCGCAGAAATATTAGCAGTTTGTGACTGGACTGATGTCTTTGTTTGGAAGCCAAGCGACTGCTTGCCTGCTGTGATCTATTCTTGAAGGCCCTTGTGGATTGTTTCTAATAAAGAGGATGAGTGTGTCCTGCTGTTGTTTCCTGGGTCTCGGGATCTTTCCTCCATCACTCATCTCTTTGGCCTGTCCTCACACGCCTGTGGGCTGGTGTTTAGATTACTTCTCCGCAGTGGGTGTTTATCAAAGAGCAGTCAGGTAGGATCTGTTTAGACTGCATCGAGAAGATGATGAAGATTTGCTCAGGAGGATCCAGGTCAGACGTTTTGTGGACGATTGCTTATCGGGGTGGGGGATGATTTGCGGTGGGCTGTCGAAGCTGGGCTAACTGAACCTAACCCTCATCCTGGCAGGCAGAATAGACACGGGAATGTGGACACAAACATATGTAATCCTCCTGACCTCATTCCCTGATTAGCTAAAGAACACCCAGAGGAGCACAGCGAACCCCCCTGTAAACATGAGGAAACCTTACTGATGAAATACGCTGCTCAGACCTCAGAAGTGTGGTGGACTGGGACGGTTCCAGGGCCGTTCGGCTGCACTGTCACTGCACTGTGCTCAGTAGGGTCAGCAGCTGGAACACAACACCTGGATCTGACTCCAGCGGTCCGGTTCCACCGGTGCTGTGCCGTAGGGGCAGGATAAACCCTGGACAGGGCACCAGCGCATCAGGGCCAGAAAGACGAGCAACCAATCACACTTGATGTCATTTTATTGTCCCAAATGCATGTCTGTGGTCTGTGCGGAGGGTCAGAGGACCCACGCAGACGTGGGGAGAACATGCAGAGAAAAGCCCCTGGCCCTCAGGGGGCTGCTAACCGCTGCACCGCCCTGAACTAAACTTTAGAGTTCGTTCAAACCAGATAAAGTGAAGAACAAAGAAGAAGCAAAATGTACCTTAATACAGAGTAAATGTAAATGATCTTTTTTCTTTTTCATAATGGATCGATTCACCCCGACAGCCTCACATCCAATCCTCCATGATTCCAAAAGACAAACACGGTCAGCCAGAAAAGACGATTGGTGTTTGCAGAATTATGACTGTGATTTGATAGTTTGTCCAGCTGATTAGCAGCATCACTCTTTCGTACACTTCCTCATCCACAGTGCTGCTGGAGAATGAAATGAATGCAGCACATTAGAAGGAGAAAGGGACGGGAGGAGGATTTCTTGTGTAATTGATTCTGCAGGCAGAGCCAGAGACGTGTCTGCAGAATGGAAATTTACATACAGGCAGAACTTATGTGACCCCACTTTGCCTGGATTTTCCCCCTCTGTGATCAGTGATGCAGCATGAATTTAAACATCTGCTCGCTGTAAAGCAAACAGCCAGGAAATACTGTTGATCTGGACATAGAAAAAAGATGACAGTTGTATGTAGCTTTAGAAGAAGAAAAGCTTGATTAAGAGTTCTCTGTAAGAACGGATAAAAACATCTGGCGACAGGTGAAACGTTTACAGCTTGTTTTAATTGCTGATCAGTGAGGAGCAGAGGCTCCCGGGCTCTGAAAGTTTATCCTAACACTTCGCAAACCACTCATAGACCCTGTGCGAGGACTCCATTCATCAGCCTGTCAGTTCAATAACATCGATGGTTCTGTGGCCGGTGGTTAATCCAGACACCTCGAGGTCTGCAGAGTCACACCACTCCACCGATCACCGCAGACGTCGGCCTTCCTGCTGTTCTAACACACTCCGCTCCAGCTGCAGAGTCCTTCTCTCATCCAGTCTGTATTGGAAATACTCGAGCCAGGATCAGCTGCTGCTGCTCAGGGAGGCACAACGCGTCTTTTTTTCATGTTTTTTTTTTTACCTTGTCACAAACACAAGGCGGAACTGAGCCGATGCTTCTCGAGAGCTGTTTGAAACAACATTCTGTGGTGGTAGCTGCCAACAGGGCAGCTGCTGGATCATGGGCCGGAGGTCGCGGCGTTTGGGCCCTAGTCCAGCACGACTCCGGTGGCTTGTTGGGGACGTCTCCCCACCACCTCGTGCAGCTGCTTTCACAGCTGTGTCAAGGAACCACAGCCAGGAACTGGCTTTATCCTTATATTTACCCACCACCGAACCACTTTTTTGCAGGTTGGCACTTGTTGTGCCGGCGTCCGACCTTCCGCAGCATCCACCCAGCCCTTCCAGTCTCTGGGAGATGGGGGCACATTTTCGGGTTTGCTGCGACCCTGGTCAGCTTCGCCAGGACTCGGCCAGCTGGTGTTGTGAGTCGCCTGGAGCCAGAGCTGGACCACAGGTCGTAGGGGTGGTGTTTCGACTGCTGTCAGCTGCCACATTCAGTATGAAAACGACAGCAGCCTCCATGAGTGTCGTGGTGTGTGCATGAACCAGGCTGTTGCTCCAGCGACCAGCCGCAGGTTCAGATGGACAGATTGACTGAAAGGAGAAATGGCACACAAGTGTAAAGAGCTCTGAGTGGGTTTCGCTTTCTGTGTGTGTGTAGGTCTCCTGACACAGCTTACAGATGGAAAACAGCGTGACTTTTATTTCCTTCTGTGTTTTTGTTTGCTTTTGCTATCTGAAGCAGCTCTGTGTGATCTCAGGAGTTGCTCTCTGTTCTGTTATTCCGGGGCCTTCACGTTCTCTTTCTCTGTATTACTCCCTGCAGGCCTCCCCCCTGCTCTGATCCGGGATCAGCGGGCTTCAGTGGTGAGGGGAGTCCCTCGCGAGTGTCTCTCAGTGGGATTGTCTCTGGAAGAGGATTCCCTTACACAAGGCTTGCACCCTTAAACGCATCTGTCAGTTTTTCTTGGTTCCATTGATTTTTTCCTCCATCTGAAGCCTTAAAGCTGCTTTCCTCTGTGTTTGCCAGACAGTGGAGAGACCCTGTGCGCATTCTCCCTGTCGCAGGCATGAAAAGTGATGTGCGTGTGTAAAATGACACGGGGTCACGGCCTGGGTGAGCCCTCATCTCTCTCAGCACCTCTCCCTGGCCTTAACCTTTCCCTGTCTGACCCTAATCAACCTCTTCTCTCTCTCCTCTGCTGCAGATTCAGGAGATAATAAACGAAACAACCCGGCCGACCTCTGCGACAGAAAGCTCACGGCGGAGTGCAGCTCTGAGTCTGCCATCACAGAACTCTCTGCTCTCTCTCTCTCTCTCCAAGTCAGAGTGATGTAGAGAAAAGTCTATTGACTTTGAAGGCCGGCTACAGAAACATCAGAGACGGTGTTCTCAAAGCCATCCGAGGTAAAAGGCAGATCAATACTTTTCATATTCCTCTGCAGTGGAGTGCTATCGACCACGGCCCGCGTGTGTCCACAGCCCAGCGTGGAGTGTCGCTGCGAAACGTGCTATTTTAATCAGACAGGGTGGCTCTGAGTGTGCGGCTGCTCTCCTTTTGTCTTTTCTACCTCTGCTCTCATCCTCTTCCATTTTCCCATCTCTTCTTCTCAAGGACCAACTGAGCCAAAAAGTGGTTCCATCCACGGAATATGAGACGGAAGAGAAGATATGAGAAAGCAAGTGACAAAAGCAGGCGTCCTGCTGTGCTGGAAGGACTGATGGCCGTTTGCCACAGATCTTAAACTCAGTCCACGCTCACCTCCAAACACCCTCTGTAGGAAATTTCCGGCTTCATCTTTGGTTCCTTCTTCCGCCTTTGCGATGTAATCCAGGACCAGTCGGAGGTCCATGTGCTGATGACAAGTTTTGGCGTCCAATCACACTTATTCCACTTAATGTGATTTCTTTCGTCCTGCCGCCACTGCTCCCCAGAGACCCCCCACCGTCCGCCTGATACCATCGGTATGTCTGCTGTGCTGCGTTTAACCTCAGACTCAGTGTTGTCATCGGCGGCCGTGGCATGGGGTCACTGCCACGCTCACCGTTACCACCCCGCTGCCGCCATCGCTCTCACCATCATCATGTTCATCTGCACTATCACCATCATCCCAGAGCCCGAGCAGTAGTTAGCGTCATCTGAATGAGGGTTTTTGAAATAGGAAAGTGGAGGTTTGGCTCACCAGGTGGCCGCAGATGCCACGTTTGCCGTCCGCACCCACTGAGAGCAATTTGAGTCCAGCAGGGAAAAGTGGACGAGGACAAGAAACGCAGGAAATGGACACTGCTGAGGCCAATAAGTAGCATCAGAGATGTGCTATTATTTCTCTCACATGAAACTGTTTTCATTTAATACAAAGGTTGCAAACATTTGTTGCTTATTTAAAACATTTTATCACATGACACTAGCAACAGCTTTGCCTTATTCTGTCATTTGGAAAATCACATATCTCACCCATGACCATTCAACCTCCTCCAACCCTGACCTTTGACCCCAGGCCCCTGTCCTTGAGCATTTAACCCCCAAAAAGCTCCCTATGCTGCTTCTCCATGTCTGACTGCATTATTGGTTATTTGTAGTTCTTTATGAAAAGCTCATCTGTGTCTCTGATGGGCTGTTCGGCCTTGTTGAATATCAGCAGAAGGAAAGAAACAACTTCCTGCCTCAGGAACACACTTAAGAAATCTATGAATTTTATTACTGCACACCTTATTGTTAGCACATGCTCAAATGCTGTGTGTGGTGTTTCTGCACATTCAGACAGCAACGTTTACATTGTTCTGACTTTGTTTCACACTTTGAAGCATTAGTCCACTGCAGATCTATTCAGGAAGTCACACATATTAGCTCACACGCACGAAGAAGCAGCTTAGAGACTCTAATCAGCAGCAGATATTAGTGAGTAACAGCGCCATGCTTAGATGCTCCTTCATGCTAGGATGGGGAAATGAATTGTCAAAAGGCCGGGGGAATGTGTGATAACATGTCGGCAGACATAACAAGGCTGTTTTTTTTTTTTTTTGTTGTCAGGCATAACGATGACACACTGCAGCTTGAATCCAGGGGGACGGCATAATGAGGCAATTACCAGAGCCAGATTCAAACTCGTCTAATTAGTAAAAGTTTACTTTCATTGGAGCTCTCCAAAGATTTGGGTGATGGAGCTTGTTTCCAGTTTGAGATGCTGGTCATGGCTCTGATGTGGCGTCTGTCCAGACAGGTATGGGCGTCCTGCTGTGCAGCTGCTAACAGGCTTATTGTTTATCGGTGATTACGGCTGGGATTATAGATGTGGGCCTGCTTTCACTAAGCAGCACTGCACTAATCCAGAAACAGCCTGTAATTCCTATTTTTTTTCCTCACCCAGTCATGTCCAGTACTGTTGATGCATTACCAGCTCCATTAGTAACTCAATACTGTCATTATTAACCTGTACCAGCAGCTGGTGCCCATTAATCCTTCAAAGCTTCTGAGTGACCATTTCAACCCAACAGAAACCAACATCGTAGCAACTACGACGCTGCTACAAGAGCCCGTGAAGTCAGTTCGCCTTGAAAATGTGGAAAACATAAATAAGGATCCAAATAATCCCCTGCAGAATACAGTTAATCTACGTAAACATGTAGATTGTAAATATTGATGCTGGACCCTCTCTTCAGCGTTACAGCATAATCCAATCATCTTTCCACGGCAGTGTGGAACCTTAGCATGCATTAATATCTGCTGTAGGCTGAGATATTATTGTGACGTTTGCAATATTAAGGTGAAATTGGCAGGGATGTAAACAATACTTTCTCCTTCTCGCTGTCTTTCTCAGATTCCTTTCATTCCTTCTGTGTTTGATTCTAGATGGCTTGTCTGTCGCCATGAGGCGAGAAGGTTTGGAGGCGTTCTCTTCTGCAGAGCTCTGCAGGACGCTCGCCTGTTTAAATATGCCTGACTTAACACTTCTTGTGTGACGCCCAGATAAGTGGTGACACGCTGCGTTTTTGGCTCTGGAAGGGAGTCACAAGCCAGCGCGGGCAGCCATGGGGTTGATTATCTTGCAGCTCCATGGCCGAGCGCCATACGGAAAACAGGAGCGTCTGGCCTTTGTGTGGCGTGGCGAGGCTACTGGGATCCTGGCACAGCCTGCAGACTTCCGCCGTGAGCTCTTTAGGGTTGGCTTGAATGGCACACTGATGAAAAATGGCTCACTGTTCCTCTTGGGAAGTTTTCTTGTGACCGAGGCTGATTTTGTTCCCATTTTTCTGGTAGTTTTGGAAAACACAAATCTCTGAGTACACAAACCACTCCTACCAGACACTGTTTTATTCCCACACGTTTCCTCCAATACACTCCTGATCTGGTTTTCTTCAAGGTCATTTGGAACCCATTCCATCCCAGAAGTCACATCTTGTTTTAACCCCATCACCGATACCGATACTTTCTGCCCCTCCACTGAGGAAACACCTCTGTGAAGGAAGCTTCAGGCACACATCCACGTACGCACAGACAAGCATGCACCAGGATACAGGATCAGACCGGCCAAATCATTAATGCATCCTCACAGAGGCGAGCAGGACTCGCCGCCCAGCACAGCGCACCGCTCAAATTGATTCCCAGCCTCTCATCACCTGCATCACGTCACAAGTTTGCACTTTTCTTCTGTTCTTCTTTGAAATGCCAGTCAATGTGTTTGTTTTGGAGAGCATGGGAGGGAGGCAGGGGGGAGTAGATGGGTGAGAAAGGCTGTTTGATTAAAAGGGTGTATCGACAGACTTGAATCAACAGGAACAAATCTCTGTTGCGATGGAGGCCAGCCTCAGGGGAGGGGTGGGCACGTGTGTGGGTGCAAGTGTGTGTTTAACACACCTACATGTGGTCGTCCTGCCACTCTGCCACTGTGACTGCAGTGTCGGCTAACAGAGCCCTGTTAAAAATCCGTTGGTGCACTGGTGTGTGCACACCGCTGTTCAATACTTGCACTGGACTTTTGTCAAAATATCTTTTTCTTTGCTAGTGGAGAGTACAAATGTGCAGGATCAGCGTGCTAGCTGGTAGGGAATAAAGGAGGAGGCGTGGAAGCGAGTGCATGGCCAACATGTGGGATAATCACATCTGTTGTGGTCTCTGCTGATGCGCCACACGGCTGCATAGCTGAGCCCGCCATGATGCAGCGCAGGGATCTGCCGAATGTCGCCGCCCTCACCAACTTTTGCGGTGGCCACGGCTAAAGTTTGATTCAGAAGCATGTGAGTGGGCAGGGTCAGTTCAACTAATTAAGTTTCCTCCAGAGAAACAATGAAAAACTACATTTGTATCAAGCCAAAGCAAAAATTCTGACACATTTAAAACGTGTGCACATTTATTTTCAGTATTTGGGGAAAATGTCTTACAAAATATGCTTAAACATTCCAGAATAAAGCACATATAACCCTCACAGGGAGAGAAGTCTTGCATGTGAGTCAGTTGTATATTTTTTATTCATTATAAGGGCTTTCATATACAGCTGACTTGGTATTTCAGGTCCTGGTTGTACACAAAAAACAGGAAACTGCAAAAACGGACGTGACCATTCAGTGAAAATACTGTGAAAGTAGACAGAAAGCACTTGTGCTTCTGAAATCCAGAGATAGACGCGTCTGTATCCTCCCATGTTTGAGTAACAGCAGTCACTCAGTGTGTGTGTGCATGTGTGTTTTCAATGCATGTGAGATGATTACATCTTCACACATAACGGCAGGTGAGCAAGCGAGAGTGCGTCTCACCGAGGACTGTGATGTGAAGTCTGGATGGAGGGAGCAGAAAATGCCGCTGTGAAGAAGAGAGAATGTTTAGGCAGTGAAGGATGAGAAGAGAAATTCAATCCAGGTCCAGACAGAGGTGCAACAGTCCAATTTGTTTGTGGTGTAATGGAGAGAAGATGGTTTGGCCTGGGTGATAAGTTGGCCTGGGCTAAAGTGGCCTGGACTCAGAGGATAAGAGGAAAACATTCAGCTGGACAAATAAAGCAGGAAAGGAAGAGGAGGAAAGCGATGATGTAGAGCAGATGGCTTCAGTTCTGTGGGAAAGAGCAGCTCCCAGAGTGTTTCAACATCTTCATTTTCACTGCAGGCCCTCAGGTGAGAACGTGCCTCTCTGGCCTCTCTCAGGATTATGACCCTGGGTCATGTGTGAGCACGTAGGGGATGATCTCCTCATGCCTCTTCCTCAACCAAGCTGGGAGGCTCAGGAGCTGCTCTGGGATTGGCCAGCTCGGGAGAGCGTCGACCTGTAATTGGACCACTGGTGGCAACGCTCTCACCCAGCGAGCATCAGCGTTAGGTGTGTGTGTGTGTGTGTGTGTGTCTCTGTGTGTGCACACAAGATCCAGATAACCAATCACCATATAAAAGACAATTTGACCTTTGTAGAACCTAAGCAGTAATGGAGCTAATATGTGATCAGGGAAACACGGGTCTTTTCTTTTTTTTTCGTGTGTTACAATTCATTGTAAATAAGCAAAAGCAGTTAGTGGGAGGGAGACGCCATTTTTGCAGACCTTTTTCTTCTCCTGTTTTCAGCTTTGGAGAGCAGAATAAAAACCAGTTTTTATTTCCATCTTTTGTTTTTCTAGAAGTGGAGCTCAGGGCTCTGTTGGTTGCAGCTCCGTTTCTGAAGCAAATAAACCTGCTTATTTGTTCACTGGTCTCTGTGCCGCTGACCTCTCTTGGGGGTGGGAAGAGTGGGGAGTACACCATGTTATGTCTAGGTTACCCCGGGACCCGCGACATAACACATGGCAGTGGACGAGTTGAATTTCAGCTCAAAATAGGCTGTTTTCTATCATAATTATGTCTGTGTTCTCACGTGCGAACACCACAGGAGTACCCCAGCATAAGAGGAGATTTTATGCATGCGGTGTGTGTGTGTGTGTGTGTGTGTGTCCCCTCACTTTTACATATTGAGTACCAAAATCAGCCCATTTTGTTAGGCTGATTGAGGTCAGAATTAGGTTTGGGTTTCGGTTAGGGTTAGTTAGGATGGTTAGAGGGTTAGTTAGGCTGATTGGGGGTTAGTTAGAATGGTTGGGGTTAGGGTAAGGAGCAGGGTAATTCATTATGTGTATGAAAGTCGCAACAGAGGTAGAAATAAAGAGAACGTGTGTGGTTAAAAAGAGTCATTTACCTATTTGTTTAATTAGTTTGCTGAAACTTTGTTGAACTGGTGAACTTTAGAGGTGGTTGCTGCACTTTTGGAACTCTTGTTCGGCGTCCTCTTCATCAGGACCAGAGCTTTGAGCTGTTCCAGCAGCACCCCTGTGGCCAGGCTGGTGGACTGGCAGCTGGTGTTACTGGGAAGAGCTACAGGGTCAGGGCACGAGGTTAGGAGCTGACCCTCCAGGAGAGGGTGAAGGGGGAGGCAAGAGGATAGCTATACGTGAGGAAGGGACCTGGATCAGTGAGGCATGAAGACGGAGGAGAGAAAGAAGGGAGGAGCGGATGAGGGCAGAAAGGTGACACGCTCAGGATGGGACAGGGAGATGGGGACAGGGCTGCTGCTGCTGTTGATCCACCACTGACCTTGTACATGATCTGTGGCCTCAGCCCCCGGACGCGTGAGCACGAACACACAGGTGTGTTTGAGACAGACAGCGAGTAAGCAGGGAGGGTCAAGGTTGCAGCAAACAAGCATTACGCTGCCAAGAAATCTGTAATCCCAACTCCAATCCACAGATCTGAACCTCTCTGCTTGGGTGATCAGAGCTCCGCCGTCCAAGTGCTCTCTGATGGGCTGTAAAAAGAAGAAACACCGCTCGCTCTCGCTCTCCTTTCATGTTGATCCAGTGCAAGTCTACAACCAGCAATATTCAGAGGTCAAATTCTCAGGTTTCAGCTTTTTTCTCTGCTGGATGTTGGTGCTCCTCATCCAAAAATGAGCTTTTAATACAATTCCAGTTCCTCCCATTAATGATTGAAGTGGAAATTGAGTATTTTAAAATTCACTCCAGTGTACTTTCCCCTCTGCTCACTTAAAACCTGGTTGTTAGGGCGACAGATCATTAATTCATCCAAATATTGATATCATTTCCATCTCAGCTCAGTTTAGCTGTTATCTCGAAATAAAGCCATTTAATGGATTATTAATGCACAACACTGAATACATTTACATTCTTTTTATCTTTATTTTGACCTGTCTCCATGTTTGTGACGCTTGAAGAATAATCAATAACCAGATTTTGCTTTGTTACTCATGATTTTTCAGTCCTGGTCATTCATCCGACAGTCAGGGATTTTGGTTTGAGAGGTAAGGATGCTGGAGAAACTTTAACAAGAGTCTAATTGTATGTGAAAAATGTTAACCGTCGCTAACCGCAGCCTCAAAATGCTGCCGATGCATCAAGATTGCCGCCGCCGCTGTGCAACATATCGACCACCCCTTGATTAATGACGCTGGCTATCTCCACCGCAATCATCTCTCATCCTCTGGTAATCACACCCTGGCTCATCCGTCTGTGCGCTCTGCATTCAGAACACACCATCCGCAGCCCCGGCCCGCGCGCTGATCCTATCTGCCCGTGTTTCTCTGTAAAAATAGTCAGATACATAATTAACATCATCGCTCATAACAGCTCCAATAACTGTCTGCTGTGGAGGGCAGAAGGTCTTTAGCCTGAACGCCACTCAATCATCCCGTCTTCACGCTTCCTGCGGGGCGATCACAAAGACGCCGAACGCTGACTTCATCTCGGCTCGGTTTTGATAGATTAGTGTCCAGATTGTCGAGTTTGTCTCACCTGTCTCCTTTAGCTCATCTTCATCTTCTGTCTCCTGATTCCTCATTTTGCTCCCAAGTATAATGAATGAACGCGCAAAGGTGAAGCTTTTCAGTCTGGAGTTCATTAGCTGTTTCCTCACCGTGGTAACCAGCTGTTGTGTGTTCCTGCTCATCCATTCACTACCAGAAGCTGCAAAACAAAGGAAATATGTGGATCTGAACACTTTAACTCATCCTGCTGGTTCACCGCAGGGTTTCAGCAGAACTGACCAGGACCCACTAATTCTGCTGGTTTGCCTGGTATAAATGTATAAATGAGCCGCGGTTCTGGTGAGGCCGCACTGAACTTCCGTACCACCGGTGTCGACTGTCATCTAGAGTAAACTTCCTGGAACAGAGAACGAAGCAACGACCGGTCATCCTGCGGCCTGCTCCCAGCACCGATCTATTGGATCCCTCACCCCGCCTACCCCCCTCCTCCACCGCCACCTAAGAGCCGGCGCAAGTGGAGAGAGGAACAGAGTCAGTGAGCTCTTGATCAGGATGCGAGCGGCGCCTGACTTTCTCAAGCTCACAAACAGACCTGTCTGCCGGAGGGTTGGGCACCCGCCACCTGACCTTACTGGTCCAAAGTTCCTGTGATCTTTGACAAAGTGCGTCGCAGGAGTCTCGCCGCAGCGTTTGGCACAGAATATCAACGAGGACCATCAAGATCCCACTGAGACCGTCTCTATTAAGACCTCAGAGGACAGAAGGGTCATAAATGCAGAGATTATGCATTCCTGATACCAGTGTGCTGGTTTGATTCCTGTTCTCCACTCAAAGGCTGTTTAAATGCGCACAGACTTTCAAACCTTCACCGAGTTTCCAACCTCGACTTAAATAAAGAAGCTGTAGTCTGGCAGATGGCACTTCCACACACACATGATTAACTGTCTGATTAATTAATTAACTGGGCCCAACTCGCAGGTGCTAGTACAGGTTTTAACAACAGGTTGGACTAAAGAAATGTACATTTAAAAATCAAAAGAAGTAGCAAAATTAAAACACAGAGAGATAACTTGTTTGGAAAATGTTTGGAAACTTTTGTCCTACACACACACACACACACACACACAGAGTCCAGAACATTTCAACACAGACACCTAATGTGTGTCTTTGGGCATTGTCAAAAACTCTCATAAATTCCATATTGATGTCTCTGATGACTCACAGCAAATATTGAAATCTGTCTGTCTGTCATTCGGCTGCGTCTCTGTTAAAGCTGGTATTATT
This sequence comes from Pao palembangensis, assembly GCA_015343265.1. Classification (NCBI taxonomy): domain Eukaryota; kingdom Metazoa; phylum Chordata; class Actinopteri; order Tetraodontiformes; family Tetraodontidae; genus Pao; species Pao palembangensis. Next base: position 30,925,815 of record CM027081.1, on the reverse strand, counting down.
TTCTCCCTGTGTCTCATTCTCTTACGCTTCCTGTATGGACAGCAATGTCAAAGAACTGCACGTCTGCTTCACTTTGATTTACTTCAAAGATAAAATGCAGCAGAGAAAGAAAATTCCCAAATGTGCCGCATGTAGAAAAAGTTTTCATCAGGTTTTTTGTTTTCACTCAAATGGAAGCACTCTGCCTTCGATAAGAAAAACAGCCTCTTCCTCTCTCACTGGAGCAAGACATATTGGTAGCTGCTCCACCTGTTGTGTGTGTGTGTGTGTGTGTGTGTGTGTGGTGGTGGTGGGTGATCACATGTACTATACAGTCTGTATGTGGGCGTTTCTTTGTCTAGCAAATAGTTAAACCATCTGCTTTATTAATATGTGTGTGTGGATGCTTTAATAGCAACCTGTGTGTGTGTGTGTGAGAGAGAGAGAGAGAGAGAGAGAGAGATGTTGAGAGAGGTAGGTTCATCTGTCTGCACTGCCTCACCTTAATTGCTCCAGCAAAGTTGTATTTCAGGAGTATTTGATTTATTTACATTTGCACATGTATATTTACACATGTTCTGTGTGAGATGCTCATCTCACTGGACTGTATTTACACAGATTAGTCTAAAAGAAGGACATAAGTAGAACACAAATGAGTAAGTTAGGGATGCTGATGAATATTCAAGTCTTGTTTAGAGTTTTAAGGTGCACCGTTTGTGTCACTTTAGGCTTTTTGAGTGTGTGCATGTGTGTGAACAGAATAATTAAATTCAAAGTCAACCCTCTATTAAGAGCTGAAAGACCTCCCTGGAGGGAAGACTTTTGCCTTTTAACGTGTCGACTCACTGTTTACCCTCAGCTCGTTCAAAAAGCAAAACAGCCAGAATGATCTTCCTGAGAACAGCCCAGCAAGTTTCTTGAGAATGAGTTTCAGCTCCAGCTCAGATATACAAAGTGAAATGAGGCCTTCACTGTTTATCAGAGCAGCTGTAATGTTTGTTCTACTATGCAATACCTGATACCAATGGAAGTATTTCCTCGGCTCAAACATCGACTGGTTCTGGTCAAATTTGTGGGCCTGAGCAACAGTTTGGACCCCAGACCACCAACCCTCGAATGGCCACCATAACAGCAGTTACAGGTCGATAATTCAATTAAATGTTTAAAATCAATGTCAGTAAAAAGATCCAGACACATCAAATTAAACAAACAAACTATACAAAAGATGTTTTCTTTTAAGATGTAATTGCTTCCAACAAGAACAAATAAACCAGAAAAAAAGAGTCACATGCTGGAATATCGCGTTACATAAAAAGTATTTTTCTCGTCAAAAATCCTCAAACATTTCATGTCAAAATGCACTGCTTGTTATTTCTAAATGGGGTGAACTTGGTTTCAGTTTGCAACTAACAGGTTTTTTTTTTTTTCTTTTGCATTGCACTTTGCAGATGTTCCCTGGTGTTGACAGGCTAATGTTGTTCTTACAGCTGAAACGCTGGCTTGTTTTACTGAATTAGTGTGGACTTTGTGTTTTTTTTGGTTTTTGTTTTATTTTACATTGTTGATGAGAGATGATTGCAGATTGATTCCAACATTACCAGAATTGAGCCCAGTCTGCAGGATGTCCTCACGGTTAGGATGCGACTGGAACCACATGCGTCAGGTTTGGCCCTGCGTCACATCGTGAGCTCCTGTAGACAGTCTGCGCTTCTTGCCTTCCTGTGTACGTTTCCCCACACACGGCAGCTCCAGAGTTAAACCAGCAGATCGAGCGACTATGTCAGACTCCAAACATTTGGTAAACAGCGGGGCGTGACTGTGTCATGCAGCGTAGCTATGCTAATCCTCTCAGGGGTCAGAGGGAGCTGTTTTTGAAAAGGCTTATTTGTATGGAACAATGAGACAGTCACTGGACTGAGATTGCTTGGCCGGGGGACATAATTGATAATCTCAGAGTCAGGAGAAAACTTGGAAACCGCTTAATGAACAGAAGAGATGTGTGAATGCCAGAGGGCATTCCTTTGGTGGTCTGTGAAAATGTTTTGACAACATGTACATCTGTGAATTTCATGCAAATAAGCTCTTCTCTCCTACAACGTGTCTGCTTTTAATTTGATTTTCAAAATGTAATCACTACTTATTAACATTTTTGAACCAATCACAGTAAATATCTGGAAAACCTCCTTTGCAAAGACATGTTTTAAGCCTCTTGACATCATTTTCACAACTTCACTAAGTTGGGTGAGCCCAAATGCCATGTATATCTTTTTAAAGCCGCATTTTTATCGTTGCACAGTTCCATGCGCGCTCTGCGTGAGCTGCAGCCGTGAGGAAGACCTCCTCACCTTCGCACCAGATGGCTGTCGGAATCAGGCCTGACTAATCTGATTCAACTTTTGATTTCCTGCTCACGTCAGCTGATGTTTCATCGCCACCATCCTCCGTTCCCAGGCTCCTTCGTCCTGAACGGACAGGCTTGTGACTGTGCGTGTCTGATGCCACAGGCATGAAGAACATGATATATCTCATCACATGCTTCTCCTTAGTGGATTAACAGGCTTCCAACAGCATTTATAGTGATGCTCCTGTGGGGACTGGCTTTGTGCAGGCAACAGGAAAATTCAATCATTGCCTAAAGGACAGGAACGGGGCAGAATGAAACGCTGCTTTGCTTCCATTTCCTTGTTAACCCATGTTTTTCAAGGCTGCAAATGACGACAGCGTGCACCAGCAGCTCCGCTCGCATTTTTTTTACGGCAAATAAAGTTGTGATGTGACGGTTGTTGGAAAAGGAATATGAGGGCCACCAGAAGAAATGATCTGGAGCTGGTGCTGGATTGAGTTACATCCTGGTACTAATACAGAAACAGCCTGTCTGAGTAGGACCAGCAATATAGTCTTTGAGCAAGGCACCTTCAGTCACCCAGTCTTCATCTGAACTGCCAGGATCTGAAGAAGAAGAGAAGATGAGTCACTTCCTCCTGTACGTAGCTGCTGGTTTAAACCCACGTGGGTTCACTCCGGCCTCCTCCCATCACATCTTCCCCAGGTTGCAAGAACAAGAACAAACTTAGATTTAATGGGGACATTTCAAACTTCCTGAGAGATTCCTGCACTAGGACCTCTGCCCACTGCCCCACGCCCACCCCACGTATCTGACCAATCACACAATAGTTCTTGAAAATCAGATGAGAAAAAAAAATCATCCTGAGAACCCTGAAACCAGGGCAGCAGTAACAAAAACATGAAGAACTATTTTTTTCCCCACAGCCTCAGGAGCCAGAAGAAATCTCTTCCGTCTCTAGTAGCCTTTAGGTGTGAATATGAGTGTGAACGATTGATCCTCTCTGTATGTTTGCCCTGCAATCAGTTTGTGACTTGTTCAGGGCTCCAGCCCCGCTGTGAAGAGATAAAGTGGTGGAAGGTGGATGGAAATATAAACTGTAAACTGTTTCTAAAATCCCACCCAGAGAGAATATTGAAGCAGATGACCCAGAGATCTTGGATCCGGTAAACACAGAAACGCTTCTGTGTGACTGTTTGCATCACGTTGGAGCAGAGAGTGAACAGTCGGAGTATCGAGCTCTTGCAGGAGACATCTGTTCAAGTATTTATGCCTCAGAGGACACTGAAAGGTATCTCCTGAAACATATGTTGAGGAAAAACACCCGTCCCGGACTCAATAGCGCAATTGTCAAATACACTCGAGCACGGTCCACCGAGCTTGCCAAGATCTGAAAGCAAGATCCTGATGTCTTCATTTGATCACAGTGTTACTTACACTGGTATCTGCCAGGGAACTTCTAGCGAGTGCAGCCCAGCATTTTTGTTATGGCCTCTTTTCTTCTGCAGTCTGTCGATAGAAATGTGTCGATCAGCAGAAGCAGCTGCAATCTTTACAGATCAGACTGATGATACGGCTAGCGCAGCAATACTGAACTTTGATTGTGTTTGCAAAAAAAAAAAAGAAACAACCACTTGTTGGTCACGGTTGAGCATGGGGGGGTTTAATGGATGATCTCTAGACAGTTTGACTTTGTTGGCTGTGGGGATCAGGGGTTGGAATACCTGCATACCTGAATACATGTGGACTCACACACAAGCGACATTTATAGTCCTGCAAACACCTGCAAACACACGAACGCACATCTAGATGCATCAGCTCTGCACATAGCTTCATAAATATGCATGTACGTGCACAGCTGTGAGGCGCTCCCCAACATTTGAATGAAGGCACTGACCACCGTGCCGTCATGTGTGATTCCTGTCTTCAGCATAGCCACAGAAATGAAAACAAACATCAGCGCTGAGGCAGGACTATAGGATATGCCTGCGGCGGCCTCCCCTAACTGGGTCCCTGTTTGCACGTTTATTGTTTTGGGTTGTTTTTTCATTTTTCCTGTCTGAATTACACGTTGATTGACATGTTTAATACATGCACTGTGACGAGTCGCTGCACATGACGGGGAGTGAGCGACAAATTAAATCCGGCACTCACAAACATGCAAAAACTCTGTCAAATAAACACTGTGAGAGAGGGGATCTGTTCCTAAATGAAGTTTCTTTGAAAGCTGGGCGCCCGTGAGCTGTGACTGACGGGAAGATGAAACAGTCCGTTTCAAAGCATTAAAATGGCTTTTTGACGTGACACTGAGAGGAGAGCATCGCTGGAGAAGAGCGCTAACAGCCTTCAGGTGAAAAGACTCTGGTATAGTTAAATCTTACACTTCTAGTGCCTTGTTGTCCACCCACAGGGAGGAAACGAGAGCTGGAGGGGAGGAAGGGGCTAAAGAAACAGTTTTGAAGGACTGTGGCCGGTCTAGTGTTACTGATTGGTAAGCGTTATCCCTCGGGATTAGCTCAGGATTGTGTTGGTGGAACAACCGCAGAGGTTCCTAAGTGGCTTTCCAACAGTTGATGCCGCGACAGTTCTATTACTGGCGTGTCATACTTTTTTTCGGAACCTGTCTCCTTCTGTGAAAAGGACAGAGGTGGTGGAGATGAATCTGGGTCCCAAATGGTCGGCTGACATCCTTTGAGGGGACCTTGCATACACACGTCTCCCACTGCTTTGGTTAAATGCTACAAATCCAAATGAAAACTTAATTGTTTATTACTCTTTCCTGGTGGCAGTCGAAATTTTCAATCAGTTCACTTAAAGACCAAAGGCTGAGTGAATTAGCTCCCACAGTTCAGCTTAATTGTGTTGTTCTAGAAGCTCCTGTCTGCAGTTTAAAGCTACGATACACTCTGGCTGTCGTTTAGTGTCGCCTTTCCTGCTCTGTGCTGCTGCTGCTGTTGCTGCATGAGGAAGATGCATTAAATCCGATTTCAATGAAGTTTCCTTTGATCCACAGGCGGTGAGAGTGTTGCGGGTTAATGAGGGTGAAGTCACAACAGTGTTTTTCATCTGGAATCGGGCTTGTGGTTAATCTCAAGAGGTCAGTGGGTGACGATCATTATTTTTGTGCTTCACCTCACACAGATTTACTGGTTCTTCAGAAAAGATCAAACTCTTCTAATGGTGAAAAAAGTCAAGAGTGAAAAAGAACGCTTCCTGTCCGGAAAGCTGCCTTTTCTCCACCGTATGTGTCTCAGAGGGTCAGAACTTTTCAGCACCGCACAGGTGTTCTGCAGTTGTCTCCTGAATTCCATCCTGGAACTCATCCATCTTCTTTCCTTCTGCAGACATGCAGGAACGTGTTTTTGATCCTCCATAAAGTACCTCATCAGCGGCATTGCTCCTCGCTGCCGATCCTCCGGGAAAGAGATCAGCAATCGGCAACTTTCACATGAGAGTAAGAGAAATCCATCCTTCTCACAACATTTTTTTCCATAACTGTCAGAACATTATAGGACAGTAAGTAATTCTATTTATGCCAATCAATTATAATTATTGAGCAGGCAAAATTCCCCTGTCAGTGCACTCTCTCTGATTAGCTAACCTCATTGATAGCAAAGGCTATTGATGGAGCGCATCAGAGTGCTCATTATAATGGCCATAAATGAGCAGAGGTGTCTCTGTTGCATTGATCCCAGCCGCTCAGACTGGTAACAATCAGAGGCTAAAATCTTTTCGCTGTTCAACCTAAAGCGCTGAGAGCAACTGTTAAAATCTTTACAACCTGACGGCGCACTCTCGACTGTGTAACTGTTTAATCACAAAGATGGCTGTTATCATTATAGGCTGCTGGTTTTTACTGTACAAGTGTCACTGTTTCTCCGCGTATTTGTCTTAGCCGACCACACGGTTTAGCACATGAAGCTAACATTAGCTAGCGCTCTGCAGCCAGACAGTTACAGCCGCTAAGTTGAATTTTAAAAATATTTATTGTTGTTTAGTATATCTGAATGGGAGCCTATAAAATTTACTGTAAGGCTGCGATATTTCTCCTGGCTGCAAAGTTAAATCAATATCTTCTAAATAAACTTGAGCAGCGACCTGCCTCAGAAGGTTATTTGTAACAACCTCGTTCATCAGGGCCTGTGAGCATTTAAAGGGTCCTGATGGAAAGTCATTCATCCAGACGTTTGAGACAGCCGCCAACTCGCTGATATGAAATAGCATTGCAATCACTTGTTATCGACTGTTTTGGTGTTTTATCATTTATTCTGATAAGTGAGATCAAATGTTGGAGGCCGGCCAGGCTTCTATTGGCCACTGAGCTCTGAGGGAGACGGCCGGGTGGAGTGAGCGCGTGTGTTCTGTTGGTAAGTGATGGAGTGTAAAAAAAAAAAAAAAACAAGTATCAATGTCTGTTAGCTTTCTGCTTACAATTTCCTTTTCTCAAACACACAGTTGGATGCATAACTCAGTTGTAAGCCTCTTGTCACAGGAGACGGTGAGCAGAGAGCAGAACAGGGTGACTTTATAATCCCTGCTGTGTTTATACTCCGCCCTACTGACTTTAGCGCCCTCTCCCCTTTCTTCTCCCCCCTTTTCTTTCCATTCCTTTATCATTTTTTTCATCCATCTCCTGTGCAGACGTACCCAATCTTATCTGCCTTGGCCGTATCTCTTGTGTTACTATTATTGTATGTGACAATTATTCCCTCAGGGGCATTTTAACTTTCCTCATCTCCTCTTTCTTCATCGCGTTCCTCCACTGCCTCTCCTTCTTGTTTTTCATTCCATCCTCCCCCTCGTTGCCCTCTTTGACCCCATCTTGACTCTCAGAATTTGAGGGAACAGAATATGAAGAACTAAGATGTCCACCCTCTTTCCTGCTTGCTTTCCCACTGAACTCTGGATTTTTGTCTCCACTTGAGCCCGTTCAGCCTCCTGACTCTCTGCAGAGTTTTCACCTGATGCATGTGGACAGCAAGCTTTTATGCGCATGCATATGTATTCACAGATACAGCACATAGGCTGTAGGTGGGGATTAACAAATGCAAACTCATGCACAAAAACGAAAAGACGAGGAGCTGGAGGTGAGTTCCTGTTGTGCATGCAGGCGGTCTCAGCAGGAACACAAGCATGAAGAAGGTGAGAGGATGTCTCTTCCTATTCCAGACTCTGCCAGTTCCCAACTACAGAGGAAATTTGCAAAGCGGTTCTTTACAGATGTGCAAGAGTGCAAACCCACATGAGCCGTCGCTCTGCTGTGTGAGGTAATGCCTCAGAAAGCACGAAGAATAAAAATCCTCCCGCTCACAAAAACAGCTTGGAACTGTTTCTGACTTGTGTAACGTTAGATTTGGCGAATAGTAGAACAGATTTTATTCATCCTGAAGAAAATGGAGTGAATTCAGGTAAAGAGCCCTCCCCAAAGCTTCCCCTCCTATGGTATGCAATGCTTTGCTGCTTTCTACCACTAGATGCCGCTAAATCCTTCACAATGTAACTTGACTCATTGGGGTGGGGTATGGTAAACTGCTTTTTGCAGTTTAGATACAGAACTTTTTTAAAGTCTCTTTGTCCAAATGTCTTAAAAAGAGCATCAAAAGAGCTTTTCAGACACATTCTTCACCAGAACCAGCAACAAAGATCTCTTTTTTGTCTCTTCTGCTCGTTACCGTCTGTGGGTCCTGAGTCCCAGACATCAGCTGCTTTTGTTCTCGAGGTATATGTACCCGTGTTATTGTTAGAGTGCTGTTTTACTATCATATATAATTCCTTTTTCATGAGACTGGATGTATGTCTAACCCTCCAAAGCCTGTCCGGCCATTTTACATCCCCTAGAAATGAAGAGCCACCTGGAATCCAAGATGTGCTGAGCTGCTTTTATTGGCTGCTTCCTGGAGTGTGATGAATTCACTCTGAGATCGGGCATAATTACGACCAGGGAAACATCTTGTTTTAATAACCAGCACTGCTGCTTATTGAAAAACACATTTTGCCAGTTGAAATGAGTCCTTCTGTCACGAGCTTCGTTAATGCGGTACGACTAATTCACCAGTTTTTTGTCGAAGTTTGACGTTAGCTTTTTTTTTGGTTTGAGGATTTTGCTTATATGATGCTAAATAAGGTCAGTTGTCCTTGATCAAACATGTCAACCCCTTGGTCGTTCTTCATCAGGTTCATTAGCTGGGGTTGCTTTGACAGAGCTATTTAGGAGACGACACTCTGTTGCTTATCATTTTTTATGGTCTCATTTTCAGCCTTATTGATTTCTTGTTTTGCACCCACTCGTCCGGCGTCTCACACTATCTCCCCCCTTTCTGCTACCACACAAAGGTGCAGGTGATTTTGACGACTTTGTAAACGCAGATAAGGAGGTTGAGAGAACATCTTTCTGTGACATATATAGAGCCGTTTTTACAGCCGTGTATCCAGTCTTTGCCCTTTTACTCCTTTTCCTGACTTCATCTTGTCACAGTCTTGCAAATTGGATGGTAACTTTTACATGTCAAGCTTGACAGAAGGAGGTCAGGGGAGTCAATCACAGTCAGTTTGCCCTTTGTGAGTGTGTGTGTGTGTGTGTGTGTGTGTGTGTGTGTGGGAGTGGGTAGTCTGTGGTATTTAAAGCTGGACAGGCTGGGAGGATGCACATAAACTGCAGATCCCAGAACAGACGGATCTGCCCAGTTTATCCCTCAAAGCAGGGAGAAGAAACATGACGCTGAAAAGAGCAGAGTGCTGATTTACACATGTGGGGAGACTCAGAGTAACCAGCACACACACACACACACACACACAAACACCCTGACAGCAGCCATGAGTCATTATTTTTCAAAAAGCTTTCAGTCAGAATATTCCAGAATAATAGGAAAATGTAAAAAAAAAAAAGGATGTGAACAAGGAATTAAAGGATCTAGGAAAGGTGTGGCTAAAAGAAGGACAATCTGCAAACTTTCACCCGGGGGTTTTTCACTTTGGAGTCCAATTGGCAGGCCCCGCCCCCTCCCAGGCTCCTCCCCTCTTCCAGATGTAGGAATACATCAGCATGTTTTCATTCCTGCACCTCAAACTCAATATAATCGAATAGGAAAAACCTATATTTTTGACTCTAATGAGATTAAAGAGGTGAGCCGTGAGCGTGTCGGGGGGAGCTCTGCCAGGAAATGTAAATTGCACCGTAGCCACAAAGTGTACGTCTATAAATGTCTGAAATGTGGAGTCATGACAGCGAGCAGGCTGCTGACTGTACTGGCGTGTGTCTCTGTGTATTTGTGAACGATGGATGGAATATTCTTTAAAAAATGAGAAGCAGCCGGCGCTGCCTAAACAGATGTTAATCACTGGATCAGATATGAGACGGAGCTTTATGAACTTTAATATACGGACTCACACACATTCACATGCACAAGTGCTGATGGACGGAGCTGCGGAGGCGGCTTAATAAGCTGGGATATGATGCAATCTCCAGTTCTTATGAAGATGCTGAAAGACGCAAAAGTGCACACACAAACACACACACACATACACACACACACACACACACACACACACACACACACACACACACACACACACACACACACACGTGTACTGCGGCTTGACAGGGAATCTGCCTTATGTGTGACCACACGCACAAAACTGATGTGGCTTAGGCCGAAAATGAGGAGCTGCTGGGTGAGACCTGTGCAGCTCGCCGGATAAATTGGAAGATTTTTTTTTTTTTTTCTGTCTTTGCTTGACTGATGAATAGTGAAGATAAACTCCTGCAGATGGATGAGGCAGATGGTGTCACTGGTGCTGGGTAGCCCAGGGCTGCTTGGCACGGTGCTTGATGGGTAATAGATGTTACTCCACGGAGCCCGGGGCCATTCCTGAGGACTGAGGTTGGATGTCACTCAGGAGTGGCTCCTTTTGTTGTTGCTTGAGACGTCCTTGCTGTTTGAGACACAGGACTTGTCAGGAACTTCAGGTAATGCTCACTAAATGTCACACTGGGAAACCAAAACAAAAAATAGTCAGTTTCTTCTACGTTTAACTAATGGTAGGTCATTATAGCTCCGGGTGATTTATGTCTTTCCGTCCCTAAAATGTGGAAAATGTGCAGGTCACATCTGATAAACTTTCTGGGTTTTATAACCCTGCGTGAATACATTTTAAGTGTGTTAAGTGTTGGGAAAACTGCAGCAAAAGCAGGAAACATGAGAAAATAACTGCACATGGCAACACAGGCCAAAACAAACAAGCTTAGACTCACACGTGGATGCAAAAGATGTGGAAATATTAGGAGAAAAATGAGGACGCAGATGTGAACAAGATAAGGTCAAACAGCTTGGACTTAGAAATGTTTTGCTGGTGTTTCACTGTTGTGTTTCAAAGTAGGACAGTAAAAATGAACTCCCGAGTGCATCAATCATAGCTGCAATGCTGCTGGTCAAAACTGCTCATTGCATGTGAAAATACCACAACAGGACAGTGAAATGCAGAAAACAAAAAACAGAATACAAAGAAATTCTGTAAAAAGGGAGGTTGTGTCTTCAAGACAAGGTCAGCGTTACCTTCATCTCCAAAATCACAAGTTTACCGGGCCACATCTGGCAACCTTTCATTGTATGTTCTAATCGTGACGCGAAAAGTAATTACCATCGTGCAGCTTTGTGATCGTGTGAAAGAAAGCCAACAATTCTTAAAAAAAAAAAAAAACAAAAAAAACATTCTACCTCACGTTCCAGAGGTTCTTCTAAAATGTCATCCAGAAAAAATCCCATGATGCCCTGATAATAGGAAGCAGACGACCTGAGCTGCTGGTAGGTGTGTGTGTGTTTGTGTGTGTATGTGTGCAGGTGTTAAAGTGTGATTAAGCCAGAGCTGTAGTCTGAGTGACTGTGTATATTTATAGCATGTTTGCGCTGCTGCGGTTATTTATTCCTTTCCAATAACGGTGCGTTTGTGTGCAGCTCTGAGCGAAGTGATCACACTCACAATTAACAGTCTAACAGCTGCATCAGGGGTTGTGTGTTGTAGGACCCACCATTAAAGGACCCCCCCACCCCCTGCTCTTTGCTCGCATAGACAACTTGGCAATTTACCTTAATCCATATCGACTGTTCTTCCATGACCTCACTCCATAGGGTCCGGCATTGAGGATTTACTCAGAGGCAACCAATCTAAACAACCTGATTGAACTCCTCTTCCTCAGTACGACTCCGTATGTGTTCGAGGAGTGAGACAGATAGAGAGAGAATGAGAAGGAGAGAGAGAAAGAGAGAGAGCAGCCTGTGTGTACGTGAGTAAAGCTTTTCACTATCAGGCTTTGACATGATGGATGTGACAAAGATGTAAAGTCAGAGATAAACCAAAGCCCCCGCGGCTCCCTGGAAGCCCCGTGACCCAGCCATAAAAGTCTCCCATCTCTCCCTCCGACCAGTGGTTGTTCCAGACATACAACCGTGTACGTGCGATACAGCTGTGCATACGTGGACATTGTATCACTCCCAACAAATTATCAAGGTCAGCCAGCCGCTGCCTGAGGCTTCGCACGGCGACAGGATGAGGACCCAGTGACCCGTTCCCAGAGCCGGGAGCAGTTTGGGAAGTTACCAACAGGTTTCAGCCAGGCTCAGGCCGTAACCGGCGTCAGTCAGGTCTGACCCAGCTTGGAGCTGCTTTCGTTTGCATGTCCAGGCACTTGTTCCACTCATGTATAGATCCACATATCTGTGATGCAAAAACAGTGTGTGTGTGTGTGTGTGTGTGTGTGTGTGTGTGTGTGTGTGTGTGTGTGTGCAGAGATGCGGCTGGCGCGTGGACGTGCGCTCCCTGTCGGTTTGAACCACCAGCAGGGTCAGTTTCTCTGCGTATGCTTAATTAATAGTTTGCCTCTGGCACCACTGAGCTCACAGCTCCATCCTGTCTGCTGCTGCAGCTTTAGCGCCGGTTGCTCTGCACACACACACACACACACACACACACACACACACACACACACACTCAGGATTCCTCTGGTGGCCACACACCCCGGCTGGTGCCTGGGTAGAGAGCAGTGATGACAACTCTCCACAAATGGCTTTTTGCTGCTCTAATAGGACCAGATGCAAATAAGAGAAGAAATTAGGGGAACATTAAAGGCTCACATATTCACATGCAGATTTAATGTGTTTAAATTGTTCATTTGCTGGTTTCGGGTGGTTCCAGAAAGCTCAGCAACGTCCAATTTTAATGACATTTTCAAGGGTGAGATCACATCCTTCCGTGTGTTTTCCCTTCAAATAAGATCCTTCATTGTTTTTATTTGTTGACCTGTGAAAACAATGACCCCTCTGCCCCTCCAATCCGCCGCCGCCGCAGAACTCTCCTCAATCTGTCCTCTCCTATTCACCCGTAGCCTTGTAATGCGGATGCAGCCTTTGCTTGTTGTGCATTCAGGCCTTGTATGGAGGAAAAAGTTTTATTCACCGCACCTCCGAACAGCACCAAAGATCTCAGAGAGATGTTCTTTTTCCCATGCAGTGTTTTTAAGATGTATATGTTTAATTTATGATTGGCAGATCTCCAAAGGGATCTGTTGAGTCAGAATCCAGGTTGGTCCACATCACCTCTATATATTACCTCATTCGCCATCTCCCCCATCTTCCTTTCTTATTTATATTGGTGGTGCTGCCACATCTCCATTCCTGATCCTCAAAGCAAGTTCAGCACCCCCACCCCCACCCAGCGCACACACACACACACACACACACACACACACACACACACACACACACACACACACATATGCAAGCACTTGTGTTGCACATGGATTGATGGGAAATCCTCAGCTCATTCCAGGTGAAAGAAAATCAGCAGCACCTGGGATGGGTCTCTCTCCTGTCTCTCTTTATTGTCTCCTGTTAACCTTTCTTTCGCCATCACTCTCCCTCCCCACCGGATTTGTCTGTAGACCTGCAGCTCCCAAAACCCCCACTGGAGATTAGTCAGTGCTGGGTCGCTGCCTCGCCAGTGGCAGGCGGCCCCATGTTCCACCGGGGGCAGGGAAGTGAGAGCGAGAGACACAGACAGAGAAAGAGAGAGAGAGAGAGAGGCCTGCAGGTGAACGAGTCAACATACTTCATAGGTGGCATATAGACAACAAATCAGGACATGCTTGTTTTCATTTATTGTTGAAAGTGATCCACCTGTCTCCCCTCATCACCGCCGTCTTCTAGTGAGGGTGATTGACACCAGGGGGACCTGCTTTGTTTTACTACGACTCAGACGTGACACATGACTGAGAAACGGCTTACGCGGGACAGCTCCACCTAACATATATTTAATGTAATGAAGGCCCCACTTCTACCTCGAGGCGAGGAGCAGAAATGTTAGATATTTAGTCCTGCAGGAACTTGTGCATGGACGTGAATCTTCCGGGTGGCGACAGCATGATATTTCATGGTTTTAATATTGATTGCTGAAATTTAACGAGCGTGTCTCGCCGTCCGAGACGTCACCTTGTCATCGCAATCCTTTGAAGAGACGATGAAATATCTGGTGGCCCCTGAAGCCGGCCTCTTAAGGACACCAAATGTTCCCAAGCATGTTTTTATTTATGCGGTGCAAACAGCGATGCACGATGAAGTCCAACTTTTCTCCGCTTTTTCCTCTTAACCTTATTATCTCATCTTTCCTTTGGTGCCTCTGACTGTGTGTTCGCTACCATGCAGAGAAAAACAGCGATAGCAACACCAATACACTCATCAGTGCATTATTAGTCACACCACAGAGCTTCCTCTCGCACGCCGCTTTCATAGCGGTCCACCTGTGGCGACGGTGTTGGTGATGAAACAGCAGAGAGCAGCACCATTTCAAAACAGAGGGGAGGAGGGGGCATTATCTCTGCTGCTGCCTCGGAGGGTCGATAATTAGCAGGCAGAGCTGTTGATAACTGTCACCGGGGTTGGGTTCTGTGGCTGAACATGAATCATGACTTTTAACTAAATTTGTCAGAGGTTCCAACAAAGGAGCTCACGTTCAATTGAAAAAGGACGGTCCACAGTTCTTCCTAAACAAAGGTTTTGAAAGGAGGAAATTCTGTTAGTTTGCAGTGAGCATTTGCAAAAATCATCTGTAATTAACAATCTGAATCCAGACCTTCTTTTAAAACAAAGGGTTTTTTTTCTGCTCCAGTGTTTAACTGAACTGAACATGCATCATCGGAGACTGTTTATAATGCAAATGATCTGTTAGAAAGTTGCTGATTAGCACAACAGCCCCTCAGGCAATAGAATCTGTTTGCGAGGTGGGTGAAAGACCCCTCTTTTTCTGTTAGATCCCGTCCTTTTCTTGTCTTTTTTATGCTAAAACCTCTCAGCGGAGGCCAGTCCTGTCTGCCCTCTCTGTCGGCAAATGTCAACGCTAATTATGACAAACTCCTGCTTCCTTGCAAGCCGGCCGTGGTGCTGTTAGGTCTTTGAGTGGGCCCAACAGATGAATTGGGCTCCCGCGACCCCGTGCACCCCGGCGCTGCTCTGTGCTGGTGTTTGCTCCGTTATGAGCCATCAGGCCACCCGGCACTGACAAGTTGCTATTCATCGAACACGCGAGCTCAGAGGGTACCTGTGCATTTTAGTGGCTGGCAGATGAGGAGGTCTGGGGTGTGTTCCTCTGCTGCTGGTCACACTGGGATGGTGGATCGGCTCTGGTAGCATCTATCATAAAAAAGTGTGAACTAGCGATTACACATAAAAACACATCTAAGTCTGCATGCTTGAGTCAGACTAAATTTGATTTAAAAACCGAACCCCACATTCCAGCATACTATGTGACAAAGACATCATCCATAAAGTCCCAGCCTATCTGGATGTGATATCCCTAATTGTGGGCGCGCTCAACCATAGCTAAAGATGTGTTTTTGCTGAATGACCCTTAAATCTGCCACAGTTTGAGGGTTTGAGCGTGTGTATGAAACGCTCTCTTGGTTCCTGCCTCCGGAAAGCCTCAATACAATACTCTCCCAACTGATGACTGTAATTAAACTGTCGCTCTGTTCTGATATAAAGCTCAATCTGTTGTTAAATCAAAACAGCATCTGCTCTTCTGGATCTCTGTGGTCCTGAGGTCACCTCACACTTTTCCGGAATGACGGTGAAGGGTTGCATCTTATTTTTAAAGAACTGAGGGGGTCCATCCCAACAGTCATCACGTGAGAGGTAGGAACACAGCCTGGGCAGGTCACCTGTCCATCACACACACCCACTATTCACTCAAACACTCCCCAGAGCCTCCAGTCAAGATTACGTGCATGTTTCTGGACTGTGGGAGGGAATTGGAGACCCTGGAGAAGGTTCCTTTCCTCCCATGTCCATGAGATTACAGGAAATTTATTGTCTGAAGAAAAGCATTGCAACTCAAAATTCACACATATTCTTGTGTCTCCCTGATTGGGACCCCGCCTTTCAGCTGTGCAGCAGCAGCCACACGCCATCATTGTGCGTTTGGCTGCAAGTGGCAGCAAATCAGATGGGAGCTCTTACGTGTCCTTCATTCGTAACATTCATAAAGATAAATCAGAACCAGGAGGAGCAAACACGTACGTGAGATCAGGAGAGCGAGGATTACGGCGGCGTCAGGGGGATATGAAACACTCGTATTCATACCAGAATGTGCCAGTGACACACTGAGCCCTGGTTTAGAAAGAAATACACTTTAAATGACACTTTATTCATGTTTCACGTTCATAACGGTACATGTGCTCTGCATATGAATAAAAAAGGCCTGTAGATGGGAATATATATGCAGTGCACATAACTGACACCACAGGATGTACAGATCTCTGTCAATAGCCTACCAGGGATGGTCGCCGTGGCAGCCGCGTTCCTTGTTATCAGGCATCCCTGGAGCGAGAAAATGATCTTAATTTGATCAAAGTCATAAACCCTCTTGCGAGGCTGATCTCTGCTTATCCTTTTATGTGCGGAATTACAAACGTCCTGATTAGGAAATTTATGCTAATGCTATTGTACCCTCATCAGTGATGTATGGCCGAGCCCTTGTCTTCACAGAGCCAATCCTCCACAGGAGGAAAGGGAAGGAAAGTACAGTTTGAAAAGAAAATCAGCTGGTATTAATGACAGATGAATGTTCTTTTGGCTCGAACTGACAAGCAGCACTTTTATTTTGCTCTGTCCTTTTGAGCATTTCTGGCTGTTAGCTTTGTCCCGCTCCCTTGATTCTATATTTGCTCCTGATGGAGGAGTCATAAACGGTGGAACATCCGTTTCTTCCAGGGACTTCAAATGGAGGCCAGGAGGCCTGCGGAGTCCGACCATTGCTGTGCTGCCAAGGTTTCAAAAGCTTCTTTTTTTTTTTAAAAAAAACATTCATGGCCGTAATGAAAAAAGGGAGCGAGCACGAAAGAAGACTCGATGGCTGCCCACCCTCTCTCCTCCCAGCATCTCAGTAATGATTGTACAGTATGTAAGTATTAGTCAGTGTTGAGCGCAGTCTCTCCAAATTGGGACCCTTATTACCAAAGCCGACTGAAGCACCATTCACATTAGGGTAGGGACAATGTGCTCATAATATCTATATCAGTGGTGTCCTGTCTTAATTCACTTTTATTACATCTATTCATAACGCTCTCATAATGATGAGATGGATCCCAGCCAGGGGATTTTCACAGTGTCACCTTTATTATAGCACACTGTGATTTGTCATCCACTGCGCTACAGGTCCCTGTAATGACGATAAGTTAGACTTCACTGGATTACATATAAGGGATAAAAGGCTACCCTGAGACCGAGCCCGTGTCGTTGACCCTGCCTTTGCCCGGGGCTGCAATGCACTCTGGGCGACAAACAGAAAGTGCAGTTTATGGCAGGAAGAACAACAGTCGCGACTCTAATACTTACATTTTACAGAGACGCGTAAAAAAGTAGAGACGTTAATTTCAGTTGTTTCTCAGTGGAGGACACACAGGTGTAATACAATACATCAAACTTAGAACCCAGATAACAGACGTATGCACCACTGACACCCCTGCCTTTTTACGTCTGAGGCAGTGGATTCGGTTAAAATCAGTTCAACTGTGTAGCTGATGAAAACTGGGTGTGGGCCAGACGTGAAACAGCTGTTTTCACACCAGCGCTGCCTGATCACGTCCAGCTGAGTAAAGAAAAACCTTCTTATTAATTCTCTGTCTGCTGATGGTTTGTGCTGGAGCTGAGGAGAGATATGTGTCCACCCAACAAAGCAAAGCTGCCTTTTCTGGAGCATTTACTTTGTGATTCGAGATAAGAGAACACAACCCAGGAATGTAGGTCCTGTACATTACACCCGCGCACACACGCACACACCCTGACCATACTAGCGAGGGCTGTTAATGGTAGGAAATTGTTAGAAAAACAGTTTGTAAGAGGGGAAAATATTCATAATCGTGCTGAGAGTTGATGGACAAAAACGTCACAATATGCCAGCAGAAACCGCAGACTCTTGTTTTCACACCTTTGTGTTTTAGTGCAGAATCAACAAAGCGACTGTAACATTAGCTCCGGAGGTGTTGATGAGGTGGTGTGCCCTGTTGTCTTTGGCCTGAGTTGACCTGGACCTTTTCCTCTGTTTCCAGAGGAAATCTGACCGGTTCCTTCAAATATTTTCCATTTCTTAAAATACCCTCCCTGTAATCATCATTCTTGTTTAGCTAGTTTTTCTTAAGTAACAACAGGCGCATCGCTGCAGGAAGAGCTCGATCTTAGCAGCACAAGGGTCTTTATTGAAACAAGATAAGGAAGGATGGAGCTTAGCCTCGACTGCTTTAAGCTTCCTTTTGAACCACTGAAGAACCTTTTGCTTTTGTCCAGCTATGGAATGGCACAACCACAAACGTAAAGATAATCTACACTTCCATCCTTAACTATAGTGTTGACATTGGAGCCATTTCCTGCATATCAGCCGCTCACTGTTTTGTCTGCACACGTCGTTCAGATGGCAGCAGGTTGCAGCGACCTTTGTCCTTCAAAACATCAGTTCATCCTTGGATTAGAGTCAATGTTTGAGTTGGAAAAAAAATCCCTCTCCACATCATGTTTCCCTGGAGAGACGGAACCCGACAAACATGATGCCTCTGGGCCGGTTTGTCTCCTCAGGAGAGTTTGTGAGGGTTTTCTCCAGGTACTTTGGTTTCCTCTCAGGATCTAAAGACACGCCCGTGCATTCAGATGAACAAGATTGATTAGAAACGACATTGCGGTCCAATAACATCATGCCATCTCCATAAGAAAACACGTTTAGTAAAAGAAGCTGGAAGACTACCGGGGTTTTCCCCAGTTTACCCATGACATCATTTCCCTTGTCTCTCTCTGTCCTTGCAAGGGTGTAGGGGTACACATTACCAAAGTAAGCTGCTGTCACACCCCTTCTGCTGTCAGTTCCCACTCTCCCTCTATGGAGACCTTGGCTGTCCCCACAGAAAACCTGATTTTGCACTGAACTGGAGCCACTTACATCACTCCTCCTGCAGCACTGATGGCGCACTAATGGCAACATCAGTCCCCATCTGGTGCCCATCATTTAGATTCAGGGCAGGGCCTGTCCCCGCAGATACATCCGATTAGTCCCTCTCATTGATTTGTGCTGGCTCGTCATGACTTAGTCAACCCAAGGTGTCTCTTCTATGACAT
The DNA here is from genome assembly GCA_015343265.1 of Pao palembangensis. Lineage (NCBI taxonomy): Eukaryota > Metazoa > Chordata > Actinopteri > Tetraodontiformes > Tetraodontidae > Pao > Pao palembangensis. The sequence continues at coordinate 30,906,846 of CM027081.1, read as the reverse complement.
GCTGTCTTCCAATGATTTAGTTTGCCAACGCTCTAAGTGCATTGAGTGTGACAATAAAATCTTTAATCTAATATGCATCCTAAAGAGGGAGGCGGTGCTGAATTAAAAGGAGGTGGCTAGTGGGGCATGTGGGGGAGGCTTTTGCTCCGGGTGAGCTCAGACAAAATGGTTTGGACATAAAATCCACAAATATCCAAGGTGCAGGCTTTTTGAAACTACCAATGTGATCTGATCATTCTGGCATCATCCTGCATTTCTGTTCTTAGTTATCCATTAATAATCCTCCAGTGTTTCAGTTTTAACGCCCTCTCACCTCCACATGTGAGGGGGAACCTAGTCTCGACAAATTTGCCGGGAAAATCTGGGCTGTGAATTCACTCCTCATGCGCGCTCTGGCCTAATCTGCGTTTGCCGTTTTGAAGCGTATGACAGCGTAAATGGGGTTATGGTGCACAACGCACGCACGGCGCTCTTCCTAATTCTAACTGACAACGACGCCACCGCCTGAGCTTGCCTGAGTGAGTGCGTGGTATTTATGGACATGTGAGCTGTGTTACAATGAGATCCGGAGCGACGCCACACCACCCAGTGCATTTACCAGTAAACACTCTTGGGAATGATGCACCAGGTACTTTTAGTGGCAATGCGCTAACAAACTAGCACTATTCTGTGTCTCCAGAGCAGATCTGATGCTTCTGTTTTTTAAAAACAACCAATTATCGCTTTGTGGCGCCGCTTCTTTTATTCATTTCATCTTATGATTGATATAATTCAATATGTCACATTTGGATTTAAATTGGGGGAGCAACTGCATGCATTCAGTGGAGAAAAATGCGTTTTGCGCTGACGCCCGTAATCTGGCTGGAAAATATTTGCAAACCTTCAAAGGACCTGTCGGCCTGACCTGTCCCGCAGCTCCATGTGACGGGTCAACAGCACGCTCAAGTCGTTTTAATGAGTCTCCTCTAAAGCGAAGTTTTGAGAATAAAGCAAGGCGGTAATAAACGGTCACCTGAGAAAGAGCAGACCACAGATCAGAGTGGTCAAAGGTGCCAGGACGCAGGAGCACGTGACGAGATGGAGAAGACGGGAGACGTAATCAGGGCGGGCCAGTATAACAGCGGGTTAAGAAGGAGACGAGGGGGGGCGGGCTTTGTTTCTGAGCCAGAGAAAATGAAAGCAGCTGGGGGTACACGCTCTGAGCGCCACACAATCATACAGTACGTGCTTGTCGTTAAGTGTTTTCATATACAGTGTGTGTGTGTGTGTGTGTGTGTGTGTGTGTGTGTGTGTGTGCAGCAGGGAGAAAGAGACAGAACGCAGCAGGAGAGGAATGCACTCATGGCTGTAAAGTGGGTGTGAAAACAACCGTGTTCACTGACCCCTGAGCCGACCTACCTGCACCCCCCCCCCCCACGCAGACAGAGCCTGTGTGTGTATGTGTGTGTGTGTGTGTGTGTGTGTGTGTGTGTATGTATGGTGGGTGAATTGTCTTGAGTTTACATTAGTCCAGTTGAAGAGGTCAAGAGGATTATCTTAAAATAATAAATGGAATTATACTTTCTTCATCCTTTCTTTTCTTTCTCTTCGCACCCTTAAAAGTACACGTTAGCACCTGTTACACAGACACTGGATTTATTTTCCTGCCAGACATTTAACACACTTCCCGTCCTTATTGTCTGAACATACAATACTTGCAGTCTTGTTTAAATTTGTTTAAAATGACTTCTGCGTTAATTTCCTGACGGGCAGCCCTTTTTAAGATTATTTACATTGTAGCTGCAGCTTGTCTCTTTGCATTAAATCGTTCTTTATATTGCATCTCATTTTCAGTCCTTTCTCTTTCTCTTGAAATCCCTCCAAACCCCTAAAGATATTACTTAAAACGGTTTGGCACACAGCACAGGGCGGGCATAAATCCTGCATATAGTATCCATATGAATCAGCTGCGCTCATTCTCATCAGGGATTTCCCATCTGAATTCAGCCCTGCTGCTCATTTTCTAACGTTTCATAAATCCTCCTTACGCGAACACTCATCTGATTTAAGGCGGCGACAGACGAGGTTCCCCCAGCGGCCCTGGAACTTGGATTTGTCCCCCCCACTCCAACCCAATCCCTCCACCCAGTCCCTCCACCCCTCCCGCTGAGTCAGCGTTCCCGCCCGTTCGCCGCTGCGGGGCGTCTGAGCGCTGGAGCGGAGCCTTGGACCCTTTCCTGTCTGCTCAACCGCAACAGGCTGCCCTGCATGTCACATGTTCGAGCCCAGGATCCCTGCGTTTTCCGAAAACGCCGCGTTTTTAAATGTGACTCCAGCAGTAAAACATTTGGTTAAATCCTGAAATATTGCGCTTGCTCTTACACTGTTGTCTGAAATAATGGTTATTAATGCAGGTGTACCAGACCGCAGTTAAATATATACATTATAAACTGATCTGGAGTCGGTGGTCGCTGCGTTTCCGGACATGGAATTAAACAGCTTGGTGCGTGTGCGCCGGTCATTTTCATATCTGTAGATGTGCCTGTCCTGAGCGCCTCTTCCCCCGTCCCTGCTCTACCTCTCCATAATTAAATTAGCTCGGTTTTCGGCGGCTGGGGTTGGGAGGGGCCTGGCTTTGTTCGAGCGACGCCCATTCAAATCACTCCAAACCAATGGGACTGGGCCCCGCTTCGCCGTAACCAAACCCACTCCCCTCAGTCGGCGCCCGGAGCTGCCTGCCTGCTTGCCTTCGTCCTCACCTTCCAGCGAGTTTCGGCGTGATCAAACTCAAACGCAAGAAAAAAAGGAGGGAGAGACTGCGCGGCGTGACACATGGGAAAAGGCGACATTTTTTTCTGTGCTGCACTTCGCGCGATGGTTCGTATATGAGGAGCAGCCGCGCTAGGATGCGGACATAAACAAGCGTCTCCGCTGGAGAAAAACGCCAAGAGAACACAGCGCTGCCCGAGAAGCTCAGCCGTGACACCTTCGGTGAACCAGAGACAGGATAACACTCGGTTCTTCAAACGCTGGAGTTCCACATGAGCTGCCATCCTACTCAGTCCGACTGACTGACTGGCTGTATGGCTTTAAAAAGTTGCCTGGAGAGCATGGACATCTGACGTGTGCCACACGCCGTCATTGGACACATCGAGCCTCTCTCTCTTTGCTCCATCACGTCTTGGGCTGCCTAATCCCCCCGAGCCTTTGGTTCGGTGGTAGAAGTGCTCGGTAGTTGTCATTTGGCCCGACACAAGCTACATCCAGCAGCATAAGAGCAACACTGTGTGGAAGACACCGCCTGGCGAGCTGCGCATTTCTGACCCAACATCACCGCTTGTGCGTCGGTGAGAGAAACATTCGATCAGCCGTCGCGGATTAATCCGAGCTGAACCAACAACCCGGGATTTGTCCGCACCCTCCACCTGCGGCTGAGAAACATCACCAACACGCCTTTTTCCTCCTAAACTTTAATATTTCAGCTTGAACAAGTGTCAGCACAAGTGCCCCCGCTGATGGTCACGTCCCTTCCAATCGGTTCCCGGTTTCTATGTTGCGCGCATTCCCGTTTCTCCAGCGTCAACGATCTGCGCCTGGAACACGCAGACACACGTGAATGAGCCACATCACCTGTCCCGGTTCGAAGCGCCCGACCCGCCTGACCTGACCCGACCCGCCCGACGCAGAAGAGGAATACTCGCCCGAGTTTCGCCGTAGTGATGCTGCAAATGGAAATGGTCCTCTTCGTCTGCATGGTGCTGCTAGTGTGTGTATTTAGCCAGGAGCCCAGTTCCAAAGTGGTGGCCGACCGCTACGCCGTCTTCTGGAACCGGACAAACACCAAGTAAGTGTCCGCGCAGAGCGGCTGATGTTCGGCGGCCTCGCCTGTGCGTCAGCGGCGGGTTTCTGGAGCGCATCGGCTGTAGCTCCAAAAACTGCCCAACATGGAATTTAGAGACAAAATCCTCGTACATTAATGTAAAATCTGAGACTCGGGGTTTCGATCTGTCTTAGTTATGCCGAGCTTTATTCTGGTTTTATTGCATTTGCTTTATTTTGGGACGTTGAACGCAACAGTGACACAAACGAGCGCAGAATCCTTTAAATTGATTTAAATCTCTCGGAAAACTTGAGTTAACTTGGAGGCACAAACAGGCCGAACGAATTAAGCTATTTACTGTTTCTAAGATAGTTACTGTTTCTGTGTCTTCACAGCGTGTTCAGCTGTGTTACGCTGCAAAAGAGATTCCATTTTATGTGCTTATTATTGAGTTAGCTGCACGCTGGAAAACAATTACAGCCACGAACATTAAAAATAAATAAATAAAATACGACCATAAAACACATAGCAGCATGAAAGTAAAAATCCATAAAATTCTTTAGAGCTCTACTCTGAGTATAATTTGCTACACAGTTTGGAAACTCAGAAGTTTTGGAAAGTTTTGCTCTGAACAACTGAAGCTTTCATAATAGAAAAGAGGCACATTTTTACCAAATTTAGGAATTATAACTTTTACTTTTCAAATTTTTGAAAGTTTACTGTAAAATTATTGCTGAGTCTTGGCCTGAATTCATATTCTGAAAATATTCAGAATTGAATTTGTAATTTATTAGACTTTTAAGTGAGAAATAATTTATATTTTTTCCCCCTTTTCCTGTCAGCCATTGAAAGAAAGGTTTTTGCCCCTGCTGGGAAAGTCGTGTCTCAGAAACTGAGCAGGAATCAGCCTCAGAATCCGTCCTGCACCCAGTCCAAATGCTTCTGGTGCAGTTGACAAAAATCTTTATCTCGGCTGCCAGGAGCACTTAGTTGAGTCGTGAGCTCGGCCTCCACTATCGGTCCACGCCGATTTTGCAGCGCAGCTATTTGTGTGTTAAAAACTCTTCTTGTTGCATGAAACGATTAGTGGTCGGGCGCCCTGACTGCGAGCCTGCTCCTGGAGTCAGGACCAGTCACGGGTGCGTAGACGCTTGTGTGAGTGCCGTGATCTACGCTCGCTCTGTGCCGCTGCCGTTTTCCCCACTGCTGTGCTCAATGGTGGCAAACAATGTTTTTTGAGTTGAAGCTAGATTTCTGCCCCGGACTGACACGCTTTTGGGTCCACAAGTAGATTTTATTTATTTATTTATTTTTGGTCAAATTTGAACTTGTTTGGCCACCAAGTAAACTTAATATTTTCCAGATGTGCTGACAAGGTTTGTTTAGGTTCTGTGCGGAGAAAGTTCTGGTAAATTTGAATAAAACAACTGTTAATCTGTGATCTGGGGCTGAAGGAGAGGCGAGGACGCGTGAATGTAGAGACTCAGGTGGCTGCACCCCCGTCTGACCCGGAGTCAGATGTAAGGAAATAAGTTCCTTATCTTTACAGAACTCTGAAACCTGCCCGAGGAAAGGAAAAGGGCTTTAGTTGCGACTGTAACGTTGCCTCCAGCAGCCGCTCATTGACTCCAGACGGCTTCTTTGACTCCCGTCGCTGCGCGTCAGTTGCAGGAGGCCTGAGAGGCAACGAGAGGAGACGGAGAGATTGCAAACTTGACTTATTGATGACTGGGTTCATAAATATTGAGTCCCTTTCTTTGTGCATTACTGTAGAGACGCCGCATGGCGCTATCAGCCCGCCAGCATCGGCCTCCCTCCACCGTCAGAAAAAGCAGTTTTCTGTCTTTTCCTGTGTGAACGCTCACGTGCGTTAAAGCACATGCTACTATATGACCGCAATAAATTAAGGCTAATGATGTAATTTGTCAGGAGTGATGTTTGCGAGCAGCTCAAAGGATTATTTGGCTGTTTTTGCCCCGACTTTCTCCTCTGAAAGCAGTCGCTCGGAGCCAGTTTTACAGCTCGGCAGCAGGAAAAGCCATTTGTCAACATTCATTTTTGCAACGTATCAAACTGCAGCGCTCAGAGATGAGCAAATTGTGCGAGATAATCCATCACACCGGGGCTGTAGTTTGTGGCTGTCACAGAATCTGCTTTTTTATGCTCTTAATTCCTTGTGCCCGACCCGAGCGAGATGCCCTAGGCGCGCTCGCACGAAAATGCGGAGACGTAAATGAGAAGCTCCGCGCGGAAAAAACGTCAGCTCCTGCTTACGAACGTTGCCACATCTGTGTCCCGCATGCTTGGCTGCATAAATACAATTAATTTGAAGACACCAAAGCAAAGACAGTGTGAGAAAGAGTGTGTTCTTCGTCAGGGGTGTCAACTCGAACTTTTGAAAGTGATATATACTTCTGGTTGAAACTGAGACGTTTGTTGATGTCTGTTTGAATTCTGTGTCTGTCTGCTTATATGTGGTGGATTAATTGTGGAATCTTGTGTTGGTGCCGCGTATTCAAGTTTGCCTTAGCGGTTGCGGCGGTTGTTTCGTGCGGCGGTGGTGCTGTTGTTGGCGTCGGGGGTCCAGACCGAGGGGATTTCCACACATTGTGTTCCCTCTGGCGTGCTGCCCTCGTATCACAACTCATCACAGATTTGATAACGGCTTAATCCCCCAAATACCTTCTTTTTTTTTTTTTTTTTGCACCTCCCTGTGAATATTTGCCTGCGAGTTCTTTGTTGAGGGCTTGCGTTCCTCCTGGTACCTGTAGTTTTGTCTCTCCTCAGGAAGTGCCCTCAGCAGTAAATTCAGCTTCAGAAACCGGAGTGTTTTCTTTTATGTTTTGACGCGTCTCTGCTCGGTCTCGCCTCCCGGCTGAGTGTGTATTCAAATGAGCCAACGGTGGTCCTAATGAAGTCTCAGCTGTAGTGCAGAGACGACGGCGCCTTGCTTCCCGTACTCCTCTACTCACCGACGCTCTCTCCCCATTTCACCCCCCCCCCCCACCCCCGTCTTCTCGCTGTGCACGTAAAATGGAACACGGTGAGATATTTCGGGAGTCCCTCCGTGGTGGACGGCGGGTGAAAGACGCTCAGAGGTCAGACACGCTCGGCGAGGAGCTCAGTCACAGGTCACACACGCACGCGGAACAATAAGCCAGCAGAGAGCCGGCTGAGAATGACAATCTCATAACCGCTGGAGCTCTCCTTGAAGCCTGGTATTACCATAAACAGTTGCGGTCATGCAAATTGCTCAAGGTGATTTGTGTTTTTGGTGTATAATTTGCCGGTGAACAAACAACCCGGGCAGTGCTTTTTTAACGAGCTGCTCTCTGCATTTTTATTGTCACAATATAACAGCAGGCCGACGTAAAGTAGCTGATGTGACACACAGTTTTCTGTTGTCGTGGCGGGGCTTTTCCTGCTCTCTGTTTTTGTCTTTGAGAGCGTGTGTGTGTGTGTGTGTGTGTGTGTGTGTGTATGTATGTCCATGGGCTTCTCATTACCTGAAAAATTGTCAATCTGTTATTTCATATGCGCGTGGGTGTGTGTGCGCGTGTGTACAAATGCCGAATCTGCAAGCAAACATTTTCAACAGCCGACATTCATGACCAAATCTCAGACAACCTGCTAAAAAAAAGCTGATATCGTCTCTGCTGGCTAAAGTTTTGACCTCGTCCTTCCTTCTCGTGGTCCTGTGGTAATTCTTCTCCTGCTGCGCTCGTAGCTGCTCTGGCTCCCGTCCTCCCGTCTCTGGGCTGATTAGGTCTCGTTAATGACTCCTGCCTCTGTCCTTCTTCGGTGCCTGTGGCATTTGGCAAACCCGGCTCTGGCCGAGCCGCAGGCGAGGAGACAAAGGCAGCAGCCGGAGAAATATTCAAATGCCAGGTCTCAGAATCGGGTGGACTACCTGTAAAAGCTGATGGCGGCGCTCTGCGTCCTCACACTTAGCGTCAGTAACGCTCTGCCTTTCCTCCCTGGAGCCGTGAATGTGTTTTCTAATGACATTTTTTTCCTATTAACTACAAAATGAGCCCAGCAGGCAGTTGTCAATGCTTAGTCAATGTGCTTGCAGAGCAGCTGTTCTTCAGTGCTGGGGGGGGGGGTGGTTGGGATTATTGGCCGTGACCCTTGTGGACTTGCTATGCGGTGGACAGAAGCGGCTCTGTCGCCAGGGTGCCTGCTGGTCAGGCTGCTGTCTTAGATATGCAAATCCCACCAAAAGAGTAAAGTTAACATAAAACAAGATTTTTTTTTTGGTGTAATTATATATCAAATCTGTTTGACTGAATTATTGTTCTTCTTTATTTATAATTTTGGAGATTTTCTTTGTTCAAAATGCAGGTTATTAGCAGGTTGCTTTTTTTTTTTTTTTTCTAAATAAATTCACTCGACAGATATAAAATATCTGTTTACCCAACACCAAACAAATACATCCAAGAAGCATCGAGGTTAACAGCTGCTTTGATATCAGGGTTTCAAAATTTGTCGTCAGTTTCAGTCGGCCAAACAACAGACGTAACAAAGCTGAACGGCAGCTCCAGTTCTGCTTCCCAGCTCTCCTGGGGAAGCAGATTTTACTGTCCAGGTTTTTGTTTTCAGAGTAATCACTCCAAGGTCAGATGGAGTGCTGAAACGCCGCTATCAGCCGAAGCGATCTGCCTCTTAGCCCTCGTTCAACCCCGTGGCTTTCCGCGGAACGCTCCCTGCGACTCTTGGAAACAATGAAGTATTAACCAGATCGTGCAACGGGCGTATGTGTGTAACTGGATGCATGACTAAATGATAAAAATAATGTTTCCTATTTTGCTGTTTTGTTGCCCATCTACGAGATGCATGTATTTGTTTATTCAGGGGTTAAATTCTTCCCATCAGGGTTCTCACCGTATCAGTTTCACTCCGATACAAAAACAAAACATTTGGAAAGACTTTTGGAAAGTTTTTCTTTTCTTCACTGTTGCAATTCCTATATTTTTTACTTGTTATTTTTTGACCACCCAGAGGAGTCATGGAAACCAGCTAAACACCTGAGTATATTTGCTGCTAACAGTCAAGAAATAAATATTATTTTGTCTGTAGTTATCTCAGAAAGGTCATGTTTGTATAAAATTCCCCCCAAAAATTCTGAATGTTAATAGAGGAGTTCCGCAGGTCCAATTAGGATCAAAGTATCAGGCCGAGTGTTTTGTATTGTACACCATCCGTCATTATTTGTAGCTGAAAATGGCGCTAGCGTATCCCGCTACAAGCCTTCTGTAAAATGGAGGCTTAGCAGCTGTTACTCCAGTAACGCTTGGATGATCTTCCGCTCCTGACCATCAAGGGGCGCTACTGAGAGGGAGTCTGATACCTCCGTGTGGAGCATCTCAAGCGTAGACCTGAATGAAGACTGCACGTAGTTGCTAGATTTAATCTGTCTCTGGCTGCTTTTGTCGTGCAAAACTCATTTACGCATCATGTTTTTACAGGAAGGGCATCGACACATAGAGGCCAAGACAGTTGTCTTTTTTTCAAAGAAAAAAAACATTGTTCTCTGTCTGCCATCGTGTGTTGGACTGGAAAATGTGACGGAAATGATCAGGGCTATTCATTTTTTTTTTTCCCCCCAGAAACATTTTCCACAGATAATTCCTTTCATGGTAGACTGGCTTCGGACCTTGGGCTGTCGCTTTCCTTATTTAACTTGGGGGGGTGGAGGGGGGTGGCTGCGGAGGAGTGAATGGATGTTTTTCTAGCTGGGCAGCAGTGTGGAGGATAGATCCCAGAAGAGAACACATCTCCAGCTCGTGAATAAAGACCTAATTGATGGTCGGTAGCCGGTTGTAAATGACTCATGAGGTAATTCGTCTTCACAGGCGGACTGAGAAGCTGCACAGAGGGCCGGTACCGTGGTGGGGTCGGCCATCCCTTTGGAATTGAGACAATCTACTTGGTCAATATCCAAACGGCTGAAGGTGCCACACAGTGCTAATTTTAGCCCAAAATCTGTGTGTATAATCACACCACAGTTGGTACACGGTTACAGAACCGGGAGAGGGGTGTGTGCCGATTTAACCATTAAAACTTGAATTACCTTATCTGACCGGCAGCAATTCTCCACAATTCTCCAACAAAGTCGCTTTCACTTTGTTCAGTCTACTGTTACAGCAGAAACGTGCCAATAATAAGCTAGCTGCACTAGCCAGTTTGAATTGACAGTAGAAAAAAAAAATAACCAGTCCCCCCACCCCGAACACTTAGTGGTGCGGCTCAAAGGCGGCCATTGTTCTGTGCTCTGTCCACTCTACATAGGCAGGCCTGAAAGTTATGCATAGGCTTTAAACGGAGGGTGAGAAAAGGGAGGGCAGAGGAGAAGAGCGAGGGAGGCCAGTGTTGCAAGAGGTGCCACCATGTTTTTGAGAAGGAGATTTGGCAGTTCCCTGCACCCTCGAGGCCTTCGCTATCTTCTGTACATTCCTCCATGCATCTACCTCTTTTGACACCCCCCAATAGTTTGAGGAGTCATGTGGCTCTCCGGTGGTTGACTGGTTGGTGGTGGGCTCCTCCCAGGGTCCCTCGCCCTGAGGAGGTTTCATCCCTGCGGCCCACGTTTAGTGATACTGGGTTTTCTACCGAGAAAGGATTAAGCTTCTCAGGTTTAGACCCCTCCTTTGTTTCCTGTGACACTGAAGGACCCCCACCCCCACCCCCTCCTTCACCAGGCTGCTCTTCACATGGGGGTTGGTGCTTCGGCTCCGAGTTGCATGCCGTCTCCGACGACTGTGATACGCTGGACGGTCCGTGCTCGAGAAGTGCAATTTCCAGCAAAATGCACGTCAGAATACCAGATGTGTTTGTGATGCAGGGGCTTAATGGACGATTCATTCCAAACTGCCGAACATCTGCCTCGGAGACAAATTGGTACAATAACAATGAGCCGATTTACTCCCCAGAAGAAGTTCCACTTCGCAAGTGAAGGTCACGAAACGATGCGCTCCTCTCGCTGTGATGAATAACGTGGATAATCAGGCATGATGGAGATCTAAATGGAGAATATCTCATTTGGTGCAGCTTGTTTTCCTGGCTGCACCGGGACAGAATGTGGCTGAATGGAATTTTGGCCAATTCAGAAATGAAAATCTACATTAGGTGTGTTTTGTTGTGTTCAGATGCTAAACTTTGTTGGCTATTAGAAGGATATAAAAAGTGTTCTCCAGGTCTGCTGCAGGCCTGTTTTATCAGCCAACTTCCCGTAGAACAGCCCCGAATCAAAGAGATCATAAACTGTGTTTAAAAAGGCAACGCATAACTGACTCTGACATCTTCAGCTGATTCACTGTTTGATGCGTCCAGTTTTTTGTGTTGGCTGTGATTTGTGCGGGCGCGTGCTTATCCCGACCTGAACTCTGCGTCCAGGCTGTTTTTAATTAAACGACTCACGCAGGTTTGACTAAAGCGCGGTGCTCCGCTAACTATGACCTAGTTCCATCGGCCCCCTCCTGCGGTGGTTGGTATTCCAGCGCGAAACTTTTTTTCGCCTTCTTCAGGGGGATGATTGATCCCAGAACATATGATAAATCCCATTTTCTGCCATTATTGTCATCTGAGGAATAAACGCCGTCCCTCATAACCAAATCTGCCTTCCCGAAGAACATGGACGGGCCCGCGCGGTTTGAAAAAGCAGTTCATTATTTGGTCCATGAGCTTCCCGTTGCAGAGGAGGCGTATTTATTCTGCTTGTTTATTTTCTTCCCCTGAACCGGCGAGCAGTAAGCTATAGAGCGCAGCAGCCTTTGAACCACGGCCTATCCCATGACTACAGCCCCGGGTATTAACCCGCAGCCACTGAGAGGCTTAAAAAGCCATCAGCTCATTGTCCAGAGACACAAAACCCCCTTCCTCCAAAAATCCCCCCATCCTTCTCTTTCCCTCCTTCCCTCTTTTCTTAAGAAGGCCTTCAGCTGGCCTCTGCTGCCATTCATATTAATCAGTTTTAAGGGTCTAATGAGATAAGTGAGACTTAAGGGGAGTCCCCAAAGTGGCCTAAGCCCTCCAGATAAACAGAGGTGATGAGCGCTGCCCATGGTGACATCCTGTGGAGCCTGTTTGTGTGTCTTTCTTCCTGTATATTCTGGCAAACTGAAGTTTTCAGCCTCTTTAATCTCGCCGCTGAGCTCTGGAAGCCAAAATATCACCTGGAGACAATCAGCGCTGGCGTCATTCAGCGCGGGCCGGTGATGACGGCCTCGGTGGCGCGTCGAAGGCCGAGCTTGGTGGACCCGACCCGTATCGGCTCCTTTTAACTCCTAATCCCCCCCCTCCTTCCGCTCAGTTCATGCCCTCTGCCTCTTTCTGCCAGTCGGTATTAAACACATGCCAGTCACACTCCTTTTTCCCGCTCCAGCTGCCATGTTGTCCTCCTTCTTTCTCCACTCTCTGTTTGAGATGGAGACTCCTTCAGCCGGGCTCGCGGTGGTGTCATTCCAGATGTCCTTCTGGGCCGACCCAGTGCGCACCGTTGGAATAACGCAGGATCTGAGCTTGGCTGTTAGCGGAAGCCATCAGGCATTCATGGTTGCACTGGCTTGTTTGGAATATATAAGATTTCTATGACCAGGCAGCAGATTTGGACTTAAATTTGACGTGCTTTGTATGAGAACAAAAAAAAAAAAAATAATAAAAATAATAATATTATTATTAAAAATAATAATAAAAATTTAGTAAGGAAAAAAAAAAAACTTTGAAACTTTTTTTTTTTTTTAAATTCCAGGTCTGTTTTTTTATTTAAAGGAGAACTTCTTTCCAGGCCCTCAGAGTTCACTTTCACCTGCTGTTCTCTTCTTCGCGGCCGCTGGACTCTGCGACCGGAGACATTCCAGCCGGGATTAGCGCGCATGGCGAACGGAAGCGCAAATAAGAGGGAGAGAAGGTTTTTTTCTTTTCTTTTTTTTCCTTGGAACCTAGTATTTGTCCCACATCCCAGAGGACAGCGCGTCCTTGAAAGGAAAGGATTCTAACCGAGTCTAATGAATTTAGCATTTGATTCAGTTTATAATCACAGAAATCATTTTCTTCAAATTGTTCAAATTATCTTCAGTCAAATTCAAAGGATAAAAGGGTTTTCTTTTTGCCTTTTGACTTTTCATATATTTTCAGATGGTTTGCCCATATAGTTTTCATGTGGTGGAGCTGAGGGAGCCTGAGCTTGTGGGAAAACAGATGCATCATATTTTACGATGGATCTATTGGATTTGGGGGCCTGCCCGTCTGAAATGGGCGGAGTGATTAAATTTTCATTACTGTTTGAAGTTGTGAAGAAAAGTAGCACTGGCAAATGTCTGCACACGAGTCACGAAAGGTGAAACCCAGATAGCTGTAAAGCAAAGGCTGATGGAAGGATGTCTGGCTCAGGAATTCAGCAATAAAAGCAAAATCGGCGGCGGCTCCCATGACTCTACGATTCGCTTTGCCACTTTCTTTTCTTTGGGGTTTTGCCCTCTTCTGATTTGTGGCTTAATTGCGTCTGGTCAGATAGATGTGAGCTGCCAGGCCTGTGTCAAACTTTGACTAACATCAGCTTCATCGCTGCTTTAATAATGCAGCAGACGGCCACGCTCTATCTTTGGGATGTAGAGAGCTCCTTACATTAGAGCCAGGTCAGATTGTGTCTGCTGCCGTACATTAGCGGAAGAACCTTCCCGCCTGTATCACTGGTAAGAGGAACACGGCACGAATACGGCTGAATTATTCACACTCATAATCGGCCTTTATGTCCCGCTGCCAGGGCCGGCCCCACTGTTATTCTAGTGCATAATTGATAGTGCTCAGAAGTGGAAAAGTTGGAATAGCAGAAGTAATGCGAAGCGAAAGTGTAGTCGAGGCAGCACAAGAGGGGGAACAGGGGAATAGGTTGAGGAGTGGGTGGGGGGGTATAGAGAGATGGAGCTGGGCCCCTATAGGAGTTTTTACACGGAGCTTGTGATGGCCTTTACGGGGCTTAGGAGCGGCTAGCGTGAGGATTGCGTGTGTAGGCCAGCCAGACTCCTTTCAGGGCTGGGAGTGCGGTTGGTGGGGGGTGGAGGAAGGTGGGAGGGAGGGAGAGGAGTTGGGGGATCCAGAGTAACAAGGTCTGACGCTGAGCTGGCCCAGAATGTGGTCTGTGCCCCTCGCCATCCCCAAGTTAACACAGAGCGCTTCTTTGGGCGGTTGTGAGCATCTGGACCTTTTTTTTTTTTTTTTTTTTTTTTTAAAAGTGTGTTTTTCTTTGTTAGAGAAATATAAAGTAGTAAACAGCAGCAGCTTGGTTTTCTTCTTTATTGTCTTTAACCAGCTGTTAGCTGGGGCAGGTAAGCCAGGTCAGGAAATCACAATCATCTGACAGAAACAGCTACCTCCAGAGCGGCCTAGGCTAGCCACCAACTCGCTGCGTCCAACTGAGAAATTGGTTGAGACGACCACTTGGGGAAATCAGACCAATGCTGCATGTTTCACATTACAAATATTTTGAACCTGTCACTGCATATCTTCATCTTGACCTAATTCCACGAACGATTTGTTCTTATATTATTTGCTGGAGCTAGAAATTTATTTGGTTTGATGGTTCTGTCAGAAATCATTTTGCTCTCTCTCCCGGTTGTCTTTGCGAGCTCTCGGAACGCAATAGGACAACTTTGCATGGGAAGTCTGAAAGTCCCAGGTGAAGGTGTTAACACGGCTCCAGGTGGAGTCTATTTAACACCTCCCTGACCCTTGACAAAGTCTGACTAACTGCTGCCTAGCTCTGCCTTTTGTGTTTCATAACAAAGCTCTTTAGCTTCTAACACCAGCACAGCACTGGGGGTGTCGAGAGAAACCTGAGATAAGGTCCACATCAGAGGGTTGGTGGGAACTGTTTAATCCGCTTCTTGAAAACCAAACCAGCACACAACAGGCCGGGATCATGTTTGGCAAAGTGGCTCGCTTTGATGGAGGGATCGGATGGTGTGAGCCAGAGGAGCGAAGATAGAGCGGCGGCTGAATGCTGGCTGTCTTTAACGAGAGCAGCGTGAATGAGAATATTTGAAAGATAATGCAGGAAGTTGTACGCTGGTGCGTTCACACATGCACAAAGAGTCTCAGAGCGGTGTTATGTGCTGATCTGTGTGTGGCTGTTTCCTGATTTTGCTGATAAATTGAGCATTAACACGACCAATCGCAGCACGCTATGTTTGCTCGGCTACTTCCCCTTTTTTTTTTTTTTTTTTTTTTTTTACATTTATCAAACTAGATTAACCATGTGAATAAATGTGGTCTAATATTTTTCCTATTATTATTTATTCTTGCTAACAAGGACTCACATTATTATCCAGGAATAAGCTCCATACTCCCACTGTAATTCTTTAGTAAACACCATGTTTGCAGTTCAGAAGGAAGCATCTTTCATCAGTGTTGCTACAGTGTGGCCATAAAGATGGCCAGAGGAAACATTAGCAGGGGTATGTCTCAGAAACACATAAAAAACAATTTACGAGTGCACTTAGGCCTGTGCGCCTACCGGAGCCATTCTATAAAGATGCAGACAGAGATCGGAGCAAACTCCTAATTACCCACATTTAAAAGTAATAAACATGGATCGATACCCGATCTGGGCTCTGTTAATCCTGCCCTCACCTGTTTTTATTTCCCTGACTGCGACAGACCCTTTCTGAGGAGGAAGTTTGTGGCTGATGATTGCTCTCGCGTCAGGCTAGCAGTGCGGCTCAGTTCGGTTCACTTTGGACACTAGCGGGAGTGGATTAAAGCCCCTTTGGTCTGGCTGTGAAGTTAATTGAGGGGCTGTTTTTGCCCCGGTGGACTGAGCCTTTATCGGATCTGCATGGCTACGCTGCTCTGATGCTTTCACTTTAATTTTGAGCTCAGGATTTATAACAGTCGGATGCCAGCGATTCCGATAAAACCTTTTCTTTGCGACCTTTTCTTGTCTTAAAAAAGCCCTTCTCGTCACACTGCCGTGCACCTTCCGTAATATCTTATCATGGCATCACTAATTGGATTGTACAACAGTTACATGTGTTATCAGACTGTGCTACCATTAGTTACTCCTCTAATGGTCTGTCTATGCAGATTTGCGTGTGACTGCAATTATTTTACACGGATTCGTGTACTTCTAGATGGCAGCAGCACCACAGACATGTATTCACACCTCTGTAAGACTATGGAACTTAACCTTCTACTGGCAACACATGGTATAATTAAATATCTTCATGGCATGTGTAGAATATTGTCCATTTGAGACTTGTGTAAATATTCTGTGGATGTTTCTGTGTGCAGCATCATAGACGAACAAGATATTATTGGAGTCTTCAGCAAAGCTCACTTGAGCCAAATGTTTATTTGCTTACACGGCATATTAGAATGAGTCATACTTTTATTTTGCTTGCTGGTTCATCTTATGGATTTATTTAACATTGTTTTATCAATATATTGTTTTCTCATTAATTCCACTTCTGGGGTGAATGTATATAAATTTGCCTGTGCAAATATTTTACTTCCACAATCTGGACACAAAAATAATCCCTCTCCTTCTGTCTCTGTTGTCTCTCTGGCATTTAATTGTAAATTCCTCCAGTATTTTATGGCCCAGTAATGATTTTATAGCTGGTTGTTTTATCCCAGCGTCCAAACCTGCAGCCTGGAGGAGATTTAGTGTGTTTGCTGCTGTTGGGCGGTGAGCTCTAATTGGAAGGTCAGAGGGATGGAGCAGCTCACCCACATACATACAGATTTCAAAATTAACCCCAGACGCCAGCAGACTCGACAAGATTTATTCTAGATAGAGAATTTTGTGCATGGATGTGCACGTTTTAGCAACAAAAACAGTGCCAGTTGTAGCAATATAAATATGGACAATTTGCATGCAAGTTGGTTGCGTTGACACCCAGAAGATTTTTTTTTCCACTCGGTCGTGGCGTCTTTTCTGAGAACAGCTGCCTCTGCTCCTGCATGGCATGCCAGAAGTTAACCACACTGCAGGCTCGGCTGAAAGGCTGCGATGTGTGTGTGTGTGTGTGTGTGTGTGTGTGTGTCTGAGAGGCTCCATTTCTGCATCTCGTGCCATATTTTGTGCCTGCCGCCAACCTTTCTCTCACGCTTGCCTGGCTCTGTGTCACTGATGGGCTTTGGGTGTAGCGAGGAGGAGGAGGGCGGCAGCCGCTAGATAAGTGGTCAGTGTCTGCCTTACGGTGTGGATGGAGGCTATTGGTGATGCTTGGCACGCTATGTTTTGAACTCGTCCACACACAGCAGATTTACTGTACATTTACACATTTACAGTAGATTTTTACTACAGCCAGATTCAGTCAGTGTTTTGTGTTATTTTGTGTGTGTGTGTGTGTGTGTGCAGTTATTGACAAGTGAAGGAAAGGTGCAGACAGAGGCAGAATATGCTGAGCAGCCATCCAGCAGGAGAGCTGTGTGGGCTGAGGGGGCAGAGAACATTCACCTCCACCACCACCTCCTGGCTTGAATGAACCGCTGTGGCTGCCAACTAAAACTCCCTCCTGTTTATTTCCAGCTCTTTCCCCACCTTTTTCCGAGAGAGAATTGATTTTTCTTGTCCTTTCTTCTTTTCCCCTTTTCTTTTATTTAATACCCCTCTGCACCTGGATCAATACAATATCTGCATGTGCGTGAGGCTAAAGTCCGAGTCCCAGCCGTGAAGAAGCCGGAGCTCCCTCTTCTTTGCCTGACGTCTCCCCCCACCCCTGCCCTGATTATCTTAACTGTTTACATACATCCTCTTCATTCCATCTCAGGTAACCAGATATATCACTCCGAAAGGTGAGAGTAAAGAGGCTGTGGGAATGTGTTTACCGGCTGCTCCTCTTCTCTTCCTCGTCCCCACTTCATCTGGATCGCTTGTAATGAGGATTCGCCTGCACGTGCGCGGCCTTGTTGTGTATGTCTACAATATGAAATTCATATTGGGGTCAGTACAGTGGGCAGGTGTGTGTGTGTGTAGCAGAGCTGCCGTACTCTCGGCTCTAACCTTCCCTTTGTTCAGAGATAAAACGTAGTCAGGCCCTCATGAACACACCCAGCTGGCGAGCAACGCTGCGTCTCCGTCCATGTCTCCGTTCATGTCTTTGTACACATCTTTGTCCGCGGCTCCGTCCACGTCTCAGCATTTGACCGGTTTGCATCCTTGGTTCAGGGCTCTCATGCTGGGCTAGCTTTGTGAATTCCCCCCCACCTTTTTGATGACAAATGACCTGTGTCCCTGGCTCAGACACGTGGGGGTGGGGTGGGGGAGGGTTTAATAGTGTAAAGTGCTCTGTTATATGGACTGAATTTAAAAAAGGCAGTGGTGGAAGGCGGCGGGGGTAAAAAAAATGGAGATGGAATGACCCAGATCTGAGGAAAGGAAGCACCGACTCCCTTCTCCACCTCTGGGAGTCACCTGCACGCTCTTACCAACGACGGCTGCACGTTGTTAAAGTATCAGCAGAAAGCGAAATTCTTTTCCATCTGTTGACGGGTGAGCAGAAGAACATGCATGCACATGTGCATGAATCCGTACTCACCGGAAAAAAGAAACTTTAAACTGACGTGTTGTTGTTGCCGAGTAATTCAGGCCTATTAGAATAACCGCTGATTGGCGTTGTAATTTCTGCGTATTAGCCAGTAACTGAGCTGATTGTCACAGGATGGGGCGTCCCAACGGGGCCCCTGCGCCACTAACAGCTCCCCTTTGTTTGCCCCGAAGTTTTCATCAGACCTTCGAGGCGTCCATTTTTTTTTAAACAAGAAATGGATAATTTATCCAACATGCTAACCTCTCCCTCCCATTTTCTCTTCATTTTTTCCCCACCTCCGTCACACCCGGGGACCCGAATGGACACACGCAAAGACATGACATCCATGCCATGCGCCACCCTCCCAATCCGTCAGTGAAAGCTGGATTTTGTTGACTCAGCCAGTTGTTAGCATCAGGAAAAAAACAACTAAAGCACTTAAAGAAATATAGTTTTGTTGATCTGAGCCCTTCGTTGCATTATGACAGGAGTGTTTTTACACGCCTGAGCGCACGTGTGTGTGTGTGTGTGTGTGTGTGTGTGTGTGTGTGTGTGTGTGTGTGTGTGTGTGTGCTGTCTTCATAGACAGGCCCACTGGTGGTTAATGACTCTGTGAGCACCACTCGGGGTCTTTAGCCCCTGCTGTGTGTGGAGGGGAGGGGGCGCCCTCCACAGCTTAGACACCATCTGTTGGGTGGCACTCCACAAACATTCGGGCTCCTTGTGCAACACATGCACGCAAACACTACACTGTAACGCGGCTGTTTCTACAGTACCGACTCTCGTCTGTTGGGCTCACAGACCCACAGACCACCTTCTTCCCTTAGTCACTTGTTTCATTTTCTGATATTATTTTACTGATTCTCATCTTGTTTATTTATCCAAACGATGCCTCCCTTTGTCCGCCGTGTTTTTCTTCCTTTCTCCTTAAATATCCTCTTTGTTTCCTTCCTCTCAGGTTTTTAAAGAGCTGTTTTGAGAGGGTGTGCATTAAAAAGATCCCCCCCCCCCACCCTGCTGGGACTAATCATGTATGAAAGAGGACACATTAATGCAACCACAGCCAACACAGTTTGCTCTGTGTGCGTCAGACCGAGCGGCCCACGATGCCAACATGGTCCACTTTGTTTCACTCAGCACTTCCTCTGTAGTCGCTCACCAAATCCTCCCTCAAGGTCACTCACACCAGACGTGGTGTGTGTCAGCGTGAGTGTGTATAGATATCAATTTGGACCTTATGAAAAGGCTGCATTCTCTGCAGAAGTCGACATATTTTTATAACCTGGTTTTAAAATTTGTATAATCCACAGAGCAGTTTTTCCAGAAATTGAATCTGACGTATTGGTTGGGGTTTGGGCACATTTACGTCGTGCGTCTTTAGTTTCATACCCACGTGTGTTTGAAGATTAGCGTGTTTTGTCCACTTAGCGGTTAGCAACCTGCAATGCTGAGAACCCAAACACTCGTTCCTCATTGCTTTAACATGCCTTAAAATGCTTTGAAATCCATTTTTTAAATTTCCATTCTAGAGCATTTACTCTGTCCCACTTTAGCATTCCATGGTTATTTTTTCTGCTTTAAAAAGAAAGCTGGTTGTGGGAAACCGTTGTGACATGGACACACACATCTATATATAACGATCTCTTTATAAATGTGTGTTTGTATTTGGCATGTGGCTATTTGTTACGATGAGCGGCCACATACAACCTATTAAATAAACTGTGGCGGGTGGGTTCATCATTTAAGGAATCTGTTTGGGTGGGGATGCTGGGTAAACTCGGAGACACAGGTTAAGACAATCGAGGCAAAAACAGCTGCTGAAATGTCACAGACTCTGATGATGTACCCTTGACCGCCAGATTTCCTTCTGATCATGGAAAATCATGGAGTTTTTCGCCCTATATCACAGCCTTGTGTGTGTATTAAAGATGCGGTGAGGGCGTAATTATGTGGTGTTGTTTGGTTTTCTTTAGTGTCTTTTGTAATGGAGCCAGTGAAGAGAGCTGTAGTTTACGTGGCAGCTGTGGGTGTGGGTGTGTGTGTGTGTGTGTGTGTGTGTGTGTGTGTGTGTTGATGTGGCATCTTTGTGTTTCATCCTTCCCCCTGGGGTTCAGTGCTCTCCGGCTATTCTGAAGGTCAGAGATGACACCGTGGGAGAGGGGTCAGTCATCACTGCCACCTTTCCATCTCTCCATCTCTCCTTTCATGTATTCTCATCTCTCTCTCTTTTGTGGCTCGTGGTATGTGGACTTTATTAAATTTTCCTCTGGGTGGGTGGGTGATGGAGACGAATGGAGGGGAGGGATGAGGGGAGTCATCCCCTTCTTTGGTGCTTTTATCTGTTTTTTCCTGTTTTATTCCATCCAGGGGACTTTGGTCCTGGGGTCTACGTGGTGAAAAGGCAGCCCAGGCAGCTCTGCTCATATTGGGATCTGTGCTTTACACCCTTCCCTGATTCCACTGAGGTCAGGGAGTGAAAAGAGTTCACAGAAGTCTCTTTTTCTCTGTTGCATGCTTGTTTAAAGTCTACAACCAGGCAGACAGAAGAGAACTTGCTGTCTTGCTATGCCCTTTTTAAATCAATAGAAATTTAAAAATGTGCTTTGCAGCAGCAAAATGGGACGCAGCCTGATGTCACCTCCCAAATTCAGTTAGCGGGACAGCGAGCACTTATTGTAATGAGGCTACACATCAAATGCAGCACAGCAGCAGCAGCACCTGACCATGCCTGTAAGTGTCTGCGCGTGTGTGCATGCACACGCGTGACCCCAGAAACCTGCTGTTCACATGTGGTTCCAGGCTAGAAGGGTTTCATTACAGCGCTACAGCTGTTAAACGCTAATAAACCTTTTATTTATCTACTGTGATGAAACATTCCTTCCTCTGCGGTCGGACTATTGGATTTCTGTTTATGTGTGTGTGCGTGTGTGTAGGTGTGTGAACGGCAAGGACAGGAAGCAACATTTGGCATTGGAGAAAGAGAGCTAAATGACTTAGAACAACTTCAGATAATATGCAGAGTTAGCAGAAACAAACTCTTTTAATAATCGCTGTCTTTGATTGCTCAGCATGATGAAGAGATTCAACAGTGTTTCCTTTTTGATGTTTGACGTGTGCTCATTGAAAACTTCTTTTTAAATCGGCTTTTTTTCTATTTCCTGTGCTCTGTTGCCACGCACAGAAGGCGACGCTCTGTTGTTTTTATGTCTTTGGCTACGATGAATCACGCAGGGGTCTGGCCTGGGGGCTCCCAGGTTCACGCTATTACAGCCAGGCAATCAAATAAGGAAAGTGGATGATTAAAAGGTCCTTTCCCAGCTGCTGTCTGTGCGCTGCAGCGAGGGCCGCTTTATTGGTACAGATTATTCACCCTGCTCCCCGTGTGCAAAATGAAATTATTCGTTAGATACAATAGGCTGTTTTTTTTTTTTTTTAACCACCAATCAGGGAAAACGGTGCGACATATGCCAAATACACTGTTAAACATGTCACCTGCTGCTGCAGCTGCTTGAAAAATCACAGATGTTATGAGCCGCTCTTCTCGCTTCCTTCTCACCTTGATGAACGATGCCTCCCCTGACAGGAGGCGTAAGACGGTCAGGCGAGCCTAATGGCGCCCAATGTTCCGCTGGTTGGTATAATGTGCTCTTCATGCAGCCGATGCCTAATGCCTTCGCGTAAAGGTCAAAAGAACAAATGTTCTTGGTAACGTGCCCAAATGCTGCCGGAGCGCTTCACCCACGGTGGTGCTCAGTCACGCCCAGTAGACGCTGCAGAGGAGAGGCTGTTGCTCTTGTTTTGACTTAAATTCCGTGGCCAACAGTTAACAAGAGGGATGTCGTCCCCCCCCCCCTCCGCGCGCGTTCATCCATCCTCACACTGCATTCACCTCCGTCACCCTCCCGATTGTACCTGACAGTCCTCCTTCTGATCGGCGCAGATGACAGAGTGTTTCTTCTGCGCCTCCAGAGGCTCATCGCTCACGCACGGACGGCCCCGATCACAGTCCGGAGCAGATATGAGACCAGGGAGGAGATCTGTCACCACTTCCTTTCTACCTGGACCTCATTTTTCTCCTCGCAGAGAGGCGAGCATGTGGCGTGTCTCCCTGGTAAATGTGATTTATTTGCTAAAAGGTTGCTTAGTGGTGGTCAGCGTGGCTCTGCCAGCGGCCGCCTCACAGCCAGCCCACGCTGCTCTGCACCAGGAGGCAGCACATATCAGCTTTTGAGAAAGTCTGGTGTGCTTTTTTAATTAAAATGTTTATACCTTTAATCTAAAATGAAAGAAGTGACCACACACCAGCACGACGGTGTAATGTATTAAATTCAGCTACGCTGTGTTTGTATTTCTTCTCTCTGGACTCATAATGGGAGGAAACGTTTGGCCAAATCATTTAACACACCAGGAGTCAATTATGAGACATCGTAGGCAGCGAAGACGGACATTTAGCAGAACTGTATTAAACGGGATTAGGACGACTGGGAGCGAGAAAGAGGCAGCGGAGACGACTGCTTCAGCCGCACATTTCACTAGGTGTCATTAACACAGCTCAGCTGCTCAGCAGAAATGTATTCACTCGCCACCAATTCTGCTTCATTTTCTTTATTTATATATTTAGATCTTTGTTCCACCAGCTCGACTTCTTCACATTAATCACTCTTGAATTGATTTCCTTCATTCCAGTTTAGCTTGTTATTGGGGAGCAATCAGAAAACCACGGTTTCAGAGGGAGATTAGTCTATTCCACCAGTATAATTATTGATGAAAGGGCAGGGCGGGGCACTGGTTTTCGACACCGGCACTCGTTACCGCTGTCTTTGCAGAAGCTTACTCAGGAGACCGCGACACGATTCCCTCTCGCTGTCTGTTTACGCGGTTTCCAACAGCTGTGGCCAAAACCGGGCTCCGTGTCAGAGGCAGTCACAGCGGTGAGTCACGGACACGCCGTCGTAAACGCTCTGAAGCGGTCCATCCCAAACCATGCTGAGCCACCTTTTCAGAAGGGGTGTGTTTTAAGGGAATTGGACCTGAGAGAGGTTAGCGGGGTTCAGGTTTTAACCTAATCTCCATCCGGTCCGCTGGAGGAAAAACTGCTGAGGTCAGGCCTCGGCTGGAGTTTCGAGTTTGACTGCAGCCGTGGGAGGTGTGGACGCCGCCTGTGCCCTCCACAGCCTCGTGGGCATTTTCACCCTTCTACTATATCGGCATGTATTTGCACTGGAGGAGGGCGGGGGGGACAGGGGTCCCGGGGTGCGTGCTAAGACCATTATATCGGATCGTGATCGCGGACGATTGTGTGAGAAGGTGTTTATGTGTGTCTGTGTAAGGCGCCGACAGGGCTCCCTCGCGGGGGGTTTTAATTCCAAATGGACGTGTGAGGACGGGAGTGTGAAAAGTGTGTGTGTGTGAGGGGCGTGCGAGGGTCGAGGGCGGTCCTTCACCGCGGAGCATAAAATGGTTATTGTAGCATAATCAGCGTGGTGACCTGAACCAGAGTTAATATTGAAGAGATTGACCTTTCCTGTTGTAGCGGGAGAGTGCCCTCCACCCCCTGTGGGTTTATGCTCGCGTTCTTTTACCACTGTGGGGTTTCCCACATGCACACTGACACAGGTTCTGCATGTGCGAGTCCCATCTTTTCCTGTTATTCTGTGAACTTTAACAATAAGGGACAAACTGCAAAAACCGCCAGCCTGTGAGGTGCTCCTGCTGAACACGGAGCGGCTGTTTCACTTGTCTTTCTCTGAACCTTCTCTCTGTATATATTTGACTCACTCTGACTTCATCTGCTACTGTAACCTCCCGTGCTCACACCTCTTAAGTCCTCCCAATAGAATTCTTCTGTGGTCTGCCTGTATCCCTGGGTCTCCAAGGAAACGGATGAGGCGCGGAGCTGCAGGTAGGGCGCCCTACACTTGGCTTGTAGCTGTCTCGGGAGCCATCTCAGGGATTTGTAAGCTCTGGAGACTGCTGTAGCTGCACCAGGCCTTCCGCTGAACCACAATGAAATGAAAAATACGCAGGCAGTGCAAGAGAGGGGAAGAAAACTGATGAATTTAGTCGTTTTCTTGTGCAGATTTAGAATTGTAAACGTTTGTATTTTGTTACAAATCTGCACTGCTGGAAGAAAATCTAAAGGCTCTTGGCGTGTCTCCCAAAACCTCCCCCTGCATATAAAGCCATGCCTCCCATTTGTCCGGTGGTGTGGGAACAATTGCTCATGGTGGTTTCGGAGGCCCCATCTCCTGTGAGCTCTGAGCAGGGATAAGATGCTGTCCCATGCTAGCAACTAAGTTTGATAATTGAACCCCTCCAGCGTCAGGCGGCGGAAGCTTCCTGTGTGCACACATGAGTGCGCTGACAAGCATAATCATGCTCAGGCTCAGGCATTCAAAGGCAGAAATGCAAACAAAACCCTCTCCTGCTCTTCTCTGCACTCTTTGCTTTGATTGAGCTAAAGCGGAAAGTTGGAAAGTGGGATCTGTCCATCACATCATCCTGTGTGCTCTTTCAGGAGCTGCACACGTGCGGTCGCTGAGCTTTTCTGCTTTGTTAAATAGCCTGGGTGTAAACTCACAGCTCAGCTGGACCACATTTGAGTAGGCAGGCTTTGCTTTTCCCCCGCGTGAGTACAATAATCATGGAACTTATCAATAGACCCACCATTACAGAGACAGCAATATTAAAAACGCCTGAACGGAGCTGAAACATACCCTGTTGCTACTAATCTTTTTCACTTTGTCGCTGAGAGCCTGCTGTTTTTTAATTATCTCCGTAAGTGCATAATGAACTTGCTGAAATTGGAAGCTTTTTACCTCCAGTCACCATTTAATATTGAAACAGAACAGAGGAAAAAAAATCTCTCTTGACAACCTGAGGTTTAATAAAACCCGTCATATTTAGTATTCAGCACAGTGTTAAAACTCCTCAAGAGAGCTTTCAACCTTTACTCTTGCAAATTGAATTGATTTGTTTGTGAGAGAATCACAGAAAAAAAAAAAAAATTAAAATTCCATCCTAATGCGCTCTGATCTGCAGCGACGCCCTCGGTGCTGCTTTATTGCCTTCACTGGCATCTCTCTGGCTGCGTTATTAAGCCGGCTGTTAGCGCAGGTCAGTCACATCAGTCACTCTCAAATGGCCAGAGTCACAATGCACTGTATGCTAATTGTTTGCTGCTTCATATGCTACATCAATCAGAAGTAATTATGACATCGGTTCGGCGGCCAGTGTTGCTTCAGCGATGGCGGCAGCGCCGGGGAGAGAACGGCAAAACAAAGAGAAGGCGAGAGCTTGAGGAGCACAGCCGATCGTTAATACAAATGACTGCGCTAAACCAGCGGGCTTCCTACTGATTTCAGCCTCCGGGGAATGCTTGTGTTATAATCATAGTAGTGTTGTTTTAACCCAACATATTGTTGTGTTGGTTGTGGGAAGTAAACAAACACAGACGTCGAAGGTCTGGTATGTCATTTTTTTAATTTCCTAGTTAGTCTTTTTGGCAGCACATATCAGAGGGAATACATACAAGCAGCTGAGGAGAAGAGGAAGATCAGCCAGCAGTAAAGTTCAAATTAGTGTCTTTTTGTCTGTTCCAGGCAGTGCAGGGGGACCTGCATCAATATTTATACAGAAATTTTACATGTAAATTGCTGAAAACACAGCAATCACTCTGCTGAGCCTTTTCTTTCCTACAACAGAAAACCTCTACGTAGAGTTCCTTTCAGACAATAGGGTATTAAAACTGACAGTCTGGACCTTTTGCCAATGTGTGTTATCCATCTCCAAATATGGTGGACACTGTTGGCGGCAGCTGCATTAATCGCCTTTCATGATCGATTACCTCAGGAATTCCCTTTGATGCGCTCCCGTCATCCAGCCGAAGCCCTCTTGTTACGCTGAATTATTGTCAGATATTTAGACCAGACACGCTTTCAAAATATTATTTCTGCAGTGAAGGAACATTGGATCTCTCTCTCTCTCTCTCTCTCTCTCTCTCTCTCTCTCTCTCTCTCTCTCACGCACAAATCAAAACTGTCCTCACTTTGCTGGTAAAAATGTATCTTCTGGTCCTCAGTGTGTAGCATGCACAAGGACGCACACACTTTTAAAAACTCCTTGACTGCAGTGTGCGACCTCCCGCTTGTTGCCAAGTGCTTGGCAAGGGGGCCCTCTGGCTCGTGAGGCTTTTTAATGGACTCCCAGACAGTCCATTTCCATTGTACGTGAAGAACAACCTCGGTGAATGCGGCAGATTAATCACATTTGGTCCCGACAGGCTGCCACTTTTTAACGTGAGCCCCCTTGCTAAGGTGCAGCTGGAAGGACTGGAGGGGTCAGACAAGCACAAAATGGAGGTCTGAGGGGAGAACAGGGGGACTCTTTAGCAAAGCCCTTGGCTCAAAGAGGAACCAGGCTGTCGGTTTGTGCTCTAGCACGGCCCTTTCTTGGTCCTGCTGGCATTTCTGCTGCAGTTGTAGATTGGTCCTAGCAGCTTTGCGTCTTTGTGTATCTGCATGTCCGTGCACAGAGACGGAGAGCCTTTCAGTTGGTTTGTGGTGTCAGAGGTCAACTTGTAGTGCCAGCTGGAGGAGAGGCCCGTAATCCACGCTGGATAGACAGAACGAGGAATGGGGGAAGCTGGGGGCGCTGGTAACGAGGGTGGTGGGAACGAGGATTTACTGTAATATTTACTCTGTTAGAACGCCGCGGTGTTGTTCAGTGAGGGGAAAAATAACACTTTGTTCAGATTTAAAGGGAAAGAGGCAGAGTGAGGGTATCGTGGGAAGGAGGAGGGTAAAGGGAGGTGACAGCATAAATGCATCAAGAGGAGCCCCCTTGGCTCGCTGCGCCCCCTGTTCAGTATGCATCTCCACTGTTGGGATGATAGTGGGGGCAGAAGCAGGCCATTGTCCCTCTTGGATCTTCCTCTCTTTTGAAAGAGAGATGGATGGAAGGGAGGAAAAGAAGAAGGCAGGGACAAAAAGAGGGTCAGGGTCTGAAGATGACCCACGACCCAGCCTGACCCGCAGACACCCGCCATAACTGGCGCTTTTGTCCAGGGATGGTGGGGTCCTCTACCTCCTCCCTGCAAAGAAAAGACTCCCCCCTCTCTTCCCCCTGGAACCCACTCAGATGTGACAAGGTCAGAGTTCAAACACTGTCAGGGGGCCCAGGGCAGTCAAATAGAACTGGGAAGCGACATAGCGGGTGTGTTTTTTTGTGTGTGACCTTGTGTGCATGTCTGGGTGGGTGCGTGTTTATACGCTTGTGTGCAGAGTTGTTAAAAATCTTTGGTCGGGTGTAGGAAAGGCTCCACGAAAACGGCTCTCCCAGGATTTTACACTAACACGAGCTTGTGCCGGCTTTATGTTCTTTCAGCACCTTTTTAGTCCTCCTCCACCTGTGTGTGTCTGTGTGTGTGTGTTGTGCTTGGATTTCACATGGCTTGCAGGAGCTCATTATCATTTGTTCATTTAGTGGATGGAAGCAGCCAAACAGACTGAAATGTGTTTACCGTTCACGAGCCTGGAATGCTCTGAATCGGCGAGACTTCACCAGTTTTGCACCTTCGTGACCTGCGGTGTTGGTGATATCAGCCGCTGTCGCGTCCAAGATAATCAGGAGCGCACATTCACACGTTATTCCTCCCTCCTCAGCCTCCTCCGCCCTCCATTTAGGCTTTCATCATTGGTATATCTTCGTTTATATTCTTTGGAGAGCCTGTATACTACTGCGAAATCACAGGAGCCTGACTGTTTCCATGTGCTGGGCTTTATTGCCGGTTTCCTGTCGCACTAATGTGGATTTTATCATCTCAGCATGTGGATATTGACGTTTGAGAGAAAAGTAACAGTTCTCCAGTTGAAACTTTCCAACCAAGCCTTCTAAGACGTGGTTGGATTTTTTTTTTTTTTTTTTTTTTTAGTGTGCTCTTGGACGCGCATAGAATTGGAATATTAATGAAGGCCCCGTCCTCTTTTTTCACACACACACACACCTCAGAATAATATGTGGATAAAATAAATCACCCCAAGATCACATACAACCGCTGTCAGCCCCTTGGCGCTGTATCCGCTAGTATAAATGGATTTTCATGGAGCTGGCCAGTGAGTTGAAAACATTTATTAACATTTTCCTCCATATACTTTAGGCTTGCCAAATGAAGGGGTGTGGGGGTGGTGGGGGGTTATGGAGGCAATATACAGGTGGTAAAACTTCCTGACTGATGCCTGCTGACTAGAGTTGAGCATTTAATGCTGCAGCAAGTGGGCGGGAAGCAGGGAGTGAGCGGCAGCTAAATGTGGAAAACATGAGGATGCTGGCAGGGACTCGGGTGCTGGAGCAGTGGGGGATCAACAAAGAGGTAGTTTGACATGGCTCTGTCAAACCAGTGTAATTACTAAACACTCCAAATTACATACCCTCATTTAGCTGTACCCTATCATTTCCCACTATCCGCCAGCGCTCTTTTTATTCCTCCTCTCTGTCCTGCTCCGTTTTATCCCCGCCGTGCTGCCGTCTCTCTCGTCTCTCCTTCGTCCCGCCACCTGGGGTTCCTCTGCGGCTTTCGCTCTTATGTTACATCCTTCCAGTCTGAGAAATGGACGCTTATGAAGACGTGCGTCTGCCTGAAGTTTGTGTGACCGATAGCATGGCGGATGTAGATTCGCTTAAGACTGTTTTCTCTTCACCTTAGCAATGTTTGGCCTTGTCTTGAGCACTTTTAAATGATGTTTATGATTCATAAATGATTCATTTAACTGAAGACAGTCCACCGTATTTCCACAGGCACAACGGAGACAACCGTATGTTCAAAAAACGGCAAACCAAGGTCTCACACAGCTACATGTGCAGCCTTCTTTTCATATACTCTTAACTGCATGCACATAATTGTCTATTCCGGACCATCTTTAGGTGCACACTGTATGTGGTGAAGGGTGTATGCTTGCATTAATCCCATGTGATTGCCGTGTTGTAATTGTAGCCTAGCAAGCTAGCTTGAACTGGCTCCAGTTGTGGTCCAGGCAGACACTAGATGAGGAGGACAGCATCTGCCACAGACTAAATACCAGTTTAAGATGCCTATATCCAGTGTCTCACCCACAGCACACTTGTTGGGTTTCCTGTTTGGCTTCCACTGTATGCTGTTGTGAGTTTAAACTGCTCTCCACGCTGCCTCGCTAACTCAAGTGCCTCATCCACTTCCAGAAAAGAATGAAGCGCTCAAAGACACGCCCAGTTGCAAATTTTTGCGAGTGTTTGCGTGACTTTTGAGCCCTCTTGGGATGGATCAGATTGCCAAAGATCTCCATGCCATATCTCTGTGTGGCAGCACACTGATGATGTCATAAACCCGCTCCAGCCCCTCTACATCACGGCTGACATTTTCACGGTTGACAATGCTCCGAACGGGCCCAGTCCCTCCTTTTAAGGGAAGGATTCAATTACTGCTGTTGTAATTCATAACTCTTTCTGTCACACACACACACACACACACACACACACACACACACACACACAGGTTAGTGCTTACTGAAAAGGCTACACCTTCCCATTAGACACCATGCCGCTCATCTGATGAGTTGTGTATCAATCGCAGGAAGCACGTTTGCAGGTTTTCAGGGTCGAGGAGTGTGTGCTCAGTAGGTCTCAGCGGTAATAATCACTGGGCGTAGCCTCAGATTTATTATCCCATCAACAGCCACGGAAACCATCAGCGGAATGACGCAGATGAGTGGAGAGGTAACAAGATGAAAGACAGCGGGAGCAGTGGCAGAAGTGAGGGAGACGGGGCCATGATCAATAACAGAAAGTGGTGTCCATTTGGGTAATGGACAGAGGATCATAAGTGATCCGGGTCAGAAGCAGTTTCATTATCTACTCCCTCCACATCTCTTGTGGCTGCGCTGATGTGTTCGTGAACATGCAGGTGTGCGCCTTAGCACGTGTTTTTGGTGACGTAAACAGACCAGCTGTGAGGACGGTCCATTATCTCAGGATGGTCCATTATCTCGCTCATCAGCTCCTCTTTTTTTCCCTCCACTTAGCCACGTTAACTGAATTAGAAGTAAAAGTTTCGATTAGACGTGACACTAAGGTGGTGTTTATCAAACGTCCACAAAAATAATAACAATGTCTCCTGATCTGTGGGATCAGATTTAAGTATGCGGCTTCATGTCTCGTGACTTCCTGGATGGGCAGCGTGTGTGCTGGAGCAACATTGATCTCTTCTCTGTCTCTGTTTACATTTGTGCAATTTGTCCAGCTGATCTGAGGGCAGCCGTCACTACCTGAGCCCACCTGTGCTCCATTCGTTTTTCCTTTTTTCATTTCTTTTGTCATTCTTCCTCTGTTGTTTTTGTCCCTTTGACAAAAACAAGCCTTTGTTGTTTTGTCCCTTTGACAAAAACAACAAACATCTTTCTCTGTGTCCCCGTTTGTCTTTCTACAATTTTCTCGCCCTGGAGCCAAAATTTGAACCCAAATGGACGAGCTGTCGACACTCCTATCGTATGGCGGCTAGAAGCTGAGAATCTGCTTTCGGAAGCCAAAACCAACTCTGTTCCCGGTAATCGGGATTTACTTGCAGAAATGTTGTGTGTTTATGAACGTACAGATCTGAAGAGCGACCTGTGAAGTGGTGAAAACAGGAGAACAAAGCCCTCAATGTCAAAGAAAACCACCGGGACCGTTGACTCTACCACGCAGGGTGCAAAAGTGCATCTTCTTTCACACCTCTACCTTAACTGCATGTGCGGACGTTTCTTTTAATGACCAGGGATTAAAAAAGTGACAGTTTGAGGACTAGCTGGATGACTGTTCACGCCTCTGAGTGAGTTTCTTGACGCAAAGTAGTCGAGCCAGATTGTCAATCGCGGGGGAAAACAACCAGAGGGTATTTATGGAAAAAGCTATCTTTGCTAATGGAGGTTTTCACACATGTGGCCTGGACGACTCCTGCATGGCCAACTGTTGACGTCACCTCCAGGTAGACGAAGAGCCTCCTCAGGCGACTGTTTAACCAGGCTGAAGGCTAACAGCACGTGTGTGTTATAGATGAGGTGCATCTGCTTTTAAATGACCCCCTCCCCACCCCCCACATATCTTCTAAGCTCCACACACACCACACACACACTCTCAGTGTCTCTGTCTGGGTGGTTATAAATGGCCGGGTGTGTGGTGCCTCCAAGCTGTCATTAGAAAGCCATTAGGAGCATGCGAGGGGAAGACAAAACGAGACTGAACAGAACAGGGGAGGAAACGAGCTGCTCGGATCATCTCGGATCAACCACACCACATCCTCCTTCTCCTCTTCCTCTTCCCTTCGGCCATTTCATTGCCCAGCCGCGTAGCATCGGAGAGGTGCTCAGCTAATGGCCGCCACGCCTCCCTTAAACTGCCCCTGGTGCTGCTGTCAGACAGACACAGATACAGGGTGGGGGATGGGGGGTGGCTGGAGGGGGTGACGGATAAGGTTAGAAGTCTAGAAGGGTTATAGGGTTCGTGACAGTGGAGGAAAAGATGAAAAATAAAAAGAATAACAAACGTTTTTATTCGTGACCTGTCGTGGGCAGCAGAAATCAGACTGGAGGAAGAAGAGAGAAAAAAACCCTAGTTGTTTTTTTCCATACCTTCATCCACTCCAGCACAGATGCTCGTAGACATTGCTGCTAAGTTCTCAGCTTAATCCCGAGCAGGCAGGCAGGATGATATAAAGCAGGACAGAAGCGAGTGAATGTGGCCATATGCCTCCACCAACATGCTCGGTTGTAGTTTTCTACCCACGTGTGTGCAGAGCTGCGAGCTGTCATCCCAGGGGAAATGGGACCAGAATTAACAGGGTGGATAAAGAGAAGAGGGTTTTTGTGTAAACGCAAGTCCATCCATTCCGTCCGTCACAGAGAGCGTCCATCATTCCCGGTGAAGTCCTCGGTCCTCAGTCCTGCAGTGTTGACGCATGGCGTTCCCGACTCTGGGATGGATGCTGAGACATATCGCCTGTGGATGTTTCCAGTGCTGAGGAACAATAAAGCCCGGTGAAACATGCACCCAGGTCTCCTAGCAACCGTGACCACGTATGCACTTTCCTCCCTTTTTGTTTGATTCTTGTTTTTATCATAATGAAAGTGGAAAAAACACTGATTAGAGAAGAGTTCAGAAGGAGAGGACAGTGGGTGGATGGTGGGTGCTGTAGGATGAGGGGAGGGAGGGTAAGAAAAATGAAAAAAATGGTTTGGCAGAGGAGAGAAGACACACCCTGCTGTGAGAAGGTATTTGTGTCTGTTGATGTGTGGACTGAGGCCGGGCAATGGAATGTTGGAATGAAATTTTGGAATGAAGGGACAATGAAAAAGGGCTGGGTGGGCGCAGCGCGAGTGAGAAAGGTCGAAACGAAGGTAATGGTGAAAATGAGAGATGGAGCAGGGATCAGGAGGCTGGGAACTGGGGCAGAGGCAAGACAGAAAGACAAATTGGAACGAATTCTGAACTGATTGCTCTCAGAGTTTCACCAAATTCAAAAAAAAGCAGCCATCACCCCATCGCCCACATCACCAGGACAGCCACAATAACCAGAGTCAAGCAACTTTTGAGTTGTCCTGCTGGCAAAAATGAGGATAAGCGATAGTGAACAAACAAAAATAGGAGCTGAATATCAAACATGCTGAAAAGAAAACCTCAAAAGATCAGATCTATATCTTCAAAAGGGGCATGTTTTAAATAAGAATGCTTGTTTCCTGGAAGGAAATGGGACTAGAAAGAAACAGCAGTTGATAACCAGAGGACGTTTCCCTTTAGAAGAAATGTAGACATCAATTACATGAAAAACAACTGCTGCTTATAAATAACACTTGACGCCACAAGTCGTTGTTTAGGTGAAGATGCGCATGTCATGCTGATGAAGATAGCAGGCTGCACTTTGTGCGGGACAGAGGGAGACAGGAAGAGAAGGAAGGAGATCAGAGGAGGGGAGATTAGATGGTATCTCAAAATTGACACGGTGCCACCCTCGCCTTAAGATAATGAGCATCTTCAACCGCAGATGCACACCGAGGGAAAAAGAAGTGACTTTGCACATGAATTTTTGTGGAAGTCTATAGCAGTCACCATGTTGCCGGGCCTGTGGAGGCCTTCACCTGAGCAGCGAGCAGGCTTGAGTCACTAAGAGTTGGCATTTAAAAACCGGAACGACTAAAACACAGTGTAACAAAGTCCCCAAAACACTCGTTTCTGCCGCAGCTCAAGAAAGCTTGCCGTTGTGGCTCCTCTTGTTTTAAGTTGGCTGTGAAGCTGCTAGCTTACGTCATGCTGAGGACCATATTCAGAATCCATTACAGGTTCACACAGGGGCGCAACCAGACCAGAGAGCAGAACCAGACAGGTTAGATTTAGGGTCTAGACCCCAAAGATCAAGGAGACGGTACCAGTGCAACCTGTTTACCAACATTAGCAAAAAACGACAAAATTGGTCCTTAACTAAACTAACTCACTTTTTCTCTCTTTTAAATAATGGAAGACGTGTTGTTTTACTGCAGATAAACTTAGTCATTCTCCATTGATGGAACCCACGTTGCCTGTTTAACGTGTGGTCGCTCCGTTTGTGTAGGCATCAGGTGCATGAGTCACACATAGCTGCGACACTTTGCTGCCCTGTTTTGAGTTGGTGGGAGTGAGCATACCAGGAGCCACATTAAAGAAAAAAAAAACGAGAAGAAGTTGCATTCCTGTGTAATAGTCAACCTGCCAGCCCTTGCTCTTGTTTACTGTAAACACCCTCACGCCAATCACTGCTCTACTTACCTGTCAGGGCTGTGACTCCCAGCCAGCCTGTTGCCATGGGCAGGTTGGGAAGTTTTCATTGAAGCTTGCACTCGCATACAGCTGCTCTCACCGGTGTACACTCGCCTACTCGCTCACACAGACACATCTTCTTTGACCCGCATGCTAATGGCCTTTTTCTTGAGCCGAGGCAGGCTCCACTTGAAAGCTCTGCAGTGTTTAATGATGTCTGCTTCTTCTGCATCATATAGCAAATGTTCAGCAGCTTTTTTCCGTCCTTCTTTTTATTAGTCTTCCCCCAAATGAGTTGTGTTTTGAGGGCCTAAACATGCTCAAAACGGATGGGCAGGTGCCCAAGCTATAAATAAAAATCTCTTATAAAAGTCCAAGAGGAAGACCGCCATTTTCAATCCAAAGTGCGATTTTGGTCCTATTTGGTCATTTTCAGGCCTTGTGTCTTTATATATTAGTGACTAAAGTTAGCAAGCAAATACAGTGTAATATTATAAAGTATTTCATAACTTTAGCATTGCTGCTGTGTAGCAGCTCAGTACGAGCTTTGACGTAAAGTGATCCTAAAGTTCCTAGTGGACAAACAAAAAAGTCTGAAAAACCAGAGTCTGAGGAGTAATATGTGCTGCCCTCAAAGCCAGCAGCGAGTCCCATGTGTGGCCCCGAGGACCTGCCACATCTGCCAGGAGTAGCAACCCGCCCTCCAGCTGCTCTGCCGCTTCCATTGTGAGTTCAGATTTTGTCGGGGCGTCCATGAGCGGTCTTGGTAGCATGAGAGAGTTTCTTGACAGACAGGCCTCCGGTGCTGGAGGGCACGGGAGAGGGGATTTCTGGCCAGGTGTGCGTGCAGTGCCTCTGTGCTTTTCATGGAGGAAAAGGAGGAAGGAGACGGGAAAGGGAGCAGAAAGATGAGCATGACAGATCCTCTCTGAGGCTCTTCAGGTGTGATGGCGGTTGATCCAGAATGATGATGAGCCATGATGGATCAACACCAGGGCCCGGCAGCTGCTCGGGGCTGCTCTCGCCAGAGCTTAAATGAGGGAAGGCGGAAACCGCCGGCGGCTGCGAGTCCACACAAAGCCAAGATGGAGGGAGGACAGCAGCGACATTTGTTTGTTTACCTCCTTCCATATGGATGGTGTACAACGCTACGGCAAGGTAGCCCAATGAGGCATGAGGTCAAGGCTCCATCAGCTCTCTGAGGACATTCCTGCCTTGAGTGCAGAATCGACCAGCACTGAAGTGAGGCCTTCAGCGGGCTTTGGATGGAACAAAGCTCTGCAGGCGTTTCATCTGAGGCCTGTTGACAACAGTGCAGGACATTTAAAAGTCAGCCAGCCCTACAACATGTCAGGATGCTTTAATTCTTTAAATGCTTCACAATAATGTCCCTAATCTGGTAGCCTATGTCCAACGGTGCTTAGCACAGAACGTCCTCCGTTGATCACAGTTGGCGTAACCGTAACAATGGCCTCTCGTTAACAAATGCCCTTCTCTGTGCTTGTTGACACCATATGGAGCCGTTCGAAGCAGAGCGCTGAGGAGAAAGCTTTGCTTTAGTTTACATCTTAAATAGTTTTTGACCTTCTCGCTGAAGTTGAGCTTTAATTGTGTTTTCATCGGTGCAGGGAAGGTTCAGAAGGGAGGAGGGGCAAGCTGCTCAAGCACCAGAGGAGACCTGCCTTACACCCCAACTGTGTTCTAATGTAGGTAGTTAAACCAATAAATGCAAAATACTTCAAATATCTGCACAGATATGAGTAACCGTCCATGTCCTTCGCTGCAGCGACATTTTGCATGCAGTTACAGAAAGCAGCTACTTTGAGATTCCCCTGGAGTTTTACTGAGTTTGAGCTGACCAAAACAATTCAAATGCTAAACAGAAATCTTTTCTATGCAGCAAGCTACTCATTTTTATCCCTGAAATTGATTTTCCGACACCGCCGCTGATGAATGCCATGCTCTTTTATTTTTGGCAGCCAGCTCTCGGTTCTTGGACGCTGAAGTCGACCATAAGCAGAGGCGACGCACCAGCCAGCGCTCTGACTGACTGTTATGAGCTCTAATTAAAAAATAAAATAAGAAACACCGCACGTTTTGCTTTTATCGCTCCCTCTGAAGAAGTTCCATCCTCTTTTGTCACTTTTGTAAACACGAGCATCGACCTTAGCGTAATCTCTTAAGAAGCACAGACATAATTTCAAATCCTGCGAGACTCGGCAAGTTAGCGATCAGCTGTGACTCTCGCTCTGCGTTCCATCGGCTTCAGCCCGTCATCCATCTTTACCACCATTAGGATGCTCTAGGATAGGTGATGTTCTCTCCTGTGCTGTCTCCTGGGTGTCTTCAGCAGTCTGGGACGTTAGTACTCGCTGTGACCTGGGAAAGGCACAGAAATGCCGGAGGGCATTTTAAAGGTCATTATAATGGAAACAAGGATAATGCAATCAATTAAGCCAGAAACGGTTCAGAAATGGACGCTGACTGACGGCATCCTGTCATTGTTGGGCAGAAACAGCTGCACGTCTGAAATATTCCGCCGCTCTTTCCTGCGAGTCTGGGTCTGGTGCGGCAACCGCAAGGACGGCCATACCAGAGTTTAATGATCAGTAATTTCATTTAGAAAACGTTTAGATGGGCGGCGCAGTCAGGCTTTATCCCCTCAGGTTGTTCATACAGACTCACATACGCACACACACTTTGTGACTAAATGCATGGAGAATAAACTATCTCCTGGCTTTAATCTGTCCGTGTAATTATTCCTTTTTTCATTAAATGGGTAAATCAGACTCTAATTAGCTTGGCTGTCATTCAGTGGCCAGGGTAGCAGACGTAGTAAACATGTATTGGACACTGTGTGTGTGTGTATGTGAGAGATGTGTGAGAGAGAGCGAGGACACACTCTCCTCTCTCTCCCTTAGGTAAGGTAGAGGTCTCTGGTAATTACTTTTGTTGCACCAGGAAAGAATGCCTGTAGATAGCAGCAGGAAGGAAGCCAACAAGAACCAATCAGGTGTTGGACCTCTGATTAAAGCTTCTCCAGATGTATCAATACGCACAGGAAGGCATAATTGTACTTAAAATACCTGCTGATATGGGCAGAAAACAGGACTCCCGTTATATACAGATACTTTTGCAGACTTCAAGAGGCAATAAACATGTCTGAATGTTTCTAATTTGCTCTGCTTTGTTGTACATATTTCAGTGGTGGTCTCCTGACTAAGGAAATAAA
This sequence comes from Pao palembangensis, assembly GCA_015343265.1. Classification (NCBI taxonomy): domain Eukaryota; kingdom Metazoa; phylum Chordata; class Actinopteri; order Tetraodontiformes; family Tetraodontidae; genus Pao; species Pao palembangensis. The sequence continues at coordinate 30,869,489 of CM027081.1, read as the reverse complement.
GCAGAGGAGAGGTTTTGTTCCATCCACCATGGCTCTTACTACTAATTGGCCCTCAAGAGACTCAGAAGGAGGCCTGTATTGTTGCTGCTGTCCTGCAGCCGCACCACTTGCCCTCATTCTGCATCTCACCCACAGCGGGGTCACGCTTTGCATAGCTTTGGCTGTTTAAAGGGCAAGGTTTAGCAGGCAGGCAAGTGGGTTTCTTAGGCAGTTCCAGGAAGATTTATGTGTGACAGCTCCCCCCTCCCCCCTACCCCCCATCTGATTGGATGCAGAGCCGCTGCTTTGTCCAAATCCCGTTTGAATCAGTTGAATTGATGTCGAACACTTCAGAAATGACTATCTCTCCCAGCTAACATAAACATAACTTCATCAGGAATTCCAGTCTGGTGCAGCTACGCAGGCCTGCCAAAGTTTCCTGTAGCCGAACCCCGAGCAGAATGTCAATGTCCTTTACTACCGATTCTGATTCAAATCCTAACCCGGGCCCCTTCGCCCAGGGGGCTCACTCCAGGTTTTTTTTGGAAGGCTTGTAAAATTTGCTGGATCTGTTTGGCTGCTTTTCTTTAATCCTGCCTTCATTCATATTGCAATGAATGCCTGAATGCTGGTGCTTATATGTGCCATACATTCAAACATGAGTGACACTGGACTCATATTTTCTGCTCTTAAGATGTCTGTCACAAAGTGGAACCAAAGAGAGGCGTGGATGCTAAGTGGATTGCACTTACTGCATAGACTGCTTTTCCAACCAGAAAGCCTCCACTCGTATGTATGGAGAATCGTAATTTAAACTGCACTTGTTAAAAGGATCTTTTTTTCATTGATCATAGACGATCTTAGTCACTCCTGCCATTTCAACTCAAAGAAAATCAAACGCAACCTCTCACGACTGTCTTAAATGTCCGTGAATGCTGTAAAGTGAAAGTTAAAATCACCAGGAATGAAAGCATTTTAGAGACTCGATGCTGCTTTCAGGCTGGTGATGACCGAGTCCCTCTCGCTCGCAGCGGCTTTGACATTACAGCAGTCAGAAATTGTCCAGTAAATCACCTCTGAGCTATATTCCTGAGCGTCAGTCTGTGTCAAAGGTCGGCCCGGGCTCAGTGATCTTGCCGGCGCCCACGCAGGCGAGCAGCAGTGATGTACTGCCCCTTCTTTGACGAGAGTGACCTTCAACAGGTCACCAATTCATGCATATTACATTTTAATAGATACAATACTTAATGACTTCCTTACTCCCGGGGCACGACGGAGCTGCCATTGGGGCAGGCCAAGGACGCGCACACAGGGGTCGTGGACCGAACCTTGGGCCCGGCCGCTCCGCGGTTATTAATCTTTGTGGTTAACATTGATCATCTTATGATAAAATTGGGGGATGTGATTCCTTTTTCATTACACATCAGCTCAGATGTCAGACAACAGGGCAGCGGTGCCAAACCCTGCTGCAGAGGTCAGACCCTGCTGCAGAGGTCAGACCCTGCTGCAGAGGTCAGACCCTGCTGCAGAGGTCAGACCCTGCTCCTTTTTTATAGTTTCATTCTTCAGCTTAAGGAATTCCCACTGTGATCCATTCCCTCCCTCAGTACCTGCTTCACTTTTTCTGTGTGTGTGTGTGTGTGTGTGTGTGTGTACACAGTGCAGCGGTTGACCACAATCAGCACAAAGTCTGCTGATGATTCAGAGCCTCCGGGGACGACTTCACAAAGCAGAGAGCTGCAGCAAACCTCCAATAATATTCCATGACTCATTATGTAAATGTGTTATATTTTAAAGACACATGTACAAAATACGCCTTTTTCCATCCCTCAAAGCAGAATCCTCCAGCATAGTTAGAGACAATCTTTTCCATTATCATCTGGAAAGAAACCAGTCAATATAAACATTGAGGGCCTGTTTCATAATGTGTGTGTGTGTGTGTCTGTGTGTCTGCGCGTGTGTGTGTGTGTGTGCCTCAGAGAGAAAAGAAGAACCTCACTTTCTCTTCTAACATGTTTGTTTCCGTGTCTCTCTGAATTCCTCTCCTTTAGCTCTGCGTGGGTGTTCTGTCCGTCAGGCCAGCTCGCCACATCTGACCGCCGTTTGAACGTACACAGTTATTTCGGCAATTAGGCTTAAAACAAATATGAATACCTTTGGTTTATGCTCCCGAGCCTCCGGATAAAAATACCGACGGGTGCGTGCCAAACAACACACACTTTTTATGTTTGTCACCCATTTTTCATGCACAATTAGGTGCACTGGTGTGTGTGTGTGTGTGTGTGTGAGAATCTTCCACCATGGAGAATACACAGGCTGAACCTCAGAGATGAGCTGAGAGTTTAGTCGAGAGTGTGGCCTGATTATAATGTATGCAGCCCTCAGGAACAGAAAGTGAATGCTGGCATCCTGTCTGCGTTGTGTGTGTGTGTGTGTGTGTGTGCGCGCTGTACCACATTGCATCATACAGTAACTTTCATCAGTTGGAGCCCAGCTCATCAATCATGGCAGATTAGCTGACACCTCTCCAGCCCACACTGTTCTGCTCTCTGCCTTGAGGCCCTGACTGATGGGTGAGTGCTAGAAAAAACAAGATGCACTCTCGGCCCGAGAGCAAACAGAAACACGAGGTCTCGCTCTCACACACACATTTGATCTCTTCCCTGGCTTCTTTTTCCTCCTTCAGTTTTCTTCCTTTTTACCTCTTCCGTCCTTCTCGATTTTCCTGACTTGTGTTCTGGTTACGTGCGTGTGTGAAATACGTCCAGTTGTTGTTTCTCTACGTGATGATCCGCAAGGCGAGCTGCTCGTGACTGTCTCCTTTATGTGGCATCTGGTCAACAGCTGGCTGGATTTCCAGGTAGCAGGAAGTGACGTGTGTGAGCTCATGCTTGCTGCCAGTTCAACAACACATTTCAAAAGATGATTTAAGGTCTGGAAACACCATCATTGCAGCATTTTATTGTCCTTCCATTAATGAAGACATGTTCGATGCTTTAAATGAGATCGTTTAAGAAATGGATTTGCTTTCCCTTAGAAACAACTGTTGCTTTTGGGGTGTTTGGTGGTTATACTGTTGCTTAAACTCATAAATAATGTACAGTTAATGCAGCTGCTCATTCTTCTCATCTTATTTGCGTCATACCAACTAGGTGAAAACTATTTTTTGTGCTCCAGATGCCTGTATTGACGTGAACACATATGAATGACCACAGCTACCCTGAGCATCACCAGCGTCAACACAAGTGCCCGTGCTTGTGTTTATCAGATGTTTGCACGGTTCGATCAAAAGTCAGATTTCCTCATTAAAGTGTGGAGCGCAGGCCGACCACTCATCTCTGCAGGAAACCAGATTAAAGTGAGAGAAATTCTGAGAAATGTGACGGGAGAGATCGAATATTCCGATAATGGGAACCGCCTGCGAAGCACAGCGCTGGAAACAAGGCCAAGTGCATTACCATCCCTCTGTGCGGCGTCATCGCTTGCTGCCTCAGTCATTTCCTCCTGAAGAGTCACATCACGCTCACCCGCTCACAGGTGCCCGCCGCTGTAGACTGACCGCTGCTGTCGGTGGTTCCGTACACCAGGAATATCAGCTCATGACTTGGCTGAAATTGGCCGACCACACAGAGGGGAGGAGATGTGTTAACACTGCTTCTGTGCACGTGTGAGTGTCTGTGTGTGTGTGTGTGTGTGTGTGTGTGTGTGTGTGTGTGTGTGCATTTTTGCCAGACTGCTCCTTTTTCTGAATTAATGAGGCCTGAATGGATTACGCTGATTCAGTTAATAACTGGGGTACAGTAACACAGGCATTACACGTGTGCGTGTGTGTGTTTTTCTCTGTCGTCCACACACAGACAGGTGAACAAGGAGTCTCTGAGCACTGAAACTGGTCCTTTTGTCCTCTGTGCCAAAGGCGAACATGGCGGCGAGCTGGTTCTAATCCTCCTCTGGCTTTATCTAAACTATGCGCCAGAGAAAAGGAGAGCGGAGCGCGAGGTGTTAGCACAGAGGGAGAGACAAGAGCATTGTTTGCGGGAAAGTCAACGGAAGAGGAAGGAGCAGGGGGAAGGCAGGCGGTTCCAAACAACAGAAGATACACGGAAGTTGCCAAAGAAGATAACGAGAGTTTGAGGAAACAGGAAATTAAATCAGGCTCAGGTCGACCCGTTGTGACCCTCGGATATTTGTCAGGTTGGTGTGGACAGGGAAATCTGATCGTTACTTCTGATACGCAGATTGGAATCCAGCCGCTTGAGTGTGTGGCTCCTGATCGGCCGTGCGTCCGTCATGTGGTTGTGTAACTAACATATTTTTCTCACCTATCACCGCTGCCTTGACCCCTCACCGGCAGTGCTGCAAAAGCATATCAGCAGCGATGGAGGAACAGGTCAGTGGAGAGGGTTTTCTGATATTTGGAGAAACCAGACTGGTGGCTGCTGGATCCTCCATCAAATCTGCCTCTAGATCATCACAAGTGTGATCGAATCAGCTGTAAACCTGAGCCGTTCACAGCAGACGGTTGTGGACCTGGCCTTTTTTCCCCATATATCAACACCTGTATCAGAGGACTCTCCGATGCCTTCACTGACGCTTCTTAATTGCTAATCTGGAATAATCTGGTCCCTGCTATCTGGCTACCATCTCTCCTGGTGCCCAATGATGGAAAATCCTTTGTTCTTGGTTTCAGACCAGATCATCAGATCATTCAGACCTTCATCATCTGTCCACTGAAGGCATGTAGTTGGTGCATGTGCGTGCATTTATAATCTTATTTTATTTTTTATGTACGTTATGAGGGGATGCTAGTTAATACGTGTCTGTGCAATTACATATGAGGCAGTGAGTCGATTGGCCATATGTCTGCACAAATGAGCTCTTTATTTAATCAGGGTGGGGAACTAAATTGTCATTACTGTCAACATTTAACCAACATTTGGTCCTCCCTGCCAGATGCTGTTCGGTAATATATCACAGCAACGGCCCCTCTCAGGTTTCTCTTTGCTTATTACATGAAGACTCCAACCCAAGATGAAAAGATTTTGGAGGGAGGTGATCCTGTAAAATTCCCCTTTGTGGAGATCACACTCGGTTTACTCTTTTTTTTTTTTTTTTTTTTTTTTTTAATTTAAACATGGCGAAATGTTTAAAAAAAATAAATGTCTTCCTTTAGTGCCATTAAAGCAGTACCTCAGATGCTTATCAGCGTGGATGCATTCACTCTTTGTCTTTTCTCAGGCAAATGCGAAGATATTACAGCATTAATATCCTGTCTGGAAAAAAATAGGGACATTTTAGGAAGGCAAAATAAAACATGAGCCACGAGAAACTCGAGTCAGCGGAGCTGTTGTGAGCTGAGCTGTGGCTTATAAACCCAAGAACTGAGAAATTTGTTTGTTTTCTCAAGTTGGTTCTGGCCAGGAACATCCATACTTCACCAAAAAAGTCAACGGCAGAACTCCTGGGAAGTGCTCACAGAGCTGTCACAGTGCAGCACATGTCACACACACACACACACACACACACACACACACACTTCTTCTGTCCATGCTCTCTTCTGACATTTCTAAAATTTGGGAGTTAGCACTGTTTTTGCTTTCGAGTGTCTCCCTGCATCGTTGGAGGTTAAGCCTGCGGGTTAATTGCACCCTCAAGTGGACCTTCTGTGAAAGCTGAAGAGGACATTTTCACACCATCCGTTACCTAATTACTTGCAGTTACACCATCGTCTGTCCTTCGTTGTTTTGAAGTGACTGTGGGAAAACTGGTGGGATCCTCCTCACCTTCAACGGCGTCTCACCTCCAGCTGATTATGGGCAGAGCCACAGATGCGCCAGCACTCCAAAGCCAGTGAAAAGTTGAGGAATGTTCCTAAAACGATGCAGAGCAGATTCATTACTGATTTTTATGCACTTTGAATTCGAGCTGGGGTGTAAAGTCAACAGCGGCCCATCCGTTCTCTCCTTGATGCCTCCGTCTCCTGTTTCCTCCATCTCGTTTGTCACCCATCCTCTGCTGCCAAGAGACAGCCAGGAGGCAGGAAACAGGAGCAGCCTTAATAAAAGAGAGGAAGGGAAGGAGAGAGAGATGGAGAAAGGAAAGGTATGCAGCTTGTAACACAGTACGTAACACCTGCGATAGAGGCGGGGTGACGAGAACACGGAGTGATGGTTTTTACCCCGCTGAGCTCAAGCCATTCGGACGGCTCAGGTGGAGGTTTTGATTTTCCGTCACTTGGAATTATGTCGGCGCGGTCCGGTTCCACGATTGGTTCACGTGGAAGAGACACAGTGGTAAATGCAAGAGCATTTTTTTGGTGCCCATAACATTCATATACACTGTAAATGTGTCTGAGCTGCCAAATAAATGGTTTTAGGTTCTTTTTACGATAATTTTTATTACTTCTGAATCACGTCGCTGCCCTGCAGAGTCGCTGCGGTCGTGAGTGACGCAGCGGTGCAGTCTCTGGCCATCCAGGTTGGTATCGGTGCTGTGCTGTTTGGGGTTAACTGTAGATTTACCAGTCGTGTGTGTGGCCTCCCTCCTCTACCTGTGTCTCTGTCGCTTGCTAATCGCTGTCATTCCACTTCACTTTCCACTGGTCTTTATTTGCTTTTTTTTTTTTTCCCACCCAGACTTTCCCTCCCTCTTCCTGCTCTCTAATTCTATTCATGAAAGGGGCACACTCCATCATTCTGTCTCCTTATATCTCTGTCTGCCCTTCATTTTCTCCACACCTTTCTGCACCATGGTGAGATGGAGGGAGGGAGAGACAGCAGAGAGGGAGAGATGGACAGATTAGGTGACAGTGATAAGCGATCGATCTCAAGGCCAAACAGCGGAGGGAGGGCCTCCTCCCCACCCTCCCCTCTGCACTCCTTCACGCTCCTCCTCTCTTCTCTGTGCCTCCAACCTTTGTTCCCTTCAGACAGACAAGGGTTCATTAAGGAACCACTTTGTGTGCAAGTGCACATAAGTGTGTGCATATGTGTACGTACACTTTTGCCTGTCTTCTTTGTTGATAAGTCATGAAGGATGTGCCCTAAAAAAGCTTTCATGACTTTTGATCACATGCACACAAACCCGAAGACGCAGCTCGGCGGTTAGGTGGCGTCCAGGCATAAACGTTGCATGCTGGCGCATTCCCATTGGAAGCCATGAGCATGTGGAGCAACACCTCAGACACCGTCCAGCCCCTCCACCACACACCCGCCTCTCATCCGCCCCCACCGTGTCTCAGAACGTGCTAGCTTTAGCTAACAAGCTCGTCTATTGATCAATCGGCGCTCTCTGCCGGACGCCTAAAAGCACCTCCAGCCGCTCTCACCGGGCTTTTATGGCCGCTGTTACGGCTTTGCCCTGATTACAATAGAGGCATTTAAAATGCTCAACACCTGCTGTTTTAAGCAAGAGTGTGCTCAGCTTCAGGAATGTGTATATATATATATATATATATATATATATATATATATCTGCAGCCTGTTTTTCTGTTGTTTGATCATAAATGTGTTTTTAATGTAAATGTGTGTTTAGAGAGCGCTGATGGAAATATTGGCTCGATATAAAAACAATTTCTGTTGATTCACCCGGTTCTTTGTGCATTTTGAGTGTGTGTGGGTGTGTGTGTGTGTTTGTGTATATGAAAACATGTTAGAATATAGAAGAGCGTGCTCTCCAGTGTGCCAGTTTAATTTAAGTTCAGCCAACTGTGACCACGAATCATGTGGAAATATTGCCCACAATCTCCACTAAATCCTTGGTTTTCTTTCCTCTAACTGCTCCATCACCTCCGTGCCCAGCATCCCCGGGATACGATGGTACTCCTGGAAACTCAGTTCTCACTGTTTATGATGCCTCTGGTTCAAATATCACCATTTTTTAGGTGGGGGTGGTTTGGGAGGAACTCCTCCAGGGTTACTTCACACTCTTCACCTCAAGTATGGTTTTTGAGGGATTGGCAGTCTTTTAGTTCAACGAACAGCTTAAAAACTACATGTTTCTTGTGATTTGCGTGTTCTTTCTGTAGCTGAACAAAGGCCTCTCACTCTTCCTGTTTCACACGCTAACGGAATAAGGTCAGTCGGATTCTAAATGATCTTCTGTGGACCTCATCCTCAGCTGCAGACATGTGGTTTTCATTCCAGCCCCCATATTTGCTTTTTCCCACTCTTTATTAATGACGTTACTTCGGCGCACAACTATGTTATCCTTTGGAATATTAACTTTTCTTGTCGGGGGAAGGAAAAACAGTCTGTCTTAGATCATGCTATCTTTTTTGCCTCTTCCTTATCTTCATCCATCCATCTTGGCTCCCTCCCCAAATATCTGCCTCTTGTCTTTTTCTTGTAAGTGGAAACATAAAGGTCAGCAGTACTTTAGAGGATCCACATTTTTATTTTATTTTATTTTTTTTTCCATCTCAGTGCCAAGGAAAAAGGTCGGGCGAGCAGCTGTTTAATGAAAGTGTAAAAGCTGCAGGTGGGGGCCAGAGCTTTTTTTGTTTTTCCCAAAGAAATGATTTGTGTTTGAATTGATCCCCAACACTTGTGGGAGCTCTCACCCGTCCCGACTAAACTCCTGAGCTGCTGATGTGTATCTCCTTACACACACTTGAGTAATGCCTCAACTGGGACGTCTCACCCGGGCAACTGTGTGCGTCTGTGTGTGTGTTTGCGATGAAGGGGCCCCCGCTGTGCCCTGATGGGGACATCAATACCAGGCGGTTTAGGCTTTCAACACACTTGCATCACAGTGAGGAGAGAGCGCAGCAGGTGGAGGGTGACGGCTGCAAAAGTGGAACAGAGGCAGAAATGACAGGAGGTCACGATGATTCTTCCCTTTTTAGCATTTTGAAAACATCCAAATGCAGTTTTGGTTTGGTCTGGTTTCAGAACATTGAAACCAGACGATAGGCCCAAACTATTCATGGGTGTGATATTTGCGACGTATGGATGCAGTTTCTGTCATGGAGTAAAATCCGGGCAGTGTTTTATAAAATGCGACTGAAAGGCTGCTTTACGAGCTGCTGCAGCAGCACGCTGCTGTGGGACTGCGGTGTACCGGCTGCCCCGACTGCCAGCTCAGGTCAGAGGATGAGATGGAGGAGACAGCTGGGGAGGAGTGAATGTTCAGGAATGGATGGACGCAGAAGATGGCAGGCATTCCCCAACTGGGCTAACTTTAGACCACACATGTCGGTAAACCTCTGAAAAACCTGTCTGCGGCGCTTCACCCCTCTTCCCCCCCACCCCCTTTTGTCGCAGTGCAAGCGTGTTTTTCCGAGTATGTGCACTGGAGGCGTTTCTGTGTTTGTCCGAACAGGCAAGAGATCAAATAATGGCAGGCAGCCGGCCAGATCATTTGCCAAATTCTCTTGTGTTGTGTTGCAACCTCATACTGTCTTTGAGATTATTGTTCCAGTTTCCCCTTCTGCCAAGCAAGTTCAAAAGTTCAGCAACTCGCAGCCAGAAGTGTGAACAGAATGCAGCTTGTGCCCGCCAAGGCGTGACCTTCAGACCTTGTTCCAGGGCCAGAAAACCTTTTTCCATCTTGCACCGCAGGAGAATCTAAACTAGGCCAATTAGTTTGAAGGCAAGTCTGGTTTTGGTTCAGCAAGAATCAATCAGTGTCTCTATTATCAGAGGGACTGATTTCAGAACAGTTTTTTTTGGAGGGGAAGATACTCGAGTGTTCACTGCTGTCCTGCTTCGCCTGTCTTCTTTTCCACAGTCAATCATCGCCGGGTTTGTGTTTTTCCCACAAATTGCACAAATGTGCATATTCACAGACAGCAGGTTTGACTCTCGTCCCACAATCAGGCAGCGTGTTTTCAACTTTAATTGCTTACGGCTTGCACCGCGGGACGGCAGAACAAAGGAGCACTGAGCTTCTTTTAGCTCAACATGTGACACAAAGCTCCGTTAAACTGCCTTCCCGCTCAGGCAGGCTCGGCCGGCTGAAGTGGGCTGAGCTCGGATCAAAGGCAGGAACAAAACCAAGTGTTCCCACTTTGCACATTTTGATCCTGTTAAGGTCAATGTACTGTTTTTTTTTTTTTTTTTAAAGACAGCTTTCATATATAAGCAGGTCAACCTCAGGAGGAGAAACCAAAGAACCAGTTTTACCTTGATAGAGGTTTTACCAATGTGGAATATAAACCTGTACTCTTACTGCTGTTAAAAAAAGAATTCCAACACACACCAACTGTCTCGGTCAAGCACTTCCTGTTGTTTTCAACACAAATTCTGATCAATGCATGTACATCACCAAGGCTGCTGTAATCCAAGACTCTCATAAGGAGATCAAAGCCAGGGCGCCCGCAGACGGCCTTGAACCGCACAGTTCAACTTTGAGGGATTTATGTGTGCACGTGCATGTGGTGTTCATATGCGCAATTGGGACTGTGCATGCATGTATATGTGTTTTTATATCTGTTTTATGGAGGAGACCTTTTCTCCCCTCTGCCATGCCAGCAGTGCCCTACAATAAGACGCGTGGGCCGACTACCCCACAGACCACTTAACCCCCCGCCTGGGACCTTGACAGCTTCTTCGTGGGAGGCTGACCCTGGAGGCCCTGAAGCCCCACCCTCGCTCAAGCCGTGCACACATGTTCTGCGCACACACATTTGCACTGCAGCTGTGAAAAGACCGTGCAACCATGAGGAATTAGCAGCGCGGTCCATATATCAACTCCCACTGATACGAACACTGTAGAACCTTTTAGAGTTACCGCTACTGCTCTGCAACCCCCCTCCACCCCCACTCTGAATGCCTCACTGTCACACAAACACATGCACAATAACACTCAGAAGTAATTGCACCATCCAGTGTTTCATTAGCAGCATTATTATAAACAAGTTATTAGATGAAAAAGAAAACCATTTAATGCTAATTTTCCTTTAAAATCCTTTTGTCTAGACAGTCAGAAGGCCTTGGTCCTGCCTCCCGCTGACACTCGCTCTAAAGGGCTTCCATCTTCCTCACGCAGCTACCCGCTTTTAAAATGCTCCGCCTCTTACAGGCAGCAGATGTTCGGCCTCCACCTCCCATTTCTGCTCAAGCACGAAGGCTCCCCTCAGACTAGTGAAGACATGGTTGTCCGCCTGTTATTGTTTTGACGGCGCTGCGTAGTTAGCATTAAATCATTTATTAGCCGCGTCGTAAACACCCCTTCTGCTCGATCTGAGGAACTGGCTTGTAGAAAGTTGCGTCACCGGGAGCAATCAAGAGTGGATTCTAAGCTAGAAATATGAGAGACAGATTACGGACCAATGAGGAGACCTCTCACTTAACAAGACGGTTTACATCCGCCGGACTTCTGGCTGCGCTTGCTCGCCTCTTTAAAAGCAGATCTTTCATATGGAGCAGATCAATATGGACAAGTGGCAGAAAGCCAGAGCCATCTTACTGGCCTGTAAGATGGAAGCGGCACGTGCCTCCCTGTGTTCAAATGTCGAGCCAAATAAGTAATAATAAATAAGTTTGGGTTTATAAAAGTGTTAATATTAACCAACCTCAAAGCGCTTACTGACAGTGTACCTTAAGGGTCAATGCACGCTAGCGTTGAGAGAAGAGCATTGGTATGATCAGTGTGTGTGTGTGTGTGTGTGTGTGTGTGTGTGTGTGTCCTTTTATCACTGCTCTTCCTTTGCATGTTCATGTTCTCTATGTTGCCGTCAGTCTTTGGCAGATTTTTATTTGCTTTTCTTCATTTTCTTTCTTCTCCCACCTCAGATCTCTCCTGTATTTACTTTTCCATCCATTTCTGGCATTTTCTTTTGTCATTTCCCTTCATCATTTTACTCCTCCATCCATCTGCTGATCATTTCTCCTGGGAGGCAGCAGGCTGGAGGTGGGCTTACATAGAAACAAAGCTCCTAATTTCAACAACCGTCTGTGTTGAAGAGACTTTATTAACGGAGGAAAGTAACCAGCCACGGTTGTGGCCCCTCAAACATCCTTGAGGCAGCTGAGTGTGACCTCGGTTCCAGTCAAGCCTGGTGGTGGGAGGCAGGTACTCCGTCCAGCGCGCCACATTTTCGGCTCTGTCCACGTTTGTGTTTCCTGCCACATACATCAAGAGGACATGTTGTTCAACTCACAGCTTCCATCCCCTTGGCTCTGTGGCAGCTGCCAAATGACTTGTCACCATAAAACAATGGCTTATGATAAACGGCAAACACGCCTCCTGCTCGATGATGTACCGCTGTTAATTGACACTAACTGCTGGCATGCGACCGCGCATGAGCAAATGTACGTCTATGGGCATGCACACTGGTATTGGTAAACATGTCACAGCACGCTGTATTTACCAAAGAGATTGAAGTGAGTTTGGGGCACTGATGATTCAGGAGAATGGCCCCGGGCTCTGACAGGATGTTGAGGCCATGTGTCATTTTTCCCCTGGCTCCCTTGGCGACGAGCAGACACATAAAGAAATCCTTTTAGACACACACACATTGAGAGATATACACAGACTCACATACACACTGAGCCCCTCGCTGACATATAGAGCCGACACATCAGTGTTGGCAAGATGATCTCAGAGGAAGTGTATGTCTGTCTGTCGTTATTTTTATTATTTGTTTTTGCCTTCCCTGTGTTGGACTTGAGTTGTTAATGTGCACTACGTCAAAACACACTGGGTCCCCACGTTTCACTCAGAACAGGAACTTGTGTGTTGTTACGTTGAGTCCATCATTCCCCCCTGCCCCCCCGGGGCCATATCGGCTCTGAGGGCCGACGTGGATGTGGGAACATCATGGGTGGTGGCGGCTGGTTGGAGAGCCCAACAGGAGATACTGAAACTTAACTGTGAGCGATGGAAGGAATTTGCAGATATGTCCCGGTGTCCCTCGGTGCTGACAGGCAGGATATTGTGCTGAGCCGACCACCTGCTCTCAGCCTCCACCAAGCTTCAGCAGATGGACACAATAAAATACCTCCTGACCAGCCGCTGTGCACTCATGTCTTTCCTCTATTTGTATTTAAAAAACACACACACACCACAGATATGGGCCCGCTGCACTGAGCCACCAGCGCGTCCTCCGTTCCCCTGAAAGCAATAACGGCAACGCGTGACACTCTATAGGCCTGATGTCCCCGTGTCCTCTACTCGTTTCCCCTTCCAGCGCTGTAAGATTATCGGCCAGTTAGCCAGCGAGGAATGTGGCTGTCAGCTGGCGTAACGAGCAGCGCGCTGCTGTGCTCTTCCTCTGACTACGGGCTCTCCCCGGCCCCTCTACTAACGTGGTGTTTCGATGGTTTTTCCTCTCCAAATAACGAAGGCGCCGCAATTGGAATTTCAGAGCTGGAGGAGCTCTCCAGTTTGTTCTGTCATTTCTGTCCGAACTGATTGTGCCCTCCAGTGATTCAAATAGCTGGAATCCAGAAAACAATTTAAGAACTGTCTGGCCAAACCAATCAGGCTGTGTTTTGCCAACATGGCTCAGCCTGTTTTTCTACTACTCTCTGTTACTGTTCTGCCATCTCAAAGCCTTTTGTGCACCGTGAGCCTCTAGCACGAGTCTCACAAGGTAGTAATGTCATTTCTTACCTTTTTGTCCATCAGACAAAAAGAGAAATGTTTCTCCGGGTTCCGAAGAGAATTGCTCACATGGCGCTCTGGTCAGGAATTGAATTTTACTGTCAGGAAAAATTGTGGAGTGGAAATATGGGGTGGTTTTGCTGCCTCTTTCTCTTCTCCCGGCTCGCCACAGAAGTCCTCAGCCATCAGTAATAACGAGGTGAATACCTCAGCGGATAGAAATCCTTGCCCACCCGCTGTTAGCAGCGTGTGATGGGCTGCAGCAGACCCCTGTCTCCACCCCATCCTTCACGTCTTTCTGCTCCGCGCTGCCTTTCATCCTGACCCAGGACCAATCATGTGTAATTAGACAACTGCCCTTTCTATATGGTGGCGTGTTTTTGCGGTGTGTGTTTACACGGTACGTGTTGAAAAGTCTAGAACAGGCTTCTCATGTGTTCTCCAGCCTGGGTTCAGTCGCAGGTCACCTCCTCTTGGCTAAACGTATTTCACGTCTGGCGCATGATCTACTACTTTAGGAACCTGCACACACAAAGGCAAACATACACACACTTAGCTGAATATCAAGGTGTGTTACTGTTATTTGATTTATCAGGCTACGGAGCATTGCCTGAGGATATCGAATAGAAAATGTATCACATGTATCGCTTTCAACAGCGAAAGGTGCAGTAATAAATAATGTAAAAGAAAAAAAAATCTGATTTGGGGTCAAGAAGCGAGACGGGGCCCGAAAATCAAGGCTAGTGGAACATTCAGGAAGGAAACAATGGAATCGTAGTAGAGGAGGAGAGGGCACTGATGTCCACGTAGCTGTCAGCAGGTGACGGATGTCTCTGCAGCTTTAACATTAAATCCCAAACTTTCAGCATTCGTGAACGACTTCATCAATAATTCCAAAAATGTTGCTGCGTGGACGTTTGCGTCCGATGGCCGCGAGCATCGTCGCTTCATAAAAATTCCGTTATGTTACGCTGCAATCCTCACCAACTTTAGCCGCGGTCTCTGCCGGACATCGCTCCCTTTCCCTGTCTCTGATGCTGGGAGATGTAAGGAATCGTAGCTGCCCTGTTTGGGCTTCATTTTGCTTTTATTTCCTCCTGCAAAAATGAGATCAAGGCTGAGGATAAGATAACCAACACCACCTTTCTCAATGGAGAAAGCTGCCGAGCAGAGATGGCGGAGAATTTGGTTTTGATTACAAAGCTGCAGAATTCTCTGGTGTTGTGTAATCTCTGACGCACTTTATGGGCCTCGGCTTTAAACTCTTGTGTTTTATAATATGGCCGCATATTAAACGGTTCCACTTAACAATCCGATCTCACCGACTCTGTGACTTCGAGGACTTGGATCGCTCTGTCGCTGACTGAGCTCTCACTCCTTCTTTCTCATTGGCTGCACTTGTCCTCTTTCTATCTGCAACCGCCAGTGCACAGCTGGGAGGAGCGGCTGACGGGGACTCACCGAGCATGGTGTGTGCGTGACCCGTGCGCATGTCGACGTGGGCCCACATGTCAGAGTGTGCGCACAGCAATGGCACTGGGCTGTGTAATTGAAATGGAAATGAGCCAATCAGCAGCCACCGTGGTGTGTTGCCTTTCCCGGCTCTCCCAAATTCACCCCCTCTGTTTGCCATTGTTTCTGTGTGAATGTCTTTTTCTGCGTGTGGGTTCGTGTTGTTTTTTTTTTTTGCTGTGCTGACAATACCAGGCCCTTCAGTTTCAGCCCCGCAGGCCTGAGGATGTGGCATGGAAATTTAATCAGTGGGTAATAAAGATTACCTCCCTCTCTCACACTCAATCACTTACACACCCGTACTGTTTATGCCCCCACATTCTGCGCCCGGCTCATTTCCCCAACTTTGTTACATGCTCATGCTCAGCGGGAATGCTGTGGTGTAACAAAGATATGTAATGATCGCCTTATGACAATTAGCCTAGCAGCTAACCTTATTCCCTGTTTGCCCGCCGTAGAGCTTGAATGTAGTTTTTGCTTCTGTGTGCAAAGAGTGGACGTGCGGTCGACACTGTCGTAAAATAAGTAGATTAGGTGTATGTGGTGTCATTAGCTATCTAATCAAAGAATAACTTATATTTCACTTTTCAGACTTGGGCTCAGCCCGGATTTACATTCCCAAATAGCCGTTTATGGGTGAATGTTGGCTCTTTCCAAAACATGCGTCCCTGAGAGGCAGCAACTGGCAGCTTTTTACCAGCTGTTTCCATCAGAGAACGAAGGACGTTGTGATGACATGCATGTCACCACGTGCGTTCAGGTTCGAGTAGAGTCTCTTGTTATAATTAAGGCATCGTTGAATGGCTCCTGACTTTGGAGCTCGCCAAGAAGGTTGGCAGGACCAGCTGTTTCATTCAGGCTCTTCTGGAGCTTCTTCTGTTTGTCCTCCAACCACGTCTGCTTCTCACCCTCTCTGTCACTTCTGGCTGTCTTATAGCAGCTGAAGTCAATGATCTGGTAAAACAAACCTAACCTACGTGTTAGTGTATGAACCTGTGGAGATGCATTTCAGGTGTGCATTTGTGGCCTGTGTGTGTGTGTGTGTGTGTGTGTGTGTGTGTTACAAATGCCTGTTCTGTCCCTTTTTATGTGCCCACTCACCCAAACATCCTCTGCTTCATTTGCAGTCAGGGTCATGAGCTGCTGTTTTCACTGCTGGGGCAGGGAGAGAAGGGCAGCTGAGACATTACACATGCGCACACACACACACACACACACACACACACACACGTTCACATACATCCTCACATTTCTATCTTTGTGGGGCCTTTACCGAACTCCTAACCCTAACCATTCCAACTAAGCCCAGCAAACATGGCCCTACTTAGCTAGTAAAATAAGGATTTTTGTACTCAGTATGTGGTACACACACACACACACACACGCGCATAGGCGGGCACGCTGGGTTGAGTAGATGAGAGGATGCGACCATTAAGTCAGTGACATTTTAAAACAGTGAAGGAGATGCATGGCTCTTCCTGGGCCTCCGCAGGCACGTTTTAAATGAGATGTTACAGACGAGCTGCTTCACGGCGGTCCGGTAAACACCGTTGCATTGGCATTTACCCTACATGGGTGAACATAGGCACCCAAAAAAAGAAAAGAAGCAGCATTTCATTCTGGGTCATGCTCACATAACATAAATAAAAGCAGAGAAGCAGCAGACAAGATCACACAAATGAGAAATGTCTGCAGCTCAATTTGTCGCTTGATTGTTGCATTAATCATTCCATTTAGGCTACATCAACTCACTGACGTGCGCGGGCGCCAACAGCGCCTTTTTTTTTTTTTTTTTGGATCAAATTGTTATTTGATCTTGAAAACAAGCGGCCTGGACTGCATTGTGATTGTAATTCTGTGTAATTCGTCTGGACGTTCTGCAGAGTGAAGTCAACAGCAGCCAAGCAGGATGAGCGTTTCTGGTGCGTACACGGCAATTTGATCGCCGAGCATCCGCTCTTCCAGAGCCAAAACATCACGTTGAAATAACAAGCAGCAGAGGAGACTGGAAAAGGAATGAGGAAAAAAGTATGTAAAGAAACTGAGGAAATGACCACGACTTCTTATCCAGCTGTACGATCTACCAGACAAAAGAAATTGAGAAAAAGATTGTTGTTTAAGCTTACCATATGCATCTGCTGCAACTGAATCGTCTTGTCTGATAAGACAGCCCTCCAGGTTTTATAGTCTCCTTTTTTGCAGCCTCTTACCGCTGATATTCTCACCTGCTAATTATGTAGCAACATGTGGTGCATGTATGCCAGTAGCGACAGGTTGTTTCTATGGGCAAGAAAAAGAAGTGATAATTGGCAAGGAAAGGAAAGATGAATCTGTCAGCGATCTCCGCCTGCATTAGCGCGTCAACACCTCAGACTGATGAACAGATGCACAGGTAATGGCAACAAATGCGGAAGCAGCTTTAGAAGTAACAATGAGAAATACAGGGATAAGCAAGAGCAAAAAAGCGGGCAGTGGGGCGAGAGGATACGTGCAGGTCGCGCAGCCTCCAACAAACGCGTTGGAGGCTCTGCCCTTTGTGTGTGATATCAAACAGACGGCAGTGGTGCACTTTAATTAAAAGTTTCACCAAAGCCTGTTGTTGGGGTCGCGCACTTACAGCATTAAAAGTCTCGGTTTTTGAACTCGCGCCACCTGCGTTGTGTGTCGGGTGGCGAAATGAGTCAGGGGTGGCAGGTGTATGTTTGTGTGTGTACTGTGCTAAATTGAGGGCATCTTTGGCAAGTTTACAGGTGGTCATTGTTTTCTTTGGTGGGTCTCCTGTGACCCCGCGGGTTGGTGGGGGTGGGGGTCATACCATCCTGGATCGACTCAGGAAGTACCACCGCAGTGATTACCCTCTAATTTTGGTAGCTGTGGAAATTCCACAGATGAGAGGAGTGTTTGTCAGAAAACTGTGTGTGTGTGTGTGTGTGTGTCTGTCTGTCTTGTTTATGAGCTTGTGACATTGTATGACCTTCAGATTCTATCTATCTATCTATCTATCTATCTATCTATCTATCTATCTATCTATCTATCTATCTATCTATCTATCTATCTATCTATCTTCAGGACACATGCTCTTGCTTTCATAAGTTTGCTAGCATTCCGATGCCAAATGTTCGTGGCTTGTGAGTAAATATCGGTTGCAGTGACAGATTTGTCGACGGGCCAGCACATGTATTTATTGAAGCCAGAAGACGGAGAGCTGGTGATTATAAATTTCCACGCATCCGTGGAGGAGTGCAGAGAGAACAAACCGACGTTTGGAGAAACGTAGCTGCTGATAACAGCCTTTGTTTACACAACACTGTGCCTTTTTACTGCTCTTAGAGGTGCATGTGCATCATTCCGGATCGTGATAGTTGTACTTATTAATATCACAAATATAACTTTGAGCTGTTGCTCCTCTCTGTTTTGTTACAAACAGGTTCCATCGTGGGGACTACCACATCGACGTGTGCATAAACGACTACCTGGACGTCTACTGTCCTCACTATGAAGACTCGGTGCCCGAGGAGCGCACCGAGCGCTACGTCCTCTACATGGTCAACTACGATGGCTACAGCACGTGCGACCACACCTCCAAGGGCTTCAAGCGTTGGGAGTGCAACAGGCCGCACTCTCCCAACGGACCGCTCAAGTTTTCAGAGAAGTTCCAACTCTTCACTCCCTTCTCCCTGGGCTTCGAATTCAGGCCGGGCAGAGAATACTACTACATCTGTGAGTCAGATTTTATACTCGACATACCTGTGTACAGTGAACACATGTGGGGTTTTATGAGAGTCACTCACGCACTATAAACATTACCATACATTTTGAGGGGCTTGTGCTTGTCCAAAAATTAGACTTCTGTGCTTATTTGTCTGTTTAGTTTGCCAAAACCTGAAATGAAAAAGATGCAAAAAAAACAAGGCAGCAAGGTTGAGAATGCAGTTAAAGCTCACCTTTTCCACTCTGCGTGCTAACAGTTTGCTGCTAGCTAACTTCTTTATTCGTAGTTTGATAAATATTGGATGGTTAACACTACCAAGCAGAGCGTAGCTCTTAGCTCGACTAGTTTTGTCTGTGGAAATGCTGAATGAAACTCAGGTTACATAATTTGCTTAATGTTTTCATTAACTCTTTATATCAACATAAATTCAAAGAAAAGAGAAATATTGTAAATGTAACTTGATATGAATTGCAAAATCATTCCAAAGTACCGAGAGTGGCAGACACACACGTCCTCTACTTCATCCGTGTTTTCATAACTCCAGTCTGAAGGTTTGAGGACGGAATCAGATGGACCCGAACAGACGTGGTCAGGCTCCGGTTTCAGCCATGCTTTTTCACACCGCTCTCGTGGCAAACTCTTCCCTAACATGGCAATGGAATCTGAGGGGGAGTCAGAGTGAGACACTTTGAAAGTTATAGCCCACAACCCCTGCTGCACATTAGGGTATCCTTCAAAAGGAGCACCCTCCTCTCCACACCGCATTCGGCTCCCACTCAGCTTGTGTTAGCTGTTAAGTTGTCTGTTTCTCGGCATAAGAGCCGAGTTCATCTGAAGTTAAAGCCCCTGGGAAATTAGGTTTCATCAAAGCTAGGTGATAGAATGGAATTGAGTCGAGTTTGTCCTCCCACCACAGACTCTTCCACACACGGGAGACTGAGGAGTTGGCGTGAGCGGGCACAGTCACCGCCGCTCACTCAAAACACATTTGTCACAGGGATACGCTGATCTTATAAAATAGGAAGCACGGCTATGTTCTCATATGGGTGGCATTAGTGCAATATCACGCAGGGTAATGGATTATTTCTCCAGCTGTTGAAGGAAAACTTAATGGATTTATGCACTTTGTGGGCCGAGGTATGAGGAAAACCCATATAAATTCCTTCTCAGTGAGGGGGTGTCAGGTTTGACAGCTAACACCCTCCTGCTAAATGCCGTTGCTTATGCTGTATTTATCTGTGCCTCTGTGGCATTAACGCAGCTGTAGGTGGCAGTCAAGCCCTGCGGTCCTCGCTGTTTCTCCTCCTTCACGCCGTTGACATTTAAAGAAATAGCTGAAAGGAGCATTCTCTGTGACGTCTCATGTTCTGTACACATTCCTGATTAACCCAGAGGGATGGTTCTTACTTTAGCGCCCCTGCTGGCAGCGGGAGGTACTGTGGGTTGAGTCAGGGCTAAGTTTAGGGTAATAGCCTATTCCACCCAACAGCAACAAGACTGTGTCATAATTTCTCGTTATTTTAGATCACTATTATTGCTAGCCTCAAGTTGTCATCGTGTACACAACAACGGGCCTCTGAACCAAAAAGGCGTTTATAAACGGCCAAATCTTTCCTTTTGCCTTTAGAGCCAATTTGCATTGGAATTCGTTGTAATGAGATGAGGGAAAAATATGTGTTCAGAGCTGAGATCATTGATGGGGGTTAGCGCATGGTTATAGCACTCATCCACTCCCTCAGGTCTCTTTCCCTAACTTTTTTTTTTTGCCATTTCTGTTGAGAGATGCTCGTCCTTAGGGCCAGATTAAATTACAATGCGACTGACAAGGCAGCCATGGAGCACATCCATTTTGTTTGAGCACGCCATATTGGTTTAGTGGCCCGCGGCTTCATTGGCTATTGAATGATTCTAGCGTATAGCCTCTCTGGCTACCGTGGCGGATATTAGAGTCATCTAGCATGAAGTTGTCTGACATGTGATTTCCCGCTTCCACTGTGTCCAGACAGAATGTCCACAGGAAAGAGGGGAGATTACTGCCGCTGAAGTCGTAGAATCCATCCACACGAGCTGATGGCGGAAAATTAAGAGCGTCTTTCATTACTCTACCTGCTATTCAATCTGTAACAGCTGCTTGGAACGGTGTCATCAGCACCAGAGCTGCCGCTGCCTTTGTTTTCAGCCTGAGCGTCTTTGAATCTTAAAGATTTGTAATAAATCCAGCTTTATACTGTCTTTGGGCAACACATAAATAGGCTTTAAAATGAAATCACAACAGGGATTTTTCATCCTAACCCAATTACTTTATTTTTCAGGGATTACATATTGTCTTATCACACCATTATTATAAATATTCAGGAGTTTGGATTTAGCAAACCAGTGTTGGTTCAGACCTGATTAACACTTCTGCTATTTCTAATCTCTTTAAAGGAGCAAAACTAGTGTAAATACTCTGATAATCTGTCTGGCTGCACTCGTAATAGCCTGTGCGGTTGTTTAATTCGCAGCAAATGATACTTTCATTTGCGTGTGAAGCTTTCAGACACAGTTTATTTGTGAGAGCAACTTGTAGAAAGAGTCAAGGCCGCAGTTTGTTGTCTCTCCATATTAACATGCAATCAGATGCTTTGGCAAATCATTCAACGCGCGGACACTGAATAAAGATGATGTGGTGAGATCGTTGCTATAGTAACGGAGTTGAAGATGATGGCAAATTTAAAGGCCGCCTGCTGAAAATCTGTCCAGCAACTGTCAGTGAGGACCAGAATAAATGTCTCTGTCGTTTTCATATTAAGTCTCTTCATAGCCAGTTAGCGCCGAGGGGATGTCGGACCTTCGTCCTTCCACCGCACCGGAAAAAAAAAAAAAAGCGTCAAGGCTGAAATGTGACTGTGACTGCCCAGACATCTCCAGGTTGATGTCTGGGCTCCTGCAGATGTTCCTTGTGTTATGAATATGACGGTAATGGCTCCTGTCCTGCAGCTATCCTCAGATGTTTGTCATGATGTAATTAATGTCACGCTCTCTGCTACGGCCTTGTTATCCAGGTTCAGTTGTTTCGGAGTTCAGCAGACGCACGGGGGTCTCCGAGGTGCCTTTCAAAATGGACGGTAGCGGCTTAACTGCAGCAGGTGTCGGACTGGTTTATAGTCTGTGCTATAACAACAAAGTGCTGTCTTTACGAACTAAAGAAAAGAAAAAAAATCAGAAGACACAATATCGGTTGTAAATGTAAGCGGCTTAGGGAGAAGGCACATACTATATTCAAACAGTTCAGTGAAACGCTATCTAAGCAGCAGGTGATGGACTGCAGGCAAGAGTCGGTGACAGACAGACAAAGAGATAAGCAGACGGTTGGAGCACTTCTGGGGTCAAAGGTCACCCTGCATTGATGGTTTAAGAGGAACTCCATCTCCAAGAATGCTGTCGCAAGCACATTTTCCTAATATGGAACCCGTCCACGAGTGTGTGTTTGAGTGATTTTAATCTGAAAAGGGCAAAAATCCAATATCAGTGGCAGCCCGCTGCATGCGGCGACTGAGCCCGGTTATGGCGGTTCTAGATGTGCGGCAAATAGGAAACCAGGCGATGTGATCAGGCCTTTTCTGATTGATTTCCAGCCCTTTATTGAACACATGCTCAGACGTGAACATCATCTTACAGTAAACGTTACAGAGGCGTTAATCCAATTAAAAGATTGTATTCGCATTACCACACCAACAAACGTTCATACGCCTTTTCTGAAGTCTCACCGAAGAATTTTACTGCGGCGGACTCGGAGGCCAGTAGTCAAAACACTGTTGATGAACCTTAGCAACCACATGAGAGGAACATCTCATCCTGTCGAAGCCCGTGCAGACATCTTCAGCTTCTTCTGAAGCCTTCATGTTTGCGTGGATCAGTCGGTTTACTCAGTGCCGTAGCGGGAACATTAGCTTTGCCGCCACTCTGCTAAGACAGTCGTCCTGTCAAAGCCCCAGCGTGCAGCCGCTGTGTTTTGGCGGAGACCCGGGAGGTCTGCAGATCATGATAAAGTGCCAGCTCTGTTCCATTTGTGGTGCAAATATGGAAAGTGCATCTGGACTGTCGTAACACAAGCCCTTCCATTCATTCAAATGAAAAATCAGCCCTGTCATCAGCAGTCAGAACCATCCAGCAACACGGTGTAACGTGACAGAGAGCTAGACGCCCACAGATGCACGCACTCTCACACAATAGGTGCACATATGCCTGAGCAGACACTCGGGAGAGCCAGGCAGAAACCTGGAATGTGTTATTCTAATCCTGATGGATAGACATAGCACCATCGCTGTCTCCCCTGCTCACCGCATCAGCTCTCATCTCTACTGATCTCATTTTTTTTACCGTCTTACCTATGATAACATCCCATTTTTTTGGCCCCGGCATCATCCCGGCTTTGTTGATGACATTAACCAGACAGAAACATCTTCGCATCAGTTACAATTACGAGGAGTTTAATGCTAAACCACTGTCACAGGCCTGCCTGGGTTTGAACAATGACTGCTCTGTGTCCGTACGCCAGGTTTATGAATATCAGGAGAAGACAAATTCAGGTATTTCTGCTAAAGTGATGATGAATTGTGATGATGAAATTATTAAACAGGGATGGTGGAGAAGCTTAAAAAAGTCTTTTACGAAGCAGAGAAGGGTTTTATCCTCGGACTTCTCGCTATAAATCAACCTAAAACACCATTTAAAATAGTTTATTGTGCTTTCATTTGCTCGTCTTTATTATTCCTCAGTTGCGATTCTTGTATTTATGGATTCAGACGCACCATCATAAATCCTGCTCCCTTATCATGAGAGGATAAATAATAATATTGTTACATTAAATGGAGTCCAGAAACATTAGCGTGTCTCATTCATTAATCTTGCTCCTGTTGTTGAGTTATCTGATTTAAACACACTTGCACACACAGCTGGTGTATACCTGTTTGTGTTTCATCTATAGTATCCACTAATTTATATTTGCTCATAGGTAATTTTGTTTTTTAATGACTTTTTCTATACAGGACTGACGTTACGTGAACGTCTGATTAGAGCTTCATTTATTCAAACATCGTGTGTGTGGGAGCGTCTGCGTTATTCCCGGTGAGGCTATTCAGCAAAGGCTGATGCTTTCTACAGGGACGATGCAGAGCATCTCTTTCACTGTCAGAGAGCGACGGTAGTGAATGGGCTATTTTGAATTCAAGGATTTCTGTCGTTCGATTGGTTCCGAACTGTTCTCTTTTCACCACGACTTCGCATTCAAACGCAGAAGGACAAGAGTTAATGAGTCCTGGCAGTGAATGAGGAGGAGGAGGGATGTGTTCTGGCTGCAAACCGTCTAATAAACTGGATGGAGAGATGGTAGAAGTTGGCACAAACGATCAAGATGGAACGCTGGAAAAAGTCGTCAAAGATGAGGCCAGTTGTGTTTTGTGAGTACTTCTGGAGGGACTGTGGTTATTTTAGGATTAACATCTGCAGACGTGGGTAAATGTGTATGCTAATAATTGTGGATAATAGGATTGTCATTGTTTGTTTATTGATTATTGTGAGTAAATCTGGATATGTGGAATTACATGATTGTACAAATGAATCCAGAAAACACTTGATTTTATGATAAAATCACCTTCACTTACAACATAAGGGATGCAAAACTCCTGTGATATTAGCTCCTGTGTTTAGCTAGCATTAATGTTGCTTTTAACATCAGACATGTTTTTTTTTTTTTTATCCTCATCTCTGGCCGTTTTATTGAAAGACAGGGAAACATGTTTTTCAGATATCATTCCAGTGGCACCAAAGCTCCGTTTGCACCGTGATTGAAACAATAGAGCGCCAGAGCCGCGCTGAGCCCACCTGTTTGTTCTCCTGTAATTGGATTCTGCTTCGTTCCATTTGCCGTAATGCCTGTGCATAATGCCGCGTACAGAGGGGAACAGCCATTACCGGCCAAGGGGACAAGGCCTGCAGGAGTAACCCGATTCCGCCCCCCCACCACCTTCGTCTCTGGGACATCTTTTCAGGGACTCTGTCCTTCAAAGCAGCCTCTGGCTCAGACTGGCTGGATTGATGGTGGGGCCGCAGCTCACCCTGATGGGAACTAGAATGGAAGGTGTTGATATTGGGGCCCTCAGAAGCCTGATATTCAAACTGAGCCAGGGGGGTGAGAAGAGGTCAGCATGGACAAACAGTGTTGCAAGACTTTGCAAAATGAAAATAAAATTAACTTTGATCGCTGTAGACTTTTTTTTTTTTTTTTTTTTTTAACTTTACGTCTTTGATTTTTGTTGATTTGGCAAACAGTAATGTCTTTTATAGCTTGAGGTAGTTTTTGACGAAAAGAATAGGGGAATTGTGAAATGGCAAAAACAGATGTGGTGACAGCGGTTCCACCGTTGCAGATGTCTGCATTCTGATAGCCGAGCACACAACCAGTCCTGGCCTAGAAAAAACATTCACTGACTGTTAGAAAACTTCTTCACTTTCCTCTTTTTCACTATTTTTCTAAAGTCTCTTATGTATCACAGTATTTTTCCTCAACCATACATCCTGCATTAGCTTCACCTCCATCATCTCCAACCATTTAAAGGAAATATTTCTTATTAAAGGGTTCACTTTACTCTTGGATGCTAACTATTCCTTTGACACCCTGTACCGTTTTCTTGGGCCTGTTCGTCTCTCACGATCTGCCGCCTTTGCTAAGTGGCTGGCGTCGAATGCTCTGACTCAGCTCCGCCCACCAAAATGATGGAGATAAGACATCTGGAAATGCCGCCTCTGTACATGACTGTGCATGTGCAGGCCAAGAGTGGTAAAGCAATGAGGCGGGCGGGGTGGATGGTGTGGGCGCTGGTGTGCATATATGACTGAGTGGGTGAACGGCCGCGGTCAGGGTTCATTAGGGTCTTGGCTGCCTCCATGCTGAAATAATAAGCCTCCTCCGCTGATTCTCCCTCCGCCGGCTCATTCTTCTTCCCTCTGTGACTGAGCTGTGAAGCAGCCATCTGATCTCACGTCACCCCTCGCACACGCCGACATGGAGCGCAAAAAAAGATAACAGTTGATGAAGTGACAGCATTAAAATGATAACAAGGTGGAGGCGCAGACAGCGTGGCGAGAAGTCGAGAAGGCTGCTCAGCGAAATGTTGACAAACGGCTGATATCTGCATTAAACAGGACAAAACCGAGAAAGGAGCAGCTTCTCATCCCTGTCGCCTTTCTCATAATTATTAGTTAATAACAGGGTTAATGACGGAATCAGATGAAGACCGACAACAGCTCAGGCCCCGCGCATGGTTTCAGGTAAAAAAAGGTTTACTTTTATTAAAAGTATACCTACGCCCCAAGTGTCTGTGTGTATGTTGTTGTATCACACAAAACACACCAACTACTGGCTCGTATTGAAACAACAGCGTATCCAACGTTTTCTGTGTTCCTGCACAAATAGTGTTTGCTTTCAGCGTTACTTTTCGAAAACACAAATGGAAAAAAAACAATAGTTTCCAGCGTGTTGTTCTCATGTAAACCTGGCCTAACGAGACTTGCATTGTAAATAAATGCTTGAAGGAGCCAAAACGGCTCAAAAGTCAAACATAATCATGACGAAGGTGAGTCAGCCACGCTTTGATGAATGTGAGCGGGGGGAGGGCAGCGGTTGGTTAAAGGGTCACCAGAGAGTTGCTGACAGATCCCAGAAGGTAGCCTCTGGAAATGCTTGGCCTCATTGCATCAGCTGTGGAATGATCCACGGAACGCGTCAAATGATGCCCAGAAGACATCTTAGCAGACAATATGGTCTCCCCGGTGCTCAGGGGAGGTTTCTAGCCGAGTGTGTAACACAATAGAGGACCGGGCCTGTGTTTGAGATTGGATCTATGGAAACACAAGAGCATATATTTTCCTCTGCTGTAGTTTCCTGCCATGATGAATACTCGCTGTACGCTCCCATCAAACTTTAACTGACATGTGTTTGACCCCCATCCAGGAGATAGCACCTGGTGCCTCACCACAACACCATTAGTGGTCAGCCGCAGACACAGAAAGACACACACACTCTTCATGAGATATTTTTAGGGCATGCTAGACGGCCTCCGTGGCAGCCAACGCTCAGAGATTCACACCCTACGGGCTCCACAGGAAGAGATCTATTTCCCCGACAGTGGCAGCAGGCCTCGTGCGGCAGCATCAGACGCCCGTTCTCGATGTGCGTAAGGGAAGCACAAGCCTCCAGCCGCTCGCACAGGAAAGGACACACATGTCCAGACATACAAAAGCCATTAGCGCAGGATGATTACTTCCTGTTTTGCCAAAGCTAAAATGACGCAAATATGTCGATCCCCGCTAAACTACGGCCGCCAGTTGTAGAATCTAAGATGCTGCAATTAAATTATGAGCAAAGCGGCCAAGATTAGCTCACACATCTGTAAACACTTTCTGGATATAAGTTCACGAGAAGCATGGCCAGCCCTAAACTTAAGACACAAGGGTAACTATTTTTTGTTGAATAAACGACCGCACTTTTAAGTGTCATCTGTGGTGAACGTATACATGTATATGTTGTATATGCATTAGAAGGCTTATTTACCGGTGCTAATAATAAAGCAACACCATCTCTCTTCCTTTCAGCCTCCACCGTTGCTGAGAACGGGAGAAAAACGTGCCTGAAGCTCAAAGTTTTCGTCCGACCATCAAGTAAGTGTTTGCGTGCGACAGAGTGCTTTGAAACACAGACTGTTAAAGTACTAAAGACGTTTAGGGCTAGTTCATTTGGTTACCTCATGTCCTCTTCAGATACTTCATTTCATTTCGCACCAAAAAGCTCTTTACTTGTTACTGATGAAGCTGGAAATGAGATGAAGGATAAACTCAGGGTCACGTTATCTGAATGTTGCCATGAGCTTTGTTGCTCAGCATGTTTTAGGTTCAAGTCTGCGGGTGGGGGGTGGGCTTCAAATGTCACTAACCTATTTGGAAGAAGCCTCTAATGATCTCTAATTCTCCCTATTCTCTGTTGTAGACAGCTGTGTGAAAACTATAGGCGTTCATGACCGCGTTTTTGACGTAAACGACAAAGTAGACAATACGTTAGAACCACGAGGTTAGTATGGCTTCCTGCTTTTTATAATTGTCTTCTGATCTCTGTCGTGCATTTGCATGTGTGTGTCTTGGTTGTGTGCCCTCATTATGCTGATGTTCTTTGCGTGCCCTCTGTATTGGAGGCTAATGTGGATTGTGTGGGATCCTATAGATGCATCTTCTCAACTAATCTAATGTTCTGTACCTTTCCGCGTACATGTTCCTTCCATTAGCATGCTGCGCAACGTGGCTCTGGCCTAGTGAAATATTCATGTGGAGGATCAGTGTGCGTGATTTTAATGACATATTGTCAGCAATCAAACATGAGCGTGCTTTTTATTGTGTAAAATCACCGTAGCATAATAATCACTGTTTCAGGTATTCTATTAATATTGATACAGGTCCTCCTCTGCTGTTGCTAGTATGCTGGTTGACCAATTTCTCTAGTTGCCTGGAAAAAAAGACTTTATTCTTCATCAATTTCAATTTCCCTAAAACAACTACAATCATTTGCTTTTATATATATATATATATATATATATATATAGTAATTGAGTTGCAGAAGTTGAGAACATGTAATATGTAATATGTGTTCTCACCACTAGGGGTCATCAAATCACTCACACTGGAACTTCAAAACATCTAATCCAGGGCACAGCGATCGATGTATAACATCAAAATGTTTTCTTTATGTTTATGCCTTTATTTTATTTTCGTATGAGCAGAGTAAATCCCTGCACGTTCATCTTACTTTCTAACAAAACTCACAATCATAAGACAATTCCTCATCCGGTGCGTCATCCAAAAACCTCCGAAAAGGTTGTTGTTACTTCGAAAATAAAGCGTCCTGCCCTCTCTGCCTGCCTGATCTTCTCTCTGCTGGTGCGCCCGTTGCTTCCCCATCCTGTCTGCATGTTTGATGAGCACGTCTCACCTTGCATGCTTCTTTTGGCTCATCCCCCATTAGACTCTCCAAAGGAGGGAAATTAAAACATTCATCTATCAACTGCGCACACATGAATGCACAGTTCTGAAACTTTTCCATATCTCATCTTCTTTTCTCTCTGTGTGCATCTTTATTTTGCTGCGCATGGTTCGGCTAATCTCCCATGGTGCAACGGGCACGTGGCTCCTCACAGATAGCGACACTGCCGTCGCGCCCGAAGCGCCTCATCTGGCCGATTCTCTAAATCAGTTCTGACTTTAAAGTGTGCCACAGCAACCGAAGTTCATATGGCAACTCAGAATTTACCATTGACGCCCACACAAGGCCAAAAGTCCCAGTTGTGACACAGAAACACATGAGGAGTCATTCGTTAGTTGCTTCGCTGTTGTCTGTCTGTGGAAGAAGGAGCCATCTGTGTTCTGCCTGATGACTCACCATCACCTTTTTCTGCCCTTCAGACGACACCAGCCACGAACCGGCTGAGCCCTCCCGAAGTGACGAAACAAATGCTGCGCTGCAGCTGCAGAAAACAAGTCCCTTCCTGGCTCTGCTGCTGGTCTGCCTATCGTCAATCTTAACTTTATAGCGCCTCCCTCTGTCCCGGAGGGCACTTACACCCAACGTGGCCTGAATCTGCCCAAGGCTGCAGGGAAGTGGGTGGGATTTGAGTGGACTGTGTTCGCTGGATGGGGCATCAGAGCAGGCTTGTTAAGGAACCCTATGTTTGTTCCCCCCCCCCCCCCAGAATTATATTTAAGTGTTGCTTCTCTGTCTGTGAATGAAAACACTTGGAAGTGGGAGAGACAGTTCCCCTCTTAAACCTTTAACAATGATGCCAAATCCTGTTTTTTTTTTTTTTTTTGAGTTCATGACTCTTATTTTCCTGTGACTTTTTTGACTTCACGATTATGTCATCGCAGCACTGACGTTTACTGCCAAATGCATCCACACTTAGAGAGGTCAAAGGTTCTCGTCTGCAGTAGTTAGGTTTTAGTACAGTAGAAAAGGACTGTAAAGAAATATTTTGATCTCATTCTTTTCAACTTTTTTATGGTAAAAGGTGAAGAAGGGGGGTGTGGGGGGGGGGAAGTATCTCTTTAGCCGAGGCAAACCCAAAAACCCCAGCAATGAGAAACATGCTCATGGAATGCACCTTAGCCCACTGCTCTCCAGACTGTCCTGATTTAAAGATAGCATCCTATTCCCTCCTTAATACAAAGTGTTTGTATAGGAGGTGATACTTTAGATTAAGTGTAAAAACCCATGGAAATGTTTTCTTATCCTACTGTGTAGATAAATGAAACACTTCTTGAGGTATTTGAGGCACCCCAGCTCGCAAAACGGCCAAATTGAAACTTTCTCTCTAGGCGCATCTAATAAAGTCGGATCGATATTTTCTGAAAGTAGATCATGCAATTTCACGGCAGCAGTCACTCTCCTTTTACGCGGAGTTTACTGAGCTCTGCAGTGACCGAGTATTAGTCAATATTAATACTCCCATAAAGGATTTACATCCTACACTTTTTTTTCTTAGCTTCTTTAGCGATCAGCTCATGCTGATTCTCTCATCAGGTGCTGGAATCGATGTTCCAATTAGTTGAAAATAAGTAGCAAAACGACGTTGACGCTATTCCTTTAGTTCAAGGTGATGCATACTGTAGTTTTACTTAGTTCCCCAATGTTTGAGTCACCACCAACCTTCAAATAAAGTCACTTAATGCAGATGGCGGATTAGCATAACGGACACTATTATGACTTTTCTTCTTTGCTTTTGAGGAGCTGCAGAAAGACGAGCCTTGTAGGAGAAATCAGAGGAGAATCTATTTGGAAAACACAGAAAACGGGGGACAGAGCAACACAGAAGCAACCCACCCACAGCTCCTACTGTTACCGGTTTAAGTGACTCTTTAATGAGGTTCAAAATGACAGGCATGTGGACCCCATGTTGTGGCAAGGAGAGTTATTTCTGGTATTAAAAATAGATAGTGGGAGGCTCAGAGGGGGTGAAGGAGGTGTCGTTTTCCACCACAGGGGAAGCACCCATGACCTTGCAATTCGAGTGACTTGGTAAGTGAAAGAGATGAAGCGAATTAGAGTGTCTGAGAGACACACGCACACGCAAGGACAGGCAGAACACACCAGGCGGCGGCCACAGGTAGTGTGACACGAGTGCCTAACACAGCTGAGAAATAAAGCAACCAAACGGTCACGTAATAGAGCTCGAAAACAGCACCAGCTTTTTTTCCCCCAGTTCATTTCATGTTTTTTATGGTTTTCTCCTCCGCTTTGGCCAGTATTTTCCGTACGCTGGCAACAGTGCTATTACTATGAAATAGCATCAGCTACTGGGGGAGATGAGACCATTTAATGACCCGATAATTTTCAGGGGAGCGCCGCAGGGAACGAGCAACATGTGATTCAAAATGGATGCTTTTCAGCAGCTCAACAGCAGACTTTTATAAGAAACCAGCTTGTACTCTATCTTAGTTACCGACACATCCGCTGTTACCACCACGGTTTATTCTGTACACACGTTAACCTGGGAAATGAGGAGCATCTTAAAAACTGGATACTGTGTATCCTGAGGTAGTCACCATACAACAGGTAGTGTCAGGTTAGCATCTGTTTTGTAACTTTCTGGAGGTCAAAAGAAAAAAAAAAAAGACATCATTGTTAAAACTGTATAATTATTATTGTTCTGATGAAAATCACAATTATTATCATTAGGGGAACTTCTTGATGTAAATAGTGTTTGATATTAAAGTATTAATTTGGTTCTTATGTCTTTTCTAAAAAAATCAAGAATATGGTATTATCTCTGGGTTTTGCGGAGTGTGTACTGTCCTCAATCGATGCGTTGTGCGATTTGATCCTCAATGCCTGATGAACCTTTGAGCTAATATATAGGGGAAACCTGTACGCTAGTGTACAGTCGGTGTACTTAAGGCAAACCAGTGGCTCACCCGTTACATGTTTCAATCCAGTCGTCAGACATCGCCATCTCCTCACATGCTACATGGATCCTACCCTGGGAAGGAACTCTCCGAGAACTGCCACCCACGGACGGTTTGCTTTGCGTCGGAAGGATCTCTGCATCATTATATGGCATGCGCATGAACTTGAAGACATGTAAGAAAAAAGAAAAAATGTTTCAAAAATATGTTTGAAAAGGCTTGTGTTCTGCTCTTGTGTTGTTTTGGATCATTTTCATTCTGTGTGGTTTTTTTTTTTTTTTTGTTGTTGCTTCAGCATTTAAATGTCGTGACGGATGACAAATGTATATAACATGAATCATTGTTGTGAAGTTACGGCGTAGAGGGAGGGGCTCCGCTCTTGTGTAGTACAGATGAAATGGGATTTTTTTTTTTATCTCCTAAACCAGACTTTTTCATCCAGTGTAGTCCTAGTCTGTCTTTTCTAACCAGTCATCTGTGCTCTCCTGTACAATGATCGCGTAGGCCTTTATCAGTTTGAGAAAAAGAAAAAAAAGTTTAAGTTTGTATCTCATTTGCCATTGCCGCTGCGAATGGGACTGAAGAGTGTTTCCCATGCCTTAGCCCTTCACCCTCAGCCTTGGCAGCACAGTACTGTCCCAGAGACTCTTTCTGCCATCGTGCTTTTACACAGAAAGGCTGCTGGTGTCCACGAGAATACAGCAGGGGCCCTTTGCTTCTTCATTTGTTAACCACTCTGAATTGGTGGCCGTCGGTCCCGGGCACAGGTTGAGGATTAACATGACCCCCTTCCCACCAAAATCCTGAACTTGATTGTTATCAGGGGTTAAAGCGTATCATCGATCCACCTTCTGTGCATCCTGGGCCAAAGCTTCTCTCTTCACCCCCCACCCCCCAAGTAGCCTTTTGTTCATTTTGTGCACCTGTCCCGTCCCATTTTTCTTGTACTTGTGTAACCTCGACCACGTTGCTGTCCCTTACAGTCAGTCCTCACTCTCACTTTTGCCATCAGCGGGAAATCTTTCCAATCTGCTCTTTTACAGTATATGAAAAAAAGAAGTTGTCTGTATTTGTATATACACGTGTCTGAGCTACTATGAGTACTACAATAAAACAAATACATTGCTTTCAACGCTATGGCCCTTTCTTCCGACAAGCATCTCCTGAGGAGGAATTCACTCACTGGTGATGCAGCATCAGTCTCCACCTACACCGTAGTCAGACTACTGTGGTCTCTCTGGGATGTTTAGTGCAGAAGCCACAAAAAAGTCTGAGACACGGGAAGAAGCTGCAGGGGATCTAGTTCAACTTGTAGAGTGATTATTGACAAACCCAGATAAATGAGGTGCTGTACTGAAGTGAACACAGCTGTACCATTTGTGTCTCGCTGATGGACAAAAGCTTAAATCGACCTTCCGATCAATGGAGGACCACTGTCCGCTACCACCGGGAGACGCGCTTTCGGTCCATGTTTACAGGGAGCAGCACTCCCTAACGCTGACTAAAAGGAACATTGTCAGGATCAGAATAAGACCTTAACCCCCCCGCACACTTCCGCCTGGCACTAATGAGGACACCTAATAACCTTCTGCTGGACCCCATTAGCACCATTTAGCTTCACCCTCCATTATCTCTGGTAATTAGACAGAGAGCCAAGCAAGCCCTGAAGAGCGTAGGGCGGGGGGGAAGGCCTCCCGATAAGCCAACTGGAACAATGTTATAAAAATGAGTCAAATTAACCGAAGAAATGCAAACTTGACAATTAGTATGTGAGCTACGTAACGCTTTAGTTTGAGCCATAATTTGCAGAGTAAGTATGAAATCGGGACCGCAGGGGGTATCCAGAGGAAAAAAATTGCTTTTGTAGGCTTGAAAAGGATGACACCATGACACCCAAGAAGCAAGAATCTCATCCTTCCAGAAGCCAATGCTTTTAACACATCAGAATGCTTTATGCATGATCACGCTTGACGTGATGAGCCAATTAGT
Source organism: Pao palembangensis (assembly GCA_015343265.1). Lineage (NCBI taxonomy): Eukaryota > Metazoa > Chordata > Actinopteri > Tetraodontiformes > Tetraodontidae > Pao > Pao palembangensis. Next base: position 30,835,765 of record CM027081.1, on the reverse strand, counting down.
GTCAAGTTGTTATTGTTATTACTGAAGACTCTGGAGATGCAGGTGTGTGTCTGCGAAGGCCAACCAAGACGAATCGCCGCGCCTGATCATTAAATCTCTGGTAATGATAGCTTTACACGAAGATGTGTCCCAGATGTGCCATTAAGCTGCGAACGTAACCGCACTTGGTGACCAGCGGCGGGAGAAGCGACACATGTCTCAGAACACACGCGTCATTGATTCAAAGGCTCCGTGTAACTTACATGTTTTATTTTGACAAGTTTTATCTTGACGACTGACAGTCCTGAAGAGACCACTTAAGCTGACTGTTCCTGACGGCACCCTTTTGGAGTCAGGGCAATGTGAACAACCGCTGTGATTGACAGTTGTGATCGACAGCTGGAAAGATGTCTTCAGCTGTTTGCTCCAGGGGTTGAGAAAGGTCGTAAACCTCCCAATTATGCTTCCCCAATTTATGAATTGATATTTTTTTCAGGGGGAGGGGATGTTTCAAAATGCCCCAGAGGTGTATCAATGCAGCCAAGCCGATATTAATGAGGGCAGAATGGCGGGTGGGTGCTAGCGCCAACGACGACCAAAAAACTGGATGAAATATCAGCTCACTTATTGGTGGAATTTCACGGTTGTGACGGCTCAGGAAGTTGGAATTCAAGGTCAAGATTTATGATTTATGACAAGATCCAATGGAATACGGATCATTTCAGCGGGAGAAACGCAGGATGGAGAAATCGCTACTGAACGAAGCCCTTACCACTTTGTTTTATGCTGTTTTTTTGTAATTTGAAAAGCACAACAAATAATTATTCAAAACACATTGTCCGTGTCAAAGCATGCACAATGGATCTTTTCCACACAGCTGCGTTTGATCAATTCTCATCAAATCTGAACTTGAAGAGTCAGAACCTCCGAGAAAACAGAAGGATTTCTATCTCGCAGTTCAGTGAAGGGGTCCGTCCTCCGCACATGACAGAAGATCGATAACATCTGAGGCCAATGTCCCGATAATGTGGATATTATTTATCATTTTCCAAATTTGCTCCATTCTGAAAGTGCATCCATAAAAGACAGGGAAAGATGGCAGAATGCAAACTAAGAGCTGTAATGGGCTCAGGAGTGGGGGTGTGTGTGTGTGGGTGGGGGGCATTACTACATGTGTTTCGCTCTGATTGTTTTCATTTACTGGTGACCTTCAGGGTTGAGAGATGAGAGGCTCACGATCGATGGGGGGGGGGCAGTGAGGGGCGGTGAGAGACGGCGTCACAGCGGAATAATATCAACTCCAGCGGAAACGAGCAGTAAACAAAGGTAACGGAGGGCGGTTTCCCTTGGATACCATCTATTTTTCACATCATAAGGGAGGAAATGGGCTTTATTTCACACCTGAAACCTGATGTGTGATATCTTTGGTGGTGAGCCTGCTGAAAACAGGAAGTGTGTTCCTGCTGCATCAGATGTGCTCTGTGTACTGTGATAATGTGGAAATTAAGATTTCCACATCTTCAGGTGACAGTAAATATCTCTCAGGGGTGTTACTTTCGGGGTAAAGAACCAAACTGTAGTTTATGTTTTGGAAGATGCCTTTATTCCCGAATGATGACCCTCACATGCAGATGTCGGGCAGCAGAATGGCCTTGCAACCTTCCTCTGAGCGCCGACAAGTCGTATTTGTGATGAACGGCAGCAGAATTTGAGCACGCCAAATTGGCAGCTTTGCCAGAAGGGAAGCAGCCTCGGTTATCTTCTGAGCAGCTTGTTCCTCTCAGTGTGCCACTGAAACGAGAGCATTTCCTTCCAGTTCCCATTTAATAAATGAGGCAAATGCACTGACAAGGATATTACACTGACACACCAACAGTCTTTGCCCCGGGGGTCATAAATTATTGGATTCTAATGGTTTTTTTGTCGGCCCGTTAAAACAATAACTTCTGAACCCAATCTCTTTCTTTGGCTCTTCAACCTTTGATTTATGCTTTTCATTTTTTGATGGTAAGAACTGCCATGTCATTAGTGTGCTGATGGGATGAAATATCTCCACATCACAATTCATTTTCTTTTTTAACTTTAATTAGTTTACTTTAGAAAGCAATCCATCATCAGCTTTGGGAGACTTGGCCGCTGGACGTTGGTATGTTTGACTTCCTGGGATATAAATGTTGGCTGCGTTATTCACGAGGGATGCCATAACTTTAATCTGATTCTTAATTCGAGACTTTCCTCCTTCGACCATTTCTCACAATCACCCTCACAGAATCCTTCACATCTGAGCTAAAGCTTTTCACTACCCCAAGGGTGAACCTTCCAAACAAATGAAGTCATTTTTTTTTTTTAAAGTTTACAATGACAAACATTTAAAGCATTACAGACTATTAAATCTTTCTCTGCCTTTTTAGCCCATTTATCCTTGGTGTAACATGAAAACTTTAATGAATATGTGAAGTTCCAATGAACTTCCAATGAACTAGAGCAGCAAACAGTTGCAGCGTTACACCAGGATTGTGGATGGGAACTAACTGTAAGACAAATTCCGCAGTTGTTCCAGTTAAAAGTTGTCAAAAGTAAAGTTTATCATCTGTTACATCTAAGAAACTACCCCGATGAACTTTAAATGTAATGGAGGTATAATTTTACTGTAGCATACAACCTTTTTACATGTATGGGTGCTTCAGGAGTGTAAATATATTTTATTTATACAGGGGGCTTATTTGTATGTAATTGTCTTTGAGAACACACAGATAAGTCCCAAAGACCATCATGGAGGAATATAAATATATATTCAAATTAGCCATTTGGACTGTGCACCAGTTGGGCTTATTAAAGGTCATTATTCTGAAGTGTTGCTGTGCAGCAATCGGCACACATGTCAGCATTAATACACAACACACACGCACACACACACACAGAGCGCACGGCGAGCGGAAATGTTGTTTGCCATCAGCGCTCTGTTTGGAATGAAGACAAACACATTTGTCAGCTCCACTGTGTTCGCGTTCACCGAGGTCGGATCATTTCTTCACCGGTGCCTCATTTGACCTCTGTCCTTTCAGTCTGGTTGCGAGTGTCAGTTCTAAATGTCAGGGGTCGGGGTCAGCGTTCGTACATAGTCCTCAATGCCTGTCTGTACATTAACTACTGGTCACTGAGGCTGTGGCTGACATGCTGTCACACCAACTGTACTGCATCACTGGTGTAGAGTTACAGAGGACATTCTCACATGACCCCGTCGGGATTAAAACATTAGACACTTATTTGTGGAATTAGGTTGTCTATATATTTTTTTTAAAAAGTATAGATATCAGAATAAGTTGTGAATGGTGATTGATTATGGTGAGATTTGCACGGCGTGGACGCCCATTTGACGGGAACTGATATGGTCAAAAAGCAGAGCAGAAGTGCTTTAAATTTCGATACAGCTTAAACCATAGATGAAGCCACACGCGTATTTGACACAGTGGTGTGCAAATGGGGTTTTATAAGTCATTTAAAGAGACATAAAAGCTAAATATATATCTATCTTCCTTGCATTTTCTTCAGCTCTGTTCTTGGAATTTTGTTTCAGACAGATACCGTGCAGAAGATGCTACTGGATGCTAAAGAGCCAGTCTCTCACAGAGGATCAGGAAAAGTATTGGATGGTGTGAGAGAGCATCTTTTATAACAACCTGCAGGATTTTCATTGTGAAAATGTGCAAATTTTGCGTATTTTCAAATGTACTAAAGAACCCCGATGTCACATCCCAACCCTGATGAGGTATACAACCTCATCCAAAGATTTGGATGTGGCATCAGTGTCAGATCAGTGTGAGGGACTGAGACTGCGAAAAAAAATTAAATACCATTCCTTCTTTTCTACATGCTCCTAATGGTGTGTGTCCAGATTCCGGTGTGTGTTTTCCCAGAAGCTGCTGTGATTGTTGTCCCAGTTATAAATATGCCAGGCAGGCGGGCCTGCAGGTAGGAGGTTTACTGCCCATCAGCAATGGGGTCAAGGACAGAGGGGCCCAAAGCTAGTAGATGTAGAAAATTAAATTAGGCGTCAGTCCTGGAATGTATTTGCTGTGTGTGCCGGTGCACTGGTGTGCGTAGTTTGTCGTGGACACAGCTTTGGAAGGAATGATTGAAAAGGTGTTGGGATAGCTGTGGGCTGGGCTGTTACGTGGACGGTGACAGAGCAAAGGTGTGTTGTGTGATGTGCTTTAAGCAGGCTGGTGGCTGCCTCTTATGTGGGCTTAGTTGCTAATTCCAGATAAAAGCACTGTGAATTGTGGTAATATGAGGCTAAAACCACAAACCTGCACTGGATCTGAGGCCGTAGTTCAGTGTGTGCGGATCAGAGACATCATATTTCAAAGATAAATCCTCAAAGACTTTACCCAGAAAACTCTCCAGCCGGTTGAGTCATTTTGATTCTCCGTAGTCACATAAAAATAGTGTGACGGTAGCCGTTGCTCTCCTGGAAAAGAAAAAAAAAAAACAGTAGCGTTAAATACTGTGTTGGAGGCACAACCTGCTAACAGTAGGTTACAGTCTTCTTCAAGATGTTCATTGGAAACTCAAGAGAAGGCTATCTTATTTGAGCAATTGTCTAATTTGATGTCATTGTTAAGGGAATTCATTAGGTGGTGACAGTTTGAGTTGAATGAAAATGTAATGCTCAATTGAATCGCGTTGATTATTCTTTCATTAGTGAGGATCTGACTCTTGAGCTGATCAGACGTGAACTCAGAGACCTTCATGGTTATTAATTAGAGGAGTTCTGGTTCCTTCCATATCTACAAATGTAACATTTACAGAGCAAAGTGGCGACATTTAACAGGGAGGAGGAGGAGAAGCTGGGCAGTAATGTGCATGAATGAGGACTGAAAGGCAAAGTTTCTCTGTCTGTCTGTCTGTCTGTCTGTCTACCCTTTCTGACTTATGGCATTCACACAGAATTCAGAGAAGTTGGCCAATCTCACAGCGAGGATCAAGCCGCATGTTGTTCCACCTCACCTCATTATTAATTAACACGCCACACATAAGCACACCCAAGCATGTCAGTATATGACCCTTTATTGTTTGCAAAAAAAAGTCACATTAAGGGCAAATGTTAATCAGGAACACTAATAATTAAACTAACTGGATTAATTGGCCTCCTGAGACCTGATCTTTTTCTATATGCATACATATATATATGCATACAGGTTAGAGGTTAAACTAAATGGAATAAAGCATTTTTATTAGCTTACATTTTTTTTCTAAATACAGTCATTTTCCAATCTATGAAATCAGTAATAGAGGCACGTAATGTGTAAAAGAGTATATTTTGTGACCAGTTCCTTCCCTTTCTAGCTCAGATGTGTGTCTCCTTAGCTTGTGCATCATCTGGGGAGAAGGATTAAAAGACTTCTGTGAAAGTATCCTGTCACAACAGCCACACATGCACCCAGCTGCATTTGCAATAAATTGACAAATATGATGTTTTATTTTTTTTAATGGGGTCTATTAACAAAAGCCACAGTCGGTGTTCATCTTGAAAGCTCGAGCGACCCTCAGAAACCCTTAGCGTTTAAACACCGTTTTGGACTGAGGCAGGCAGATTCGACTAATCACAAACAGTCGAGTCTCAAAAGAGTCTGATCCCAACAGGCTTCTACGGCCATAATGTGAACCATCACTAAATGAATACAGCACAAGTAAAGCCACATAAAGCGTGCATTTCCGGCCTAACAGCTTCTGGGCTTTTAATGCCTTCCTTCAAATAATGGTGTTTTCACTTCATTTATTTCTATCTCGGCCATTTAAAATAATGCAAGCCTTTACTCTTACAATAATGGCCATTAAGTATATGCAGCCTTTCAGATGAGGAAGTGTCCTGATTGAGATTGATGGGCCAACTAAAGTGAACAGACCAGAGACACTCAAAGACAATGAGGGATGCAATTTTCCTTCGAGTAAAACGCAAATACGACACTTTCAGATGGGTCCCCTAAAGGAGCGTGTTAATCAGGGAAGTGCAGAAGAATTAAGGGTTCAGTCATCCGTTTTCCACAGCTGTGCTTCATACATGGCACCAAACAGATACAGCAGGTGCGTGGAGGTGGGAAGTGTTCCAAACACGCTGCCGCACCTGCACCTGGAGGCGGAGAGGGACAGTGTGAGGAGAAGATGTCAGCTGCTTCCTCACTGGGGGTGTACCCAAACAGTCGACCCATGAAGGCAACTGATCAAACACACGCTGCACGGCTGAAGTTCATTAAACGCATCACCTACTTATACGCTCTAAAATGACAAAGGTCATTGTCAAGGTTAAGTGGCTAAAAATCGGCAGTAATATTTCCAACACTCTCAAAGTGTTTGTGTTTCCACCACCAGCATCTCCACGCCCGCTGGGTGTCTTCCAGAGGCTGCTTGTTGTTCTCTTCCATGGGGAAAATGAGGCAAGTCTGTTTTTGATCCCCCTGTGCTAATGGAGTCCTGTCAATATTCACAACAAAACACCGAGCAGCACCTCTGGGTAAACACAATAAGGGATGCATAAAAGGATAGATATAGAACAAATTGCTTAAATCACTCAGCCGACCAAGAAGATTGTAATTAAACAAATCCTGGCGCGCACGAGTTTGCTTTTAATACAGATACTGCGTCTGTTTCGACTTCCTTCAGCGTCGTTACGACAACCAGCTCAGAAAACCAAGGTCGAAGGTCAAACATCGAATGGCCAACCGAATCAGTCGAATGAAAGAAAAGAAGCAAAACTGTGATTTTGCTTAGACGATGGCAGAATCGTAGGAAAGTGACTTGATCTGTTTTTGATTCTTGCTCTGCCCTGAGACATGACTCCTGTTTAAGATCAGATTTATTTATGTGGTCCTTTTAAAAACAACCTCAGTTGACCAAAACCCTTAATGCCAATAAAGCAAATAAATAAACAAGCAGCGAATGAAGTAGAGAGCAAGAAAAGAGCCCTAATGTTTAAGCTGAACCCTTAATAAACGTGTCTCCAGCAAAGACATGAAGGTTTTGGTGCACAGAGCAGCTCCACAGCTGGAACAGTTAGATCCCGTCACAGAACTTTGTAATCCATTTAAACTCACTTTATCCACAAAAACAAAGGAGGAAAACTCTGAGAGAGGAAGTGGGCGAGATTCAAAAAGATGTTAAAAAAAAAAAAAAAACAACGGACGTAACCACATAAACATGCCCAGAAATAGTGGAGCACATGTGTTTGAAACAGCAGCGAGCCGCTGACACTTCATCATCCTAGATTAGCATAGTGGTCAAACATGGTGGTATCTGCCTGAAACCAATCCGACTCTGTGTGTGTGTGTGTGTGTGTGTGAGAGAGAGAGAGAGAGAGAGAGAGAGAGACTATAGCAACCATCTATGTCATTCAAAGGCAAAGTGATGTGTCTATAATAAGCTCCTTTGGGGGACAAATCTCTTCTGCTGCAGACCACAAAACAGTCTTTTACTCCAGATGATAAGCTTCATCCATTCCTTTCTCTCCATCTCAATTATATTCCTCTTGTATGGCTTTGTTACCTCATTCTGGGCTTTTTTGTTGCCATGGCAGTAATGTGGGTCCCATTACATGTGCCCCTGAGATAGGATCTATTTTCTATGTAATTTTAAAGTGTTTGTAGAATCAGTATTGAACATTAAAGCCTCTCGCCCCCACACTTAAAACACAGGCTCATGTATTAAAGTACATACGACCTGAAAAGCCAAAGTGGCTGAGTTCAGGCTGGTTCTCCTGAGCAGCACAAAAAGCCACATGGTGCACAATGTTTGAATTTAAAGGTCCAAGGCACTCACATCTTCTTTTGTTTCCCACCAGTGCATCAAGGTGACATAGCATAATGCACTTTAACACTTAACACTTTAACACATAACACTTTTAACTTCAGGCAGTTCTCCATATCACCTGTTGGCTCGTGCCTATGTTGTTATTAGAAGAAAAGAAACAAAATACTGAATAGATTGAGACATCTATCGAGGCTTTGGAAGAATGTGAGGAAGACATTGACGCTTCTGTACCGTGCATTGTCCTTCATTCAAGACGCCACGATGTCAATAAAGACAGCAGCTATAGCTCGTTCTTCTGCTTGAAAAGCAACCGATGGAGCCCCGAGAACAAAGCAAATTCATCTCTTCTCTCTTTGGTGTCACACATCATTTCCCACCATTTGGTGTCTGAAATTTCTCCCTATTCCCTATAGTGCACAGCCGATGGTCCCTAACCAAGCATTATATACATTCATGCTTTTGTGGTTGACAGGAAGTTACTTAGTTTAGTTAAATATAAAGGATATAATCATCCACGAATGAACAATTGTGATCATTGAGGACAAATTTAGTGGGTGGAGCCTGTAGTCAACCAATCAGAGGAGAGAGGGGGTTGTTTGGGAGCTGAAGTGGAATGTTTCACAATATATCACCCAACAGAACTGATTGTAGACATTTATCATTTTGTGTGTGTGTGTGTGTGTGTGTGTGTGTGTGTGTGTGTGTGTGTGTGCGTTAGAAATCTGTTGAATTTTGTGGTTTAGTCTTCTCTCTGATGTCTTGTGGTTAGAAATCATTAGCTATGTTTTGGGGTGATAGATAACACACACATACACTGCTGACATTCCATACACTTCAAACATCGCTTCATGTGATGCATTGTGGCCCAAATGAACTACACGTTTGGTGACAAATAGGACGTTTTCAACACTTCATTTGTGAATGATTGACTGACCGTCCTGCACCATCAGTCTTCCTCTGAGCTTCTAACGAATCCTTCCACTGACACGTTTCTCCCAGTTCGAGCAACCAGTTTAGGTTTGATCAGGAACAGACTGGGAATAAATCAGTTCCATTCACCACAGTAAATGATGGTGTTAGCTTTGTTCTGGTGCAATTTCACCTCTCATAAACATTCATTAACACACAGTAGCAGCAACAACAACTCTGGTCGTTTACTGCTGGTGGTGGAAAAACATGACAGAAAATGTTTTTCTTTTTTCTTCTTGCCTCTCCTTAGGCTGGTTTGCACTGTTCTATTTTACGTGCACAACATGAAAGGGAGACGGTGGTAGAAATACGGTCAAAGCAACACGTCTCATGAAGACAGAGACCTTCAGCAAGTTTCAGAGGAAGCTTCACTATACAGGATTAAATCACGCTTTTTCAGACTTTTATGCATGTGACAATATGTATTATTTAATAAGATTAAAAGAATAACCTTAACTTTGCTGGGTTTAGTATTAAAGGACAACAAGTATAAATTCTGCTGGTGTGAAGATATTTCCAGCATGCAAATGATCCCTGCAGAATGCGAAAATATAAAAGCTAACCCAAAAAGTTTTAAAGTGTGAATTTTAATCATGAAATAATATTCTTCTCTACCTTCCCTTTTCCAAAGATGTGCGTGCGGACAGTCCGACTTTGCCCATATAAATCTTTTTCTTGTGTTGTATCCAGTTACAGGAGTTTAAAACTATACACTTAAAATGTCTCCTGCAACTAGTGCCTTGCTTCCATTATAGTAAACCTTGAGTAGAACGGGGCAGAGGTGAAGCTGTTCTCCCTCCCGGTATCGTGTGTGCAGCTGAAAAGGGGTCCCATTAGCTTTAATGAATACCATATTTTATCAATTAACATCCCCCATGTGGTCGGTGTGAGGAACAGAGTGAGGAAGTTGGAGGAACTCCACGGGAGGAATGGGGTGTGTTGTATTGTACATTTCTGCACATTTTAACTTTAACTTTCTACTTCCTGTATAGTGTGAATAAAAGCTCATTAGATAATGCAGTCCAGCAAGACTGATGTGTTTTTGCTTTGAGGCCATACGGCCCTTCCTCCTCTGAACATTAATTCATTCCCTGGAGTAGTTGTACGCAAATGCCAGCGTTAATGCTTAAAGTCATTCAAGTCCTCAAACTGAAACGTCACTTTAGGATACAGCTGGTCAAGGCTAGCGAGCAAACACTCGCCGTCTGATTGGAAATTATTCTGGTGATTATCAAGGGGTCACTTAGAAGATAATAGATAGCTAAATAGAGAAGGGGGAGAAATAAAAAACAAACTTAATTATCCTTTTCATAAAAAAAGAAGAAATGCAGCTTTTACAAAGACAATAAAAACCCATAAAGCAGGGTTATAGTTCACATACTGTGCACCAACTGAATCAAAATGGACTCAGTGGAGCTGGAGATTAACGATCTTTGTCATTGCAGGTTAAAGCGAAGCCCTTCTCCCGTCCCCCCGCTGTCCTTCACCGGTAAGAAACCAAATAACATTTCACAGTTTTACTCTGGGGCACACCAACCGAAGCCTGTAACAGTATCACATGAGGTGACTTGTGCTGCGTAGAGAGCTGCTGTACACATTAAATGCGCGTGCAAATGCAGAAATGTGCGCGTGCGAGATTGCACATGCGAGATTGTATTCTCATGCGTCCGAATGTCAGAGTACAATATTAGGATGATGGATAGGCTATAACCTTCATCAGGCCTGCAAAGGTAAAACATGTGTTTTCAGGGGAAGCTAACGTTCCACTCAGATTTACAGAGGGAAACAACATATCCCCTTTCTGACAGGGGGTGTTAAAAAGTGATATGTGGGTAGAAGCGGAGACAAAACACACCTCTGGGGTATGAAAGCTACAATCATAAACCTGGGTCTGAACAAGAGGAGCAACTCCAGCCGCACAACACCGAAGCTGGTGAAATGGAGGAGGGCTGAATTCGCCATGACATCACGCCGTCTGTAATTTGGACTGTAGTCCAGCTTCATTTCACAATTCTGTATGAAAGAAAATCAACTTTTATGATAAATGAATGCCCTGGCACTATTAGCTGTATTTCCACAGCAAAGCCGTTTCAATAATATGAAATGTACAGTGCCCTGCCATTAGTTTGCTTTATTACATAGTAAAAGTGTGCAAAACACTCATTGCCACTTACAGCATTTGGCAGTGAATTTCATGTGGTAATTGCCGTGAGAGGCCGGGCGCTTCGCTTTACTGTCCATTGTCTCTAAAACAATATAGTTGTTCAGTGTCTGACCACGATAGTTATTTGGACAGAAAACATGCAGCTTAACCCTTGTCTAGTTTGACAAGCTAGGAAAACACGCTCTGGTTCAGTTTGACCGCTCCGCCTCTGAATTACTGCCTCTAATCCACGCTGACACCTCTCCAGCCATCAAGGAAAAAAATGTTCTTCCTGTCAAACTCTTTCCTTCCTTCTAGTCATTTTTCAAGCACATGAAAGATTGAAAGCCAGTCGTAGGCGCCAAATCGCATGTCCGGCTGAAATGGCTGCTGAGTGCCAGTGAAGGATGCCTTTCAGCAGGCGTGGGGGATTTCCAGCAGCTCGATGTGAAACTGTCCCTGGGAAGCAAAGCCAAGCAAGTAGAAGGAGAAGGTATGACGAGTGAGGGAGAGACCACAACGGACCGTGGGGAATGCGGCCTGGGCCTCGGCTCTCAACGCATCCTTCCTGACCTTCAGCAGGCGGGAGTTTGGTTTCTTGAAATGATGCTGAAATGTCACAACATTAAGAGGAATGACTGCGATCGACATCTTTGAGCCGATTATCGGGTGTATCAGCAGGCTGCTCTGACCATCACAAACTGACGGGCAGACAAAGTGATACTGATCATTAAAGTGTTCCCCCCCTTTCATGTGGGCTGACCGTGCGTGTCCAAGAACGACCGGACCCGTCCAGACCGATGACCAGGAGATTAGAGGAAATATACAGTGAATGTTGGCGCGGCTCCGACGGCCTCACATCATTGTCAAATGTTCCAGAAGAATGCAAACCACAGTCTGAAAAAAAGCCAAGTTAGGCCGCGAGCTGAGAAACAGGCTGACGAGTTCATATTGGTTCAATCAAGAACATTAGGGACAGCAAAAATCTTTCAGTGGAGTTGAAATTTCCCCGCAAACACATTTTCTTGAAGTTTCATGTGTGTCTGAAAGTGTCTAAATGTTTCCATGTGTCTGCCTTTATCTCCCTGAGATAAAGCGGTTCTCTTGGCTGAGAAGATCTTTGTCAACTTGGGTGTTTGTCTGTATGTAAAAGTGAAATCATTTCTGTGATAATCGTTCCACGCAGTGAAGAAAATTACAGTTTTTCTGTCTTTAATTTTGTGTCGCAGCCAAACGCAGAGACTTTGCCATAGAGAAGAAATTAAACTTCCCTTCTCCCCTCATAGTTTTCCATGAATTGTCAAGACGTCCTGGATGCAAACCAGCTTCAAGGCCTGGAAATGAATGTATTTTTGCTGGCTCAGACACAGTCCAGCAGATATTAGCTGTGCGGGGAATGTGCTGAATATTACAGACCCCCACTATTCCAGGCCAAAAAAGACAGTTGGTGCAAACCCAGGACTGTAGCGTGGCTGCTATCTCTCAAAATGTCAGAGTCTTGGTCCCCGACTCGGCTCTGTTCTGCTGCGGCTCCAGGTTGGACCCAGGCAGTGGAGAGTGAAGTGGCTGGCCGTCGCCGTCGCTGACTCATAGCTGTAATTAAATGCATCTATGGGATTTCGGGGTCATTTCTGATGTCAAGCCCGGTCTGGGGCGGGGGTTGAGCCCAGAAGGGGTGAGCTGAGATACTCTCCCACTTTTCCAGTCACATTTTTAAAAACAATGGCTATTGTTAAAGCAATATCAACCACATGCGCACGTGGTCGTGTCAGTGCCAGCATACGCATTTCAGCTACAATCCAGATGCAAAATAACAACATGTGACTTCCACAAACAAACACAGGCAGAAAACACGGTGGAATATTTACGATCTTTAAAATGGGATGATTTTCAAGTCATTCGTTTTCATGAAAGTGGAGCAGGGCGTTAATCAGCGCCCGGACCCCCAAGCGCCACAGTTCTCTCCTGTGCTGCGCAAATGAGCCCGAAAATGCGTTTTAATGGCAATGTGCAGTTGCCTGGTCTGGGGGTCGTGTGGGACTGCGGCTAATGATCCAGAGGGGAGCGCAAAATAAAAGGCAATTTGTTGCATCTCATCGTGCTCCTTATTCATTATTATAGCTTGGCTAATTTATACTTTATGACCATTTCTACACATGAGACGCTGAAGTCGCCGTCCTGCAGCGTTGTTGACAAGGCCTGACTAACTGCTGGCCGCAACCACAGCAGCTATGAAAGGGCGAAATAAATCCGCCTGCCATGGAACACAAAAATGATTAAATTCATATGAACGGGTCTACTGTGTGAAAGAGAAAGCTATTTCTCTTAAACTTTGCAGCTTTTGATTCACAAACTCGTTCAGCAACCAGGATTTTTCTGCGCTCGAGGTCGGGGACTGCAGCATTAACATCCACGCACCGGTCTGCGGGTTCAAGGTTCAGCTTCTGTTCACGCCAAATAAAATAAACATTAAGCCAGGAAAGATTGGACAATTTTATGATATATTTAATAAGGGGATCATATCTTGTTTCATCAGCAGCGATCGTTTTATTTATTTATGATTTCTGCACCGCGCTATGATTACGCCTCGAGAAGAAGAGCCAGGCCATAAAGAGACTTGTGGAAAATGACTGAATGTTGTTATTTCTGTTCGTTTTTGACGTGTATTTCTGTCTTTAGGTTTATAAAACATCCATATAATAAGTAATAACGGTCAGTTCTTGGCAGGCGGCTTTGACACACACAAGCCAAATATCCAGAAGCAGGAATAATATGAGAACATGTCAACGGACCACAAGCGGCTGACGAAAGCGAAACACTGTTGTGAGATTTACCGAGACTGGCATTCGGATCACACTCCACCCCTCTGAACTCTAAATCCCGGTGGGCGGACGCAGGTTTCTGAGCGGGGTCTGACTGTGAACCCTCCCACAGGCAAATGAAGGAACCTCCGAGACCAGACGCAGTAACGCGGTGGCTGATTTAGGGCTTTATGTCTGGGAGAATGAATAAAGAGCTTTTCCCCATTGTGCAATAACCCTGTGTGTCATGCCAGATCTTCAGATGGAATATGGCTCGGCGAGCGCCTTTTGCTGCAGACGGAACATGTTCTTGGCCCCCACGTGGGGACCAAGCTCCCCTCAATGTTCTCTGCATGTTTCAAATAGACCAGATTAGACAGCTGCATGTCAATTCCATTGTCCTTTGTTAACAAGACTAATTTGTGCCTCATTCTGTCTTCTATCGCTTCCAGAATCTCGGGCAGTCATTCTGGCCCCTGTTGGGGTTGGAAGGAGAATCTGCATGCTGGCATCCATATTTGCACCATCTGCGATGGAAGGAAGGAGCTGTGTGGTTATAGATCAATTATGCATGTGGAATTACAGACACGCGCACGCACACGTGCAACTAGTCTTCCTCCATCACCGAGTTGGCAATTGAAAACTGACGAGATTGATGCGAATTAAAGAGAAGCTAAAAATAGACAGAGTGAATTTGCTGGAGGGTGTGCCACCTGAGACAGGTCAAAGGTCAGGTCAGGGTTGGGGCTCTCAAAGGAATGAGGATGATGTAGCCTTCTTAAGACGCAGTTAGCAGTAGAATCATACAACTGGGTCAAGAATCAATTTGAAGAGGGTCTTCAACTTTTGGGCCACCGAGAACCACTCAGGCAGACCTCGAACCCGACCGTGGAATCGAAGTGAACAGCCAAGAGCAGCCGCTAGAGGTCAAGCTGATGGACATCAGAACAGCACACAAACACACATCTGCCTTTTAGTTTTGTAGTACACGCTGTATAATTCCCGCTCCCAGAATCCCTGAACTAATTTGGGACAAAATCCACAACAAGCGAGATGACGAGCTGAAGTAAATGATTTCCCACACAACTGTCACTTTGTGAAAGAGGCAGCGAATGCACAGAGTTAACGGAACACGCTTCAGAGTTGTGCAATCGCTTCTACTGTTTATGGAATAAAAGCGCCCAGGAGTTCATGCTGTCAGAGGGAATCGCCGTAATCCCAGTTTTAATCCCACCAACTGACACACCAGCCAGGGTGAATGGAATCTTCCTCTGGGCTGCAGGACACACTGCTAGAAGCAGTGACTGCTGCAATAAAACAAATGGAATGTCTAAGCATTGTTTGCTTGGATGATTCCAGTCTCCGCCCGTGAGTCACTTTTGAAGCTTTTCCTCCTCACTTTGCTTCCAAAAGAGATTAAAAGTCATTATTCTAACAACCGATTTAAGTGTTGTACAGCTATTCCAAGCTGGGCCCTGGAGGACAGGCTGTTGTGAAGTTTAGTACCTCTATTACCCACTCTGTGTGTGTGTGTGTGTGTGTGTGTGTGTGAGGGTAATAAACCACATTTTTTGATGATTACAATATCATTACACATCACTGTGTCTGGCCCTAAAACACCAGCACAAGGCAACAGCTCCTGCTCCCGTAGCCTTTTTGTTTCCTAGGGTACTCTTCAGTTTCCACCTCGGTCAAGGCTGGAGCACTGCTGCCACTGCCGATGTTACCAACACAGGACATCACACATCAGACTGGACGTAGTCTGCAGTCATGCAACAGTTTATATGAAGTGTGGCCCCCCCATCTGTCACTTTGAACAAAACAGTTGGAAGCCATCTGATTATTCACCTAAAGGACAGGGTGTGTGCCGCGGGTGATAAAACACTCAGAAAAGGGCACCGCCAAAGGCACATAGATCGCAATCTCCAAAAACAAACAAGCAGCCAGGGCATAAAGAGGGCCTCTTGAGACGAGATGTGGGGAGGAGATGTCTTGCATTTTGATGCTGAAGGCTGGCTGCACACAAATTCGGCTCCAGAGTTCAGGAATTCGGCAAAGGCGGAGCTGCAGAATCCGAACCGTGCTGGAGACTTGTACCGCTTTAAATGCCAGTAATTTGTAGTTAGAGCTTGTTGTTGTTTTAATCCAAATAACTGAGAACCTGTGGAGGCCTCTGTTTACTGGGCAATTTTGGCTGTTATTGAAGTTGCACTGATCAGATGGCTTTCAAGTATTTACCTTGAAAATATCTGTTTGCTTTTTAAAGGGATTAAAACTAAAATCTCCCATTCACCAGCACGGACTGATACCTGTTGTTACCAAATGTGTGTCTTTGCTGGTTTTTAAACATTAAAAGAGTTATTTAAGGAGGTCCTGGAGATATAAACAAATTAACAAACAAACTCTTTGCTTTATACTTCTACATAATCCCAGTTTTATCTCTTCTGTTCTTCATCAAGCTATCAATATATTTTTCTTGCTTTGAAAAACATCATCTCACACTTAAGGATCTGGGCTTTGCCTTTGCAGAGTTTTTAGTACTGAATATTGTGTTTACATCAAACATCAATACGCAGACTTATACGACTTATACAGCATTATTGACTCTTCATGAACTGAGGTGCTGCATATAAACTTTGCTGGGATATATCCTGTCTTATTCAGATCGTTTGAGCTCTCAGCAGCCCCACAGTGTTTGCAGGGTTTGCAACTGTCCCTCAAACATTTGGTTCTGAATCAAACCCGCCAACCACAGCGCTTTTTAGGCTTCATCTAAATGTCCCGTAAAGGTGGAGTTATTAATACGCTATCAAAATAATATTTTAAAGCAAAAACAGCAGGGGTGAAAAGGAAAGCAAAAAACAGCAAATAAACGTCTTCAGCCTATATAGAAATTTTTTTGAGCAATATCTTGGTTTCCATTGGTTACATGGCATCCAAGGCGTCTTTGGATGGATGAAGAACATCATTAATCTAACAGAAACCAATTCCTCCTACTGTATATCCTTTATCGGGCCTTTTTTTTTTCTCGCTGTCTCCATTTATTTTCCCTCTCCAGCATTAAAAAATCGAAGCTGCCATTTAGGCCACAAAAGTATGACATCTGGCGCTCTAATGATTTGCAGACCATAAGTGGAAATGTCCACCGTGAATCATGAAAATGCACTTTCCCATTTCCATTATGGGGACTGCACGCTTGCAGAAGATTTAACGCCATTGTTGCTGTCTCATTCTTGCTTTTTTTCCTCCCTCTGTGTCTTGAATCCTCACTGCTGCGCTGACTTTCTCCTTCTCCCACTTCATTTTCCTCGCCAGCTCATTTACAATTCCCCATGTTTATGTATTTGACATTTGCCAATAAAAGCCTGGCCGGGTGTAGAACACGTGAAGACCGAAACACTCTGATGAGTTGTCTGGGTTTTCGCTGATATTTTAATTTGAACAGATTTCAAACCGCTCACAGAATACCACCCCCCCTTTTTTTCCTTGTTCTGCAGAGGATACACTTGTAGATGAGCTTAACGGCAGACCTGAACGTTTTAAGTCCTACTGGACTTCTGTAATCTGACTTTGCAGTTGGAGGATTTAAGTCCTTTTCTGTCCTTCAAACACTAAAATTGTAAAATTCGACCTCAATATCTGTATTATGACAACTGAGACACAGGATGACTCAGTGGATAATAAATCAGAACCTCAGTTTACAATCTTGTTATTTTCCTTATGGACGCTGTGCTGTGGGATGTATTGTAAAGTCACGTCACACTGATGTTTGTGGTGTTTGGTTGAACTCAAACTAAATTAATGCTGCAGAGAAAAAAATGCTTGCAAGAATAAAAATGTACAAAATGATGATGAACAGCAGCGTTTCAGCTTAAAAGGCTGTAATTACTCATCTCTCAGCGGTAGTTTTGACCACTGGAAAAAGCTTTTAAACCTTGTGCCAGGAAAATTATATTTTATTCCATCCTGCCTCTCCGAGTACCTGAAAGTACTCGCCTCACCGCTGAAGGAGCCTTCCTTGTTTCTCTCGGTTTTTCCTGGATCCGCTAGTCAAGGTGAACCTTTTACTAGCTGGCCGCCTTTGTCTTTGCCAGGAAATTACCACAGTTCAAGTGGAAGTGCTTAACAGCTGGTAGCTGCGACCCATAAACAAAAGATGGAGGCCCTGATTGGAGCTCTGCACTGTACAGTGTCAGGGTTGAATTTCAGCCTCCTGCTTCAGAGTGCAAATCACACGGCGAAGGAAAACAGAACCCAGATGGTTGCTCACCTCTTTAGGTGCGTACGGCACCCTGAGCACTTCCAGCTTTAGGCGCGTTTGTTGGAATGTTGCACGGACATGTCTGTTTATTTAAGTTTTCCTGTATTTACAGTGCTAAGTGTTTGCCTTTATGTAAACATGTTTAAAAAGCTCTAATGTACGTGGCAAACATACACCATTGACTGAAATGTGTGTCTGAATCCAAGTCTGAACTGCATTTATCATTTTGTGTTGAAATCTGTGGACTTACAATCGCAGAGTAGCAGAGTAAGGCTAATGCAGTTGGGGTTTTTTTTACAGTGAAAAAGGGTGAGTTCACACTCATGATGTAAAGGATTTTTGATGTCTCCAGGCCATCATACATGTTCAGGAGTGTATTAGAAAGAGGTGGAAGCATTAGGTAATTAAAGAGCTGTATTACAGTGAAAGAAATACTTTGTAAACATCTTTGACTGATGGTAGGAAATTAGAGGTCTGAAGTTTTGTTGACCTATTCAGCCTCCCAACCTCCTCCCACGATAGGCTTTACGGCTCCATGACGTCACACTATTTCCTTCTTCCTCCCTATGGGAAACACTTAGGAGACTATATACATATATATATACCTCAGCCCCCCCCAGCCACACACACACATGCACACACGCACACACACCTGTTAAAATGTTCATCATCCATCGCTGCCAATCTTTGCATAAGTTTTGTGGAAAAATATAAACAAAAACTTTATAGTATGTGTGTATATTTAGCAAAAACTATGAATAGAGGGTATAATTATCCTGTTTGGTCATGCTGGTCTTTTATATGTGGCCCATCAAAAGAATGTGTTCAGAGAAGACCTCTGAATATGGCTGTTCTGAACGTCTCTGAAGACACACCGACTATGGCTGCAAATGGGAGGATCACTAAACCAGGTTCTCGCAATTTGTTGATGACCTCATAAACTATCAGTTGATTTACAGAACCTTTATTGATCTTTAAGGGACGAGACAGCAAGTGCACCGAGGAGCAATCCTGTCCGGCATTATCAGGTGTGGAGCAAAGAGATGGCTATTGAAGGGCTGAATCGAAGGTAATGGTGGTGATGAAGCTTCGGCTAAAAGCTGGCAGGACAAGCCAGTGGAGGAGAAACAGACAACTGACAAGTGTCCAGCCATGGGATCAGAGAGAGAGAGAGAGAGAGAGAGAGAGAGAGAGAGAGAGAGGGTTATAGACTAGAGGTAAACTCAATCATCATTAGCCAAACGGGATCGATAGAAAGACTGCTAAATGGGTGGAAAAGCAAACTTCTATTCTAGGCCTTTTCAGTTCCCCAAAGCCAGAAAACATTTCTATGTACCTTTGCTCACACCAAAGGCCGTCCATCCGTCCGTCCATCCGTCTGTCCGTCCGTCCGTCCGTCCATCCATCCGTCCGTCTGTCTGTCCAAGCATTTCTGCTGAGGCTCACAACTAAATGCGTCTGGTCTCAACAGGCCCTTGTTCTCATCATTCTGCTGTATTCTGGAATCATGGCTGCAGCTTCACAGACGGGGCAGACAGGTTCATGAGAGACAGCAGTAAACAGATACTGTGTTTCCACCTCTGCTGAATATATATCAGGGCTTAGAATCTAACTTATTTCTCCACATTTGTCTTGACCTCTGTCAGTGTCAGTAGGACGGGGGTTGCAGTGGCTGCTGGGATTTCTGCACACAGGCTTCTGTCCATGAGCCAGTAAAGACACAAATAGAATATTATCTTGCTGGGCAGATGCAGTTGTACCATTTGGATTTTCCCCTGCTTCCATTTTGCCAAATGTGCTCCTGGTTGAAATCTAAAATTGCACAGGCCTGACCTTTGTCTTTGTTTGCTATCTTGCCACTATGCCTCACTGACGTTTCTTTTTTCTCTCTTGATATGACAGTGGTGTGTGTGTGTGTGTGTGTTTGTGTGTGTGTGTGTGTGTGTGGGGTGGGGGGTGTGTGTGCGTGTGCGTGTGCAAGACCTGGTGTTGTCTGTTCCAGTACATCTGAAGGAAACTGTTGTCAGTAAACCTCCAGTCACAGCTCTGGAAATAATAAAAAAAAACATACTTTGTCTGGAATCGTCAGGCTGATGTGAATTCGCCCAGCGGCGATCTCCTCACACTACCATTTTTATCCGACTCTTCCTGTCCCTTTGACTATCCACTCCCCTGCCCCTCCTGTCCCCTCGCTTATTTTCTCCCTGAATGTTTCAGCCCCGTCAGTCTCCTCCTGTAACACCTTTCCAGGATGTCCTGCTCAAAGTCCGACCATGTTTTGTCAAAACTGCACTGAGATTTAAAGCACATAAATTAGCAGCAAATTACCTGTCGGACGGCTGCTGTTAAAGACATCAGACATCTCCACCTACTGAAGAGCAGTGAGTGGAGGAAAAGAACAGGAGCCATTTTCATTTGATGAGAAATCACTATTTAAAGACCTCCCTGTCTCTGAGCGGCTGAAGATCCTGTCGGCCCTCATTCCCATTCTAAGTGACGCCTGAACTGCTGTAGACACTGTTCTCCGAGGGACAAATAAAGTTTAGTGTTGAGCTGAATAAATCAGCGCTGACAGGGAGAGAACTCCCCGGGCCGTCCGCCATCACCGTGCATCGTTTCCCTCACCTGCTAATTGCTTTCGCTAATTAACTAATTGCACCGCATTCCAATATTTAGAACGATCATTTTATTTAGGGAAATAAGATGGCCGTTCTTTGCACCTGTGGCAGAAGTTTATACACAATTTTGGACCAAAATACCAAAAAATAGCAAAATGCATCTGTTGCTGGAGGAGGAACCTTATTTGAGGAGGAACCTTGGTGCTAATACAGCGAGAGCTGTGTGCTGCTGGGTGCAGCTTGCAATTATTCTTTGCATTATTTGTAATTAAAGCAATATTGACATCTTTTTCATATGCAAATCTGTCTCCTTCTCCCATCTTTGATTTGACCAGATGAGCAAAGACAATGCACCGGTGATTGTGCATGGGGATCCTCGGCTCTCCTTTGTTTGGTTCCGTTGTGGAGGAACCTGCTGGCCTCGCGCTGTTTGCGATAGATAGCAGCCGTTTTGAGAAAACACATTAAAGCCCAAAATGAAAGGTAATATGCAATGACCTTTGGGATGGGACCTATCTACATTATTCAAGCTGAGCACAGGTCAGATTTGATGTGAAATCGGCTAAACGATGCAACGATGTCATGTTTTATTCATCCGGCTGCTTTGAGAGGAGCGAGCCCTCAAAGACAAATGTTGGTCATTTTTAGATACTCTGAGAGGAAGAGACGGTTTAACGTAAAGTAATAACCTTAAAGATATTGTGGTTGTTTGCACTGAATTATTTACTGCTCCCAGACTATTGCTTCATAAATTAATTTTGATGTTCTACAGAAGAGCTGACGGTGCACACGAGGCTGGAGCTACGTCTTGAAAATACAACTAACACAAATATCTGATTAGCAGGCGTGCCAAGACTTATGTCAGCAGTTCCAAAACTTTTTTTACACCAGGTGAAATTAAAAATGGCACAAGTTTGATTACATCCGGGGGTGTTACAGACTACAGGAGGGAGAGACATTAACAGGTGATATAAAATAGGACAGGAAACTCTGTGTCCATGGACCCCACATTAGAGCTTAATAATGTGTCTCATCAACACTCTTCTAAATATTAAAACCTTCCCAGGTGTCGTCTGCAGTGCTGCCCCCTAGTGTCATGATGGGACTATTCAAAGGCAAATCCATGACTTACATTATATTGTCTGATGTATGGGCATCAAAAATGTATCATCAAACAGCAGAATTCTTACAGGATTTGAAAGTGTGGAAGCTCAAATTCTTGGGAAGCTTATCACACTGGCTCTTTGAATGTATCATCACAAACCTTCAGGAAATTCTAACATCAAATCACACCACCACCACCATGGAGTCTGCAGGTTTCATCAAGCTGCAGGTTGAACTTTTGAAACACTGTTAATGTTTTCTTTCCAGTGTTCGCTGATGTTCTCATCGATGCCAACATCAAGCACTGTTTAACGACACACACACACACACACACGTGTGAGCGTTTGTGTCGACATTGGCCTGACAGAGGTGAGTGTGTTGAAGCCGCAGGTGTGTTTGCATGTGTTGTTTAATCCCAGCCATGTGCAGGGTTAACCATATGTACCGCTAACCTCTGAGCTCATCCCTCCGCACTTCGCGCAGCAGCACTCACCAAAGCCAGGCCCTGAATTTGTGTCCATGTGTGCTCAAGTGCACAGAACATAAAAGCAAAGTCAGACACCTGACGAATGAGCTCTGTGCTTCTTCGGCAGGCCGGCCAAGTTTGCAGAATTCATGATCAAACGCAATGAGCAGATCCACCTCGTAAACACACATTTATTCCAGAGTCAGCACTAACGTTTTTAGCCGTGATTCATAGAGAATCTGCTGTCTTCTGTTGTCTGATGAGCTATTTCAAAGAGGATGTTGTCAGCCTGTGTCTTTAAGATCATATCAGCTCTTTTATAATCACAGTCATTCATGCATTAACAATGCCCCAGATGCTTCTCTGAAGGAGTTTGGATCTCTTCTTCTCAGTCAAATTTAATGATTTAAGTGTTTTTCTTTGATTTCAAGCTAAGTGTGACAGCAGCCTGTTAATTAGACAGCTTCTTCACTTGTGATAAATTATATTGGAACTGAAATGGATCATCAATAAATGTGAATGAACTTCTCCAGAGTATTAAAGGACTTCACCAGCAGACATAGTTAGATTCTCAATGGTGTCGGTAACAGGGATGGATATTAATTTTTAATCTTTATCTGATTATTGTTTGAAGATTTAACTCTCTGTGTGGCTGAGACGCAACCTTGTTGGCAGGGTGGAAAATACTCGACGATTTCATTGGAGCTGGTTCAGAGCCTCTTTGAGGTGGGTTTCCGTGTGACCCGTATCCGTGCTGTCACTCTCAGCCTCTCACCCATCCATCATTTGGTGTTTAATTACTCCGTACAGATACCTCTCCGCCTGTCATATTAACGTTCACAGGCTGTGTTGGAGAGAACAGCAAGGCCCCGTGCATGCCAGTCACAGACGAGAGATGCAGCAGCCGACCTCGGAACCGACAAGTCAGGGGACACCAACTTCTGGGGTACAGCGGTAAAAAAAACTGTACTTTTCTTTATTTTTGTAAATGTATGGCTGCTGTACATCTTCTTTTTTATGTCCTCACCAAGAGAAAAATACATGGATGCAGACAAAAGAAAGAGAAGGAAAGATGGAAGGAAAAGAAGAGACGCCTGCTTTGGCTCAGTGGCTGCAGCAGCACGCTGTGACCATATGCTGCTCCAGGTGGACTCGGTATCCAGGCAACTGTATCAAAGCAGAGGGGGCATCTACAGCTGAATCCAGAAAGCTTTTCAGACGGAGGAGTCGGCTAGAACAATGCACCCATCATCTGCTGGCAGGTAAGATCACCTGGCCTTACTCGGCCAAAGTCTTCCTGGCAGCTCCACAGAGACTCCTTTCAGGCCGTCTCTCCTCCCAGGTTAGGACCCTCCCACCAGGGGTCTGGCAAGGAACACTGCCACGTCTGTTTTCTGCAGGGAGAGTGTCAGC
The DNA here is from genome assembly GCA_015343265.1 of Pao palembangensis. NCBI lineage: Eukaryota > Metazoa > Chordata > Actinopteri > Tetraodontiformes > Tetraodontidae > Pao > Pao palembangensis. The sequence continues at coordinate 30,812,205 of CM027081.1, read as the reverse complement.
ACATTTGGAATAATAGCCAGGTGCTTGAGACAAATCCGGACGGAGCGAACATTGCCTGACACCGTTTAGATCAGCAGACTTTACATGGATGTCAGGGCTCCTTCTACACACAAATACTCAAATACTGAGGTCGGGGGGCAAGACTGCATATCAAGATATATAAAAGTAGAAATGATGTCTATTTTAGCCTCAAAGCGGTAGTTAAAATATTAACAAATGCCAGTAGCCATCGATCTGTTGTATTGCACGAGCACAGGTGTAGACTTTACACACTTTACACAAAAAACGTTAGAATTAAAATTCACACACTTAGAAGATTGTAATTGTCAGAATCACTGTGGAGTGCTTCATAATTTAATGTGAAGTGTACTCCAGGGTGCTGATTATTGGATCACTAGAGCTCATTTTGTTTAGCGGGCTCTTCTTTTTTTCCATTTAGTGCAGCAGCATTTTCTGCTGCTGCGTTACAGATTGTTGTGGGGGAGGGGGGCTGTGTCTGCGTGAGCAAGAGGAGCCGTGCCTCCAGCATCTGGATGAGGATAAAGATCAGTTTAATGATGAAGGCTGCTGACTAAAGCAAACTTTTGGAAAAGGTGTTGCAGAAATATGTTTATTTCCGCTGAGGAAAATGAAAAGGATGAGAGCTGCATTTCCTGATCTACAACAGTTTGGGGATGGATGTGAAAGGGAGAGAGGGGGTGGTGGGATGCTGAGAGAGATCAGGCTAACTTTATCTGTGGAGATAAACAAAGCTTGCCGACGGGAAGGTGGAATTCACTAAACTGTTTCCTTTTGTTAACGTCTCATAAACCCCAAAACCTCCACATTTTATGACTTGTTTCCTTCCTCCTCTGGATGCAAAGAAACAGCAAGAGCTGCACTTTAGCTTGAATCCACCCCCACTAACTCACACACACCTACACACACACCCACACACACATACACCATCTTTGTGGGGACTTTCATAGACATAATACTGCCCATCTCCTTACCTTAACTCTAAACACCCCAACTAATTCTTGATCAAAGCACAAGTCTAACCTCAACCTTAAAACCAAGTCTTAACCCTCAAATCAACTGAATTTGTGGGGTTTCACTTTTCTGGAAGAATAAGGATTTTGTTACTCAGTATATAGTAAATCTGAGCACACACACATGCATTTCTGTCCATCTGACAGTGATGCTGCTTTTATTTTTTCTCCCTTTGTCATTAGGCTCCTGATGCACCTAATTTACCAAAAATGTAAAGTTTCCCTCTTCTGAGGACTGCAAAAAGAGCAGAATACAGAATGATTATCTGCAGCTGAGGAAACAGAATTGGCTCTCCTTAAGAAAATGGCTGATCTGGAGAGGAGAAATGAGGAGTCTTTTTTGTGCTGATGAGGAAAACGAAACCACCTAACAAGAACCATCTTTGGTGGCAATTTGCTTCTTTGTCAGCCAGTTGATGCGGAGAACCAATTTACCACAAATACGTGAAAGCAATTTGCCTTACAGTATGGAATACGCTGAAAACATACCTCACTGAGGCCGAATCATGTCGTCTATATCCAGCAGAACATTACGAGCACTTGTGCTTTATGTTCCCATCATGTTAGTTAGGCTCTTTTTTTGTTTAACTCGATCCATCTGACTCTGCAGCAAACAGCCTGTTTTTTGATGATGTGTCCAAACTAGAGAATGAGTAATTGACACTGAACAGTTTGGAACATATTTGGGCTTTCTGGAATGCAGCCCAGACAGCAGCATTGCCAAATTTTGAGCATTCTAACTGTCAGACGGGGAGAACCGAACCGAAAACCCTCCCACTGTTGGAGATCTTTACCTGTGTGAAATACAAACTGAGACGTTTTGATAGCATGCTGGAAAATACATATATAATGTTAATAAAGAGGGATACTTGATCTTTGCCGCTGCTGATCACCATAGTTAAAATCTGGATGATGCGACTTCATTGTTTATAATTCCTGAAGTGTATTTCATAATTTGTGTGTTTATCGCACGAGGCTGCCAAATCTCAGTGAGCCTGAGCAATTAGCTCCCAGGCTGGGGCCACGCATGCCTTTAATCACGCTAACCTGCGGCAGCTAAACCGTGATCGGGACCAGATACGCCATTCAGAACCAGTCGAGACCGAGTTCTGGGCCAGGAATGCCAGCGTCAGAGCAGCATTAAGGCAGCAACATGGACGTGTAAGCTGTACATTTCTACTCAGATTCCATGTAACACAAATGTTGTATGAAAAGTAGGTTGCTTGTTTTAATTACAATGTCCGTCCACACGACATCAGCCAAAAACAAGCAGAAAGAAAGAAGTCTGGATGGCGTCAAGCCCCAGTTTTAACTATAAAATAAACACCAAATCAGAATAAAATCTACAGACTTGTACCGACTTGTACAGATCTACAGTGACGGCGAATGTTCCCTGTCATTTTCTCAGCACAGCCAGGCCAGAGTCCCAATCTGTCTCTAATCTTCCACAGTTAGGGGGCCAGTCGGGGGGAGAGGAAGTCATTGTAGGCAGCTGTGGCAACCGCTGAGTCCAGCGCTCTAACGCCCCGAATCCACCGCTTTTTTTCCCCTTTCTTTTTCCTTTTTTTTTCCCCCTCAATGGAACTTATTTCAGATGAAATGTAGAGAGAAAGAAAGAAATGTGGAGGGTGCACGGTGCCGAGCTGGCTTATAATGAGTTACAGGTGGAGGGTTTGAATTCCCCTGAGCTGGAACCCGCAGCTCCAGATGAGCCTGAGTGTGTTTCTGCAAGAGAAGAGCCTCTCTCTGATTTCAGAGTGCTTTTTCATTTCAGCTGAGCAGCTGCTGATAACGCTGCCATTTAACATGTCACAATGCAATGGGCACACACACACACACACACACACACACACATCAGGGTTATGCTCATCAGCATTAGGTCACAGCGTTGTGCAGACACAGGTATGGAATGAGGGATTTCTCCCTGTCGTGATTGTGGACACGTGTGCCACGTTGGATGTGGTTGCTTGCTAATCTGTGAGATATGAACAAGGCTGCCCCCCCCTTTGTTTCAGAGGGCTTCTGAAGGGGTTTAACTTATTCACTGGCCATGCAAGGTCACTGTATTCCCAAGAGAGCGGCGCAAAACACAAGGAAGGAACAGAGGAGAGTAGCAGACAGCTATAATGAGAGCGTACAAGGAACTGACCACATTTATAGGCGCTTGAACCTTGTGGTAAACTTGGGAAATGAGGTTGCAGTCTTTCCCAATTTTCTCTTTAACCAAAACCACAGGTCATATGGTAGGAATTGATCCCAGATCAAAGGGAATAGCCAATTAGACGCAGTCGTCCATTTCATGTGTAATATCGGCCTCAGATCCTTGGGAAATGTTCTGGAGGAAACACGTAGGTGACGTGCAGGTGCAAATTTTATCTGTTGCCCTCAACACGCTCGGCCTGCATTTTTCTCCCTTGAAAGTGAATATATGTCTGCAGCTCAGACATACACCTCATTATGTTTTATAAGACCATATAGAGATTATAGAGCATTTTCATAAAGTCTAGACATTTGAGGGTGTAATTTTAAAGCCATTGAAGGCCCTTCGACCAAAATAAGTCTACCCGTTTCACTCGAGCTTGTCCCTGAGGACACACAAGAACTCTGAACTCTGGAAGACCCTTGTGTGTACATGTTAGTGCATGACAGGGAAACTCTATATGGGTGTGTTTCAGTACACTGATACTCAAACAGGGTGGCTGGACTCAGCTCACACCGCACTGAGTTAAAGAAGATGTCACCATTAAGGGGATAATGGACAAGCTTCGATGTCAGTTCAGGGGACCTGAAACACATGCACACACCAATGCACACACAAGATTAATTAAAGTGTTTATGACACCTGAGGAGCGTATCAGAGGGAAGGGAATGCGTTTATTGATCTAAGAGGGTTCATTTCACATACTGAGATTTTAACGTGTACTGTACAGACATTAGGACAAGGATACATTTTCAAGGGTAGAAGACTGAAAGACACGTATGCAGAGTTGACATACAGGAGATTCCTTTTCAGGTCTATCAGTTGAATCTCTTCCTTGGTCCTAGAGTGACTCGGAATCTTTTCCACACTGACCCTCGCTGCTCCGGCTGCAGCTCCTCACACCTTAGGTATTGTGCTGTTGGGAATATGACTTTGTGTTTTGGAATTCCTTCCTGGAATGCTGAAGCTTTGTTGAGTTTTTAAGTGGGTTGTTTTCTTGGTGTTTTGTCCTTCGTCTGGAGCACTTTGAAGAGCTCTTATTTTAGACAGATACTCTCTCCTTGCTCGGTTTTTCTTGGAGGCAGCGGCGCAGTTCCCCAGGTGTTTGGATTTCTTAGATATTTGGAGCTCGGACTGAAGAGTGTAACACTGCTGGGTTTACTGAGCTCATTTTCATAATTTTAATTGGCCTTATTGTGTAAAACTTCGTCTTACAGCAGCTTGTTCTATCTTGCCTTTCAGAGTTCTGCGGCTCAGGGTTTGTGGCTGCCTTTCAGTTGGTCCAGCAGTTCTTTGTAGCTAGCTGGTCCTGGGGGATTTCATCTGGCACAGGCTCCTCTCTGACTTCAGATGGCTTGGTTTTAAAGACATCTACTGAAAAAGAAATTAGTTGGTAAATTTGGTGACTGGGTACCGAAGGAGGTTTATTTTTTGTGGTTGAATTATTAAACTCCTCCAAAGACTACAGCCCTCTGGAAAGGTGACTTATATTCAGGCATGTTCAGGGCCTTTAAATTCCCTCTCCATGTGCATCTTCATGTGTCCTGTTGCTGTTAAACAGTATTTCCGGTGATTTTCTTCTTTCACCTACTGTAACATGTTTGCGGTATCCAGCAGCACTCAGCTCCTGATGACGTCCCTATAGGAGACAACGCTGCGCAGACACGCTCAGTGAGCCAGAAACAAGCTGACAGTCTACCCTGGGTATCAATTTCCAAGATCAGAGCACATATCTTAAAACACACGTTCCCCCCTTCCCTGTTTGGCCACCACAGCCTTCGCCCGTCCTCTGTTTCATCCTCTCTTGTCCCAAGCAAAGGGGCTCTTGTAAACTGACAGGCAGACACTGATCCCCGAGCTCAGCATCTGCTGACAAGCTAGCCTCCCATTCAGGACTGGCTGGAGGCATGGGCCACCGAGAAACCCGATCCAGCTTGGCAGGGTCTCAGCGGTCGCTTCCTGCCCCATCCGGCCCACACAGCTAAGTACTCTTAATTAAAGAGGTTAACTTGTCTAAGATATGACTGAAAGAAAAACCCCAAACAATCGTGTCGTTGTTTCTGCCATTTGCAGAGAGATTTCCAGTCTGACGGTGTGATATGAGCTCTTGATTTTTAAACAAGTACATTAAGAGAAAGTGGGTAAAGGATCCCCTTTAAAGGTTGCTTCGTAAGAACCGAGCACCCCACTTGGTTCAGACTGACAGGGGGCCAATTCGAGTGATGGTGATTGGTGATTTAAGGAGACAGAGGAGAGTATTTGTCTCTTTCTGGAACTGTGGGAGCCCCGACAATCTGTAACTAGAGAGGAGGAGTTTTATTATTCTTTTTTGGTTGCTTGTAAGCATACATATTAATGAAGAGTTAGGTCATTGCCAGAGACATCTGTATTGGCCCGTGGGGCTGCCTGCTAAACGCCAGAGAAATTAGAAATGTAAATTTATACCCAGAGATACAATATGAGAGATTCTTCGCTGTCGTTTCAGGCCTCGGAGCTGTATGGGCTCTCGCTCTCTGGAGGCAGCCCTGCGGAACAGGCTATTCATTGCAGATCGACCAGATTGCAAATGACAGACTTTGCACAAGAGGCCTGTTGTGTCTCTGCAGCAGAACATGCAGAGCTCATTTGATTCAGCTGCTCTGCCTTACAACTATAAATCTATACAATGTAGCAAAAAAAAAGTCCTGTTTCAGTGGCTTCTTGCTTCATAGCTGAATTCCAAAAGAAGCAAGAACATTTCTTACAGTAATAAAAAAGGTATTAATTTAGAAAGCCAATTTTCCTGAAACCTTATTTATAACCATAAAAAAACAAATCAGTATTTAATAAATGTGCTGCTGCTGATATAGAGCTGGGACTCCCTTCTAAAATACAGCGCATGAGGGGCCTGTAATGTTCTCTACTAGGATGATTTTTGATCGTAACCCAAGCTAACCCTTAAAAGCATGGATATTTCGTAAAAACTCTTCTGTCTAAAAGCATCTGAGCATTGTTCAAAGGCAAATAGCTGGCAACATGTTGCGACACGAGACCAACGCATATAGCATTGATTTTTTTATTTTTTTTTTTATGGCCTTACGCTCATCAGCCACCTCAAGAATGACACATGGTAGAACTCTGATGAAAGAAAATCCAATTTAGTTTCATATTTGCGTCCACTTCTTATCTTCATCTCAGGCCATCGGTGCTACGCCGCCTGCTACATCGACTGGTTGTCTCTCCAGTATTTGCTGCCGTATCGACCCTGTAACACACATGGATCATGGATCCACCTGCACCACTTGAACTATATATTACTACGTTTATCTTCTGGTACAGAACATTAGGTTTTCTCTTTTTCTCTATTACAAAACTTTTTTCTGTAATGGGAGATCATTAAAGAACATTTAATCCCTTAAAGCTCTCTCTGAGCATCTTTTGAAAGCTTTTCTATAAAGTGCCTCATCAATAAAAATAATTCTGTTTCTCAATTGCATTAGAGTATCGATCAGCACAGGAAGTGGACAGCATGTGTGCACACTGGAGGAGCTCCTGTGGATTCGGACCTGCACAACCAGTTCAGCTGTCAGCTCGGATCATGTTTGGCAGACAAATTTTTGATAGCTCGGTGGAAAACACATCTGGCAGCGGTGTCGGCCCGGTGGGACGGGGGGGTTCTCTGCTTTGTTATCATTAGCTGTCAGTGCATAACCTCATCTCTGGCTCCCCACTTAGACACAGGAGCCAAGACTTCCAGAAGTGGTGCAGCTGTGGATAACAGTTTTACCTTAGCTGCATCTGAGGAACGAATACTGTGAGGCGTTATGATTGTGTTCCTGAGGAGCCTCCATTGCTGACCCTATCTTGAAGAACACCTTGAACCTGGCAGCATGTCCCCGCTTTAGTGCTGATGCTCTTGTTGCTGTTGCAGTTGTTGGTCACCTTTCTTCTCCCTTCCTGTTTGTACCCTGCTGGGATCAATGCCGCTGGAGATGGTAATCACCACAAGTGCATGCAGGAGCACAGCTCATTAGTGCACGTGCTTGGCTCACCCCAGGATGGCTGTCTGCAGTTTGCTCACAGTAAAACAATATTCTGAGGCACCAGGTTTAAAAAAAAGGGCTCATTTAGGAAGCAACTGGTGGTACCATCTACACCCCAAACCTGCCTTTCTTGTCCCATATCTCTCCAGTCCTGCAGCTCAGTCATATGAGGTATGATTGCTGCTCATTCTCTGTCTTTTTTCAGAGACAACCCATTAGAGACGCCCGCACCCTGAATTGAGTCTCCATGTAAAAACTCATTACTGCTGGGTGATGGATGAAGCCTCTTTTCATAGCGCGCAGCTGTAATAAACAATCAATGAGGAAGCATGTGCAGCACAAATCACCCCGTCCGCTGCCTCGCTGGCATCGATATTCTATATGAGGGGGTCTTGTTTTCCAGTCTGAGGGTCAATACTAATAGACAAGTGCACAGATTGGACATCCTCAATATAAAAGCCACCTCAAAGAGGTGCGCGTCCTTGAATCAAGTGTTCTTGGATTTTACTGAATACAGAAGGGAATATATTGTTGTTTAGTCCAGTCTAGTCTGGTCTTTATTGTTCCAAAGACCAGACTAGACTTCTCAGGGAACGTGGCACCCTTGGGAACCAGGAGACAAACTCTCGTGAGTCACAGTCCAGAAATCAGATCAAAACCACGGCCTGAGGAAGCCTGTACCACTCTGCAGGTGAGACAACGATCCAACGCTGGTGCTTGGGTGCAGCTGCCTCATATTCGCCTCTAATTGCCGGTGAGCCACAGGTGCACCCCGTCACCAGCGAAGACCCAGGCTGCCACACTTCCTAGTGGACAAAACAAGAACACAAAGCAAACACCAGAAACCCAAAAATAGCAGAACCCAAACATATATAGGGGCAGCAGTAAAAATAACAAACACCAATCCCGTTTGGAACGATCGAGATGGAATTCAGACTTTATTCCATATTAATGTAAATAGGAGCCGCCCTCGGGCTTTTAAAGTGGTGGCATGAGGCAGACTGTGCAGCGCGGAGGTCAGCGGCGAAGCCATTGCTGGTGGAGAGCACCTGTTATCAGATAACTGTTAATTAAAATATTAATGGGCTGCAGCAACTGTTAATTTAATAACTGGCGGACAGTGTCAAATGTAATGGAAGATCCTGCTCCTGACTGGGTCGAATGGGTAATAAACCATGTTCTGGTTAATCAAATAAGTTTGTGATGGAGATTAAAGTCGTTCATTTAAGACTGGTTGATAATCCCGCACGAGATTTTAATCAGAGCTGCACTGAAAGAATAATGAGACTGACACAAATACTCAATACCCAGGTGCTGGTGTAATCACTCTGACACACACACACTCACACATACACACGCAGTCAGAGGCACCTACAGCATCACTGTGTGACGTATAAAACGATGTAATCACTAATGAAATTAAATATCCCAGAATAACATGGTTGTTCAGCAGACTCATAAGGTGTGTGCGTGTCATCAAACATTTCTGATTGAGTTAATGTATTATCTGTATCTGGATGAATAATCTGATGGATCTAGGGTTTAACCATTGAAGGAACCGTCCTGACAGTCTGAGACTGTATGCTGACAGACAGAACTGAGCTTCGGTTTGCTTTTTCTTGGTACATTTGCAGGATTGAGCTGTGCTTCCAGGAAACCAAGCCTCCTGCTCAGAATTTGCCCATAACTCTTCCCTGGCATTAAACTCTAATGAGAGTAAACTCAGTGGAAGCGTTCCATGTAATAAATGTGGGATTAGAAGTGTGTGTGTTCTGAATTGACCAAAGTCACACAAACAAGAGCTTAGGGCTTCTGGAAAATGTCACCCAGAAAAGCTGCTCTGCCCAAACTGTGGACTGTAAATAAATGAAGCAGACAGCAGGAGATTCTGTGGTAGGTAGTCAGGGTGATAAACGTCCCTCTCCGTTATTCCACATGGAGCAGCTCGAAGGTCCGGACATGATGATGTGGAGGATTTTATGGGACTGCATGGATGGATTGGAACATGAGTACATCAGAGATGTTTTGGAGGTAAAGCCAGAGAGGCTGGACTGAGATGGTTCGGACCTGTCCTGAGGCGGGACAGTGAATGTAACGGTAGAAAGTTACTTGCTGGAAGAGGAAAAACAAAGAGGAGATTAATGGAGTGAACGAGGGTGTGAAGTTGCATGCAGAGGGTACAGAGTCAACATAAACACAATAATTCAAATTCACACAAAACACATGATAACATATAATTAAGCTGCAGAACGTGGGCTAAATTGAATAAGGAGCTTTAAATAATCTTTTGGAAACACTGACAGTAATATGTATGTGGCTATATATATATATATATATATAGCCTAAAAGCATGCTGTCATATCAGAAAAAGATTTTCTCACAGAACAGAGATTTTCTGTGTGTCTAAAAACCAGATGCTGTCAATAAAATCCAGTCGCCGGCCTCTCGGGGATCTGAATCTGCCAACAAGGTAGAAGTTAAAGCAATTTGAAATCTCCTGGAAGGAGCACCAAAAGTAATGAGACAGTGGGTTGGAATACGTCTGGTGTCATATCACACAACTTTTTAAACTTATAATAATATTACTAAGCAGAAGAATATTCATATTTTCATTCATATCGTCGATAACCATCGATGTTGTTGCAGGGATTGCATGTATCTCAGCTTTGGTGTCCCCCCCACCGGCAGATCTCTAGGAAATACCCTTTTGCACACGGGCGGTTCTTGCTTTGACCCTGTTCCTGTGAAATATTAAAGAATGCTGCACTTATCATCTGGCTCGTCTGACAATGACAGTAATGGGGCTGTTCTGCCAGTTCATTCATTTTCCTGTACGTACGGCCTGTAAATGCCCCTGTGGATGCAACATTCATCGGTCATAGGTGAATACTGTTCCAATTTACAAAAGCTCAAACACATAATTGGAACCACATTAGAGGGTGTGCACACTCTCATTACATCTGCACGTGTGTTCACACATGCAAATGCGCCGGTGAGAGTCCAGGCGGACCTGGATTTGTTTAGAGCGCATATGACGTATGGAGGCTGCTGAAGGCGGAGCTGGAGATGGTTAACGGCTGCCGACAGGGGAAAAAAGAGACCTGGGAGATTTTTATCAAACGCACATGAACGTGGAGGAGGGGGGTGCACATTTATGTTTCTCAAGATGGCAGAACACACACTGGCAGTAGAAAAGAATGCAAAAGCATGAGAACATGTGTGCTCACTTCAAAGTTGTCATGAGAAGGAAAAAGAACCTGAGGAATAAACAGAGAAGAAAAAGAGCGGAGCTGAGGCCCAGAGTGAGCCCATAAAATGTAAACAAGTTCGAGATATAAAACAGCGGGAAAACTCCTGAGAAACGCTGCAATCGACTTTCCCCATCGCGCCGTTTAGCCAGCAGTAATATGTCAGGCTTTCATTGTGTTTGTAATCTGATAAGGCTTTATGGTTCCTCCTGCTATTAGTGTCATCTATTGTCATTTGAGGTGGCGGGATGGCAGCCTGTGGCACTGACCTCTCACACATCCCACATTCTTCAGTGAATGACGGATTATAATAATAGTCACGCCTCTTTCTGCCACCAGAATATGTCTCAGAGATGGAGATAGGAGGACGAAGGAACTGCAAACGTTTGAGGGGCAGTTACACCGTGTTTTGTCTCCCCCTAGAGGCGGGATTTCTCTCTGCTCCAGTTCACGCTCACAGGAACTCACTGTGGGAGACTTCCTCTTCTCTGCACCCCTCTGTTTTATTTCACATGTCCCAACCAAAACAGACGCTACATGTGGCCGAGGGAACCTTTCCTGCATTCCCTCAGCTTTTGGGAACATGGTCCATTTGACTCTGCGGGCCTTCATTGCAGGGCTGATTGAATTCTGGAGTCTGTTTATTTCACAGCACATCAAGCAGACAAATTCCAAATACAAATATGCACCATTCATAGTTTCCCTTTGATTCATTTCACATGGTTATGATTTGTGCTCTGTCTTGGTTTTACGCTGCAATAAAACATAACAAAAGAAAGAAACAACATTGTGTCCTAAATTTTTGAGGCCATAAGAAAGATAAAACCTGGGAGCTCAACAGATCCTCTGTGAAAGTAATCTGGATGTACCGAGCAGAAAAGTAATAACAATAACTGATTTTATTCTGCCAAATCATCCCTGTCAGATATTAATTAACATTTAAATCTTCTCTTCAGTATTTCATGTGTGGGAACAGAGCTCCTCTCCTCTCTTCTCCTCTCCTCTCTTCTCCTCTCCTCTCCTCTCCTCTCCTCTCCTCTCCTCTCCTCTCCTCTCCTCTCCTCTCTGCCAAACTGAAAACATGCCTCTGCTGATAAGTATCGAAGTGGACAACCTCCAAGATTACTACAGATCGCAGAACTACTTCTTTTTTCTTTTTGTGCTTTCATTCTGAATAGAAGATAAGTTGGGTGGGGGGGGTCTAGGGTGTGTTCCTGCCTCTGGGATAAACTCCAGCACTCCCAGTGACCCTGATTAGGAATAAATGATGGTTAGGAGAAGATGGATGGATGGTTGAACAAACATGTCGAGAGAGGTCACCTTCCATTTATGGAGCCTCTGCTGAAGGAAGAAAATATAACAAACAATGTTGCTGCAGATTGTTGATTCTGCAAATGTATGTGGATGCATTATGACAATTACAGCTACACTGGTTTGCAGGGCATTTAATAATGACGCAAATGCTAAAAGCTTTGATCTCTCCGGTCCAGTTCTCCTCAGTTAATGGTACTTAATGAAATAATAGATGGCCGCGTTTGACCAATACGGAGGACTTTTTAGAGCAGCACTGAGAACAGGAAGTCATGCCGGACAATCAGAGCATGTTTTGAAAGCTAATAATAGGTGGTGGCAAGAGATAGGTAAAGACTATTTCTGATTTTAGGTGGGTTGTCATCTGCGCCAATTGCTTGTATTTTATTCTAGTATCATTATTTGGTGTAAGTATTATTAAAAATGTTGCAGTGATGTTAAAAAATGGTGGGGGCAGTGTTGGGTGCAAAGGTTCAAACAAGATTAACAAACGAAAGATTGAAATAATTGCACATACTTCTTTGTGAGATGATACAATTTTTTTTTCCTGTCCAGGCTGGCTGGGAACTGCACATACAAAAAAGAATAAGCATATTTTTACTTATTAATGCAATGTTAGAAGTGTTAATATAACCTAAACGGTCGTCATATGAGTGTTAAAAGTTCAGCTAGTGTGTGGGTCCTGTAGGTGAGGAGCTGCTATGTCTTCAGCTGTTTTGCATCAGAGATAATGAGATGCTTCCCTGACCCCACCAGTTGCTTCCAAAGTGAAATTGATGGATGAGAGACCCACCTCTGAACCTTATCTGGTGTGGAGCTTTGCATTATGGCCACATCTGGAACGGAGATCATGACTTCTGCGTGGAGTTTCGAATGTGGACGTGACCAGACTCCGTTGCTGGGTTTATAAATGCCAAGCCACCAAAGTTGCTCACTTCCTCCACAAGTTTCCATCAGGGCTTCTGATGTCATGGTTTGTAACGTCTAACCTGGTCTAGTAAAAGAACAGACTGTCTGTTTTTCTCTTTATTTTTCGTTAAATCCTGATGATATTAAAAAAAAAAGCTACTTTAGCACCACTATAGGCTGCAGGAATGATCACAGGCTTCAACGATTGTTTTGGGAAAACTGTTCTGCTAAAGGCTTTTTGTGTGTGAAAGGCCTTTCTTATGTTCCCATGATGACTTCGGAATGATTTACATCTGCTTTTTATCAACATTGTCAGCTTTCAGGGATATGGATTTAGTGAAAACACTATTAGCGGGACGTTAGTGGCAGACTCTTCCCTCAGGTCCCCTCCAGGCTTCTCTCCAATGGTCCTCTCTACCATCGAGGGGTCCCACGGGTGGGATAATGACAGTGGATGATCTTTTCATGAGCGCACTCATCATGTGGACCGGCTCCACACGGCAATATTAATATTTTACCCTGGACGGCACGGTTTGACAAGGCTAAATTTATTTCAGCAGAATTTTACGGGCAGACTTGATTTTTTACAGCGACATAACTGATACTGTTGCTGTCCCTCTTGTGCCATCACAGCAGCTCTGAACTGTTGGGAGGTGGACAGAGGAGCTCCAGCAGTGTTCTGCAGGACTTGGTTTTGAGGTTGGGCCTCTGATGCGTCCCAGTAATGTTGAATTAGATTTGGATCTGGAAACCTTTCCCTGCAGAGCAGCAACAACAGCAGTATCGACTTCGCTTGTCATTGTTTATGATTTTCTGGCTGACTGGTGGGCTGGATGGAATGAGAAACAAAATGGAGTACTTGAGCTTCAAAATGATGAAGACCATATTTGAGGGCTGCAGGATTTGTTTTGGGAAAATGTAATTTGATGAATATTATCATTGATGCATTACATTTTCTGACATCTGGATTTTTGTTAGTATTCTTATGCTTCATCGTTGAACCTGATAATCCTTGCGTTGAGGACCAGGCTATCACTAATTTATGTGGTGTAAAATCACGTGAAATAAATGTATTTCTGCTGCACTTACTGCCCGCTCTCAGGTTTTCCCAGAATTCTTCCTACTATTAATAAAAAAATGTCTTTGACCTTGAACACCATTTTTAATGGAAGATGGAGGTACATTCTTTGGTGTTTTTGACTCATAAAAACAGGAAGTGCATGTTTTTACTGATGGTGTAATGCTCTGAGGAGTTTTTTTAGCTCGAAACATCTAAACACACAATGTATAAAGTTATTTTAAGGACATATATTTTGCATGCAAATTAGCTAGAAGCTATTACAAATCGCATATTTGCAGAAAAACCAGGGTCATTAAAAACTGCAGGTGAAATCAGCTTGCTGGAAATGTTTTTTCAAATCTTTTACCAGAATACTCAGTGATTTGTTTACATTCACACAAATTAAATCTAGTTTAGTACTTAAAAACTGCAAAACCAGCAGATGCAGAACTTAACGTAGTCGATCACATCCAGAAGTATCAATCAGAATTCAAAAATTAGCCACATATTCATTGTCATTTTCTTGATAATTATAATGTGGATGGTTTAAATTTAGACGGCTCCAAGCAAATGACGTGAAAAAATATTACAAAAAGAGCCAAAAAAATTTGCTCTAAGAACTTTTGACATATTCAATTAAAAAAAAACATTCAGAAAACAACAAAACTGCACTAAAGATTGTCTTAGTTTAGAACTCAATAAATGGCTTTTAAACAGATGATTAAAAAGTGCAACAAATTTGCCTTTGTAAGCTGTTTTATTAGCAGTATTACTTGCCTAAATTGGCCAGCGTTTTATTGTTGCACACAAAATAATGAACACTGAACAGACACAGAAGACAAAAGCAAAAAGCAGTGTGTTTATTTCCCGTAATTAATTCACCGTCTGTCTTCCTCCCATCTCAAGTCCAGGCCGCATAGATCCAATTAGGCTCATTGAGCAACGCAGTCTCATATATATTCATAGCCCCTATGAATGACAAAAGAGCAACGATAATGATGCCGATATGGGCCGGGCAAAGCAATTACAGCCACCGCTGCCATAAATAGTTGCAAAACTCTCTGTCATTACAAAAAGGAACCACACAACGCTCCTGCACGGCCGTTATTCGGCAGAGAGGCGACGAGTACACACGCGACAAAATGGGCATTTTCAACCAAAGTACTGTTTTGCCAACTTTTCCCAACTGCATCTTCAGATAGCACTCCGCACGAGTGGCCACGAGGATGCTACGAACTCATCACTGATCACGGCTGTTGTACAGATTTCATATGTCTCCTAATGCCCCCCCTCACAAACACACTTTCAGATGCTAACACCAAAGTCAATTACACCAGTTAGCATATGTTAGCAATGACTTTATCCCTTTATGATATCAATTGAGATTTTCTTTCCCCCGCATCCCTCGCATGTGTACGTCTGTGAATGCAGCTGTCTCTGGAAACACAAACGTGCCCTCATTCGTCCGCCTGTGCACTGACGCCTGACTATGAAAGTCCTCACAAAGATAGAAGTACAAGGATGAGTGTGTGTTTGTGAGTGTGTGTTCTAAGTGAACATGATTTACAGTGTGGGTTATAACTCATTGCAAACTGAATTTCCTGCCCATGTGGTTCCATCCTTCCATAATGCCCTTGACAGAATGGAAAGCACAACTGATGTTCCGTGTCTAAAGACTGACGTTTTTGGGTGTGACTTTTGAGTCTGGACTTATTAATAACCCACTTGTAAGGACTGTGTATGGTCACATGAAGACAATGATAAATCCCACTCATGCGGAAAACGTCTTCAGAATCATTCGAGGCTATTAGTTGTAATTATTTCTGTATCACGAGTGGAAAGTCTGGATGATGGTCTGATGAATCTGTGGGCTCTCACAGCCAGAAATTCTGACCTTATAACAACACAGGGACACCGGAGACATTCACAAGTGTTCAGATACTGCAAATAATTGGGAATAAAAATGATAATTACCCGGCTGGTGAGAGAAATGACGTAAGACGCGGACAGAGTTTAGTCTGAATCATCCCAGAGGTTGTCTCTCTACCTGTTCCCAGTAGCCGAAGGGAACACAGTCCAGGTGATTTTTTCCTGATAATTAAAGACTAATTAGTACCTACAAATAAAGCCAAACTTAGCTAAACTGTGATGGCAGATTAATCCACCCGCAGGCCTGCAGCTGTGTGTTATTAGGACCGCAGATGAGCACTTGACCTGGACTCGGTGCAAGCACACATTATCACGCATGATAATGTACAGTTGTAGGAATGGAATTTCCGTCTTGCAGGTGTTTGCCTTTGGAATTTTCCTCTAGGTTCAGACAAGGTCTTGAGCTCTATCGCAAGCACGGCCTCAGATGTAGCACTGGCTCGCGTGACGGAGCGCATATGGACCTGTGGCGAAGATACTGCACATTCAGACTGATCTGGCTGCACAGATGATCACTCAAATCCAATCTGCGCCTCTGCTCCTGATTACAGCTGCTGGCCTGCATATCCTCCCCTCAAACCGTAGCGAGCGTGCTAACCACTGTGCCGCCTTTATAGCATCACTGTTGAGTTTTAATATAAACTATCAGCGTAAATCAGCACTGACATTCATTTGTAAGCGCGTAAAATAGCTGACGGCCTTGTAAGAAAAGCATATTGCCTCAGCAATGTTTTTTGGGTTTTTTTTTCTCTTTTCAAATAAGAAACTCACAGTAAGGGAAAATCTGGAAAGAAAACAGCCAGACATTATGTCAAGAATGACAAAGGAAGACAAAGAGCAGCAAACACTGACACTCATGTCCCACCGTTACAATCAGTTATGTCGTATACTATAGGTCCATTGTCCTGCTCTGTCAGGAAGGACCTCTTTTCACTGATCAGCTGTAGCTTTTTCTCTTATTACAACCATCTTCTTTCATCTGAGGCAGACATGGCAGATGAAAGATGCTGTTCTTCAAGCGCCGTCATTGCTACATTGTTACCATTGTACAATTCCACACTCGCTGCCAGAGACATAAATCACGAACTTCATCATCAGTCTGTGGACAAAGATGAGTGACTCATACCACAAAGTCTGTGACAAAACATTCTGATTTGCCTCGAGGGCCTGTGATCGATGTTCGACGATATCGCAGACCCATTCAGCACAGGCGGTTAGCTTACGGAACTCTTCCAGAGCGGTGGCTCATTACACACCTGCACCCAAAACACGCTGGAACGTCTCTGCTGCTGCTGCTGCTGCAAAGAAAGTAAAGGTGTAGATGCAGGTCCTCTGTCAACATTTCCTCAAAATTTAATGAAAATCAGAACTTTTTGAGTTCTTTTGCCAACTGTCACACAAACAGTCACATACACAGTCACACAAACACAAACGCCAATTGTCACATTACCTCCTGCCTTGGCGGAGGTAATCACTTTATTATTCTTATCTCTGCAGGATAAATTCTTTCTGTTTAGAAGATAGAATTCTCTCCTATCGAAGAAGCTCTCCTGTCCTTCGAAGAAGCCGGGTTGCACAGCAGCGTCGTTCACAGCAGCGTCGTTCACAGCAGCGTCGTTCACAGCAGCGTCCCGGCCAGCCAAGTATTGATAAAGTGTGGCTGACTGTTGAATTCTGCCATTTCATCTCTCAGCGCTGCTGAGGCTGTTCAGGCAGAGCTGCAGTATCCCATTTCCTTTCAGATCTGTCTGATTTATGGAATCAGGATATTACGTCTACATGCACAAATGCGGAAACAGGATACGATAAAAGCTGTTAAAAGCTGCTGTGAAAATGGATGCATGTAAATGCCAACAGCAAACAGAAAAAAGTACAAATCTGTTTTTCAAAATTAAAAGTTCTTCTCTCCTTATTTTTCTCCTCCTCATTAGTGCCGGCAGAGATCTTGCGCTATACTATCCATGACCTCCGACCTTTTCTCTCAGGAAACAGTGTAAATCTTTAGAAAAGCTGGAAATCAACTGAAAACAATTCCACTGCAGCTTAAGGGTAGAGTATTTATCGCAGAGATACAGAATAAAAGAGCAAGATTTAGGCAGCTTATGGAAAGAATTGTGTGTGAGCAAGAGTGTGTTTTCCAGCTCATGTCCTTGTGGGCGTGCATGCATGTCTAGCTACAGTACACGTGGGGAAATGGGCGCAGTCTTGCCTACAACAACATTTAGCCCGAGTTTGAATGACCCCTAAAAGCTTGTGCGAGGTCATGTAATATTTGGACAGCCTAGTCTAATTTAGCCGGTCGTATCTCCATCTGCTTTGCTGTGTATTTACCTCGAATGGGAATTGAAAACCGAGATTGGACAGCTGTACGCGTTTAGAAGCATGGCACGATCTGCCAGCCCCCACCCCCCACCCCTGAAGCCAAGATTTGCCCCTTTGTCTGAGTGCCAGTTTGCCTCATCTGGCCGCCATATATGCAGTCACGTGTTCTGTAACAGTGTTCTGCCTGTTGAAGGTCTGGCACCATTGACAGGTTGATGCACATCCCGATTTTTAAAACTTCACTTAGTGACGGTAAAACCGTGACAGCGGCCAACCCAACAGGCACACTGTCTATTTGAATGTTGTAATTCTCACTTGTTTTTTGATCAGTTTTCTCTGGTCCAGGTGAGTCTTGGCTTTAGAAGCAGAGACAAATGTAAATTCAAGTGTAATACAGGCGAGTACACCTTCATCTCTCTACCGTTAGCAAAGCCGCTAAAATGACAAGGTGTGGCGTCCACCATTGTGCGTTTGTAATGAAGACATTGGGAGAAAAGAGCATGCGGGACTGTGACTCAGCACTGGACTCTGCTCTGCTGCGTTCAGGGGCGGCGTGACATTTCTGCTGAGTCACCCAGGACGGCTGTTTGTGACACAGCGGCCGATTTAACCACTGCTCTGCTGACAAACTCCCGCATCCCCCCGATGCCCAACAGCCCACTCGTTCACCTCATCTTGTCTGTTGAGCCAGAAAGCTGAGGTATGAACACATCTGCACAGCTGTCGCAGCGGCGTAAAGGTTCCGCAGCGAAGCCACGCAGCCTCAGTCATCCAGCATCACTCTGTATCCTCCACTCGGTCCTGAATATTAATAAGCAAATGTTCCCAGGATCAAGCTGGCATCCAGTTCACGCAGATGATGGATGGAGCACCAACTGGGCTATCGCTCTGCTCTCTTTTTTCTCCTCCCTCCACTTTATCCAGATATGCACAGCTGATTTATATTTGAACCATTTCCTGCTATTGATCGTCATTCACTTTTGAGCTTCAGTGCCGGATATTATTCCTATCTTTCTGCAGACCATCAGTGTGTTTTCTTGTTCTCTTTCCTTCTAATTTCTCTTTCCTTCTATCTGTCGCCCCCCCCCCCCGACTTTTCTGTCATCTTTGCATTTTGAATAGATATATCAATAAATGTAAGAGCAGCAAAAAGACTCTAGAGATTATGCATCTCTAATTGTGCCGAATTAATTTTTGAGTTGATTTATTTTCAATAAGAAAATAATAAGATAAGATAAAATCTTTATTGATCCCACAGTGGGGAAATTTAACTGTTACAGTCGCGTAAGAACTTTAAAAGAAGAAACATTAAATAGTAAAAGAAATAAACACAAAAAAACAGTATAAATAATAATAAACCAAATAAACAGTATCTATATAAACAGCCTCACCCACTTAGATGTGCAGTGGTGAAGCGTTATTGCACACATGAATATGGATGTATAGCAGCTATGAATTAACCGAATAAAGTAAGTGAATGGAATGACATCAGTTGCTGATGTCCTATCTGTGCACTTTATGGTCTTTTTGTTGAGGTTGTTCTAGTTACTAAAACCTTTATTTTGACAGGACTATGGTATTTCCATTCAGACTCTCTTGGAGTTCAATTATCAAGAGACCAGAAAAACCTCTTATGAGAGAATTCTAACTGGAAATCAAATCAAAAGAATCAAAGGTGCAAAGGCGTTTTTTTCCTCCTTATAACCTCAGCTCATAGTTGGCATTCTTCCAAGGTGCCATTTTTAAAGCTGAATTTACTGTCATTCAGACAGTGTAACAAAAACACAGCTCCTTGTTTTACTTCCATCTCAGCTGTCACTGTTGCCCCCACCACCACCACCACCACCACCACCCAACACCCAACGCCCCCGCCTTCCTCCAGCAACCTGATTATTTTCAAAACTCTGATAAGTGACTCCTGAGTTTGAAGAGAACGTGGGAGAAAACAAAAGAAAAGAAACATCGTTGTCCTTCATGGCTCTGACCTTTTGTTGCTTTATTATCATTCATTCTCTCTGGGCGCAATAGGAACAACGGTGTTCTTCACACACACACACACACACAAATGTACATTCCAGGGTGTGTGGTGGTTATTAGTCTGGCGCTGGTGGAGGGTATGACATCATGAGGCGAACAGCGGTAAACACCCTTGATTGGTGAACAGCTAAGGCTGCCAAGAGGGTGGGTTTCAGTGTTGGTGGTCTGCAGGATGCTGGCTGGAGAACCGCCCACTGGAGGCTGAACTGAATAACTGCAGCTGAGTCTCTGGTGAGGCTGAAACAGCACGTTTTGGTCTGCTGGGACTGATTAAGAGCGTTTGGGCTCAGGGATGTTTGTTTGAACAGAGTCAACTCGCATCCCAAATCCCTTTTTAAACCACAGCCCTGCTTTGCAGAGTCGGACAGACACGATAAATATACAGCCGCGCCACGTTTAGCTTGCAAAGTGAAACAGACAGCGGGAGATGTGTCACTCTTTAATGTGTTTCAATTTGAGTTCGAAAATGCCTGTGTTCGTGCGCAAGTCAACATGTTGGGAGGGATTTTCGAAGCTCTCTGCAATTCAGTAAACTTATTACAAACAATAATTTTGTTGTTATCCCCACACACTTATCCTGCAGCAGCTTAGCGTCTGGGAAAAATACCAAAAGCAGACATACAAGCAACGCGCATTCAACAAAGAGTCTAAAGCCTCATATATTCCCATAAAAAAGGCAAACAGCACATTGATTAGTCATTCATCACTTCACCTCTGCTGCCCACAAAAAACAGATGATTGGCGGAGAGCTGGAATGAGCTCATGCATGTTGAAGTGGATGCAAATGTGCCCCTCAGAGGAGGCCGCAAACTGTGCACCTGCCTTAACCATCTTTTTAATTCACAATGATCACATTTCTAGTTAAAAAAAAAAGAGAACTGCAGCAGTTTGGACTTTCCTGAATCATGACTGTGTTTTGTAAGTCTGACTGTGTATATAAAAAAAAAAAAAAAAAAGAAGCCCCCTGCCGCAGGCACATGCTTGACAGGAGCTGGACGAGTCAGATAAGTAACTGCGGGTGGAACACAGATTGCCATCTGCCACACCCTTTAAAATGTGGGTACACTGAGGATAACTCTCGTACCAACAGAAACTGGGAGGAGGGAAAGATTGGAAAGTAGTTAAACGTGTAATTTAAGCCACAGGCACCATATCAGAGATCAGAACATCCACTTGTGAGAATCTACACAGACATCCTACAAATGGACCCTGTGTTGACCGCGAACCTTTAAATTACACTAAAATGCTCAGTTGTTGACGCTTGTTCATACACACGCACACCCACACACACACATACACACACATTCAAGTGTATCTGTAATCTCGTAATCACAGAATCTTTTTGGAATCGATGGCAAGATAGGAACTGATCAGAGGCCGAACGGCTGATGTGGTGCGGAAGAGTCCATAGAGACACAAAAACAGCAACAGGCGTGTAATATGATGGGGATGACACGCAGTAATACAGAAACAAGGCGGATAAGTGGATAATCCCACTATAAACCCTGTAATCTCCATACCAAATAGAAGATAATTTAAATTCACCAATAATAAGCAGAAAATCTATAGCTTTTGTACATATTGCCTAATCCTAATTAGCTGTAAATGTATATTTTTATGGATTTACAACAGGAAATACTGCGCTAGCCATGGCAATGAAGTTGACTTGAATGTTTATTTGAAAGTGGGACTGTTTTTCAGGTGATACGTTGGTCTATTATGCAGCTGTAGTTGGTTTATTTCGGAGCATTCTTCTTAAATCTATCCACTTAAAGAAAAGTGCAGGGAAATGCATTATGGAAACCACATGTCCAGACACATGGAGGTAAATCTTTAACAGATTCCTAATAGTGGAATAATGCATGAACCTGAACAAAGCCATATAGCTTATTTCTAAACAAATGATTACTAAAAGAAACGTGCACTTTATATAATCAGGGGATCTCTTGTTTTTTATGGAAAACAGAACATGGCCATGCAAACGTATGGTGTGCTGAATTTTAAAGACCTGAATATGCAGAAAGCAGTGCCGATGCAGAGGCAGATGCTGACTTTGTTTTTGAAACTCTTGAACTTTAAAACTAGCCTTCCAGCACTTCCCCTAAAGGTTTTTCTTAATTAGACTAAGAAAGACCTTTAATCCCAGAACATTCCGACATCCGTTTATGCTCACCAGCAGTTTAAATCCAAAGAATCTGAATGGCATCCTCCGGCCGTGTTGTGTTTTTGTGTTCTCCCTACATTTACATGGCTGTGTAATTGTTGAGCTTAGCAGTGTGTTCATTCATTAGCGAGCGCTTACCTCTGCGGTCCCCCTCCTCATCTTTCTACATTAGCTCTGACAGTAATGACTTGCCAGGCCTAACCTATTAACTGGCCTGATGCATGCTGGTGGCAAAGCCTCTCTGGCAGCCCTGCTAAAATGGAAAAATGCCATTTCTCTATCCACCATCTCTCTCTCTCTCTCTCTCTCTCTCTCTCCCCAAGCCAGGCTCTCTTCATCATTTCAAACTTTTATTTGAATTAAAATATTCAATCATACTCAAGAAATTATGGCCAACAACACGCAAACACCAAAGCCTTT
Organism: Pao palembangensis; assembly: GCA_015343265.1. Lineage (NCBI taxonomy): Eukaryota > Metazoa > Chordata > Actinopteri > Tetraodontiformes > Tetraodontidae > Pao > Pao palembangensis. Next base: position 30,789,552 of record CM027081.1, on the reverse strand, counting down.
GTGCCCTTTTTCTTTTTACTGACAGACAGAAAAAAATACCTCTATTTTTCAAAGTTCTGTAATTGAATTACACTAAGTTGAGTTGTTGTTGGTTACTAACTCGTGTAGAAGATTCATCTAAACAACAATTCAATGTATCAACAGTTTGGGTATTCTTAAGATATGGGGGAAAAGAGGAAAACAAACAAACAAGCACAAAGATTTGTTCTTATCTCATCAGTTTGAATATGTTTGATGTTGTCTAGTGTATTTCAGTGGAAGGAAGGGTGTTATTTTGAATACATTCATGTTGGGGGTGCAGTGGCTCTTTAATGCTCTCAGACACATTTTTGGGAATATATGCATGCTGAAATTTGAGCTTTTAAGACTTTTTACCCCCCACTATCCAGAGGGCATAAAGGATACAAGTTTGGTTATATGATTCCTGACTGGACTGTGGAGATAAGAGAGTCCAAATAAATCTCCTCTCCTCCAAATGGGTTTCAGTGACAGAGGAAATGAAGGGGTTTTGGTCGGGCAGATGACTGACGCCGCGGTGCCGCTCCCACCTCAGTGACCAGCTGATAAACCCTGCTGCTACACACACTCATACATGCACACACTAAGAACGCATGATGTCATTGAGGATTGTTTTTTTTTTTTTTTTTTTGAGCACTGATTGTTGATGTCAAACCATTCCTGTAGAACTGTGTTGTTTGGTACCTGGGACTGGTTTCTATCAGTAACATGCATTCAGTGGCGGCAGGGAGGCAGGGCCTCACCTGTAATTCTTGAAAAAAGTTAACTATAAAATATAATTAATGTTGCTATTTGATATTTGTTCACAGACTGATTATAAAACGGCAGTTAAAAGTCACCAGTTGAGGCAAACGGTACGCCTGACTCATGGCAGGGGGCGCTTGTGAGCCCGCAGATTCTTGCGTTACTCAGTAGCTGCAGAAGAAGAAGAGCGAACAACAAACTTTTTGTATTGATTGGCCAATTTATTACAATTTCAAAGAGTCAAGCATTTTGTCCACATTGACGTATGGCTAACAGCCATTGCTTACAATTAGCGAATCGACTTCATTTACAAGTAAAGGTAAGACCGTGTGTTTTTTTTTTTTTTTTTTAAGTATGTTGATACAAGAATAACTGCTGCCGATTAATTGGTGAATAATCTACTCGTTTTTGCCGACCGTTATCTGTTTGCGTGTTTGTTTGATTGATTGTTTGCGTGTTAGCAAAATAACTCGAAAAGTTATGAACATACTGCACGTCCTGCCAAACTGGACTGCTCCGTTTCATGACGACAGCGCCGCCTGTGACAGAGCTAGTGTGCACATTTGTGATGATTGTCACTGTAAAGACCACTGAGCTCACACCGCCCAGTTAGCCCCCTCATCGGCCATGTGCCCCCCCACTTCAAAAAAAAGGGAGGGGGAAGCCATACAGAGAGGCATAGATGAAGAAAATTCCAGAGCAGAGAGTGTTGAGATGTTATCGGGATCAGAGATTCCGTCTGAGGCATGGATCTCTTTGTGAACTCATGGCGGACTGACCTGAAATGATTTCAGTGTGTCTCTGGCTGCAGGAAAGATAACCATGAAAAGATAAAAACCCTGGAACCACTTTATAATGCATACACCATGTTTCCCATGTACCTGCTGGGTTTTACAGGTTCCCCATACAGATCATGTAACCTCCTCGGAAATCTAGTAGGATAGACTGACCATTGGAGCAGAGTGTTTTCCTGGATAGCAGCTCAGAATTCATATTTTGAGGACTTTTATTGTTAATGGAGGATCCAGAGCCTAATGAAATAGAGGAAAAGAAATGAAAGGCATAGCAGTTACTTTATCTCCTGGGGTATTGCCATTCACGCACGAGGAGGCTGTTTTCTTTATTAATTAAAAGCAGTTTTCATGTATGTGTGCAAACATTACAACAAATGTCTCCATGAGTGTTTGAATGAGGCAAGATTACATTTTGATTAGCCTTTACTGGCAACTGACAAAACAAAAGGAAGAACCAACCAGGCAATCATCTGATCACGGTGACCACAAGACAGTTTTCCCCTTCATTGTTAAATCCTTCTATAAGGACCAAGCAGTGGATGTGCACACTGTTATAATGTAAATACCACAGACCCATGAGACGCAATATCCTCACTGCGATTGCTCTAATTAAATCAGCTGTGCACATCGTCGTTCCAGCTGCTGGTAGTTTGAGCGTTTGCAGGGTCCCTGCTGCCATCAGCTCCGTCCAGGATGGATTGCGAGCCTGTTGAGGTTTTGGGGGGTTTTCACAGAACTGTGATTACATGGGGGTTTCCTTGGGTTCACAGACAGACACATCTGCATTTACCATCAATTTAAGTTGATACGATCCACCCTTGGATCACATGACAGATGCCATCTCGTGCAGCTAGCGGAGTGGACGCAAATGTTGGTTAGAGACTTTAAAGGGTTTTTTTTCCCCTTTTCACACTGAGCTGTTAGCCACTGTTGATTATCCCTGGAGGACTAATGTGATGCAGTTGTGCAAACGCTTTGCCCTGAGAATGGTTCTTATCTTCAATGGCTCTGCAAAACTCCAGCTGTTGTTTAATTGGCTGCTGGGGTGGGTGAACAGCGAATACCTCCCAGTTGAGCCCTGTTCAGTAATGAAGACGCAGCAATGTATGGCAGGGTGCCAGAGTTTGCTCTGGTCAACAGAAACATGCTGGCGAGGATTTGGAACGTGTCTTTGCAGAGGCAAATCATTAAGCATCATTGTTGTCATCATTGTATATCTGCTATACTGTATTTAACTGCCTTAACAGCAACAGAGACCATTTTTATTGTAAAAGGCGCTATATAAATAAAACTGAATTGGATTGAATTTCTATCCATGTGTTTTAGCATAAGTACATGTTGTTAGCAGGTTTTGAACCCAAATACACACAAGGACTGTATGCCCATCCGCATAGGGGTCCCCTCAGGATGGGTCCACACACTTACTATATAGCAGCCAATAAAAAGATTGAATTCAGCTAATAGCTACAGTCACGATAGCCTCTGCTAGCATTTCCTGTGACCATCTGAAACAAAGCAAGTTCATGGATGGATAAATGTAAAGATTGCTTTGATGTGCTTCCCTACTTTTGATGTGATTATATGGATGTGTAATGAGTTTGGATTAGTACATTTTGCTGGATAGCAGGATAATATCCCAGCGCTCTGTCTCCACTCGCCTTTACGACTGCTTCTGTTGTATTACTGCAGGCTTCATCTGATGAGGTGCACTTGTTCTGGGATGCACTGTAGTCATTTACAAATTAGTGGTTCTGGTTCCCACCAGACGTCAGTGATCAGACTGACTTAAAATGATTTAGTCAGGTTTAGTCATCATTTACATAATTTAAATCTTAGTTTAAACAAAGAAAAAGTAGCGTTTTTGACTCGCATGAGAAACCACTTCCTTGGATCTTCCATTCATACGTTACAGGAATGCTTGCCCAGCAACAACAAGCCTACGGATCACTGCTCAAACTGCATCTGAGTGATGGACACTCACTAGTGCCCCCAGCACTTGTTCCTGAGTGGGGTTTTGACTCAGGGAGATATACGGTGTGTATGAATGACATTTACCACTCTCGGCCGGCTGTGTGGGAAAGCTGGCGTGTTGTTCACATCAAACGCTAACAGCCTCAGATCACTGCAGGAGCCGCCGCCGAGTTCCTGCTCGTCTACCGAACACAGGTAAAAAAAAAAAAAGGGGATCTTGACACTCTTATCGCGAGTGCATTATCTGGCCTTTTCTCTATTTCTCACCTCCCTCGTGCAGATTTATCACTCGCTTTGTTAGGACTCACTGATCCATCCTTGGCCGGCCATTTAGATCAGTGTCAAACTGCAAACTGAAATGTCACTTTAGCTTCCTTCAGACGCCCGTCACTTCAGGCCCGGCCTCATCTGCAGGCTGCGCTGGGAGGAAGGTGTCAGAAAGGCTATTCTCACACCATCTCACGTTCAGATCCTACTCACCCGTCTGTATTAAGTGTCATTCCTGGGGCTTTGGTGGCTAAAGGTCCAGACTCGCTCGAGGAACGGCAGACGCGGGTGGTTACACCGCAGCGCCTGACCAAACCGACAGGTCGGCCTTGCAGACCGACACATCTGCAGCAGGGTGGGTGAGCAATTTTAGAGCTTTTACACCTGCAGTAGCTTCTCGCCCCTTCCTCACCTGTCAAGTAAAGAGAAGGATATCAGTCACGGCGAGCAAAGGACCCATTTGTAGGTGCAGACAAACGATCACATGCTTCCTTTTCAAAAAGGGTCAATAAGATGAAGAGACCCAGATGATAACGTCCACTTTCAAAGCAAGGAGATAAAAACCAGCAATTAATTCTTAAGTATGAGCAGATGATGCATATTAAACTGTATATATGCTCAGAATTACTTTAGGACAGCAGCTTAGCTACAAATAACTGCTCCAAATGTTCACATATAGTATAATTTAGAGACAAAATCCTTCTCAAAAAAAAGATAAACAAGATGTTCAAAAATGGAAGGATGAATGTATGTTGGAGTCCTAGACTCATTCATTCAGGCAGACGTCATTTGTTGTGGTACTTAAATACGATTCGAGACGTTTGGAGGCTGGGACCTTTGCTGGGGAGGACATTTCTGCGTTTGGCCCAAAGCGTCTCCTTACGTATGCGTCTCTGAGCTGGAAGTCAAGCTGCCCATATGGCCAGTCTGTTTGTGAGCGCCTCTGACGTGCATAGACTTAACTTCCTAATCTGAAAAAAAAAGAAAGTACATGTGCTGCTTTAATTGGTGACTAAAATGTTGAGCAGTGATTTTGTGGTTTATAGCAGGTTTATAGTGAAGATGTCAGAAATGTTCCTCATCACAGACAGCAATCGCACATAATAATGTTGAGTTTTATATTTTAATAGTCTTTTACCCACTATAATCAGTCCAGCTCACTTTAGATAATTCACGTTATCAGAACTTATATAACACAGTTAACAGAATAAATGTATTTTCCTCTCCATCTAAATGTTATTGTTGGCAGAAGCTCAAACCCCTAATAATGTTTCATAGATATTTTATAATACTTAGGGTAATAACTTGCCTCATTATTATGAATTATTGACATCGCGTATGTGTTATTCACCTGATTATATTATGAGTTATTATATTTACTGTAAGCCTTAAACTCCTGGGATCGCAAGCTTGGCATCGATACAAGGTGCATCTGAAGGTCAGATCTCCGCTGTTGCCCGTGGATTGTGTTTGGGGCGGTCCTCGCTGGCCTGCAGGATGGATGGATCTGGAGTCATTCAGGACCGACCAGGCTCAGCAGGATCAGAGCTGGTCTTTAGATCTGAATGTTGATAGTTACCAGAATTCATCTTTAGATTATCTCCAGATGTTTGTTCAAGAGCGAGGGAGGTGATTGGAGGGATGCAATTGCAAATGAGAGATTCAGTTCGTTTTTATGATCTTTAATTAACACATTTGCTTCAAACTTTGTATAAAATCAATGAAAGAAAATCTCCATCTGGTAAAAGATAACTCCTGAGCGACTGCTGCTTTCATTTTGATTTAATGCATGAAATAATTACAGGTAAGCCGGTAAAGGCCAATCGGTCTTTGCAGTAGCACCGTTCCTCTGTGTGTGGTTTACAGTGAACCACACAAGCATGGCTAAATACTCGGGCCTGTGCTTCCTCGCCCTCCCAGCAGAGGAGGAGCTGTGCTGTAGGTTTAATGAGTCGTGTCTAAGGTGTAAATAAAACGCTGCCTACCTCAGATGGCGGCTACGCTGCTGAGCCCGCACAGCTTCATTTAATCCTTACACTCGCCTCTGCTCGCTCTTATAGCCTCTTATCATGTCATGGAGCCGATACTCCTCTCTCATCATCCATCACCCGAGCCCGCCGCCTCCATGGCAGAGGTGTTCTCGCGTTGCTCTCGTTTGTTTCTTGGGTGAAAGTGCGCCCGTGTTGAATTCTGAAGGTCTTGGGGTCGACCCAGCTCTGCGGGGATCACCTGCAGACCTTCAGATCGCTAAACGTGATGGTCGGCCTGACATCGCAGGGCTTCTGTCTGGCAACAGGTAGAAAACTTTTAAAGGTTCAGTTTTTAAGGGTTATAGGCAGTTTGAACTTTAGATCCCAGTGTATCCGAAGGGAGTAATTTCTGCTTGCATAAACATTTTAACTAACAAGTGATACCTAAATGAAGCTCTAATAGTTGTTGCTAATTGCCTTGTTAATTTCCAGTCCCTGATCTCCTCCAAGACACCGACTCATGATCTGAAACAGAAATTCATGCACACACTCTTCAATTTGCCAAAGAAAAACACAAGTTCTAACCCACTTGGCTTTGGGTGATACATTTATTTCTTCACAGAGAACTTCTCAGTATGGTCCTGTGACCTGACCTAGATCAGGTGTCCTATTTTGGTCGGCATCTTGCATACAGAAGTAGAGATGAACTTATGTCTTGCATCCTGGGGGAAATCAGGTAGCGTTCTGTTCAAAAGCAGCCAGTAGACGGGACACACCCGCCAGGAGTCCGAAGGGCATGAAATCCTAACGCTGGCGTGCCTTTTTTACAGTGAGCAGAGCCAGTCCCCAGGTCATCTCTGACTCACCAAGATTAATAGCTCGGCTCACAGGTTGGGTTCCCATTACGTAGCTTATCCGTCGCCACCTCGTTATGGACACATCCTTCACTGTCAGGATCGGAAGAAAACAGCCAAATAGCCATATCTCTGCAGGCCTGAACCCCAGATGGACTGTGTGACACGTGATTAAGATCAGAAAACCTTCAGCCCAGTCAAAGCACCGCGCTTATTTTAAAGTACATACTTTAATAATGAAGACTTACTATATTAAAATTTGATTATATAATGAAGTTTTCAGACAGCGTGGCTGATGGATGGATGGATGATTGTAACAATATTTTAACGTGTCACTTGCACGTGTGCATTCACACATTTGTGTGTGCTAACATGTCACGACTTGATTGCCTTCCTGGTTTGACACTTGTGCAAAATAAGGAAGCTTATATTGAAATCCCAGTTTGTTGTTTTCACCCACAGGCCTCTGTGCCTCCTTACTTTTGGCTCCGTTAATAATTCATAGTAAATTCTACATGCTGAATGGTACGTTATTGTGTTTTTGTGGAGCCATTCATCTTCATAGTGACTAATTTGCCCTGTGTTGTAATGGCGTTGGGGTCTTTGTGGGTGTAATGGGAGCCAATGACATTTTCTGGAGATGTAATATGCTTTTATATTATTCCTGCACACGCGAAAAATACAAATGCACAAGTAATCACACACACACACACACACACACACACGCACACGCAGCCCAGAATCATGTGCTTTGCAGGAGCCTCCAAAGCAGCCACTCCATCCAGCACATCCATCCTGCATTTTATCTGTAAGCTACATGTAAGCTGTTATTTATGACGAGACTCCAGAGAATTATGCGATCTAAGTAGCTTCTCTCTTATTATTGCGGTAATGCGCATTAAGGCATTAGAGTGAGCTCTCCTGGTGGGTTTCCTCATCCATATGCATGAGGGTGGCCGGAGCCAAAGTTTGCTGTGTCATCCCTCTTACTCAGAGATCAGATGGGATGTAATAAACATCTGCGATGGACTGTCCAAGCATCATGAGCAGTCTTGAAGCAAATGTGTAAGACTTCACTGTTAGAAACTATATTAATGGCTTAAACATTTGAGCTCACAATAAAATGGCAGACGAGCAAACACTAAAACACACATATGTCACAAAGAAATGTGACGGCAGTCAAACATACCGGTACAATAAGGACCCGGAATGTTTTACAATTGATGACATCGACTGTTCCCGCAGATGAAGGCCATTTTTCTTTTACTTATAGGCAGGCACTGACGCACCTTAAGGGATGAGCGATGGAGAGATTACCTCCACCCTCATCTGAATCGCATCATCTCAGTGTTCCTCTCTCAGCAGATGTGGTCTCAGACGCTCTACAGCGTTATCGAACGCTGAAAAACGCAAACAAAGATGGCCCTCTTTACTAACGAACGCCATCTTTGTTTGGTAGCTTCAGGTCATTGATCAGTGACCATCATTAGCCCTTGGTCACCAGTCAAGCGCTGGTGTTTCAGACATGGAGGGTTAATGCTGAAAGCAGCAGCAACCAGTGGTCCAGCAGAGCAGGAGACCCTCCAGACACGCATCTGCCAGACTCGTTGCTCATTCTCCCGCAGGCGGGGTGGACATCTGTTATCGCAGCCTTCCAGGTCCAGGGGTGAACGCGAACCGGTGAGAGGTGGCGGTAAAGACGTCCGGCTCGAGGCCAAAATGAATATGTTGACTTTGAAAGCTGCGTCGCGTCACTGGGGCCGATCTCTCTGTGTGAGTTTGTGTTCCGTATGCGCCAACAGGGTGGTGCTTAAAGGCCCAGCAAAACACTGTGTCATCGGATGAGTCAGCGTCTTTCTGGAGTTGTTGTTGGAGCCACAGCTACCCCGAGTCCCACTGCGGCTCATTAGCTCCTGTCGCTTTAGCTCGCGTCCCCCCCCGTTACTCACCTCAGCCGATCACCTCCGCGCAATCACTTAAAATTTAGCCATTAAATGGAGGGGGCTGAAACATGCTGCTCGACATGGAATTCATGATCCGGAAGAGGAATAAAATTAATGTTTCTGTTCCTTTCTGGGCAGCCAGAGTGGCCTCTCAGACATACTGAGGTTGGGTGAATAAAAGCATTTGAATTCAACATTACATAAAAACTTTCAGTCATTATTTATAATGAAAGACATTGAAAATAGCCATTTAACCAGAACCACAGTAAAACATGACCTCTACAAAAAGAGGAGAAAGTATGTTGTCATGTAGTCCTGAGAACAAAACTTCAAGAAATTGGCAAAAAAGGTCTTTGCTCTTTCATCAACATACAAGGTTGCCAAAATCAAACAAAATCTAGTCCTTTTGTGTTGCTGGAAAATTTGTAATACATGTTTTATAATGAAATGATAGTTGACTGAGAGTTCCTGCAGTAACTGGCCTAGTCTCCATTTACACAGAAAAAAAAAACAACTTTTTTTTAAATGCTTTTTGGTCTTTTGTTCAGAGACAGGAGCCTTTTAAATGTCCCTGAACTATAGTACTACTCGGAAAATTAGAATATCCTGAAAAAAGTTCATGCATTTCTGTAACTTTAAAGGTGAAATGTACATATTATATAGACAAATAGTATGTGAATCAATATATTTCAAGCTTTTCTTTGTTTTGATCTTGCTGATGAGGACTTGCAGTTTCAGAAAACCTCATTCAAAAACTCAGAAAATTAGAATGTTGCTTGAAATCAATAAAAAAAAAAAAAAAAAAAGAATTTTAAATACAAAAATGTCAGGCCTCTGAAAGTAAAATCTTGCATCTGTAATGAGTCTATAAAATGTATTGGTTTCATCTTTTATGTTGGATTGCATGAATAAAACAACTTTTACATGATGTTACTATTTTCCTAGTAGTACTGTATTTGAGGAAAATATTCAGAAGTTCAGAGAGATTCTTAATGGAGTTGCTGCAACTATCTATGATTTCTAGCAGTGGTGGAGCCGCTAAGCTACCAAACCGAGGTCTTTTAATGTCATTTTTCCTCCAGTCACATTTTCAACAGTCAATGACACTTTTGTGCAGCTTTTCATTCCCTCTATTACCTAATTTATCCACACTTTGTTCCATTTTACATTTGCATTTCTAAAAAAAAAAACAGTCAAAGTCAAGCTCATATCTGGTGGCATAAATAATTCCAGCAACTGGGCCACTTGAGCATAAAAGACCAAAAACAGCCTCAAATTTGAAATGTTTCTAATTTCTCAATGTTAAAACCCAACAAATGATACAAGCAGGAGTGTTTAAAACCACTTATTACCTTGTTTTTAGTCATTAAGGGATAAAGTTTACCCTTATTACCTTATATTTGTTAATTTTTCCACTTTATTAAACGGTCATTGGTGAAGTCATTTGGTCAAAAGCAGGCCAAAGAAGTTGACAGCAACTGATTTAATGCATCAGTTTTCATATCAACAGGATCAAAGCGCTCAGACTTCTGAGACACAGTCGCCAAAACAATTCCAGCGACAGATTCGAGAAATATGAAAATAGAATTGTAATAACCGCTAACATTTTCTCTTTTTGGCCGATAAAAGGACTTTGCCCATCCTCCACCGGTCCGCCTGCTACTCAGACTTTTGTTTTCAAAGCTGATTTGCCGCCGTATCTAAATTGAATTTGTGCCGTTTATCAAACCTTTCCAGGAGCACGCTTTTATCTGTTTAAGTAAACACCCTCTGTAGTGCTGTACATTCTGCTGCGTTGTCACGGTCAAGGGCGGCTTGCTCGCCTGCAAGCGACGCTGACCTCAGAGCAAATGCAAATGAAGGCCTGGACGGTGCCAAGATGGAGACCTTTTGGTGCCCCAGGCTCCAACCTGAGGCCTTTTCTGTATGTACACTAATTTATTTTAACCCCTGAGGATGTTTGCAGGATGGAAGAACATTAATACATTTTCCGCCCACAGATCTGCGTCCCATCAGCTGTCTGTCAGTCAGATGGATCCATTCATCGCCTCACGAGTCAGACTGACCTTGATGAAAAGAGAGGAGCGGCCCTTTTTTAACACCGCTGCATACCCATGTCCTTCTGCAGCTCACAAATCTGAGTCTGCTGGGAGGGTTTCGGAATACTGATGGCGTTTATGGCATCTGGGAAATTCTGATAGAGCAGTTCAGTGATCGTGGAAAAGGATTAGAAACTCCATCAAAATGGAAGTCAATAGAAGCCCTTTCTCCGTGTGTTGGGACGAAATCTTTCTTTCAGAAAAAAAAAATCAGAATTTTGAGATTAAAATCAGTTGATTAAGCGATTTGCACTCCTCGTTAATTTGTATTAAGGCATTAGACAACCATGGATCTTACTTCTATTCCCTCAGACCAAAACTAGAAGCAGCATTGAGATTAATTTGCTCCAAATTGAGAAAATCCTGGAAAGAAACATTGCAGCTGCTCTCACCTAACAGCTATAATCTAATCTAATCTAGTCCTTATTTTCCTGTGGGGGGTATTTATATTCATCTGTGAGGTAAAATGGTTTGCGCAATCTTTTGACCATCTTGAGCTGAGTTCATTAAAAATGTATTCTTCACTACAAAACATCTGGTTATCCAAATTATCATAATTTAAAATGTAAATAATCCAAACATAAACTGGATTTACCAGCACGTTACACATGGAAATTGCGGTTTTGGTAGTGAGATAAAAGTATATTTATTGAAGCACAGACCACAAAGCTGCAGTGGCTCCTCTATAGGAATGATTGAGAACTGATAACCAATTCTTGTAATATGTACTCTCGCCACTAGGTGTAGCTAACTCTTACACACTGCACTCGTTCTCTGAAATAATTTTTGGAATCAGTTTTGGAAGCTTGAATTATTTATCTTTTATTCAACATTCCAGATTATTTTTTCCCCCCATATCTTTTCACACCAGTCTGTGAGATGAAGTTTCACAGTTTCACTCACGAAGCTGCTGACTGACGCCCCGGCCAGAGAGACGCAGATAAATTGCTCTTACAGCTGGAACATATCAAAAAGAGAGACGGGAGAGTTGAATTACTTAATCCTGGGCTACTATAAAAAAAGAAGGAGAAGAAGACGAGTGGAAAATGTGCCTAGTGAGCCGTAAAATTAGCAATTACAATGGGTGTCATCAGTAATGCCTGTTTCACTGCAGATATAGAGGGTTAACGTCCAGCAGTGAGACTGCAATTCAGCTGCCTCACCTGCATTTGATCAGCTGGTCAGGGGAGGGAGACACACAAACAGAGACACACACACACACACACACACTACCCTAAGGAGCGATAAGCTCAAATTGCTGGGAATGTTTTCAGATGCATCTTTTTATTCTAACCCAACTAAAACTGACCTTGGAAGTCAAAGAATAAATAAGAAACGACACTGTTGGCTTCTACCATTCTCGCACCCCTCTAGAGTGCAACATGTTTGAAATAACTATGTTGCTGCTGAGGAAAAAGTCAATGAGACCTTCAGAAATATGTCTCTGTCCCTTTGATAACTCTTCTTCTCCCTCACATAGTTACAGTTCTGCCTTTTGTGATCTCCATTTTCAGTCACACCATCGCGCTTGTGGGACAAAAAAGCGGCCGCGCCAAAGCAGACCTGCTCATTTAGTTTGATTATTCTGCAGCCCTCATAAAAAATAGCCATCTGTCCTTTGCTTTCCACAGGAAATGCTTTTTAAAATCCCAATGCTTCCATTCATCACCGTGATGTCACATCTATCACCACGTGGACGGGAATACAGATGAGGTGGATGCGCTCCGTGGCGTGCTGTAAATAATTTACGGTTTTGTTTTATTGGAAACAGAGACGTCGTTGTTGTTCTCTGCTACAGGACTCCCCTTGGCCAAGGTCTGCAAACACATTTATCCAGGCTGCACCATGCGGAGGAAGTTAAATCTCAGTTTTTGTTCTATTTTTTTTCCTTTTTTTAAAAAAAACATTTTTATAGCTTTATCAGCCTATCCATAAAGGAGGGTCTTCCTGCTGTTGAGTGTGGTGACGTGCTGCAGCTCCGCAGAGCCATACGGTGAAAGGTTTCGTGTATCAGGATGGATTGGCGTGTTTTCATAAGCCGCGTGTCCTGTTCTGTTTTGATGCGATGAAGGTTATTGCATGTTATCTCACAGGCAGCTATATGATATAATATACAGTATCCACGCAGTCATCTAGACGTAACAGAAAGCTCCTTCTCTCCCTCCATCACCCTCCTGCATCGGCTATAAGTTGCTTCATTTTGCTGCGACGTGAATCCAAAAACTCCGCTGTATTGCGTGTAGGCTAGCCCCTTATTAATGGCCCAGCGTAGCATTAATCCCGGTGCAGCGGTTCACTGACAGTGTTGATAATGAAAGCTTTAATTATTGGAGTGACAGCTTTACAACTCCCCCCTCTCTGCATCCCGAAACTTGCCAGCCAGTCGTAATCCTGCCGGAAGGGTGTCACGGCTGAGTCAGCTGCGTCACTTTTCAGACGCAGCAAGGACGCTTGTTTTCCCACTTCCGGACTGTTTTGAGCTTAACTAATCAGTGTTCAGTTCGGATTGGGAGCTGTGCCGCAGCGGTGCCTGAGGGTAATGCGTGGGAATATTTGGTTTAGTATCACTCTGGTCGGCCTCGTGAAAGTTATTAACTCTTTTTTAAAGCTGACAGCTTAATTCCTGGAAAAATAACCCGAACAAATGAAATCCAACAAGTCTCGAGAAACTTGACGACCAGAGACTGGATGTTTTCACAGCCAGCCATTTTCTGGCAGTTTCACCCATGAAAGCGTAATAATTACAAATCACATAATAATAATAACACATCAGTGCTGTTTATTACTGCCTGTCAAAACTAACCTCATAGGCTGCTTTTATATGAGCTGAACATGACACCTAATCTGTCCTTATTTGACACAACTGTCTGACCTTTATCACTTGTTTTTATTTCCTTCTTGCTATTTTTTACTATTTCTCTGTAACCCGAGTTCTTGGCCAGTGTTCCAGCCGGGTTTTGTGTCCTACCAGGCAGAAAACGCTTCCACCAAGGGACCCTACCTGGAGGACAGAAACCCCGGCTGGATGCAGCCCTGGAGGACTGGGTGTGGAAAGACTTTCTGCCGTAGATTCTTGATGATATTGTGATTTCAGTCCGGATCCCTTGAGTTTGTTTCGTTGTGGGTGAGGGGTCTGTAGAAAGAATGAAATGGTCCTGACTCCATTCCACTTTGGCCTCGTTGGGACAAGTGCCTCCATGTTTCTTCCTCTCTTTTGTCCAAAGCCACCACTCCACCAGACCCACCCACGCACCCACCCAAGGAAAACCAATTTGTCCACTTCTGATGTGCGCTACCCATCCAACACTTCAGGCCCTGCTCCCATGTTCATTTAAGGGCAAGATTTCAGGAGGAGGAAGCCGTCTGTTGTCGTTGCGCGAGAGAGCAATTTGAAAGAGCCGACAAATCAAACCCCAGCGGGCAAAACAAAAGCTGCGATGATATGATTGTTTACTCTGTGTTACATAAAACTCTATGCAAGCATAAAGTCTTGCAGAGAACGCGAGGAAATTCCTGTGAAACATAAAAATGTCCCTTTGAGGCAATAAACATAAGAGTGTGGGAAAGCCGAGGCACGCTGTCAGAGCCGCATATGCGTTTTTATCTGGTTCCACATTATTTCTGTTATTTCCATATGATGGGCTCGCTACTTTTTCTTGCTTCTGGATCAGTTGAGATACCATGACTCACCTGTGCAGACATTGCTGCAGGTACGCAGGCCTGTGTCACGTCTGAGGACGGACCAGCAGCCACGTCTGCAACTCCTCAGGTGTCGTTTGTTGCTGCTGACTTTGGCCGTGACGAGCTGATCGCTCTCAGATCTCAGAGGCTGACGAGGCTCCTCTAAATGTGGGACTGCTGTGTGTGTGTGTGTGTGTGTGTGTGTGTGTGTGTGTTCCTTTCTATAATCATCATTAACAATAATCAACTTTAATCATCTTCACTTTACAGTCATTAGGGGATAAAAGATGAGTAATTAACTGCTCATTTTAATGAAGCTGCAGAGACAGACGCCACAATTCAAGTGTCAGACTGATACCTGACAGCTTAAACAACATTATCATACACAGATCAGGCATAATATTAAGACCGCCTGCCTCATATTGTGCTTAGTACAATCCCCAAACAACCATTCACACCTGGGTGTGATGGCCACACCCATCTAATGGCTTCTATGGGCCTTTGACTAGCTGGCGACCTTTAACGACAGCTATTCATGAACGGAATCCCAATGATGGCTATTCAGTCCTCCGTCAGGACTGGAAAAGATTTCAGTTTCTAACCCTCAATGGATTACTATGACCTGGATGAACGAAATCCTAACCCGTCCAGGCTTGGACTCCAGCAGAGCCCCGAAGGTGTTCTGTGGTATCTGGCACCAGATCAGCCATGTTTGCAAAGCAAATCCCAACAATCCTTGATTGGGACAAGATCTGGGGAATTTGGAGGCTAAGTTAACACCTCAACTCCTGATCCGGCCTATTCCTGATCCGGCCTGTTCCTGAAGCCTTTCTGCTGTGTGTCCGGGCCTGATTGGTGTGAGTGGACCAGCACACTGGAGCCCAGCAGAGATGTTTGTTTATGTCGTTATTAGTAACAGGAGCGCTGTCACACCGTGCCGATTAAAATAAAGCGGCTGTCGTTTCAAGTTCGTTTAAATGAGCACATTAACAATCTGCAGCACATATGGAGCCACCGTCAATGGTTCGGGGAGAGGAGTTTGTGCTGCGCAGACAAACATGGGTGAGATCACCTTCATTTGCTGGGGCCCAGCTGCAGAGACGCAACCCAGTTAGCGGTCGAGGATGAAATGAAAGGCAGCTCTTTAACGTAAGTTGCATCAGACGCACGTGATGATGGGTAATTCGGTAAAGCGTGTAAAATTCCGTTTGACGGACGGAGCGGAGCAACACAATGTCACATTGGAGTCACCACCGTTAAGACGTTGTCTCACAGCTTAAGCCCTGCTCTAAATATGAAGTCTTAACTAAATCTCTCAGTTTATCTGATAGCAGACACTTCAGGAAAAGTGCTGCGGTGGCGAGTTTTCATCCCCACCGCCGCTGATTTGTTAGGGCCACCTTCGCCACTGACACCGACGCTCCCCTCTTCTTTTCTCTCCTCTGTAGAGCCGTCTATCTCATCCCCATCCCTCATCTTTTGCTTCTCTCCCTCCGTATTACCATGGTCTGCTGCTCCCCATCTCCTGTGGGGATTAACAGGCTAAATACAGGGAGAGGCTCAGTAGCATATGGGTGATGGTTCCTCTGCAGATCGTAAATTTGTCCGTGATTGAGGAGAGAAGCGCCAGGCCCCTACTGGGCAAGCAGCAGCTCTAAGGCGCCGTACTGGGCGAAATGACCTCAAACTGACATTAGAGCGACCTTGACGGGGATTTAGCGTGTCAGCACTCTAGCTGGAACATGATGATAAGGCTCCAGATTAACAGTGGAGACTGCGGGGATAAAGCCATCTTTTG
This sequence comes from Pao palembangensis, assembly GCA_015343265.1. Lineage (NCBI taxonomy): Eukaryota > Metazoa > Chordata > Actinopteri > Tetraodontiformes > Tetraodontidae > Pao > Pao palembangensis. The sequence continues at coordinate 30,773,413 of CM027081.1, read as the reverse complement.
GATATTAAAAAAGAGGTGATATAAGACGTCTATGTGCTCGCACGCACACGCACCCATGAGCAACTAAAACAGGAGTAAATGCTCAAATTTAAGCACTTTAATATAAATATTATTTTAGACAGTCACCTATCAGTTTACACCATCCTTTATTTACAGGTGAAGAATCTAATCTGGATTAAAATAATGATTAAGAAGAATCAGGATTTGCAACCCTCCATCCATCCATCCATAAAAGTCCTGTAGTATTAACAGACCATAAACTGATCGGACTTCTGCTTGATCAAAGGAAAAGTTTAAAGATTTCCCGTTGAAAAAAAACGAAAACATCTGACAGCTCAAACAGGCCTGTGACTCAATCAATAGTGTAATTCGGCTAACAGAAAATATGTCTGGCATGACAAGGATTTCCCTCTGCTGTGTCGGAATCAACGGAAACGTGGTTGTGCACTGTGGAAAAGAGCAGAGTGAGGATCTACAAACCAGGGAAAGAGGAGTGGGACCCCGATGATGTCATCCAGCAGATGGAATGAGAATATTTAGGTTCTGGAGTTGATGACAGATCACTTATCAACTTGTGTCACATGTCACAGGAGTCATCATGGTGCTGAGTTCATCTCTTCATAATATTGATGACTGTGTGTTTCTTTCCCACATGTTCTCCCTTTTATCTCCTGTCTGTGTATCTCCCCTCTGCAGCCATTGTCTGAATGAAACTATTGTACCAGCACAGATCTGCTGACCAGATGCTCGCAGCTTTTTCTATTTACTTTCCAAAAAAAAGAAACAGACTCCTAATGGAAGTGGAGCAATCAGCATGAGGCACAGCAGATAGCTGCCAGCAGCATCTCTTTGTGCTTCAGGGTGTGAGCACATTCTTTGGCTATCTTCACATTTACTGTCCTGAAGTGACTCAAGATCTAACTGCGAAACCTATAGTGGCACAGATTGGATTATTTGTTAAGGCCTTCAGGACGAACAAGTTAGATTTCCTTGACCTATTCTCATGATCTTACATGGGACGTATTAGAGAAGTGCTTAAAAAAATGAAGGAAAGAAACGTTCCACCTAGCTAAAAGATCAATCAAAGCAGATATATATTCAGATAAAAGGCTGTAAAGGATCACAAAGCAGAAAGGATGTTGGTGAAAACATTTGAAATGTCATGACGAAAGGGACTAATCATACAATGTGATCTGATGTCGGCGTTCTCAGTCACGCCAGCAGAGGGCGCATTTGGATGGATGGATGGATGGATGGATAGATAAATAGAAAAGAAAAAGAAAAGTCACAGTTCTCTGCCACAAACCCGAAACTCAATTAGTTTTTTTTCTGACAGTGTTTACGAGCATGCCTACTGGGCAACAGTCACCAGTTCTCATTAAAGATTGTTCCTTTTCACGTTACATTTGTCTCGTAGCCCAGCTAAAAACATGCCCACTGGAGTTCTCATCACTCACATTCTGGCCTTGGCAGAGCTGGCAGGGAGCAGATCCTTCAAGAGTACTCCACAACAAAACATTTTTATACCATGTTGTCCTCTGTAAACACAAAAGAGCTCCTCTTCACCCGTCAACACGATTATTCACTCCACTGTTTCCCCTGCAGACTCGGGACCGTTGGTCTTACTTTCCCACATGGAGCTGTGGGAAGTCTTGAGATGCAAGACAAAGAAGTCCCACAATCCTTCCTGGATTACCTCATGCCTTTGGTCCCTGAAGTGGTCGGCCAGTCTCGCTCTCCCCCTTTTAAAAAAAAAATTCAAGCTAGCAGCGCCGAGTGAGGAAGGAAGGAAAGCTGAAAACATCCCAGTGCCGAGTGGGTAAGAGGACAGGGGAAAAAAGGCTGCTACAAAACCAGACTGAATGTGCAGGGATAGAACAAGAAAGGTCTGATGTTCGGTATTCATCCATGTTTGTACGATTCAGCCAAGTGCAGCAATTAGTCCATGTGGAGAATAGATTGGTCTAAATGCAGGGCTAATGATTCACAAGGGCCTGCTGAGACCCCAGCAGCTAGATCTTCCAGGCCGGTGACCTCACACAGCGCTGCGCGTCAGGTGTTTACGCCGAGATTCTCATCGGCTGCACAGGAGCCCGCTGCTGTTTCACCCTCATTACAGCCGTATTGACAGTACGGTCTCAAATCAGCCGTGAGGGTCTGTGGACCCTCGGTGCAGGTCTCCTGAGTGCTCCGCCCACGGTTTTGGGTCCTCTGAGGCCCACTTTTGGATGAGATTCTCCACATTTGCCATTTGTTCTGTGGAAATTCGATGGATGGATGGATGTTATCTAATCATCCCTTTCGTCCCACCTCTGCCCCTCCTGCAGAAGGAACTTAGCTGCTGTGCTCTGGAGTTTCTGTGACGCAGACAGACGGGTTCATCTGTCCTAATTTCTGCTGCTTCAGCATCGCCTCAAATTGGGTTTATGTGCTCTAAACCACACGTTATTTCCTTACAAGTCTGTTAATATTAAAAAGCCTTAAAATGGAAAAATCCTCAAAGGAAGCATGTATACATTTATACATACATATGCTCATTAAGCTAACTTTGCTTCTGACAAATTCATTTACTCTACTATAGAAAAAACTCCAAAATGAACTTCATCACACTTGACACGCTGCAGCGAAAATTGCTTCAAATATTCCCAGATCTTTCAAAACGTCGAGTGTTTCAAATCATAAATGGATTGGAAAGGCAGCTAATATCTCGCTGGACTCGGCCTCATTGATTTTACCTTCAGAGCATGGAAAGAAGGAGAGAAAATCACTTTAGCAGCAGCATGAAGCCTGAGTCTGCGGCCTCGGCGACTTAACCTTCAGGCATTGAATAAGTTCTCATTTCATGTGAACGCTGGTGACTTCGCCGAGCACTGAGACCACCCTTTTGGTCCGAGGTGGTAGAGAGGAGAAGGCATCTCTGCTCGGGAATCTATGTGTGTTCATATCAACCTGTGTTTATTCGCGGCTATATGATAGCTAAGATGAGGCCGGTTTCATTTGGACTCCTGTGTTGCCCCCTGGCTCATGTTTTTAATGCCTCTCCGCTCGTGTGTCCATGTAGCCCAGGAGCTCAGTGAGGCCGCCTCCGTCCTCTGCAGCATCTGCCAGCAGCGGTGCGTGACTGTGGAGGAATCCCTCTAAATCTGCAGGACGCCGTTCTCAACGCTTCCCATTGATCTACATTTGCCTGACACCATGACTGACGGAGCCCATCGGCCTATCGCGGCTCTGGAGACGGACAGACGCTCATTTACAGGTGAGATGAGGCGGGGATGACTTTGAGTGATTGGCGGGCTGTCACAGAGCCGCTGGGGCGTCACAGAACCTTCTCTGCTCCACAGGGCAGCGCTGTTATGTCCAAGCGTGAGTGTGTGTGTCCCTGTGTGTTCCTGTGTGCGTGTTCCTGCTTTCTTTTGCATGAGTGATTGTGTGCAGATGTGTTTGTGAGTGTGGGTGGCCAGCTTTCTACAGATTATCTAGTGCACCTTGATGACAGCGACTCAGGATGGGCCAGCTTGGATGGACGCATGTCTTGCAAAGCTGGAGGAAAGACAGCATGCCAGGAGGCAGCCTGGTCACTATCATACACACACTGCATAAACACGGGGCCTTTTCTCTCTCTACCTATGTTTTTATTGTCTCTATGCTTACTCTCTGTCTTCCACTCCCCCCTCTTTCTCTCTCTCTCCCCTTGCTTTCTCTCTCTCCTTCTTTCTTTTTCTCTCTCCCCTCTCTCGCTCTCTCCCTCCCTCTCTGCCATGACTCAAACACAGCCTGTCAGCACAGATAACAGTTGCATGCTGTTTAACGCTGTACAGTGGGCCTGCATGGCAAGCCAAATCTGAAGGGGTTTTTTTTCTATCCGTGCGCTTCTTTTTTATTTATTTTTTCCTTCAGTATTTTAGTCAGTTCCAGCAGCCTTGAGCTATCAGATGTACGGTGTTTTCAAATGTCCAGTGGCTCCATATCTTCAATAAATCATAATTAATCATAATTAATTGAAATGAGTCATTTTAGTCTAAAACATATAGGCTCAGCATATTTAAATAATTGGAAAATCTTGTGCTCTATTTCTTCCATCTCTTATCAATCAGTTTCACAAAATAAGTGCAGGTACGCAGTAATTCTTTCTCTTTTTGTCCACCTCATTTCGCTTCCCTCGGGCCTCTACTGCCCCCATGTGGTTATTGTGAATTCCAACACTGCTGAAGACACCACATTCAACATTAATCTGTGAAACCTGCTTGAAAATACGTCCGTGAATTCACTAAACTGAACCTTTCACACGTGAACAACTGTTGCAGGTGTGTAGCAGTGAATTTAACAAGTAATTTATTAGAATTGTGCATTTAACTATGAGTTAACATGTAAATGCAGTAGATGGTATTTTGTTTCATGTTTGGTCTCCTTACTCATGAATTCTGAATTATTCTGAATCTTATTTGTTTTTTAAGACTAATCTGGATGATTTCACATATGATTTCACGTATCTCTTTAAACATTCATTACACAGATTCTTAGAACACCCGACTGTTGACTCTTTTAAAAGGCAGCTGAAGATACTTTTATTTAGGAAAGCTTTTAGTTGACGGAGTTTTATTTGATGGTATTTTAGTTTATTTTTATTTTATTTTATTCTATTTGTCTGCTTTATTACCTGTTCTCATATATTGATTTTATCTCTGTAAAGCACTTTGTGATTTTATCTGTGAAAAGTGCTATACAAAAAAAGCTTGCTTACTTACTTACTTACTTACCCTTTATAAGAAAGGAAATACATTTCCTCTGACTAGGAAGATGTGACGTGAACCATCCAGCAGATGTTCTAGACTGAGGGAGGTTCTAAAGACTGAAACATCTGATGTTCCATGAGATTACACAGTTTGTAGGGGTCAGCAGCTGTGATCACTTGATGGAAATTATATATAAATATAAATCAAATATAAAACTGAAATTCATCTTACAGTATGTTGCTTCAGCTGCAAACCCCCACAGGATGCGTGAATGGTCCATCCACAGATTTCTGATTTCTGTGAAGACACCAAGTGACACCATGTTAAGTGTAGGGCTAAATGGGTGGTCCAGCCCCCCCTCTGCAGATGTTAGAGTGAGATTAGAATAACCTTCGACCCTGTCGTTATAAAGTCCCATTTCACTCATTGACTCTGATGCAGAAGTCTGAATTATAAGTTAGCTTGCAGACTCTGCATGTCTTGTGCTGTCCACACTGATCAATCATTTGTTTGCACCACTGAATGATTTAAATGAGCAGGAGAATCATTCCCAAAAAAACCCTGGTTTGAAGCCAGCCTCACAGAAATCAGGTTCAGGTAGACACACACACACACACACACACACACACAGATGGCGTGTGTGTTGGATTGTGTAGCCGCAGCACAGTGCCTGATCTGTTGTTTGTTGTCTCTCGGTGGGTGGTCCAGTTCAGCCTTGGGAGAGAGGCAACACGCGGCCTTAATGTTTCCTGTCTGTGGACCTGACAGCGGTTGGCTGTGTGTTATTGATGTGCTGTTGACACGTTTCTGCGAGAGCCGTCACGTTGCACTGGAACACCTTTCTGTATTTGTCTCTCTCTTCGTGAAACATCCTGGACCTGAGGAAAAAGACTCCTGGCTAAATAATATTTCGCCTTCTAATAACAGCCTTTAATATGATCACAGGAATAACCTAATGAACGAGGCACGTAGATAAATGCGAAGGAAATAGGCAGTTGAAATCTATAAATAATAAATTATCACACGTATTTCTGAACTGTGAAAATTTGGTATCGTAGAAGAAAAGTACCAGTGTTCCACCACAAGATGGCAGCATTTACAGCTACATTGCGGTCTTTATAAAAGCATCACGGTTATAAAATTCATTAAGTAACATTCACGGTTTTCAGTGAGACAAATCTGATGGAATGAGACCGTGCTAACGGTTGAATTGTACATTGGTCCCTCGTTACGGTAAAGATTCGGTGCATAATAAAATAATCCCATTTGCAGCTGCCGCGGCTGTTCTGTTCCGTTTTGATTGGTGCGAATATTTTTGACATTTTGCTTGTTGTTATTGTTTTAGAGGGAAAAAGGCACTTCCTATTTCTGAGGAAATGTCCGCAGGGCTTTCACTTTCCCAGAAATCAGCTCCAGGATAGGAGAGAAATGGCCCAGTAACGTCGAAAGAGCGATGACGTAATCCTAGAATCCCATCGACCCAGGGTCACTGTCTGCAGGACCGAGAGATCCAAACGGGAAATTATTCCAGGGTAAGCGAGAAGTCATCCGGGAAATGCCCCGCTTCCTTCAGGAATCTGCGCTGATTTCCTATAACAGGGAGGGGAGGGGGTGAAGGGGGCTAAACAGCTGATTCAGAGTCAACAGCTACGATTGGTTGATTAAAGCAGGCAGCCTGCCAGGATCCAACACTCCGAGGAGGGAGTCAGGGATGTCGGAAAAGCATGTGACAACAGCAGCAACAATCATTCACGGGTTTGCTCAGATGTTTTCAGTGGAACTGCGGCTGGGTCACATCACGAGGATCGTGCGTGATCGTGCCACTGCGAGACGACTGGAAATGACCTCTGATGTCATCTCCAAACCAAGACGCGACATAAACTCCTGTCATTGTTGGAAGACATCATGATTCTCTCAGTTCTGCGTTTCTCCCGTTAGATTGCATCCAAACTTAATATTCTAGCCCGTGATGAGCATGTGCACAAGGGCACCGCTTAAATCATTCAGGGCACCAAAATAAGCTTAAAGGATGCAAATAATACCACTACTCAGTAGATTTAAATAAAGAAAAATATTAAATAATTCAGCCATTCAACAAATGGCCAGTAGAGGTCAGCAGATACCCGGTAATCAGATGACCCGGATGAGTCTTTTCTGGAACAGTTAGACAATTTCTCCAGTTCTCTGCTTGGAAACACTTACTGTTTCTTGTCGTGGAATGTATTCTGTGCATGCATACCAGCCGTCAGAACACATTCTGCACTCTATAAATGTGCAGAGGAGCTTTAGAGCCCTGGTTTAAGGCATTAATTCTGGGTCAGCCTTTCTTTCTATCTATTTGGGTTATTTGTATTTTGAACTGCTATCCGGGCCGTGTGCACACTAGAGGCACTTGTGCCACAGGACGAAATGCCATGACTTGCATTTCAGATGAAGCAATCTTGCAGAATTATGCTCAGACGGCCAGACTGACTCACATGACTGCAGTCAGGACAGTCAGTGTCACTGCTGGTTTGTTTGGGCTCATCCTGTCATCTGACCATGCAGGATGAGAAAGAACAGGAGGTGCTGTTACAGTGTGTGATCTGTGTTTATTGGTTGAATCCCTTCGGCCTTACTGGGTGGGTCGGGGCGGTCATGTGGTTTTGGTATGCAGCAGAACCCTTCCTGGCTCCACAGCGATGGCATGCGGTGACATCACGGGCCTGCTGACAGCCTGACTGCAGGAAAAGAAAGCATGACTATGTTTGGAACTATTGGTGTCGGTTCAGTCTCCTAAAAGCAAGGATGGAAATAAGTGGAATCCCCAAAGTGCAACCTCTTGCTTTCCAGCCAGCGTTGTCTCAGGATAGCAGCGAGGCCTTGGCTCCTGTAACCTGTTTTCCAATGACATTCCCTCCTGTCTGGCAGATAACCTCGTCTCAGCCTACAGGACATTACGAAAAGACTCCTGCCCCTCCCGTCCCCAATGATTACTCTCAATCCTGTCTGACTGACACCAGCTAAGTCTCATGCATGTCCTTTCTGGCTGTTGAATAAGAGCTGCAGGTCAAACGGTCTGTTTTTACCCCAGTATTTGTCACACCTGAGTTCACCAACATTACTCTTGACTTGAACAGGAAAAAACCCTCAGCGCGAGTCTGAAACCTGACCCAGGCCCTGTGAAACAGTGCTTGGCTGTATCAGCTGCTGTGAGGAGATTCAGCATGAAGCAGAAACAGCAGTGTCCACAGGAACCTATGTGAGATCAACCGTCAACAGCATTTGCACAGGCTGCACGAGAGCGTCAGGAATGCAGCGTCAGACTTCAGAGCTAAAATGCCAAACATTTCCCATCGCTGCCTTTCGAAGCATCGGCAGTATCTTTCTGAGACACCCCGGAACCAAATTCAGAGGGGACCAGAGAATCAGGAAATGAAAGTTTTCATTCTATCAGTCATCACATGGTCCCCAGTGGCCTTTACCCATGACTCTGTGCCTTTTGAAAGAAAAACAGAAACATTTTCGGTGTGCATGCACTTTGACCTTTGCTGCAAAGGAGGCAGAGGAGCCGTGCACTTTTCCCCTGCGAGCCACACTCTCAACTGCTCTAAACCCGATGTGTGGCAGCGTTCAGGGACTCAGAGCTGTCCCCATTAAAACGTTTGAAAGGCGTAAAGCTGCAAAAATGGCCAATCGAGGGTCTTTACCCACTTTGTAATTTTACTCGTAGAGCAAAGACGCCGCCGCAGGGGTCAATTACCGAGGGCGAGCGAAGAGGAGACAGGTGGGTGAGGGTGAGCGGAGGTTGTGATAGAAGTGGGGGTTAATAGACTGGAAAGGAGAACAACATTAAAAAATGGTGCAGGACATTCTGACCCAGTGTGAAAAGAATGGAACACAGGCTGGAGTAACAGCGTGTCTGCTTTGGCTCTCAGGGTGATGCCCCGTGCCAAAAGATACACACACGCACGCGCGCACTCACGCCCCCCCCCCCCACACACACACACACACACACACACACACACACACATGAATACAGAGGGAGAACTAAGTTTTCATGAACACTTGGTCTTTGCTTCCCATCAGGACTATTGCACCAATGTTAGTATTTATGCAAAAGGTCCCCATTAGTCAGCAAAATAAACACACACACACACACACACACTCACACACAGTTAACAGTGTTATCCAAAGAGAGCAGGAAAAGGAATCAATAGCTCTCAGGATGCACTGTGAGGTTGTATTTCCCTCTCTTCCCTCTAATGTGTGTCATGATTTGTTTCAGTAAAAGCACGAGGCCTTTCCTTTTCCTCAAGCTACAGGCGATTACCGTAACAACTAAACATTACCAGAAGCACTCTTCATGTTCTTCTGTACTCAAGAAGCTATTTTTGCCTCATATTTCTGAGTGATGACGAGGGAGACTGTAGTTTAGCCCCTGTAGCAGCAGAAGCCATAAACTTGAGGACCATCACAAGCAGAAACTGATGTTCACGGTTCTGACTTTGTTTTTGTTTATGAGGATAGAAGTTGAGGAAGTTCTCAGACCACTCTCTGATGTTGAGCGCGGTCAATATTTGCCCGCTCAGTGGAGGTTTTTATCCACGCTTCACCTTTACAGTGCAAAGCTACACCTCACAAATGCATTCACCGTAAATCCACACACATTTACTGGAAGTTCAAAAGGTGTTTGTTGAAAAGGCACCGCTGAGAAAACCCCGAAATGTCCATACCGTCGCCCGCTCGTGCCAGGCAGGGGTTATTCATTCATGTTTCATAACAATGTAATAAAAGATGAAGGCAGGCGAAGTTCGGGCGACCAAACAGTTGTTTGTTCTGACTCAGTGTTCGTACCCGCAGCACTCAGTGTGCTTGCTCTTTGTGTTTACATATCCCTGTTTTCTCAAACCTGGGAATAAACCTCACACACCTTTTTTTAGTCAATTTCTCATAAACAAACAAATGTACAATCACACTCTGTAAACCTGGATTCAGGACAGATGCCTTTTTTCTACCCTTGGAGTGGTGAAACAGGAGATAGAAGAGAAAATTTCAGATTTTTGTTGGAAAAAGTTTCCCTGAGAAGCGCTTTGACTGTGTCTTCTCTGTGATAGGTCGTATAGCGGAATCACTGACCAACCTGGACTACGCTACGGCGTTAGCACCCAGAATCTCGTCTTCTCTTATTAAAACGCCACATGCTGGACTAACAGGAGGTCAATCAGTAGCAGACTGAGGGGTCGTGGGGTCAGAGGTAGGCCCAAGTGCTGTCATTTTGCTGTCCCCTGGGCTGTGTAATAGGGAGCGGACAGCTGTCCTCCCTCATAAAGATACATTAAAGCGGCCTCGGCTGAGTGCAAACTGGACATATTGTTGCTGGATGTCTCTTTAATTGCCCGATGATGAAGCCGAGCGTTCAGGCAGCTGCAGTGGCGATGCGGCGTCCGCCTTAACGTGGAAACTCTACACAGTAACGTACACACCACGCGCTCCCTGCGAGGCACGACGAACAAGAGCCACTGTGCGTCCATCAAGGGCTGGTGCTCTTTGCGTGCTGCAGCTGTTGTGTCTCCCCAAGGGCAAAAGGAGGGGGTAAAAGGACAGAGAAGAGGGTCTCTGCCCTCTGCGCTCCCTGTCATGCTGCTGCTCCTCTTTCTCTGCCCACATCTCGGGTTGCAGAACCCACACGCCTGAATCATACAGTCGCCAATGAAGTACACAAGTGTGTATTTGCTTTGCACGCATACACTCAAACACACGTTCATCCCCTCAGGGATGAGTCATGATTAAACCCCCCCCCACCACCACCAGCACCACCAGCCGTCATTCTCCCCCGGGTGCAGTGAGTCAGGCTGAGAGGAGCAAGAAGAACAGATACAATACCGTGAAGCGCGAGGGGAACAGAAAGAACATTACAGTAGTGCAACAATGAGCAGTCTGGCCTTCGGTGCTTCTGAGGAGGCAGCAGACGCTCTGTACGCAGGCTTCACGACGCACAATACCAGTCTGAGTCACCACGGCAACTGTTGAGCGGAGCCGGCTGTGTCAGTGACATGAATTCAGCGTTATCTCAGCAGGTACAGGTTTAAAAATCCGTCCGCCAGGAATTCTTACCAGGACATAATGTCAATATATATTCTTTTTAATCACTCAAGGCATCCCTTTCTCTAAATTTCCCCCTCTGCTCTCTAAAACCTTGCGTGAAACTTCTTGTAATATGATGGAAGCATCAAAAGGGAGTGACTAAATGATTTTCATTGCATCAGTTTTTACACGGACAATGACAAGTCGAGCTTTTGTATGAAAAGTTTGAGCTCCTTGTTGAGCCATTCACAGGAACGATAAAGTAGCTAATTTGGAGTCTTTTTCCAGGAAAATGCATTAATGCTCACGCTGATCGTGATGACACAACGGGCTAGGACAGCTGGGGTTGTGATTAGCTCCGTAGATGGCGTCATATTGTGGTCAACGTCTTCTTGACTACAAGTGGCACATTGTGGTCAGAGCGAAGCAATAGCGCTCTGAACTGTGCACGACACCATCATGCACGAATGTGGAGATGGTACAAACAAGTTTACCAGTCCTTGCTTAAATACACAGCCAAGGGAGGAAAACAGGCAACTGTGTTCATGCCTCAAGAAACCAAAAACATTTTCCTAATCAATCAAGCAACAAACCACTTTGTCACAGAGCAAGTTGACCTTTTGATCTCCTTTGCATTTCTGGCTCACCAGATCCGCCTCGGGGTATGAGAAGAGCCACTGCAGTCTGCAGCCTAACTGGTGCTAATTGGGGCCATTATGGTGACCTTTTCTGCTGAAGCTGCTCGGTGAGTCAGAGTCAGTAGAGTGCAACGTCTTCAACAGTGTCCCGACCACATGGTGCAGGGTGGAGAGAGGGAGAGGACCTTTCTACACGTATGACTCATGGCCCTTTCTCTCAGAGGTGCTTTCAGCCTATAGTGGGCGTAAGTGTGTGTGTGTGTGTGCGCGCACGCGTGCGTGTGTGTGTGTGGGGGGGGGGGGCGTGTAGCAGGTAGGTGTGCTGCTTCTACCAGTTCTTCACCTACCTTTATCTTTATGTATGGTCATATTTGGTCTCAAAAGTAATGCTTTAAAGTGCTACTGCATCAGATCTGGCTTTGATCACGTTGATTATGATGTAATAATTGTGATCAGAGTTTCCAAAGCAGACTGAAGAACTGTTTTTGCAGAACTGAAACTGACTCTGAGGTGCTGCCCACGGTGTTGTCAAGCATTAAAGGGGAGTTTCCCCCTCCTCCACACACACACAGAGTTCTTCAGTGCAGCTGCTCATCTATCCTGTGCATATAATCAATATCAATATTCGTTCTTTCTCTTCACTTACTCTCACTGTTTGCTTAAGCTTTCATATGTTCATGCTAAAGCTACTTTTATACCAGTATGAGTGTCGTCCAAGATAAAGGTCACCGCTGATTGACCTGTTAAGTAGAGCTTAGTGAACTCTGACCTGTGTGCTCACAGCATCCGTGGCCCGTACTGACTCAGCTGGAGCATCAGCTCACACTTGAGCGCGTTCTGGCCTCGGATCAGCACCGGTCCCCTGCTCTCCTCTCTCTGGCTGCTGCAGCCAGAGTGGAGGAAGCGAGCGCAATGTCAGATGATTATCAGAGTGACAGGAAAGCCTTTTGTTTCTGGGGTTATCTCGCTGCCTGCAGAGGACATGACGTGAACATCGGAGTACAGAAAGGCCATTTAACCATCACAGCGTCCAACTGTTGCGCTCAGACAACAACTGACGACACCACAGCTACCTTTAATCACAGCGCCCAGCAACAGGGAGGCCGCTCGCTGCCCATCTTCCATCAAGAATCTTTTCACCCCGGCACGTTTATTTTTCCCCTCTCAGGGGCGCTTTTCATCTTGTTGTCTTGCAACAAATCCACGTAATGCAACACTTAAGATGGTGGCATATGATTTCCTGAGAAATATGAGTGATGGGAATCCAGCGTGAAAAAGCTCCTGGTGTGGTCAAGCTTATGCTTCTGTAATTTTCTTCTCTCCTATTATTACTCTCCCCCACCCCCAAGAAAAGTTTCTGTCCTTAGCCAGTCAGGATAGTGATCTAGCTTTATATTGTGGCCATGTGATGAGTAATTACCTCCTAAAATCTAGTTTGCATGGTTCAAATGGCCACACGCATCAGCTGATGCATCAGCTGACTCTCCTTTGTGCATCCAAATAGGTGAAAACCGCAGGGGGCATAATTCATCCGGTCTATTCTAGCATGTTCGCTTGTCACATGGGAGGGCTGCGTGGCTCTGTTGTGGGGTATGAAGAGCTGTTTCTGAAGCTCTACAAAGCACACGTGCACATTTCTGTGTGTCGATGTGTCTTTAGGTGTGTGTGAATAGAGATTTGCTTTGTGCTCGTCAGGCTTTCGGGGCAGTTGGGGAGTTTTGTGTTGACCCACAACCAACTGGTGTCACGTGAGAACTCATCCTTTGACCAGTTCAACCTCTGGTGGCTTCGAGCATTTGTCCGGGCTGGAAGAGGGAAGAGGAGAAACAGCTGTTGCCGACCTTTACGTCTGCGGGAGCGAGGTTCAGACACAAAGGAGCTTAGAATACCGGGCTAAATGCAGCATTTGCATTTTAATTTCCAACCGATGTTTCTCATTTCAGTGCTGAGTCAAGGAAGGACACGGCACACGCGAGTGCCGCCCTGAGGGACCACTGCCCTCTCGGCTAATGAGTTGGAGTTTTCAGACGGTAAAGGGGGATCTGCTGACTGGAAGAAGATGTTCCTTTTTTTATCCACAATGCTGTAGCAGGTGGGGAGGCTCGCTAATCCCATTAAGACAAGTTCTTTATCTAATGATCCCAAACAGAAGGTGATACTAGGACAGGAAGAAGCAAGGGCATGAAAACTGCAGTTACACCCTGATCATCAGGAGTGATATGTTACTGCCAATTTCACAGTTCATTCCATCTTTTTTTTTTTTTCTTCTGCATGCTCAGTCCTTTACCCCCGCTGATCCTCTCATGTCTTCAATTCCACATTCTGAGCTGTTTACTGCACTGTGCGGGTTACGTAAGGTCCTGGGGAATTACAAAGGTTGTGGTGGGACGTTACCCTGCAGGCACACACACACCCACACACACACACATGGCTTAGCTCCCCTCCTTGAGTCTGCCCTTGTGCTTTTTAATGCAATTTAGTGTATATCCCTGCTGTTTACATTTTTTTTTTAAATACTTTTTTTTTTTTTCAGGATGGCTCCTCACACGTCTGGGATCAAGCTGACCTTTGCCTGCAGCTTTCTGGAGGTTTGCCGTTGTTTTTTTTTTTTTCATTTCAGGGGTTGGGTGATGTTCAGCCCTTCTGCTCTAACTGGCGATTCATCCTTCACACACACCCGCAAAAAGACTGTTCACAAGCTCACATGCACACACAGACTCAGACACAAGCATGCACACCCTCACACAGATGGTTCAAACACGCCCACCGCCGAATTTCCATTCACATGCGCACCCTGTCTCCCCGCAGACGCCCTGAACACAACAGTCGCGCAAAGTTGAGCTGCAGTCGTGTGGTGCCTGCAGACTCTGGCACTTTCACTGTGACAGACAAGGGAGGCTGTTGGGGCGAAAATGAAGGGTTTTAATCCCAAATTATACCGTCTGTGTGTCATTCAGCGCTTTAGGAATGAGTGTGCCACCTCTTCCCAACTTCACGTCTCTCTGTCTGAGTCAGACTCGGCTCCACCCTGCAGAGAAGAAGGACCAAAGCACTCATAGGAGGATCCGCAGATGACGAAGTCGTTGCATGTGAACATTGCTGAAGCACAGACTCAGACAGGCAGTCATACTGATAAACTGCTACTCAGATGGCTGCTCAGGCCCCAGCAGTGTTGGGGGTGATTTGAGTTTCCAAACCGAGGATATTCTGACCTTTACACCAGGCTCGCAGAGCTGGATTTAGTGTGCAACTTGCAAACCACCACACAAACTGACCCCTATTTAAGGCTGCCTGTTTTGCAGCCGCGCCTTCTTTGTAACACGTAACTGCAACCACATAAGCTTTTTTCCAAGACCAGCACGTAGTCGATTAAGCTCCGACAGGTTTAGAAGGTGCTGGATTTAGAAACACCAACAGCCTGGGATGGAAACCACAAGATGCTGCGCTTGAAATAGACAAAATAGTCCCTTTAAAAAGGAACAGAGGCTTCAAAAATAAACCCTTCCATCTCCAGCTCACTAAGAAAAGCACACAGATACTTCTTAGGAGATATTTGCAGCGATGTCATCCACTTAAAGTTGCACATATTCCCACTCTTGTCCCATATTTGTGTCCTCTCCTCTAGTCACTCACAGAATCTGTGTTATCCGGGGTGAGACTGCACCCGCGTAGGATCTACTTCTCTCTGGCAACTTCTGGGCAGGATCTTAACCTGTAGCTGCAAAAATAACACAAGGCAGCACTTTGCTGCTAATAATACAGCCGTGAGTGGCTGCGTGGAGCTGCTGTATCTGTGGGCCGGTGCATGGCTGTAGGTGTGTAGGAAAGGAATCCAGAATAGAAACGAGGACTGCTACCTGCAGACCGGTGCATTTCTTACATCTTCTGAGACCTTTTAAAGTGTTCCTTGTTCAGGTGCGTGACGTCCCTCTAGAACACGCATGCACACTCTTTGCCAGACTCTTTGAATCAGGCCCAAAGCCTGAGCTCAATTTTAGCTTTGAATATGTGGATTTGCATGAAAATCCTACAGGGTTTACAGTACATTAACCAGCTAAAACTCTGGGAAATGAAAGGAAATGAACCAACTGGTTTTCTGAGAGACATCAGACATGTGTTTTGCAGACTGGGACCCAAAACGCCACACTGGACACTAATGCTTATATATCATTCATGATTCTGTGTTTTAAGGCTAAACTAAACCAGGTGAGAATTCTCTTTATACTTTCCAAATAATTCCCTTGCATCCTCTCGCTGTATTTACCCAACAGAATCTTTTGCTTTTCTTTGCTCTCAGACATCTGCTTCTCTTTCTCTGTCACATACACACACACACACACCCACACCCACACACACGTGTGTGTGTGTTGAATGGACCCAGTCAGGCATGTGACATGGCTGTTCAGGGTGTCCCTGCTGTATCCTGCCGTTAATCCACTTCCCTCTGAAACACTTCCTTTTCCCTTACCAGCTATCCTCACATGCGTACACAAACGCCGGCTAACGCACAAAACACGATCGAATGCACTCCTACACACACCTTGCAGTCCCGATCCACTGATTCAAACCTCCCACTCATCCGAGTGTAAATGTATCTGTGTGTAGGTGCACAGCATGTGTGTGCATGTGTGTGTGTGTGTGTTGGTGCTTTCATAACTGCTGCATCTATTCTTTATGAAATTCTTCTTTGTCTCTGTTTTACCCCCTTGCTCAAATTCCACCCACCTCCCGTCAGGTACAGTATGACTAACAGCATCGGTTGCATTGTAAACATGGTCTAAAATTTTGCCCTCAGGGCGCTTTCGGTTCACCCGCACTCCCCTTTGTGGATGTGTGCACTGGCGTTGCACTAGTTTCTTCTCAGACATCGGGGACGCACAGCCTTGTGTGAACGGTGTGTGGCGGATGTAGGTCATCCAGGCCGGGCTTGAAACAGGGGCAGGTCAGGCGAGCAATTGTGAAGCGTCGCAGCTATCACACTTTTGCTTTTGGGGTATTGGAAAAAGGTGCGGAAACCCACTGTTTGTTGCAGCTCTTTATCCCCAGGTGTCAACCAAATGGCGCTGGCTGTATGATTGATGGGTAGAAGTGACATGATAATGACAACGAGAGGAAAAAACTTGAGATTGTTCTTTTGCGTTAGCTGCATTAGCGGTTAGCATGCAGCAGGAGTCCGGACCAGAGGCAACGCAGTCGTTTTTCAAGCCAGCTGATTTTATTATTTATAAAGCACCAGTAAAGTGGAATACTTACTTTTCCTGCATCTGCCCTATAATAGAGAGACACATAATTAGAGGGAAGAGCAGCTTTCTGATGAGGTGGTTCAAAGAGAAGCCATGAGAGCTGCAGGAGCCTGCATGCGGAGGTGTTTGTTTAAACTGTATCTGACAGGATCGATTTAGCAGCATATGATGAGCTGCACCCTTCAGGGGAAGATGTGACTAAACAGTCAAATAAAAGACTCCAAGTTGCTCTTATTGCATGTGCAGCACAATGGATGTTATTCTATACTGGTCACGCTCCAGACACATATAATTCTGATTCCGATAAGGCACTCATTATACTGTTCTAATAAAAGCTGAAATTAAACAGTCAGCTCAAGTCAGAGGATCTTGAAAGGAGCCAGAGCGCACGTGCTCCAAAAAAAAAAAAAAATGGCTCCGCTCTAATTTTCCTCCATGTTACCTACATGAAATGTTTCTCAACTCACCACATGAAGCTGGAAGCTTTGAATGAAAGTCATTCATAACAAGGTCATGCACATGTGTGCACGGCTTTCCTGACCGGCCTGTTTGTCATCTGTGCACGTGCAGAAGCAACATGCGTGATGGTTTCATACCTCAGAGCTGCAGCCTGCTGCTCTGGGATAAAAAGAAAAGGTTATACATGTCATTATTAGACTTTTGCTGCTAAAAGCCACTTCTGGGCTATGCTGATCTGGAAAACAAGGCTTCTTGTCTCATCTGCAGCTCTCACTGACTGTAGTTGCAAACTGACCTGCTGACCTGCTCAGTTTTACTTCTGCATATTCAGTCTTTTTGTTCTTCCCTCGTGCTTTACCCCCCTTCTTTCCCTGGGAGGGTCCCACCATTTGAGCCCGGTCCTGCTCAAGGCTTCTTCCTGTTGAAAGGCAGTTTTTCCTGCCACTGTTGGTTGTTTGGGGTCTGGCTCTGGGCTTCTCTAAAGCACCAACATACGCATTATAAATAAAGTTGAATTGAACTTTAAACGAGCGGCGGATGATCTGAAGGCTGCACTGATTTGACTTCTAACCTATGACCTTCAGCGCCTGCTGAGCTCATCTTTGAGTAAGAATGGCTGTTCTGTGCAAGTGTTATTGCGGTTTCACCCTCACAAAATCAACTAGGACCATCTTTCGGGACAGAAAAGTAAACCTGAAACATAGCTGGCGTCTCCACCCACCTCTGACAGCGATGCGTCTGTCTTAAATGTCCAATTTCACTGAGAAACTTGTCTTCAGATGTAAACACAGAAGAGTGAGGGATTGCCAAATGGGCCATACAACATGGAGGTTGTGTCCCTCTATAAATAGAACCGTGTTTGTGTTCCAGAAAATGGAAAACCAGAAGGTTGTCGTTGTCAGTGGTTCAGGTCAAAATACACCTGGATTCACTGGTTCTAAAAATATCCTGTGGAAGCAGGCAAGCCGGACCTCTTACCCTCTCCATGACACTCGTCCATGACATCATAATCCTTTTGAAAACACATGCACACACAGACAAAGGGAACGTTGTGTTTCACTGGATCTGTTTGTGTCGCAGTGGCTAAAAATGAGTCGCTCCAAAAATAGCCTAGCTAAACCATAAACAATAGAGGCAAGACTGCTGTTATTTGGGATCTGAGGCCCTTTCAGCGTTGGTACGATTCCAGGAGTTTAACAGACTGCGAGCCGTTACTGCTGCTGACGTGGTGCCGGCTGTCATAATGACCGTGCAGGGAAGGCTTGGACCCAGTCTGCGTCTGACCTTTCCTTGTGGCAGGAAATCACGCTGAAAGCCAGGCTTCTGGAGGAGTTTCAGCAGGGCGAGGGAACTCTGTCTAAATGTAGTCAAGCAGGCAGCCGTCCACAGAGAGACGCCCAGTCTTTCCCAAAGAGCCGGGAATCCTAGCTGCATTCCTTACTATTTATAGACGCGGGGAACTCAGACGGTGGAAAATCCACGTGGGCTAACTTGGAAGCCTTGTCCTGGGATGCCGTTCCTTTTCCTGTCTCAGGACCAAATTTCCCCTTCAACTCTTTTAACTGGTCTCTATGATAAAATCTCTTTCTCTCCCTTTCAGCAGCCTCTTGGTTTCCAGCTGAGGGCTGTGAGATCTGTGATCCTCCTCGCTCTGGGTGATCTTCAGAAGAGAAACAAAATTAATACATTTTAACAGCTCCACTCTAATCCTGATCAATCTGTTATATCCCCCTGAACCTTTCTGCCCACTCCTCCCTTCAATCCTTGATCGGAGCAGCAACCATATGTGCGTTCAGATCTCTCGCTCACACACACACACATACACATGTACACACTCACACACATACTTACAAGGGATTAATATACAGAAGGTGGGACCGCCATTGTTGTAGCATTATTGCTCATTATAGAATATGCTGGGCGGATTGTGGTATTAGTGTGTGCACAGAGGGATTTTCAGGATCATGCCCACACTGCGATTAGCGCCATCCAGATGTTGCTAACATGGAGGTTCTGACCACTGACAAAATAAGCGTATGGCTTCTGTGTGAATGAAACTATGTGCTAATAACGGTTACAGTTAGCATATGGATCGTTAGGTGTTTCTTGGATGATTTTTTTGCATTACTTTCCCAAACATAAAACCTATAATTGTGCCCTCTCTTAAATTACTGAGGTTTGTACCTGTGAAACAGCCGAGAAGTTCTAATTTTGTGTATTACGTTTGTGCAGCTAAGTTGCTAGATGCTGCTGGAGCTTTAGCTTTAGCATCTTTACATGACTGATTTTGCAAAGTTCTTATAAGAAATGCGAGTAAAGCCTCAAGACATAGACTTCATTTATTATTACAAGTCTGATTTTTGATATGCTGACAGATTTATGTCCTAATCAAAGACAAGCGCAAAATGACTTCTTTAAAGTCTTCAGTTTAACTTCACCATTTCACCCAGTTCTAATCTGTACATCCATTCTAAAGAAAAGAGGGGAACCACAGAAAACATCTGTGACCTGAGGCAAAGGCTGAGATCTAACAGCAGCTTCTCTTTAATGTTTTGAGACAAGATGTTCACAGAAGGAAAAAAAAAAAAAAAAAAGCAGCTACAGGACGGTTTTCGCCTCGACTCCGGAGACTGAAGTTTGAACCTGTCGCATGATCTTCTGCAGTTTCAGTGCACGGTACAAAAGTGCATGCTAACTGGCTCATGTAGCAGGTTCGGAGTTCACTGGGTGCAGCGCCGTCAAACTCGTCCTTCCTTTTGGTTTCTCATCTCTCACCCGCATGCTTGCGGTCTGATCTTTTTTTTTTTTTTGTCCCGCTCTAATGTTCTGACCTGTGGATCCCTCCCTGATGCCCAACAGTAACACAGACAAAAAGACGGAAAGAAAGTGTCCTGTTCTTTAACATTTAAGTTATTTAGCATTGCCTTCCTGGCACATGTTGCTAAAAATCCGAGGCTACTCAGTAATCAGTTGCTCAAAGAATGACACCCTCCTCAAACTAACCTACTGTAAAACAGGCTGTAAAACCAGGTCAGTGTGTCAGGCAGTGTAACAGCCTCCCCTGTGTCTCCAAAGCACACAGTTTATTGTGACTGCGCTCTGAAGACCCCCCACCCCCTCTTTCTTTATCCATGTGGCTGCTGGCACCTCACGTCTCATTAACTCTGAGCCGACAGGTGAGAGCGCAGCTGCACAGATCTGCATACATCTGTCAGAGCCGAGCGGTCGGACGCACAGAGGGAGGGACGCGCACAGCTGTCCTTCCAGGCACGTAATGGTGATACAGTGAACGCCGAATGACAGACAGAGCCGCTGGTGAGAGGCCATCCTCTAGATTCAACAATCGTAAATGCATTTAAATGTACTGTATGTACGCAAGCACAAATATACGACACGGTGGAATTTAACGATAAATTACATTTACATTTCCTGACAGCCTTGTTGATTTCTGTGTGAAATGTGTCGTTTTTCCTCTTTACGTCATCAGTGAAAACAGGAAACACCGAAAGCCGATCATCAGCAGCTGCATTCTGACCTCTGGCTCTTCCCATCTCTCGCTGTGCAACTGAATTTAACCTGCTTTTGTGGCACGCCTGAGGTCAACTGACCCTCCGGAAGAAGAGCGCGCATGCTAGTCTACCCGCTTTTCACACTTTTGGTAGTTTTACGGCTTTTGGTCGTAAAGTTTTTCTCCACTTATCTCTGGAGCAACTCCTTCTCATTACATACATTACACACCCCCATCCACACACAAACACACACACAAAGAAGCAGTCACTGGTAAGTCCCATGTGGTTTGCAGCGAACCAAATCACAGTCTGGGCTCCTCGGTGTTTAGGCTGATAAGTGAGGCCTCACCGGACAACTTCCTCCTTCACCTTGATTGATGGGTCACTATCAGACAGCCACAGCTGAAACATGTAGGTCAGGGGTCAGAACGGGAGAGATAACCACCTGCTGCTGCGGCTGCGGCGCCAGGACATGCATCACGTGTTCTGTACGTCTCGGTCAGAATGTAACTGATAACGGGCCAACGGATGCTAGCTTGTAAATGGTCTCACAGTAATGAACATGAGGGCAGAGCTAAATGTGCTACGTAGGAGCAAACTGCACCATATAACCCTCTGTGGATCATCAAGGTGGGGTAAACATCGCAGAGAATGAGCCACACCTTCAACAAGTTTGCAGAGTGATTAGCAGCCAGTCTGCTCTCCAGGTAGGCTGCTCAGTGGGGTCGACAGAGGCCAGGCGAAGGCTTTTCATTAGGGATCACAGACACGCCACATCTGTGTTAATAACTGCATTTATCCCCCTCAGCTCCACCCAGTCAGCGAGCATTACAGCACCAGTGACACCTTTCTAACAATGATAACGGATCACCCGCCCAACTGACCAGGAAGTGGGTGTTTCCCAGAAGATGCAAGGCTGCAGAAGACGAGACGCTTTCAAAGGAACACCTGGGGTGAGCAGACAAAGAGGATGACTGCCCGTACCTTGTTAATGCAAACAACAGATGCAAACTGCCTTGAATAAATTCCAGAGGCCTACCTGTTAATCTGCTTTACGTAATTAAATTGTCAAGTCTGCTCTCAGCACAGACTGATACACAATACAGGAATGTGTTTGTTTGTAGGCGGCTGGGTCTTTTTCTGCAGACAGAGACAAACAACAGTCAGTCTTGCGGGGTTCTGCAGCCCTGCAGCCCTGCACACCTGCTTCCTGCGCAGACACACTGGGAGCAAATGGCGACTGTAGCGAGTAAGGCTTTCGCATTGATTAGAACCTGATGACAGCGCTCTCGAGGGACAAAAATGTTGGAACAAAGTTGGGGAGAGTGGAATAAAATGACTATACAAGCCTAATCTACTCTTCTCACTTTAACTTAATTTTAACTAACAGCTTGTCTGCTGCCTGCAAACCCACTGACATCGCAGACGTGGCAACTGCCATTATTCAAAATTCAAATGCAATTCTTCCTCATCAATGCTAAGTGTGCCTAGTTCCCTGTTAGTGCTAATTAACGGTCGATGTTTGCTAATGGAAGTTATTATTCAGTATTTGTCTGTTTGAGAGCTAACATGAATGTTATTTAGGTTGAACTCCTGCTCACGCTAACCATCTTAAAATGAGATGTCTCTGGCCTTTCAAACCTCTGATCATCTCCTCTCAGCTTTGTTCCACTGAAGGCTGTTGTGCGCTCAGTTCCTGCTGTTCAACACTTAAAACAACAATCTAAACTTGTCAGTCGCCAAAAAGAAGAACTTTTGTGAACTCGCTCTGACCTGCAGCTGTTTAGCATTTTCCAGATGCCTTTCACGAGCAAAAGTGCACAGATTACTTTCTTTGTCCTGAAGATTATTCTTCTTGTCGATCATTTACAGCTGAAAATATGACACAGCAACTTTTCTGAACCCTTTTCTGAACCCTAATGTCGTTTATTTCACCTCCCAGACTTCCATGACCAGGCCTTTGACTGATATTGGTCTGTCTACTGTCTAACTTGACCACTGTATCTCTTGGTGGGGTCGTGGGGGATCATTTAAATTCACTGTCTTTTACATTTTATTTAAACAGCATCTGTTACAATTAAGATTGTCTCTTGGTGCTTCACAGAAACCCACAGTCTGACGACATAGCAGCAGAATAAACTCCCTTCTACCAGGAAGAAACCTTTACCAGGACCATGCTCTCCTGGGGGGCCCTCCTGCTGAAGGCAGACAGGTAAAGAAACAAAAAAAAAAAAAAAAGCTCCATAATGAGCCACCTATTCAAAGCGAAGACACCCTGGGGGGGCACCTAGCTGCTCCGCTAACTCATGTGTGATGCAAAGCAAACTGCTACGAAGACCATTACAGCGAGTGAGGTTGGGGGTGGAGGGGCAGGGTGCAGACAATACACAAAAAGAGGTTTAATGTAGAGGTGGCACAGGTTGTTCTTTTAAGAAACTCTTTGACCCTGTAAATCGCTGATCTGTTTCAGAGTTTGCTGTTCATTTCGGCTCTGGTCTTTTTAGTACAGACAGTTACACTAAAACAGGGAGACATCAGGCTGTTTAGATGAAGAGCCCACCCTGCACACACAACACACACACACACACACACACACACAGAGGGACGGAATCCCCATGGGGTCTCCTCTTTTGGTGCGCACGAAACGCTCACAGCAACAGCTGCACACACGAGTGTGTGATCAGCGAAACCTGCTGCCGAACATCAAACCACCCAAAAAGCCCATCAACTCCACAACAAGGTGGGTCCTCCTCCTGTCTGCATTTGGAGCGTTAACACCTGCGTGAATGCTGAATTTCCAGATGATGAAATCCTCACAGGGTCAACTTCAGCATTACCTACAGGCCGCTTCTCTGTCACCACCGTTAATTTAAACCTCTAATCTCCACACATTCGTTATCTCCTTCTCTTTGGTTCTGGGGAAGATTATAACTCATGGAACAATGGAGCAGTTCACCCAGCATTACAACCCAACCTTATTTCTAAGATTAAAGATTAGGAGAGAGAATCAGGTAGAACAACACGATCACTTTGGCGCCGCGCCGCAGTTCCACTCTAATGTCATTTCTCGCTTTTGTAAACTGTTCCAGTTAAAGGCCAAAATGAAATCCGATTGTTTTGTCCGCAGTTGTTTACGTGACATGATCTTCCATATGCTTATCTATAAACGGCAGCTCCCCCTCAAAGAGCGCACGTTGTAATCCATCAGTTTCAGATTAGGAAATGCTTAAACTCCTTCCTGCTGTATTATTACCACCATATTCCTGGTTAATGGATGGTGAGATTAAGACGGATGAATGTTGCGGGGGGGGGGGGGGTCAAAAACAAGTGCAATGATGAGAAAGAAAGGTGAGGGAGTAGGGCTGATGACAGGGGAGGGAAAGATGAACGATGCGTTTCATTTTAATCTGGATTAAACCCAAAAAAATCCCCCCGTGTATTACAGACATCCGGTCAAAAACAGGCTCCCGTCGTCCGCAATAATTGAACTTATTGACATTCGGATTGATGTGATCCTCGTTCAGCTACTGTACACACACATAAATACACACACTCCTGTCAGCTGCCGCCGCTTGCTGGTGGGTGGGTGGCGGGGGGGTTTTAGAAAGCACTGATCCCTCTGAGATGTCCTGTGTGTGTGGAGGTGTTGCTGTGGTTTTATCTTCTCTCTGGATCCCACCTCTGAAGTTTTAATCGGAACTTCGAGCAGTTCCAACACTCAGAGGCCTGTTAGCTCAGCGTAACTTAGCTTGGCGACAGCTGGTTTTGAGTCAGAAGAGTTGTGTTGCACATTTCATAAATGAATATTCTCAGGTTAATCTCCTTGACATGCACGTGCGACTGTGAGCAGCCTGTGTGCAGGGCCTGCACCGCAGCTTTACCTGCTGTAGTTATGTGACCCAGATTCAAGCTGTGTGTGCTCAGGCGCGCTGCTGAGCTCAGGGTCCAGGCGTTGCTGGCGCAGTGCAGCGCGGTGCTGCGCAGCAGGCGGACAAAGACGGCCCTGTGCTGATGCAACAAAAGGCAAGACTGGAGATCAAACACACGTGTAACAGAAACAGGCTGACTGAAGGCCAAAGGCAACCCCCCCCTCAAACACACACACACGCATACTGGTATATGTGTTTGAGTGTTTGGGCCTTTATAAATCAGCCTCTCTGGTGGGGGCCCCACAGAGAGGCTGAGCGTGTCCTCTGCGTAATCAGATGGTGAAGGTTAGTGATTAGTGATGGAACAGAGCCGGTTCTCTCCAGCTTTGGCCCCAATAACGTCAGAGACCCCGTGGATGTGGACTGTTACAAGGTTGTCTGGGGGAAATCCAGAGAGAGCGGTGGGCCTTGTTCGCATGGGGCTGGACTGACCCCCTACAAGAATGAGAAATAATACCCCCCCCCCCACACACAGAGTTTGTTTGCGTCCAAGGTTCTCACAGTCCTGCCAGCTCTGTCCTCCTCTGCCTCCTCCTGGTGCTTCTCACTCCCCTCCCCACCACCTCCCACAGACTCCTTCAGCTCTGCACAGTGCAATAAACTGCATTCATTCATTCATTCATTCATTCATTCATGTTCAGTGTGATTCAGCAGACCCGGTACCTGCCTCGGTGCTGCCGTCACGTGGGTCTGTTGCTGCGTGACGGCGCTGTTGGCTGCGCGGTGGAAGGATGACGGCTCGATGAGACAGCTTGAAGTGGGAAGGAACGGAGAGGCGGCCAGTGGGACGTATGTTGGGGGTGGATGAGTCGCGGCAAGCTAAGGGACGGCTGAATGTCTCTCATGTTTGACTGTGAAGACCTGTCCTTGTACACATTAGGAGAGAATTCACGGCACCGTGTCAGAACTCGGGACGGCAGAAGTCCTTAAAATGCTGTTCTCCTTCTGGAATTTGTTTCCCAGGGGTGACACAAAACAACGTGCCGCTTATTTATAGCTGTAGCGTTCAGAAACAGACTGATGACTCAGCGGAATTTCACGTGCGCCTGTTAAATATCCCCTTCTGTTCCTGGCGCTATCAAACCCCTAATTCACAAATTGGAACAAAATCTGGATCAACGACACAAACCTTTCTTCCGCTTCAGTCTTTCACGTTCAGGAGGAACACGGGAGAGCTACAATGCTTGCTTGAAAATCAGATTTTCTTTTTTTTTTTTAGGTATAAAACTGTGTCACAAACGTGACCGGGTCATGTGAGAGTTTTTGTGATTGTGTTTTTTTTTTTTTTCCTCCAGGTTTCTCTCTGCTTAAGGCAGGAAGGGAACAATCGTTGGCCCGAATCTGGAGCACCATCAGCTAGGAAACAATTTGTTTTGCTCCACATTCTGTTTCCAGACACGTTGCAAAAACCACAACATGTGCGAGGACAAATGTGCTTTCACAGAGAGCTCATTCATTCAAAATGACATTTCAACCTATAAACAGGAATATTGACTCTTCTTAATATTGTGAACCAAAGTGGTTCTGGTGTAGAAAAAGGGCAACATCAAGAGTCCTGCATGTTGAAAAGATTTCTGGTCTGTAGGAGAAAACCAGGACAACGTTCCGACTCTACATAGTAAGGCCTGAGCTGGAATGGAACCCACAACCGTCTCCATATGAGGAGACTCTGCTAAGTGCACACCACGGTGCATCGGGGTCATCAAGCCAGTCCTGCAAGGCCCACCACCCAGCCCGGTTTTCTGTCCTGCCCAGTTTGGCCCCCTTTTGTGAACAGCTGATGCACCTTTTCAACAGGAGGTTGTTGGTTTATCTCTGTTTCCTATTCAGCACGTTTCTGCATGTGTTATTTTTTCTATCTTCTATCTTTTAATCGTTTCTATTTTCAAGTTTCAGTCTAATTTGGAGTGACATGCATTGTCTGTGGGAACCATCCAGCTCTCCTTTGGTCCGTAAGCACTGCTGGCCACTGCAGATACCATGTGAGGGGTTGTGTTTCCTTCCCAGACCAACAAACAGCCTGGCGTGTAGCAGCGTTGCGTCAAGGTTATGCAACCCTGCGCAGCAGTCGAACAGGTGAAAAGGCAACAACACAACATGAGCTCTGCCTTCACAAACATAGCCGCGGATCAAGACCCAACATCCACGTTGTTGTCATTGTTTTAATCAGATGTGCACATTTCATCAGCTGACTAGATGATTTATGACACACCCCGATTTTTTTTTTTTTATGACTTTATTGCCGTTTTATTGTGCTACTGTGTCTCATCAGCTATTTAAGCAGTTTCTAATAACTTTTGCGATGACATAGTTGTTAAATAAATTGGTAGACTTGTTGAAAACCCTTTCCGACCCAGATTTACAATCATTCCTGGGGAGGAGGCTCTGAACAGCTCAGTGGTGCTTTGTTGGAGGCAGTGGGATGTGAAAGCAGACACAGAGTCTGGTCTGTGAGGCTGCACAGATGGCTGGTGTTAATGGGTGATCTTTGTCCATACTGCTCTGACACGTTCATCCACTTGTTTTATCGTGTTTTATAATGACCGTTAGTAGCTGCTTGACCACGTCTGTGAGTGCAGTGTTGGCTTTTTTGTCAACTAAGTGAAAAAGCGGCACCATTGACGTTTCTTTTCATCCATTTTAAGATTCCTTGAGCGCTCTAAAACTTTGCTGTCGTTTAAAGAAGCATTCTTAGCGCAACAACCCTTTTTGAAGCCAGACGTGTGTCTGGCTGGAAGACAGCCATGAACCATCCAGCACACAAGTCTACCACAGCTCTGTAATTACAGACCTTTTAGAAAATACCAGTAGAGTCACTTAAATATCTGTTAAACATCTTACTGAAATGACTTCAGAAGGCGCCCCTCAGCCACTGCAGTAATTGGAATCTGGCCATGATTCTGTGTTTGTGCTGCTAATTACAACTGAAACCATTTTAGTCTTCATCTCTTTACTCAAACAGGAGCAGGTTAACGGTAACTGCTGCACACCTGTGTTGGAGCATATCAGCTGAGTCGCACAAACTAATAAAAGAGGCAAATTTTAGAACTAAAGAACCATTAAGGGGCAGAGTGATAAACTATCTGGAGGCCACACGAGTCTTTCTCATCAATCAAAATGTCAAAAAAAGTAATTTCTGCTGCAGAACTGGAGCCCGACTTTAGTATTTATCATAATTTACGGGCCGGGTATTTGAATATGATGCACGTTTGAATCCTCGTGTCAGCAGTCGCCAGACTGTGTGAATCACACCCTGGAAAACACATTCCTGCATGATGAACATGCTGCACGCTGCATAAACAGAATTTCCCTTTCGCTCCCCTCATTTCGTGGGCAACCTGCGCTCATAAACGCCCTTGTCTGGGACACAAACAGACACTCCTGCCTCCCTGATGACATCAGACCATGAGATAAATCTCAACAGTCTAAACACTTTAAACAAAGACACAGCTTCCCCTCACAAAGCTACTGCAGAGAAGTTACAGGCACCCTCGCAGCTCGCCGTCACCGCATCCGAAGGGCTTATCTCATCGCAGGGCTCTGGGTTCTCAGACAGGAGCTTATTCTTCTTGTGTCGCTCTGTGCATGTGCTCATTGTTGGAGAAAAATCCAGGCACAGACAGTCTGCGCGAGGGAGCAGCTCCAGATTAGGCTGCATCCGTGTGTGGCTGTCCTATCAGATGTGACAGTGAGGAGCTCATGAAGCTGGCATGTCGATGACATCACCTGGAAAACTCACCTTCCCTGAGATGTTATAAACCGTCCTTTGCTATTTTTTTCATCCTGTGTCATCAGAGAAGCTGAAATCCATGCAGAGTAAACTACAGTGACCTAGGTGAAATGAAACAAAGACAACACATGTTCCTAACGTGATGCCTGAGCTTTAACACTTGAGCATCATTACGCTCTTTGAGCGCCATGTGTTTTTGTCTCTAACGAGCATGTTATTGAGTTCCTGGAGGTTAGATAATGCTCCTCCTGTCCCTGACAGTCAAACTGTCCTCCACTCACTAGGAGGGCTCTGGTGCTTTCGCTGCACATCTATCAGCAACTGTACAAAAACCTCCAGAAACTGGATCCTTTTTCAGGCAGCTGTCGCGTGCAGCTGGTAACCCGAGACTTGGCTCTGGAAGAGGCTCTTAATTCCTCACATGTGGCGCTACCTGTCCACTGTGGATTTGGAGATTTTATACGCGTGGGGCAGCTGCTGCCACTCGTAAGACTGCATAAAGACCAGGAGGGATCTGGAGGTCGGGGTCCTGGGGAGGTCGACTGTAAAAGTGGCCCTCCTGGTTGTTGGAGCTTTCGGTCATCCTTCTCTCTGCTTTTGGTGATTAGCCGCATGTGTTTGGGCATGTCAGGAAAAGGAGAAGGAGGAAGGTGGAAATATGTCACCCCGTGTCTGTTTATGAAACCTTATCACCGGCCGATGCCGCACAGTCAGTCCTCAGGAGACGCTGGACTGATAGACGGATGTGAGGCATGAGGACACGCAGAAGATATGTGCAGAGCCAAGATAAGCCCTAAATGTATTTACTGTTGTGCAGCTACTGTGTGAGGGGCCTGCATCTGCATTTTGCAGAGTGTGTGACGCACATAAATATTTATTTATTTATCTTTTCAATGCTGATACATTTGCTCTTTCCACTGCAGTTGGAGGGAGACAGAGGACTGCCTGGAAAGCAAGACTCTACCAAGAAAGTAACCGTATCCCATTGGGGACATGGCTGAGCCGTGAGTTCATCAGCGCTGGAAAAGGTTTCTCAGTAATGCCGCTAGCTGAGTTTCCTCAGATTCATCCTCCCGTGTGGGCACACATGTGTAATAGACCACTTACCTTGGGTTATTTGTTATGGAGCATTTAAAGTTTATGTGCAGAGTCTGGAGCGGAAAAGGAGCGTATTTATGGAATTACTCCGCTGGTTTAACTTTCAACTTCTTATTTTTTTCACAGATTACTCACTTCGCAGCTGCCTGGGCTGTAGGTACTTCCTGCACCGCTGTCCTTTTATCTCCGTCCAGTTTGCGACTTGAAAAGGAAATGCCTGGCGTGCAGACGAGAAGGTGAGTGCAAATGAATGAGGAAAAACGGTTGATGGAATTCCACTGATTTTGCACTTCAACAGTGTTTTAAGTATTCACCTCCTCAGTGACCCCTCCACTTTTAAACCCACAGACTGGGTATGCAAGTGTGCCATTGAGCAAAGTTCTCAAACACCACACATGTTTCTGACTCCATCCATATGTCCTGCCCTTAACTTCCTCTGCCTTTCAACAATAAAAAAAAAACCCATACAGGGTCTTCTAAAACACATGAATGCTAGTCTGCCTGCAACGGAAATACCCCCTAAACCCGTGTAGGCAGCATTGTCACAGGGAATCACGCAAGCTGAAAGCTAATTGTTTTTTGCGGTTCCATCGGGGCTGCTACAGCCTAAATAAAGCCTGCAGCTCTGAGCTGATATATGGTTTAGAATCATGTCCTCGTGTAGCAGCTAACATGTAAGCTGCCCAGAAGTGGCAGAACAACGGACAACGTTGCAGCATTACTTTGTGTTCGTGTCTGCCCGGCAGTGTAATGAACATCCAAGTATTTCTCCCCGCTAAATGATTAGAAAAGTGCTTGTTAGCTTAGCTCGTTTCAATTATCTTCTAGCATGTGCTGCATGTGTTGATTCTTTGGAGAGCCACACCATACAGTTCAGTTCCGCTGTTCAGAGAGGTGGAAGAGTGGGAGAACAGGATGTAAGTGAGATCTCTTCTGCCAAAAAAAAAAAAAGGAAGTCTGGATCACATTAGAGGGTGGTTGAGGTCAACGTGCGCGCCATCAAAGTGATTTTGCATTAGCTGGAGCAATAAATATCCCACTTTATTGAGCGATCTGGTTTGGAAGTGTTTATTTTGGGATGCTGGGTGTTTTATGTTAAAGTCAAAGCACAGCAGCATCTTAAACTCTCCAACACTCAAAGGTGGTGCTTAATGTATGATTATGTTCCAGGAACAGTGCTTCAAGATTATGTTTCTTTGTACTGGAGGATTAGGTATTTAGAGAGTTTAAGCTTATCTGCTCTTCTAATGTGATTAATCCTCCGGTAAATGTATCATTTGATAAGGGATTACTCTCCAGCTCTTTGTTAGCCTTTCAGCCAGAGATCCTCCAAAGTTCAGATGCATCAAATCACCTATACGTGAAGGTGATTTGATGATAGAGCCGAGCTCAAACAAGAACTGATGAGCTTCTGCTGCAGATGATATTAGATCACTGAGGACAGTTTAACTCACTCATCTCTTTGACAAAGACCAAAACTCCCCTCTGCCTGATCAAAGGGTTCCTTCAACTTCATGTTCTTTTTCTTTGTTCCTTTCTTTTCCTCGCGACTTCAAAGTCTTCAAACATCTTACGCTGTGGCTTAACAAACAAGGGGGGGAAAAAGACCTGCAGTGTGGCTGCTTGGAGCGTTAGACATAATGAAGCACGAAAACAGCTAATAATACTTCAGACGGAGTGCTCAGGGAGCGGCTGCGTCTCTTTCCCTCCCTGTCTCTCCTGCTTAGGCTGCATTTGGTGGAGGTGACAGCGCGGTGAGTCAGCTCGGGCTTTCCAATCTCTGCTCTGATCTCTGCAGAGCTCACAGCACCTTTACTGGCATCTCACAGATTCATTCTCACAAACACACACACACACATTCAACACTCCAGCCCGACTCTGTTTCATGAAAAAGGCCAAGTTTCACACAGGTATTTGACATCTCACCTTCTTTCTTCTCCTCAAGGTCCAACTTCTTTGCCCCGCCTTGAAGCAGGTGGTTGCTAATGTGTCTCTGGGTAAAGACCCCTGGAATCCCCGTTATGGGTTCGAGGGAGGGTTAGAGCACCTTCCAGTCAGCCTCACGTCACAAAAGAGTGCGAGGCCGACCTTTCACCTTTTCGCTGCTCTCTCTCAGTTTGCACCAGGGCTCGGGCTCCTGCGCAGACAGGCTCAGGAGCGCTGTTACACTGGTGTGAGAGCACGTCGGCGAAGAGCCCGCTCTCACATCTTACTTTGAATCCCGTCTGAGAAATACTGAGGCTTTCCCAGATAGGGCAGAACAAACCAAACAGCGCAGACCAGAGCAACGAGGAGCTGCTTGTTGGGGTCGAGGCAACAGTTCCGCATCTCCTGATGCAGCAGAAGTCACATGCGTGTACTCTGCGGCAAGCGCATGCAGGGAGTGCGTAAAGGGAAGCGTGACTGTGCTTTTTTTTTCAAAAGTCTTGAATAACATTATATTACCAAAATTCTTACTGTAGTAATGACGTTTCAGTACAGCGTGAGTATCTGCGCAGCTGAGGGTGCTGCTGCATGTCTGCACCACACAGTCATACACCCATGACTCACACACACACACACACACACACACACACACACACACTAACACACACCTGTCTGACAGTAAAGTCTGTCACTGCTGGACTCTTTCGCTGACTCGCTACTATGACCTTCAGCGGAAGCTCAAACATCAGCCTCGTCACACAGTGGCATAATCAACACCTCGACCGTCATGTGTGTCTGCATAGGCCTCAGAAAAGGAGCACATGAGGAGCCATTAATCATCTGAAATAATCAACTGCATATCTTTGTGTGACATATGAGTGACATGCATATATCTGTATTTGTGCCACTGCCTCAGTGCTAGCACAAAGAGCTGGTGATGGATCAGTGGCTTTGTGGGCTGTTCAGAAAGCAACAGGATGTTCCTCCCACAGCCATTCCCCTTAGCGCGTTGCTGTTGTGGTGATAAACAGGTCGGAGTAAATCAGATCAGATGACAGGTCAGCAGTTAAGCAGGCGGTCCGACAGGTAGACTCGGTCAGGGATGGAGTTACAGAGCAAGTCAGGCAGATCTTTATCAGCCGTGCAGCAGTGTGTTGTTGTAAGTGCAAACAGTCTGTTTAAAGGCTACAATTAAACCTCTGAAAGTGTGTTTCTGAGTGTGCAGGACTCTGTATCCATACATATGTTTATATATACACATATCACAAACAGAAGATGTGATACGAGCATGTGTGTTTGTGTGTGTCTCAGTGTCTTTCCTTTTTTCCCTGATACGAATCTGTCGATGAACCACATAAACAGGCAGAGGAGTGTGTCACCAAACCCCCTCCCACCATTCCGTGTCAGAGATCACAGGAATCAGCTGACATGGCTTTTTACTGCCTGTTTAATGCCACTTTCCTCATCATTGTAGCTGCAGTGGGGTAAATGTTGATAGTGTGTTAATTACAACAATGTTAGCTAGCACTCCTTGATGAAAACCTCATTGTGTTTATGGCCTTTGTTCGTTTGATGCCATTCACCTTGTCCGACTGGTTCCGTGTTCACATGACGACCTCCGATGTGTTCAGAAACCCTGCAGTTGCTGCCGTTAATGTCACTTTAAACACATTCTCTGGAACCCTCTGAATAAGCCATTCACAGGCGTTCATAATCCATTGTTCTCCGTTTGCTCAGAGAGCTAAACAAGTTTTTCTTTGCTGATAATGGCAACGTGTGCGGCAGACAAAGACGCCCGTAATTGAATCAACCGTCGTCCTAATTTCTGGGACATCCCTCTCGTTAATTAGGGGTTGCTGCTTGGTTGTCATGGGAGCGGTGTCAGTCTCCATAGAGCTGTCACTGTGGATCAGACTGACGTGACAAAGGAGGGTCAGCGGGTCTGCAGAGCGTGTGGACGATGTAAGAGAGGAGGAAGAGGAAGAGGAGGAAGTGTAAACAGAGTCAAGGTCCACGCTTAAGCTGAGGGCTCAGGCAGACGGATCTCCACATAGGTCAGCGTTGCCTTAGACGTGTTCTCCTTTAGCTCTTTTTCCATAATTTTCCTCCATTAGCCAGATTTTGCAAACATATGAGTCAGTGTTTTGAAAAGCTTTTAACCTTCACTTCTGTTTGCTTTTTATGATGTTTCAAGGGAAATGTTGAAATTGCAGCCAGAAGCTTTGGTGGTTTTTCTTTGACCAGCAGGTGTGTATGTCTTCCAGAGCCTCTTTGCTGTGCAAATACAGTGTTGCAGAGCACCGGCGACTGCTCTGTGTCAACAAAACACAACTCTTTCCTGGTGATGCTGTTGAAAATTGAAGTGGATGAAAACAAGGCCATAAAATGCTCATTAGGTGGCCAAAGTCTGCCCCCAACCCCCCTCCCCAAAGCTGGTTTTCCCTGCAGAGAGTGGGCTGAAGTGTGCCGTTCTTTATGTTGAAAAATAAAATCCACACCCATTTAGTTCAAAAGCCCACACAGCAGATGAGTGGCCCCACCATTCTTCATCGTGCTCTTGTATGTATGAAAGGACCTGGCTCAGATATCCTATAGGCAGGGCTAACAGCTGTCACTAAGCCACCATGGCAGGGGCCTGCACTTGGCACTCAGTGGGGACCCAAACCTCTCCATGTCTGTCACTGTCTCCATCCTGTTGTCGGGCCTTTGGGCTGGCTGTCGCTGCCTCCGTTGCCTGTGTTTCTGCCCCTGTAATTACGCGCCATTCTAATTTTCTATTTAAGAAATCAAATAACTCTCTTTAGCTTTGTTCTAGAGGATTACAACAAGCAGATGAAGAAACAGAGAAGCAGCAAAGCAAAGGAAAATAACACAAGAGCTGAGACAAACAGGGAAAGAGAGCCTCTCCTCCATTCATTTGAAGGCTACAGAGAGAGGCTACAAATTATCATCATCACGACACACAAACACACACTCTTGTACCTTTGTATCTTTGCGAGGACTTTCATAGAAATGATCCATTACCCAGCTCCTTACCCTAACCCTAAAAATCCCAACTAACCCCCTCACCCTTACCAAAACCCCAACCTCAACCCAAATCTAACCTTCACCTTAGAACCACATCTTACCTGTCAAACAGTCCTTTGAAGTGTGTGGACCAGCCAAATGTCCTCACTTTGATAGTACGACGCAGATTTTGGTACTCAGTATGTACTAAGTACAAGAACACACACGCACACACACACACAAAACACACAACACACACACCCCAGCCATCCCCTAATCTGTACTGTTCCACCCTGAGGGCCTGAGTCTGGGGCAGCTGCTACTGATGGAGGCAGAGAACCAGCTGTCCTCACACGCATACATATGGGATCACCTCCACACACACACACACGTCTCCATTTATTCATTTGGGACAATAGAGCCAAGATAGGGGTGTGTTTGTGTGCAATTCTGAAGTGTGCCACAGCCAGGGGGAGGGAGGAGCCTCCGCAGTCACTAAAGTGGTTTTTTTGTTCACTTTGTGTTTCGGCAACATTTGGCAGCACGTGGGTCAATGACACGGCTATCTCCTTTATTGTCCGTGAAGTCGGTGGGTTTAGGGTGAGCAGGGGCAGCCCCCGCTGACACGCTTAGAGGAACATAAACATGCTTTGTGTGTGCATGTGCACACACAAAGGAATGCGTGTGGCGAGGCAGTTATGGAGTGGAATATAAAAACAGATTCTGTGAAAAGAACAAAAATAGACTGTTTTTCCGACGACTTCATTAAGTTACCACACCTGCGACAGACATCTGCTTTCTTGGAAGAATTTGATCCCTCTGAACTTCCATGAGCGTGGCTCGACAGTTCTCGCGCGTTTATGATGTTGTTGCATGTTTGAGTACAGCTGAAAAACTCTTCAAAAACAATCTTTCAGTGCATTCAGTCTCTGCATTGTGAATGTTTTATCCCTATCTCCTACTGCTGTATGGTGCCTGCTGCGATTGGCTGGCCCCCTCTTTGTCCCAGATTGGCTCAGCTGCTCAGCCGGAGCTGGCCGATTGGTGGAGCACCGTCCCGGAGGACCGCTGTGTGCTGCAGCTGCTTTGGAGACACTGGCAAAAGCAAGAGTGCGCACATTCGCACAGAGGCTGATGTGCGTGAGTGGGTGCGTGAGGTGGGCCATGAGTGTAGTCAGGTGCTAAAAGGCCGTATGAGACATACGCGCGCACACCTGACGGCTGCCTCACACCTGCTGAACCGTCTAAGGCTGAGTAAGACTCAGATCAAAGAGTCCTCAGGGAGCGTGTGTGTGTGTGTGTGTTTAAACAGACGTTCACTCCTTCTGAGTCTTTGCCAACAAAGAGGATTTGTATCTGAATGTGACATGCCTGAAAGGATACAGCATAAATACACACTGTTGCAGATTGTGCACAAGCAGCAAAGAAAAAGAAAGTAAGAAAGAAAGAGAGAAAGAATCATACCCTCATCACTGTAATTACAAAGGCTGCAGGTTTTAAATTGCTACAGGGGTTAAAGTTCCCTGACGCTCACACACACACACACACACACCCATCTGCAAAACCTACACACAAACGCACACATACGCAATCCAAGTGAGACATTCAAAGCCGGGGTTCTTTCGGTACGCCCACAAAGGCAACAGAGTCCGTCTTTGTCACTTTCCGCGTCAGACGTCAGC
This sequence comes from Pao palembangensis, assembly GCA_015343265.1. NCBI lineage: Eukaryota > Metazoa > Chordata > Actinopteri > Tetraodontiformes > Tetraodontidae > Pao > Pao palembangensis. The sequence continues at coordinate 30,737,394 of CM027081.1, read as the reverse complement.
AAGAGTCTGCCTTGCTCCAGGGTTGTGGAGAGCGCTTGCCCACACGGAGCCCCCGCGTATATCTGCATTTTGTTATGAACACCCACTCTCACCTCTACACACAGTGTGACGTGCTGGAGAAGAAATTACCCGGGGCAGATGGAATCTGCTAATTTCTGCTCCGTGCACGTACATGCCAGCATGAAGCACGAGAACAAACGACAGGCGCGCATTCAGGCTGCTGGGTCGGGTTGGGGAGTGAGCGCGGGAAGTGGTTTTTTTAAACCCCTCTCTTTGTTTCATGAACAAAGAAGCTGCTTTAAGTTCAGATTGTTTGTTAGCTAGTTCTTCATATCCCGACTGTCCACCATGTTTGTTTGATTGTGCTCTTCTTCTCTTTGGGTTTTTCAGGGACAAAGCCCAAGAAAATGAGGCTTGCTGATTGGGTTTCCTCTCCCCTGGCCTGAGGGTGCATTCAGCTGCAAGATTCTAGCGGAGGATTTAAATGAGGAGCAAGAGAGGACAGCGAAATGATAAAGGTGGCTGGGTTGTAAGAATATTAGCAGCACCCGTTCGGAAGCCCCTGTTTACTGACTGCAGCTGCATCCTTTATGGCAGGTAACACATGTGACACACACACCACACTGACACACTTTCACAACTCTGGGAAAATACACTGATGTTTGATGATCAGTGGCACTGCTGACAACAGAGACAAGACAACAGTTCCTGGTTTTAGCATTTGTTTACTGTGGGGAATGAAGATGCGTCATTAGAAATACATGAAAACGAGGAGTAATTGTTTGTATGTGATTCAACCAGATCTTATTGTGTTTATTACAAGGTGGATAACAGAGCTTCGTGTTTTTTTAGTGATAATTGGAGGACAGCAGCATCCTGACGGTAAAGGAAGCAAAATTGGGTGCCAGATCCACCAATTAACCATCGTCACAACAATAACAGAAGCTCACATGACAATATGTGCATGTTAAACACACATACTCTATCACTTCATAACCCTTCATTGGAAGATTAAACTGTTATTTTTTTAATTGGCTTTACAGCGTGTGTTTGTTTGATCCCGGTATTATTGCCCAGCATGTTTTCCTCCATGAGTGAGCTGATTAAAATCTGCCGCGTGTCAACACGCTGCCAGATAAAAAAAACGCTGGTTGATTGATTCTCACGCACAAACACACATGTCATAATCCCTGCCCTCCCATTGGCCAGAGCAGAAGCCCTGTTTCCAAAGCAACATCGGAATGCCGGGTGTGCAGCGCCCGCCCCTTTCAGGAAGCAGCCGCATGTAAACAAAGCCACGGTGTGCGGCAGGGCGCCCCGTCTGTGTCTGCGGTAAACACAGTGTGACTGCTCTCAGTCACATGACCTCTTGGATTACATGTTAGCCTGCTGGATTTCAGTCCTGGGCACCTTCGTAGGCCAGGAAGTGTTGTTTGTGTGTGACTTCTGAAATGTGCAGATAGAGGAGACATATGAAAGGCACGAAACGATCCAGCAGTTGTGTATTTACAAGCGTGCGAGGTTGTTCTCCACTTTATCTGGTGCAGGAAAAGAGGGGAAAGAGCAAACTGCACCTCATCAGTGTCACTGACCTGTCCTGCAGCGTCACATCTTCCCTCTCTACGCATGTCACATTTACAGGATGTCCAGCCTCTTTGTGCCGCTGTGTTTATTTTGCTCTGCAGCCTGGGTGTTACGAGAGTTTAAGACCCAAAGGAACACAACAACTGGCATTTTCCTACGGTGGGGCCCCTGGACCATAATGTCATCTGTAAGTGGGAAGAATAACAAGGTTACTAAAGAGCATAATAGCAGAAAAACACATTCATAACAGTGATCAAAATACCCACACACTGGAACACCTATCCTGTTGAGCAAGAACTCCCAGCAGCCAATCACATTCCTGTTACCAACAGCAACTGTGTGTGTTTATGCCTGCCTCCAGCTAATCCTGTCCTGTGATTGGCTGCTGATGGGACCACGCAGCACAGCCCCCCTCTCTGCTACTCTCTCTTGCTGTCTTTCCATCCCTGCAGATTAAGTAACAGCAGCAAAACAAAAAGAGCTTATTTTTGTTTTTCATCAATGGCGGAACACCCACAAAAACACTGCGCGTGGTTGGATGCAGCGGCGGCTGCTGTTGATTAGCTGAGAGAAGGAGAGAGGTGGAGGCTCAGGGAGAGGCGACCGGCGGAGGAGGCGGGAGGCAGGCAAACACTGTTGCCATGCACGCACCCTCCGTCTGTTACTAGGTTAAATATGCTACGTTGCTATGAAAAAAAGGCACGTGCAAGGAAGTGGGGTAGTTGCATCATGTGTTTGCCAAGTCCTTGAAATCTTGCCCTGTGCAATACTCTCTCCAGATCATGAATTTCAAATACGGGGTGCACGGGGTGGCTCCTCCGCTGCAAAACAAGAAACAAGAAAGAATACAGTCAGATGTTGGCTTGTGAAAATTTAGTTTTGTCCAGCACCGTTTCTTCCAGTGCACCACAGTTTTACAGTGTTATTTTGGTAGATGACGAACACAGTGAATACAGTTACTGTTATCTAATTATGGCAAAACAGTCACAAGAACAACACCAAGAACTGCATGGTTCTTCAAAATTGATGACAAAGATAAGATTAAGACTAGTCAGGGGGGCTTCCAAGAGGTCTACAGGAACATTAAAGGAACAGCAGGAATTTCCAGGAAGTGCTGGTTGTGTCTCAAAAACAACGCTGCACAGCAGACTCGCAGTGTCGGAGAGTGATGTCAGCGTGAAATAACGTGCTGTGCTTTTGTTTTGCTTCAGCAGAAACTGCAGCCGGTTTTAAAGTTTCAGACTGGCCGAGCCAGAGTCCAGACCTGAATCCAGCAGAACGTCTGTGGGGTGGAGTGAAGAAGGAGAGGCCCTCACAGCCTGACAGGTTTGGAGCGCTTTTGTCAAAGAAGGTTGGGTCAAGATGTGCCCTGGTAATAGAGAGCTGCATTTAAATCAAAGGTGCTTCACCAGAGTTTTTCAGGGTTTAAGGGTTTGCAATTACAAGTTTCTAACATTTTTTTTTCCCCTACACAAATTTCTTTTTTTTATTTCTTTTTTTTTATGCAGACTTTATTCTTTAATAAAAGAAGAAGACTTCAGACTCAGAATCGTCATGGTGCAAATGCAACAGGAAGGTTTGTCTCCTTGAAAGCAGCTGATTTCCCAGGATTCAAGCGGTTCTACCGCTCACTCTTCCATGAACAGATGACGACAGCACTCTGATTCGGCTCGGTGTTATTGCTAAAAGTCGACTGATTCGGTGGTTATCGCTTTTATTGTTACTTCTCTTGTGTTTCAGTGCGGACATGGAACCAACTGCGTTTGTTTTGAGCCGTCAGAGCAGCGGCACCATGAGATAAGATACCGTGCCAAGAGCGCGGACAGGCTGTCCAGCTCTGTTACACAAGCCCGGCAGTTCAAGGAGCGTGTTTTTAACACGTCATGGAAACAGGTACAGTGAAAACAAGCGGTGGTCAATTTAATATTTAACCTGTCGCAAAGGCTGCCGTGTTTTGGATGTATATGTGCACCCATGCATGCATGCACACACACACACACACACACACACACACACACACACACACACACACGTTTGCGCTCAGACTGTCAGGATGAATCCTGCCTTTTCATACCTCCACTAACCCTGACCTGTAATCCAGTGACGACACAGCACAAGCAAACAAGGCCTGTGTCAGGGATCCTCCTCTCCTTCTACTCTTTATCTCAATCTTCTGCCTCCCCCCTCTCTCTTTCCCCCTCCCAACTGACGTCCATGCCCTTTTCCTGGTTTTTAATTAGCATGGGCGCTAAAAGCAGCACAGCATTTTGGACCTGTGATTGGATGAAGCTTGTATTGTTATATTTCATTTATCAGCCTGTTTTGCTGTAGAAAAAACACATTTCTTTTGCTGTCCTGTTCCTGAGCGTGCCTTGCTCTTTCAGACAGCGCTGTACTGTAGACTGAAATAATCTCGCGCATCAGCATGGTGGAATGTGGAATGTGCAGCATCCATGTAATCAACTATCTTGTTCTATTTATCTATCTATCCTTGAATAAACCCGGTCACCCAGTCTGCACGCTCTGTCTGTCTACCTGCCAGGCCAGAGCACAAACTCCGACAGCAGTCAGTCTGCAGCTCTGCTCTGCTGTGGCTGTTCCAACGCATCTCTTGGAGCCGCCTGCGTAAATGCACGCCCTGCCTTTCCGGCCCGCTGCTCTTCATAAGAATTGCAGGTCATTAGAGAGGAAATTCCTGGCAAGTCTCTGGGTACATGTGCTTCTGAAGGGATAAGCTCAGCTATGTCAGTAATGCAGCAGCACAGTTACAGGCTGCGCCCCATATTTGGCAAGTCATTGAGTCATTCGCTCCACCTTTGCCAGACTGGTAGGCACGGTCAACCACAGAGTATGGAGAGAATCCAGAGCAAGGCATGAACGCAAACTGTTTGCTTTGCTTTGCTGTTTTCAGTTCACTCGAACGTCCTGGATGAGCCCGGAGCCGCAGCTTCATTTGGTCAATTCTTATCGACGCTTATGCGCGTGGGTCGTGTCAAGTCATCGCTGTGCTCCTTCAGACTGGTTTTTTTTTTTTTTTTTTTTTCGTGGCTGTATAAACTTTTTAGCGTCTCTGTGAGTGAGTTTATGTGAGGTCAATTTCATAACGGGGTCACATGGCGTCTCAGGATAACTAGGCTGTGCCTATAATCTTAGTTGTGTAAAAGACAGAGACGCAGAAATCCGGATTCTTCCAGTCAATCCTCTCTGTTGCTACTGTACAAACACCCTGATGCAATTCCGGAGCAATTTTCTGAAAACAAACATCCAAACGCTTACAGATGAATTCTGTTGTTTGCGCACACATGCTGTCCACCTCAACGGTTGTTTTGGTTCGTATCGGAGAAACGAGCGTTTGAGCAGGAGCTGAGCACCATGACCTCATCTGTAACGACCCGATCTCCATGTCACTCTACTCCCCTGCGGGGACGCAGTGGATCTTTGGTGTGGGTCAGATGTGTGTATGCACGAGCACGCGTTTGTAACCTGGCCACCGTCCCCGCTTTACCCCTAATGATAACACACTGCACCAAAACACCGTGTGATGGCGCCCAGTGTGGCGCGGCCATTCCGGTTGTTCAGGTGTGTGTGTGTGTGTGTGTGTGTGTGTGTGTGTGTGTGTGTGTGTGTGTTTACGGTGCCTCGGCCCTTTACGCGACTGCAAATCTATCAGCCACACATCGGTGCTCGGGAACCGCCTCCGGCCCTGCGCCCATCCATCAGCCTCGCCGCCACCATCTCTGCGGCGTGAGATCATCGAACGCTGAGCGGCAGCAGGTGCGGACGCAGCTTTAGGGCGCAGCTCATGTCTGCCGTGAGTGGCACATAACTGAGATGAGAAACACCCACCGTCCCTCCTCTATTTATCGCTCCCCCTGCTGCCTGAGCCAGCTGGGCCTTGAGATCATGGTACCAAAGTAGCCCGACGGGAGAGAGCGAGAGCGAAAGTGAGGCCGAGAGCCGGGCGGGGCTCAGGGCTGCCCTGGCTGCCAGCTCGCGGTGTAATCTCATCTCGCTGTGGTTACAGTAAGTCACATCACCGTTAGAGTAATGGCTCTGGGAAAGACAAGGTCTAACCGTGCTGAAGTCCCTCTTAGCGTTTACTGTCTCAGCACACGTCTCAGAAACGCCCCCCAATCACGCACGCTTATAATCACCAAAGCAGATGGGTTATACTGTTATCATACAACAGCACACCATCACCATTACATCCTGGCTGGGCCGGTGAGGGAGGGGCTGCAGCAGCGAGGAGGTTTCAGATGATTCTGTAGTTTCACTCTCTGAAAGAAAGAAACAAACTGAAAGACTTGGTTTTACTTTAAAAGATGAGCAGTCAGCTATTACTCAGGGCCGGGCCGTGTTTACGACAGCCATCTGATCCAGCCGAGATAATGTGATATTTTTGTCTGGCTCTGCACCTCCTGTGGGTGAGGGAAACCTCAGAAGCTTCACGTCAGAGGGAAAAGAAACCAGCGCTCTGGAGCAAATTACTGATTGCTGTTTTCCAGTTTTCTGAGTGGCTGCACACACGCATCTGACTGCTTTTGTTCCCTCGCCTCTCTGTCTATCGCCTCCGCCGATCTCTGGCTCAGACTCCGTGCAGACGGCCTCCGCAACCGAGATGTTTGTGGAGAGAGAGTCTCTTCATGACGACTGTTTTGTTCATAGCTCTTTACGCATGGCCAAAAGGAAGAGAGGAGCAAAACAGAACCTTCTCCGCCTGGCTCAGGGTTCGCGTGAAGCGACGCTACAGAACTTAGCTTCCAGCTAATGTTTGCGTCTGATGCAAGAGCTGCGCATCAGAAACCAGGAGCGCACCTCTGCTGTTCCACGCCAGAGCAGCACGGTCTGCAACAGTCCCCACGTTCCTGTCTGAGGCAGCTCTCCTGTAAGCAGCTTTATTAGATCTGCTCACGCGTTGGTGGTCAGGTGAGCAGCAGCCCTAAAAGCAGATACAGCTGCATGAAACACACTGGCCTGCATACACATGATTCCCAGAATATTTCGAGTGCTTGGAAACTTTGTACAAGAGGAAAAAAAAGGAGGAAAAAAAAGGGAATTTTTCCATTTTGCTTTCTTCTTTGCCAGCTGCAGCCTTTCAGATGTTTCCCAGTCTGCTCCGGCAGTTATCTGGGACTTTTGGGGGTAATTTTCCAGTAGACATTGTTTGTGATACTTGGGTCAGCCACAGCCAAATAGTCATCCATCCGCATTTGTGCTGCGCATCAGCGTCGCACAACACTGCTGAGTCTAAATGTGGCGGCTCCTGCGATTGTGTGTAAGAAAATGATTGGCTCTGTAAGCATTTTTGGTATTTTGAAGCCTCCCAGGTTCTTAGCAGTGCAGATAGGAATGTCCATGGAAAGCCCCGCTCTTTCTTCTACAACTACAACTGTGTTTCTGAGTAGAGCTTCCTTTGTTTTAAAGTATGATCTCTATCTGTGTGTGTGTGTGTGTGTGTGTAGGGGGATGTAGCGGTTGGCTGAAGTACAAGACACTGCCAAGAAGGGTGAGGTAGGTTCCTCTGAAGTCCTCTTGCTCTTGATGTGGGCCACTTTTTACAGTCAGCCAACCGCACACAAACAACACACACGCACATGCACACGCACATTTCCCTTCACCTGATGATCTCACTGACCCTCATTTTGCTACACCTCTGCTCCACTTCTACCTTTCTGCTCTGTGACATCTTGTGAGTGTTCGTTCACATGTCAATATTTCAAGAAGGAGCCTCTTTTCATCTCCTCAGGGTTATTATCTTCTAGGTTTACGTGCACGATAAAAAAGACATGCTGCACGTGTCTAACTAGCATCTCCGGCTAGCTGCTAACTGTTCACCCTCCTGTGTCTGATTGCAGAAACCTAATTGTTACTGGCACTAAAAACCCTTCAGGTTCTGTGTTAATGCAACTGAAAAAAAGCTGTTTCCTGTCCCCCCGCCCCCCCCCCACAACCTTGATTGTGGATGTAATGATTGTGCAAGCTGCTCAGAAAGGAGTGAAAGATCAGTGCCTGGAATGAGCAGCATGTCACAACGTTGCAACAGCTCCGCTATCTCTATTCGTTTGAGCCACTCACACAACAGCCCAACGTTCCATCTTCCACTCGTGTGTTCTCATCTCCGCTTCTTCCGTCTCACTGATGTCATCACTTCCCTTGTGTCTGCTGAAACCCCCCCCACCCCACCCACTCAGCTGCAGCTCAAGAGCCTGTGAGAGCTGAACATAAAGAAGCAGTTCTGACAAGACAGTGTATGGTTTCAATTTTTTTATTCAAAGTATTCAAATGATTCAAGTCAAAGTTGCAATTTTCTGCATATTTGAAAGAAAACAATGTCCATCAGGTGTCACAGCTCAGGATCTGCAAGCAAAGTCTCTGCATATTCCAAGAAGTTCCTGGTGGCTGTGAGGCAAAGTTAAGTCCTTAAAGACAGTCTCAAGCTCTTCCAAATCTTCCTCCGTGCCCTCTGTTGACACTCATTCCAGTCTCTGCAATTTCACTCCATTTCCTTACACAGTCCCAGTCATCCACGTGACCTGTGCTGCGGTTTCCCCAATGTCTAACTGGGTCAGAAACGTGCCGGTGGCAGGGCAGCACATGGTCCATCCATCGTGGTTTCAACCCAGCACCGGAACACCAGTCCACGCCTTCACCTCTGACCTGGACCCAATCCACCCAGAAGCAACAGTGGTGACCCAGAGCTGCAGTGGGCTCCGGCCGCAGCCTCGTATTCCACACCAGCGAGGCAGAAAGGCTTGAAGCTCGGGTCCTTGACTTTCATTTCATCACCTTCCCGTCGTCATGTAAAGCAGCGCGGGAGGAGCGTCTCCTCAGCGCTCCGGGAGGGTGATGGTGGGCACCCAGTCATACACGCTGCGGCTCTCCTCGCAGAACAGACTCAGTTTGTCCAGAGCTGGGTTTTTCCACGGGTTCGCGCTGGGACTCTGAAAGGAAAACAAGGAGACGTTCAGACTCAGACACGAAAATCCAGACGGGGGTGGGGAGGGGGGAGATGATGCATGCATGATTCACCGGCTGCTGCGGTGCGTCTGGGGAAACCTACCGTGACAAGAATGCAGTGCACGTCTTTGGACTCGCCGGTCTCGTCTGCACCCACGAGGTCGGCTAGACGCTCGATGTCGTTGACGCGCACCACGTTGATGTCGTTGTCGAAGCAGAACGCCTGGATGAGCGTGAAGTGGATCTGGAGGGCGATATCGCACTGGTACTCCTCATCGGTGGCGAGCACGCAGAACGCTACGCTGTCTGGGTCACTGTGAGAGGACGAGGGCAAGAGAAGAGGATCAGATCTCCCCGCTCCGAGCGCTGCTTCCCGGTAAAAAGCGGCAAATGTGGCGTCGCCGGCCGCGATACTTACACATTCATGACTTTGGCGGATTCGTAAACTCCAACTGTGATATAATCCTGCTTCTTAGCAGCGACCAGCAGCTCCTCCAGGGCTGCGCCTGCACTTTGCACCCTTGACAAAGAAAGACGCACAACATCAGCGCACGAAACAACCAAAACCGACAAGCCGGAGCGTGTCGAATCAAAGGGTGGAATATTTACCTATCTGCGTTTTCCATGTCGTTCTCTTGTCCGCGGATCTCTTCCAGAGTCATAGTTATAATCCACAGGCGATCGTGACTGCGCAGTGAACTGAAATAAGCGGCTGCTGTGCTCTCCGTGCGTCTCCAGTGTTATTCTGAGCTCTGACCGGCCCGTGGGAGGATTTATAGTAGCGCTGCGTCGTTTCTCGTCAAGGGGCGGCGTCTTCCTTCGCACGCCTCTACATCGGCTGACGGAGCGGCCGGAGGGGGGAGGAAAGCAAAAGTCCCCCGGAGCAGTTTCACGAAACATGTTGACAGCCCCACGTGGGGGTAAGATTAACCAAGAACACCCCTCCTCCTCCTCCTCCTCCTCCTCCTCCTCCTCCTCTCTAACCCCGTTTCACCACCTGCAGCTCCTCCTCTCCTCACCTCGTCAACATCCAACCTCACCGTGAAACAAATATTGAAGTCCTGTTTATGTTGGACTTTCCGAGCACAGCTGACGTAACGCGGGGGGGGGGGACAATGGGTCGATCCCGAACATTTCAAGTCATTTCAAAAGACACATTATCCGTTAATTAAATCGTGCACTGCAACGAGTATTTTGTTGTGCGTCTTTAGGGAATACTGGGAATTCTGCGTCGTATTTTGTAATGCAGTTTTTAGACCTCAAACGTTTTCGCATCATTCAGTGACAGATCCTGCAGATGATTCTGTGATCTAACTGTACAAAGAAAACAAAATTTCTTTTATCTTCTGTCAATATTTATTTTGTTATTTTGGCGGAACAAGTACGGACATGAAATGATTGTACAAACATGTACGAAGTGGACTTCCCCATCAAGGGGTAATCACTGACGTGTTATTTATAGACGCGCCAGAACTTTCCCTCTTCGCACTGGCCTTAATAAACACCTCGGAGGGACACGCACCTGCACGCATGCGCACCCCGACGCGTTTCTTAACGCCGTCCGTCGTTCGAGAAACGCCTCATAAGAGCCCAGATCTGATATCAGCTGACTTCTGGGTAATCCTTACTAGCGGACAGTTTTAGCCACACCGTCGTGCACTACCTGCCCTAGAGCGCGTGCGTGTTGTTAATTACCCCCACGGCAGATGCTTGCCAGATGCATGCGGCCCCTCCCGGGAAAGCGCCACGTGCCGTGACCGGCGGTGTCATAATCTTATCAGCAGGAGCGCGTGTGTGTGTGTGTGTGTGTGTGTCTGCAGCAACACCATTCTGTGTTCAGACATACGTGTGTTTACACACCTGAGTCTGGAAGTCTATCAAAGCTGGAATCTATTAATAATGACCTTGGGAAAAACTTAATCTGACGTTTACAAGAAAAACGCGCCTACTTCCTTGTAACTGTTGACTTGAACTGTTTACCGGTCCAACATTTGAATGCAAATGAAGCAGGGTTGCTCTTTAACTTTTCTTTTAACGATTCTTAGAGAGCCTCTCGTCTCAGCGGAAAAGTAGTGCGACAGCGCCCTCTGCCGGTGATGCTGAGACACAGTGACCTTTCCCCTTCAAAACTAGTCTCAACGTGTTGATGGAGCGCGTGACTCATGAGTCCAACACAACACTTGTGAGTCACCAAACAGCCCCCGTCTGCCTCTTGTTTTTGCCCGACAGCTGTGGTTCTAAAGTCGGACAAATATTGTTTGTCACTTGGGAAGGAAGGAGGAAATCAATTATGGGTGTTACATATGCATCTGGAGATGTTATGTTTGATCTGTATTTTCAGTGTCTTCAAACACATAAATCGTTTCCGTGATTTATAAAAACTTTATTATAATAGTCCAGACATGACTTATGCATAAACAGTCAAATGTACAGAAGAGCCACAACCATTTATTTACATTCCCTTCTCCTCCCTTCTGTTCCAAATGTCAGTGCATTTGCACATTTAAAATCTCATTTACTTTTAACAAAAAACATTTCCAGTATAACACATGTACCATTTATTACATGAACAATAATAATATACAATAACAAAAAAAGGCTTTGCTGACAAAACAGGTCATTACATTTTCCTGCAAGTTTACCGAGTCAAGAGTAACCTGACGTGATGATAATAGTAAGATCTGTCCCATGAAGTTATAAAAGAGGAGCATCAAATGTAGCCTGAAATCATAAAAATGTTTATCCTGCTCTATTCTGTCGAGTTTTAATTCTTTCCTTACTGTACAATGTAAAATCAGCATTCCATGATTTAAAAGAAGAATGGATACCCTTGTTACAAGGGAAATACAAGCTAACTTTACAAGTCTTCTAGTGGCCAAATGTCCTGCAATGGCTGAAGCGTTTATCACTGGGATCAAGCCTGATGAGTAACAAGCAGCCTAGCTTCTACATGTGATGGATATTTTCAGGCTAATTTTCTGTGCACTTTTTTTTTTTTTTTTTATATATATATTTTACCACAAGCCAGAAACAGAGCCATTAATATCTTAAAAAAAATAAAAATAAAGAATTTTCTGTGATGCCCCACAAATCAAAAACAAAATTGTTCTCTATTAGCACCAACGTGCAAGAGCCTCCAGTGCTAAAATGACGCGCTCTTAAGCGTCACTGACGGATGCCACTAAAATATGGGAATCTCCAGTAGTTTTTGGCTCACTGGCCTATAAGGAATTGTAAGTGTGCAAATTAAGTGACAGTAGTTAACAGTATGTAAACTTCTGTCTGGAGCCAAACATCAAGATTATGGCTCCCTCTGCTGGACAGAATAAAAAATAACCCTTTCTACATCTCATCAAAACGGTGCTGCCGTAATATAACAGTTGGGGGGTTTCGGTCTATCCAGTTTTCTTTAGATCCCGTGACCTCATATGCCACAGCAGAAGCAACCGCAGCATTAACAGACCCTTCCTGTAAAGCCCCGACTGGACTCGTGGACATCTCCTTAGCCTGGGAAGGAGAGGGGAAGTCGGATGACGAGTTGCTGTTGACTCCGGTCTCAGAATCGGACTGCTCCACCCTCTGGTAATCAGGAGTGTGATTATTCTGGCCGCCAGCGAAGATGGATTTGACATTCTCCAGCTCTGTGTGTGGCACCAGGAGAAGGTCGTCTTCTTCGGGCACCAGGTAAGCGAGGGCGTCGGTGCTTTCTGCTGGCAGTGAGCGGAGGGTCCGGGAGATGACTGAAACAATGACGGGAAAACAGAAGCACGCAGCTTGAGTGCGCACAGTAAAGATAACACCGAAGCAATTGGCCACGAAATGATCAACAACCCCACAAAAGCCTCAACTTACCGGAGGAAGGGGTGTAGAGTTCCTTCTGTTCTGTGTTTTTGCCAAATGGGTTGACTGCCGGGAAGATAATGAGACAAAAAGAGAGCAGGAACACCTGCAGACGGAATGACAGAAGTGTGAGGGCAGAACAAAGCCGAGCTGCGGTGTGAATCAGAACTACTTGACATTTTTGAGAAATTCAAAAGAAAGAACAAGTACCATAACACAGGTACTGGTTGTGCTGGCCTTCATGGTTGACATCTTCACCATCCCCTGCAGCTTCCTCAGTTGCTCTATCAAGGACCTGCGAAAACAAAGAAAAAGCATTTAGTGCAACAAACCTGCTTAAAAAAAAAAGTAATCCAGAATGGCTTTTTCTCACATGTTCTGTTTCTGAAGCAGCTGGACCTTCTTCTGTAGCTCCAGGTTATGTGCGGTGCAGATGGCAACCCTGCATTACACAGACGTTCACACACTTTTTGATAACTGCTGAGCACAATTTAGAATTAAAACATACTTTACATTTTCAGCGGGCCTTGAGCTACAAGTATTATAACACAAACTACATCTCATCAAACGGTTTCTGAACGCAGGTTGAGTGAAGTCACCTGTTCTCCAGCCCATCCACATACACCTTCTTCTTCTTACGGCTCTCCTGCGCCGACTGCTTGTTGCGGATTTTCCTCCTGATTCTCTTCAGCGTGCGCTCCTCCGCCTGTTTCACAGAGAGAAAGCACAGCCCAAAATCAACAATACTTGTTGGAAAACACAAAGAATGGTGGTTCGTGTCAGGGCTGGAGCCACATCAGCCACAGGTCCCAGGGTGTTCCTCAGCAGTACCTTGGTGAGAGGCATGTCTGTGGGAATAGTTGCCCCCTCTTTGGACAACAGTCGCTTCTCCTCCTCGGTGAGCACAATCTCTTTAAACTGGAACTGTGGCGACAAAGGGCGTCTGATCAGCACTCGCGTTTGTAACCTGGGATTTTGTAACGCTGCGTGTAAAATGAGAGACGAACCGACTGCTCCGGTTTAGTGGGCGCAGTGGAATTCTGGAGCGAGTCCTCTATAGCCAACGTGCACGGCAGCACGTTGAGCTCATCCTCCACCGCCTCACTCACCAAGTTGTCTAAGACAAGATGAGGACTTTTCAGTGTGGAGGAGAGGTCAAATCACACAGCTTACGACCTGACTGCTGAGAGTTTAAAGCGAGCCACTGAACTGTCAGATTCATTCCTCACACGTACCCAGATCGATGAAGACATGCGTGTCTGGTTTCTCTGCCCTGACGCTCTGCAGCACGTCCATGTCTCCATCACCGCTCTGCAGCAGAGCATAGCTGTGGTCCGTCTGGACGGTTAAGACCTCCTGCTTCTCTGTCTGCATCTCTTCAGGGACCAGTGCAGGGTCCGAATGGACCGGGCTTGGCTGAGAGTAGCTGGGACTTGTCACAACGTCAGTGTCACTGCCGCTGCCCTGAGGACTCAGACACCCCAGGAGGTTGTTGTGTCCGACCCCCGTGCTGCTGTCATCAGAAATACCGCTGTCGCTGCCCAGAGGGGAACGAGAGGGACAGAACGTTTCCATGTTGCTGTCTCCTTCCAGCAAGCTGGACAAGAAGTCTTCAGTGTCCACTCCAGTCAACATCTGGAAGGGAAAACACACCAATTAGGCTCTGAACCTTACGGTAACAGAAGTGTAGAACATCAAGTCTGCAGAGACATGAAGTCTTACATCTTGTTCGGCTAGCCAGGATTCCATGAGTTCGTCCTCGACAGGAAACAGAGGCTCAACGGACCCGTTCTCTTCGCCCTGGAACAACAAACCCAACAGCTCTGTTCCATCCATGTCTGGAAGGTCCTCAGCGAAAGACATCTGCAGCAACACAACACAATTAAGATCTGAACAACTACTACAGGCAGGACGTCCGTGAACCTGCAGCATTGGCTTTACACTGAAACATGACGTCTCACTCAGTGCCAAGAAAACTTCTTAGCAGCTGTTTCACATTCTCCTCTAAGTGGAATAAAGTAATCTATTTAACCCATTTTGCACTGTTATCTATTAAAAATGTGATTTCAGTTAATACTGACAAATACAATTGGGATAACACGATGCTGTGTCAATGTCATTTATGAAGCACATTTTATTTTTTTATTGCAACTATTCATTGCGTCACTGTTGTTTGCGTGTCGTGTCTGTGTTTGTGTTTCTCCACAGCACAAAACCACCAGTAGGTCCCATTTTCCTTGCGGCTGGTCTCACACACTAATGTTCACAGAAGAGGCTGCGGGACACCGTGGACACTGTCCGGGTGCAATAGTCACAGCATTTACGCTGACGTGTAAGCTGGGGATAAGAAGTGTACACACACGGCGCGTGAACTGCTTCAGTATTGCATCATCGCCACGCACACGCCGTGGCCTCGTCTTGTAGTTTGCCACGCCCACACAAGCCCTTTGTCACGAGATCGGCATGATAATCAAGTGTCAAAACAAATACAAACAGTTAGCCTGCAGAAATCACCAATATCTGCATAATACAAACTACCGGAACGAAAATTAATCACATATTTAATAATGAGGTGTGGAAATAAGCACTGAAGACAGGAGCATTGTTTTAGAGCACGGCCGTGTATGGGTCGACAGACCCGGTTCTTGTTGCTTGCATACAAACACGGATTTAAGTTAGCAATTCGTTCCGTAATGGCACTACGATGCCATTTAAATAAATTAAAGAATGATGTTATTTACTGCCACTATGGGCCATTATTTCCTTAAGAACGCTGGCAAGAGGGCACTGTCTTACTTAGCGTTTAACACGTCGATTTAACACCTATATTTGCTTACCGTTCGATGAGATAAAGCAAATTACCATTCGACCGAATACGTCCGTTTGTGTCGCGAAGTAACTACTGTACTCAGTGTTTCTTCTCCGTACCGTCAACTGTCACAGCGTTTCCTCCTGAATCCACCTTCCAACAAGGCAAAAAATGCGTCATCGTGCAAACGCGGAAGCGGATCACGTGACTTGCTTGGCCTGCTGGGAAGTGAAGTACGTCTGTTGTAACGTCAACCGTGTCAGCATTAGGAAAAAGTTGTGTATTGAGTAAGCTTCTACAAAAAAAGTTTTCTAAGATACAGTTGAAAGTACAATATAATGCATAACATAACAGGTCTGATTCCTGATTATACAGCATAATAATCTGATGCTGATCTCTATAAATTGATTTTAATACTCAGTAATTTAGTAATCTGTATAGTGTGCTAAATTTAATTTGTGTTAAGAGTCTCTGCAGCGGACACACTGGATATTATTTGATCTTTTCCACCCAGGATGTGTGGCACTGTAGTAAAAAGACTGATGCCGTTTTAATTTTCCTTTTAATCGAACACGCATGAACAGTAACATGACATTGACTAACTACCTTGAATGAAATCATTAAGTTTCATTTTCAAAGCAGTGCAGTGAATTTGCCACATGAACAGCTATGACAAAATAAACACCTCCTACCATACACCAACACGTCTGCTCATCTTCAGCTGATGTTGGAGCTGAAAGACAATAATTACCAGAATATCAGAGTGAGGTCATTCAGGTATTTCCTATAAGATCTCATACATCACACATGAATGTACTCCTTGCACCCTTTTTTCATATTAAGGTAGAAATCTAAGGCATCAAAGAAAAGTGCAATTCAGTGTTAAATACATTTCTTCCGTCGCCTACCCTCGCCGCTCTGCTTCTGTAGTTTAGATTTCATGTTGCTACATTGAGGTTGATTGGTGTTCCAGCACAGCTGAGGATGGGTGTGGGTGATAAACATCTGGCTTGCCTCATTCAATTTCATGCATTCCATTTAATAATCACTATAATTTCTTAGATTTCATAAAATTTATTATGAGAATCGCAACTCCTTGTTTCAAGGAGAGATTGAAAAAATAGCAACGCATATTTTGATAAAGGCTAAATGTAACATGCAAAATCACAGCTTTCAGATGCAGGGGATATTATACAGTATATACTATTAATTATGTTAAAAAAGTTAATAGAAAAATCTATGTGGTAGAAGTCCAGAATTGTTTTCCAGAGAGAAGGAAATCTTGTGGTTACAGAATCACACAGAGCTTAGATGTGTGTCTTAAACTACGATACACTTTTAGTTTTTCCTTTTTATTCCTTGGGCCGACCACTTTCGCAACCTTGGCAACGGTCTCCACGGCCCGTCTCTTGTGCACACGGTGCAGCAGGATTCTGTACACCCCTGTGATGGAGCTCCTGCAGTCCTTCCCCTGGTTGTTGAGCAGGTGTTCTGAAGTGATCCCTAACGTGTCCAGTGCTGCCTTTATGGCCATGTCTTCCTCCCCGAGTTCAGAGGGCTCGCGCTCTACTAGATAGGAGGGGTCTAGGTTAAAGGGCTCCAAGGCACATGGGAAGTCCACAGGAAGCAGCCACTCACAGCCCATCATCTGCTCCAAAGTACAGCGGTCAGACGGTGCAGGCTGGAGGATTCCCCTGATGAGCCTCTGGCAGGCCTCTGGCACCCATGGGGGTAAAACGAACGTCCCCTCCAGGATGCATCGTTTCAATTTGGCCACGGTGTCGGCCCTGAAGGGCATGGTGCCCGTCACCATGAAGAACAGCATCACCCCCAGAGCCCAGATGTCTACAAAAATGCCGACGTAATGCTCGTCCCGAAAGAGCTCGGGTGCTGCGTAAGGTGGAGAGCCACAGAACGTGTTGAGCGTCTCCGTACGGTGGCTCAGTGTGCTGAAGCCAAAGTCCCCCACTTTCACACAAGAGTTGCTGGTGTAGAAGACGTTTTCTGCCTTCAGGTCACGGTGGATGATGTTGTTTTCATGCTGCGGTGTACAAGGAGAAACTCTGTTACTGCCATGCATCTCCATGGTTTCATCACTACGAACCACCTTTGTGTTTTTGTTATTTTGTTTTGTCAGGCCCCATTTTTTAAATAAATGCTTGCGTTCGTCAAATTTCAGCATACCAGAAATGTTCTAAGTTCCGGGACCACACTGTTGTTCCCGTGTACTGACCATATGTTTAACAGCAGAGACGATCTGAGCGAAGACGATCTTGCTTTCAGAGTCGCACAGTTTCCCCTCTGTGGTAATCTTGGAGTAGAGCTCTCCACCCCCAGCGTACTCCATCACCAGGTGTAACCTTGACAACGTCTCCACGACCTGAAGAAGGAAACACACGGATGCAGCCTGATTACAGAAGTGGGTCACATGTGAGTCAGCGTGACGGTTCAGACCTCATAGAGGCGAATGATGTTGGGGTGATGTAGCTTCTCCATGCTGGAGATCTCCCTGGACAGCAGCCGCTGCGTCTTCTGATCCAGCTTGGTTTTGTCGAGAATCTTTATGGCCACTTTGTCTGACGGTGACAAGAACAATCATCACTAACCTCTAAAGAAGGCTTTGGTGTCAGCGGAAGCCTTTGTAAAAATCTATGACTCGAATGAAAACGGAAGCCAGTAACTGTAAAAAGATCAGCTGATAGAATAACTGCAGCCATAAATATGCCACATCAATCATCTGAAGATACGAGAGGGAAGAGCTGGTTCGATCTGGGGCGGCAGAATTTAGGAGAAACCTGTTCTCAGTTTTTATCTGGACCTTTGTTCACTTCAGCTAAATGACTCCCTTTTTTCTAATAAAGTATCTTGGAGCTGAACTGTGTCAGCAGGAAGCTGAAATATGACAGCAGCTTGACCTTGAAAAGGCAAACTCAAACATCTGATACCTTTACTGTGCGCTGCTAAATGATGCACACAGCCAGGTAAGACTGATCTCAGGTAACTGAGCACCATAAAGTCATGAAGCAGCCTTATGTTGAGATAGCTCATTTTGCTTTAGCGTGCATTATTCAGAGCAGTGTTTGGATTTCATTGCTATGATGGGTCATTTGGTTCGTGATGCGCGCAGAAAGATGCAAAATCGGTCAGCGTTATATAGTCAAAGGAACACATTAGGATGAGGGAGCGAGAGAAATGCACACACCTTCTCCGCCATCTCTTCAGCCTCTCGTGAGGCATGAAGCTTGCAGCAATTTTCGCTGTCACTAAGGAAACTGGAGATCTCTAATAAATCCGTCTGTTCAAGGGCAGCGGCAGCCGGTGTGTCCATTCTGTGGCTGCATCAGCCCTCTGACCAGCTACGGTTCACTTTAGCTGCATGAGGACGCTCTCAAGAGCCCGTGAGTGGAAACAACTCGAGAGCCAAATGAGGGCAGACAGCGGGTCACAGTTTTATTCTTTATTCATTCACATTTAACGGCCATAATGGTTAAACTGAACCAATAATCTCGTATTTTCTTACCTTTGGTCAGGGCGTGAATTCCGAGTTTGACATGGGAAAAATTCCCACAGCCGATCTCTCCTCGAATTTTGTAGAATCCGATCCTTCTGCCCACCGTCAGCTCTCGGACCACCCTGCGACCACAAGACAGTACAGCTGGAGCGATAAACATTTGATCAAGTTCGAGCCAAACATCACCAGAACACAACCATCTCGACAAGCGCGACGCCTTCGTACCGTTCATCCTGGCACATATCAAGGTTCAGTCTTTCCAGGGGAGTGAGGCGGCGGACGCTGGTCCCCTCGTCATCCGTGTTGATGTCTGAGCTGTCCTGGCGAGTCCAGCGGTTGAACCTGTGGACGCTGGCGATGACCGCTGTGCCTCCCACTGAAGCTTGGACAGAGTCTCCATTGGAATCCACAGCCTCGGCAGCAGACGCCGAGATGCTCGCAGCCGTGCTCGTCACTCCCGAGCCCCTGGAGTCTGCTGTCCTGGCTGCAGCCTCAGCCCCTTCTGGGCTGCTCTCGGAGGGACAGACAGCAGTCATCCTGCGCGGAACAGAAATATTAACGTCAGCACACCAGACAACATTCCAGCAGTATCCGTACTGTCTGAGCATTATCCGCTTACAGATCACTGCACTGACATGAATGAAGATTAAGTCACACGTTTGTGGTAATATACTCTTCACAATCATCGCTCTATTCATTAGCTATAGCAGATCTGATGGTTGTTTCTCAGATTCCAGCCTTGACTTACCTTCTACACCCTTCAGAGGCCACATTCTCCAACGCTGCTGTCTAAACCACTCAAAGGTTAGGAAGAAATGGTTTTGTGTTTTAGTCCTTGGCATAGACAGTTCTCAGCTTCTCCCGAAGGCTGACGCTGGCGTGGCCATGTTCTGTCCCCAGTATCCAGCGGCTGCGGCCTCAGTGTTCCTTCTTTGTAGCCGTCGAGGGAAAGGTGAGGAGGCAGGTCAGCCACGTCATGGCTGTCGGATTTATGCCCGCTGTTGTCTCCGAACGAAGAGCTCTGTGGCGCATGAATGGCTTCGTTTGAGAGTGCAGGGTATAAATAGGCAACAGGTTGAGGAGGAGAGAAAGACGGGACGGGCGGGTGGGGGAGCGAGGTGTAGGAAAAAGGCTGAACAGATGATAGTGTCAGGCAGCAGCCACGGGATGTTCAGTGGGACCCGCTGCAGAAAAGCAGAAAGAGAGAAATACTTGAACTCCGCTAGTTACCATCGTTTTAACATCTGTGTGTTCATTTTGGTTGCTATCCTTGGCGCAGGATAGCACAGGCTGCGAGTGTGTGTGTGTGTGTGTGTGTGTGTGGGTGTGTGGCAACATGCTCATGGGTGGGCACGCTTAAAATGAGGTGATAATTGCATAGTGTTGCTCAGAAAACAAGGCAGTGGAAAAATTAGTTGAAGAGAATAAAGAAAATAAAACATAATGGAGATGTTTGCAAAGCCTATCAGATACAGCTCCCAACATAATTCGACTTCGTTTGAATAACAATGACAGTGCCTAGACAGACAGATATCAGTCACAGTTATTTAACTGAACTACAGAATACAAATCACTTTAGCGTGCTCATGAGAAGATGCTGAAATTGCGTAACATGATGTGTGTGAGAAGCAGGAGTCGAATTGGTGAACTTCTAACGGCGCTTCGAAACGTGTTTTATCCCCCAGCTCTGTTAACGTGAATGAATCAGTGTCTGAGCCACGCCGGCAAATCAAAGCAGTCCCCTTCTGCAAGGGCCTTGATGCTCACAGCACTGAGAAGCCTTTCTGCGCTCGCAGCATGAATATCTACGCATTGATCTCGGGCTAAAGGAAAGGGACCTGTGAAGACAGGAGCTTCCGCTTTAGAGCACAAAGCAACAAGCCCCAACAGCCTTTTATGCCTTTAAATAAAACGACAAGAGGAGGAACGTGATGGAGACAAACAGCAATGATAAAAGGGGAGCTGGGGTGCTTTTAGGGGACACAAACACTGTCAGGAAATTTTACTTTTAACAGCTTAATTGTTACGTATTTGCAGATCCCTTGGTGTCTGGGTCAGAGAATTCTATAGGCTATTAATGAATTCATTCTCTCGTGCTGCAGCAAGTGTGACAAGTAAGGTTTGGATATCACAACAGTCCCTCTGAACAATAACGGAAGACCAGCCTGCTTCTTCAGATCAACCTGGTTGCTTAGTGATGCTCACCGACTAGGTTTGTTTGTCTTCCTTGCTGAGGGTTAAACATTAAGTGCTAATGGCCGTGAAGAGAGAGAACACACTATCTACGGTCATATAGTGCTGCGGTCTGCCTCACTGTGCATCCATTTCTTGTTTATGTGAAGGACTGATGCATGAATCCTTTACACATAAACAGGCTAAACAATCTAAACAGCAGAAGATCCTGGGAGCTAAAAGGATTAGGGTCTCCATACAGGCTGGCTTGTTTATACTATTGTTCCCCCCTCAAAATAAGTGTCAGAGGATGTGATGACCTTCCAGGTAAAACACCAAACGTGCTCACAACAAGAAGCTTTGTCTGCACCGCGTCATTCCTTCATCAGCTAACACCGCTGGCTTAGCCCATCCTTAATCCTCAAATCAAAAAAGAACGAATCAGACAGGGCTTTCCTGACACGCTGCTGCGCAAAATGCTCCTAGCAGCAGCCGCGTCACACTCTCTAGAGGGAGAAAACACAAGGGCTCGCCCACAGCGTACACAGCTCAAGGCCAGTGTCAGCATGCAGCGAGGCATGCTAAAAATGAGCTACGGATAAGCCGTCCAGTGGTGAGAACACAACACAAACACACGTACCTACCATGCAGACACATACACGAGCATGTTCCCACACTGACAGCGGGTTTGCTCAGTGCAAACCTCTCCAGAGTTTTAACTTACAGTATGCAGCCCATTAGAATAAAGAGTCGTAACAACAGAGATGAGCCTTAGGAAGCGAGAGGAGCCTTCTCTGGAAACTGGAATCCTTGGTGATGATCCTCCAGATGTTTTTTTTTAATTATTATTTTTTAATTCAATTTCAAGTACAGTTGCATAGTGTAACATAGTATGTAAAACTTCTAATAAACATCTTAGAATTCCCAACATATGATGCTGTAAACTGAGAATGTGTGTGCAGGGAGCATGACTTAATGTTAATGATCTGTAAACCTGTATTTGTGGCAGTTCCTGGCACATTTAAACCATTTGAGAAGCATCTAATTAGCTGTCAACGGTTCAAAGCAATGATGTACAACGTTTCATGTTCATGGAGTGTTTCTACATCAAAAGGACAAAATACAGTGAGCAGGACAAGGAAAGGTCTATTTTAGCTTTGCAAATATGGAAATATATTCATCTAATCCTACAATAAAAGACACTCATTTGAAAAGGCTTTTAAGTGCATTTCATTCCAGTCTTAATTTTGCTATTAAGAAATTCAACACCCACATTTTAATGCATTCAAAATAAGCATTTCGACCATGCAGTCTTTGCACTAAAACACAAAGATTTGCTTTGGGTTGCAAACAGTCTGTGGTATATTTACTGTAAAAATGGATGAACGACGTGAGCAGTCAAACAATCCTTCATGCTGCAAAACAGACCAAACAATGCAACAGGTGAACCTCCACAAGCACACATTCATTTACAGGAAAAAAAAAAAAAAGTCAGATAATTAATCACACTGTTGAAGCTGGTGTGTGTGTGAGAGAGAGAGAAAGAGAGAGAGAGAGAGAGAGAGAGAGAGAGAGAGAGAGAGAGAGAGCCTTTCACACTTCTCATAACAACAGACTAGCAACGGGACACAGGCTAATAAACGGAACATCACTGTCAGTCAGCCTACCAGGCTCAAACAGGAGGATTTATAATTTGACGGGTGTAGCTATTAGCTCCTCATTTCAACATAAACCTTGATTTTCGATCGAGTTTACAACATCTCATCCACGCAACGAACCAGTATTTCATCTACACAGAATCAGGATATAAGAAAATTAAAATTTGAATGTATGTCTTACTTTGCTGGATATCTTCTGTGGGGCTGAGGCGACAGACTTCAATGTGAAATTTTCTTTTCAGTCAGTCCGGTGACATTGAGCTCTCCGTCTCCGCAGCGCCGCGTTTCGATGTTGTCAAGGAAAATGAGCTTGATGGGCGGGTAACATGCCCAATCAACGACGAGTTTAGGATCCACCAAGCTTCTCGTAACCAATGAGATTCGAGAATCCCAGTTCCTTGTTAGTTCAGTACCACAGGAGCTGTCCAGGCGGCAGGGGAACTCACCAGGTAACCTGAACTGTTTACGTGAATTATAATCAGGCCGCAAAGGTTCTAAGTGTGGTCAGGAAGACTTCACTTAGAAGACTTCACAGGTCTAGGAGAGAGTATGCATAGTTAAAGTAACACCGTGGGTACAAGCATGGCAACCTACCCGCATTTACCCAGTGACCCTACTTTTACCTGGTGGCACTAATACTTCCCCTTACTCTCCGACATAAATATCGTGATTAATAGATTCTACACTCATACCATATCCTAATCAAAATTACCTACGTTTTCTTACCTCAGCAGTTCAGATTTAACAGTTTCACAGGATTCAACCTATTTTCTCCAAGGGATTGTACCAAAAGAGTAATTCAGTCTGTCAATAACCAGACTAAAATGACTGACCTTCTAGAAAACAAGTTTATTTTTTTCTAAAAAAAAAAAAGTATTTGTACTGACTGATATTTGCACCATGTTGATTAAGCCGGTATCCCTTGCCATTACTGTCAAACATGGAAAAAACTAAAATATTATATCACTTTAAATTAACATCAAAATGTTAAGCCAAGCACTGGAAAAGCAATGTGAGTAGATAAAAAGATGTCAACCGACTTTAAAATAAATAAAGGATTATGATGCTTGTCTTTAACACAGAGTTCAGTGGCTGAGGCTGGCTGAAACAGTCATTCACTGTGATGGTTGACTGCACGGCATATTGAAGTGACATGCGTTATTCCACGTGCAGTGTTTTATTTAAAAAAACAAATCAACCAGAGAGAAATGCCGCTGAAGACAGTTTCACGCAAATAATATTAAATGACCACAGCTTGTTCGGCTTCGTCAACTTTCACCATCACATCCTCTATCCCTACTTCCACCTGAGAGTTCACCACCTGCTGCTCCTCTCCGTCATTTGTGGTCACGTGCACCACCTGGATCTGTACCCCTGCCTGCTTTAACCTCTCTACATCCTCCTCGCACATCTCGGCCACTCCGCCGTCCTCCACCACAACCGTTGTTGTCTCCCCCATCTCCATCATGTCAACTGGCTCCACTGTAACGTGTTCTACGTGGATTCCATCGTCCAGAAGAACTGTCCCGTCTCCTTCTATGCTCTGTGTGGCGATGGCGAGGGCAGCCGCAGCAGCATCGGCAGGGTCGGCGATGACCACATCCTCGGCGGATTTGCTGTCCTCGGCTGAATGGACGAGTTTGAGATGGGATTTCAGGTCTTTTGGGTTCGTGAACCACACGTCACACATCGTGCAGTGGTTGGGTTTGTCGCCTGTGTGGATCACAAGGTGGTCTTTAAACTGGTCCCAGCTGTTGAATACACTGCTGCAGACCTAAGGAGGAAACGTCTGAAGTGAGGTTTGCTAATACACAATCTATTCAGAAAAAACACAGCACTTTGTTACCAATGTAATTTTAAATGGCTGGTTCTCCACACAGAAGGGTGCCTGATTGTGAAAAAACTTCTACCTGGCATTCATAGAGCTTCTTTCTTCCTTTTTTGGCACCGGCCCCGTTCTGACAGGCGGCCATATGGCACTTCAGTGTGCTGTTCCTCGCAAATCGCTCATGACAATCAGGACATTCATAAGGTTTTTCACCTACAGAGAGCCACGCATGAATTTCATAAGATGTGTAGAAAACAGTGACGTTTAAAAAGTAAAATAGCAGCATTTTAAAAAGCAGAACAGAAACAGATTCATTCTTTCTTACCGGTGTGTTTCCGCAAGTGCTCCTTAAAGTGGCCGAAGTGATCAAAGTGTTTTTTACAAAATTCACAAACGTGCAATTTCTTCTGGGGTTTCTGGTTTCGAGAGAGTTCCTCTGCATCGAAGTGAAACGTGCTGATGTGCTGCTTCAAGGCGCCTTCCCTGGTGTAGGCTTTGCCGCAGTGACTGCACACGTGTGGTTTCTCCAGTGAGCCCACGTGTGTTTTTAAATGCTGCTTGAGGTGGTAGTACAGCTTGAAGCCGCGGTCGCACTTGCTACAGCGGAAGAGGTTGTCTACTTGGGAGATCTGCACCTCGACAACTTCAACATTCTCCAGCATTTTGGAGGCAGCTACCGTTTCTTCCTGGTACACTACCTCCTGCCGACAACAAACACAGGCCAAATATTTACTCTACCAGAATAAAATTAGCTGAAACATATACGTGTTAACATACAGTACGTACTTCATCTATTCCTTCCTTCTTGACGACCTCTAAGGTAGAGTCTCCCTGCTGATACTTGCTGGTTATGTCAGCCAGAAGAGCCAAAGCAGACTCATCTGATCCAGCTGAAGTGTTCTTCGCTGTGTTGACCACCTCCTCCAGCCCAGCTGCTTCCACCTCAATGGCCCCTTCCCCTATTACCTCAATCTCCACCTAGAAAACATAACAGGAAGCGTTTACAATTATATGTGAAGACAAAATAAGAACCAATTGGGTATTTCATTTACCTGTTCTCCTTCCACTGAAGGGAGGCTTTCTGTAATCACATTGGAAGTCTCTGCAATTTTCCTCTTTTTGCCTTTGTTTTTTGCCGTCAACGGCAGTTTATCTACCCTAGAAAGAAAAAGTTCTTATTAAAAGGATGCAGTGTTTTTGATGAATATCCTGTTAATGAAAAGCTTAATGTTTAATATTAAATATCACTTCTACTATGTAAAGTACATCATTTAAATTTTCACAACCACCGAGCTGACGTGATGATAAACAAAGCTACGCTGACTGCCGGGCTTACTTGTTGCTCTCAAGTGCTTTAAGGGCTTCTTGCATCTGGAGATATTCAGCAGCCTTCCACACATCATAGGCTTCCTCGTCTCCTGCAACAGCTAGCGTTGCTGTGTAGGTGAACTCCATTAGATGGCGAAAGGCTGTGTTACTCACGCCTGTGGAAAGTATGACAGAAGTGGAAATTTAATTAATCCTGTCAACATAATTATCCATGTGTGGTTGCATATTTGATACCTTCTATTTCCACCAAAGGCTCCTGGGTAAAGTCTTGAAAAAACCTGTGGAAAAACTGGCTGCAGGCTGCCAGCACTGCTTTATGGGCCCTGAACTGGTGTCCTGTAATTAACAAATGATACGGATATAACAAAAATATTACACAGGTATTTCACCAGTACGTCATGAAAGCGCATCCTGCTTACCATCAACGATTAAGGTAATATCTGTGAATTGGTCCAACTGCCGTTGTTCATTCAGTTTGTCCATCATGACTTTGTAAAGTTCAGGGTACTCAGTGCTGCCTTCCAGCTCCACAGTTACCTCAGCCACCATCATGGGCCTTTTCCTTATCTGTGTTGAAACGAAATTAAGAATTTTTAAATTATATTTGCAATGACGAGTTGTTGTGGTAAAGCATTCTGAAGCTCTACGAAATGGATCTATTCCGTCACAAAACGGGTGTCTTTCGTATTATATTGGTAATGTGGATGAAATCTGAAGCTTAATAAAAACTCGAAGCTTTAAACCATTCCAACCACTCCTAAACAGTGCATTTAGCGTCGAATAATTCGAACATTAGAGGAATAATGTAATACATTTTGTAGGACACCATCAAGGCATATACGCGACACATTTTAAGACATCTTAATAAAACTACGATATAATATATATATGTAATAGAAGCATATCCTGCTAAATTCGGTCAAATGGCCCAACCTATTTCCCAGTTTATAGCTGTTCATGTGGCTAACAACTACCGTTTTGCCCTGTTGATACGTGTTAGCTTAGGTTAGCAAACAGACATTTATAACCTTCCCTCAACGAAACTAATGCGTAAATCGTTTGACATAAATGATGAACACATGTGACCAATGTTCAACTTACCAGGTCGAGTATAATGGGTGAAATACGACAGCATTAAAGAAATAAACATGATATAATGCCTTAGTGATGCAGGTAAGGGGCCTCTTAGCACACACGCCATTTCGCGTTTGACCATCAACATTACGTCATCAAACCGCGCATTAAAATACACTTTTCTGAAAATGTTTTTCGCATTACAACCACGGTGGGTGGAAATGAACGTCAAGATTAGTCTATATACATACCTTAAGTCTGATCTGGTTGCCTCAGGATGCTGTTTTCGAATGTTTTTCCTTCGACGCATGTACGACCGTTCAACTCTGATCACTCCAAAAAAGGGCGGTCGTTGATTGCTCTGGCCTCAGTTTCCCAGAATCCTTTGTCAAGCGAAGCACGCGATGTTGTTGCCAAGAGGCGAGCGACGCAAGCTCAGACCTCTGTCTACTTCTCACTTCTGATTGTATTAATGGATTAAGATAACAGGTAAAATAAATATTTCATCTCAATATTCAGATGCAGCTATTATTTGCAGTTATTACAGTTATTGTAGAGTATTTTAAAGGCATATTCCATCCACAAATAAACTTCAGTTATTTTGTCAGGTTAAGTCAGTTAATTCGTGCTTGGTTACAATAAGGTTATGATTTATTTAGAACCTATACAGATATCAAGACATCTATGTATTTTGCATAAAGATTTTACTATCAATTGCAAAGTGACTCTTGCCCCTCCTAAACTGGATGATGTAACTGTCAATAAAAAAAAAAAACAAAAAAAAAAAAACTGGCTCTTGCCCCACTTAAAGGAGATAAGATATGATTAGATCTATTGTCTCTGTTACAGCAGAGATCTTAGATATTCAAGACGATCCAGGCAGTGAAATCAGGTTCCTACAGAAACAACTGTGAACAATATCAACCTCTCAAACGTGCCTTTCAAAGGTTTTGTAAAATGCTTTAGCCTCAGCAATACGATTGCATGATGGTTGAAAACATAAAACACCAAACATCGAGCGCTCTATGTAGCTTGCCAGTTTAATACTTGATAACACATTTACATTTATGGATGCTCGACCTCCAGATTTGCTAAGTTGCATCCATTTCCAGCTGTCTGTGTGTGACCTTTGCTCCTTGAGGAGCATAATCATATACAGGTCATAACACTAATATGTCACTATGCCTTAGAAATATAGTGTAAATGAGTAACCTTGGGTCATAGAACACACTAGTTGTGACAGGGCACTAGTAACATGATTCTGGATCTGTGCAGAGTTTATACTTGAAAAGCCTGACCAGACGCAGAAAAGGAAGAAACATTCCAACTGTGTTCATGCCTTTAATCCGTGCAATCAAACCACATTCCATATATTACTTGAACTCAGTTTGTTAAAAGTATTATTTTAACATCAGAACAGTGATTTTACAACAATATAATCTATGGCATAAAGTCCAAGTCGAAACAGGCTGCAGTCAAACTACTGTCAGTTATCGACACCCGAAGAGTGGATTGCTTGCCTATCTTTCTCTGTTGCTCAAGTGAGATAATTCCACTGTTATAACTAGTTACACATTCTCTGAGCTGTAACTGTGTCCTTTACTCATTTTTGATCTCCTGAATGTAGTGTATTGCAGTACCCTGTCCAAACTTTAGATGGAATGTGGCATTCTTTGCAAGTGTCTTAACTGTTCTTGAGTGAACGAGTCCTCCATTGTTGTGTTTGTGTGGCTTTTTCAGAAGTCTACCCTGAGCCCCGCCCCTGTCCTTTTTCACTTCTCTTTTCTGCACTGAAAGTAAAAAACAAAACTGCAAAATCATATTTTGTGATCTTCAGCCCTGATAAAGAATGTCATACAACGCACAAACATTTTGCATGCAGCTCCATGCACTATAATCCATGCATTTTCATTGCTTGTGTTTACATAAAGGTCATTTCTTTTCTTTCCTGAACTCACAGACACAAAACTGAATCACTTTCCATTCTGTCGACACAGAGAAAATTCTTCCTGTGTACCCTGAAAAAAATGTTGTCAGCAGGCTGCTGCTCCTGAACTTTGTCCTCCATCTGGGCTGAAAAACAACTGGGAGAGTATAAAAAGGGGGAGCAGCGGAAGAGGCTTGTTTTTGTTCGAGAAGTTGCTGCAGCTGTGACTGAGCAGAGAAGGAAACTTACACGGTAAGTGAAAAAAAATCTGTTTTACAGCCTTCACCCAGAAATATATGTATGTATCTGTCTTTATAATACATAGGTAGTGTTTGTAATACTCTAGATTTCCAGTTTAAGAAATAGTTTTATTTAAATGCAAATCTTTTCACATTTTAACCTTTTCAGTTATATCCTGCAAAATTTATACATGTTCTCATGCTTTGGGTTTATTTTTAGATGATATGTCCACGAGGTTAATGTCTTTTTATAGAAATGAGAGAAGCACAGATTCAGGAATGTGATCAGTTTTCCAATCCCTCTTCTGACAGCTAGCTAGTATCATCTGGAAAATGCCAAAATGATACTCGTTCTTTAAGCTTTGGCACAACTTTGCACAAATTTCTAAAGTCGCTTCTCCCATCTACCTCTTATATCTTCTTTTTCAACCAGATCAGCTGACTGGGGGAGTGAGGAGGCAGTGCAGAGATGAGGGCATGCCTTGGCCTGCTCCTCACCCTCTGCATGCTCCATGGGGGAGGTGCAGAGAGTGACGGGGACGGGCCTCGCTGCCAGCTCCCGCCCACCTGGAAGATAGGGGACCTGGAGCCGATGAAGGAGACGATGGGCCGTGTGACCGTAGTGGCCCTTTTAGAGGCCAGCTGATTGTTCTGCCTGGTGCAGGCATCCAGGTATATGGTCTTAAGGGTCATTTTTGTTAAAAAGGCACACTAATGTCCAGTCAAGGAAAACCATGTCAATAATAATATTTTTTCTTACCTTGTGCTCTCTGACTTTCTGAATCTGGGTAGAATGGACAGCCTGCGCCAGAAGCTTGAGAACCAGGGCCTGAGGGATGTGGTCTACATGGTCATTAACCACCAGGGGGCGCAAGCGCAGAGCCTGCACGCCATGTTGGCACAGAGGCTGTCAGAGCACATCAGTCTCTACAAACAGGACGAGACACTGGCCGATGTGTGGCAGACACTGGGCGGAAACAAAGATGACTTTTTCATTTATGACAGGTTTGATACTCACCAGGGGGCACATCTCTTATATTTTAAGACGTTTTTCTTTCCATTTACAATGCTTTTCCATCCATTTATAAACAGGTGCGGCCGTCTTGCTCACCGAATTTCCCTTCCCTTCTCCATTATTGGACACGGCCACGTGGAGCGAGCGGTCAAAGACACCTACTGCAATTCTCTCTGTGGCGAGTGTACACATGAGGTACGACCTGCAGGAAGTCACACGCACTCGAATAAACTCGTGTTGGGTAAGATGTGGGTATTTTCTCACTAAAATCTTTTTTTCCCCCCCCACAGACCACTGAGACCCTACAGGAGTGCGCTCCAAAAACAGACACACAGATGCCCGCAGCACCTCAACAAGAAGACACCAGGCATGAATGCCATCACGGTCATCAGGGTGATGGCATTCACGGTCATCATCAGGGTCATCAGGGTCACCATCACCATGGTGATGGTCACCGTGATCACAGGAATAACCAGTGCACTCACACTCAAGGTTCTGGCCGAGGTCACAGTCACGGTCACCACGGTGGCCAAGGTCAGCCTCACGAGCACGCACAAGTCAGCGGCATACCTCAGACGCCAGATCATTTAGAGCTAGGCCAGGCCCAGCAGGCGCTGAACTTTCACCACCTGCTGCAGCACAACGCAGCGGGCGCGAGGCCCTGAGAATCAAAGAGGTGAAAGTCACAGTTCAGCTGACAGTGGACAGAAGCCTCTGACACTGACGCCTTTCCCAAGGCCAGCTGATGCTGACACTGACGCAGGCTGTTTGGCAGTGTGGGGAGTGAGCAGCCCGTCGGTCTCTGACACTGCAGCGAGGTGCTGCCCGCCTCCTGACAGTGACACGGACTGATGGGCGACAAGGTCAATGCTAGGGAGACCTGACAGTGACGCTCGCCCCTCGCTGTCTGACAGCAGCCTCAGCCAGCTCCGTGAGCCTGACCCCAGGGTGTGAGCTGAGGATGAGAGCAGGTGTAAGCTGGCTCTCATCATCCCAGTAACACCAGTGGCCAAGAGCTCTTTTTTTTACCAACAAGTATTACCCTGAGAGAGGAGACGGCAGCCCCCGACACACATAAACATCCTCAAAATCACACCAACGAAGCCCCAGTTGGTGATCAGTTTGGAGTTAAATGCAGCTAATGTGATTAGATTTGTCAGTGGGCTGCTCACGCCCTCTCTCAGGAGTGCGTGTGGTTGTCATGTTTGCGGGTCGCCTTCTCCGCTTTGCTCTCTCCATCCTCAATGAAGGCCGGCGCAGAAACTACGCTCTAGTGGCGTCTGCTGGAAGTCAGGCTGGGGAGAGGGGAGAGGGCACTTCTGGAACATACCAACCATTTCAAAAACAACAACAATAACAAGAGGAAGGAGATAGCTAGATTGTCTCGGTGGAGTCCCAGAGAGTCTTTTTTTATGTTTCTCATGATTTGTTTTCTTTTCTTAATCAGCCATAAGCTTTAATACACACGAATTACATAACTGAATTGTTTTCTTTGTATCCTACAAATTTGCAAACTGCGTATATCCAGAGCTTTCAAAAATAAAACCCAAACAGTAGCTTGTTGTTTTAGTGGTCAAGAGGAAGATGAGAGAGGCATGGCTGATGGAACATACTTCCTGTACTCAATGATGGCTTCTGCGGGAAGATGAGCAGTCACCCTGAAAACCTGATGCTTGTACAGAGAAGTGTGCAAAGTTACACTTGTAAGAAAATGGGAACCTTAGAGCGAAATAAAGATGGTTGAGCTACTTTCAAAATGCATGGCGTATTCTTGAGAACATGGCTGAGGCAACACAGTTGCCCCACTCCCACAGCACACGGCAAATGTGCTGTGGGAGTGGGGTCTGTGGGACACAACATAACCTCAAGACCCTCTCACCTTTTGACTTCATAACTTTTTATTCAGATTCAGGCATATATTTATAGGCCTGACCGTAGATGTGTTAATATTGTTAGTCTGTTGTTGTTGTTCCTTCAATCTGTCAGCAGATGGTAGTAAAGGACCACAAACTGGAATAACCTGCTGACTGACTCTACCTACTGAAATCTTAAAATGTTTTAATTATGTGTAAAAACAACCATAAAAACCTTGATAGGCTCACAAACATGTGTGCATACATACCTGCATATGTGCATTCATGCAAACGCACACACGCACACTGCAAGTTAAGGCTAACTTGATAAGACAGATTTTTTCCAGACTGGGCACAGAAAACTTCTGTGTCAGGAATCAGGCCACCGCCTGATGCTTTTCAGTGGCCCTACGTCCAGGGACGAGAACAAGATGAACAGCCGAAGGAACAAGACACAGGACAGGAAACCACCACCTCGGCTTTTTCAGTCAAGTTCTGGGTGTCATCTTGTCTCTTCAAAGCTGAACGCTGGAAACTGGCCACTTAACAGGGGAACGCTTATAAAGTCAGAGATCCAGGGCTGCGTTCTGGTCAGTTTATGTGTGGGTCCAAATGATGACGCAGAGTGAAATGTTCCTGACCCTGAATTTCAGAGAAATGCAGTGTGGACATACTGGACTGGTAAGTCAAGCCTGAACCTGCAGAAAGCAGAAATGGAAATAGGAAAAATGTTTCCTGAACTGACTGGAGATATCATTTAGAGTACAGAAACAGTAGAATATGGCATTAAGTACATGTTTTTGTACTTTCTTTGCCAAGATAAATATACAAAAGTATCAAGTTGTTGACCTGGTCCACATCAGCTGTGCAGATCTAGAGAGGCCTACGGGCCTTGTTAAAGTCGACAGTCAGCTTCTGAAGAAAAAAAACAAGACAATGTGAAAAAGAAACCATTCCAATTTTTTCCTTTCTTTACAAAAACTTGCAAGAAATCTTGCCAGATTAGCTTTAAGTGCAGCAGCCTCTGCTCTGTGTAATAAATGAGAATTGCCTGTCGAACTGTGCATCCGAAAAGGTCAATAAGCAACCGGAGGTAATAAATGAGGCCTGAGGGCGACTGCTTGTGTGGGCGTAATTGGGCTGAAGATCCAATACAGGGGAACAGTGACTTATGGGTAATTACCTGCAATGTCCTGAGAAGAAGAGCTGTGAGTGGCTGTCTCTTTGATTCAATCAGCTGCACACAGAGCAGTGCAACACACAGCCTCTGCCTTAATTGTCCGATATGCTTTCACCACGATGCGCAACTCTTTCTGCAGCCATTTCCTCTAAGTGCTGCAACAAAAGGGAAACACACACACACACACACACACACACACACACGAAGTGCTTCTGTGTTGCACACAAACAAGTCTGTCCATCCTGCAAGCACTACACAATTCCCATTTCCAGCCTGCCCCGCCCGCCCCCCCCCACACCTTCCACCCCCCACACACACACAGACACGCACACACATCCAAATTTGCATGTGAACTCTCCCACAGTGGGCCTGTACATTTTGTTCAATAACATCCTTTGCTGTCACTAAGTGCTCCTTGTTTACTTGTAATCACAGGCCTGGCGGGTTAACGGCGGTCTCGTGTACGCAGTCACCATGTTGCTTTTACAATAGAATTGAAAGTGCATGAATGACTTAAAATCAGACGCTGATTTACGATGAGACGTTGCAAAACGGACAAAACCAAAACCCAATTTTTTACAGTTAAAACACAATCACATGGGCTTAGTTCACTGAGTACAGAAGGGAACCAAAGCAACAATAAAGCAACAATATCCCAGCTAACTGCTTTTATTTTTGAGGTCGAATGATGACATAAGACACAATAACTGTGATGCTGTAATTATATATTTTTCTCGGAGCTTATTTAGCACACATACAACAGCAGAAAGGCTGAAAGGGGACACAATCACAGTTTTTTGTTTTTGACTAAAACAGGTAGCATCAGTCATGAACATCAGCTCTAAAGTCGAGGGGCTGAAAACTATGACAGAGGCGTATGCAGCAATTTCACCACAATAGTTATGCAGCCATTACCTACTGCAGTTCTGCGACATGTGCTTCAAACATAGATAAGAAGAATAATAGCAAAGCCATTACTCGCGCTGGCTCATCGGATGCTGGGTGGACCGCTATATAAACAGGGAGGATGTGCTGCGTTTCTCAGATCAGCCATTAAAATGTATCTCTGTTCGGCTGGACGTCATTTGCTCGGCAGAGAACAACAAACGGGACGAATTTTAGCAGTCGAGATTATTTCCAGGCTACAAAGTAACACAAACCGTCTTGCTCGCCGTCACCACAGCCGGGGGGGATGGGGGGCAGATACATGGCTTTTTCTGCTTTATCTATCCATAAATCTGATGGCAAACATTCAGAACCCTATTACAGTAAGTTATTTCATCAATCTGGTAGTGTAAAAAATATAAATGTCCAATGAACAAAGGGCAATGAAGATTTTGTCTGATTATTGTGCTAAATAATTCAAATAAACATATCATTCTGAAATCTGGTCTGAAAACATTTTACACATGTGAACAAAGTGCTTGCTCTAAAGTGACTGAAACATTTCTAGTTTGCAAACTCTTACTACATCATATACTGGCAGAAAAAAAAGACATAAAGATATAACCGTTAACCCAGATGTACTAGCCACATCCCGTAGCAACCTTTAAAAAAGTACGTCAGGTTATCATCGAGGCCTTTCTTTGGGGTGAAACTGATGTAAGTAAACAAATCAATATGTCATTAACATCCAGTTAATCACAAACATTCACATGTGTACGTGAAGGCGAGCGTCACACTTCTTCTGGCACATCATCCCACCAGTGAGGCTGAGCGCAGCACACAAGGAACCAGCGGCGGCACATCGTGACTAATAATCTCGCTAGCATGAAATCAGGTACTTGTACTCTTACACTGCAGCTCTGGTAAATGCGTTAAGACATCTCGGCAGCAGCGAAACAAAGTGACAACAGAAGAGCAATGGCACATTTAGAAGTATCTTCTTCACATTTTCGTAAACGCCCGCGGCTCTGGCGTCGCCGCTCTCGTTGTGTGGTTGTTAATACGAATGACCTCTCCTGATACAATCATTTTAGCAGTTTTTTTTTTTTTTTTCAGGGATGCTTGACAAACAAAAGCAATTCAGAGTTAGTGTTGTGTTCAGGTCCTGGTTGCATGTGTGGCCATAATTACAATCTATTATGTTCTGTGTGCGTGTGTGTGTGTGTGTGTGTGTGTGTGTAAAACTGTAAGCAGGGAGTCCACACACAAAAGCTTTGCACCTACGCTCCGATGGCAACACACACCGATGCAAAAGCGTAAAAGCACTACTTAGGCTAGTAAATGAAAAAAATAACACTATCGTGGGCACATGTCATCACAATATATGTGTCTGGTAATAAGTTCAGCAGCGCAGCTAATTGTATTCACAGTCTTTCTGCTTGTTCCAGTTGCTGCCCCTGCAATAATCAGGCAACCTTTAAAAAAAAACAAACAAACAAACAAAAAAAAATAATAACCACAGCTCAACGGAGATAGCTTACAAGTTAAGAGCTTATGACTGAGTTCTGGACTACGGAGAGGTGGGATCTGGAGTTGATGATCGATGCTTGCGCGTCTGCATCCCTCCCATCGTACTAAATAACGTGCCCTTGCGTAAGGCACTTGACGGCGACAGTAATGTGTAGCCAGCAGCTCCCAGATGTCAATGAATCGTGTCAAGGCCTGTTGTCAAATCAAATATTTAAAGTACAACTAAAACTAACTAAAAGGCCACACAGAGACTGTAATGTCACTCATTACTGGGATTTTGTTAATTATCCTACAAACCAAAAAAAAGGTGTAATTCCCCTTTGTCACCTTTAATACAATCAATAATTTCCTTCATTTCCATAACTGTGTTACAACAACCTCCTCTGAGGTGAAAAAGTAGTAATAGTATAGTACATAGTATATATAGTACTAAAAAGTAATAGTATCTATCAGGTGACTGATTATTTTTCCTCAGTTTTTGTGCATTAATACAGTAGCTGATTGTAGTTTCATATTGTGGCTGTAGTGAAAAAAATACGTATCTATAACCTATAAAAATATATCTGACACCATTAAAGTAGGAATGCTAGGTAACACTGCATGGTGTTGTTTTAATAGTGTAGTTCTGGGGCAGCCTTAGGCCAATGACTGTATAAAAATATAGCTCTGTTGATGTATTAACAAGATAAGAAACGTATGATTATGAAATCAAGCGACCACTGAGCAGCAAAACATCTGTCAGCAAAAAGCTGTCAACAGCAACAATGACTTCCTGTGAACGCTGTGAAACACTGGAACGTGTGCTTTTCTTCCCCAGACTGACCGAACGCTTTCTGTACGTTTAAGACGTCAACACTGTCATTGTTCAAAAACAGGATAAACCAGAGGTTTCATGCGATCCCAGACAGGTCGGCAGAGAGCAGACGCTTCTGGACGTGTGTCTATCTCGGTCCAACTTGTGCGCGAACGCCTCTGGATGCCTCTGGATGCCCTGGCGTGACATTAGCTAACGTGTCTTTCGGCTTTTCACATCTCCCTTTCGGCAGCCTGCACATTCCCACGTCTGTCTGCTGGGACATTTTAGGTTTCCATTAGGAACTTGGCAGAAAGAGGACCAAAGACCTTTCGCCTGAAGGTCTAACGGTCATTTTAAGGGGACAGGTTCCTCAGGAGGTCTGGGGTGACGTATCCCACGGGCATAGCAGGCAGGCCCTTAAGAGGATTCTGTGGCACGGCGGGAGGAGGCGGCTGGTGGGGAGGCGGGTTGAGGAGTAAACTGTGTTGGCTGTCCAGCTCCTGCACCACTGTGTAGTCTGCAACAGGGGCGAAGACTTGTGTTTGGGGAGAGTCAGGAAGGATATAAGGTGACTGTTGACGCGCTGCTGCGGCTGCTGCCTGAGCGTTTGTGGCTTTATAACCCTCGACAGG
The DNA here is from genome assembly GCA_015343265.1 of Pao palembangensis. NCBI lineage: Eukaryota > Metazoa > Chordata > Actinopteri > Tetraodontiformes > Tetraodontidae > Pao > Pao palembangensis. The sequence goes on along the minus strand of CM027081.1, from coordinate 30,700,575 downwards.
CTCAGGGGAGCAAGGGGGAGTGTTAAACTGTCGGGCACTGCTCTCCGTGGTATAGCCGCTTCCTTCGGGATCCTTCAGGAGCAGCTGGGACCGCTGCTCGGCCTCTTTCTTTTCCTTGGCATCCTCCGCGTCTTTGGGATCATTTGCCTTCTTTTGTGCTTCCACCTTTGCGGCCGCCATGCTTTCCTGGATTCTCAGCTGCTGACCGGGGGACAGCACCACGCCTCCAGAGGGCATCACATTGCTGACCTGGGCATAGAAGTCCGTGTTGACCCAAGTCTGGGCTCCTCCGGGTTGGGCTCGGACCCCGGGCGTCTTGCTGGCGTCCAGTAAAGGAGACCTTTCGTTGCCGCTGCCATCCTCGTCCTGGCTGGGCAGCAGCGCCCCCATCAGGACCTGTGTTTCGTGGTTAAACAACTCGGGATCATAAAAGCTGACGTGGCCTGAATCATCATGAGGGATGCTGGAAGAAAGAGGAAGACAGAAGTTCTCGACAATGATTCGTCACTTTGTTCCTTTTGAGGCGTTGTAGTTTAAAATTGAACAGAAACGTCTCCATCTTCCACTAGTCTTTGCACTTCTCCTCTTACCTAACGGTACTGGAGCCGCCCGTGTTCATGCCGTGGCTGACAGACACGGGCAGACTGAGGAGCTTCTGGGTGTCTGAGTCCTGGCTGTTCAGCTTCTCTCGGGAGTCTCCTTCCTCACCATCCACCTCTATGAACTCCACCCACGGCTCGTCTTGATAGAACGCTGGTGCGTAGCTGGGCAGGCCACCCATGCCCCCACTACTCAGGATGAAATTAAGCTCGTCCAGCTTCCCCTTCTGCAAGGGAACAATGTTGACATGTCAGTTCATCAGGATAGGACGAGTCAAAAGTAAATAAGAGTTTACAGCAAACCCACTCATGTGTTTCACCTTTGTCTGAATCATTAGTAATGAATAAATGAATAAATAAATATAATTCCCACTACAGGATCCCCTTCACATCTTATTGTTCTCCAGTGTCTGTGATTTTTCACACAGAACAACAAGACTTATTTTATGAAGTTATAGACTTTGAATGTGATGAGGTGGCTAATGAGATGATTACACCAACTGAGACATGTTACTTTTAAAAGCTCTGGATCGATGCCTTTAATTTTGGGTGCTGGAACCGGTGGCAACAGAATCCTCATTAACCTGTAATAGCACAGCAGATAGAATTAAATAAGCTGTTGATAATGTATGCGTGTGTAATCTTATACCAGAATTAGCATTTAGCAATAGCATTTGTAAGGCATTATAAATACATTACGTCAAGGTGAGTCCTCACAAAGATGGAAGAGCAAATGTATGTTTGGGTGCCTGCAGAAGAGTTTGTTCCTACCTTTGCTGTTGAGACACAGCAACGAGCACAAGGAGCACGAGAACACCAACAACCCCAAACACCAGAGCCAGGGTGAGTGAGAAGGGAGACTCTGAAAGACGCCATGAAACGACAGCCATCATCACAGCAGCAGACCCGGAAGTGTGACACCAAAGGCTGAACAAAGGAGCCGCCATTAGCTCACCTCTGCTGGGAATCTCAGTCACTTCGATGAAGATGGAGTCGCTGAATTCTCCAAACTTTCGGAACGCCTGCATCCTGCAGCGAATGTGCACTTCGTAATCTTTTCCTATGGTCAGGCCGTAGATGGTCTGATGGGTGTGTCTCTGCACCTCCAGCTAATGTACAGAAACATGAGGGGAAGTAAATCAGAATCCGAATGCAACTGACGATAAAACAGCTTATCACAGTGACCCTGATAAGTTTTAGCGCTCAGAAATCACGTGTAGGGTTACAAGGAGGCTTCTAAACTAGTGCTCACAGCTGCACATGAATCTGACTCTGTTTGTGGTCCCGCGGCCCCTGACCTACAGATCCCTCCTTACAGTTCCTTAACAGAGACGCAGTTTTCCCAGAGCAGTCCGCTGCCAACGCACTGCTCTGGGACGGAGAAAGGAAACCTGTGCCCGAGCGACCATTTCACTTTAAATAAACTGCCTGACTGGATGGACCTGTGTCAGCCTGCAGCGGTGCAAAAGCGCTCTCTTCGCGCCACAGTGGGGTTTTTGTCAGGCATCTGTGACTTACTGCTTCCCAGGTTGTAGAATTCCTTTCCCTGTATTGGATCTCATACTCTATACGCATCCATCCTGCCTTGACGTCTGCGGAGGGGGGGGGCTCCCAGTTTACGATGACGTCATAGCTTAGCCCAGAGGGGCTTATGTTCAGTAAAGTCCAGTTTAAAGACACCGGTGGGTCAGGACGCACTGAAAAAAAAAAAAAAAAAAGATGTTGGATTTAGATGCTGGATTGGGAAATGATTACATGAGAAACTAACTGTCGAGGCTCATTTTCCACATGTGAGAGCAGATAATGAGCCGTTGTCTGTGGGACATGACATACACCAGCAAAAACATGTCATATGATTACACAAAACACAGCATCGCCTGACGCTGCCGGGACAGAAGTGCAAATGTTTGTTACGTACCGATGTTCTCCACAAAGAAGCAGTAATTCTGATTAGAGTAGGTGACGTTCTGGCTGCGGAGCTGCATGCAGTAGGTCGTCCAGACCGAGGTGTGATTTTTGTCAAAGAAACACTCCCTGTTCGAATGGATATATTTTGGACACTCTTTCCATTCGTTGACCAGCGAGCTGGAAATAATAAAAGAGAGCAATTAGCCCGGTGCTACGTGCAAACGAGAGTGAAGGATTAGTGAGTGGGAGGCCCGTACCCTGACTCCCTCTTCAGGTAGAAGACTCGGAGGGCTCCTGGGGAGGACAGGTTGTGAAAGCTGCCTGGGCTCCACCAGCACTGAAAAGTCTCCTGGTTCCTGGAGATGCACTCGGTGAAATGAGGCTCATAGGGGGCTGAAAGACAGCAGAAAGAAGAAGTCAGATTGCTCACACATTTACTGACATCTCCTAGTTCTCGAGTAAGCAACAGCAACGTTCACCAACGTTATCGTCGGTTTTCACTGCTATTTGAAGTCAGGTGAATGCACGACGTTAAACTATACCATAAATTACATAAAAACATAATCTTTCAAATACAGCCAGCGTGCTGTATTTACAGACCAAACTGGCCTAGAATCAATAAAATGATCCGGTTGAAACGCTGCGACATGCTGTGCAATCATATCTTATTACTGCACAAGGAGCTATTTTACAACCTCGGATAGGGGAGAAGCTGGCAGCCGTGCACCGCGTCGGAATTGTGCTGTATATTTTTAGGGATGGACAACTTACCTGTAGCTGCCAGATAGCTGCCGCGAGAAAAGCACACAACCCTGAAGGACACCAGCAGCTGTAGCATTACCACTACACAAGTCTTTTTATCAGCCTGCAGCCTGTGGGGCGTGCAGGTGAGCACAAGAGACGCTATGCCAGACCTTTAGATCTGTGCTAGGTAAGGTAAAGCTAAGGTTTTCCAACGCTCCCATCTAATTGGAGACTGCAAAAATCGCTGCCTCCCTCGCCCACTGGGCGCTAAACTCTCATTCCCTCGTGGGTCACATAAGGACCCGAGGATAACATTGATTTCTGCTCTCCTCCGGAAAAAGCTGCTACATAAATCACGCCCAGATCGAGGGCATAAACGGGCTTTACAACACAAGGCGAAGGATTAAAAAGCAAACCCCGCAGAACCCATCTGCAATATGTGGTCATCTTTTATTTTTTTATTTTGTTAAAATAAAACAAAGGCTATACTCACAACCCCACAGAAGGTTTTCACTTGGAGTGTATAAAGCATCTACAAAGCGTGAACATCTGTCCACACGCACATGTGCGGTCAACATTCTACTGTGTCCCCACCGCTCATCCCTTTGGCCCCTCACCCCGTCTGCACACTGAAAGGCTGTCAGAGCTCCGCCGCTCCAAAACACAACTGCCTTACATTTTATATCAGAACATTTTGTTATGTGTTCATAAGCACTTTTTTTTTCCTTTTAGAACTGCACATCTGTCAGCATTTATGCCATCCATTGCTGTTTGTTCCATTTCTTGGAGAAGCTTTAACAGCTTACAGTGGAAAGTCGACCTTGACCTGAGGAATGAAGTTCTGAGCTCAAAGTCACAAGGTGAAGGAATTTTTTAAAATTGCTCACATTTGTGAACGACAGATGTTAACTGAATCCAGAAACGTGTCAGAGGTGGAAAAACCTGGAGAGGCTCGCTCTTCCTTTGAGGAATGACTGAGCTGAACCCGGCTCATATGCTGGGATTTCCACCCTCTCCTTTCCCTGAAGGCCAGAACTGAACCCTCTTCTGCTCAGGTGAATCCTGCCTGTACCTGCCAGCCGCAGTTATGCGAGCAGCAGTTATAGGGAAGAAACCCAATTGTGTGTGTGTATGTGTGTGTGTGTGTGTGTGTGTGTGAGAGAGAGATAAACAGCTTTTTATGCCCTGTCTAAACTCCACTAAAAAGTCCAAATAAAGCGTCCTTCTCCAGGGCTGAGTATCAGCTGGCAAACGGCACTAAAAGACCCAGCCCAAGTTTTATTGGTCGCCGCACAGACAAATACTCGGCTGTCACGGGGAGCGCGAGGGAAAAGAGGCTGCTGCTGCAGATAATTTACTACTTTTTCCAGCTCATTTGCAGAGCTAACTTAGCGTTGGGGTTATTAACGCTTCAGAGGCCTGCTGAAGGGGGGGAGGGGGGGACCAGACGGATGTGTTAAAGCTGCGTCTGCAGCATGAGCGATATCACTTACCACATGCTGATGCTAACCTAATTCACACATGCACCTTTCAGTTTTCTCAGCCTCGGCGATCTCCTGTGATACGATGTAGCCGGCTTTCACATGCCAAAAGCCAAATTTTGCCATTTTTTTGGAAAATATCAAAACACAAAGACTGCACACAAACAGTAGAGCATCTTCTGCAGGTGGCTAGCGCTACGTTACTCCAAGACAGCGGTACTAGTGCTTCTGCCAGAACAGACGCCTTCTCTGGCGTTCCACTACTTACAAATGCAGAGTCAATCTACATGAATGATCTATGTGACACTTTAACTGCCTTCAGATGAATCATAAATTCCACACTTTTTGTATTATCCAAAACAAAGCGTCTGTGTGTTTGGACTGGTATTTCCTGTCTGAAGCCATAGTGCTGCTTCTGTCAGCGCTCACAGAGGGAGAAACAAAATATCAGAGGCTTTCGAATAACCTCGACAATATCAGTCATCCACCAAAGAGTTAAAGCTGATGTGTTTATGAGTAGAACGTGTCTTCGCTGCACAATCAAGTGCTTAAGGTAAACATATTTGTCTGCACAGAGAAGGTGAAAATCAAAGAACTTCCAAAGGAGCGGCGGGGGGGAGATGTGGCGGAACTGGGTCAGGAGAGAAGGAGGAGATATTGTAACAGGTTACAAAACAAGGGAGTGGAAACAGGTTGTATAAATAACCGCAGAGGAGGCACTTTCACACACGTCTCCTCCCAGCCGCTCAGCTGAAGCTGTCCTTTCACCTTAAACCTGCCATCACGGATCAGCACCGGCTCCGTCTCATTCCCATGACGCTTATCATCAGCCTTTCTATCTCTGAAATCCAACAGGCGGAATCTGGTGCACGTCCACCAAGCAGTCACCCAGTCGGCTGTTATGATCTCAGCGATTTATTATCCGCGACTAACGAGGTTAATCTCCTCTAATGGCATTAAAAACCCACAGTTCTGGCTCACTTCTGTCATCTTACATCCAAGTGAGCGTCAGAGGAGCTGCAGATTCTGTTTTATGGTGTTTTCTCTCGTCTGTTTGTCACATTTGTTTCAATATGTTTTCATAATGCTCCTGTAGGGGAGAGCAGATAAAGACGGACAACTCCCACTAATTTTAGTGTTTCTGTTGAGCACATTTTTATATATATTTATTAAGTCTCCTTCAGTTGGCTTTTATGATGTGGCTGGAACTAAAAAGTTCCAGCCATAATTAGTGCTGGCGGTGCGTCGCCTGAGAAGTTTACTGCCTGCGTGCGTGTTTGCTCGGGCTATCGGGGACGGCTCTGTGTTTACAGATGCTTCAGTGGTTGCTGAGGGAGACCAGGGTGAGATATCCACTTTGGAGTCGATTTTAACGACCAAATGAGCCCAACAGGCAAGATGTTGGACCTTTTGTCCTCACATGTCTCACAGCTGCTCGTCTGGGAGCTTATCAGAAGGGTAGAGTCAGCCAGCAGAGGCAGACAGGCAAAAAGTGAAAAGGTCAGAGGGCAAAGACATGGAGCGTAACCCAGGTTCACTACTGTGGAGACACGTGTTTGGTGTCTGACGCGTCTGTTTATCTATAGATTTAAATGTTTGGAACCATCCAAAATTCACACCACCTTGTTCTTTAAGGCTTCCTGGGACTCATTTTCAAAATTAATTGCTTTATGAATTGAATTCTAAATTGCTGAAGGGCATCAAAAAGTGTAGCATTATAAATATCGTTTAAGGCATCAGTTTTCACTGACTGAATGTATCAAATAAAAAGGTCTCTGGCTCAATACCATCCATATATTCACACTGTAAATAGACAAAACATGATTAAGTTTTACCAGTGAATACTTAATAACAATACCTGACCAGCACATCGCCCGTGTCCAGAGTCCCCTTCCGCTCGCATCATTTCATCAGATGGAAACTAGAGTGATAGCTTAAACCTCACAGCAAGTTTGGATTTATCAGATCAGTGTGTGAATATGTGTAATTATTTAAATGTTCTGCATTACAATATCAAAAATATTTCATATTGGAAGTCCATAAGTAATTAGAAAAAACCTGAATATTAAAGTTTATGGATGCTGAGGCAGCAGAATAAGAACTCAAACAGACTGGAGACAAATTCAACAGCAGAATCGATCTGTTCCTGGACTTGCTGTTAGCATTTTTCTAGCTCATGTGCTGCTGAGCTAAACGTAGACTAAAGGCAAACAGACGTCCTGGCACGTCTTCCCCTCGCTGCAGCTGCAGTGGCTTCAGCCGTCAGTGAAGAGGCCAGATTTGATTCTTTTCTTCACCGTGGATTTTTCTCTGCTGGACATCGTTTCCAGGGGTTTCCAAAGGTAAATGAAAGTCAGGTGCTCTCAGCTGCGGCGTTCTTTTACATAAACCTGTGGGACGGTTCAGTCAGGGCTGAGTCAGCTGTCTGGACATCCTGCATCATCCCGTCCCTGGACTTTGACAGAAAACCTCTGATCATATATTTACCCCAGCTTTATCGATCAGCCTGTTTGACGAGCCGGGAACACGTGGCGTTTGCTCAACAGTAAACATTTCCACATGCGCCCCGGGCACAGCACTTTCTGCACTTCTGACACAAGACATGATAACGAATGTCAACAAGACGCTTATGCGCAGCGTCGCGGTCACGCTTGTTAATGTTTGATGAGCACCGGGATCAGCAGACAGAGGTCAGTCCCAGTTCTTCTGACGGTGCAAAGACGGCGGTGACCTACCGGATGATGTCGCGCCATCACGGTCCATCAGAAACGCAGTGGACACCCAGCTCAGGGAGGAGATCAGGAGCAGCCGCAGGAGCAGGTAGGGGGAGGAGGAGGAGACAGCCATGATGCTGGGGAGAAAATCAGAGGGGACAGTGACACATAGTAGTCAAATTATCAGCCGGACCCTCCTCTTCCTCCATTCCAGGAGCAATATTAACATTTCTGATTTTTCCTCAAACTGAGTATTTGTCTCTTTTGGCTCCCTTTGGATCAGAGATGTTTGCAGAGTGATACATCACACGATCTCTTTGCCACTTCTTTTCTTTTTTAATAAATATGACTCAAGTGGGAGAGTTTTCGCAGCAGAATAAACCCAAGACTGCTGCAGCTGCAGCCACGAATGTCAGATCTGTGTGCAAAAGGAAACGTGGAGCCCAGTTCAAGGCAAAAAATTAAATATCTATATCTATTCCCCATTGGCAGTTCCCTGATGGTCCACACTAATCGTGGGAAAATTTAAGGCTGCAGCTGAAAGGCAAAAGCAACCCTCCAGACAAAACACAGACTTGGAGGCAGCTGGAGACGTCAAGGACACCTATCCATGTCTTACCTTAACTTCACTTTAGGGTGCGTGCAGGTTAACCACATTCTATTAACACATCTATTCATTCTAAAAAAGACCAAAAGATATTACAGAAACTAATTTTCTAGCATATTACCACAAGAAGGCCTGCTAAAAATACTTCAAAGCATAGCATCATTTCCTGTCTCCTACACTTCATGGGATTTGGAAAGGAAAAGCAAATCTGAAGTTTGCAACTAAATGGGTTGTCTTTGCCTCTAATATAGAAAATCCTGGACTTCCTCACCGTTGCTGCTGTTTAGTTCTTCCAGTCTTTCTAAATATAGGAAAAACTTTGTGTCCGCACCCTTGGCTATATTTACAGCTGCGTATCCACAACGTTGCTGAGCTGCCAACTATTGAGGCTGTATTTTAAAGGGTACCTGCCAGATACTCCCCCCGCTCGGCAACATCTAATCTGGGTAAAATAAAGCTCTCTTCTTTGCAACTGGACTGTCCTCTCTCGATACATTCATATGAATAAAACAACAACCGGCCAACGTGATAGCCATAGTACACTCTTTACTGCATAGAGCAGGCCCAAAAAATGCTGCGTGCGTGTGTGTCTGTGCATGTATGTGTGTGCAAGTGTGTGCGTGTGCGCGCATTCCAACGGTCAGAGGCCATACAAAGCCAAGTAATACAATGATTTACTGCTGAGTGCTGTCAGCCAGCAGCAGTCTCATCCCACCTGAAGAGAAATTCTCCATTCAGGATCAATTATAGCTCTTTTTCTGCCTTTGACAACCTGTCTGAGCCCCCCTTTCACTGACAATACTAAAAACATTTTAAATACCTCTTTATTATCTTCCTTTTTTTAAAAAATGAGCCTAACAACCCTCTGAAGAGAAGGTTTTAGCTGATTTTCTCTGGGAATCTGCAAGTTTTTTTTTTTCACTTTTAGCCCACCTGTCTCATCAGAGCATTTCTACCATTAACTGAAAATACCCTTAACAAGGCTGTCAAAAAGCTGCCTCTAACATCTGGCCACGTCAAACCTCTGGTAAAGTTTGCGTCTTGTCCCGATCCGTCCTTCATTTCCTGCTCTCTCTCAGGCATTTGTAGCGTTCTGACTTAGTGGAGGTCTGCGTGAGCCAATCAGAAACCAGGGAGCCTCTGCCCAGGCCTCCTGGGGTTGCTTGGTAAATAGCTAAAGCCTCCGTGGTTGACCTTCCTCCAAGTACCTCAGCTCTAAAATGCACATGCAGACACGAGGAACAACATTCGGACTTAACATCCCCTCTGGCATCGCCATTCCTTTCCAGTGTTTCCTCAAACCCTCTATTAATCATCTGTGTTTGTTCCAGAGGAGCTGACAGCAGAGTCAGAGGAGGGGGTTGGGAATAGATGCTGCCTCGGTGTCAGGGTACAGCCAGAGAACGTTTACTGGGTGAAAGGTCACATGATCTTTGCTTTAGTTGCTCAATACAATACAATACAACTTTGGGGTGAACATTAAGGAAAGAGTATTCATGCATGACCCTAAAATGACCCCAAACCCAGTGCTTACACAGGGTTGTTTTTCAGCTAGATTACCTGAGCGTTTACAAGTCATCGTTTTTCTTCTTATCGCTCTTACCCTCAGCATTCTGCTAATATTGGACAGCTGTGCTGGTGGACAGAGCGGAGTCAATTGCTCCAGCCAGAGGAAATTAAGTAAAAGATAAACAAGCAGTTGCTGACAGAGACTGGATGACAAGGAGTAAATCAGTTTGGGGACGGCCCCTTCCTGTTCCAAGCTGACAGTGTACAAAGCAAGGTCCGTAAAGACAAGGGTGAGTTGTGGAGGAACCTGACTGACCTGCACAGTTTCCTGACCTCCACCAGACAGAAGACCCACGGGATGAATGAGAGCCAGGCCTTCTCGTCCAACATCAGTGTCTGAGCTGGACTTTTGGGCTTCTGGAAGAATGATCAGAAATTCCCATGAACACACTCCTAATCCTTGTGGAAAGTCTTCCCAGAAGCTTGAAAAGCTGTGACGGCTGCAGGGGGTGGACTAACTCCACATTAGCCATCCAGATTTAGGATGGGACATCTTTAAAGTTTAAGTGCGCGCACAGGCAGATGTCCCACTGCTTTTGGCAATATGGTGTGGATGTTATTCAATGCCATAGTATAAAGCTGCATTTAATGTTGCAGCAATTGTAAAGAATGTTTCAATATTTCCATGAATCTGTCCAGATAAGCCTACACAACACTCCCTTTTGACAATCTGAGAGCACTTTTTTGGAGAAAGAACCTTGATTGTTGAGACTTGTTTCAAGGTTTCAGCTACTGACGCAACAGGTCCTAGTCCAAACCTAAACCACCAGCCAAGAGCGCACAGAAAACTGAAGCCAGACAAATGATGTGTGGACACAGGACTCACACACAGACCTTCATGCTGGATGCTGGATGACTTCTAAGCCACAGCCAAATCCTGGTTATTACTGCCAAAACTCCTATTCAGCTTATAATCAAGTGTCCCTGGTTCTAGTCCTGCTCCAGCCCTGGTAACGACCACAGAGCCGTGCCACCAAACTGAGCTCCACGCTGGTCTTCCCAGTTTGACTTTCTGGTTATTCTAAGTGAGCAGAAGGTTTGGTGTTGTGCGTGCAGTAAATAAGATTAACCACGTAAAAATGTTTGGATCCTGCTACTTAGGATGTAAAGCTGCCAACAACAACCGTCAAAATCATTAAATAATCAACTAACAAATCAAATGCAACGCAAAGCACGACAAGACGCATATGTAAACAACAATAATAAAAGTGTGTCTCAGGTAAAATGTCATACAGGCAGCATTAAGATGGTAAATTCACTGTAAAATGAATTTAAATAATTTCAAATACAGCACACAAAACTGTTCAAGGTCTAGGTCTTCTCAGTAATTACACAAGAACAATGCAAATAGTCCTCAATTTTCAACCATTCACCCTTAACTTCTTTCATTAAAATAAACAAAATGAGTAAACAGACAACAGACATGAGCACCATGAGCACCCCACCTCAAAACTTTTCTGGTGCATGAATTTTCAAGCACACACTGCACATTTTCAGTGTGCAGTGCATATAACCCCTGGTGAAAATGTGCACCACGTATGTGCCATGGTGCACAGAACATGCATGTTTAACCCCCTGAGCATCAGCAAGCTCTCTCAGCTCTAATGACTCTGGCTTTTACTTTATAAGAGCGCGGAAAACTCAGAGTCAGCACCCTGGCATGAACGGAGGCAGAGCCGGACACACGTGTGCAGGCCCTGCAACGCTAGCAGCGCCACGAGTCAGCGGAACAGTGCACGTACAAAACCAAGCGTGTGTACCGGTGCAGGACTAAGAGAGGGCCAGCAAAGACTCCAGAAAGAACAGCGTGTGCTGCGCAGATGTGAAAACTGATCTATGTGGAAAACATCTCTGCTCTGCTGAATTCCAGGTGGTGAAAGGACAAGCGTGGACATGCAGTCATTTGTTGCATTTAATGCAAACAAATCTGTCAGATAGACTCCAAAGTTAAAGGCTAAAACGGGTGTGCGTGAGTTAAAATAAAGTTTATTAACCCGCTTTTTCAGTTTGAGACTGTCTATTTTAACATCCCACACTAAATGCGTGTTAAATGTTATGGTTTTCTTCGAGGGTCTGTCAGCGGCAATAGAACATGACAGAAAGATGTAATGTTGTGTGGGAGGGAAACTACTTTTTGAGACAGAAAGTGGTGGAACTGGCGGGTAATAAAAGCACCTCTCATTTAACCTGAATGATGGATGCTATAAAAGCTGTGAGTCACCACAAACCGCTCCCACACCAGCACTTTCACAGCTTCCAAACCCTCCTCGGCACAGTTCAGCTCAGCCTTAAAGGCTGAAATATCTTTTGTAGCAGGACGGCGTCAGGTGTACGAGCCTGACTCAAGACAGTCAATATGCTGTATTTTATTCAGTTATAAAGTGATTAGATCAAACTGACGGGGAGCAAGAGTCATAACGGTGTCTGTCGTAAATGTACTAACCTGACCAAGATGCCCGTTAGGCTAGACTGCCTCTCGTGACAACAAGGTCCTTCCTAATTCAATTGTGAGGAGGCACAAAGGTGCTCTGCTCAGATCAACAGTTACACGCAATAACAATCATTATTACATGTTAAACCTTTAACACGTTTTAATGCGAACAGCCAGTGACTCACACAGAAAACTCGAGCTAAAAGAAGCACCCGCCGTTAGACTAGTGCATGTCTGCAGGCAGCCGGACTAGCAGAAATACAATAAAGTCTAAAAATGAAAAGAAAAAAAGTTTTCACAGAATGTTATTTATAAATTATCATCTTCCTTGTCGTTTTGTG